>HG992016.1:5472203-6834629 GCA_905220435.1 Amphipyra tragopoginis
CGTAGGGACTATCTCGACCTCCTGTTCTTGTATAAGCTTTTAAATAATCTAATCGACTGTACACAACTCGTTTCTAGAATTAATTTTAACATTCCCCACAAATACCCGCGGAAGCCTATTAAGTTATTTTACCCACCCCATCGGAAAACAGTTTTAGGTATTAACTCCCCAGTCCCCAGAATGTGTAAGCTCTTCAATAAAGTTGACAGTAAGCTAAATATTTTTGGTTCCACTCTTAATAACTATAGGAACCAAGTTCATAGGATCAGCATGGAATAATGTAGGTTTAATGTACTAAAATTTTTGTAATTTTTTTTTTTTACCTATAAGTATATATATATATATATATATTTTTGTATAGGTACTTGTAAAAGGCGGTGAGTAAACCGTAAATAATCATAAATATGAATGTGTCTCACGAAAGTTGTAATACAAAAATGCAATAGGACACAAAATTGTATTAGATTAATATGCGTTCCGATTGTATATTCTTTTTTTTTATGCATGCTGTGTTTGCCGATTGATTTTGTACACAACGGATGTTTAACTATTGTGCATGTAACCTTACCATGAAAATGTGTAACAATTGTAGGCGAATCAATAAATAAATAAATAAATAAACACAAACACTTATGTTCATCACATAAATGTTTGTGTCCTGTGGGAATCAAACCCACGACCTTGTGATCAGCAGTCCGACAGTCGAACCACTAGACCACAGACGTCGTCGTAATAGTACCCCCTTTCCGACTAACCTTATATTTTGTTTTCCGATGACTCCATTTTATTTTCTGCACTAATTAGGTAACCAGAAAAAGCAGTGAGTTTCTAGAATTTGGTTCATTCGACCTCGCAAAAAATATCCGTATCAAACCTACATCTAGAATGACATTTCGCGTCCTACAAGCAATTTTAAATTACCGCATAAAACCTTGATATACGGTCAATGCGGCAGACCACATTGTACCGCATTATTGACCGGTATTAAATACTTATTCATTTGTTGTGTTCAACCGTAACTTGGGAACGTCAAGTAGGCATAGCATAATTAAGTTTTATTACTTATCATATTGTTGGACGCATTCCTGTTGGTTTTCTTTGCCATATGTAATGTATTTATAAATTATTTTATTTTTCCTCCTAACTGTAATCGGTCATTATCATGTTTTGTTGCATGAAACGAGGTGTATGAAAAGAGCCTCCACGAGTGACGATACTTAAGTACGTCCGGCGCACCCTGGGCATTCAGCCTCGCTACCAACCTTGCTGACTAGCTAATCTTTTTACCACAGCATGAGCAATTTTTGTATAGCTCATGTTGACAAGAGAGAAGATGTTTTGTTGTATTATAAATTTTCCTACGGAAACATAAGTGTACTGCTCATCACCTACACTCAATAGCGTGATAATTTGTACCCTATAACCTGACCCGCTTTTTAAAGAACATTTTTGCCAAATTTTAACTAAATCTGTTCAGTAGTATTGGCGTGAAGCTCAAACAAACAAACAGACAGAAATTCTAAAAACTTCTGTTTCGGCATCAGTATCGTTCCTATACTATAGAATGTGTCCGGTTATGGACTAGCGATATTCTAGGTACCTATACTATAGCAACTATTCTAGTCCACAAATACACTACACACTAGGGTTCAATTCACTTCCATTTTTTGTTGAGATATTCTGTACGTGTGTACAAAAAAAGTCATATCCCTCAAAGTTTTGGTCCTACTGAGATAAAAGTAGGCTTATTCGGAGGGCAACAGTATTGTCTATCGTTTACATTACGATACAATGGGTTCACATTTTCATAATACCTATCTCAACAAAAAAGCAAAATGGCTGCCAAATAGCGGGGAAGTGGATTGGACCCTAGTGTGTAGTGTATTTGTGTACTAGAATTATGAGTGCCTAGAATATCGCTAGTCTATAACCGGACACAAAGTATATTTTTTTTCAATAATATTCGCTGTACAGTTTTTGCTTCATTACGATTTTATTGAGCATCAAGCTACATAGTCTTGTTGACCAAGCTCCTTAAACAAAGATAATAAAAAAATCATTGCCTACTCATTATTTCTAGTTACTTAGTTTCTTTGGTTAAGGTGTGGGATATGCCATCTTTTAAGGCGCTGAATTTGTCCCTCAGTGCTCAGTAGACTTCGAGCAAGGCTGTTTGAATGATATACCAGTCTTTCTTTATATATTGTGCAGTACTTTTGGATTTCTGCCTTCAGTTCGCATCTCCAAGTATTTATGTATAAACTGTTTAAAGCGGAGTGGAGTTATAAAATATGAGGAAGGAAAATACATTCCCGACAGAACTGAATTGCTGAATAGTTAATCATAAAATTAATGAAAATGTTCACTTGTACGAAGTGACAATAAAAAGGGTGTCTTGAAAGACAAAGATTATGTCCTTGGCACAGATGTGTAGTAAAGCGACGAAATAACTTTGTTGCAAACGAATAAATGTAAGCATTGAAAATTCTACCAAACACCTCGTTTTGTCAAACTAACCTCCGACAATATTTAATAATTTTTATTAATTATAAAAAAAAATTGTTCTGTCTACACAAAGGTTTGCTTACAATTTAACATAACTAAATAACAAATAAGTAGGTAGGAAGCTCCTTTGCGAGAGACTGGAGTCCGTACTAGGAAGCTCCTTTTCGAGAGACTGGGAGTCCGTACTAGGAAGCTCCTTTTCGAGAGACAGGGAGTCCGTACTAGGAAGCTCCTTTTCGAGAGACTGGAGTTCGTACTAGGAAGCTCCTTTTCGAGAGACTGGAGTTCGTACTAGGAAGCTCCTTTGCGAGAGACTGGAGTCCGTACTCGGGAGACCCTGTGTTACGGATCGCCAGGCCCTCACCCTAGCATTCTTTTAGAATAAATAAATATAGAATTAGCATTCTTTGCTCGCTTTGTTATGTTTAATTCTCAATGTTTTACTTGTTAAACTATCTTGGACACATTTAGATCTCAGTTCTTTTATCGTCGAAGTCGACCATCACTCATTTTTACTTTTATGTTTTGGTGGGATAGCATATACTGCGATTACTAATCGTGGTTTAGGTAATAATACTAAGCTGGACTGTTAATTGTAGCGGTCTTTGGGAGTCCCAAGTCCCGTTGTAGCGGTCTTTGGGAGTCCCAAGTCCCGTTGTAACGATCTTTGGGAGTCCCAAGTCCCGCAGTGGACATTCAAAAGCCGATTTGAAGTGCCTTAAGTTCAAGTTCAAAAGTTCCGTGTGGTGCCGGCCGTAAAGAATAGCACTACCCCATCTCTTCCCGTGGGTGTCGTAGAAGGCGACTAAAGGATTCACTAAAGGATAGGCAGCAGGGTTCTCTGAGTACTTTAACAACCATACTGCGATCGCCAACCTGCCTGCCAAGCGTAGCGATTATGGCAACCCCCAACATGACTTGGGGTAGGCCTATGTCCAGCAGTGGACGTCTTTCGGCTGAAAGATAATGAGGATCTCACCTTAAGGACAACAATGGCATCAGCCATCTCAGTGGCCATCTCATCTAGCTTGGGCCCGATCATCTTGCAGGGACCACACCAGGTCGCCATGAAGTCGATCACCACCAGTTTCTCGCCAGCCTCGACCAGCCTGTTCTTCAGGTCATCGGAGTCCTTGATGTGGATCGACATCTTAGCTGGAAACAAAAAAGAAAAAGGTTATAATGCTTCTGGTACCGAGGACTACCTTTTTGTCCCTTCGTGTAAATGTTGTAAGACTTAAGATTCTGTCGTAAATGATGAGTAGTAGCATCTTGTAACTACATTCGAGTCTCCTAAAACCCAAGGCCGTATTTATGCTATTGGAGGCCCTGGGCACATTAGGATAATGGGGCCCTAATGACCTGGACACAATACTATGTTGTTACAATAGACAAAGAAATTAGATAAGCAAAGTTCTAGATTTTTTTTATTTCTTTAAAGTCACATAAAATGCATAGATAATAATAATATAATCCCCAAAAGAGAGTATAGAGTAGCTTCGCGCATGCAAAAGCTAATAAGCAAGTAGGTAAGTACTGTAGTCGGTCATTATCGTATGATTTTTTCGAAATAAAATGTTTTTTCGGTATTAAATAACGGTTATCGTTTGGTGATCTCGCAGGAACTAGGGGGCCTATCGATCATCTGGGCACTTGCCCAGAGTGCCCAGTAGGAAATAGGGGCCTTCTAAAACCCCATCAAGACTTACCGAGACAGCGTGAGACTTAGATGCTGTCTTTGGCTATTTGATGTTAAAAGTTATAGCAAGTTTTTTTTTTATTATTTAAACTGCTCTCGTTTGACCTCTATCTCGCCTGACTGATGGTAAGTGAAGATGGGGTCAAAGATGGTGCCCGCGTGCCTAGGATTCACTCGAGATTTGAAATCTCGAATGTTAAGTACAACGTGTTACTAAAATACCCCTAAAGCAGAAAGGGGATTAAAAGGTCCCTTGTAAAGAGTCTATTGGCAATATTTGAAAATAAAAATAAGATCAAAAAGAAAATTTGGGCAAATCATAAAATAAAATCATCACTGAAACGCAACCCTGAAAACATAAAAGTAAAGAGTAGACTACCCAGAAAGTTATTTACATTCTTACCTAATTTCCTCTGAGAGGTAAATGACAACAACCATAAAAGACTACTTGATTAACATTTTCTTTTTTATGGGGAATTATGTAACACGTTGTATAGCTATCGGGAAACATTGAATGTAGCAGGGAGTTCCACTCCTTAGCTGTATGCACAATGAACGTTTTGCCAATTTTTATTCATTCTAGATAGAGGTTTGATGACAACAAAACAAGATCAAAACAAAAAAAATATATACCTACTTTACGGTATATTCGCTTTTTTTGTTTGAAGTAGGTACTTACTTATACTTTTCAGTTTTTGATGTCCGGCTATCATAATTGTGATAAGTGATAACTATTTTTTTCCTTGTAGGTATTATAAGTTAACGCTATTTATATTTACTTATTAATTTAATTAAAGAATAATAAATAAACGCTTGGCGAGTGTTAGTCCGATTACCAATTTCTATTTTATCTAAGAAAAAATTATAAAAATAAAAAATTAAACTCATAAAGGGCTGTAATCCATTTAGGAACCTGATCCTTTGCTACTGAAATTCGTCTTATGACATAAAATAAAGTTAGGTAAATAAATTTGAATAACAATAAAAAAAACGACCCAATTGAGAACCTCCTCCTTTTTTTGAAGTCGGTTAAAAATCGATCCCGCAAACTGACTCAGCATTTTTCACATACTGGCAATTACTTGAATTTGCATGAGTAATATTCTCTACTAGAGCCACATGCTATAGGTAGTAGGTAGGTATAATGTTTTTTTAATTATAAACTCGTGCATGACATGACGAAATCATTTTTATAAATGAATTTATAAAATTATTTAAAATTCCAGCCCGAACTATGTAAATAATTCAAACTTCAGAATGTATGTGTGTGTTATTCAAATTATTCATTCTTTTTTTTTATTTGGCGGTAAAACAAGTTTCATAGACGTTTTTTTTATGACAACGTTTATCAAAGCCTCAATTTGCAAGTCCTAATAGCTAAAAGAAGTTATTGACCTCTTAATTGATGATAGCCATCGTGAACGCAACTATAGTCAAATTAATCGTTATGAAACTATGATACGATTTAAAAAAAAAACGATTCTAGGCTTTTATACTAAAATAGGAATTAAAATAACCAGACATACTTCATATAAAACGCGCGACCAATGTCAGAATCACCTTGGTTTGTCTTCACGGACAAATAACGTGTTCAAACTTCAAACACAGACTTAATTATACAGAACTATAAAAGTACGTGCGGAAAACCATAAACATTATAATAAACGCGACATTGTTTTAATAATCTAACATTTAATTAACCCACATTGTTGCACTTTACTTACCGGTTAAAATATCTCTTAGAAATAATATCACAGTTCAAATCAGACAAGGCACTAAGATATTATGCCGTTTTTGTTATTCACCCACGTGTGCACTGTCTCGCGTTTCAATGAATACTGAGTTCCATAGACTATGGAAAAGTTAATATGTAGTATTTGGCGCGCTAATTGATATTGGTGCCGTTTCATTCGCGGTATCGTGAATTCGCGTGCAAAAGTTATCGCTGTCCCTTTTCCACTTAAACAAATCATTGTATTTGTGACAAGGATAGTAATAAAGCGTCACGGGAAATAAATCTATCGGTGTCATTATGTATCGTCTATATTTTATGGAGTATGTTCTTGGGTTCATCTAATGACGTCATTTTGTTTTTTTTTATTAATGATTCACCGTGAGACGGCCTCGGAATCGGTTTGTCATGATCGTTCAAGAAAATAAATGCTTCAGCATAATTTTATAATGAGTAGTTTTCCAATTTTATTGTTTGTTATACAATATTTTCTTGGAATCTTGTTTAAATAGAGGATATTTTGCAACTGACTTTAGGTTATATCTGCTAATAAGGCCTCCTATTTTGGTTATATCTGCTAATAAGGCCTGCTATTTGATTATATCTTCTAATAAGGCCTGCTATTTTGGTTATATCTGCTAATAAATGCCTAATATGCTGTTTTCTGCCATCAACTTGAAACTAACATTATCTAGAACGGAATTACCGTACCGAATTGCCCAGTAATTATTACTGCACTTATTCCACTATGTAAACTCAATAAAAGCATGTAATAGCCAATCTCGCCAACAGTTATGTTAAGTGCGAGTTCCGATATGGAATCCAAAAATAACAAATAAAAACGTTATCACCGCGGTTACTATACAAAACCTAATCGGTCAAATGGGTGTGGACGGTATAGCGGTCAGGTTAACCGCAAATACAAAAAAAAACGCTGTACGATAGCCGAACTTGGGATTTGGGTTACGCAGAGTTTGTTGCGCCGTTTCTTCTTCATAGCATATGGGTGCCTTTCCACCAGAGCTACGAAAGCTACGAAACTATGTGACCATTTCCACTGATGCTAAGCTATGTAGCGGAGCGAGTAAGATGTGCTATGAAAATGCGCCGCCGCCAGGTAGCTGTGCGAGGAAGATGCGCAGCTCGAGCTATGCGACGTATCGACAATAGGGAAGGCACGGGAAGCAGCGGCGCGGTGCTCTGCACATAGCCACACCACTCGCGACCAGTGGCGTGCACTTCATACATGCAAATAAGCTCTGCATACCCTGTAGTTCCATACATACATACATGCCCCTCTAAATGATAAATAACTATAATTCAAAAAAATCATGGTAGAGTGCGCGCAATATAAGTCTGCGCGCGGCCGAAATCGGAACTAATCATGGTCCACCAAAGTGTGTGCCGTTTTATCAATTTTGATAGTAGAACTACCTGATTGTAGGAATAGTTAACGGGAAAATTATGTTTAGCGATAAAAAGTTAAGCTTAAAAAGCGGTAATTTGAACTTTTGCGATCATGGCAACGTTTAGCACGCCCTCAGTCGCGCGCAGAGTTATCTTGCGCGCACTCTAATATAGCTTACGCGCCATCTATTACTTTATTTTGTTACGCGCCATCTATTATTTTATTTTGGAACTAACTCGATGGAGCGGCGAACATTTGCGCCCCCGCGCACTGTGAGCATAAGCTGTACTACGCCTTGCTTATTCTTCATACAACGCATCTCGTGTAGTACGCAGCAAAAGTATGACTGTGTGCGTGAAAATGTTTGCGCGTGTTGGAGTTTTAGAAGCATAGCCTATATTATTGTAAACCGTCCAAATTGAGTTGAGAACACGTAAAAGCACCGCTGAATTGTTCATTGCAGAGGGTCGACTTATTTTAGTCGGATTAACCAAATTATTCATTCGTTCGTATTATTTAATTCGTTACGTCTTAAATTGCAAAGTTCTTTCGCCTTATTGTTTTTTTTGGCGCAAGTGATTGACTGTCGAGTAATTATTTAGTAAGTTTATTGTAAAAATGGAAAATTATACCTGCGAGACCTGTGCTGGCGAAATGTGTTTAAATAAATTCAAATCGGCCGCGTTTTCACGTTATCTTTTGAGGAAACAGTTAAATTGATTGCAAAGGGAAGGTGTGTACCGGGGTTGAATTTAACTCAAAAAAAAGGTAATAAATACTACTCGTTATTTTCATAAAATGTTTTATGCTGACTATTAATTAGTAATTACTGGCTAACTCGTTGTGTACACACAAACACATTGTATTGTTTCCCTTGCATTTTGTTTATAAATCAAGTTAAAAATAATGTTTGGACCTAGAGGATACTCAGATTTAAATAATTTTCACAAAGCGGCTGCTAAACATGATTCTTTAGAAAAACATCTAGAATCCTGCTTAAAAGTTCCAAACTTTTGGTAAAGAATTTTAAAATAGAGTAGTTTGAATAGCCAGTTAAAGTTAGATACCTATTGAAAGGCACAACACGAAAGATGACAGAAATAGAAACATCTTCAAACGGTTGATTGATGTAGTTTGTTTTCTAGGTAAACCTGAATTAGCATTCCGTGGTCATGACAAACCCAGCTTTTTTTTTTGTGCATACCCTGTCTGATATCTCTGTGCACGCCACTGCTCGCGACCATCCTTAGCACGCGTCCACAGCACGCATCCTTTCATATAAAAAACGTAGCTTGGATGAATCAGTTTCCACCAGTGCTATGCTATGTGGGTGAATCAACTATTTTCTGTAACGAATCAACTTTTTGTGTAAAAAAATAAACATGGTGTTTTTATTAATTTTCTGCTGGATATAGATAGCCTAATCATTGAATTTCATGATTCTATGTAGAGCCGCGGACTTTTAAAAATGTTTCTATTGTTTTTAAGCCAGTGTCAGACCCGACTACTTTTAACGTCTCTTGGGTAACGGTTGCAAATTACGATATCTTGTAAGTGAAACAAAACAGAATGGTTAATTAGTATATTAAAATATTAGTACAAGTCTAAAGGAATCATTATAGGCCATGGAAAATTAACAAATTAGTCTTATTTTTAAAATAATAACCTTCATTGTGTCTCTTGGGTCACTCGTGAAATAATACAGAACAAACTTTTGTAATATTTTCTTTTCTAGATGTAGTGAGAAAATCAAACTTATACTGTACCTACCACCTTTTATTCATTTATCATAATCTAAAAATAAAATGGGCCTGATATATTTATTTCTATTTAAATGACGAAAAATCCTGCGGAAAATATGGGGACAATATGTCAGCCAGGAGACAAATTCGGTGACCTAGGAGACATAAAGATACCATATTTTTTAGGAGCTTCACTAAAGTATCAATAATAAAAGAAAAAATATATAAATTTTAACATTCAGTCAATAATTCTCTTTTGTAGTCTAAGGGCTGATTTTTCAATCGTCAGATAACTTTCATCTGGGGAATAAGTTTGATTTTTTGACAGCTTTTGTTTAGATTACATGGCAAAAATAAAAATTTACAATTTCAATCAATTTCTTTATAGAACAAGTAGATTAGGTACATTGAACATTAGAACAAACGGCAAATATTGAATAAGAAGACTAATTTATTATAATTTGTAACAAACAAGCAAGAAAGTCTTTTGGGTCACTAAAATTGTCTCTTGGGTTACGGTTTTTGTGACTCAGTGGAACCGTGACCCAAGATAATTTTTATGGTTTTTAACGTTTTTCTTCAAAACATATTCAATAACTAGATGATAACATATTTAAAAGGAATTTCAGACCTAAAACTCAATCAAACTACGTTTAATTAACACAATAAAATATTAGCTTAGTGAAATTTTGACGTCTTCCAGCGGAAGCACAATAAAGACACGCTGCCTCTCTTGGAACCACGGATGAAATGGCCGAGCCAAATTCAGGTTATAATAAACGTAGACACGATCATACGATGTGCAGAACTATTTCCTATTAGTTAAGCTATTAACGTGCTATGTCCCTCGCATTTAGGAGTGCTTAATGTGTATGACCTAGGGGACGCGTGATTGACTGGCTATAGTGGGGACATAAACTATAATTTTGATTTTTATACCGAAATCTAAGTTTGCGGATTCATAGAACGAGATGGAGAAAGTAGGTGTGTTGTAGTTAATTTTCGGACCAAAAGTTCATTACATCCTTAGGAAAAATTTGTGACAGCATCGCTGAATACTAGGCCGACAAGCCACGACTCAAAAATTGACGTTCAAAAAGAGGGTGCCCGTGTTTTTGGCGAAGTATCAAATTTATATCGAATTTCATTACGCCGACGATTCGCCGACGTAATCTTTGCCGAAGCAATTTTCAGCCTAATTTGATTTCGCCGAAAGATTATTAGCCACCATAATTATTTGGCCAAAAATCATTCAGAAATTGTGTTGTAGTCGAATACTTATTTGGCTATTGTTTAATTTGCCAAATAAGTATTCGCACAACTTTATTTTTACACAACGGAATATAATGTTAATCCGACTCAGCGCACCCCGACTAAACACGTAGTCAGACTCTGTCCTACCCCTAGAGTATTATTTAAAAGTGTGGAGCCAGAAGCTCGCGAATAGTGATGGGATTCTACCCGGGAAGAACCCAAAATGGGTTAATTCGAGGGAAAAAACCCGGGAAAGAACCCGATTGGGAATCTATTCGGGTTTTTTCAAATTAAGCTTATGTAATATTTAGATACACATGCGTTAAATAGTACATAATTTTTGAACTTTATTACTACTAGTTACAGGTTGTCTAAGTTGAAATGACGCGCTCCACTACCACATTTTACGCAAACAAACAAATTTAATGTATGGACAATTAAGTATGTCCAGCAGATCAACGACGATGGACAATGATCTGCTAAGTTCACTAACATCAATTAAGTAGGTAGTGGGTCACGTAATTTCAACTTAGATAAGCTATACTGCTAGTTAGTTATGACAAGTTTTTCTTTTTTTAGAATTAGAACCTGTAACATTTATAACTCAGTAAATGAAGTGATAAAACAATGTACAAGTATTTTTCAGATGGAACGGTAAAGTAATAAATAAGTAAGGATGGTAACGTAGTATAGCATGAAAAATAATTCATAATATTGATTAAATAAAGCTAAGTAGCTGTGCTAAAATCATAAGCTAAGTAGCAAATTCACTTCCATGATCTTGCATCGGCTGCAACGCCGTGCAATACACACCTATCTAACCTAACTGAGATAGCAGCTGATAATTTTGCAACAGCTGAACCGATTTTCATAATATCCTGATAATTATCCTGATTAAAACAGCTTTTGAGCAAAAAAAATCTTAACGACATCGAGTCAACCGTTTCGGAGTTACGTTGCCACAAACAGACAGACAGATATACAAACAGACAGCTATACAGACAAAAATACAGCCATACAGACAAACGGACAGACTTACACACATACAGACATAGGTGTCAAACTTATAAAACATTCTTCTTTTTGCGTCGTGTTTGAAGCCTATTTTTAAGGAGAGAGAGGAGGTAGGAGAGTCTATTTGAGTCGGGAACGAAAACTAAAAAAATGCTTGAAAATTGTGTTTTTGCCTGCTTTAAAGCGCAGTATATCGTAAAATATTAGTTTTAAAAAAAATACTTGAGGCAGGAATTGTAGTGAATTTAATTGTCTACAAAATTGGTCTGATTTGTTTTTGGCGTAAAACCCATAGATAAGGAGTTATTTAATAAAAACTCATTTTTGGTGTCTTTAATCCAAGATGGCGGAGCACGCCGAGACCACACAAGGTCAAAAACTTAATATTTTCATAAGAACACCTAAACACAACACATATCCAAAATTCAGGACTGACGGACCTTTTACAAGTGAAAACTACCTGGCGACTGGGCTGTTTTATGCAGAAACATGTTTTACAATCCGTCTGGTATCTCTGGTAATCTGTTCCACAGATTACCACGTTAGAACAAACAAAAAATCTCTTCAACTTTATTGTATTATTGTAGATAATGAAAGAACCCACCTATTGGGTTTTTTCCCTCATAAACACCCGGTTTTAACCCAAACGGGAAAGAACCCGGGTTTTTTCCCGTCGGGTTTTTTCCCACCGCCCATCTCTACTCGCGAAGGAGGTCCTGAGTGGAACGAGTGCACGAGGCCGAAGCGCAGCGAGTGGGGGGATGTGGCGAGCGAAGCGAGTCGGCGACGCGACCTCCTGAGCGTAGCGCTGGTCGAGTGTGCGAGCGAAGCGAAGGGGCGACATAGCGAGTCTTCTGGCGGAGCAAACCCAGAAACACTTGCATGCTTGCATTATGGGAAAATAAGCCATCTAACAAGTGTAAAGTGGCCAGTTGACTAATGAAACAATGGCCAGCAGACTAGTTGGCGTAACAAAAAGTGACAAAACATAGTTAGGGACTTTAATCATTCGGCGTTTTAATAAAGTGGCGAAAGGTTTTCGACCAGATAAGCCTCAGCCTCAGAAAACCTCAAAAAGAACTACAGCCTAGTCTATTGTGAATAACGGAGTTTTGAAGTTGGGTAAACCTAGTTATTAACTTGATCTTATCTGTACATACCTAGGTGACTAGGCACTAGTTAACACCTACATTTTATAGACATTTACTGATATATTTTTATCACGCATGTGCTGTTTGCGACTTAATATAATGAAAAAATAAAAACATATTATTTGTGTTCTGGGAATGTCGAACTCATTCGTGTCAAAAGTAATTTGGATAACTCTTTTTACGTAATAGATTAGCAACCAAGTCGACGGCCCTGATGATAAGTGTTTACCTACAACACCAAGAGGATTACTGATGCGTAGCCAGAGACAAAGTTGGAGTCTTATGTGCCTGTAATATCACCGGCACCTTTACCCTTCAAACTAGAACACAGGAATGCTGCTTAGCGGCAGAAATAGATATGGAAGAAGTACTTCCCGGACGAACTCTTCCACAAGGAGCTCTACTACTCTTACCTTAGTTCTGATTTAAAACAAGAATAAGATGATCGAAATCCTAAACAATCTCTTGTTCTAGGTACGGAAAAGCTCGATCAAAATTTCGGTACCGTAGAACGGGGTTATTTTGATAAATTTTTTGAGCTTCATGTGTTTGTATGTCATTTATTTTCGCGTTTAGCTGCTACATCAAAAATATTTCATAAAGACTAAATTGACTGAGATATATAAAATCACATAGTCTAGGTAAAAAAAAAAGTACGAAGCATAGTTTTCGATAAAAAAAGGAGAAGTTTCCTTATCAAAGTCGGGCCGTGGGCTTTTACTTTGATAATCCCTGTTTTATCATTCAGTGTCAAAGTAGCCCCAATTAGGACTCGAATTTTGTACAAAATCAGGGGTGTGATTTAGTGTTTTTTATCTTCGCCATCTAACTTCGCACACACCTCAATACCGTATGGTAAAATAGGAAAACTGTCAATGTTGCTTATACAGTTAAGTTAAAATGCATAAGTTCCATTTTTACAGAGATATATGACCAAATGCAATATTTTAGTAACTATCAATGTCACCCCTTGATATCAAAGTAACCCCAATAGCTGGTACCCTGAAATTGAAGATCAGATGCGTTTAGTACTGCTATTTAGTCTTGTCTTCATCATTTAAGGAAAATGAGCGTTAAGCTTATCTAAAGGAGTCGTCACACCTTTTTTCCATTCGCAGATTAGAAGTGTATGGTATCAATATGCTTGCAGTTGCTGCGGAAAATAAGCTATAAATAAAGACATTGAAATAAATAAGCGGAACAATTTATTTAATACGGTTATTTATGCTCTAATAAGGAATATGCTTTTAGGAAACTGGTTTATGAGGAAATGCTCTGATGTAATAAATGGAATGGGTGACTGGGTGTTAGCCAGAACAACCAGATGCAGCTCCAATGATCTTCAAAACTAAGGTGTCCAGTCCAGTTCACAGATTTGAGGTCTCTTAAAACGTTCTTAGGACACTGTCAATGATTTTTGAAAATATTTAACTCTGGTTTTAGTTTTTGCAAAATTACGGGCAACAACAAAAAGGGCAGTTTTCGCAAAACATTTTTAAGATGCCAATCGTTCCTATTACCCATAAGGATCAAGACTCTTCCGGACCAACTGAGGTTGGAGTACTAGAAATGTCAGAAATCGTAAAAAACTTATTTGAGATGGTAACTACCTGGACGTTGAACCAACACTACGGTCTCGTTAACAAATCATTTTGCCAATGAATCCACTGGTGGTGTAGTTGAGGGGTGTCTTTGAAAATGAACGCTCCAACGGCCTCCTGGACAAGTCTTAGATGCTTGCTAACGAGGGTTTTTAAAGTCAGGTCCAAGAAGAAACTATCGGAGCGCAACATCAAGACCAGAACGATATCGACTTTTCTGCAAATTGCCACTTAAAAATAACTTGCTTCAAAAGAAAAACAGATAAGTGCCCACGATAATAATATTGCAATAATCGTGGCGCACTTAATTTATGGGTGCTTCGCAGATGATAGTAATGTCTTCACCAAAAGGCATACAGGGACTAGCAATAAGCTCAACACTCTTGCCTAGCATAATGACAACAGACATTAGGACACGCTTATAACAAAAGGATCTTCTACCCGAGCGAATATTGCGTTATTAAGTAAAAGGACGCTTCCTATTAGAGATGTAGGTACTTCACTGGCCTCTTTATTATATTTCCGACTGACCCATATTTGCCATGTCCTTGAGATTCGACCCGCATAACAAGACGCTGGTTGAGCCTTGGCCCGTATTTGAAACCGAAAATTTTACATTTCATATTCTTCGGGGATCAAATCTTGATCTATGAATCTAACTAATCACTACATAGTATAAAACAAAGTTGCTTCCCGCCGTCTGTACCTATTAGGGTTACCAGATCGAATAATAAGATTTCCAGACACTGTTCCTGACCTTTCAGTAAATTTCCTGTCATTATTTCTTACCGTTGTATGTGGTAGTATGTGAAGACAACGAGGTTTTCGAAACATGCGCAGAATGATTAATACTTAAATATTTTTGTATTACTCATACATTCAACTTTCAATTTCAAAAAATCCTGATCCTTACAGTTTTTCCCTGTTTCCCTGACAGAGGTCCAAAATTCCGGACATGTCAGGAAAATTCCTGTCGTCTAGTAACCCTAGTCCCTATGTATGTTAGATCTTTAAAACTACGCAACGGATTTGGTCAATGGGGGGTAGGGGGGGGAGTAAAATACTTCACCTAAGCTATTGTACTACACTAACATCATGACTACCTGCAACAACAGCACTAAGGGCGACCCCTAGTGGGACTCGGACCTCGGCTTAGGGCGTTGCTGGCGGGGACTTAGGGGAGGGGGGGGGGGGGGACAGCTTGATGAGGGCTGAATTATCGGTGTGATATCTTATACGAGGGATGGCTTGGGCCACGTTTGCGCTGACGGCCTCAATTAAAGTGAATGAATGAGACGTTGTAAATATTCTATCTCACACATTTTTACTCGCAGTGCCCCTCCAGGCGTGGCATATTATCGTTATCGTAGTTGATCTCTACGTGGTGGCAATTTGTGTGGTGATGTTAATTTGAATATTTTTCTTTTACGTCATTCTTAAGACTGTAAAAACGTAAGATCCTCGCGTCTGTAAAGATAGTGATGTCAACTATGAGTATCACGCATGTTGAAGGCTAATACTAGAATTTAGTGAGAGGTAGGGAGTTTCTTCTTGTAAATTAAAACCTTTGAGTGTTATATCCTTGCTTGGAGACAGCGCCAGACACTAAATGTTTTGCGGAACGCGAATCACAGCCAGATGGGCTGAGAACCTAGAGAAGGCAAGTTTGGTAGACGGGATGGGGAAGGCGGAGAACCGGATGCTGCGGCCAAAGTTGGGAGAGGCATATTATGCAAAAGACGTCGACGCCCTATGAATGACTTGATTGACAACCATGCATTTATTATGATACCTAACGAGGCTAATGGTGATATTACATGGTTCAACCAAATTGATTCACTTTGGTTGAAAGGTGCAAAAATGAAAGCATATGCTATTGATCAATGATGTATGGTCACCATAATGGTGATATTACACGGTTCACTTCTGCCTTTCAATTTGGATGAAGCAACCAAACTGAACCATGTAAACATAAAGGTGAATCATTCAATATCATTGATCAATAGCATATGCTTTCATTTTTGCACCTTTCAACCAAAGTGAATCAATTTGGTTGAACCGTGTAATATCACCATAACAGCTTAATGTTTAAAATACGTACATAATGCACTACTGTACTGCTTGAAACATACAAAACAAAAGTAGTTTTACTTTTGGGTAATAAGGTAAAGAAAATAATTACCCAAAACAATAGCTAATTAAACATAACTGTACATAGTTCATGGGAATTCCCTGACCTTTGTGACCCCGTTCGATGTTAGTGATATTTTGACCCATAGCGGCCGTTCAAAGCATGAGAAGTGAGAGAAATGACGTCAGAACTATGGCGCCCGCTACAAAGCTGACACCCTATCGATTTTTTTAATGACAGTTGAGTCAGAAGTCTTCCTGGCCTTGTTCCAAATATTTTGTTGTCTTTTGGTGTTAAATTATTACCTAAACCGTAAGAAAATTAGGCGCAGTGGCGACGTAAAGGGGGCGGTCCGCCCCAGGTGTCAAGCTCCAAGGGGTGACAGTCCGCGCCTACGTAGACCCAGTGTCACGCACTTTGACTAAGGAAATTAGGAAATCGTCCGCAGCGTAGCACAGAAAAAATACTTGGTCAGAGCACGCGCGGCAAGTAGGTCGCGTATAGGGTTACCATATCTCAGTATTTGTCCTGAGATCTCAAGACTTTTAGGCTCTTTTCAGGATTGCGGCCGGATTTTGGAAACATCAGGTTTTTTAAATTTTCAATAAAATAGAGTAGATTTTTCAGATCTTTTTATCAGCGCCGCGCGGCCGGTGCGTGTGAGGGGTGGTTGGACGATATCCAGTGCACCAAAACCACAAAGTTGTAAATTACGTTTGCGACAAAATCTCAGGATTTTTTGATGGAAATCAGGCTTTTTCTCCGGACTTTTAAATTTTCCCTGTGGTAACCCTAGTCGCGTAAGCACGTTTAGTATTTGTTGTTTTATTTTTGGGGGTGCTCAATAGACACCGGGGTGCTGCCTCGGGTGGCCACCCATGCTACGCCGCCAGTGATAAGGCGGTATATCAATTATTTGAAGTAACATCCTGTTTTAATAAACAAAACTAGCATCGATTAAGGATTCGATGATGAGAAGTAGGCCACTGGGTCATACTAAAGGCTTACTGGGTGGGGGCTGGGGCCTTGAGGCTGTAAGTGATCGAGGAGCTTTTTACATCAACTTTCTCGAACCCTCAGGCTGTACTACAGCTCTGCTTAAGACTGCTATCGGAAAAAATTGGATGGACAACAGTAGATAGTCTCCTGTCTAAAGCGCTAATTCCACTAGTAAGCTAAATTGCGCAAGTTCACCTCTGCAATCGACTTGCACTGTGCACATATTTGCAGCAAGTAGAGTTCTTAGTTTTTCCGACTTGCGGCAAGTATAAAGGTGGCTTCCCACGGTGCGTGATTTTACTGATGATACCTCGCACAGCCGACAACCACGCACTGCAGCGAGGCTCTCCGTGATTGGAATCTATTTTGTCATTCCAAAATGGCTAGTGAAAGAGAACATGCACCGTGCTTGCACCGCCCTTTGAAGTTACCTACAGAGTTGCGGCGGATAAGACGCACCGCTATGCACGTGCCTGCATTACCACAGACGAGTCTCTGCCCATGGTGCGCCGGTGCGAGCTCGGCGTCACAGTGCGCAATAACACGCATCGTGGGAAGTCACCTTAAGGCCCGGACTCCACCAAAGCGGAGACGAGACGAGCGGAGCGGAGATGTGTTTTAAAAAATCAATAGAATTTCGTTATTCGAACATCTCGTTTCCACTCAGCTAAGTGAATACCACTGAGCGGAGATGTATCATATTTGTATAACGCGATGGAAGCGGAGATGTGAGCTGTTCCTCGCTAAGATTGAGCTGGGCCGCGGTACAAGGTAAGGCGCTCAACGGATACGAGATGTGTGTACGGTTTGCAGTAATAACGACATGACGGAGACGTCTTTCATGTCAGATCGCACTAAACTGTGCGTTCACATCCAACGCTCGCCGCACGCAGCTCAGTTCCGCTCTAGTCAGCGCACATCACCACCCTAGCCAGCACACATCTCCGCTACAGTCTAGCCAGTACGCATCTCCGCACAGTTTCGGTGGATACACCCTAGCTGAAAAACATCTCTTCTCGTCTGCGCTTCGGACATCTCCGCACATCTCCGGTTTGGTGGAGTCCGGGCTTAACAAAACTTGTTTTCAGTGTCAACAATGAAGCCAGCACTCGCTTCAATAACTTGCTACTGGCATGTTTTACTGGTGTGGTTTTTATACAGAACGCTAAAGATTACTACAGTTATCAATTAAAACATGATCTCATGAATTTTATACATGAAGGATTTCTTAAGAAATCCTACACAGAATGAAGTTCTCTGCATACCAACTTGTTTAGTACACACTGCAATAGATTTTAAGCTTTATGACTTAAGCTTAAGATGTAAATTACAATGTTAATATGCACAAGGAAATAAATTAACTGATTAAAAGTACTTGTGTAGTAGTTTTTTCCGGATGACGTGGATGTGTTCTAAGACGAATGGCATTAATCATCAACTTTTAACAGCCAATCACAGTCCTTTATCTTCAGTGATAGCTTAGCGGTCGAACGTTTGTCTTCCGTGCAGGAGGGTCTGAGTTTGATTTTTCCCAACTAAGTTGGGATCAGCTTGCAGTCAACCAAGGGGCCTACTCCCTAAGTCCGTCAACGAATTTAGTCGCCCGTCCGAAAGTAGTCCAAAACGTAGAAGTGAACAAAACAAGTGTCAAGTTCAACTTTTCGGACGGCCAAAAACACATCGGTAGTAGGGACAACAACGACATAAAAAAAAACATCCGAATTGAGAACTTCCTCCTTTTTGAAGTCGGTTAAAAAAAGACCTTAAGGTCCCATATAAAGAGACGCGGAGCTTAGCGCGTTGCGGCGTTTCAAAGATGACGATGTATTAGAGCGGGCATGGGGAACCTTTGGCTAGTTGCGTGCCAAACTTTACTACCTATATGAATGCAGTCGCGGGACAAAGGAAATAAAAAAAATAAACTATTTATTAGGTTACTAATGAAGTTAATTTATGTGTAACAGTTAATGTGATTGTGTTTGAACTTCAGAAACAAGTTTATCAATATCTGAACGAACTCCAGTTGTAAATTTCGAAATTTCAAAATGTCGCGGGCCGGTCAAATAGAGAGGCGCCGCGGCCGCGGCCGCACCGCGGGCCGTACCTTGCTCATACGTTTAGTTTAGTTAGTTTTTAAAAAAAACGTTGCCTCACACTAAGATTTCTCTTGTATCGTGGGTGCGTTTACATACACAAATCTCACACATACACAAACGCCCAGACCCGAAACAACCATCTGTAGGCCATACAAATTTCTGTTCCGTGTGGGAATCGAACATACGACCCGTAGCGCAGAAGCCAATCGCTTAGCCACTGCACCAAACGTGTCTTCCAAATACGTGTATTAGGAGCTTTAATGGAGAGGCGTTGTTTCGAGGGATTGTTTGAGTTGTAGTTGTATGTAATGACTACGCAGCGGAGTGCGCGCACTTACACATCGATGAGATCATGCTGGCGACGCATATTTTTCGCAGTTTGGACTAATGCCAGATAGCCTATCTCTACCTAAACTTATCATTCACGAAATTTTATTTCCGTCCTTCATTCCATTACTTACCAATCTGTGCTCAAGACTACATTGTTCTTTCATAACTATCCTAAATCATAGTACTGTATTAACTGAAATTGTTAAAGATATTGATTTTTAAAAGAGTAACCATGGAGTTTTTTGTTGCTCTTATCCATGGGAAACCACAAATTGGAGCCGTAAATCTAAATTCAACTCTTCATAAAGGTCTGTAATGATTTACACGTTTTTTTTTTTATTCTTTTATCAAGATCGGTGATTCTCATAGTGGTCTATTGGATCCAAAGGGGGTCGAAGGATAAATGTCAGCGAAAAATAAAATTGGGAGTGCAATGTATAAACGAAGGTCAACAAGACTAGATCCGATTTAGGCAAGTCGCCATCAAAACTTTGGGTTTATACAGGGTGTGTCGTAAATAGTGGTCCAACGTTAAGGGGTCGATACGCGATATATTCAGCTATCACATACCACTACAAGTTTTTTTTTTCGAATTTTATTTTTTTTCTAAAAAATTAACTACTAAAGTTCCCGTCGCGAGAAGCTATAAAGGAGAATGCCCATATCCCGTACCACATAGCGTCACAAGTACATTAACACCGAAAATAATGTTTTATTTATGTGTAAAATGTACTGATTTTTAAACGTCTTTTTTAACCGCATTAAAAAAATATCAAATAAAAGATAATAAATAATTAACAATTACCTACTTCCGCAAACATGGCATATCCATCATAATAAAAGTTCATTTCCGAAAACGTTTTCGTTCCGATTACAGTTGTCAATTATTTTCGCTATCAAGGTGAGTAAATCTACAAGATCATTTAATAGAAAATAATTAATTCTATTTAGGGCTGATTTTTCAATCGACAGATAAATTTTATCTGGGGAATAAGTTTGACGATTTGTCAGCTTTTGTATGGAAAATATGTCAAAGCGTCATATTTATTCCTTGGATAAAATTTATCTGACGATTGAAAAATCGGCCCTAAATCGTTTTAATTTATCTCACCATTTTATTAAAGAAAACATTGCGTATTTCAGATATTATTCAAAACACCTACAGTCAAGGAGTTTCGGAATATAGTGTATAGTCTATGTTTCGGAACACCGAATTTTGGAACTGTCAGTATCAATGTCAATTTGGTTATGGCGTTTTGATATTTGTATGAACCAATGTTTTTTTGCTGCGTTTAAGTCGTTCTGGTAGTTTTATTGAATACTTAATTAATTCACTACCTACGTCTGTAATAACTATTGATAGTGTTGAGATAGTGACTCTTGTTTCGTAGCGTATCGAGATAGTGACTCTGAAGTTTATAATAACAGAGCTGCTAGACATGTAATGGATGATTTTAAAATATCTTGTGCGCTATTAAATAAATACCACAAGTTCATTGAAGACCCACCAGAAGCAGCACTTTACGTCACTATTGCAAAGGCCAGGCATTTACTCCCGAACCATTTTTCAGATTTTGTCAACCGTGAAAATATGAACAGAAGTAGTGCGTTATTTCTAACGGATGATGGGAGTATTATATTATGGATAAAAAAGGATGGAAATATACGACTGAAGATACTGCCCGCTCACGGTAAGTTGACCTGAGCGCGTAACGTCACAATATAGGTGAGAACAGCAAGCGTGCGGGCGCATTCGAAGTAGTCCGATTCTCAACTTATCGCGCACGTGTAGTAAGTATATCTATAATATGCAATGCGCTTCTCAGCAATGCGGCCTAAAACGCATACCTACTCGTATATGATAAATAAATAATAGTAATCACGACTATTACAAATTGCTAAAAAAGATAATCAGGCGTTTTCTAACTTTTTTGAATATTTCGAAAATGTGGTTAATTAGTGATAAAATCTTGTTGGTAGTGAAAAGTTAAATAAAAACTAGACTCTTGAGAGTAAATTTGGTTTGACGCAAGTTGGTACGGATCCCCATACAAAAATGGGCATTCTCCTTTTGTAAACACACATTTAGGGGTTCGCAACCTTTGGAACAAATAAAAAAAAACAGTTTTGGAATGATTTTTATTTTTAAATAATGGTTTTTATTTTATTTAAGTATATAATAATAAATAATAATCTACGAAAACAACACAAACAAACTGAAACGCATTCAAAACTCAAATGACAGCATTGACAGCGTCAGTGTGAACTTACTTCAAAATGGCGGGCCAAATGTTGACGTTCCATGAGTCAGACACGTTCCGGTACCACAAAACATTAGACGATAGCGCTTTATATCGCTAAAATATAACCCGACTAAGTGAAATTGCTCGTTAGTTTCGTATTACACGTATGTAACTTTGAGTTGATTGAATTTGGGATTATTTGATGTTGATTGAATTGTCGCTACGTAACTTTGTAGAAGTTCTTTATTTACAAAATTTATAGCTTCTCGTGACGGGGACCTTAATTACTTGCATATGATAGCACATGTATTCTGCAGTTATAAACAAAAAACAAAATAGGAAATAATGTATTAAATTAGTAAAAAGAAGAGCTAGTTTTCAACAAAAACTGTTTCCTTTGGGTAAAAATGGTTCAAATTGTGATACGTGATAGCTGAATACACGGTGAGTCGACCCCTTAACGTTGGACCACTATTTACGACACACCCTGTATAATACTTGACATAAATTACCTAATTAAACCGGATGCCCCCGCCAGAACTCACGGTCATGGAGGGAAATGTTTGGGAACCTGGCTCGGTAGACTATTTCCTGATAGATGTGTAACTGGGTATCAATGACCAAGGGACCTCTAAGGTCCCTTGAACTTGGTAGTACTCTTCACTTATCACTCTCAACCTCTAAAAAATGACAGTATTTGCATTACACAAGGTCTAACATAAATAACGCACAACCTGTTAAAGGGTCACTGTAGTCATCATTATGAACAACTTTTACTATGGGACCAAACCTGAAATCGCGAAAAAAAATCAGCTGTTCCCTACATTTATGTTCGCATAACTCGTCAAAATGTAGGGAACAGTAGCTATACAAAAATAGCTCGTGCCGTGGTGAAAAGATTAGCCAGTCAGCAAGGTTGGTAGCAGGGCTGACTGCCCAGGGTGCACTGGACGTACTTAAGTATCGTCACTCGTGAAGGCTCTTTTCATGCACCCCTATTTATGTTACACCTTGTATATTACATATTACATTGCCATAATTTTGTATTGTCTTTTAGGCAGATAGGGTCCTCAGAAGCCCCTTAGTCACTGCAACCAGCATATCTATTGTGACACGCCTAGCAATATTACAGCACCTCCCCAGGCCTGAGAGTGGAGGATTTAATCTCATCACATGAGTTTATATGGCCTCCAAGTTATTAACTTTATGTGCGATGCACTGCTTCACATTCTCAAAGGATATGTATGAAGAATGATAAACACATTTTGTAAGCAAAATGTTAAGGGTTGGACCTCATTTGGCAGCACGGAATCGCCTTTTTCCGTCGCCCTTTCTCTTTCTGTCGCTTAGAACTGCCATTTGCTAGACCGAGACAGAAAGCATAATGCGATAGCACGCGGCGGAATCCTCGAGGCTATCGGCATCACGGACAAAATGCAATGGTCGGCAATGGCTGTTCTAAGCGACAGAAAGAGAAAGGGCGACGGAAAAAGGTAGAGATGCGCCGAATATTCGTTTGGTATTCGGTATTCGGTGTATTCGGCATATTTTTCACTATTTGTTTTCGGCCGAATTATTCGGTTTTGGTGCCGAATATATTCGGTTCGAGTATTTCTATTTTCTTGGCTACATGACACGGTATAGAACTAAAAGTCAAAACTTCTTATGTAAGATTCATGTTATAATATAAGTCAAAGAAATACTATGAAAGATGAGTTAAATAAAGTTAATAAATTTCAAATCAACATTTAGTTTTACGCCCACTCATATTGCAAACACAATAAAGTTAATATTGACAATATTTTTGTAACAATAAGCTCTCTGTTTTTATTTGTAACCTAATCGTGCGATGTTTTGAAGCAAAGTGACAGCGCGGTGTGCGCGGGTGGCGGGCGGTGAGGTACGGCTCGCTCCAGCAGCAACACGTAGCGTTCATGTAAGAACCTGTTTACGCGGCAAAACAATCAAATGGTAAACCGAATAATTCGGCCGAATATCCGGTTCGGTAAAGGTTAAACCGAATAGTATTCGGTATTCGGTTATTCGGTGAAACCACTATTCGGCGCATCTCTAGAAAAAGGCGATTCCGTGCTGCCAGATGAGGTCCAACCCTAAATGTGATGAAATGTATGTCCATATACAGTATGACTGGTTAGTCACTCATCATCATTCTGTATAACATTTAATATGCTAGAAGGATCCTCTAAGCACCAGCGCTTTGGAATTTTGCCTTTTTTTTAAATGTTACAGCATTATGCCGAGATGGGAGACTTTTTGGCCTTGTGCAGGTTATTTAAATTATTATCTTTTTTTTGTATATATTTTTTATTTCTGTAACTGCTTGTGCGAGTCTAGAATAAATAATTTTTCTTTTTTTTTCTTTCTTTCTACGACGGTCTTGTACCCACTGGACCTTCATAATTGGAGCCTACCTTCTCGATGGGACCCATTAGACCTTCTATCAAAAACCTTGTACCCACTTGACCTTCAAAATGGAACCTTACCTGCAACATAGGACCCATTAGACCTCCTGTGAAAAAATCTGTCCCATTGGACCCTCTTTTTATGGAGCGGACAATTTTCTATATAATTGTACCTTTTCTTAATAAAACTATGAATAAGATCAAAATATTTATAAGAAGGTCGAATGGGGCGTGTAGATGAGGTCCAGTGGGTATTTTACAATTGGGAGTCGTCTTGAAGGTCCAGTGGGTACAAGATAGGTCCCAAAAAAGAGGTCCAATAGTCATTTTAATATAATATTTTTAAGAAGGTCGAATATGGCCTTTGAATAGGGTCCAGTAGGTACTTTTTACAATTGGGTCTAATCTTGAAGGTCCAGTGGGTACTGTACCTCTACGACAAAGTCGGAATTCGTGAAAATAAAATCTGACTTTCCATACATTTTGTTAAGCATGGAACAGCTGTTTTATTTTTCACGAATTTAGAGTTTGTCCCATAGTAAAATTTGCACAGAATGGTGAGCATGGTGCATAGTTTTCTGATGTAAAGTGGTCCAGTCATGCGGTGTATATGTAATTCACATCACAATGCAATATACATACAAGGTTAGTCAGAAAGGGGGTACTAATTCGTGGCCCACTTAAAGTATATCACTAAAGACTATTTTAAAGCAATAGTTAAAATTTCAAAATTCGATAATTTTTATTTCCATGTGAAATAATTTTTCAAAAATTCTTCGTCGCTATTTTAGTTACAATTCAAAAAATGGACCTCCTAATACGTGACCTAAAATGTAAACACAGCTGATCATAGCTGAGGATTTTAGCGTATTTTTTAAGAAATCTTTGGACAGCTACTTCTCTGAAAGTATTGACTTTTGGGGAAAGTGGTAGAACAAAAGTTACTCATATTTATGGGTACTTTAACACCCTTTCGGATTAGTAGCCCCTTTTCGACTAACCTTGTATAAACATGAAAATGATTATGACAATGAGGTATTAAATGTTATCTAATAGCAATCAAGAAAATCAAGCAACTAATCTGTACTATCAGTAGATAAGACAGGATAATGGGGTATGTAATTAATAATTGCAGAGGAATTAATAATGGAGTACATTGTAGTAATTCATAGTTTTCCTCCATTTGGGAGAGACCCATGTTGTGCTGGATAGTGATTGGCAAGGGCGTCGCCAAGGGGGGGCAGGGAGGGGCAGCTGCCCCCCCTAGAGATTCTAAAAAAGTTGGCAAATATAAAGCAACCAAAGTCTTTGACTTGACTTGCTTGATTGATCATTCCCGTACGTCGCTATATGTGCTCTCGACTTTACCTACAATTCATACTTTTTTCATTCTCCATATCAACTTGCCTTGCCCCCCCCTGGGCCATCGGCTGGCGACGGCCTTGGTGATTGGCCGATTGATAGGATCATTTTTGGAAGGTCCACATTGTGATAAAATGTTCTGCTTAGCCTTTACCCAAGTGTGTTGGGGTTGGGATCAGCTTCTGGTCTAACCAGATAAGGCTGAATACCATTATTTTACAAGTGACTGCAATCAGACCTCAGCAACCCAGCTACAGAGCAAAGTCAACATTTATTATTTGAAGTAGACCAGAATATAGATTCTTTTAAAACTTCAAAACTAGGAGCAATGCCGATAAGCTAAGGTTAGACCATTGGTCAGACTTTCGGGCTTCAGACTACTCGTAACAACTGTCATAGATATTCATATGGCACCTGGGACTGATGGCTTAACATGCTCTCTGAGGAACGGAGAGCACATGGTTTTATAAGAATAACATGATGTTATGTAATGATAAAAAAAATTATATATATAGTTGGGTGTTTATTGAAAAATTGAACACTTGGACTAGGGCAAAATAGAATTATGTGTGCTCCAAAATATAAAATGAATGTAAAAGAAATGTTTCGGGCGCCAGGAGCTAACACAACAAAGTCACCGGAAGCTTACGAGTAAAGTTGAACTTTTAATCTTCAAGCGGGAGGACTTAATAAAAACAAAACTTTAATAAATGACTTGTTTTTATTCCCTGTAGGCTTAAGGTATAGCTACATTGATATTACCTACATTATTA
Source organism: Amphipyra tragopoginis (assembly GCA_905220435.1). Lineage (NCBI taxonomy): Eukaryota > Metazoa > Arthropoda > Insecta > Lepidoptera > Noctuidae > Amphipyra > Amphipyra tragopoginis. The sequence goes on from HG992016.1 coordinate 5,498,667, forward strand.
ATTATATAGCTATATTAAATTTAACTAGAATTAGTGTTATTTGTAGATATTATTGCTTATATTATTATTATTGCATCCGGTATGAAGTATATAAAAGGAAACACATACCAGATTGTTGAATTTAAATCTAAATGTATCTAATTAAGGTTATGTGAGGAACCGACACGAGGCGAACTCGACGTGAAAATTGTGAAGAATTCATCTTACCAAAATAGCATAATTAAGTAGAAAAAAAGAAAATTTTTAATACTCGAAAAAAAAACGCCAATGGGCTGAAACAAATACAATTTGAAATTAGAATCGACGAAAATAACGACCACCATTTTTGAAAGCGTGGCGTCATGCATCTCAAAACTTACCGTTTTTTCGGTATAAGAAACAATCGAACACGATGAGTGTGATGTCAAATTATTTTAAATAATTAATCCATTTCTGAAACAAGTTAGAATTTGGGAATGTAAAACCAATAAGAAATTTTAAATTGATAATAGATCATTCAACAATGTCTATAAGAAAAATCGACTCACCCAGAGAAATATTGGGATCTTCATATAATAATGAAGATTATCCTTTAAGAAATGTTCTATCGAAACATTTTTACTAAAATTTACCGGTATGCAGCCGGATTAAAAAAATATTTAATAAATTCAACAAAAACGATCAAGCCATTGCGATCACAGGAAGCAGAGTGAGCTGTCAAAAGTTTAAAAGTTGCCAATTAACTTTCACAAACTAACACTAAAACTCGCCTGTGTTGCCAACAAATTAAGAATTTTAATTTAATAATACAGTAAACCCATGATATTATCTATAATACCACAGTCCACCCAAGGAAATGTCTTAATTTTTTTTATAACCATGTAACGGGTTAAAATGACTCGTTACAGTTATTAAACAAAATTATTTAAAATCTTGAAACTATTATAAAAAATATACTCAATAGTCATCATCTGCCTAGCCTTTTCCCAACTATGTTGGGGTCGGCTTCCAGTCGAACCGGATGCAGCTGAATATCAGTATTTTACATGGAGCGACTGCCTATCAGACCTCCACAACCCAGTAACTGGGTAATACGATACTCTTGGTAAGACTGGTTGTTAGAGTTTCTGGCTTCTGACCAACAGTAACGACTGTCAAAGATCTACAAATGACAGCCGGGACCAACAGCTTTACGTGCTTTCCGAGGCACGGAGGAAACTCGCTATGGTAAATGGTCACCCATCCACAGACCAACCTCGGCAAGCGTGGCTTAACCCGGAAAGATCGGTCTATGCGGCTGTAATTATTTAGCCACGAGCTCCTCTAAAAAATTTACTCAATAGTGAAACAACTAATGGAATATTTTGAAAAGTTGTTAATATTATAAAATTGTTTACTAGACAGAGACAACACTACAGTTTGCTGATGCTCATGAGAATTGTTCAGTAAAACGTCTGGAAAAGATGCTGAAATACTTGCTATCCTGATAACTACCAGACCAACTGTCTGTCTGATGTGAGCTAATAAAACTTTACTGCGATCAGCCATCCAAAATAGTAATTGCGGTACGTAATATCTTTCAAGATTGTTAATTTTCATGTCAATTAACTACAATTTACTGCAGATGATGATTATATTTATGTATTTTGCAGATTTTATGCTGGAATATCAGAAATAAAATTACAAGTTGGAAAGACATTGGTTGTCTTTGGACTACAGCGGAGAAAATGTCTGATTGAGACAAGTAATACTGTTGAGAAAAAGTAATATTTTATCAAATACATTTGGGAGCAAATCAACCACTCCTTTTTTCATGTGTCCTGGTTATTAGTTTTGGTTTCATGGATTTTAAACTAAGGTGACAAAAAACTACCCTCATTGTAAAGGTTATCAAATAACCTTTTATGTGATACATGTTTCGAATTGATCTGTTCCGTAATAGGTACCAAAAATAATAACAATTATACATGAAAAATAGAAGTGGCTTATTTATTTGCTCCCAAGTATAGTTTCGCAAATAAAGGCAATGATAAAGTGTTGTACCATTTTATTTCTCTTCAAATCACGGCTCATCTTCCGTGCGGAAGATGTCCGGTCTTTTGGAAGGCATACACGGGGACAGGTCCAACGCGCAGAGGCCCCTTTGAGAACTTTAATCTAAAATGGGGTGGGGCACCAACCGGGGACTATTCACGGCTGCACTATTGGAGTACAGTCATGGACCGTCCCAAGTGGGTGCAAGACTATTGTAAAATCCATTTTATTTTATTATTATAGTTCTTTAATCTGAAAATTCACTATCACAATTTACTAGGGCATCAATAGTGGTTGACCTAAAAAAAAGTATGTCATGATTTTCCTTATGGTGAGCAAAGTGCATTCTGCCATAGACTAGATAATACCCAGTAGGCAACATAGGTTTAGTGACCTAATTCCCTCAGTAGTGCTTAAAATGACAATCATAGAGATAATTGTTCACCTCCCATTAGTTTTAATTATAGTTAGGAATGATAAACACTATCTTACTTGCACGAATCTCTCAGCCTGACAATTTAAATGAAAATACTTCAACAAAGTAGGTCCAAGTAAAAAGTCTACATGATGAGACTGTAGCAATCCATAAATCAGTGCATAAATCAATAAATGCGCCAATCTGACTAGTCATTACCTACTACGAAGCGTAAAATTAAGCTTATTAGTTTCTTGGTAAATCTTATAAGTACCTACCTACAGCGGCCTCTGGGCAAATTAGAACTTCGAAATTTTCTTCGATTTCGCAGATTAAGGGCGTCAATGAAAACTATTTGTTTTCCGCACGGAACCGGACAAACAACGCAATAAAACGCTAAAAACTGACTAATACACGTAACAAAAAATCAATCGAAATGACTCGAATGTACAAGGTCATGCAACTTATAAGCACATTGTAATTTTAACAAAATTTGCAATAGCACATAGAAAATTAACTAGACTCAGTAAAATAATGACTAATAATAGGAATACTCACCAGGTATGAAGATAAATAATAAAGTTTTCTAACCGGTGAAACACGCGGTGACAAGCAATCAAGGCAGGCAGAACGAACGAAGTGAAGTTGAAGTGAGTGAAGTGAAGCACCGTAGTAAGTACTAGTGAAGGGCAAAGCAAGGCAACTCGAATTCGAGCCACAGTACAATTTTACTCGATTATAAAAGAAATAGATTTATTCTCCTTGAATGAAATAAATAATTAAAACAGAAAAGAAGTGTTAGTAAAACATGAGATGAGAATCTTTAATGTAGTCAGCTCTATTATCTAGACTGGGTTATAGAAGTATGATCAAGAATCTACAGGGAAAATGTAGTGATAAACTGCAAAAGCCAACTTCCTAAGTTTAATACCCAGTTTGTTTGACATTCTCCATCAGTGACAATAGAAAAATAAATACTTTCTTAGTCCCTCTTGATGCTTTATGAAAACGAATGGTTATGAATTTGTGACTCGTGGGGTTTCCTAATAATTTTGGCCATTAAAGCTGGTTAACTCCCACGCCCACCCTCTTTAGTTTGAACAATTTACATCGCAATGGACAATCCTATAGCTGGTAGATCAGGGCTTGATTTAGTTTTAGACTTAGGCTAATATAAGTTTTTCCTCCCGTGTGGGAACGGGCTAGAATATAAAACTTCCTCACCGCACGCTGGTAATAGATGCGTGTTGTAAGATTCAACAAAACCCAGCACGCTTGGTGGTAGGATCTTTACGGTCCACCTGGCTAGCTACCACCCTCACATTAAAGTCCGGCGCCAAGCAGTTTACTGTGTTCCATCGTGTGTCTGTGAGAGCCAGAGGGGTATAGGGGAATCCCTCTATATCTCTGTTACTTGGATTCGTGTGCTCTATCTTAGACCCTGTCTGCGCTAACTATTAGGTGCGACGAGGATCAAACGCGTCCAAGTAAAGAAACAAAAAAAAAAAAAATGGCACCCCCCCTTGGGGATCACAGACCCCGACTTGGGTTTCCTAAATTAAATGTTTATTTATTTATTTACTTTCGCACTTTGTACATAGGCGGACTTAATGCCTTAAATGTTTCCATTCTTCTTTTGAAATACTTTTCATCCATCGGCGGCCGCCCGACCTGTCTCGTCAAAGTAAATCAGGCCCTGCTGACTGATTAGTCACTTTTCCGACTCCCTCCAAAAGAAAAGAACTGTTGACTTATTCGTTTCCCAGACGGAAAGTGTTGGGAACCACACCGCTTATGTTTAACTTTTCCTATCACTATATCATAATACATCATTTAATTTACGTTTCCCTTGCATACCATTTGATAGTATGAGAATAAACGGCTTCTACTTCACGACAAGGTGGAAAACAGGAGAAATCGTCGAGAAGAAGATAAAATATTTTGTGTATTGTTGGTGTTTTTAGTCTATATTTTGACGAATTTGAATTATTCTAATTTAAAAAATATGCTTAGGCAATTTAACTGAAGCTCGTTATCCTTATTTATAGCCTATTAAAGCCCTCTTGCACAGCCACTCGTTTAATACATTCAATGCTAAACATATTTAAAATCTCACTGTACTTCAGTCAATGTTTGAAGTTGATAGAAGCAGAATGAAGTTAATCCTGTTTAACGATAATTGTATTCAGTGAGATGTCGTGCAAGTGGGTTTAACAATCGAGTTTAACCAAAAATCACTGCATCACTAATTACTTCGTAACAATTTATTTCATTGCTGGACCTTATCGACTATTGGCTTAATATTATTATAGTAAAAATCGTCACCAAGAAGCGTAATTAAAAAAAACATTAGACCAATCAGATAACAACGATTTCGTTCAACAATCCAATAAATGGACCCGGAGAAATATTGTTTTTATTAGAGTCAATGTCCTTGTACGTGATTGGTTAAAAATTTGGTTCTTTGCATTCATGTTCATTCATAACATCAAAGAATGAGAATGAGAATGACCCTTAGAATGACCCAAAGAGTTTCTGATTGTCTGACAAACTGTCAAAATGAAAATTTATTCATTCATGTTGTTCACTTCGTTGTGTCTTGTCTAGAGTTGTTTGAATTTCCATAAAATTCAAGTTTTCATTAGTACCTATCTAAATTAAAAACCGAAAATGTCTTCTAATATCACTGAGATTGGATCACAAAAAGTAAAGAGTATCGCCACCGGTGAGGTAAATAATCCATTCCTTTGTACCGTAACTTTTTTTTATTTACGCCGAGTGAAAAGTATTCACTTTTCAGCTTTCAAAAATATTGTTTGTAAGTAGGTAATTTTCCGGAGAAATCTTGGTGTTATGAAGTTGTATGGCGAAAGAATTTGACTCTTTATCTATTATTTATGTTTAATGTAATGTAAACCGGCTTGCAGGTGCAACTGTTTCATAACTTAGTAATAATAGAACCAGTCAAGTGTGAGTGCACTCACTGCGCTCTAGTTAGTTATAACTTTGACTTGCATTCAATTGATGTTATTTATCTACCTACTTACGACTATAAACAAGGAAAATCTTTTTGTTTTACGGTTTTCCGATGGATTATGAACTCATTGTGTAGTATTGCGGGTAATTGCAGGTCGGATTAATTTTTATTTTCCGGCGATTAACATTTTTTTTTGTGCTGCCTGCTTATAGCTTCTGTATTCTGACAATATAATAGTGCAACGGTTTATTTTAATTAGAAGTCTTCACAGTAATTTTATAATAAATAATCAGGTTCCTACAAAATTAATTATAAAACTTTGAGAAGTAAAAAGTGTAAGCTGTATACTATTATTATTAGTCTGTACTGTCCCACTGCTGGGCAAAGCCCTCCCTCCAGTATCCTATTATTATTATCAGCCTAAACTAACCCACTACTGGGCAAAGGCCTTAGTCCATACTGCACCACTGCTGAGCAAAACAGTATCTATAAAAATTATCACCTGACTGGAAAGTATAATAAAAATAGCAGTGAGAGCAGTTATCACAATGTAAACATCATTAAAGGCAACGGGTTATCAATCAGCCAGTGTTTTTATGTAAACACACTTAGGTGTAACAATAAAATAATAACTCATTACTTTAAAGAGTAATAGAACTCATTGTGATAGATTTTGTCCAAGGAAGTAGTATCTCCATACCTACTTCAGCCTCTAAGTGGCATTGCTGTGTTCGGGCTTGAAGGGTATGGGGTGCTGGTGAAAGTACAGGCACATGAGATTTAACAACTTTGTCTCTAAGGTTGGCTATTAATTCATTAATAAAGCCACAGCTAACGCAACTACTGAAAAATTATCAATTGCTAGATACAACAGTTAGCGCAGGGGGACGATATTTGAATACTATTTTTCAAACAACAACATTTGAAGTAGGACATTGTACTGGCTCAGAGCAAAAAAGAGGGTACTCTTACAAACTCTTTTTCAAGTCATGTCCTACCCAACACTATAGCTTCCTCAGACTCAGTAACCCAGATAGACTAAGCCAATTCTAGTAACAAAAACGTTGATCAGTCGCAACTGAAACCGAATCGTTCATTCAAATTCGTTTAGAAAATTATTTGACAAAAAAAAAAAACATTTTGACAGCTAACAAAAAAGGTAAAACAATTTAATAAGAATGTCTTATACCTAAATTATAATGAGAAATAAGGCTTTTAGCAAAAATACCCTAAGTCAAATATTGCCCTTTATGACAAGAAAAAGGGTTGGCTCTTTTAATAATAAAACCTAAGCCCAGCTGCATATTATAAGAAATTTCTGAAGCATGCACAAAGACCTTTAATGTCTCCTTATTTACTGTTACACCGCGAACTACCCCTCTCTTTTTTTCTTGCACTTCATGTCCATCCAAAGGTTGTCTGGAAGAAATCGCCTAGTAGTAGTAGTGCGATAAGACCGCCCATTGTACATTTCTATTTTTATAGTAATGTTTCTTGTTTGTTTTTGTACAATAAAGAGTATTGTATTGTACCCTCTGTGTTAAATTTTGTACTAAAGCCTGCAGACTGCCAGATCTGGCAAATTCTGAGTTCTTCACACTTTCTTGATGTTTGTTTTTCAATCACACTTAAACAGCTGAACAGATTTGGATAAAATTTGGCTCCTAGATAGTCCATATCCTTGATTACCACATAAGATACTTTTTATTTGGATACATGAAGTAATTCCATAGGATATGAGTGAAACCGTAGGCAACAGCCAGTAGGGTTATAGTTTGTAATTTATTATGGTATGATGTGAACTATGATAATTATGTTTAAAGTCTTATCAAGTATGACAGATATGTACAGTCAACAAAAGAGTTAGGGATACAGGCAAATCACTACATAGTATAAAACAAAGTCGTTTCCCGCTGTCTGTCCCTACGAGTATGTATGCTTAGATCTTTAAAACTACGCAACGCATTTTGATGCGGGTTTTTTTAATAGATAGAGTGATTCAAGAGGAAGGTTTATATGTATAATACATGCATATTATAATAGAGAAAAACGCGGAATACGCGATAAGCGACATACACGCGGGCGAAGCCGCTGGCGACTTCTAGTAATTACATATCAATGCATAGTGCAGGCATTATTATCATTGTAATTGTGTGTTGTTGTAAAGGGTAAAACGGGACCGTCCGGGTCCGTCTGTCACCAGGCTGTATCTCATGAACCGTGATAGTTAGACGGTTGAAATTTTCACAGATGATGTATTTCTGTTGCCGCTATAACAACAAATACTAAAAAACAATAAAATAAATATTTAAAAGGGCTCCCATGCAACACGCAACCCTTCGTGCGCGAGTCCGACTCGTACTTGGCCGCTTTTATTATATGTAAGACACGGTCAGACAGTGAGACAGGTGATAGCAAAAACTTGGCAATCAACACATAACTGTTTAAATTCGAATGTAAATAGTTGCGTTGTATACTTAACCTTTTGAACGACAATGACAGATATATGATATACAGTATAGGATGATTATGATAGAATAAAAAATAGATAACTTCCAAGTCTAAAAAAAACATCTTGCCATATTTTTTGTATGTACCTATTTATAGTATTAGTCGATAAGTTAAGCACAGCACTAACTTTTTATTTAAATCTGACTCTGAAAAACTGCCTGGCGTAGGGCGTGTGTTAAGTTTTTGAAAGCCTGGTGTTCAAAAGGTGTCTTTGGTTGACTGTACCTATTAACTTAGTTTTTTTTTAATGTTATGTGTTTCGTGTTGCAGACAGTTGAGCTCAAAAGTTTCTGGGAGGACCAGAATGTGGCCATCATTTTCTTCCGTCGCTGGGGGTGCATGCTGTGCCGATTGTGGGCTAAGGAGGTGAGTGCCTCTACTAGTAAATATGCCACCTTATACACGGGGTAAACGAATTCGTATAGTTCCTTAATACCACATGATCTGGTGTAGAACATTGCACGGGATGTACAGTCAGCTGCACCAACTGGTTACCCCTCTCACGAACAAGTTTGTTCTTGAGGGGGATAACCAATTAGTGCAGCTGACTGTACATTGATAAAAAAATCCTTTTTTTTCTTGCAGCAAGGGTACAATACGGCCGACGTATCTTGGCGAGTCTGAAGTTAGCTGATTAGCTGCGCAGTAGACAATTTCGTTTCTAAAAGATGCTTTGCGCAGCCAAACAACTAACTTCAGACTCGCCAAGATACGTCAGCCGTATTGTAAGTGGTCTTATCTTAACCACCTAATATGGCTTCAAGAAATAAGAAGCAAAAAAAAAATTGCTATACAAGAATGTTATAATGATAAAATATTTCGATGCCACTCAGAAATGAATGAAAGCACGGCGATACAGCGAGTAAGCATGACTAGCGCAATATCGCTTCGCGCAGTCACTTGACTCGGGGCGCTAAAATGACTCAGAAATAGAACACCACGTTACTTTTTTAGGGTTCCGTACCCAAAGGGTAAAACGAGACCCTATTACTAAGACTCCGCTGTCCGTCCGTCTGTCCGTCTGTCACCAGACTGTATCTCATGAACCATAATAGTTAGACAGTTGAAATTTTCACAGATGATGTATTTCTGTTGCCGCTATAACAACAAATACTAAAAAACAGAATAAAATAAATATTTAAGGGGGCTCGCATACAACAAACGTGATTTTTTTGCCGTTTTTATAGATAACTACAGGTCGCCAGCGGCATCGCCCGCGTGGATGTGGTTTATCGCGTATTCCGCGTTTTTCTCTACTCTGCTAAGCATGTATTATACATATAAACCTTCCTCTTGAATCACTCTATCTATTAAAAAAACCGCATCGAAATCCGTTGCGTAGTTTTAAAGATCTAAGCATACATAGGGACAGACAGACAGCGGGAAGCGACTTTGTTTTTATGTAGTGATGGTAAAGAACCCTTCGTGCGCGAGTCCGGCTCGCACTTGGCCGGTTTTTGATTTATTGTTATGTTTTGTCTAAACATGTCCCATTCAAGGTCAATCTGTGTAGCCAGTCCAAATCACAAGGTTTGAAGAAATTACACGAATTCGTTTAGATCCTGTATACATTTTTATTTAAGTCACGCATTAAGGCCCATAAGGAAATGTAATAAAAAAATAACAATACAAAACTTACAACATAAAAAAAACAAACAATAAAATATAATCACTCATTCGAACGAGGATTACGAGGAGTCGGCGCCGTGTGTCACACGGTTTCCGGTAGCCGGCTTCGGAAACACTACAACCCTCGGCCAAAATTCCTCCATTATGAAGTTCGACAGATGTTCGGTCGAAACTCTCACTACAAAGAAATTATAATTAGGAAGAAGCCACACGATGCGGTGCGGCTCCAGCGCGGCGCCTGAGCGGTGCCGCTGCGGCGTAATACATACTAATTTTCATGGTATACCACACGGTGCGGTGCGGCGCCGCGCCTCGCCGGACCAAGACGAGGGGGGAGGGCACCGCTCCGGCGTCGCAAACCGCAGATGTGTTGACGGAGAGCCGTTTCACACGCTGCGGTGCGGCGACGCACCGCAGCGCACCGTGTGGCTCTTCCGACGCCGCGTACTACGTGTGCACGCTGATGCGGCAAAATGGTCGCCGTGCGGCGGTACACCGCACCGCACCGCACCGTGTGGCTTCTCCCTTACCAATTGAAGGGTCTACTGCAATAATGATGAATGTCCAAAGTTTCTTTAATTCTAAGTACGTATGTCATTCGGACATTTGATATATGCAGTTCGTAATCTCGGTTACAAACTCAGCAATATCGCTTACAGTCCCGAGATAAATACGTTTTTAAAAATCGGATACGCGGCTACAACGCTTCTCATCTTTAACGCTGAGTTTTCTTTCACCATTTATAAAATTAAAAATCAAATGAAAGATCCACTGCAATAATGATAACGACGGATCAACCTTAAACTTTTTTTGTTTCGTCAAAAGTTTTTTTTTTAAATAATAATCGGTTTCTAGAAGGATCCACTGCAATCCCGTTGGCAAACTTCTGGTAAGGAACCCTAGAAATCAATCAACAGTGATGCAATTCATTTGGCGGGAAGCCAGCTTAATCAATATTTACTCTCACTTATAGTCTAAGATCCGGCCTAACATCGACCTTCCCTCATCTGTTTTTCTAACGAGAGGTATTTTATTTGAAAGATTTTATATAAATAAACAAATCCCGCATGGGTTGCCTAGTCAAAAATGGTCCAGGCTACCCTTAATTAAAATTCATAAAAAATTAAAAATAATTACTCCTTCCCTCATCTGTTTTTCACAAAATATTATTACCAATCGAAAGAACAAGATGTAAGTTAACAGAAAAAAATAGGTTGCCTAAAAAAAAGTGGTCCAGAGATAGGGTTGCCGCGATTTAAAATTTCAATATTTGAGCAGGAAAGTTCAGCGCGACATGAAGCACTACACCACAGAATAGTAACAGAAGCACCACTTCGCGCAACAATTAATAGAAATAGCGACTCTTGCTACAAAGCAACAAAGTGCAATTCAGCTCGCATTAGCGCTCAGTACCTAACGCTATATTCACCTAAACGTTGCCGCTCTCTTCTAACGCGCAACTCTGTCGCTGTCTGGCGCGGAGTGACGCGCTAGCTGTGGCGCTAGGGTTTTCGGCTTGCCGCTGCTATACGTCCATCTACCTACTTGATTACACGGTCAATTAGGTAGATAGACAATGAATATTAAAGTTCGTCATTTGTAATTTACAAATAACCTTCAATCTTTAGGCTACCTCTTTGTTTAACATTCCTCATTAACTTACATTAATAATATTTTCATAATTTGCAATAATTAAAATGTTCGTAGAACAAAAACATCAAAAATTCTGGTTGTTTACATTTTCACTATACTAATTCTTAATTATCTCCTAAACGCGTGGACCGATTTGCATGATTCAAACGGATATAATTGTTATAGACCTTGATCTTTCATTTGACACCAAAATCGTTAAGTTATCTCAACAAATAAAAAATCACATTTTCAAGTTGCACTCGTAATTATGTAAATCAATGTAATCAAACATTAAACGTTAAAACTACGGTTCTATATGACTGTACCTACTTGTTACCTAATTAACTTGTAGATGGGGTTTAGTTGCCGACATAATGCACATGAAAACGAAGTTTTATCATCGTTTTTAAATTAATTTGAACGTATTTTTCCTCATCTGCAGGTAATGAAAAAAATGACACTCTGTCGTCTCCGTATTCTATCAAATGAGCAATGTTTTAGACCAGCCATTCTTGTTGCTCACTAAACTTATTTAAAATAATAGGTACACACGCGCGCGCGCGAGTGTTGACAGCCCACTGGCGAGGTGGCGGCGTCTCCACGCGAAATTGTAGGCACTTATCGCTGTAGGTACGGCCGAGTGGTGGAGGCCTGACTACACGTAGTACTCTCTAATAGAAAAGATACAACATGGCAGCTGCTAGTGGGCCCATTGCCGAGTAAAAGTGAGCGCGCATGCGCATTTTTCCGTATGTTAGAGAGTGACCACTCTACTCCCCAAAATTTTTTTAAAAGAAAAGAGAGAAGAAAAGAAAGAGTAAATTATGTAAAAGTCGAGGAAAATAAAATATTTTACAGAATAATTAATGTACATGGTGTATCCGAATTCGTGAATTTCCTTAAAACCCCGTGATCTACTTGTGAGATAGAAACATAAACAAAAGATACAACGTGAGTCATTTTAACGCCCCCAAACTATCCGCGCAGTCTGTTAACTCGGAGCGCTAAAATGACGCAAAAACAGAACATCATGTTTTCTACGGGTTTTTTTTGTTGCTTCTTAAAGAAAAATGCGCATGCGAGCTCACTTTTACTCGGCAATGGGCCCACTAGCAGCTGCCATGTTGTATCTTTCTATTGCACAGAGTACTACGTGTAGTGCTTCTTTGTCGCGCTGAACTTTCCTGCTCAAATATTGAAACTTTAAATCGCGGCAACCCTATCTCTGGACCACTTTTTTTTAGGCAACCTATTTTTTTCTGTTAACTTACATCTTGTTCTTTCGATTGGTAATAATATTTTGTGAAAAACAGATGAGGGAAGGAGTAATTGTTTTTTATTTTTTATGAATTTTAATTAAGGATAGCCTGGACCATTTTTGACTAGGCAACCCATGCGGGATTTGTTTATTTATATAAAATCTTCCAAATAAAATACCTCTCGTTAGAAAAACAGATGAGGGAAGGTCGATGTTAGGCCGGATCTTGTACTATTATTGTCTATTTGAACAATGCTTTCTGTATCTTAGAAAGTGTGTTTATTGACTTTCTATGATGACATACATTGTGAAAATAACGATAAGTACAATACGGCCGACGTATCTTGGCGAGTCTGAAGTTAGTTGTTTGGCTGCGCAATGAATCTTTTAGAAACGAAATTATCTACTGCGCAGCTAATCAGCTAACTTCAGACTCGCTAAGATACGTCGGCCATATTGTATCTAATGTTATACATATGTCGGCACCCCGACACGGATAGGTTAGGTTCGAAGCCGAAGCGAAGGATGACGGAGGCCAGAGTGAGCGAGCGAAGCGAGCGAACGAAGCCACCGTCAACCCCTTCGTGTTAGGTTACTTTAAACCCTGCAGTCAGAAATAGGAGCCCCGCTCAGCGGGGCTCCGTCGACTCTCTTTTGGAAATCCAAACAACCTTCCAAACATCCCCTTAAGTTTTTAATTTGTTTTTATTGTGCCTCGCGTGGAGTTTACTGCCTGCTCGCTCGTCTTCCCCTTCGCCGCTCTCGTCTTTTTCACACTTACCGGCTGCGCATTCGGTATTGTATAGAATGCCTAGCCAAAGTATAAAATAAATAATATTTCATACATTACCTGAACGTTTTAGGCATTCTATACATTGCCTAGGCATTGTATAGAATACCTGCATTATACACATTGCCGGTAACATTACAAGGTTAGTCGGAAAGGGGGTACTAATCCGAAAGGGTATAAAAAAACCCGTAATAAAGAATAACTTTTATTCTACAACTTTCCCCAAAAGTCAATAGTTAAAGAAAAATAGCTGTTTGAAGATTTCATAAATGAAAAACATTACCCTGTCTTTGTTGTCGCGCAGTCAGGTAAAAATACGCTAAAATCTGTCTATCCTCAGCTATGATCAGCGTTGTTCACATTTTAGGTCGTATTTGGGGTCAGGGATTAGACACTCTATTTTCTGAATTCAAAACTAAATCAGGCATGAAGAATTTTTGAAAAAATTTATGATGAAATGTAGTGGACGCAACGCGCCTGCATACTTGCAAACTTTGTGTAAGGCTCTCTGTCTTGTCTATTCTCTCCGTATAAAGTCAAGTAACGCTCCGTATGTATTTTTGGATTTATAATTAAACTACTTGTAGTAATTAGCATCCCAAGTGTTTCTGTATAACATCAACTGAAATAAAAGTCATTTTGCATGGAATTAAAAATTACTGAGTTTTGAAATTGTAACACTTTCTTTAAAACAGTTATCAGTGAGACTTCCTCTGGCCTGCGGATTAGTAGGTACACCCTTTCTGACTAACCTTGTATAAGCGTAGTATGGAAATATGCTCTCAGAACTATGCTATTTACGCAAATGATAATCATATTTTGATCTAGAAGACGATATTGAATATATACTTGGGAGCAAATAAATCGAGCCACTTCTATTTTCACCTAGGTATAATTGTTATTATTTTTGGTACTATGCAACAGATCAATTCTAAACATAATATATCGCCTAAAAGGTTATTTGATAACCTTTACAATGAGGGTAGTTTTTTGTATTTTGAATTACACAATTCATGAAACCACAACTAATAACTAGGAGTAGGACACGTGAAAAAGGAGTGGCTCGATTTCTTTGCTCCCAAGTGTATTTATGGAACAGCATACATTCGAAAGTCAGTGATGCGATGCGATGGGGTTGAATAATTTTGAATATTTAAAAAAACCTTGGAATTTGAATAAATAACGCAAAAGAGCATTTTTGCAAAATAACCTAAACCGGACTTTAACCATAAACGTAATAGTATCTAATTTAATCTTTTTTATTGTTGATAATACAGTTTTTATATCGAAGTATTTGTAATTTATCGTGATAAAACTATTAGAAAGATGACAACGCCGATATCCATTTTTTTTTTCACGTGGTGAGATAAAATTCTACATAAATTTGTGGTAGTCTATAAAGCACGATATTTTTGTATGCTCTTAATAGATAAATACCTATGTACAAATTTATCAATGACAGCATTTTTTTATCATTATTATATCATTATTTTTGTATAATACCGTTTTGCATGTTTAGCTCCTATCATGCTAGTGTAGAAATGCCTTAATAGGGGTGCATAGAAAAAGCATAAAATCAAGCTGAAAAAAAAAAAATTTCCGATGAAAAAAACTGCCATGGGCGAGTTGGGCTCGCGCAATCAGAGTTCCGTACTGATTCGAACTTTTTTTTTACCTCTTTTGTCTCACTGCTGGGCAAAGGTCTCCCCCAAGTCCTTCCATGTACTCTTTTCCTGCGCTACCTCAAACCAGTCCTCGTGGTACGCGTCTAGGTCATCTCCCCACCTCTTTCTGGGCCGACCGCGGCGGCGCCGTCCCCCTTCAGGCACCCATTGTGTGGAGACTCTTGCCCAGCGGTCATTATGCATGCGGCTGACGTGACCCGCCCAATCCCATTTGAGCCTGGCAGCCTTTTTGCCTACGTCTATTATCCCCGTTTTGGAGCGCAGTGTGCTGTTCCGTATTCTGTCTGTTCTTTAGACGCATAGAATACTGCGCTCCATTGCTCTTTGGCAAACTCCAAGGCGGAACTTTTGCAACTCGGTGAGCGACCAGTGGCTGCAGACAAATGGCAATCAATGATCGCTAGAGAATATATAGATACGCCAATTAAATGTATGGAAATGACATAACAGATCGCTTGAACCGTCTAAAGGTTATGTCAATCCAGTACATCTCATTGTAGTTTCTAATCTGTAGCGATCATCGATTGCCATTTTTCTATACCACTGGGGCCCAATTCTCCTAAAATAAATTGTTGCCAAACGCAATCGAACCACAACCGTCAGTCTTCTTCTCTCGTGTCAGCACGAGTTATACGAAAATAGCTCATGCTGTGGTGTAAAGATTAGCCAGTCAGCAAGGTTGGCAGCGGGGCTGACTGCCCAGTGTGCGCCAGACGTACTTAAGTATCGTCACTCGTGGAGGCTCTTTTCATGCACCCCTGTGTGTGCATAACCGTCAGTCAGTTTTTGTTTTCGAAAACTTTTAAAATGATTGATTTTGTTTTTTGTGTCAAACAATTCGACAGCTTTTGAAATTGAGAACTGTCTGAATGAACGGTTTGGCCTTGGTTCGGTTGTGATTTATCAAGATTTATTTTAGGAGAATTAGGCCCCTGGTCTAAGCACCGTTGGTTAGGATGACTCGAACTTTATAATCTTTTTTTAGCATCTACGCTATTGACAAAAAGTGCGATAATTTGTCTGTTATCAATACCTACTAAATCCTGATAATATTAAGCCGGCAATACATGTTGGCCAAGCCTCAGCCAATACGATCGCAGGCAAATTAATACAAGACGAGTGCTAGTCTACATGTTGGTCAGGTTCAAACGAAACGAATACACGACTTGCCGAGTGTAGGCGAACCGCCTTTGATTTGTGCAGAAAAACCGAACCTACTCCCTAAATTCGTCAACGAAGTTAGTCGCCCGTCCGAAAGTAACCCGAAACGTAGGAGTGAACAAAACAATTGTCAAGTTCAACTTTTCGGACGGGCAAAAACACATCGGTAGTAGGGACAACTGTCAAATCGTGTTGTCATTCATTCTTAGTTCGGGCCCCGAAATAATCGTATGTCCATAGGTGATAGGAAGTAGGAAACGCTCGTAACTAAGGCCGAAACCACGGACTTCGTGCTTAAGGAGTAGACCCCCTGTTACGTATTGATACGAGCCGTGGCGAGCGATACCAAGTGTCGGCAAGGCACACCAAACGAACCGTATACACATTGGCGCTCGCCTGCACTCCACCAGCTAGGCAAGCGACGAAGAGCAATGGCGAAGCTAGACAAACGGGCTGTCTTAGGGTTCCGTCATTGACGATTCGTCATAAAACACGATACGTCATGACGGATGGACGTTCACATTGCATACGGAATCGTGTTTTATCACGATTCGGCAAAATATCCGAATTGATGTTCACATTCGTTTCGTGATTCTTGGTCTTGGATGAACTATCGAACTCGATGGATTCGTCATAAAAAAATCACGATTCGTGTTTTTTGACGAACAATGTTTTTTAAAAGACAATACGTGGTTTAAGACGTGTCCGACATTTTTCACAATTCGTGATGCGTGTGAACACGGGCATTTAAAAAGAATAGCCGCCGTCAAAAAAAAAAATGAATCGTGTAAAAAGACGATACGTCAAAAAAAAACGAATCGTCTTCGTGTGAATGAGCACTTACGTTGGTACTCGTGCCGGCAATACATGCTGCCTCATAGACATTACACTTTTGCGACTACACTGAGCGAGTGTTGTCTAATAGAATAATATTCCTTTCCAGTTGGGTGAAATTGCACCAGTATTGAACAAACACAACATAAAGCTGATAGGTGTTGGTGTAGAAGAGGCTGGCTCCAAGGAGTTTATCAGTGGAAGGTACTTTGATGGAGGTAAGACTTTGCCTAAGAACGCACTAGCGGCCAGCCGCAAGCGGCACGCCGTATTGCGGCTGGCCGCTAGTGCGTTTTAAGCCTTAGATTTAAGATAGCCTTAAAACGCACTAGCGGCCAGCCGCAATACGGCGTGCCGCTTCCGGCAGGCCGCACATCGATTTTTACATGAAACCGCATGATTTCAACGCACTGATTTCCGGCCAGCCGTCGTGCGCCAGTGCGTTGAGATCATGCGGTTTCATATAAAAATCGATGTGCGGCCTGCCGCAAGCGGCACGCCGTATTGCGGCTGGCCGCTAGTGCGTTTTTAAGCCATATAGTCGTCTTGAACCGGGTCTAAAATTAATTATGACTAGGGTCGCCAGGTCGCCACCCTCCCGAAACTCTCCCGGAATCCAGTGTGACTAGCTTAAAAATAGAAATCCTGTCTTACATTTGCAGGAAAACCGTCAAATCCTGCCAAAGTCTAATTAAAAAAAAAAACAAAATATTGCCAACTTCATAGCATAGTAATACCAGTCTACCTATGTTTTATATTACTCCTTACAGTCGGTCAACGTAGAACATTGTCGCCGAGCAATCGTGCGGGGGGTTTCGGAGGGAAGTGGGCGGAGCTTATGACCCGAGCTGCCATATTGCAGCTCGGGACATAAATTCTAGGGCTTCCGCTTTCTGATTTCGAATACAAGTGAAATAGTTTATAGTAGAGAACGTACTTGTTTGTACAATCACGTTTTATAATATAAGGTCTGTTCACAAAACAAAAATGGCGGCCTTGTGAATTTTCAAGTTATTCTTCATGGGCATTTCCAAGGTTTTCAGGTTAGTTAATGCCAAAAATAAAATCGATTTTAAAATCCAAGATGGCTGCTACGAGAATTTAATAATTATTCATCACGGGTGTCAATTTCATGGTTTTAGCGGCTTTTAATGCCGAAAATGAGGTTAAAACAAAATCAAAACCAAAACCAAAAAGTATCTTACACGGAGCTATCAGACCACCGCAACCAAGTTATGTACGATTTCCACCAAACGGGCCGCGCCGGAGTGCATTTCACACTGTGCTAAAGGAAATTCAGGCTTCTATACAAATAGTTAAGTTTCATGTTTGCATAGAATTTACACTGCTTGGAACTAGGTTAGATCCGCGCGTATGCCGCGGCAGCCGGTCGGCTGCTCGCGTACGTGGACTGCGGCGCTCGGCTGTCATCGCGTCCGGTCGGCTCCACTCGGCCATACCGCAGCTAGATATTGACTGCGATAGTAGATACGCGAACAAGCGCGCGCATGCGCCCGGGTTCCAGTATATTGTTGCCGTCGGGCCAGTGTTACCAGATACACGGTAATTACCGTAGAAGCACGGTATTTTTGGCTAAAACACGGTCTACGGTAATGATTCACTACCGTGTTATTTTCTACGGTGTTTTTAATTTTAAATTACCGTGTAATATTCTTACCTTGCCCCATTAAAATGCAGCATGTGAAAGAATATTTAGTCAAGTGAATGACATAAAAACCAAGAAAATAAATAAATTAATCACAAAAACCATATAGGGGAAATACACTTGATCAACAATCTATTCACCGGAATGGAAATAACTGTGTAGATTTTATATCATCCAAAGACATAATAATGAAAATGACTGCAAGTATAAATGAGCAAGAAGATTAATATAATTTTAGATTGAGTAAATCTGTTATAGAATTGTTAAATTCAAATAAAATATCAAAAAATCATAATCGTTTTTCTTGCATTTTACACGGTAATAGCACAGTATTTTTTTAAATTAATGCACGGTAGTTTTAGCCAAAAACACGGTATTTTTAACCTGTCAGCACGGTAGTTGAGAATTTGAATCTGGTAACACTGCGTCGGGCGGACGCGGTCGGCTACGCGCGCATGATCGAGTATCCGCTGCGATGCTCTGCGCTGCGCTCCTGCGTGGCCCGGTTAGACCGGTTGCCAGACTTTCGGGTGTCTGACTACCCGTAACGACTGTTAAAGGTATTGATATGACACCCGACACCGATAGTTTAACGTGCAGAAATGAATGTATCATCAACTTAAATTGTATAAATATCTCCCAGATCTATATTACGTGGACAACATCTCAACATATCAGCAGCTGGGCTTCAAGAGATTCAACGTGCTCACTATCATCACATCGCTGTTCTGGAAACAGTCTCGCGACGCCATCTCTAAGGGACGCGGCATGGGTAAGATAGATATACAGGGTGTTAAAAGACCCATCACATAGCCGAAATCTACGCACTCTGTACATCAAACTAAATTACATTGACCAAAAATAATTGCTGGGAAACGACTTTTATTTTTTGGCATGAAAAAAAACGCTTTTTTTTTTTCGCGCAATTTATCGTTGTGGCGATGCCGCGCGTTTGCATGCGTGCAGCGGCCACACAGCCGAGCCAAAGCGGTCGTGTGCGTTTGATATTCATTGCGTTTTTGTTGTGTTTTTGTTTATTAGGAAAAATTTAAAATTTTGACAATGTTTGTTTGGAAGAAAGTTTAGTATTATCACTTCGAATTGGTTTTTGAAAAAAGTTAAAAAAAAAATGTATACTTTGACCTTCAATATCTCTAGAACCAATGATTTCCCAGGTATGGTCCACAAGAAAAAAATGATCGCAATGATGGGTAGAATACGTGGTTTTCGTTATCGTTAAGTGTCTTTTTACACGCGATATAGGGTAGCGGAATTTGTATTAAATTGTCTTTTGGCATATGTATGTATATCAAGTAGAGAATCACTTGTAAAAATATTGAATACAAAGAAGCATATATTTTTTCAAGCTTTTATTTAACTTGCAATGTTTGTATGTTAGTTTGGTTAGGTCAAATCTTGCAACTGAATTTTAAAACAGTTATCCCCAACCGATTGAGCTGAAATTTTGCGTACACGTTTAGTTTGGATGACAATGCATGGTAAGCTAAGTGACGTCATTCTAAATTGGAATATGGCGGACTCCCAAATATGGCGGATATAGTAATTTTTATGCACCCCCATGGGGTATCAATTAAAAGGGTTTGCTAAGTATATTACGTTTTTTTTTTTTGTAAAAATCATTATTGAAAACAAGCTTTTGTTTTAGAAACTAAACTTTAAATTAAATCAAACCCTACAATTACAATTTATTACTCTCTAGTCTCGCGACAAGCTTATTTTCAGCTTTTTAGAACATTACAATAAAAGCTTGTTTTTAAAAACGATTTGTTAACTATTAATTTTCAAGTTATTTCAAACAACCATTATCACAAGACAATAATTATTTTAAACTAGTTGTTTAGTAGTTAAAAATGAAATGTCCTATCTGTGTCCTATTTAATTGCGTTTACTCACCTTTCCAATCGATTTTTACGGCTGTGTTTGAATATTTTTGTTGAAAGTTATCTCTGTTTTACTCAAGTACTCAACTACGGTTAGGGGTTCGGTTGAAATACCTACCTATGCCCAAGGATTTTTTATAGGGTACCTCATACGCTCTTGAAAGTATTATTTCGGACTTTACACGTTGTATAATATCATTGGTACAATCTGTACCATAAGAGCGGGAGCACACGATGCGTTACGGCGGCGATGCGGCGCCGGAGCGGTGTCGCTGCGTCGTCTTACATAGAAATATCTGTGGCATGTCACACGATGCGCTCCGGCGCCGCACCGGACTTGCAACCACCGAGACGAGGCGGGGACGGGTGAAAGCGTTGCGACGTCGGAGCGGCACCGCTCAGTTGTTCATGCGTCACAAGGACGATTTTTTTGCTACGGCGCCGCTGCGGCATAACAACGTTGCGGCGCCGCACCGCTCGTATGCCCGCTGATACGGTGAAATCTTTGCGGTGCGGCGCCGCAACGCATCGTGCATTAGAACCAAGCTACACGATGCGTTGCGGCAGCGGCGTCTGACCGGTGCTGCTGCAGCGTCCTGCTAGATATACTCATGGCACGGTGCGCTCCGGGACTTGCAACCAGCGAGACGAAAAGGGATGTCGCGATGCTTTCCTGCGCTCTGCACCGTCGCAGTTTGTTAATAGACGGTTCAACATTAGATTCCAGCCAAGCTACGCTGGTCTTAGCAAAGTTACAACGCCACACCGCCCGTGTTAAGGTGGCTTCCCACGGTGCGTGAGATCGCGCACCGGGACGCACGAGTTCGCACCGATGCACCATGGAAAGAGACTCGTCCGTGGTAACGTAGACGTGTGCGTAGCGGTGCGTCGTACCCGTCGCGAGTCTGTTAATTCAAAGGTGCGGTGCTAGCTGGTGCAAGGCGGTCCGAGGTCAACCGTGTAAGCACAGACGAGTCTGTCAAAACCGTACCTTAACCGACTCTTGTTGGACGTCAACATCCACCAGCGTGACTCTTATTCTTCACTTCGTTTTTATTTAAGCACAATATTTTTATTTACTCCTTAACTGAATTTGGACAAATCATTCTACGACAACATTTTACTTAGACACTATGGAACTCCGACGTTACGCTACTCCGACAATTATGGAATTTCGACACCTAATTTGGGACACCCCAACACGGATAGGTTAGGTTGGAAGGGGATGACGGGTGCTAGAGTGAGCGAGCAAAGCGAGCGAACGAAGCCCCTGTCATCCCCTTCGTGTTAGGTTACTTTAAACCCCAGTGTCGAAGTTTCATAATTGTCGAAGTAGCGTAATGTTGGAGTTCCATAGTGTCGAAGTAAAAACGATTTGCCGAAATTCAGTTTGGTTGTCCACAATAATGTTTAAATAACACCACAAGAGCTGCAGCGATACGTTCTCTTTTACTTGGTATTTTGGAATGATAAAATAGCTTAGAATCACGCACCCACACGTCGGACACGAACCGTTGGAAGAGCTACGGTGCGGTGCGTTGCTGTACGTGGTCGTCGGCTGTGCGTGGTATCATCCGTAAAATCACGCACCATGGGAAGCCACCTTTGCAAAGCGTCGATATCATTGGTGTTGTGCGGCGCCGCAACGAATCGTGTAGCCTGGCTCTTAGTTAGCGACATAGATACGTGTAGTTATTTTGTAGGTCCGTTGCCGATTGTGACACCGTGTTTCATTTTAGGCTTTTAAATAAAGTAGTAAGCTTTCATGTCATCAATAACTTTATCAATTGAGTAGTTATAATAAACAAATAACATACTATACACGTCACAGGTCTGGATTCCGACCTAATCGGCGACGGATTACAAAATGGCGGCGCATTAATTATCAGAAAAGGCGGGAAATTGTTGTTCCACTTCGTGCAAATGGGACCAGCAGATCGTTACCCGAACACGGACATATTAGAGGTTTATTTTTATTTATTTTGTTCGAAATAGGCCTCGGCGGCGATACGAAAGGGGATTGGGGGCAGACGGGAGGCGCTGTGTTGGTTGAGAAGGGCGGGAAATTGCTCCGCCATTTTGTTCAGACTGGACCGGGCGATCATCTGCCTAATAAGGATATCTTGCAGGTTTGTACATGTTCCCGTATCATCTACGTAACCTTTACCCTACTATGTTGGAGTCGGTTTCCACTCCAATTAGATGCTACTGATTTCACTGTGTTAGTTCCGCAACCCAGTTACTGGGCAATACCGATGTCAAGTTGACAATCTTAGGATATCTGTATTGAAAATGTTGTCATTGTCAATACAGATGAGGAAAAACAAATGAATCTTAGAGCACCGCGGTCAACGTCTCAGTCGGGAGCGGCCATAGCGTTCTTTCAATACAAAAAAAAACTAATTTTTTTGCGGAGGGGGGCTCACACATATGCATTCTACACTGTAGTTACGACATTCACGCATTAAAAATATACTGGGGCCCTTTTGACAGTTCCTGTCAAATGGGCCCCAATTTTGTTTTAAACTAGTTGTCAGAGGGGAAATGTTCCGTATGGGCACTCCCAACTATGTTAACCGCGTTGCTCGAAGAAATGAATCCATACGTTATAGTCAGAGAGCTGCTGAAGATTTGCGGAAGGTATTTTAGGCAATTTGAAACTATGAAAAACTACTATAACAATGTTAGTGAATCTGAAATTGAGAGTCTGGAAGATCGTTTGCGGTTATTTTGCTATTGCGCAGCTTACGTGACGTCATGTTATAATAATACCAGGTATTCTTTTCCGTGATGGCCCAAGGCTACGTCACGAATGTCACGATCAGTGCTGCTATTTTTAACATCTTCAATACAATTAAGGAGATTTTTAATTCACAATGAATATAAAATTAATTGCTAACTAGCCTAATTATTTCGTGTTATTCACCTATTTAGTTAAAAAGTAAACTGTATAAAATGAATTCTTGAACTTTTATTCAAGAAGCAAGGAAGTGAAAAATTGCAGTTTACTCGGGTAATTTATTTATATAGTAGCAGCACATGACGTAGTGTTGGGCCAATCACGTGACCTAGCTGTCACGGGACTAATGGAGATATAATCCTCCTTATTACAAAAGATGGTTTAAACCAAGACTAAGGTAAACCCAGGTTTAAAATATACCCGTCACTTTCTTATGTTGTATAACAAAAAGAGACGGGGCTATTCTAAAACCTAGGTTTTTCTTAGACCATCTTTTGTAATAAGGGGGAATATGTTTAATAATCTAAGCCTTAGATTAGATTCTAAGGGATAATAATATGTTACGCCAGGTATTGTCTGTCATAACATATTATTATACCATAACTTGGACTATTAATGTAATGCATTATGTAGTAATCGCGAATAAAGTCTCAAAGATGTTCATAGGTATTATACGCAAAATATTAAAAACTGGAAAAAAATCGTGGCCCTTCCGAAGCATTGATAGAATCAATCTAAAGTCCCCGTCGCGAGAAGCTATAAATTTTGTAAACACACATTCAGGGGTTCGCAACTTTTGGAACAAATAAAAAAAAACAGTTTTGTAATGATTTTAATTTTATATAATGGTTTTTATTTTATTTATATAATAATAAATGATAATCTACGAAAACAACACAAACAAACTGAAACGCATTCAAAACTCAAATGACAGCATTGACAGCGTCAGTGTGAACTTACTTCAAAATGGCGGGCCAAATGTTGACGTTTCATGAGTCAGACACGTTCCGGTACCACAAAACATTAGACGATAGCGCTTTATATCGCTAAAATATAACCCGACTAAGTGAAATTGCTCGTTAGTTTCGTATTACACGTATGTAACTTTGAGTTGGTTGAATTTGGGATTATTTGTTGTTGATTGAATTGTCGCTACGTAACTTTGTAGAAGTTCTTTATTTACAAAATTTATAGCTTCTCGTGACGGGGACTTTATATTCTATACAACGTGTAACATAATAAAAACAAACCCTAAAGTAATTTGTTAGGAATCGGCTACTGAATCGATTTCAGCCATTTTTCATGTGTGCAATTATTTTTTTAATGGGCTTTTATTTTTCACTCTTTTAATTGCGATAAAGAAAAATGACCCTTACATCCAGACCATTAGACTGCATTTTAAATACAGTTAACATTGAAAAGCTATTTTCTTAAATAAACAATGTTTTAACACATAAAAGTAAAATTTTAGTGTATGTATTATGATTTTAACTGACTATTCTAATTGGAGTGTTTGCTTTATTCCTGTTACATGTTGTATAGGTACCTAATAATATTTTCATAGATAAAAAATATAATTAATTTTAAAACCATAATCTTCCAGCACTTCGGTCTCGAGAAGGAGTACAATCCAGAGACAATGGCCAACAAGAAGCCTGAGGAAAAGGAGTGTACTGTACGTATTATAATAAATATTATCATAATTTTAGCACCTAGTTGTACCCGGCTAAAACTAGGTGTAGCCACACTTCGGCTATTACCCGTAACATATACATGGAAGTAAACACAAGTATCGAATGGAATTCTATGTATTTGTTTGTGTTGGTCGATGTTGTGTACAATTTTAAAAGATTTTAGACAATAATTTTATTAAAAAAATAAAAATAATTCGTAGTTTTAACATCTTATTGCAGCTGACTGTGCAAACGGAGTGATACAGTGATATAATAATTAGTTTCAGTATATTAGTGTAGTAATTTTGCGTTGTTGCCACACTATTGTTGGAAAGTATAATTTTGAATGCTGGGCTAGTAAAAAATGAGAAAAAGGTCCCGTGAATAATAAACGTGTATTCCTTTAAAGAGTCTCCTATATTTTTGACAGACACACTGAGTGTTGCCAGAACAAAAATATGTAAAAAATAAAATATCAGGGATACCAACAACATTATTAATCTTCTATATAAATATAAAAATGAATTGCTGTTCGTTAGTCTCGCTAAAACTCGAGAACGGCTGGACCCATTTGACTAATTTTGGTTTTGTAATATTTGTGGAAGTCCAGGGAAAGTTTAAATGGTGAGAAAATATGGAAAAGTTGCGAGGAAAATAGTAAAAACAACAATTTAATTTTCCCATACAAACTGTTCCTACCTGTCAAACATTTGATGTTCGTCCCGTCGCACTATGTGGAGGCGCCTAAGAGAGCCTGGCCATAAATACATTTTGTAAAAATCGGCGCAGGTACTTGTATTATACCTATAGTTGTAAAACAGCGGTTGACAACCGATATTTATCCAAAGTAGCCGATAACAACCTATAAACAACGGTTGACTACCGGTCGTTTATCCGACTGCAAGCTAAAAGAGTGGTTATGTTTTGAGCCTAAAATATTTTATTTGTAACTTTAAAAATGGTTTTTCCACGATACTGAAAATGTTGTTTGTTGCCTAGGACTCGAATTTTCTTACTGAATTAAAATTAAGAATTATGTTACCTTGTTAGTACTGACACGTACCTACATTAATTCAACCTTGAAAACTCGTTTAAAGTTTTGTATCTATTCACCCGTAGGTCTCTATTTATCCCGTTTTATCCGATAGGTAGATACCTACCTACGTTATACGAAACTCGTAAATAATTAGGTACTCGTACCTACTTAACTACAAACTATTTTCCGCGCGGGTCGTCGCTTGACCGTGAGCGACGTTGCCAGTACTACCCAATTTCTCAATTCGGAGTAATCATTTCAAAATTAAGGTACGTACGCTAAAAGAAATCTCTCATAAAAGTTACTTTACATTAAAATAAAGAATCTATAATTAATTTTAAAAAAACAATCGTTTCCCTTAAAGTGGGGCTATATATGCTATCTATTACCTAAAGACAAAAACTGATTCCATTAAAAAAAACAGGTTATTATCCATTTCAAGCCGTCGAAAATGGTAAACAACCGTAGACAACGGTTGTTATCCAAAAATATGGTTGTCAACCGCTCGGTTGACAACGTTGTCAACCGGCTTCGCATCTATAATTATACCTCAAACTGTAGCTAAGAAGTTAATCTACTATATTATACATAAATTTTGTATGTAGCTCGTACTGGTTTATATTAAAGAGCATCTAAACACGATGATTCAAAAGTTATCACAAAAACATCTTAATTTTATTTTTTTCAGTTTTTTTTTCTAGCGAGCTAGCAATGAAAACTATACAAGTGTTATACCATTCTAGAAAGCTTATATACTTTCGTCTGGTATGCATAAATATACTATATATTTGTTAATATATTTACTAGAAATATTTATCTCATGACATATCATTTTTGCGTATCTGAAACTTTCAATTAGAGTTTTGACAGTTGCCGAAATTTGCCGAAGGTCTGTAAATGATGTTATTTGATAGTAAATTTAATATTGTTATAGAGGAAGAAAAAAAAAGTTGCAACTTCATTGCACAACATATGTTAATCTATTATAACATGAAATAGTACAAAAATCTTGTAAATACGTAGGTGATGCTATTTGATTTATTAGATGATATAGGTTACACTTGTGATATTTTTTCAGTTGCAGTTTATATTTAGATAACATATCGAGTATTTTTTACCATATTTTAGTTCACACGCACAATAAATTATCAATAAAACATATCGGAAACCGCATAACCATCTAATGATAATTAGTTCTTTCTACCACATTTTGCCCACGTTTCAAATCAATTATTTTATATAAAATAGGGCCTCTGCATACTCAATAATTACATACTGTTTTTCGTTCGTCATTATCGTTACTAAAAGTGTACCTAACCAACTACCTTTTCGCAATGAGTGAATTCAACTCTACCAGACGCAACCTATGTTTTGCTTTAATTGAAAGTGA
Organism: Amphipyra tragopoginis; assembly: GCA_905220435.1. Lineage (NCBI taxonomy): Eukaryota > Metazoa > Arthropoda > Insecta > Lepidoptera > Noctuidae > Amphipyra > Amphipyra tragopoginis. The sequence continues at coordinate 5,525,978 of HG992016.1, forward strand.
CGGGAATTATGTTGATGCTTTAACACGTTATACCTATACGGGATAATGTTACCAACTTTTCCGAGGCAAACATCGCTAAGATTGTCGCAAGTGTACAAAAAAATCTTATTACTAACTTTCGTCAAAGCTACACTAAATCATAAGAAAGGCAGAAATAAGGATTTTTTTTAAAAAATCAGCATAGCGTGTGGTTGAACGTCATATTTACTGTAAATTTGGAAGATCCTACTTGTGAATCTGAACCTTCAACATCGACGGGAAAGCGAGGACGCCTTTTTTAAACCTACGAAGACAGTTCTGATAGAACACAAAGACGAAAAAACAAGGAGTTGCTTGAAACATGTGGCCTTGATTTTATACTGAGTTCATATCGTTAGGGATTGAGATCTCAAGGAGAAACAGAAGAAGCATTCAGTGTCGAAATTTTACGAGTATTGCCCATAGAAAAAAAAGTGAAATAAGTCAAAATCTTTTAAATGAACCGGCACATTTAACAGCGTACTCTAAAGATGAAGCTCTCAATATTTTCATAGAGTTGGACCTTAATATGGCATAGTATGAAAACATGAGAAACTACTTAATCACGAAGAATTGCTTATTATTTCCATCATATAAGTCAATTCAGGAAGCTAAAGGAAAGTGCTACCCACCAAGATCAAGCATAGAAATTAATAATATTAAAGCAAAAGTAAAACTTCAAGATCTGCTGGATCACACTATTGCAAAAAATTTACAAATCTATGGTGTATACAAAGTTGGTATAACACATTTAATGCTATAGGTATTCTAAGTGGGGCTGTGATGGCTCAAGTGGACAAAGTGAATACAAGCAAGTCTTAGCTGAAGAGAGTGAGTTAATGACTATCATGCTAGAAAATGCTCTAGAGTAGCTACAAATGAAGATGTTCTACATACACTTTTGTACTTCTACTTCGGACCCTTAACATAACAAGTTTAAGAAAACCTGCCAATAAAAAGTCTATGGAACTTACAGATGAAGCTTTGGAGCTAGTAGATTAATACACTTAAATGTTTTTTTTTATTATTTTATTAATTAATGACAGTAATTTTAAAAGTTTATTTTGTATTAATTATAACATTTTAGGTCACATTATTTAAAGATAGTCGTAAATTTGTGATCATTTTTCAATATTTCATATTTTGTATTTTTTTTTAACTATTAAATATATATTTATATCCATAAACTGTATATTATTTTAAAGTATATTTATTAAAGATTATCTAAAAAAAAAAAACAGCTATACAGGGTGGAAAAAATCAATGGGCCCTGAAGGGAAACCACTTTAAATCCTTAAGATATATTATTTTTCTTAAAGGAAACATTCCTTTATTTTTAAAAAGAAACAAAACTGCATTCACAGATTTCTCGACAAGCTTACCTTAACCGGGAATCGAACCAGCTAAAAATTAAAAAAATAAACACTCGCTATTTTATTCTACTAATCGATAGGATTATTATCAAACGGAACGTTCTATTTTTAAACTTTTCGTCAGAACGCTCCGTCTAAGAAGGAAATGTGCATAGAATTATTATTACCAATTAAATGATTTTTTATCCAAGTCTTCAACGAGGTACTTAGAGATAAATTAGCAAGCTTGTACTTCATAGAATGTCTTTGGATGTTTGAGTTTTAGGAAAATTATAACGTGTCTTTTACCTACTTGTTAAAAGTGAACAGTTCTAGTCTAGGTAATGTTGATTAAAGCCCTTATGTACTACCTAAATATTAGATTTCATGGATATCTTGTACGACAGACGAATGTAAGACCTAATGTTTATTGGAGAAATTTTATCTCTAACATTGACTGTATCGACTAGTGAAATAAAATAGCGAGTGTTTATTTTTGGATTTTTTTAACTGGTTCGATTCTCGGTTTAGGTAGGCATGTCGAGAAATCTGTGAATGCAGTTTTGTTTCTTTTTAAAAATAAAGGAATGTTTCCTTTAAGAAAAATAATCTATCTTAAGGATTTAAAGTGGTTTCCCTTCAGGGCCCATTGATTTTTTCCACCCTGTATAACTATCAAAACATGGAAGTTATGGATTTATGACCCGAAAACGACTCAATCTCCGCATAGTGCGTCGGTACGGTAAACTCGGGTCCCCTCAAATTAAAGAACGTATTAATTATGGGTTTCGAATCGATAACATATGTCCACAATATTCGGATTAGCGCGTATTTAGATTTTAAAAAGGCAAAATAGTGTCACTATGACAAAGAATCGACATATTTGTTGTCAGAAATTTATTTACGTAGCATTGCAACGCATGCCGGGTACAGCTAAAGTCCCCGTCGCGAGAAGCTATAAATTTTGTAAACACACATTTAGGGGTTCGCAACCTTTGGAACAAATAAAAAAAAACAGTTTTGTAATGATTTTTATTTTTATATAATGGTTTTTATTTTATTTATATAATAATAAATAATAATCTACGAAAACAACACAAACAAACTGAAACGCATTCAAAACTCAAATGACAGCATTGACAGCGTCAGTGTGAACTTACTTCAAAATGGCGGGCCAAATGTTGACGTTCCATGAGTCAGACACGTTCCGGTACCACAAAACATTAGACGATAGCGCTTTATATCGCTAAAATATAACCCGACTAAGTGAAATTGCTCGTTAGTTTCGTATTACACGTATGTAACTTTGAGTTGATTGAATTTGGGATTATTTGTTGTTGATTGAATTGTCGCTACGTAACTTTGTAGAAGTTCTTTATTTACAAAATTTATAGCTTCTCGTGACGGGGACTTTAGTTGAAAATAAAATATTATTAAAATTACTTAATTATTTCAATTTAGATGTTACATTGGCAGTTCCATGTTTAGCAATAGATGTCTATAGACGGTTTAGTGTTTATGTAAAACATTGTATTGTGTAATGTAGTACTAATTTTGTTTAAATTTTCAGCTCATCTAGTAGACCATCGTAGTTAGACAAACTAATTGACTTGGCACTAATTATCATTTTTTCAGCCAGAAGCGAAACCCTAAGCCGTGGTTGGTGACGTTGCAAGAGCACTCGCTCGCCCCTATCCACGCTATATGGACGGAGAGGCGGTGTAAGCGAACCTGGGTGTAGTATCCAATCCATTGACGATTTTGTTTGACTTTTGAAACTATGAGACTGATACAACCCACAATGGATAGCGGGAACAAAAATATTGTAGTTATTTTTGTAGTTTTTTTTGGGATTTTTATGAGGTGCTCTAGATTTTGCGAGAGTGCCTTAATAACCCATATTGTAGCTGTAAAGGTGCAGCTAATATTAATTGATAAAGTTGTATTTTAAGAGGCTTTTTTTTGAGATTGGAAATTACTTTAAAAAATTTAGATTTTTTAATTGTAGTTCCTAGAGAAACTAAAGATGCTAGATTTGACCACATACTGAAACGAATTATTAGTTTTTTTTTGTATTTTCTTAATACCAAAGCTTTAGTTGTAGTTCTAAATTGGCCATAAAACTTATTTTTAAAATTAGATTTCTATTGATTATTAAATTGGAAAAGGTATAAAGTATTTTATAGACATAATTGGACGTATTTTTAATCGCAAAGAAATCGTTAGTGGATTGGATAGTATAAAGGACTGATTATTATAAATAATTGTTGTATTTTATAAAAACTTATATTTAGGGTGACTGGTGTTTTACATTCTATCATGACAAGTTGCATTTTATTATAATTAACAATTTAAAAACATCGTTAACTTAAAAAACTGAGATAAAGCTTAGTTCAGACGAAACGTTTTGACTCGCGTTTACCATTCTGATATCGCCTTAAGTTCACATAGTAACGCTAACATTGTTGAGGTACTTGAATTCAAGACATTTTTGCACAGCGGTAGATAAAATAATACAGAATGCGACGCAAAACAATTTTTATAATATTCTTAGTATGCAAAATGCCTATACCACATTCACAGGAGCTTGTGACAAATTGTAAACAAAACACTACACAATCTAAAATTATCGCTATTGTATTTCTTGTAATTGACACCTCCGAACAAAGGAATTATATTAAAAGTGGGTAGTTGTTTGTGGACATTTTATCTCATGCTTTAATGAATACGGTATAGGTATCTGTTGCTACTTCGATATCCAGTGCGCCAGTTCCGAGTACTACGTACCTGAAGTTTTTTTGATGTTCATCAGACATCACCAATTTGATCTACTCTTATTCGGAAATGGAATTCAAAAGTTATAAACATGTAAACGCGCGACAAAAATCGCGTTGCACCGAAACGCGCGTCAAGTACGTGTCGTCTGAACTCAGCATAACATAACAAAAAAGTAATTTCATAAAACAATATTATATTAACTTTAAAATAATATCAATTCCTATATTCGAGCTTATGGTATTCTATAATAGTTAAATAGATATCTGGCTAAGAGACCAAGTGTAACATCATGTAATTTTGTCGAATTTGATATAATTTTGTTTTTTTTTATCGATTTAATTCTGTCGCTCTATACTGGTGGAAGTAAATGGCGTCGATTCTGTTGCGTATCAAATAGACTAAACTAAAAGTAGTTATATCTTTTGCTAACATATAAAATAAGAAAGAGAGGGAACATTTTTAGAGCTATCAAACTAGTTTACTTGTTGAACAAGGACTTGTCACAAAGGATGCGTTCTGCGTCCTACGGTCCGATCAAATCGAACGCAGCCCGCATCCTATGTGAACATAATTTGCGTTTTATATATATATTTTATTTATGTAATTACGATCTGACTATGCGAGCACAAGCAAAGAACGAAGGGAACGCACCGGTCAGGCGGTCGTAGTGGGAAGGTAGCGGACGGGCTTCCCGGTTGCGGGCAGGCGGGCTAAGCGCACAGGGCGACACGCATTCAAATGTAAAATGGCCGCTGTTTGCCCTGCCCGTCAGATCGCTGACCGTGCCCGCATCGCTGACCGGATGCCGTGCCCGGATCGCTGACCGGTTGCCCCGACCATGAAGTTCACAATTACGCAGTCTCATTTTGCGTCCTGTAAATTACGCTCGTCTGGCTCGGCGTAATTTTTTAGAAGGAAACTCATCATTCTTCTGCCCTTATCCCAATTTATTTGGGGTTGCCGCAACATGTCTTTTTCTTCCATACTTCTCTATTAGTCGTCATCTCGGTAGTCACCCCCTTTCTAACCATGTCATCATTCACACATTCCATCCATCGTTTCTTTAGTCTTTTAGAAGGAAACTAAATCCTTCTAAAAAAATACTCCGACTCATTTTGAGCCGCGTAAATTATGCTTGTCTGGCTTCAGCCTAAGGGCCCGTATTCATTGTAAACATTTGTTTATAAACACGGTTGCATAAACATGTTGCTGAGTTGCTGTCAACATGTTGCAGTCATCATTTGTGTTGCGGAGTTGATCACGCCATGTTGAAGAGTTGCCGCTCGGCGAGCGTCAACATCAGTTTAGCAATTAATGTTGACGTGTGTGGACGTGTTTGTAAATAAGTTTTAAACATGGCAGTAGTGTGGAGCAATGAATATGATGATGATGATTATTTTTAGCACTACTTCCTCGGGCAACATTTTGACGCAAACGATCGTGTGGACGGAAAGTATGGGTGTAAACATTGTTGCCAGGAACTTTGGTGTTGAGCAACTGTTGTGCAACAAATGTTTACAATGAATACGGGGCTTAACATAGTTGGGAAACGGCTAGGCAGAACGAACGATATGCTGCGGCGTTGTCTAACCGCCATTTTCAATATCCTATCTATCGGCGGTTTGCCTTACTACAGATAAAAATTTGACATTACTTCTATGGAGCTTATGTCAAATTTCTATCTCTAGTAGGCGAAACCGCCGATAGATAGGTTATTGAAAATGCCCGTAAATCGATTTGGTTTAGTTCAACTTAATTTGACAGCTGTAACTCTTCCATCTCTTTCTTCTTTTGTCTGCAAGTGAAGGATAACAATATTTTTAGTCGGTGTTAAACATAATCGAGGCCATTCTATTGTTCGTAAACACAGTTTTTCTTCACCAATTTTTAGACTCTAGTTTTAAGTTTTATATTATAATTTTGTCATTATTGGCTTTTTGAAGTGGCTCTAATTACCAAAAATTTATTACATGTAACTTATGAGGCTATAACTATTCAAAGATTTGGCCTAATTGGCTTAAAATGTTACGTAAGTTTAAAATTCGTATTTTAATAAAAAAAAGTCGATTCATGTGTGTGTTACGTTACATCACATCAAGACTATTTATTATTTAAATAAATAAGTTTCTAGAGTAAATCCTAGTACCTAACATCTGCTCATCCGGCTAGAACTGAACTACAAACACGTACGTTTAAAATAGTGATCGGCAAAATACGGTCCGCGGGCCAGCTCCGGCCTGCGAACCGTTTTGATCCGGCCCACCAATAACCGTAGTCGTAGGAACCTTTCCAATAGTCTCGAAAATAAAAATAGGGACCTGCGTAAGTGTGTTTGTGTCGCTATAAATGAATGTAAAGAAATTCTGGCCGCCATAAGATTGGCTCGGTTTTTTGGCCAGCGATGAGGAAACTTTGCCCACACCTGGCCTAAAACAAAAACAGCCTATTTTTGTTTTACGAAATTTCTTGACTTAAAGCCACATTTTAGTAATACCTAGTAGAACGCTTTGTGAATGAATTTGTCAGGGGAAGTACTACCATCATAATTACTTATTTCTACCGTCAAGCAGCACGGCTGTATTCAGGTTTCAAGGGTATGGGTGCCGGTGAAATTACAAGCACATGAGATTTTTCACTTGAGGCTCTTTTAATACTGCCGTCCTATGTCTAAAAGGCCGTTAAGTGACACCTAATTTTGAGTTATGAGCAAAAACGTCGAAAGTGTTGTCTCTAGAAATACTGAAGACATACAGATGTTTTTGATTATACCAAATTATTGGGCTACTTTAAGCTCATTGCATAACTTTTAATGAGTTACAGGACTAATACAGTTTTAAAAATTAAAGTTTATGTTTCTATGTCATGCTTTTTTGTACTGAAATTTGACCATCAGCAATATGGTATGGTTATTTTATGGTAATGTCTCAGTAAAAGTCTCTGGATCTCGTAATTGACAAATGATAGAAAAATACGGACCAGACTGGTCGACAGAGAAAATGTTGCGCTTTTATGTAGTTTAAAAAACTCAAATTTTATAAAATGTCACTTTACGGTCTTTTAGACATAAGACGACAGAATAGTACACTTATTTTTTATACCATTTCGTGACATAACGTGATTACACATGAATCGACCTTAAATTTAAAGTAGTAAGTACATACATTAGCTTACCAAAAACATTAATAATTCTATATTTCCAGAAGAGTCTATGAGAGTTTTTTCATATTATATTTGTAATTTTAAGATTTTTCTTGGGTAGACATAATTATATCTCTACGTTTAGATTTGAATGTTTTTATTCTATTTTATCAAGCGATTATGTTGTACGCTCAAAGTGTTTTAGATTAAAAGTTCATACGAAAATTTGGTTTATTTATTTTCTATTAACCTTTGGAATGGCTTTGTTTTGTCCTCTAGGTTCAAATAAAGGAGCTCTTTTTAAAATAATACGCTTTTTTACTACGACTGTATACTTAAGCCGCGTATTCACTGAGGACAAATGGGACATCATGAGACGTCGACAGACATCGTTCGACTTCGTTCGGTTTCGCCAGATCTGTTTCAGTGACATTTTCTAGTTATGACTAGTCGCGCGATGTTCCCAGACATGTCACGGGATGTCCGGGACAGTTCTTTCTACAGGGCGGGACAATTGTCCCCTAATGAATAAGGGCTTAACGCTTCTAACAGACTACGTTATTTTTTGTGCGATTGAGAACCAAGCGTTTATTTAACATTGTTTTTTACTATTCCTACTCTGTGCGTCGTTCTTTTAACGTACCATATGCGATGCTTCATCGAATTGTGTTGTCCATTTTAACGTGTAAAAAGAATGTCGTAAAATGGGACGTCGTCTGTTAGAGGCCTAAAGATCAAGCTCCAGGGGGGTTACCATGATCTCTTAGAGCAGGAATGTTTTAATATTACTCCGAGAGTGGAAAAGTGACAGCGCTAGACAGCTCTCTAGCGCCATCTCTTACCCACTCTCGTAATAATATTAAAACATTCCTGCTCTAAGAGATCATGGTAACCCCCCTGGTCGGATAATGTGTATTGTCCGTTGACTCGTCTCCAATAATAGTTATATCACACGAGATCTAATACTTATACTGGCATTGGCAACGTAGCACAATAGCGCGCGACGTTGCCAGATGACGCGCAACATGACTAAACAAATGTTCAACGGCTGTTGTCATCTGGCAACGTCGCACGCTGTTGTGCAAAGTTGCCAAACACGTTGAGTGTCACCGTTTGTCCACCGCCGCCGTCACCGAGAACGAGATGACGTTGGCGAAGTAGCGATACATACATTACTATGGCTGCGTGTGCACCGTACGTCCGTCATCCGAGCACCGTCATCTCGGCCGCCGAGGTGAGTAGTTCGGCGCTACCGCTAGAACTCCGTCGAGATCGTGACGGTCCGAAATGCCGGTAATACAAAACGCGTCTGCTCTTCCACTACATCCGAGATTGACGGCGCCAGTGCACGGATTTTTTCTTATGTTGGGAACCACCTAATTTATACAACGTTATTTTTACTTTATGCGAAAACCGAGACACCCCAACAAGATTTTCATCAGAACTGCCTGAATATGTGTTTTTTTTTAGTAAATCTCCAAGTTACAGCTTAGTTTATGTCGCGTTAAGTTCGCTAAAAAAGTGTGAAATGCCTGAGTTGTGCTATGCAGGGGTTGTCTAATACACGGAAACTGACCGAGCGGACCATTTCAAGCCTCAAGGTGTCTATTCCCGTCAACTGATATGGGTAGAAACCTACTGAAACAAAACTGAAATTTATGAAAAAAAAACAAAAAAAAAAATGTGGTGTAAAAAATATGTCAATCGATTCTCCTAGTGATTCTGAACAAACTAGTTTCAGGTTTAGTATATACTAAAACTAACCTTGTATATTTATCTTATTTTATTTAATTAAGCATACACACGTTGCATAAAGCTGACTTACATCCGTCACCTCACACTTCAGACCCAGTTGAAAACCAGCGTCAGGCACTAGTTGTCTGGCATTTTTGCAGGACTGGGCCTTTTTGGCGCAGCCGTAAGGCACACTCCTGCTAATTTCTTTTGTTTGTTTTTTTTTTCTGCTTTATTTTATATTGTGTGCCTTTTTAGTCTGTGCTAAATAAATGTATTTTCTTTCTTTCTTTTCACCTAGATCGGTAGCGGTGGACACACGATTACCGTCATGACATTCCGAACTCGATCCGAAATAATCTCGTTTCTCAGTGACGGCGGCGGTGGACAAACACTCTTGCGCATCATCTGATGCCTAATGAATACATGGCTTTAGGGTATCACTATCATTGGCTGAACCAGAAGGGATTCGATTTAAAAAAAAACATGTTTTGGGGCTGGAGTAGATCGATAAATCATTTTATTTTCTTAAAAAAGTTGCCATCCGCTAGTATTTCTTCTGTATCGTCGGTGCATTTACAGATAAATCTTCAGATGCACAAACATCCATCTAGAGCAATTATCTCTAAACTTGCATTACGATAAACTTGCATTGTTTGCAACGAAATAATCTGGAAAATTTTCAACCATATGACAACAACAATATGTTAAGGTCTAGGTCGAACGGGTTATCTTCGAAGATATCCAGTAGTTTTTGTTCCAACTATGTGCATATAAGAATTTTATTTGCCGTTACCATGGACGTACGTTACGTGTAATTATTTAGCTAAGTATCTATTTTTAACACTTATGTAAATTGCGATTGTGATAACCCATGCATTGGAATTTACTGATCGATGTCCAAAGGTCGTATACATCAGTACGACGATGCTCCATACGCAAAAAGTCTTTACCTTACGGTCATGGCTTTATTCAAGGGCGGACGTTTACGGGAGCACTTCCCCCCCCCCTCCCCTTGACGGTTGAAATACAAACGATCATACTAAACAGCAAAAAACACTAGATATAGGTACTCAAAATGTAGGGAACAGCTGTTTTTTTTCGCGATTTCAGATTTGGTCCCATAGTAAAAATTGTTCATAATGATGAGTAGGTACAATGACGGACCCCGCGACAACTTTAGTACCTTTCTACCCCAACTGCCATCGATTCTGCGACTTATGTGGCCCGCCCAGCCACCTCAAGTTACAGTGTAAGTAAATTCCCAAGTGATATCACAGATTCTCAGAGCGTTGACATCGAAGCCACGTGTCAGGTCAAAGACCACATTTCTACCGAAGAGCTCTCCCTGAGTGTAAGAGATCATAGGCCTTGTAACATGACACTTCGCTCTCTGAGAGGAATAGTGGCGTAAGTGCATTTACTTCAAATATGGTTTTGACATTTTTGAATTGGCAATCTCAGTGGGACGTTTCAAATAGACCGATGAACTGAAAAACGTAGCAGGGATCAGCTCCCCGATTCCGAAACTTTTCGATAAGCAGTTACCGACCGGTTAGGTAGGTTTGTTATCTCGTGACGTCTACGATTCTCGTAATAAGAGAAAAAGAGATAGCAAACCGAATTGTTCGACAACTGACTTATACAATCGTTCTGAATCAGCGGACAGGATTCGAAAAGCGGACACCGAACTGATATGGCGGAACTCTGGAAACCAGCAGTGTCTTGCGATGACTGTAGTGATTGAATTTCAGTGCACATTTGAACAAAAGCCTCTTCTAAAAATAAGATAATAGAACAGAAAATTACATGGTTCTTTTTTTTTGGCTGGAGACCCTTCACGTCTCGCCAATAACTGCCCGGATCCGTAGAAGAGGTCCGCAAGGACGATCTGAAGCAGACAAACAGAAAAAAAAGTAGTTATTTTTTTATGTAGTTGCTTGGCGTAGATACTCGTGTCGACGGCCCACCTGGGGGCCAATTCTACTATCACAAACGTTTATCAATTGCGACTGAATGAAAAAGTTCATTCAAACAGTTTTCGTCAACGAAATGTTTGGTTTGTTTTGTTGTCAAACAATTTGATAGTTTTTGTAAACGAAAACTGTCTGAATAAACGATTAAGTTGCAATTGATAAACGTTTCTGTTAGTAGAATTGGGCTCCTGATGGTAAGGGGTTACAGCCAACCTATATTTACATTATTTACCTACAACACCAAGAGGGTTGTTGACAAGCTGGAAAGCGGCATGTGTCGAAGCGACATGTTCCGTAAACGAGTATCGGCTCTCCTTATGAGACTCCAACTTTACAGGAGTCTCTTCTGTAAAGTCCAAATTATAAACTTACGCCTTTATGCTCTCGAAGCGAACTTCGTTTCTCAATATTGATAATGATAGCGCAACATAATATGGTTATCACTTCTTACTAGAACTTTGTGGAATTAATACGTTTATTGTGATTAAGTATCGAGATTATAACTTAGTGCTATTTGACTGTGTTACCAGACATTGAGGTTATAGTGCAATTCTAGCATAAATTAATAACTGTTAAGTGGGTGTTACTCTAGAAATTCTTACCACATAATAATAACACTAGGAGGGAAATAATAGTTAGTAAAACGTCTGTGTGATTATGATTTTGTGCTAATGTAAGTATTTATTTCCTGGTTTACTTACCTATCCAGTCTGGTTCAAACCAATTATCATCTTCATCAGGGCCGGCCCTACCATAGGGCAAACTGAGCAGCCGCTTCAGGCGCCAAGTCCCAGGAGGCGCCTCAGTCAACTGGTATAAATTAGGAGCAAGTAAGAGAGACGCCTCAGACAACTGGTAGGTATATATTAGGGGCAAACAAGAGAGGCGCCTCAGACAACTGGTTTAAAGGATGTTAACGAATTCGTGTAATTCCTTCAAACCACATGATCTACTACTGGTGTAGACAGGCCCCGCACGGGATTTAGCTTGATTAAAAATATAAATAAAAAAATCTTTTTTTCATCCGGCTTTGTTACCGATCGTATCTAAACCACTTCATAAAGACTCAGTAAAAATATTTTTTTATTTTTTGCAAAAAAATAATTTTATTTGTGTGAACATTCCGATGCCACGCATAAATGAATGAAAGTACGGCGACACGGCTGGCAGGAACGACTAATGCGATATCGCTCTTTGCAGTCAGATAACTCAAGGTTATAAAAAGATTCAGAAATCGAAAAGCTTTTTTTTTTTTGTTGGATTTCGACAATTCCCATTTAGGGTTAATCTGTGTCACCAGTAGATCACGCGGTTTGAAGGAATTACATGATTTCGTTAACATCCTGTATATTAGGGGCAAACAAAGGGGGCGCCATAATTGGATCTCGCTCCATCCTAAAACTTGCCTCGGGCCGGCACTGATCTCCATACCCTTATCCCACTCTAGGTCGGGTCCGCACAACATGTCTCTTCCATTCTCCTCTATCAGCCGTCATATCAGTACTTACTTCTTTCTTACCTATATAATCTTTCACACAATCCATCCATCTTTTCTTTGGCCTACCTCTACTTGTATATCCATCTACATTCATATTTAACACTCTTCTGGTAACATGACTTTCTTCCCTCGGCATAACCATATGTCCTTAACACGCTAACCTATTACCACAGTGTACCTACTTATTACTACATAGAGTGGGTCAACGCCCGTACATTTGACAGGTCCTATGAAATGTCAAAATTATTTAGGGGCGGAGGTTATGTCCCAAATAAGCAGAGTATGGCTACTCGGGACATAACCTCCGCTCCTTCACCCCGCGACCCCCCGCACGATTGATCTGCTACAATGTTCTACGTTGACCGACTGTAAGGAGTAAGATATAGGTAGACTGTTCTATTACTCCTCAACTCTTCATCACTGGCGCTACTTTCAAACTGTATAACCATATCCAATTTGGTAAAAAAAACAATCTATTTGAGTCTTATTATTTGAAACTGCAATTATAAAATAAGATATTGTTGAAATCAAATCTTATTTCCAATGTATTTCTACGTTTGTATTTTATTTTTGTTTAATTAGGTACTTTATTGCTTATTTTTTAAATAAATCACCAAACAATTGTTCATTTTTTTATCAAATTACACGCACCTGAAAGTTGGTCGACGGACTCGAGGGTTTTCTAGAATTTGTGATCACTAACGATGTGCGAAATTGAGCGAAGTGGAAATAAGTAGGGTCGCTTCCATCCATAATTTAAGTCTAATTAAAGAATTATAATAATAGAATTTTAAATCACAATTAAAGTTTGTTAACCCCAAATTTTTATGTAGCAATTTCTAGAACGAACGCACGTTTGAAGAATCTATATAACATGCCTAACGTTAAGTAAAATATGGTCTCAATGTCTCCGCCAACCTGCATCAGGCCAGCATGGTGGATTAAGGCCTCAACCGCTCTTATTCTGAGAAGAACAGGAGCGGATTTGATACGTTGGCTGCCCTAGGCCTATGAAATATTGCCGCCCCTTACTCGCTGTAAATCACGAAAAATTAAATGAACTATAGGAATTAAATTAAAATAAAAAACAATGAAAGTCATTAAATGATAAAATTATATCAATCAGTGTTTCAAATACTGATGCTTACCATTTCTATTTGTAAGTAACAATGAATCGTTATTCACAAATAGTCTTTTGTCTGGCTTTCTGAGCAGCAAATTTGTTTGAGTTTAATTTATTGTGTTTGAGTTGGCGGAACGGTTCAAAGAAAGCGCGACTACTAAAAAAAAACCCTCCTAATCTTGCCGCCCCCTAAATTTTGCCGCCCTAGGCCTGGGCCTACCTGGCCTATAGGGAAATCCGCCCCTGGAGAAGAAGCTTACCTAGCAGTGGGAGAGTAATGGGCTGATTACATTAACATTATCATAACCTCGTAATACCCAAGCTAAAAACAGCGTGTAACTAACACTCCCTAATGTTTTGGAGAAAGAATTAAAAAAAAAAAAACGACGACACGTTTGGTGCAGTGGCTAAGCGATTGGCTTCTGCACTACGGGTCGTGGGTTCGATTCCCACACGGAACAAAAACTTGCATGGCCTGCGAATGGTTGTTTCGGGTCTGGGCGTTTGTGTATGTGAGATTAAAATCTGTAAACGCACCCACGATATAAGAGAAATCATAGTGTGGGGCAAGGTTTTTTAAAAAAAAAATGCTTACTGCCTAGACCGAAAACATCTAAAATAAAGTGTTTTACTATAATAATAAATTTTATTTCAGAACCATGTCCATAAAATATTACAAATTAAATATAAGTCTGAAAAGCTCTACTTTCTATACACTACTACATTCTGTCTCCCACAGGGAGACAGAATTCAGTGGAGTTATGATTAGTAAATTCCAACGAAGCTTCTTTAATTTTATTCCTCTGCCTATCCTCTTCTCAACTATGTTGGGGTCATCTTCTAGTCGAAACAGATACGGCTGAATACCTGTATTTTACACGGAGCGACTGCCATCAGGGAGCTTACCATGACCTCTTATGAAAACGCTCAAATGCCAGCCAGTCAACTTCCGTTCAAAAGCAGGCCAGCTTCAGAATCGCTAAAAACGGTACCATGACAGTACTAAAGGTGAACGACTATTGAACCAAGTTGAACGGTAATGCTTGTTTATGGTACGAAAAGTCTATTCAAAAAAAAGGTGAACGGATTTCGAAAACGTCAACGTAGCAGGACTGCCGCAGGCCTGCTCTAACGATGTCATAGTACAAAAAAGCAGGGCAGTTCAACTTCCAGGCAACTTTTGGCTTGCTTGGCTCGTCCTGCTTTAAGAGGTCATAGTAAGCTCCCAGATCTCCTCAAACCAGTTACTGGGCAATGCTGATATCCTAAGGTTAGCCCGGTTGTCAGACTTTTGGGATTAAGTTATTACAGATTTAAAAATCATTTTCATGTTTCGTGTTATTTTCATCAAATTCTAAATTCACATAATTTAATATCAACGCGCTCACTCAATAAGGCTTATTTATTTTTCTTTCAGAACGAAAATGAAACATCTCCTAATCCTATTCGGCCTGTCGGCTTTAACGACTGTAATATCCGGTAAAAGCCATTGTCACGCTTGCTTCGACAGCATTTGCTATTCCAAAGCTCTAATATTTCAAAACTATCCAATATCCGGCCAATTAGCCGTCGACAGGGTCGCCAATGTTGTTTATTTTCACTACGAAGACGCCGGGCGACCTTCGGATCACACTGTTGCATTCGATTTAGACGATATTCGATTCTTGTATATTCCGGATATTCAATTTTCCTTTGCGCGAGCAGTTGACCAGTCGACTAGAGATGTCTACATAGGTGGTGTGAATGGTATCTACAAATATGATCCTGTTACAAATGAAACTATTCGTCACGGTCTTTTCGACAAGACTATCTGGCATATGCAGTTCAAAGACAAAGTTTATTATACTATCTTCATGACAAAAGGACTGTACACATTTGAGAAGAAACAATCTAAAACTATCGCAGCGTTAAAAGATTTTAATATTGATGATTTTATCGTTGATAAGAAAGATGATATATACTTTATGAGCAACTTTACTGTTTACAAATTAAAGAAAGGAGAGAGTAAACCTAAGTTTTTCTCAAATATAATATATTCTTTGACGACTGATATGAACGATAATGCATATTTCGTGCAAAGAGACAATCTGGGATTGTATAAAATCGATTACAGAAGTGGCAGATTGACTGAAGTAGGTGCCTTTGCCACCGGATCGCCTCTTAGAACAGTATTCGACAATTACAACAACGTGATATATTATGATGCGGATAGTAATAAACTATTTTATTTGACGCCGAATTATGGACAATGTAAAGTGACTAATGAAGGAAAAGGGAAGAAATTGAAGAAGAAAGTGTCGTTAACCTTTGAGTGATGTTGCACAAGTATTCGGCTTTCGGCTGGAAGTGATATTGTTGACTATTTGAAGCCGAATAGTCTACTAGCAGTTCGGCGACGAGACGTTAAGAAAAAAAACGATCAATGTATGTTTAGACTATGCTTTAGTTTATAAACAAAAATTGCATTATTGTAAATATTATTACTTCTGTTTTAAAGTATATCTACATATTTATTTATTGTGTTGTTTTATTTATTGCTCTTTTATTTAATTGGCTTAGATTAGATAATACTTAATCAATCTTTCAAGCGCATCTCGCTTAGAAAATAAGTATTTATAAACTACTAGCGACCCGCTCCGGCTTCGCCCGGGTGCAATGTATTATACATATAAACCTTCCTCTTAAATCACTCTATCTATTAAAAAAAACCGCATCAAAATCCGTTGCGTAGTTTTAAAGATCTAAGCATACATAGGGAAAGACAGCGGGAAGCGACTTTGTTTTATACTATGTAGTGATGATTTAAGACTATTCAAATAAAATTTATAAAACTGCTTAAATAGTCTATAAAATATTTTTAATTTGAAAAACCTATCATTTTTAGTTTTCTCGATATTAAAATTTATGCTGGTGACCCGGATTAATTGATCCCGAGTGTAGTATGTATTATTAGGTCACTTAAAACAATACAATTTCATTTGATAACCTATACACTTTCTAGTACATTAACATCTTACTAAGAAAGATAGTCGATGCACTATTTCTCGTCAAAAACATGTTTACAATACACGTTCTTAATTAATTATCAGCTAATTAATGTGCTCTCGTTGTATTCCCCCTACGATGATGTTATAAGTAGGTACGTATAGTATAATTATACTGAAACTGACTAGGGTTAGGAGGCAACTGGCCTCTGGGCCGCGGCCCAATTAAAACACGCTAGTAACAGTAGGGGGAAACTGGTCCAAATAAGCGGCCCAGATTTCCACACCAAAATGAATGGATGGTAAACTGGGGCTATTGCAAATCGAGTGGAAGGACGTGTTTAACCCCCTTGCAGGAATGTTCGATCCCGGACTTATCTGACTTTTCGAAATTTTTGAATTCATGTGTGGTATTCATTAGGTATCACTTGCGTTAACGGCGAAGGAAAACATCGTGAGGAAATCTACACACCTGAGAGGGCTCCAAAAAGTTCTCGAGGGTGTATAGCTATGTCTACACCAGAGCGCTTTCATATTCATCTTGCGTCTTCGTCTGAAGCATGCGTGAAGCGTCATAGCGCATGCAATAGCCCATGCCTTGATACTATACTTGGGGGCAAATAAATCGAGCCACTCCTTTTTTCACGTGTCCTGGTTATAAGTTTTGGTTTCATGGATTATATACTAAGTTGAAAAAAAACTACCCTCATTGTAAAGGTTATCAAATAACCTTTTAGGCGATATACGTTTCGAATTGATCTATTCCATAATAGGTACCAAAAATAATAACGATTATACGTGAATAATAGAAGTGGCTCGATTTATTTGCTCCCAAGTATAGTTTGACAAAAGCGCATGCCCCTAGCGCACGCTAATCCGTCTATTGTATGTCGACTGACGACTGACCGATGCGCACCGGTGTAGACGATAAGCTGCATGCGTCTTATGGCAATCAATATTGCATACGCTTGACGCAAGAGGAATTGAAAGTTGAAAGCGCAAGATGAACATGAAAGCGCACTGGTGTAGACATACTATATTGACTATACCAATCTGCTCCAGGCCAGCGTTGTGGAATAGGTCTTTTTTTTTTCGTTTGTTATTCCTCTTGGATGCTCTTCGCCCGGGGAAGGCGAAGGGGTATGCCGGACTCTTACCGCCTAAAAACCTACGGTATTCCTTCTTCTGACCCTTGGCCGGGGTCACGGGATTCGCAGCTGCATGCACCGCAACCCCGGCAGGCCTCGGTCCGCCAGCCCCTGGCGGACCTCTCCTTCTGTGGGGCCTTGCCCCACGTCCTCCTGAGGGGTGAGCACGGAACACTGCGCGCCGCCTTCTCGGGCCTGTTACTGGTCGGGCGACGGGTCCCCTAACCCGCCGCCCGCAGGCCTCACACCGGTGGCCGGATACCGTCGCGCTCCCTCCGGCGCCCGGTGCGTCTGGAGCGGGCAGGGAGAGTGGCAGCTGCCTCTCTATCCCTCTCTGCTCTCTCTTTGGTCGCCATCACCTCCTCGCAGAAGGAGGCGACGGCTTCCCACGCACTCTCGCTCCCGACCACGGACAGAACCACGGCTGTGGACTAGGTCTAAAGTCATTCTCTGTGCCTGACTATGCAATGTAATGGCTTATCTGACGATTAATGGTATGAAACTATAGTAATACTGCCTCGGTGGTCTTGTGGTCGTAAGCGCGACCACTGAGCGTGACGTCCCGGGTTCGATCCCCAGGGGGCTTACTATGACCTTTTATGAAAACGTTCAAATGCCAGCCAGTCAACTTCCGTTCAAAAGCAGGCCTGCTTCTGAATCGCTAAAAATCGTACCATGACAGTACTAAAGGTGAACGACTATTTAACCAAGTTGAACGGTAATGCTTGTTCATGGTACGAAAAGTCTATACAAAAAAAAGGTGAACGGATTTCGTAATCGTCAATGTAGCAGGCCTGCTCTAACGATGTCATAGTACAAAAAAATAGGGCAGTTCAACTTCCAGGCAACTTACTTCTGTCCTGCTTTAAGAGGTCATAGTAAGCCCCCAGGTCGGGCAGTCTTATTAGGCCTTATTACAAAAGATGGTTTAAACCAAGACTAAGGTAAACCCAGGTTTAAAATATACCCATTACTTTCTTATGTCATATAACAAAAAGAGACAGGGCTATTTTAAAACCTAGGTTTTTCTTAGACCATCTTTTGTAATAAGGGGGATTGGGTTTTTCCCTGTGTGATTTCTCAGTAGCAGCCCGTAGTCTGGATTTGTGGCCGGTTGATGGCAATAGGCTCGCCCCATATTACATGGGAGTTAAACATAACGGCAAAATGAGCGTGTACCATACATCTCTGCCCGATCTTTCAGGGAATACAGGCGTGATGTTGTTACTACAGTAATGCATTACTTTATATTGATAGTTTAAAGTTAATATTTATATTTTATTCTGATATTTATAACCCCTTTCCATAGACCAGATATTTTTCACCATATTTTACAATAGTCTTGCACCTACTTGGGACGGTCCATGACTGTACTCCAATAGTGCAGCCGTGAATAGTCCCCGGTTGGTGCCCCACCCCATTTTAGATTAAAGTTCTCAAAGGGGCTTCTGCGCGTTGGACCTGTGTCCCCGTGTATGCCTTCCAAAAGACCGGACATCTTCCGCTGAAGATGAGCCGTGAACAGAGATACATATAGATAATAATGTTTATTTTGTACTTAAAAACAATACGGAGCACGTGAAACAACAGCAGGTTGTACAATAAAGTCTTAAAATATGACAGAGTTCCGGCCCCTAAACTAGGTACGCAGACCTGTATCTTAGGAGTCGGCAGTTTCTACAGCTTCAGTTATATAATACAACCGTGACATTACAGTTATTTAAAGCGATTGGGAGAGTGTATTGGTGGGGTGAGTTTGAGTGAGGGGTGATGTGTATGTATGTGTGGGGTGAGTGAATGTGTGTGGGTTGTGGTTAGCATTTATTCAGATTCTAAATACATTAAATTACATACAATTACTATTTATGTTTACTATTTATCGGAATCCATACAAGGTTGGGTCATGATCATGTTTATTGATAACAGATCTCCAATGAAATATATTTAGCATGGTTTCTGTGTTATGTTTTGTAATAATAAACAATGATTTGGACGCAGATGCTTCTTATTATTTATAAAAAAACACTAGCTGTACCCGCGGCTTTGCTTTCGGAAACATAAGGTTACTGCTCTTCACCCACACTCAATAGCGTGATAAGTTGTACCTATTTGTCTCCTAAGAACGTTTTCCTGTAGTTACAACGGTTAAAGTAGCTGCCCTTACTGCCCCATCTCAATTTACCACTCTGTATACATATAATAAAATCGTAACGATGCAGCGATGATAAAACTGTACTAACATTAAATATTTTTGAAAAAAATTATGCATCGCATACCAGAAACGACACTGTAGGCCTAGCACGAATGTTGTGACGTATGGTAACGTAAACGTAACGTTAACGCGAGTGAATTTTGAATTGGAAATACTCGTTTCGCACATAATATTTAATTGAATTTAAAACTTTATTCTTAACTATGTTATGATAGAAATTGTGCTTGTCGCATTTTAAATGCTAATAGAATAGTTGTATTTTCGATTCAAAATTCACTCACATTAACGTTACGTTTACGTTACTATACGTCAAAATATTCGTGCCAGGCCTACTGATGCCAAAAATGTAGTTTTTAGTATTTTTGTCTGTTTGTCCGTTTGTGTGTTTCAGCTTCACGCCAGTGCTACTGGACAAATCCAGTCAAAATCTGGCAGTCACATCGGTTAAAGAGCAGGTGAGGTTATGGCTGCCCGCCCACGTCCGATAATCGGTGACCGATTTTTTGTAGGAGAAAAATAGAACACACTGATAGCAATAGTGCAACGCACACGTCCTACAAAAAGTTGGTCAGAAAAAAATTCGGCCCGATTATCTGTCCTACAAAAAGTCTGACGTGGGCGGGCAGCCTAAAGGGTATAAATTATCACGCTATTGAGTGTGGGTGATGAGCAGTAACCTTATTGGAAATAAATGAGATTAGATTTAGAAAATGGAGGACATATACATTGTTTAGTTGTTGCGACACAATGTTGTTTTGCGACTTCCACGCGGACGAAGTCGCGGGCACAGCTAGTACAGTATAATTATGTAGATACTTTCATTTGATCTTCGTATTTTGAAGTGAGTCTACTTTCATATCAAATTTCATGTTTTGAACACACGTTGAACGTAGTAAGCTACATAATTATACTTCTGCGTAACACACTCATACAAAATTACTTCAACAAACGAGTTCGAAGTTCCGGAGGCTAATTCTACTAATAACATTGTTTGAAATCGCAATCGAACTGTAGCTGAAACACGACCGTTTGAACGTTAACATTATAAGAAAAAAGTCACATTGATCATCATCATTCAGCTCAAAGACACTGCTGGACATAGGCCTCTCATAAGAATTGCCACATCCACTGTACTCCATGTTGGGGGGGTTTGCCATAATCGCCACGCTTGGCAAGCGGGTTGGCGATCGCAGTATGGTTGTTATAGTCCTTAAAATATAGCTTGATTAGAATGACAGATGTCAGCAAAAGTGACGACATAACTTTGTAGTTACGTCGAACGGGTGATATAAATTGGCGCACGAAAAATCACTCACTTAACTAGCATGATAACAATTTTTTTAAATACAGTGCTTCCCATTTTATTCAAAATATTAAAAATCAGCTTGAAAACTAAAATAATTCTTACTGATTCATAGTCATAAAATATAAACCTTACGTTCTTCAAAAGTTATGTCATATTGCAAAAATGTTAGAGATGGGACACATCGATAAATGTAAATCGATTGAATAAAAAAATTATTACGTTTGCGTTTTTAAAATTGTATGCGATGATAATAAATAATTGTACCTACTTCGTGCAATATTAAAAAGGTATTTAAAAGTTTTAAATGTATTTTTTAGATATAAACTGTTGCGGCTATGATTATTCGTCATGGGTATCAAATCCAAAGTTTTCGGGTATGCTGATGCTGAAGATGAGGTCAAAACTCAATTTCAAAATGACGGCCATGAATATTTGCAAATTAGTTTTCATGGGTGACAATTTCATGGTTTTCCGGTGTACTGATGCTGAGAATAAGGTCAAAATCCAAATCCGAGATGACGGCTACGAAAATATACAAATTATACGTATTATATTTATTTTTAATGATTTATATCGATTTGACCAGTCCTTTCCCTTTTCCTTTTCACACTAGTTTGGCAGCTGTCATTCTAATCAAGCTATGTTTTAAGGACTATAAAATACTCAGAGAACGCTGCTGTGAATCCCTTAGTCGCCTTTTACGACTCCCATGGGTAGTGATGTGGTGCTGCTATTCTGTACGTCCGGCACCACACGGCACGGCACATTGATCAATCACAACCAAATCTAAGTTTTTGACTTTGACATTCAGTTATCATTAGCCGACTTCCTAAAAAGGGATGGGGTTGAGGACCCCATTCGACGTGTATTTTTTATCCTTCTTTCTTCTGCGATATCGTCGCCAATTGTTAAGCGATTTTAATGATTATTTTTTTGTTTGAAAGACTATTCCCCCGAGGTCCCATTTAAATTTGGTGAATATCTGATGAATACCTTCGGTGACAGACAATGAAACTCTTCAACGGATAACAGTAAATTACTCGCGATCGCTGAAATTTTATGTTTCTGTATAGTTTATGCCACTCAAAACAGAAAAATTGAATGACTTAATAAAAGAGAAGAACAGCCTTAAAGAATGACAGAAAAGAATAAAATAATTACCATATTATGAAATTAACAGTTTCAGAAGTCGGTGTCTTCAATTTGGTTAAATGTGGACTAGCACCGTCTTCTGAAACTGTTAACTTTATAGTAAGTATAGTGATTATTTTACTGTTTTCAGTTTTTTTTAAGTCGATTTTTACTTTTTTATTTACTAAAACTGACTCACTCCTGTACTCTAAACTCTGTTGGTGTCAGAGTCTGGTGGTGACAGTCTTTTGATCCTTATAAGGAACAGGATCAATTGGCATCATAAAATACTTGTGTGCATTCAAATTTTTCTCGCTAACTGTACCTACCATTTTATCAAAATCTGTGAATGCAGGTTGCAATTTCTTCTAAGACTGTTTCCTAAGAACGTTTTCCTGTAATTACAGCGATTAAGATAACTAATACCCTTACTGCCCCATCTACCACTCTGTATAAACAATACAGAGTGGTTTGTAGGGGGACGGATTAAGGATATAATTCCCCTCCGTCGCCGGGTAAGCGAGTCTAAGGGGCCATCCGTAAATTACGTCACACTTAAAGGGGGAGGGGGGGAGGAGGGGGTCGATGAAGTGTGACAAGGGGTGGGAGAGGTACTAAATTTAGTGACGTCACATTTCAAAATCCAAAATTTCTAAGAATTAAATGGAAATAAAACAAATTTCGGATTTGCTGTTTTAATGTAGTGTCTAGATGTAAAATTGCAAAATATGTGACATCACTCTAGGGAGGGGGGAGTCTCACAAATGTGACCAGCTGTGACAAGGACTGGGAGGGGGGGGGGGGGGTTAAAAATCATGAAATTCATGTGACATAATTAATAGCCCCTAACTCGTAAGAAGCGACGAATGTGGCATCATAATTGTGCCCAGAAAATGGCAATAGGTTCGCCACCTATTACATGGGACTTCATATTAGAGGCGAAAAGTGGATGTATCTATAGACTCATGCAATAGAAAAACACCTCTGCTTACCCCTTCGGAGATTACAGGCGTGAGTATACAACGTGTTACATAATTCCCCTTAAAAAAGAAAATTTTAATCAAGTATGATTTTATGGTTGTTGTCATTTACCTCTCAGAGGAAATTAGGTAAGAATGTAAATAACTTTCTGGGTAGTCTACTCTTTAGTTTTATGTTTTCAGGATTGCTTTTCAGTGATGATTTTATTTTATGACATTTTCTTTTTAAGGGGAATTATGTAACACGTTGTATGTATGTATAAATAAACAATAGGTACAAGTAATGAAATATTTCAGCAGTTCTTCTGTGTGATTAATAAAGGAATATCTGGTCAGCGACAAAAATCAGGAACCGACTTGGTTAGGTTAGGATTGTTTTTTTAAACACGCAGAAAAACTGTCGGAAACCTCTCCGCTGATTACGCATAGCTGACTGTTTAGTGTTATTCGCTAATTAATGGCCGAATCCTGTAATTTACATTAGCATTTTGGTTAAAATTGAGACTCTTGTATCTTGACAAATAATGAAATAAAAACTCCATAGGTTTGCATAAAAGACCCTCCTATACGTTAGTTACTATCACAGTTAAAATGGGGATCGAGTGCATGAAAGGAGCCTCCACGAGTGACGATACTCAAGTACGTCCGGCGCACCCTGGGTAGTCAGCCCCGCTACCAACCTTGCTGACTGGCTAATCTTTTCACCACAGCATGAGCTATTTTCGTATAGCTCATGCTGACACGAGAGAAGAACAGGTAAAATTAGTTTACGAGTCATTTTATATACCCAAGTTTGGCAATAAAAAATGTTACCGTCATCATCATCATCATCATTCAGCCGAATGACGTCCACTGCTGGACATAGGCCTCCCCCAAACAATGTTGGGGGGATTTGCCATAATCGCCACGCTTGGCAGGTGGGTTGGCGATCGCAGTATGGTTGTTAAAGTACTCAGAGAACGCTGCTGCCCATCCTCTATTGAATCCCTTAGTCGCCTTTTACAACACCCACGGGAAGAGATGAGGTAGTGCTACACACAGACGAAAAATGCTACCATTGGTTACAAAACGATTCGTTTTTGTTATAAGAACTGAACCAAAATTCAATTTTATCACTGATTATACCAGTGATCGGAAAAAGGTGAGCTAATTTACGTAAACGTCAAAGAACAGAGACAAAAAGTGGAGACTTCTAGAGAAGTCTGTCGTAGACGACAACATTTTTTTTCGGGAAAATTGTCCCGGGTCACACACCACATCACTAAAGTATATTTAATATTAATGTTATTAATACAGAAAACAATTGAATTCGTTTCCTGGTTTTTTTTTCAGAATTTACACAAAACCAGTTGACACGTTTTTTATTGTTTTCAAAAAAGAGATTTTTTTGTTTTAAAAAATGGAGATTGTTTTATTTTTTGAAAACAATAAAAAACGTGTCTACTGGTTTTGTGTAAATTTTAAAAATTAGAAATAAAATGTTGTCTTGAAGTCTCCACTTATTGTCTCTGGGGCCCAATTCTCCTAAAATAAATTGTTGCCAAACGCAATCGAACCACAACCGTCAGTCAGTTTTTGTTGTCGAAAACTTTCAAAATGATTGATTTTGTTTTTTGTGTCGAACAATTTGATAGCTTTTGAAATTGAGAACTGTCTGAATGAACGGTTCAGCCTTGGTTCGGTTGTGATTTATCAAGATTTATTTTAGGAGAATTAGGCCCCTGTTCTATGAAGTTTAGGTAAATTAGCTCACCTTTTTCCGATCACTGGTGATTACTAAATGGTACCTTTAATTAATTTCCGCATGACGGTTATCCAGAATCACGTCAACCAAGGTGCGTATTATTTGCCGTTGGTTTGGAGGTTGTTATGTCATACTCGGCTAACAATATCAGATTGCATGTAAACAATGGGAACGATAGAGATCAACATAGTATAAGGGTTAATGTAGATGGTGCGACTAATCTTGCGACTCAGTAGTCGCAATTTCCGGCTGGAAAAGTCGAGTTTAATAGAAAGAAAGAAAGAAAGAAAATACGTTTATTTGCGGTAAACATGACGCAAAAAGAAAATAAACACAAAAAACAAAAAAATAAGAAGGCTGAGGGAAACATGCGTCATATCCACGCAAAACGGCTATCGCTCAGCATTATGCTGCGACCCTATGCAAGACAGAGCCCCAGCGCTGGTTTTCAGCGACAGCCGGCGCCGACGTAATGACGTCGTTCGGTGCAGCAAACAATTATTATTAAAAATACATAAATATTATGATTTAATTTATAAGTGATAGAATATACTAAACAGGAATATAAAAAGAAGAAAAGGAAACACTGGTTTAATAGCCGATTCTTATGACTTATTGAGCCCTATTGGTTATTATTAAGACTTTTGTGTCTTTAACAATAATGAAGCAAAGACTGGCTTTCCATAGTAGACTCTCCCATAGGTTAGTAGCTATCACAGGTAAAAAAAAACCTTGTGGGGATGGGCTAGAATATAAAACTTCCTCACCGCACGCTAGGAATAGACGCGTGTTGTAAGATTCAACAAAACCCAGCACGCTTGGTGGTCGGATCTATACGGTCCGCCTGGCTAGCTACCACCTGAACATTAAAGTCAGTCGCCAAGCAGTTTATGTCTCGGTTACTTGGACTCGTGTGCTCCATCTTAGACCTGACCTGTCGCCGCTTACCATCAGGTGCGACGAGGGTCAATGGAGACCAAGTAAAGAAATAAAAAAAAAATGCTTATGAGTCCATTTATCCCTAGTTTGGCAATAAAAAATGCTAGAGTTGGTAAGCAAAACGATTCGTTTTTGTTTATAGGAACCGGGCATTAAAGATCTCAGTAATAGTAATGTAGTGTTAACACCTCTAATGAAAATAACTAATACGCTCAAATTCAAAATCACGAAAACAACACAGCCGTTTACAATGAGTGAAAATCGGAAACTGGGGCCCAATTCTCCTAAAGTAAATCTTGATAAATCACAACCGAACCAAGGCCGAACCGTTCATTCAGACAGTTCTCAATTTCAAAAGCTATCAAATTGTTTGACACAAAAAACAAAATCAATCATTTTGAAAGTTTTCGAAAACAAAAGCTGACTGACGATTGTGGTTCGATTGCGTTTGGCAACAATTTATTTTAGGAGAATTAGGCCCCTGATCGAAAATCGGTGAAATTCTAAATGTTACTTCCTTTACAATTTTGCCGACAAGCCGTCATAGAGTCGTAGGCACCTAGATCATAACGTATAAAACTCACACTCGGGGTACAGAAGGAGAGCGAAATAGACGCTGCAACGGCTCTGAATCGAAATAAATGGAGAAGGCAGACAAGGAGAGCTGAACCCAGATAATGGGTAGATAGATGGGAAAATAAGAATGGGTTGATAAGAAGAAGACAAACTTTTTAATAGTTACAAACAACTGATACAATTTCTTAGTAACCTCTAAAACAACCCTTAAATAGATGGCGTATACCGTACTCGGTACAACCAGACACGACCAAACCATCTGATAAGGATAAATTTTCTTTCATTTCCTATCCGGAAGAAAACAAAATTGTTTAACTTTTTAAGCTTTGTCGAACGAAATTTCTTTGCTCAAAATCTAAAGAATGAATTTAAAAATAAACACAATCCTCTATGGAATACAATGAAGATTTTATTTTCGTGTAATCTCACGGACAACTGTGATGAATCGGAAGTACAGCTCATTTGTCAAAAGATGAAGGTTTTGTAAAGAAAATACAATTCATTTTTGCTTTTTGGAAAGTTCTTTAAAATAATAATAAGACGCTTTTTGCTTGACTTAATCATGTCACGCAGAATCCTAATTCCATTATAGCATATTATGAAACTAATCAGAATTTGATTAGGACTTGCGTTAGCGGTGAAGGAAAACATCGGGAGGAAACCTGCACACAGGGCTCTATAACGTTCTCGATGGTGTGTGTAGTCCGATAACACGCACCAGGCCAGCGTGGAGGACTAAAGCTTAAACCCTTCTCATTCTGAGAAGAGGTCCGTGCCCAGCAGTGGAACAATAATGGGCTGATTATGTATGTATAGCATATAGCAATACGCTTGGCAAACACAATTGATGGTAGCATGTAGTAGGAATCAAAGTGGGATTGCTACACACCCACTTGATATCTCCCTTTGTTGTCTTTACGACACCGACTGATAGAAGGAAGGAAAGACCCAGCGCGCTTGGTGGTAGGATCTATACGGTCCGCCTGGCTAGCTACCATCTGAACATTAAAGCCTGACACCAAGCAGTTTACTGTATTCCGTCGTGTGTATGTGAGATCCAGCGTGATATAGATTAATCCCTCTATTTTTTTGTTACTTGGTTTTGTGTGCTCCATCTTTAGACACTGTCTCAGCTTACCATCAAGTGTGACGAGGCTCAAACGTCACCTAGTCAAAAAATCAAATTAGGAGCATTAGTTATCAATCTGCTATCGCATTTGTCAATAGCTGGCAACATTGGGCAAAGTTTAGAAGATAAAGAAGGGTAGTCGGCGTCATGGATCAACGCACCCGATGTTATAAAAGCTGTTGTCATTCGATGGAGTTTGCATTCTGTGCCGATCAGCCGAAGAAGTCAGATTTTTATTTTCTGACTAGCTTGTCCTTATTGTTTTTCTGTTCGTTTTTCGTGGGAAAATCCTCATGGATACCCTTCACCCGGGGAAGGCGAGGAGTTATGCCGGACTCTTACGGGCTAAAAACCCACGGTGTTCCTTCTCCTGACCGTTGGCCGGGATGGCGCGATTCGCAGCTGCATGCACCGCAACCCAGGCAGGCCTCGGTCCGCTAGCCCCTGGCGGACCTCTCCTACTGTGGGGCCTAGCCCCACGTCCTCCTGAGAGGCGCGCACGGAATATATTGTGACCTAGCTCAACTTAACTCAAATATAAGTACTGTCAGTGGTGGAGAGTCTATGTTGGTTTTATTTTCTATATTTATCATGCCTGCATTATAAGTATAGATACCTGACATACAGATTTAGATAGAACTGTAATGATAGATTCACTCCTACACAATAATAATTCTGGTACCCTTCGATGACACATTTCTAAGGGCCATCGCAAACTGGGCGACTTGTCGCCGCGTCTAATTGCGGTGACAAGACGCGGCGTTGTCGTTTGCATCTGGCGTCTTGTCGCCGCGACTAGACGCGGAGCTGTCGCTTGCGTCGGCGACTAATCGTTACGACAGACGTCGTGCAGGAACTGCAGGAAGCGATCATTAGTAGTAGAGTATTCGAGAGAGACGGCCGTGTTGTTTCACAGCGAGACTGACGCTGCGCTGTGGCGCGTTTGTCGTCGTGTGTGCGCGTGCATAGCGCGACTAGACGCGGCGACAAGTAGCGAGCGCGCTCGACTCCTCTATATTGTCGTCGCGACTCCACGACTCCGACGCCAAGTGTGCGGAGCTTTGAACAAAATATATGAAAATTGTCGGCCGCAGCCTGTCGCGTCTAGTCGCCGAGCTGTCACTGTCGCGTGTCGCCTAGTGTGCATCTACACGTCAGCTAAGTCAAGACAATCGCAGAATAAAGTCGCAGTATCTGATATTAGCCTTAACTGAGTATTGTTTATCCACTGTATTCGCTGATAGATAGTGTGCTCTATGTTGTCGGCTACGTCCGCAGTTGTGTTTCGATTTCCTTACGCGCCTAAACTCCAAATATTCACCTAGAAACATATTTCTAATTGTAAGTAATTTCTATTATTAGTCATTACAATTTAGAGGTTTTTTATAGAATTCTGTGAATTGGGCATTTATTTGAATTAAAGGCGTTTTTTTTCTGTTCAGCCTAAAAATTCGAGAATCTTTTTCCGGGACCAGCTTTGCTTGTGTGGATTGGTGTGAGGAGTTCTTACTAGAATTTTGCGAATTTATTGACTGACCTGGCAGGCCTTGTTTCGGATGCGATTTATGAAGATTTATTTTAGGAGAATTTTGCTCCTGGTTAATAGATGAAGCATCATCTGTAACTCCACAGTCACATTGTGCATCATCGGAGTATCTCCGTTTAACTAGATTGTATCTGCAGCGACCCACCTGGCTTCGGAGGCTGTTTATCCTAGAATTTTGATAACCTATCGTCGGCGTGCCTCAAGGCTCAATTCTTGGACCTTTTCTGTTTCTAACCTATATAAATGATCTACCCTATATGATGACAGACTTATCAGACATAATCACTACCGTGTGAGCACGCACTAGCACAGTACGCTTACGCTAAAAAAAAATAGATCGTCAACCTTTTTCACGATTCCATAAAGTTACACTTATAAATACCTCCTAATAATTATTTTATAATAGTCACGATGAAAACTTGTGCGATTTGCAATGATCAGTTTAACGACGGGGTGCAATGTGGGAGCTGCAAGAAATTCTTGGATTTCTCTTGTGCAAGTGTGTCTGAAGCGGGTTGGAGAAAACTGGGACCCGACCGAAGAGCACAATGGAAATGTCCTGCTTGTAAATCGTCGCCTGCTCTGCTTTCACCGCAACCTTCTGCTTCATTGGATACGGTACTGGGTGAGATTCGTGAATTGAAGCAGCAGCTGCTGAGCTTACCAACCTTAGTCAGCGACATAAGATCGATTAAAGATGAGTTGACCGAGCTTAAGAAAAGTTGTGATTTCTCGAATGGTAGACTCGAAGAATTCGACACCAGACTTGCTGAACTAGAAAAAAAAACCTCCGAGTTTGAGAAGCTTCAGGACACTGTCTCCTCATTGCAAACAGAATTAGCCTCAACTAAGCTTGAGCTTTCTTCGTTTGATCAGCGATCTAGGTTAAACAATGTGGAGATTAAGGGTGTCCCACTAAAGAAGGATGAGAACTTATTCTCAATCATGGACGCTATCGGCGGCAAAATCAATTACAGGTGTTCTAAGACCCAGATTAACTACATTTCGAGGGTGCCTATACATAATTCCAACGAAAAATTAGTGATAGTGAGCTTCCTCAACAGATATATTAAAGAAGATTTTATTGCGGCTGCACGTGCTGATAAGGATCTCTCCACCTCTGACGTAGGTTTTCAAGGAGCGCCACAACGTATTTATGTCAACGACCATCTAAGCGTGGAATCCAAAAAACTTCTCAATATGACTAAAATCGCCGCTAAAGAGAAACACTACGAATTCGTCTGGGTGAAACATGCCAAAATCCATGTGCGCAAGAATGTTAATTGCAAAACCTTTATAATAAGAAAGGAATTTGATTTAAACAAAATTGTTTAAACCGCTTTTATTTACATCCAGGAATAATTTGTTGCTTTCCTACTTTCAAAATGTATCGTAGTTTGCACCTCAATTGTTATTGGTTTTGTTTTTGTAAAAGGTTTAGCACCTCGGCACTGCTAATGAGCTTCTATTGTATTCCATATTGCGCTGTTTGTCTTCGAGTTCCAATACTTAATTACATATTTGTCTCGCTCACGCATATACTTGTGATATATTGCTGCTTGCTTGCTCGCATAGTCATGTCCTGCCTAACATCGGATGATTTATACATTCTTGCTAACTTTACTTATTTTTACCCACATTATAAATTCATACCTCTTTTATGCGTAACTAATAACTGTTTTGAAATGAATTGGCAAATTTTATTATTTAATGTTGTTGTTGATGCTTATTCAATTATTGTCGGGTATATGTGCAATGGCTAACAATAGTGAACAATGTCTTACTGTCTTTTATCAGAACGTACGGGGATTGCGAACAAAGATTGACTCGTTCTACCGTCAGGTTCTACAGAATTCCTACGATATTATTGTTTTAACGGAGACGTGGTTAGTGGATGGCTTGTTAAACTCGGAGTTGTTTGATGATCGTTACTTAGTGTGGCGCCGTGACCGGGATTATTCTATGACTGGTCAAACGAGAGGTGGTGGTGTGCTTATAGCGACGCGTAGGGAGTTACCTGTCACTCCGCAACCGCTCCTGCACTCCTCGGCTGAGGATCTCTGGATCAACTTACGGCTTAAAAATTCGAAGTCACGTGAATACGTGAACCTATATATTTGCACTGTTTACTTGTGTAAACAAAACAAAGGGTTTTCGTTTTCGGAACAACTTAATAACTTCCTGTCCAAATTGAACCATACAGCTCTGAATAATACGTCAGATGTGTTTTTGGTTTTGGGTGATTTTAATATGAGTGGAATCACATGGGCTCCATCTAAGAACGTTTCGTTAGTCCCAGTAAATCCCGCTACTGGTGATGAATGTTTGTTTGCGGACGAGTTATTTACGCTGGACTTTGGTCAGTACAATGGGGTAGCTAATGGGTACGGGAAACTGTTGGACTTAGTCCTATCAAATAAATTAGCCTGTGTTAGTGAGTCTGTTGACCCTCTAGTGCCTATTGATCCCTATCATCCTGCGTTATTAATCAAAATTGATATCTTTGAAATACCTCCCCTTGACCATGCGCCGCGGTTGCGTTATATCTATAGCAAAGGCGATTTTGATTCTATAAATAACGAGATTTCTGGCACTAATTGGGAACATGAGTTTTCAATCCGATCAGTGGATGAGTCGGTTGAGTACTTTATAGACACTTTAAAACAGTTTCAAAATAAGTATATACCACAAAAGCTAGTATGTAATAATAAATACCCAGTTTGGTTTAGCTCATCACTCGTGAAAACAATTAAAGAAAAGTATAAATATCTAAAAAAATTCAAGATTTACGGCAATAAATCTGACGAGTTAACTTTTAAATATTTGCGTGACAGAGCCAAGACTATGGAAGCTTCTTGTTATAAATGTTATCTTAATCAAACTGAAAAATCCATTAAAGCTAACCCTAAACACTTTTGGACCTTTGTTAAAAATCGCTACAACTCTAATACTATACCTAATACATTAAATTATAACGATGAATCATTACTCACTGGAGATTCTATTTGTGAAGCTTTCTCATCTTATTTCATGTCGACTTTCCTCAACCCCACTTCATCTAATACTCCCAGTCCACCCCCTGTTTTCCATTTTGATACTAACAGAACTTTATCTGACATTTGTCACATAGAAGTGAATGTCGATGTTGTGACCAGTTTACTTCGTAACTTGGATCCAACTAAAGGTGCTGGCCCTGATAACATATCATCTAAATTTCTAATTAAATGCGCGCCTTCCATTGCCCTACCTATCTCAATTTTGTTTTCCAAGTCTTTGACTCAAGGTGTTGTCCCCAAAGTATGGAAATCTGCTTTTATTACACCCGTACATAAGAAGGGGTCTAAAACCGAGATCACTAATTACAGGCCTATATCCAAGCTGTGCATTATAGCTAAAATATTTGAGAGGATTGTCTATAACCAGTTATATTCCGCCCTTGCTAGCTCGTTCAGCTCCTTTCAGCACGGATTTTTGAAAGGACGGTCTACCACTTCTAACTTGATTTTATTTAATGATTTCATTACGGATTCTATGGATCATGGTAAGCAGGTCGATGTGGTTTACACAGATTATAGCAAGGCATTTGATCGGATCGACCACGATACCCTGATAAAGAAGTTAAGCGACATGGGCATCCGTGGGGACCTCTTGAGGTGGTTCTCCTCTTACATTGATAACAGGTCACAGGCAGTAGTACTTAATAATTATATGTCTAGTTGGGTAAACGTGCCCAGCGGAGTGCCTCAGGGTTCGTTGCTCGGTCCTTTTCTATTTGTAGTCTATGTGAACGACATCGATCAGTGCCTTCATTCATCCAAACTATTATGATTTGCCGATGACATGAAAATCTTTGCCACTATGTCAACGCTCGAAGATAGTCTAGCACTTCAGGCTGACTTATATCGGCTTGAAGAGTATTGTCGAACTAATAAACTTGATCTCAACCCATCCAAGTGTTCGGTGATCACTTACACTAGAAAACGTGCAGTCCTAGCCACTACTTATACTTTGGCGGGCCAAATCTTGCCAAGGTGCAATACTATTCGTGACTTAGGCGTCCATCAAGACAGTAAGCTACTTTTTGACACACACATTGACGCAATTGTCAAAAAAGCTTCTAAGCTGCTTGGGTTTATAATACGTCTCTCTAAGTGTTTTACTGATGCTAAAACACTAAAAATATTGTATTGCACTTTTGTAAGAAGTCAGCTAGAGTATGCGTCTCAGATATGGAATCCATGTTATCATAAATATATTGACCGCACGGAAAACATCCAAAGACGGTTCATAAAATATCTTTGTTTTCATCAAAAGATTCCATATCAGTCAACCGATTATCTTGTACTCTGTAAGAAATATCATCTGCTACCACTGGTAGATCGACGTAAAATTGCAGACTGTTTATTTTTGTTGAAAATCCTCAATAACAATATTGATAACCCTGAGTTATTGTCAAAATTTTATTTTAATGTGCCAAGTAAAGCATTTCGTTTTAATCCACCCATACGTGTACCTCATACATCTTCGAATTATAGGCAGAACAGTTATATTGTGCGCGCAAGCAGAGATTTCAATGCTATATGCAAGGAATATGATTTTGATCCATTCACAATTAGTGTGAATTCAGCCAGAAGGTGCTTAAGCCTCAAATTTTTCAAGTAGCGGTAGGTTAGGTCTATTATTTGTTTTTGTTATTTTCTATATTATTTCTGTTATATAATTGCAAACTAAGTAGTATTGCTTCTCATTGTAATTAAGGCGATGTGTTTTTTGTTTTTGTGCTCCCACCACAAATTTTATTATAAGTCTATACGTGAGGATTTGTAATTGGCTTTCTGGTGACTATGGTTTCTTTTTTGTTTGTTTTCATAAGCTGTAAGTCCTCCATGTACTAAATAAATAAATAAATAAATAATTTTATTTGCCGATGACACTTCCCTTATGTTTAAAATAGATAGAAAAGATAGGGACGTTTTACATGTTAACGAGAGCCTTACTGTTCTTTCTAAATGGTTTGCAGCCAATAATATGTTACTTAATGCAAACAAAACAAAATGCCTTCAGTTTTCACTACCAAATGTTCCCCAAGTAGGTTTAAATTTAATGCTTGAAGGCAATAATCTTAATACAATTAATGAAACTGTATCTTTAGGTATAACTCTCGATTCAAAATTGCAGTGGGGTGCGCATATTACTGCCCTGTCGGCTACGTTAAGTTCTGCTGCATACGCAGTTTTTTTTGTGTGGTTCCTGCTCTTAAGTCTACTTTGCTCTCTCATAACTATTCTAAGTCATAACTGTACCCACTCAAATTGTTAAAGATCTGGATTTTAAAAGAGTAACCATGGAGTTTCTTGCCGGCTCTTCTCCATAGGAAACGACTAATTGGAACCGTGCACCTAAATTCGACTTTTCATAAGCGCCTGTAATGGTTTATGTGAAATAAAAACTTTTGAATTTGAATTTGGAAGTCAGGGTCTGCTTTCCTCAAAATAAATTCATTGGTGATCGGAGTGTGTTGTATTGGAATACTGGAGGGTGCCGAAGACGCTTATTAATGATAAATCATCATCTGAAATGGATCTATGTCTCCCATTTTCACATCGGAAGCAAATTAATTGTTTAAAATTTACTTTCCCTAGAATTTTGTGAACTTATTAGTAGAAGGATTGTGCTTCGAGTTTAAGTGGTCATCTTCCGTCTAGAATTTTTTAATCATAACGCTTTTAAGCACTTTGGTTGTCAAGCAAAATATTTTGGTCTGTAATTGTTCTTAGAATTTTTTTGTTTGTGTAATCTTACCGGATTTTCTTCGTCCTACCACGTCGCGTGCTGGGTTTTGTTGAATCTTACAACACGCGCCTATTCCCAGCCTCAGACCAAATAAAAAACCAAGACATAGCGTTGTTAACAGTGAAGTGAGGCCGGTTTCATAAACATGTGTGAGTATCGTGAGGCGTAGTTTAGTTGTAGTTTGGTGTAAATATGTGTGTGTGAACGTGTATGTACAGAGCGAGGCGTAGTTTCAAAGTCAAAGTTTTTTATTTCAAATAGACCAGATTACAGGCACTTTTAAAACGTCAAAACTAGGTGCACGGTTCCAAAAGGTAGGTTCTATGGAGAAGAGCCGGCAAGAAACTCCATGAATACTCTTTTTAACCGACTTCAAAAAGGAGGAGGTTCTCAATTCGGTTGTATTTTTTTTTTTTTTTTTTTTATGTTTGTTACCTCATATCTCCGGCATTTATGAACCGATTTGAAAAATTCATTTTTTGTTCGAAAGGGTATACTTTCCGATTGGTCCCATATAAATTTTGTTACGATTAGACCATGAACTTCAGAGATATGGAACGGAACTCCTCATCGGATCAAAGCAAAATTCTCAAATTACTAATATTGCTTTGTTTATATTTGCTGTTGGGAACTGACTACTGGAAAAGAGGAGGGGGTGCGTGTCCCCCCCCCCCCCTTTGGAATGTTTTCATTATATCTTGTAAGGTATCATTTGAAAGGGCTTTTTATGCCTGACTACGTCAAAGCCAAAAGGAAGGGTTATGAAGAGGAGGGGGTTAAATTTATGACACTAAAACGTATTTAATAAAAAATAGACTGTAAAAAAAGTAAAAACCGACTTCAAAGAAAAACTAAAAGGAGTAAAATAATTACCATAATATAAAATTAACAGTTTCAGAAGTCGGTGCAACTCTACACTGAAACAAATAGAAGCCACCGACTTCTGAAACTGTTAATTTTATATTATGGTAATTACTTTACTCCTTTTAGTTTTTCTTTGAAGTCGGTTTTTACTTTTTTTAAAGTTTATTTTTTTAAAATAGTAGATTATGACTATTCATGACAATTACATTACAGTAGCGTGCGACATAGAATGAGAATAATGCAGGTTAATGTAACAAATAAATTCACATAAGAGTAGAAAATAGAAAAAGAAAATATGCCTTCTAGAGTTGCCATAGTAGTTATGGGCTGACCAGTCCCGACAGACAGCACCCGTTCACGAGCATGACGTGCACATCCGCATAGCTTAGCTCAACCATATTGTAGGGAACCCAACGACCGGATATACAACGCCACCATCAGCAGGACATTTAAGTGAGCATGACAGACTCATACTACCAGACAATGGGTAGTAATATGATATGTTTTGCGTATGCTTCACTCTGTTGTTCGCAGCGCTATGTCTTGGTTTTTTATTTAACTGAGTTCCCAGCGTGCGGTGAGGAAGTTTTATATTCTAGTCCGTCGTCACAGGGGATTACTTTTATCTTCATTTGTTCTGCTTACCCTTTTCCCAGCTACATAAGGGTCAGCTTCCAGTCTAACCAGATGCGGTTGAATTACAGTATTTTACACGGAGCGACTGCCATCAGACCTTCGCAACCCAGGTACTGGGCAATGCCGATATCCTAATGTTAGACCGGTTGTCAGACTTTCGGGCTTCTGGCTACCCGTAACGACTGTCATAGGTATTTGTATGACACCTGGGACCGACTGTTAAGACTGGACATCCACCAGAGCTGTGCGAGGAAATTGTGTGGTGCGAAAATGTGTAGCGAGGATGTGAAACGGTGTGACCCTTTCCACCAGAGCTATGCGAGAAATGTGTTAATGTTTACAAATGATCATTTACCTCTTCCAAACACCATTAATTGACTGACTGGTAAGTGCATATTTTCAAATCCTCGCACACATTCCTAGCAACACATTCCACGTAACACATTCCTCGCAACACATCCCTCGCTCGCATTTCTCGCTTGTTTTTTATGAACAAAAGCCTCGCTAGCTCGAAGCTAGGTAAATGAAGTGATTCTATTGGTGCTTACAAAACACATTCCTCGCTACGCAGCTTAACACAGCTCTGGTAGATGCTCAGCCAAAACGTGCTCTCCGAGGCACGGAGGGGTCTCATCCATGGTATATATATAGTCTGTGCGCTTTTTAATTTTTATCTTCATTTAACTTCTTTAATTATTCTAGAATTCTACGATCCCATCGTTGTTGAAGAACTGTTATAACGTCATCACGAAAAATAAATGCATTACGCCACTGGGAAAGGAATAACATCACCCAATAATAACAAAATAACATCAGCTGTTGTTGAAGACTGCAAGAAACTATAA
The DNA here is from genome assembly GCA_905220435.1 of Amphipyra tragopoginis. NCBI lineage: Eukaryota > Metazoa > Arthropoda > Insecta > Lepidoptera > Noctuidae > Amphipyra > Amphipyra tragopoginis. The sequence goes on from HG992016.1 coordinate 5,563,428, forward strand.
TCCTTCATGGTTACTGAGGTAAGTTGATCCGTTATTGTAATTTTTTTTCCTTGTTTGTTTACTTCATTAAAAAAAATTACAGTAGCGATCGGCCCTGAACTATCGGGTACGTATTGCAATATCTAAAATTAAAAGAACTAACGTAAAATAACCTACGTTCAAAATCCCTAAAATCTAAATACCTAATGATTGTTTTACTTAAATTCAAAATACCGAAAGCTTAAAATATCAAATGGATATGTTACTGAAGTTCAGAAAGCTATAACTTGAAATTCCTATGTACAAAGTTCCTTAAATTGGTTTACTTCACCGTTAATTGACCAAAATGAAAAATAACGGCAAACACAGACCCCGCCATCCCCTTCGTGGTTATTATTTTTAAACCCGACTAGCTACCGGGAGGGAGGATTTAGGGTGCAAGAGCGAGCGAAGCGAGCTCGGGTCTTGGGGCACCCCGACTCGGACAGGTTAGGTTAGAAGGGGATGGCGGGGTCTAGTGAGCGAGCGATGCGAGCGAACACAGACCCCGCCATCCCTTTCGTGGTTATTTTCTTTTAAACCAGGCAAGTGATGTATCATTTTAGGTATTTTGACCATTTTGTATTTCAAATGTTGGTGTATCAAACTTAGGTGTAATAACTGTTGATATTTTAAACATTAGATATTTAGTCCAATCGGTATTTTAAACTTAGGTAATTCGTACGTAGGTGTTGGTTGATTTTAAACGGATTTTAAACTTCGGGATATGGATCTTCGGGATTTTAAGCTTCGGGATATGGATCTTCGGGATTTTAAGCCTTCTTTCGGGATTTAAAACTTTCGACCATTCGACCATTCGAATCATTCGGCGTTTAATTTTTCGGGATTTCTTCCATAGATATTTTAAAATGGGAAATTATAAGTCTAGCCACAAAATTATTTATTGGACACGTTATTAAACTTCTAATTTTATAACTAAGCAACGGAAAAATGACATAGCCTCTAATAAACTAATTGGTCTTTTTTACAACGCCCACTAAATATTCTATAGAAAGCGTCAAGTAAAGATCATCAATTATTGTGACTTGTCCTTCTTATTTATGCATTGCCACCTAATTTACTAACTCGGCCACGGATTTTACATCTCGTCACTATTTTACGTTTTACAGCTTCCACGCAATGTCCTCAAAAAATATAATTCAAGCTTCTACAGAAAGCATCATTTATTATAACTTAGCATGTAAAATAATACATCATATTCTTTTATCGTGAAAATAGTCACTGCATGATTTGGCGCGAGTACGCGAGACGACAGTGACCGGCCATTTGCACCACCAATAATCTATTTTCGTTATAAAAACTTTGTATTTTCTAGAACTAGGTTTACCTTTCATCATAGAGGGTAGAACTAGGTGTACCCGCACACCGGTGGTTAAGGGGAACCCAGACACGGATAGGTTAGGTTCGAAGGGGATGACGGGGGCTAGAGTGAGCGAGCGAAGCGAGCGAACGAAGCCCCCGTTATTCCCTTCGTGTTAGGTTACTTTAAACCCTGCACACAGGCTCCGTCGACTTAAATAACCGGGTAAACTTAGGTGTAGATACCCGCCATTCGGACTTTACCCGTAAAACATATATTATATTTTTAACCATTCGTTTTGGCAAGTCTTAAGTTTAACCGGTTAAAGATGAAATCATTTATCGCAAAAGAACATTGTATTGAACATTAGCCAACCATTAAATTTAAACTTAGCATTAACCGGTTAATCTTAAGTTTATATATATTCACACCTATCATTAACCGTAACATATACATTATACTGAGTTATTAACTGTAAATAAAATGATGGTTATTCAATATACAAATTGATTTTACAAAAATAAAGTCTTTTATTTTGTCTCTCCTCAATAGCTTCTGATAATATTAGTGGCCAATATACCGACTATTTGATGACATTTTTAGCAAAATTTTGACGATCAATTAATATGGGATGAGTTACATTTTAAACGTACTGAGTTAAAAATTTAGAAGCTAAATAAATATATTTTTTGATGTCATTTAATAGTATTTTAGAAGTTTACTGTTAGAATGCATGCTACAAATTTAGATGCCAAAAAATTATCATTATGCTGAGTTGTTTTTAGAGTGGTTTACATAGAAGATAACTAGTGGCTAAGATAGTATTATTTAGATGCTCGTTAATTGTGGCTGACTTAGTAATTTAGAAGGCAACATACATTTTTAGGGGCGAATAATGATATTAAAAAGAAGCCTGTTTAATTAGCACCCTTTTAAAATACGGTCTTTTAAATTTCGGTATTGTAATACGTACCCAAAAATTACGGCTATGTTGAAGAAAAACACAGAATTTACTGGTTCATAAATCATTTATTTATTTTTTAATTCAATAAAATAAGTAGCCAGTATGTTAATATTTCGATAAAAAAATATGCGGTGCGTTGAATATTCGATCAAATAAACGTTCGAGATTTTGAACGTTTGATCTAACAAACATTCGATTTTTGAACACTCGATGTATTGAGTGTTCGATTGATTGAATGTTCGATTTACTAACCATTCGATGAAATGAACGTTCGACTATTTAGACATTCGATTTAAAGTGTTCGATCAATTGATATTCGATGATTTGGTGTGTGTGTGTTCGTGTGTATGTTGGTGTGGGTGTGTGTGTGTGTATGTCTATCCATGAGTATGTGTACCCTTTACAAACAGAGCACAAATACATTGTTTTTTTTTTACATTTCGTCTTTTATCATTTTGGGAGACCATCAGAAAGTCTAAAACATCCTTCTGGATACAATCAGGTAAAAACAATGATACGCGTACAACGCGGATGTTATGTAAATATAATTGAGATAATTAATACTAACAATCACCGACTATGATGATTGATGTCTTGCCTAAAACAATACAAAAAAAGCGTGATGATGTAATACGTTATTTAGCTTCCTGCAGGTAACGCTGGAAGTTTTTGGTACTATTTTCAACATGTTAAATAGTACAACTCTAGTTTTAACCCTGTAAAGAACATGTAAAACACTTTGAAAATAAAGAATATTATTATTCTCTCCTTCATTCGTATTATTATATTTCTATAGACATATTTCTACAAAAATAAAGAAAAATAATTTAAAGACTGCCTCATTGGTCTAGCGGTCGCAAACGCGACCGCTGAACGTGAGGTCCTGGGTTCGATCCCCAGGTCGGGCAAAATGATATTGGGTTTTTCCGTGTGGAATTTCCCAGTAGCAGCCCGGAGTCTGGATTTGTGCCCGGTAGATGGCAATAGGTTCGCCCCCTATTACATGGGACGTAAACATAAAACGGCGAAATGTGGGTGTACTATACACCCCTGCCAACCCTTCGGGGAATACAGGCGTGAGTTTATGTTTTATGTTAATTTAAAAATATCAAAATAATAGCCCACCGGCATCAGGAACAGTGTCCAAGGTGTCGGCGGTCAGGGCTTTAGAGAAAAGAGCCTCCTCACCGTACCATTTCAAGTTGTAGGTGTGCTTCCTGTATCAAGCCCTTGATCCAGCCGCCCAACGAGAACCTCATCAGATATTGGTCGAGGCTCTTGGCTATTGGCCGTAACTGTTATTAGCACAATGACTGCTAAATCAATATCCCACATTCTGACAACCTCGTGTGCTAAGTCAAGATATTTTATTTGTTTATCTTTCTCAGCTTTCACGAGGTTCTCGTCATCAACAAGTGGGACAGTGATATCAACAATCATTGTGCGGCGTTATAATCGGACTATTATCACTATAACAGGCTTATTGTCAACAATAGTCCTGTCAGTTATATTAAATCGATCCCAGTACAATGTGGCATGACCATTCTAGAGTACTTGGGCGGGCACATATCTATAGCACAGTACTTCCGATTCCACAAGGTTGTATTTCAGAGCAAGTTGCTGGTAAATAATTCTTGCTTGCAGCGCGCGGGCTGCGAGTCGAGTTGTATGGTAGCGGCAAGCGCGCTGACTGCCCGCCGTTGGCTTTTTCATATTGACATTTATGAAATATATTATGCGACACAGGATTTAATGCTTTAGTTTGAATGACAAGTTAATTGCTGGGTTGGAGCGGTGCCGTTGCGGTTCCGGTATAGTGTGCCATGACCTACTTTTATACAGAAAAACGCGGAATACGCGATAAATGATATCCACGCGGGCGTTGCCGCGAGCGACTCCTAGTTTTCTATATTTATTCGTCATCATAACTTTTTATTATTATTTTTATGTTTTAGTTGGCCCTGCTGGTGGTCGCCACTGCACTGACAAGAATGAGCTTCGTTAACACCAGGCCATGCGACGAACAGCATTTTTATGTAAGTTGCTTGAATTTCTGTGTGCCCTTAATCTCTATGACATTTAAAGCTGGTTTCCCACGGTGCGTGTTAGCGCGCACTGGCTCTGCGTGGTATCATCCGTAAAATCACGCACCGTGGGAAGCCACACTATGAGGGTGTGTGATGTGGATACGGCGCACCGCTCCGCACGCGTCCGCGTTACCACGGACGAGTCTCTTCCCATGGTGCGTCGGTGCGAGCTCGTGCGTCGCGGTGCGCAATATCACACACCGTGGGAAACAAGCATAAAGGTACTATTCCGAACCGAGCTGCAACTGCAACTGCCGACAGCACGTGCAGCGACTGCATGAAGTCGGCCGCAGCTGCACTACTAGTTTGTTTGTATGTATTTGTGGAGAAACCAGGTGTGGTGTTCCTCCAACCAAAGGGAGGATCCTCCAACCAGGCGGAGTCTTATGCCTGGCGGGCTACTGCCCAACGGTTGATGTTGGGAGGTTGTATATATACTATCTGCGTGTTAAATCTTGATTGCGCGATGTAGGATAGTTCGAATGTGGCGAGATAGATTGCCGCCACATCACTCCCCCCCTGAGACCGGAGGTCGATCGTCTTTGATGAGTCAGCGGTCGTTGAGTCTTGAGAATTTGCCAGGGCCAGTGTGTGAGCGGTGGCTGTGGACTGCGTCGACCAGGAGAGAAGTGCCTCTGCTAGTTGACCGGCCGAAGTGCAGTATGATGCGCCATGATGCTGGAGTGGGCTGAGGGTCGTGACCAGGCTTGCGCGTTCGCTGCAGGCTAGTGGTCACATCACCCGTTGAAGCCGAGGATGCTGGCTGGCTGTGGGACTCGCTGCTTGCTGCTCGATTGAATGCTGAGCTGCTGAGGGAGTGATGATGTGGCTGCCGAGGCTGCGAAGGTTGTGTGTGACGTCACCAGTGTGGAAACACTGTCTGTGACGATCACGTCGGGGTCACCAATGTGGAGAAACCAGGTGTGGTGTTCCTCCAACCAAAGGGAGGATCCTCCAACCAGGCGGAGTCTTATGCCTGGCGGGCTACTGCCCAACGGTTGATGTTGGGAGGTTGTATATATACTATCTGCGTGTTAAATCTTGATTGCGCGATGTAGGATAGTTCGAATGTGGCGAGATAGATTGCCGCCACATATTTATATGAAATGGCTTCCAAGCGCCGCTGCAGCAGCCGACGGCGACTGCACGTGCTGCTGCCGCGGCGCTTGGAAGCCATCTCTAAATAATTATATAAAAATAAAAAAAAACCCACTCCGGGTCTTTTAGACCCGCCGTTGCGGGTCTAAAAGACCCGGAGTGGGTTTCCCCGCTATTATGCCATTAGACACTTCCACCACCAAGCATATAGCTCTGGCGGCCCCCCTCTAGCCGGCCGATCAAGGCAAGCCAGAGTTGAGAGTCCTGCGGGCACTCTTGGGGTTCCACTCCAGCCAGCCAATAAAGGCAAACTGAAGACAAGGCCCTGACCGACTCAAAGAGAGATAACAATATCATTTATTTGCTAAAAAAACATGGTATAAAAGTTCACGAACATGACGCATGAATCAGCATCGCGATGGAATTATAATATCAATATTTATATAAAATCACACAGGATCTAATTGCTCATTTGTGTAAGTAATTTACAAACGATAAACAAAAAGTATTTTTTGTTTCCTTGTTCTTATAAAATTCCATTGTGGGCCGTCATTTACACAGAATACAACAATAGAGTAGGTAAAATTTTGTTAACATTCAGTTAAATACCTACACAAATGGAGTATTTACAGTCTTCTGCATAAACCAGTGGCGTAACTACCATGGGTGACATCCGGTGCGGATATAGATGGTGTCATCCCACGAATGAAAACTGGGGATGATTCCGCTAATTTACAACGTTTGACAAACGATACTTTTTTTATCAACGTGACATTACGGTTGTCGTTCGATCTTCATCCAAATAGTAATTCTAATATTAGCTGAAATGATTCGCAGTTGTAATTGTTACCGAATCGCAAATCAAACAGCCAAAACAAAACCGTTGTTACCCATAAACAAACAGTGCTGTCATAACAAAATAATATACCAGAGGTTCCCAAACTTATTTTGTCTACCGGCCACTTTGAGAATCAGTTATTTTCTAGCGCCCCCTATTTTTTTTTAATTTTGCCACTTCGTAATTGAATACGAATCGAAAGTAACATATCATGAATTCGGCTTTATTATTACGTATTAATTAAAGTCGTCGATTCAAATGTAGACAAATAAACATAAAAAAAAACGTGCTGAAACAGTTAGAAACAGAAGGGAATGATTTGACAGGCTGTTTCTTTTTTTTAGAAACCTATCTGATTCAAGTGCTATATTAGCGATACTCCTTTTAAAGTGATTATTTCTTATTTTACTATAATAAAATTTTGTTATTTGATGATTTTCAGTTTTTTTGAAGTCGGTTTTTAGGGTTCCGTACCCAAAGGGTAAAACGGGACCCTATTACTAAGGCTCCGCTGTCCGTCTGTCCGTCTGTTTGTCCGTCTATCACCAGGCTGTATCTCATGAACCGTGATAGTTAGACAGTTGAAATTTTCACAGATGATGTATTTCTGTTGCCGCTATACCAACAAATACTAAAAAACAGAATAAAATAAATATTTAAGGGGGCTCCCATACAACAAACGTGATTTTTTTGCCGTTTTCATAGATAATGATACGGAATCCTTCGTGCGCGAGTCCAACTCGCACTTGGCCGGTTTTTTTTTATTAATACAACATCATTCATTGCATACATGTATAAAACTTTCTAAAGTCTTGTTTAAGTGAGTCATTCATTAAAAGCAAATCAGAATCACTTCTTAAGATTCCTGGTTACAAACTCGCAGCTTCATACTGTCGAGATACAAAACGAGGTGGTACATGTATTCTCATTAAGAATGAGATGACTTATGTAAAATTAGATAAATTAATAAATGACATTGCATGTAATTTTAATTTTGAATGTACCGGAATAGAATTAACAATTAATCAAATCATCATTATCTGTATTTATAGGACACCGAATAGCAATCCAAAAGTTTTTCTAGACAAATTGGAAAAATTACTAATTAGACTCACAAAGAAATCAAAGAAGTTAATTATTTGTGGTGATTGGAATTTAGATATGATGAAACCGAATAAAAGTTGCCAAGAACTCTTAGGGTTGTTGAAAAATTTCAACATTAAATTGCATATAAAAACACCAACACGAAAACAGTCATGTTTAGATTTATTTGCAAGCAATATCAAACAAGCTACAGGTGAGGTTCATCACCTGGCTCTATCTGATCATGAGACAGGGCAAACCCTAACAGTGACGACTAATAAACCTAAATTTATTGTAAGTTGGTTTGAGTACAAAAGGGACTATCATGAAGAAAACATAAAACAGTTTTGTGACTGTCTTTCGGCACTTTCGTTCTCAGACATGTATCTTACGGATAATTTAGAAGATGCATTTCAGGTCTTTCATGAGACATTGCAACTGTTTTATAAACTATGTTTTCCCAAACAAAAGATAAAAAGGTCGAACGGAAATAATAAGACCCTGTGGTTGACGAAAGGTCTAAAAAAGTCATGTATACGGAAACGATATTTACATTTAAAAAGTATTCATAATAAGACAAACAAAAATAGATTAACAAAACAATATCAAAAATATAGTGTCATACTTAAACGTTGTATTAACAAATCTCAACAAATACACAACAAAAGATATATACAGAAGATGAAAAACAAATGCAAGGCTACTTGGGACATTATCAATAAAAAAATTGGTGAGACACAAAAAAGTAATGACATAAAACAAATTGTATTTAAAACCAACAACATCAATGACCCTCAAAAAATTTGTGATTTGTTTAATGAATACTATATCCAATTGACAAATAATAATGAATTCACATATAATATTGACGCTATAAATAGAACAATGGACATTAATCAGAATAATACAATATTCCTAAATCCTACTGATCCAATAGAAGTGTTCAGGGTAATCAAAAACCTAAAAAATACGGCGTCAGTCGGTTTTGACGAAATAAATACGAAAATTATAAAAGCTTGTGCTAATCACTTATGCAAACCGTTAAGCTACTTAATTAACTTATCGTTCCAAGAAGGCATATTCCCAAGCACATTAAAGAACTCAATAGTCAAACCAATATTTAAGAATGGAGATGAATCTGACATGGCGAACTACAGACCTATAACCTTAATTCCTATATTATCAAAAATTATTGAGAAGACAATGTTAAAAAGACTATACGAATATGTGGATAACTATAATTTGCTAAGGCGGGAGCAATTTGGATTCAGGAAAAATAGCACCACGTCTTTAGCTTGTTTTAATTTAATCAAAATAATAACTGAGGCAATGAATGACAACATACCTGTGGTAGCAATTTTTCTGGACATGAGTAAAGCCTTCGACTTCGTTGATCATGAGCTATTACTAAGCAAATTGGATAAATATGGCATGAGGGGCAAAGCGAATGACTGGATTAAATCGTACCTAAGTAATAGGCGTCAATGTGTGCAAATATCAAAAGTCATTGATGGAAACAAATTCGAATATAAATCTAACTATAAAACTAACGCAGTTGGAGTGCCACAAGGTAGCGTAATGGGATCGTTTTTATTTCTGCTATACATTAATGACCTTCCCAATGCAACACGACACGAAACAATATTATTTGCTGACGATACGACACTAATAATAAAATGCAATGACAAAATTAAATTGGAACAGGAAATTAATGAAGCAATCAAAGACATAGTAATTTGGCTTAATAACAACAATTTAAAAATCAATATAAATAAAACTAAAATAATTCAATTTCAAACTTATAAAGCAAACTTTCAGAATCTTAAGATTAAATATGAAGACAGTATCCTAGAACAAGTAGTAAACACAAAATTTTTGGGCATAATAGTGGATCAAAACTGCAATTGGAAATCACACATCAATTACGTATGCGATAAGCTAGATAAATTCGTATACGCTATAAAACGTCTTCGATCAACAGTGTCCGTAGCCGCAGCAGTCACCGCATATCACGGATACGTATCGTCTGTGTTATCATATGGTCTGATACTATGGGGCAATTCAGTTGAAGTTTTAATGGCATTTCGGGTACAAAAAAAGTGTGTTAGGGCAATATCTGGCGCCTGGTTCCTGGACAGCTGTAAACCCCTATTTAAAAAACTTCACATTTTACCTTTACCCTGCCTGTACATCAAAGAACTATGTATGCTAGTAAAGCAAAACCCGCACTATTTTCGCATGCAATCAGAAGTGAGCCACAAAAAGGCTTCTGCTAGAAATAAATATAAACACAAACTAAATGTACCTCAATGTAGACTTCAATTATTTAGGAGAAATGTATATGTAAATGCCATTCAGGTGTATAACAAGTTACCTAACTCATTTATCCCTTCCTCTGTCAGCCGTCAAAAGTCAAATGTGCGCCATCTGTCAGGCTATTGATTTTTCCGGTAAGTAATTGCGCATTTTACGCAATTTTACAATGTTAAGCCTCTGGACTTTATTTCCTTCTTTTTTTGTCTAGTTTAATCTGGCCAAATTTGAGCGAGATACACAAAAGTTTACTATGCTAAACTTTGCGTTATATGGCGAGCGGGAAGCGACGATGACGGAATCCCCAACGGGGACGTCTGACAGATTCGAGCATTATGTCAAAATCCCCGTTGGGGAAGTTGGACAGATCAAGGGTTAAAGAGCTTCCCATCCCCATGTTCAAGAAAAAGCTGACAAATTGGTTATTGGATAATTGCTTTTATGACATTGGCGAATATATGGAATATTGTAACAATCCAAGATGACATGTACTTAATTTTGACATTGGTTTAGTCACGATATTATAATCATATAAGTATTATTATTAATTCATATTGGACTTACTGTACTTATCACAAAATTTAAAAATGTATTGTACTTAGCTATAAGCATGATATGTGAATATTTGTATACCACATGTTGTGGTAGAATGTATTGAACTCAACAAAATATTAACACCATACTATGTAAAACTACATTCTTACAAATAAATAAAATTCTAATTCTAATTCTAAAAAAAAAAAAATTCACTTGTAAGCAAATTCATTTAAAAAAACAATGCGAATTTCGAAAAGTTGTTCTACGAAAGGTGTTCAATTTTCGATACCGAGTAACGCCACAAAATGTTTTTTTTTTTAACTGCCTTTATTGTGGCTTTGATCATGATGTTCTCGACACGTTTTTCTTACATTACAACGTGTTATATAACCCCATGAAAAAGAAAATATTAATCAAGTAGTATTTTATGGTTGTTGTCATTTACCTCTCAGAGGAAATTAAGTAAGAATGTAAATACCTTTCTGGGTAGTCTACTCTTTAGTTTTATGTTTTCAGGGTTGCGTTTCAGTGGTGATTATTTTATGTTTTATCCAAATTCTTTTGTTTTTGGGACATACTACGGTTTTCAAATATTGCCAATAGACTCTTTACAAGAGACCTTTTAACCCCCTTTCGGCTTTAGGGGTATTTTTGTAACACGTTGTATTTTAAGTTGCCCAACAAATGGAATGAAATTGTTAAAATTTTCAGACAAACGTCGCGAAAGGAATATTCAGTGAAGATGACATGACACCAGACTTCACAGAGCAGCTAGGAAGAAGTGACTACGAGAGAGAGAACAAGAAGAGAAATAATGAAGAAATTTACATACCACAGATAACTAAACAAAAACCTAGAACAGGTTTGTATTATTTATAACTTTTTTTATTTTATTCGACAGAGTGTAAACGAATTCGTGTAAGTGTCCAAACACATTATGCCGAAGGTAAGCGACCGAAGTTCCGCGGCTGGTTTTACGTTCCGACGTATTCGGCTGATATGACACATCATAAGTGCCGAACTTACGCGGCAGAAATTCAGTTGCGCAAACTTGTGGGCGGACACGCGGGGCGCGGGCATGCCTGCCTCCCGTTGCTCCCCGCCCCGGATCTTCGTCGGCAATCGCACCGAACTTCGGTCGCGTCTAATGTGTGCTCTACAGAATACGTTGCCGCGCCGCCGAATTGTCGCTAAACTTACGCCCGACCGAAGTTCGGTTGTACGCTATAACGCAACGTAATTTTAGGCGTAATGTGTCGTCAGTAATCAAATAGCATTGCAGGCGTAATCATGCCGAACTTCAGTCGCGTACCTTCGGCATAGTGTGTTTAGACACTAATTCCTTAAAAGCACATGAGCTATATTGGTATAGATTAACCCTGCAAGGGTGTTTTTTTTTCTTGTCTTGGTCGTAAGTTATAGATTCTTAATCACGTGATAAGGTTTCAAAAAAAAATAAGTAAAAAAAAACTGCTACATTTTTTTTGTGGTATTATTAACATTTCGATGCCACGAATAAATGAATGAAAGCACGGCGACACAGCTGGTAGGCACGACGAGCGCAATTTTGTTCTTTGCAGTCAGTTAACTCGTGGCTTTAAAATTAAGTCAAGACTCATATGCGTTCCTATTGGAGAAATGTCTGTATTCCAACGATGAAATATCCACGTTTTAAAGTTATTTGTTATTATTTAATGTGAGACTGAGTAATATTAGAATGTACACACATCAAAAGTGTCTAGGGATCAACATATATTTTTGCAATAACTTTTCTCCTGATTGATATTAATTAAAATTTTCTTTAAGGATTCATCAAATAAAGTGTTTTCGTTTGTCACAGTAACGATAAACCAAGTCACCTTTGCATTAATAAAGAAATTTGCCATTTTCCTAATAAAGGGATTTTTGACATTTGAACCACTAACACAAAAGTTCGAAAAAAAGACTGAAATAACAGTTTTCTTTAAAATTTTATTGGGTAACTTAAACAATTAATAATCCGTGTTTCTACCGCGAACACTAACAACACAAGAACATCGGTTTGGCATACTCAAAATGAGTTCATCCAAATCACGCTGTGGAATGGCCGCCCATGTTCGTTGCAACAACAAAAAAAGGTCTTCTTGCGACTGGATACCCTCCATATTCGGCAGAGCTCTTCTCTGTAGCATATCCCATGCATGCTCAATCGGGTTCAAGTCTGGCGACTGAGCAGGCCAGGGCAGGACATTGATGTTAGCTGCGGCGAGAGTCTGTCTTACAACTCTTGCGGTGTGCGGTCGTGCATTATCATGCATTAACTGAAATAAGGGACCGATTTGCGCTTGTAGAGGAACGATGACGTCTGATACAATCGTCTCAGCATAAATTTGAGCGTTGAGGTTGCCTCTGATCCAAATCAACTCAGTTCTTCCGCCGATCCAAATACCCGCCCATACCATGATGGTTCCACCACTATAAGGATGGACTTCCTGGCAGGATTTTAATCGCTGTTGGCGTCCAGGGGTTCTCCAGTGTCGTATACGTCTTGTATCCGGTCTCATACCAAAACGAGACTCATCAGAAAAGCACACGAAACGCCATTGTTCTTCTGCCCAATTTCTGTGTCCAAGAGCCCATTGATATCGAATCCTACGATTGTGCATTGCTATAGGTGGTACCCGTAGCGGTCTTCGGGAATGAAGGTTCACTTCATGCAAGCGGTTTCTGACTGTTTGGTCGCTAATTAAGTTCCCTGAAGAGTGATGAAGCCTCACGGCTAACATCATGGCGGTTATTGTTGGAGCTCTTCGAGTTAAGATTTGAATGTATCGGTCTTGTCTCCGTGTGGTGCAGCGATACCGTCCTCCATGGCGCTCAGCCACGGTACCAGTGCTTCGGTAACGTGTCCAAAGTCGACTGATAACACTCTGACTTGTATTCAGAGCTAAAGCCACAGTACGTTGCCGGGAACCAGCTTCTATCATTCCCACGGCTCTGAGCATTTCTTCCCTGCTTAAATGACGTCGCCGCTCCATAATAACGTTGGTTTTAATCAGTAGTAGGGAAACAGTAGCACTAATAATGTCTTCAATGCGTTGTATGTTTTTATAGGGAAAATATTGACAGCTGATTTTCATCTTTTACTCGAATTTGATTCACAGTTCCTGATTCAAATTATGAAATGCACCAAAAAGGATCCATATAAATTTATAAAATCATAAATTTATTACAAAGCCACATCTCAATCTCAAGAAATCCGCATAAAAATGCTTGATCCCTAGACACTTTTGATGTGTGTAGAATGTTATTGAATTTTGAACTGAATTGTAATGTTATTATTTAGTTTTTATTTTTATTATTTTCTATAATTTATTGTATTATGAATGTGTTAGTTTTATAATTTTAAATGAACCTGTCTTTATTTGTATAATTTCAAACACAATGTGTATTGTTCGTTGAATTGAAAAAAATTGAATTGAATTACTCAGAAATAGAAAACCAAGTTTTTTTTTCTTTGATTTTCAATAAAACCTATTTAGTGTTAATCTGTGTTACCAGTAGATCACGTGGTTTGAAGAAATTACACGAATTCGTTTATACCGTTTATATTCTTTGGGTTGCTCGCGTTTGAAGCTTTGCCCCTCGCCCGGGGATAGCGGAGGGGTACGCCGGACTCTTACCGGCTAAAAACCCACGGTGTTCCTTCTCCTGACAATTGGCCGGGGTCGCGGGATTCGCAACTGCATGCACCGCGACCCCCGCAGGCCTCGGTCCGCCAGCCCCTGGCGGACCTCTGCTTCTGTGGGGCCTTGCCCCACGTCCTTCTGAGAGGCGCGCACGGAACATTGCGCGCCGCCTTCTCAGGCCTGTTACTGGTCGGGCGACGGGTTGGTCACGTTTGACCCTAGTCGCACCCGCAGTTGTACAGAATGATGAGCAGAGCATGCCGTGTAGACCGGTTAGTCACGACACGACATGACACTACTAGTGTCGTAGTAAACGGGTCATAGAAAATGGCGCTAGGAGTCGTCACTACAATTTGTCATGTTGTGTTGTGGGCAGCGGAAAAACAGTTTTCCAATTAAAATTTATATTTATGATTAATTACGGTTTACTCACATGCATTTTTCGGGATTGCCCGACTAGTTTCGGACCCAAACGGAGCCCTTAATCATGAGCTGAACACGCGGCGAGGTCGCGAATCGAACCTCTCATTTCGACTCACGACCTCGTCGCGTGTTCAGCTCATGATTAAGGGCTCTGTTTGGGTCCGAAACTAGTCGGGCAATCCCGAAAAATGCACGTGAGTAAACCGTAACTAATCATAAATATAAATGTGTCTCACGAAAGTTATAATACAAAAATAAAATCTTTGTTCAGGACCCCCGAAAATTCCGCAAGTTCCAAAAATTACTAAAGCGCCGAAAATTACTAAAGCTCCGAAAATTCCCGTTGTGGTTCCGATTGTTGATGATAGCAAGAAGCCTGCGATAAGCCCTAGGGAAGAGGTCGACGTCGTGGATCGAGAGGACCACGTCACCCAATACCTGGCAGACTTGCTGGTAAACACGGATAGTGAAATTACGAGTCTTCAGGTATCTATGGAATATTAATTCTTTTAAGCTGCTTGTAATTAATAAATAAAAAATAAAATAATCTTTAATTCGGATAAGTAACATCCATAGTTGTTATTAAAAAAGAGACAACTACGAGTAGTAACTTAAACGTTAGTAAAAAAAAAAACTTAATTTTTCGTTACCAGTTCATTGTTCGTCATGCATCTTTGAACACAGAACAAAGAAGAGTCGTATCTCCCTGCTATGGTCTTCAGGATGGAGTTGGAGCTGGCCCGCACTCTGCATGCAGAGCAACGTGGCAGATCTCTGTCTGACGATGGCATGAAAGCCATCGACCTGTGCTTGCGTGAGCATACCAGCTGCACTACAGAAACGGGGCAGCCCCATCAACATCTTGAAACCGTTATTATATTGGACCCGCAGGGCGCTGATAGTCCGCTGAGTATCAGGTCCACAGGCTGCACGTGTAAAATACTTGGCAATAATCTTTAAAAAGCGTTATTTTAACTTGTTTGCTACAACGTGCAAATCTGCGGACCAGCATTTTACATCGAAATGCCATCGTTATTTGATTCCTAATAAATAAAATTTTAACAATTATTCTACTAACATAAACGTTGGTCAATTAGATAGCGTAAAATAACAAAAACTGTCTAAAGGTCATGGCACATTATACCGGCACCGCAACTGCACAGCTGCAGCACGGCGTCGCCTCGAATTTAGGCTACGGCTAGCCGCCAGCGCGCTAACTACGCTTTGTCCGCGAGGTGCAAGTTCGAAGTCCGCGTGCCGGCCGCGAGGTGCAAGCTTGCTGTCACCGCGAACACAGTAGTTAAATGGCATTTGTGATTGAAAGCCTACTCTTACACACGCTTAGGACTTGCACGTTTTCATAACGACGTTGTGTCGCTGCCAACTTGGAGTCGGCGCGCAGTAAGCACGCGGTCCACTCGCTTGCAGAGCGCAGGTTGCGAGTCGAGTTGTATGGTAGCGGTAAGCGCGCTGACTGCCCGCCGTTAGCTTTTTCATATTAACATTATGAAATATATTATACGACCCACGATTTAATGCTCTAATTTGAATGACAAGTTAATTGCTGGGTTGGAGCGGTGCCATTGCGGTGCCGGTATAGTGTGCCATGACTCTAAATGTTTGACAACCAAATTAAAATCAAACATTTTGACAGTTATTGTTAATTAAACGTAAATTGTCTGACGCTTGAGGTTCGTTTACTGTTAAGCCTGGCGTCGACTACAGTCGAAACGCATTGAAACGAGTCGAGTCGGAGACGAATCGAGGCGAAACGGTCAGTAATTGCAAGTTGTTAAAACAGAAATTCGTATGACAAGCGATGCACGCGAGTGATGCGACTCGGACCGTCTTGGCTCGTCGCTGATCGACGCAATTTTATAGTAAATGTATAGGAGGCGAATTATTGCGATTCTATTCGACTCAACTCGGCGAGCCTAGTAGACGCCAGCCTTTAAGCAACAATAGAGTATTTGACTGCTATCAAAAATGAAAAACAATTTAGTATTATTTTATACAACCTTATTTTTACTTTATACGAAAACCGAGACACCCCAACAAGATTTTCATCAGAACTGCCTGAATATGTGTTTTTTTTAAATAAATCTCCAAGTTACACCGTAGTTTAAGTATATCGCGTGAAGTTCCCTAGTAAAGTGTGAAATGCCTGAGATATGCTATGCAGGGGTTGGCTAATTTACGGAAACTGACCGAGTGGACCATCTCAAGCCTCAAGGTGTCTATTCCCGTCAACTGTTATGGGTAGAAACCTACTGAAACAAAATTGAAGATGGATAAAAAAAATGTGGTGTAAAAAATATGTCAATCGATTCTCCTAGTGATTCTGAACAAACTAGTTTCAGGTTTAGTATATACTAAAACTAAGCTTGTATACAAAGAACTCGGAATGTGAAAAAAAAACAATGAAAAAATAGAGGAAGAAGTTTGTTGAGGAAGCATTTTCTGTTCTTGTCACGCAAAATGGATATTGTACAGAGTGACGCCGGATACTAAATGTTACAAAGACAAAAAGTCAATGGGCAACATAGTCCTAGTGTCAAAATGTACAAATGTCTTAATGTATATGAATGTGCAAATGACAAAAAATAATTGTGATATAATGCGTAAGGGTCGAATTGTTAGATTGTCAAAATGTACAAAAGATAAAACACAATTGTGCCAAAATGCATCGTGGTCCAATTGTCACACAGTCAGGATTCGAACCCGCAAACCTGGGCTTCGAAGGTACGAACATAATTCTCTGCACTGGATATCTAATTAAAATCTCTTCTCTATCTAATCTCTTTGAGTATAAATACTTCTTGAAAGTCCGGTATCCTTGAAAAAGATGATCGAAATGTCATTTCATTTGTTCTATCATAGCGGCATTTGGGCAAAATGACATTTTGGCACTGGGCAATTTGTACAATTGAACATTACAGCTTTAATGTATTCTATCATAGCGGCATTTGGGCAAAATGACATTTTGGCACTAGGCAATTTGTACATTTTGACACTAGGACTATGTTGCCCATTGAGTGAGTCTACAGAGTGATGTCAAGTCACTATAAAGTTTTTAAGGTATGACGTCATATGATAGTAGTATCACAGTCTACCTATATCTTACTCCTTACAGTTGGTCAACGTAGAACATTGTCGCAGAGCAATCGTGCGGGGGGTTGCGGGGTGAAGGAGCGGAGGTTATGTCCCGAGTAGCTATACTGCATACTTGGGACATAACCTCCGCCCCTACATAATTTTGACATTTCATAGGACCTGTCAAATGTATGGGCGTTGACCCACTGTATGTAGCAAGTACTCGTAGGTACAATGTGGTAGTGTTGTCTCTGTCTTGTAAACAATTTTAAATCGTTTACCTATAACGTGGGCATTTTATTAAAAAAAAATGTTTTTTTTCTGTTGCTTATTATTTTTGTAATAGTTTCGAGATTTCTAATAAAAATAATAGTTAAACACACTCTTGGCCAGCTGGAATACGGTTTTTGCGCCTGGGAATCGGCCTCTAGCCTTTGACCCAGCTGATTTATGTATTATCGAAATTCAAGCCTCTTGGCCATAAAGGCAAGTTAATACAAAGACAATTTTGCGGTGCCAGAATTACGTCGCCAGCGCTAGCAAGAAATAGATATATAAAATAAATCAGCCTATAACTGTCCCACTGCTGGGCAAAGGCCTCTTCTCATGCAGAGAAGGAACGAGCATTAATCACCACGCTTGCTCGCTTCGGGTTGGCGATTTCAGACAATTAAGTCCAGGTTTCCACACGATATTTTCCTTCACCGTATGTCAGTGGCGTCTTAGATTAACTAAGAAAGTACATATGAAATTGAAAAAGTCACGTTTTTACATGCCTGGGTTTGAACCCGCAACCCGTTGCTTAACAAGCGGGTCTGTAACCTCTAGGCCACCACGACATTTTTTTAAGAAGAAATATAGCACCAAATAAACACTATAATCTCATTATTTTTTTCTCAGGCCAGCGAAATGGACGAGGAGCGTGATCATAATTCAGAGTAAGTAGACAATGTTGTAGTCATCATCACTCTAGGCTGTTCCTGCACGAAGCTACTGTCCAAAGACCTCCGGAACTAGATGACTGGGGTATACTTACGTCCAACATAATTATATAGGTACCAAGTTTACAGTGCTTGAAGGGCATCAATCTGCCCTAGGGTTGCCAGCCGTACCATAATAATATACAACACTATTTTTAGTATACACAAAAACCGAGACACCTCCCCAACAAGATTTTAATCAGAATTACCGGAATATGTTTTTTTTTTTTTAATAAATCTCTCAAGTTACACCTTAGTTTATGTTGCGTTAAGTTCCCCAGTAGAGTGTGAAATGTGTGAGATGTGCTATGCAGGGGTTGTCTAATACACGGAAACTGACCGAGCGGACCGTCTCAAGCCTCAATGTGTCTATTCCCGTCCACTGTTATGCATAGAAACATATTGAAACAAAAATGAAATTTATGAAAAAAAATGCGAGGTTTAACGTGGTAGGTATAAAAACTATGCCAATCGATTCTTCTAGTAATTCTGAACAAAATAGTTTCAGGTTTAGTATATACTAAAACTAAACTTGTATACAGCATGACTGATTAATCACTTTACATAAAAGAAAAGAAAGAAAAAAAAATGCGCCAATATGGCGCACAAAAATAAAATAAGAGTATAAACAAAATCAAAAAGAAACTACTAGGAAAAATATGCGTTAACTAACGGCAACTATCCAACGGTTGATGTTGTGAGGTTGTATATAATACTATCTGCGTGTTAAATCATGATAGCGCGATGTAGGAACTGTCATCTATGAGAGTTGTCGATATTGTCGCTGTAGTCGTTTACACTACCGGTGTGTTGCGTAGTTCGCATGTGGCGTGATAGATGCCGCCACAAACGCACCTTCTTTTTTATAGCTTAATCTGAAAAATACTATAAATAAATATTAGCCTTTAACTATCCCACTGCTGGACAAATGCCTCTTCTCATACAGAGAAGGAATGAGCATTGATCACTACGCTTGCTCACTGCGGTTTGGCGATTTCAGACCATTAAGTCCAGGTTTCCTTACGATGGTTTCCTTCACCGTATGTTCGTGGTGTCTTAGATTAACTAAGAATGTACATATGAAATTGAAAAAGTCACATTGGTACATGCCTGGGATTGAACCTGCAACCCATTGCATAACAAGAGGGCATGTAACCTCCGGGCTACCACGATATTTTTACGAAAAATACTATAATCAGCCGAAACAATTTTGGCAGCCCTAGTCTGCCCGTACCGACTTTCCATCCATGCTTGGCAGACGGTTTGGTGATCATAGTATGTTGTTATTACCCATTCAAACGTAGTCTTAATGTTAAACATAATGCCCATGATATGATTTATCTTGTGCGGATCGCAAATTTCAACATTGCGCTAATCTGGTCATGGTTATTGTGGCGTGTTTGTTTCAGGATAAACGAAGGGTCCTTCTTTGACTTTCTGACAGGTCTGGAGAAAGCCGTTGAGATCGAGGGGATCTGGTCGAAGCCTGCAGAATATGATGTTTCCAAAGACTTGATCGACGACGACCATCTACTTGCCAGCGACTTTCTTCCCGACCTGGGTTAATTTACTGTTATGTACTGTTTTATTTATTGCTTCAAGAATAATAATTATAATAATATGAGTTTTTTTTATTAAAGCTTTGGTACAATGGTATCAAGTTTCTTTTGACACGTGCCGTCACGTGCTGGTGCTTATTAGATTTAAGGGTCAAAATACACGTCCGATAATTGCTTCCGATAGTCAGTTCCGATAGTCTGATCAGACTATCTGAAGGCCTCTGCGTCATACATTTGTTTGAACATGAATTACACGTACGATCAGACTATCGGATCGGATGTCAGAATCGTAAAAATCGTCCGGGCGTCGTCGTCGTACAGAAAAAATCGGACACGAGAATCGTACGTGTATTTCATGAATCCGATCAGATAGTCGGATCCGGCTCCCGGAAGCAACTATCGGACGTGTATTTTGACTCTAAAACTAACCGATCGTGTTAAAAACACTACGTTGCGCTCCAAAACAAACGTTAGGGACGAAGTTCCGACGGCTGCCAATCTTAAATGGAATTGGGCCGGCCATGTCTATTGCATGCCAGATAATCTATGGACCAAAATAGCGACAGAATGGACCTCGATAACTGAGGAACGGCGCCGTGGCAGGACTCGCAGAAGGTCGCGAGATGAACTCGACAGTTTTGATATAAAATGGCGGCCAGCAATAGAAAAGGGTGGAAGACTTAGGGGGAGGCCTTTGCTCAACAATGGGATGATAAAGGCTGAATAAAATATAATAACGTGCTGCGTTCTTACGGTCCAACGACACGCTTTATCTTATTTACGCAGACTCTAATTTGCGCAACTAAGACGTTTGCGGAAACGGTATTTTACCGACAAACCGTTTGCGCATGCAAGTCGCGCGTGAGCCGAACCATTATAAGCAAGAGAAAAACAGTGACATGCAGCACCGCAACACAAGAGCACCGCAACTTGGCTCAGACCCGGCTCGGTCTAGCAATAGGGCGTATAAGTACATAAAGGAAGCAAGTAACCAGCGCCGACCTACCAGCGCTTATCGGTACTGGCCCGTGCAGGTAACCGCTACATAAAGGAAGCTGGTAGAAGTAGGGGCTGGCATTTTTCAACAAAAATACGCTTTGTTCCCTTGCAAATACAGCAACAAATGATGGCCCACCAGCGCTGATCGGAACTTGTCGGCGACGTTCGGAGCTTGTCGGTGCTGGTTCGCCACACAATATAGAGACTGCCTGCGCCGACTAACTGCGCGTACCAGCACCGACAAGCGCTGACAGATCGGTACCGGCAACCCGCTTACTACGTGTATACGCACTTAAGGCGCGATTCCATTAGGCAAGTTATTTGTATGCAAATTGCAAATTGCATACAACTTGAACAAACCTGCATACAAGCTACAACTTGTATGAACAACACTTTTCGAATTGCGAACGAGTGATTGACACCCATGATGTCCAACTCAATTGTTGAACATCTCCACTTGTTTATAGTAAAACCTGCATGCAATTTGCACGCTCTAGAAAACATGTTTCCAATGTAAGCAACTTGTACGCAATTGTGACGTCATACTTGCATGCAAGACTTGCCTAATGGAATCGCGCCTTTAGGCGGTTCTCCTACGGTGATGCAAGTTGGAGCGACACGAGAACAATTTTAGCATCGCACTTTATCGGGTGTAAAAAGACCCTTAACGATAACGAAAAACACGTATTCTACCCATCATTGGGATCATTTTTTTCCAACAAACCATACCTGGGAAATCATTGGTTTTGGAGATATTGAAGGTCAAAGTTTAGTTTTTTTAGTTTTTTCCATAAACGATTTCCGAGTCATAATACTAAACTTTCTTCCATACAAACATTATCAAAAATTTCAATTTTTCCTAACAAATTACGCATTTGAAGTTACAAAAACGCAATGAATATCAAACGCACACGACCGCCTTGGCTCGACTGTGTGGCCGCTGCACGCATGCAAACGCGCGGCATCGCCACAACCATAATTTGCGCGCTACAAAAAAAAGCGTTTTTTTTTCATGCCAAAAAATAAAAGTCGTTTCCCAGCAATTATTTTTGGTCAATGTAATTTAGTTTGATGTACAGAGTGCGTAGATTTCGGCTATGTGATGGGTCTTTTTACACCCTGTATTGTATGGAGTCGCAAACCGCAGCGCCCACGACTGTCGCATTGATACACGTCTCTACAGCACGCAGGCAGAAGTCTGACTATCGTGTGTTGGAACGCGGAATGATAAATGATTTTTATTTCTGTAAATAAATCTGTTACATACAGACACTTTTACAAGTCAAAGTAATGTTTTTTTTAAGACAAGATGTCGCCGTCCTTTCTTGTCTGACTAGCTCTGAGAAGAAAAGCCGAAACAAACTCAAAGGTCAAGGTCTCTTTTAAAGTCCAGACATTGTGGTATAAAACTCTGCGAGTGTAACAATGTAGGGCAATGTCTGGAATGGTATTTTGAGGAAAGAGCTATATATCAGGTTTGAGTTGACTTGTCCACTCAAGAGACGACATGCATGCGTCAGCCATGGTGTAGCTCAACCTTATTTAGTGGTAATTTTTGGTACAACGTCGCATAGTATAGCACATGGAAGAAGCACTGCCGGTCGACTTTTGGCGTATAGTGAAAGCGAACAGCCGCAGAGCGCATTGCATATTTCTCCGAATGTTTCATATGTAGCAATTATTGAAGAAATGTAGCAAATACAAGCAATTGGATAGCAATTCTTGAATATACTTTCAGAGCCATTCTGACGCGAAAGTCGAGGCTACGTCGTTCAGACGTATTGAAAAGTCTCAAAGTCGCCGTGGTTGGACCGCCTAATCATCCTTTTATCATTACTTTTTACCCTGACTCATTCTCCTTCTCACAAATTCCATTGACGTACGTTTTAAATTGGAAATTGGATGAAATATAAATGAGCGGAGAAATCTCTGTTATTATTTCTGTATTAAAAATGTCATTACAGAGCGTTTGGTTCAAATATATCCGAAAATGAAAGAAAAACACAAGAGATTGTGGTTTAGTGCAAGTTATGAGAGTTTTTAATAATTTATTAGCAGTTAAAGACTTGACATTGTTAAAGATTTTATCCAAGGAAGTACTGCCGCCAATCAGCATTGCTGTGTTCCGGTTTGAAGGGCATGGGTGCCGGTGAAATTACAGGCATAATATGAGATATTTACTCAGAGACTTTTCAACTTTGTCTTTAAGCTTGGTAACGCATTATCTCTTGGGGTTCTAGGTGTATGTATTCAAGGTTAATACATACACAGTTAAACCACAGTCTACCTATATCTTACTCCTTACAGTCGTTCAACGTAGAACATTGTCGCAGAGCAATCGTGCGGGGGGTTGCGGGGTGAAGGAGCGGAGGTTGTCCCGAGTAGCCATACTGCATACTTGGGACATAACCTCCGCCCCTACATAATTTTGACATTTCATAGGACCTGTCAAATGTATGGGCGTTGACCCACTGTATGTAGTAAGTAGGTACACTGTGGTTATACTATTCTCTCTATGGTTTCTGGCTATTTGATGCAACCATGAGGCACACAAGGCCTATTTTTTAGGCCCGTCCGTCCGTACTAGTGGCGGCATGGCAAGGGTTGCCACCCAACACCCGGGCACCCCGGTTCCTTATATTGAGCACCTCCCAATATAAAATGACATATACTAAACGTGCTTACGCGACCCACGTGCTGCGCGTGCTCGTGATTGAGCAAGTATTTTTCTGTGCTGTGCTGCGGCCGATTTTCTAATTTCCTAATTTCCTTAGTTAGAGTGCGTGATAGTCCCTCTGCGCGGGCGCGGACTATCACCCCTTGGAGCTAGGCAGGGCGGACCACCCCCACCGCCCCCCCTTTTACGCCGCTACTGGTCCGTCCGTCGGTCCATAACCTCGAAAAAGCCAGGCGCCAGGAAACCTTGGCGCTGGTTTTCTACTGAATCTTTGGAATTTAGAGTTCTTTAGAGTTGACATGCACCATGGATACACGGTGGCCTATTCTTGTCTATTCTATGACTTAAAAAAAAGGAATTGAACAAATACTTTGCTGACTTTTTATTGAGATATTCAAGTTTATGTACATTATTCATATATTTTTGTCTGATTGTATAAATTATAAAACTTAAGTAAAAACTGACTAAATATATGAACAAAATACGTATGAAAAATACAGTTCAAAAGTAAAACACATTAGAAAAAGCACTTAGGCACCGAAATATTCATCCACATCACTGTCATCTGAGAGCGTGCCCAGAAAACTGGCAGCGTTGCCGCACTGGATGGCAACGCTAATTATTTGGCCAAAGAATAAGCAAGCCCTCTGGTCACGCGAATTGTCGACCGGCCAGAAATACTAAAATCACCAATACAAAGTTCTTGACAATGTTCGCTCGAGCCAACATTTTGAGCCACAAGCCCAGGGTCATAATTATAATGCAGGTCTTGTCCAGGTCAATATCGAAGCGTGTGCTGACCATCAATGAATGATAGAGAAAAACATAAGATTACATAAATGTACGAGAATCGCGAATTTAATTACTGTTTTGGTTAGACGCATAGTAAATAGGCTATAACATAATATCACGCCTGTATTTTCCAAGGGGTTAGGCAGAGTTGTATACTGGGTGTTAACGAATTCGTGTAGTTCCTTCAAACCCCGTGATCTACTGGTGACACTGATTGACCCTAAAAGGATATTACTGAAAATTAAAAAGGAAAAAAAAACTTGATTTTCTATTTCTGAGTCATTTTATAGTCCCGAGTTACCTGACTGCAAAGAGTGATATCGCATTAGTCGTACCCGCCAGCCGTGTCACCGTGCTTTCATTAATTTAAGCGGGGCATAGAAATGAACAAAAAAAAATGCAACATTTTTTTATTATTTTTTTCTGATTCCTTATTAGGTGGTTTAGACATGATCAATTACCGCTACCGCATGAAAAAAAAAGTTTTTTTTTAATCGAGCTAAATCCCGTGCAGGACCTATCTACACCAGTAATACATATGTATATCATAATTATCGTTTTAAGGAATTACACAAATTCGTTTACACCCTGTATAATATACCCTCATTTCGCCGTTATGTTTAAATCCTATATAAAAGGAGTCAGTGTGGTGCTGGACGTAAAGAATAGCACTACTCCATCTCTTCCCATGGGTGTCGTAAAAGGCGACTAAGGGATTCACTATAGGATGGGCAGCAGCGTTCTCTGAGTACTGTAACAACCATACTGCGATCGACAACCCGCCTGCCAAGCGTGGCGATTATGGCAAACCCAACATGGATAGTGGCGATGCTTGTGGGAGGCCTGTGTCTACTTGGGGGAGGCCTGTGTCTACTTGAGGGAGGCAGTGTGCGTCTTTCGGCTGAATGTTGAAAAGGGGGCGAGCCTATTGCCATCAACCGGGCACAAATCCAGACTACGGGTTGCTAGTGAGAAATTTCACACAGAAAAACCTAATAACACTTCGCCCGACCCTTGTATCGAACCCAGGATCTCACGCTCAGGAGCCGCGCTTGCGCCCATTAAGGTACAATTCCGTGAATAGCAGCCGATGCAGCCGCGCGCGGTCTATCCAGTGCGGCAGATGCGCGCGGTTGATGCGACGTCAGAGTATGAGAATGTATGGCGCGTCACGCCGTACGCCTGTCGTTAGCTGCACGCGTCTGTCGCAGACTTTGGAAGTGGTGCCATACACTTTCATACTCTGACTATTGTCGCATAAGCCGCGCGCGTCTGCCACACGCGATAGATCGCGCGCGGCTGCGATCGGCCGCGATGCATGGAATTGTACCTTTAGACCAACGAGGCTATAATTTATGTGTAAGAACATAATTAACTTAACAAGTACATTGAATTTTTATTATTTTATTCACGCTAAATCCCGTGCAAGGTTCATCTATACCCGTGATATATCATGTGATTTTAAGCAATTATACGAATTCGTTTACAACCTGTATAGTTTTGTCAAACAATCACATACAAAAACAGTCACAAATGCATGAATCTATTTATGATTGTCGTCGACTGAATACATCAAAGAACAATACAAGCATAATAAATATTTGCGGGACAATGACCCGAGACCATAAGTCAAGTAAAATCCCCTAAAACTCCGATACTTCAGTTAGTATAAGCAAGAACTTGTATTATCGAAGATTACTGTAAATGGTGACTGAAAATGGCATCACAAATCTGCCTCAAAATTCATGGCACGCCCTTACGATCTAAAAATAGCATATATCTTAGTCAGACCTTCGAATTAAGCTGGTTTCACATGTTGGGGCCAACAGCCAATACGCCAATGTTGGCTATAAAGACAGATTTTATAGCCAACTTTGGGTGTTGATCTAACCAAGATCTTAAAGGTGAAAAAATCAGAAATATTTATTTATTTATTCATTTATCTATCTATCACAGCTATCATTACAGGATATTCCTAATGCGGTAATGTGGTCCTGAAACTATGCAAAACATAACACATAACATAATGTTATTTTTGTGAATTCATTCAGAGAGCAGGAAAACAAATCAATCCTCTCAGCAAGGTCATATGGTACGTACGTCTATACCATTGAGCTTACATGTTCATCTTGCGCTTTCAACTTTCAATTCCTCTTGCGTCAAGCGTATGCAATATTGATTGCCATAAGACGCATGCAGCTTATCGTCTACACCGGTGCGCCTCGGTCGGTCGTCAGTCGACATACAATAGACGGATTAGCGTGCGGTAGGGGCATGCGCTTTTGTCGAACTAGTATTAAGGTATGCATGTGCTATGGCGCTTCACGCATGCTTCAGACGAAGACGCAAGATGAACATGAAAGCGCACTGGTGTAGACATAGCTTTAGAGTATGCAAGGCTTGCGTCATGGGCGGTTTCAACATAGTTAAAGCAGTGATAGGCTAGCGGTTGAACGATGACCTTCTATGCAGGAAGGTAATCGTACCTTTGACTTTGCAATTCAAGTGTGGATCAGAATTTGATTATTACTTGAGGAAACCTGCAAAAAAGTTCTCGCTGGTGTGTATAGTCCGCCAACCCGCACCAAGCTAGCATGGTGGATTAACTTAACCCTTCTCATTCTAAGAAGAGGTCCATGCCCAGCTGTGGGACAGTAATGGGCTGATTATGCTGCAGGAATGAAATGACCATACCGAAATGACCGTCAAAGAAATGACCGCATTGACGCATGCAGAGCAGGTTCACATTAAATGAGTGTCAACAAAATAAGGAAAAGCGTTGACTAATTATGACATGCACGTAGTACTCATGTTGCGTGACATTCAATCGAAACCTTTGAAAGTGACGAAAATACACTTTACGCTAAATTACGGTATTTACATATTACTTACACTTTTATAACATACTAGTTGTGCCCTCGCGGCTCGGCCAGCGCAAGAAGTTATGTCAGAAACACGCGCAAGTACCAACAATAAGTGTACAAAGTTTCAATACAATCGGATGAACGATGCGCGAACGCATAGAAGACGATTACACGAACACATAAACAGGCATACATTTTTATATAAATGGAAAAAAGTACTTTTTCTTTCAACTACGTAGTAATGTTATCATTAATCGCTACAAAACCGATCACAAAATACGTATTTTCTGCTTAGAAGCAAAACAGTGCAGAAATGTTGTATGAAATCTCATTACTGCACTGCAAACAGTGCAGAAATGTTGTATGAAATTTCATTACTGCACTGTTTTTCATTAATGCAGTTTTTTATTTAGATATAAATTTACCACAGAGGTTTAATGTCTCCCGTTAAGTTTAATATTAAATGTATGCATTCTTATGCATTAGGTAAAAATTAGATCAAAAAGATACTGGCTGAAAATAAAAATCGGCTGAATAAAACCGAAATGGTGAAAAAAAAAAAAAATGGCGCGCATTTTGTACCATTGTAAAACTTTGATACTTACTTCTTATTTAGCAAGAAAAGTTTAAAAAAATGGAAATAGATAGCGAATATAGCGATATGAATTCAAGTCCAGAAAGTATAAAAACAGCTGCAAATGAAATTGTTAATAACCTGTTGCCGCAAAAGTCGCAGGATAACCTTGTTTTCATTAACTTGAGTTTTTATTTTGAGTAGGTATGTTTTATCACGGTAGGTAAATTGGTAGTTGAAAGAAAAGTAGATTACGCACCTTGCTGAAGTGAGTGATTAATGCACTCGTGCTAATTTAGTGCCCTCGCTTGCGCTCGGGCACCAACATAACACTCGTGCATTAATGACTCACTTTGCGCTCGGTGCAACAATCTACTATTATTCATAATAAAATATTTATACACTAAGTTTTTTGACCTAAATTAATACAATATAAATCTAAACTAAATCTAAAGTAATAGTAGTAATGGTTTTTATATAATAGATACATGTCCCTTCTTGCAACCTGAACCTGTTAAAAACCGATCTAAGCTAAACGCGCTATGTGCTTCCGGCTATAACAACTATGTCAGATGGCAGAAGTACATACAATACAGCAGTGGCGAAGGGTGAATTTTCTTAAAAGGGAGGCCGGACCAATTATTTGTTTAAATGATAATTGAAAATAATAGATACTAGTATTTACCATATTTCGAAAGGGAAGCCGATAGGAATCGAGTTGTATGGAGCCTTCGCCACTGCAATACAGTACCTGTACCAGACGATACATACGATTATTAGAACTAGAGAGAGTTTAGAGATGTCAACAGGGGGGCTATATAACTTCGCGTTTGGTGAAACATACTTCGTTTCATATTCGTAATCATAACTGCAAGTAGACAGTACATCCACTACGCACATTATCATTCTTAACAACTTGTACAACAGTAATAGTTGTACAGAGTGATGAGCTAGCTGAGTTTATGGTTTTTAGATGTAGAGCGATTTACCAGTCATGCTGTATACTTTCTGCATATGCAATGCTACAGCTAACTATGGACTTTACTCTCTGCAAACCTTAATAAACCCAGGGTCAGGTGGAAATTCCTTCTTAATTGTCCTCAAAAATCTTGACCATCGCAACACATGACTTGGATATTGATATTCAAACCGGTGGCATTGCCAAACGTGTACGCGTGGTAGACTATGAATATTAAGTAAGCTTTCAAACTGATTCATTGGTAAGATTGTAGATAAAAAGGTAGATAAGATTTAAATAGGTACGTACTTGGGTTAAAATTAGCTACAGAGCCTGTTCCTGGGAACGTTGAAAAAGGCAACTAAGATTAACTTTTTTCGGAAATGCACCCGGCCTTCGGGGATAAGACCAGGGGTGTGGGATTCTTACCTCCCTAAAAGACCCTGGTGGCCACCATCACCATGACGGGGGCTCTGGGGTGGTCTTTAAAGAGGATACAGCCCCCCCTCCATGTGCTGCCATGTGGTGATGGTGACCACCGTGGTGGTTTTAGTGTGGTAAGAATCACACACTCCCGGTCTCACAACAAAAAAAAACGATACCCATTACTGCATTTTCAACTTTCCTAGGAACGAACTCAGTCGCCAATTTAACAAGACCGGGGAGTTTGGGAACCTTACCTCTCTAAAACCACCCCGGTGGTCGCCATCAGCACATGGAGGTACTGTGTCCTCTTAAAAGACCACCCCAGAACCCCCCTGTGCCTGTTAGGGCACATCCCTGGGGAAACTGTAAAGGGGTCTCCCCTGAGCCTCGCTATGCAAGAAAGCACGTGACACTGTGCCACCATCTTCTTTGTACTCACTAAACGGGCGAACCGAGTCTTCTTTCTAAGCGCCCGCGACTCCAAACGAAGGGTATCTACAGTTCCATCCGGAACGGGAGTAGCATTAACCTATTTCTTCATCATGGGTGGTCCTCTAGGTAACACAAACATGACCGCAGTACAATGTTACTTGTTACTTAATTCTAAAAACCACTACACAGTACTTTTACAGATATAAACAGTTTTTTTTTAATTATTTGACTTGTTCGCGCTTGACCCTAGTCGCACCTGATGGTAAACGCAGACAGGGTCTAAGATGTAGCACACGAATCCAAGTAACAGAGATATAGAGGGATTCCCCTATACCCCCCTCTGGCTCTCACAAACATAGGACAGAACACGGTTAACTACTTGGTGCCGGACTTTAGTGTAAGGCTGTTTGTCCACCGCCGCCGTCACCGAGAACGAGATGACGTTGCCGAAGTAGCGATACATTTATTACTATGACCGCGTGTCCACCGCACGTCCATCATCAGAGCGCCGTCATCTCAGCCACCGAGATTGTCAGTGAATCGGTGCTACCGCTAGAACTCCTCCGAGATCGTGACGGGCCGAAATGACGGCGATACAAAACGCGTCTGCTCTTGTTCACTACATCCGAGATTGACGGCGCCGATGCTCGGATTTTTGTCTTATGTTGGGAACCACCGAGGTCGGTCGCGGTGGACACACGATCGTCGTCACGTCGTTCCGAACTCGGTCCGAATCGGTCCGTAATCTCATTTCTCGGTGACGGCGGCGGTAGACAAACGCTCTTAGAGTGGTAGCTAGCCAGGCGGACCGTATAGATCTTAAAGAAGAAAGAAAGAAAAATGCGTTTATTGGCATTACAGCAAAAATACACCTTAAAACTAAAAAAAAACAGATAATAATTATTGTAATGCCAAAAGGGCCTCAGCTCAGCATAATGTCAGATGATAACACTAGGTGTACCACCTGACGCTGATTTTCAGCTGCAACCCACGAGTGCCATACGCTGGAATAATAAACATAAGAAATTGTGTGTCCGTTTTTAATATTAAGAGAATAACTTAAAGGTGATAGTTAACTGATAACGATAACATAAAAAGCTCATAAAAAATAAAAATAAAATATTGTGACATACATTGTGTTGTGACATTGTGTGTGTGTGTTGTGTTGTGATTATTAACACTCAAATAAAATACCCACTAACGGTGTATTACCTACCCATATTAAAAATCTAAAAATAGAAAGTAGGTAACTTCAATGCAAAATAGTGACTGCTTTGTTCTTCTAAACCGCGAAACTGATTCTTATTTTCATTAGTATTTAAAGTGACAATAATAAATAATTAACTAATCAAAATTAAAACTGATAAATTTGATAAGATTGATAAATTATGTAAAATTGATAAAATATGTAAAATTGATAAAATATGTAAAATTGATTAAATATGTAAAATTGATTAAATATGTAAAATTGATAAAATTAGTAAAATTTATAAAGGTGGTAAAAATAATATGTATTAAATTATTTTATAATAATTATATTTATATGGCAGATATGTCGGCTCGAACATTTTCAAAATCTTTTTTCTCTCTCTTACCACCAAGCGTGCTGGTACAGATATAATTTAAAACTCACTACTTTTTTATCACCAATCAAACGCCTTGGACATTTTAGTAAAACAACAAAACAAACATTTGCCAAACATTATAGCAAACATTGGTCGTCACCCCAACATGTGAACACAGCTTATTCTATTTACAATGCAGGATGCCCGCCAAATAGTACAATGGATTCTGTTGGATCATAGCCAGTGCACATTTTAATATTTTCTCTTAGCTTAGCTCGCTTATATTAAATGAAAATTTAATAAATACGCCAAGGAAGGATGCGAGCTCTGGTTTTTGGTTTGAAGATGATAAATTGTTTGAGAAAGTTGAATAAAGATATTAAATGGTTTATATTATTAATATTTATTTATGTATGCATCTGAACATTATATAGGGTGTAAACGAATTTGTGTAATTCCTTCAAACCGCGTGATCTAGTAAGTGAGATAGATTAATCCTAAATGGGTATTTTGGAAAATCAAGTAAAAAAAAAACAAAATAAAATCTTGGTTTTCTATTTTTGAGTCATTTTAGAGCCCCGAGTTAACTGATTGCAAAGACCGATATCGCGTTAGTCGTGCCCACCAGCCACGTTGTCGTGCTTTCATTAATTTATGCGTTACATTTCA
Source organism: Amphipyra tragopoginis (assembly GCA_905220435.1). Taxonomy (NCBI): domain Eukaryota; kingdom Metazoa; phylum Arthropoda; class Insecta; order Lepidoptera; family Noctuidae; genus Amphipyra; species Amphipyra tragopoginis. The sequence goes on from HG992016.1 coordinate 5,595,366, forward strand.
TCGAAATGTTCATTAGCATAAAAAAATGTTTTTTTTACTGAATCCTTATAGGTAATGTGGTTTAGAGAGATACTTGTAACTATCGCATGAAAAAAAAAGATTTTTTTGTTTTTTATTTTTAATCAAGCTAATTTCCGAGCGGGGCTAATCTACACGGTTTTAAGGAATTGCACGAATTCGTTTACACCCTGTATTTATTTGATTTTTTAATATATCAACGACTGCCTCGTTGATCTAGTGGTCGCAAGTGCGACTGCTGAACGTGAGGTCCCGGGTTCGATCCCCGGGTCGGGCAAAATGTTATTGGTTTTCTGTATGGAATTTCTCAATAGCAATCCGGAGTCTGGATCTGTGCCCGGTTGATGGCATTAGGATACATGGGAATTAAGCATAACGGCGCATTTACCATCAGGTGTGACTAGGGAAAACTTGTAAAGCCCTGTGATACTTTTCCTTTTAATTTCGTTGTATACAACGTGTTACAAAAATACCCCTAAAGCCGAAAGGGGATTATAAGGTCCCTTGTAAAGAGTCTATTGGCAATATTGTAAAATAAAAGTAAGACCCAAAAAAAAATTTTGCACATATCAATAAATAAAATCATCACTGAAACGCAACCCTGAAAACATAAAAGTAAAGAGTAGACTACCCAGAAAGTTATTTACATTCTTACCTAATTTCCTCTGAGAGGTAAATGACAACAACCATAAAAGACTACTTGATTAACATTTTCTTTTTTAAGGGGAATTATGTAACACGTTGTATACTACTACCGTGAATTTTTTCACATATCCAAAACTAACCGTTTGACTCTAACAAAAATTAGCACTTGTAAGCTTAATATTTCAGAAACAGATCCCTTAATCAAAAAGTTGTATTCACAAACCCGCAATATTTTTAAAAGACCTATCCAACAACACCCCACGCCATAAGGTAGACGAGAAAAAAAAAAACATCCCCACATTACATGTAAAGGAGGCACCCTAAAAATTTTTTTTTCTTTATTTTATTTTACCTGTTTGTCGGCGTGATTAATACGTATATCCATGCCAAATTATAGCTTTCTAGTACTAAGAGTATCTGAGCTAAGCTGCGGACGGACAGCCAGACAGACAGACATGGCGAAACTATAAGACTCAAAACGCACTAGCGGCTAGCCGCAATGCGGCGTGCCGCTTGCGGTTGGCCGCACATCGATTTTTACATGAAACCGCATGATCTAAACGCACCGGCGCACGACGGCTGGCCGGAAATCAGTGCGTTGAGATCATGCGGTTTCATGTAAAAATCGATATGCGGCCAGCCGCAAGTGGCACGCCGTAATGCGGCTGGCCGCTAGTGCGTTTTAAGTCCTAGGGTTCCTTGTCTACTACGGAACCCTAAGGGTCAAAATACACGTCCGATACTTGCTTCCGGGAGCCGGATCCGATTATCTGATCGGATTCATAAAATACACGTACGATTCTCATGTCCGATTTTTTCTGGACGATGACGACGCCCGGACGATGCTTACGATTCTGACATCCGATCCGATAGTCTGATCGTACGTCAAACTCAAAACTCGTTTATTCAAAATAGACTAGTATTACTTAGTTCTTTTTGAACGTCATGTTTACATAAGACTGCCCCCAAAGCGCCTACCCTTCACCGCTTCCTAGTGTTTATGTTGTGAAGAAGAAACGGCGCAACAAACTCCCCAGCAACACAGTTCAGTCTGTCAAGTGAATAAATAAATTGTCTCTATACAGAGCAAATGAAAATATTTATACAATAATAAGAATGCATATAAAGGAAAAGTAATAATTAAAAATGAAAAAAAAAGTATACATAAATCAATTCTATATGAATTGAGCTAAATCAAAAACGTTCCTAAATAATATAGATACATACCTACATGCATAAACTTACACATAAAAACTAATGGTTTCCAGGGAAGCCACATGTGCAGAAAAGAACTAGCGCCACACGTCCCTATCGTCAACATAATAGTCGTTTATCTTATAGTATGCCTTTTTAATGAGAACTGATTTAACGTAAGATTTAAATTTGCCATCAGTGAGATCCGTAATTGTTTTGGGAAGCTTGTTATAAAATCGAACACAATTTCCTAGGAATGACTTATTTGTTTTGGATAATCTAAATTTAGGGACTACTAAGTTATGTTTGTTCCTAGTATTTATATTATGAACGTCGCTTTTAACATTATACATTGGCAGATTTTTACGTACAAACATAATATTTTCAAAAATGTAAAGAGAAGGCATCGTCAGAATATTAATCTCTTTAAAGAAATCTCTAAGGGACTCCCGAGGGCCCATATTATAGATCGCGCGGATTGCCCTCTTCTGTAATATAAATATCGAGTCGCGATCGGCCGCTGCCCCCCACAGCAGAATACCTTAAGACATAATGCTGTGGAAGTACGCAAAATAAACAAGTCGGGCACTAGGTAGGTATGTCAGTTAGCTGTCTAATTCTTCTGACTGCAAAAGCAGCAGAACTTAACCTACTAGAAAGGGCAGTTATATGAGCTCCCCACTGTAATTTGGAATCTATTGTTATGCCTAGAAATACAGTTTGTTCTACTATGTCCAGTTATGTCCGTGTAATTCATATTCAAACAAATGTATGACACGGAGGCCTTGAGATAGTCTAATCAGACTATCGGAACCGACTATCGGAGGCAAGTATTGGACGTGTATTTGGGCTCTTAAACACATAAAAAAGGTCAACAGTTCCCAAACGCCAATAATAGACTAGGTTCTATTTTTACAAAGAAATCGAATCCAAGTTGAAACAAAAAGTTGAATTGTAAGTTACCGCTTACAACGTTCCCTTACGAAAATATTTGTTAGATAGAAATCTAGAAAAATAGTCTACTTAGCGCGACATTCCTTAATACTTTGAATTATTGTCATTTTTGTCACTTAAATATAGGTTCCACCCACTACATAATCGCCCACGCGTTCGAATTGTTTTTACGAAAAAAGTTGAGGTTTGTGATCCGAATATAAATTAGTTTTATCGATATCGAGGGCTTCATAACAAAGAGGCGTATAGACAAAAGTGCAACTTTACAGTAGAGACAAAAAACTGAATAAAACCAAAGCCAGTTGACGGTTAATGCTGATATTTGGCAAGTATTAGTTTCTAGATAAAACATGGGGGTTTAATTATACAAAGTGGGGTTGACATTATGACAATAAATGATACCACGTGTTCTATGATGTGTTCTAGTACCGTACACAAAAAATGCGCATGTATATCACAGTCTCCGTACAATATTATGATAGGTAAAACGAAAATATCTGTCAAAACGTGTAATAAATATTTCAAAAGCATTTAGCCCGGTCGCCATGTAGTTTTACCTTGCAAAAGGTCCGCCAGTCCTTTGGATATGTGGTATGTTTAGGTGTTCTTATGAAAATTTCAAGTTTTCGATCTTGAGTGACCTCAGCGCGCTCTGCTATCTTGGATGAAAGACCCCAAGAATGAGTTTTTATTAAATAACTCCTTATCTATGGGTAAAACCCATTATATATAGCCAAAAAATAATCTATAAAATTTTAAACTCGGCGCTTCCGGGTCTGGGTGCAAGTGAGCTTTGTGTCTGTAAACCAGCGTTGCCAGACGTCCCGATTTTGGTGGGATGTCCCGATTTTGCAATCAAAATTAAACGTCCCGCGCGGGACAGGCTCAGTCCCGCTTTTCGGGGTTACTCGACAGAAATATGAATAAGTACCTAATTCTTAAAAATAATTCTTACTTAATTATGTTACCTATAATATGTTTTATAATTATACTTATTCCTCTGAAGACTCAACTACCTAACTAGGGTAAACCAGACAGTTTTTGTTAAAGTAAAACGTATTTTCGTTAAAATACATTTTCTAGGGCTATTTTTGCTATTTATTTTCATGTAAACATAATTTAAAACTCAAATAAAAAGAAAAGTATTTAAAAACTACTGATTATATAAGTTTTCTTACTATGCTATACTTTCAATGAAAAAATCCTGCTTTTTTACTTAAAAAGTTTCAAAATCCCGCTTTGCCAAAAAAAATATCTGGCAACGCTGCTGTAAACGCACCCACTGTCGTTGAATCCCTTGGTAGCTTCTCACTACAATCACGAAAATAGAAGAATACATACGTAACATCAAGCCTGCATTCCCTGAATGGTTGGGCAGAGGTTTATAGTACCTACTCCCCATTTCGCCATTATGTTAAAGTCCCATGTAATAGAGGGTGAGCCTATTGCCATCAACCGGGCAAAAATTCAGACTTCGGGCTGCTACTGAGGAGTTCGACACGAAAAAACTCAATAACAGTTTACCCGACCTGGGAATCGAACATAGGACCTCACGCTCAGCAGTCGCGCTTGCGACCACTAGACCAACGAGGCAGTTTAATAAAAATAAAATGAAATAAACGTATAAGAAATACCCAGTTTTTACTGTAAACAATTCTACCCTCATAAAAGATTGTCATTCATAACTACTACTACTAACACTATAATTTTGAATAGAGATGGAAATAGACTTAAAACCTATTTTAGTTAAACAACCTTTAACAATCCTTATAAATAAGAGTGCTAGACACACGGTCTACGCTTAAAACTACCTTATAAATTCACCTGCACTCCACCGGCAGTAATTACAGGCGACATAACATTACATAACTATAAAAACTATGTCAAAACGCGACAGACTTCAAACAGACGTACAGAACGTGTTCACAATCACTAAGGGTTTTTTATAACGCCTACGGAATGCCAATACGTGTTGTGGTGTCATCGTAAATGCCTTAATGTTATAGGGATAAAGCCAACTTAGTTATTGTTTTTTGAAGTAAGTAGTTACTGATGTAAGGTATTGATATTTTTTTTAACATATCATCATGCCTCTATTCCCCGAAGGAAAGGGCAGATATGTTTAGTACACTCTCATTTCTTCTTGTAATAGGGGGCGAAATCGAGAAAAAAAATCAGCTGTTCCCTACATTTTGACGAGTAATGCGAACATAAATGTAAGGAACAGCTCATTTCTTTTTCGCGACTTCAAGTTTGTTCCCATAGTAAAAGTTGTTCATAATTTATTTATTTATATTTCTATGCACTATGGTGGTACATAAGGCGGACTTAATGCCATAAGGCATTCTCTACCAGTCAACCTTTGGGTTAAAAAGAAAAGCATCGAAATAGGTAATATAATACATAGGTAATATAATATAATACTTACATAATGATGAGTACAATGACCCCTTAAGAGATCGTTAGTGTCTCATCAGTAATTCTGTATATGTTTTGTTTTTTTGCTGCTTTCTAGCTTTTCCTAACTATTCTACAATGGTACAGTTTTGAGTTTATCCTGATGCATTTGTGTATCAGAATTGCACTCGTAGCAGTTGTCCCCTGACCCCTGTCTCTACTACTGGGGGATAGCGCTACCTGTAATCTAACATGGCTAACCACAACAACCTGGAACAATTATCTATTGATCAACAGAATAGTGACAGAGGATCTGAGGTCGATCCTGGACAGCACCTTTGATTTTTCCAATTCATGTACGGATAAGATTATGATCTTCTTCTTCTCTCGTGTCGGCACGAGCTATATGAAAATAGCTCATACCGTGGTGAAAAGATTAGCCAGTCAGCAAGGTTGGTAGCGAGGCTGACTGCCCAGGGTGCGCCGGACGTATTTAAGTATCGTCTCTCGTGGAGGCTCTTTTCATGCACCCCAAGATTATGATTATCATTTGCGTTAACGGTGAAGTAAAACTCGTGAGGAAACCTGAAAGTGCTCCATAAAGTTCTCGATGGTGTGTGTAATCCGCCAATGTGCACCAGGCCAGCGCAGTGGACTAAGGACTAAACCCTTCGCATTTTGAGTTTTAGCTCATGCCCAGCAGTGGGCCAGTTATGGGCTGATTATACACACCGTGGGCCCGAGATACCCGAAAGATTTTAACCTTCGATTCCGACGCCTAATTGGAGAAGAAAAGCTAGGAGATAGTTTGTTGAATAAAAATGTGAATAAAGCTTAATTTTCGAAATATTCATTATTTACGGAAATTCACAAATCGAAAAATACCAAAAATATGTCTTATTTGTCTGAGAGGGTTGTGAAGTGAGAAGTTTCTTATCCACTGACACGATAATTTATAAATGTTGCCAGTTCAACCTAAGGTATTGTTTACAAGGAAGTAGAATAGAATATACTTTATTGTACACCAAAATTGTAACAATAACTTTTATACAATATAATTTAGCTAAAAGTAGCTAGAAGTACTAAAGTTAATTGATTTATAAAGTAAGGAAAAACAAAAAAAAAAAAAAGACTGATTTGGACTTCCGTTGATATAACATTTGACTCATAATACCATAAGAAAGGCGTGGTTAAAATCTTTCGGGTACCTCGGGCCCACGGTGTATACAAGGTGTAACATAAATAACGTACAACCCCTTAAGGGGTCACTGTACTCATCATTATGAACAACTTTTACTATGGAAACAAACCGGAAATCGCGAAAAAAAAATCAGCTGTTCCCTACATTTATGTTCGCATAACTCGTCAAAATGTAGGGAACAGCTGATTTTTTTTCGCGATTTCCGGTTTGGTCTCAAAGTAAAAGATTAGTACAATCCGAAAGGGTGTTCAAGTACTCATAATAATGAATAACTTTTGTTCTACCACTTTTCCCAAAAGTCAATAGTTTAAGAGAAATAGCTGTTCAAAAATTACATAAAAAATACGCTAAAATCTATCTACCCTCAGCTATGATCAGCTGTGTTTACATTTTAGGTCATATTTGTGGTCAAAAATTAAAAGCTTCATTTTCTGAATTCGTAACAAAAGCACGATTAAAGAATTTTTGAAAAAATTACAATAAAAATAATTTTATATGGAAATAAAAAATTATCGAATTTTGAAATTTTAATTCTTGCTTTAAAACCGTTATCAGTGATACTTTAAGTGGCCTGCGGATTAGTAACCCCTTTCCGACTAACCTTGTATAAGTCATGTACCAAGGGTTTAGTACAAAACTCCACAAGAGTGCGCGCCATGTCACACCGCAATAAAAAAATTGATACGAGTATACCAACAAACTACTTATTTTAAATTCCATGTCGTCATCATGATGCCTAATTTAGCTTTTTACCATACGATGATTCGACTGCACCCATGACGCAAATTAGTCTTCATTATTTTCACGTTTTACATTTGGTTCGGACATTTTTGAATGTTGACCCGAGATCCATGTGATTCTTAGTCAATCTTATGTAAGTATATAAAATGAATCCCTATTTCCCTTGGTCACGGCATCACGCGTGAGCGGCTGGACCGATTTCAGTTTTTTTTTATTGTTGTGTTCGTAATTGTCAGGAGAAAGTTCTTATGAAAGAAAATTTTGATATTAAAAAAAAAACGAAATTATCTCAGTATGTCCATATTCTTCATTTGTTTACCGCATGCATGAAAATGGTTTTAACTTTTTGTTACGATTTTGATTTTGTTTCTGAAGGTAGGTAGTAGGTAAGTAGTAGATAGGTAGTAAAGTAGGAAAAAGTGCATTGTAACCGCATAGCTAGTCCTAACTAATATTATAAATGCGAAAGTAAGTTTGTTTGTTACCTGTTCACGCCTAAACTACTGAACCGATTATCTTGTTTTGCATAATTATATCTTATCTTTATCTTATCTTAAAAGTGTACAGAAACGGACATAGGATACCTTTCATCCCGAAAAAAAGTACTGTTCCCGAGGAAAACAACAATAACGTTAATAGATAGCGCCACGTGTCTTTCGAATCATGATCGAATTATATTATTATAGAAACTTTAATAGCGTGTTAAGAGTTGATTGTCAAATTCTAAATTAACGCGAGTGAAGCTGCGGGCAAAAGCTAGTGAAATATAAAAATACTAATCACGGTACAGCTAGTGAAATATAAAAATACTAATTACGCGGGCCCGTCGACGACACGCCCTGCTCACGCCCTGCGTTTGATGTGGCGAACGCATTAAAAAGCGTATGTACGGAAAACCACAGACACAGATCATAAGCTACTTTTTACTTTCCCGTCAGAGAGAGAAAAAAATGGCTGGAATAATTTGGAACCCGGGTACGCGACTGAAAAGGCGACCTGCTAAAAATTCGGATGAATCCGATGGTCTGACAAAAACCTATGCCAGTACTTTTAATTAGAATCTGCCTCTTTGAAAAGAGCCTAGAGCCTTAATATCGTATCAGTCCAATGATTGGCAGGACGTAGGGTTGTCGATGAGTCATGTTTTGTGTGCCACATAATCAGGGTTGGCACGGATTACACTTTTATTTTTTAAGCGTCTTTGTTTCAATGGAAGGATGTTCTACCTAGCCTTTACCCAACTTTTGGGGTCAGTCAGCTTCTTCTAACCAGATGCGGCTGAATACCAGTATTTTACATGGAGCGACTGCCATCAGACCTCTGCAACCAAGTAACTGGGCAATGCCGATACCCTAGTGTGTGGCCTGCGGGAGACGGGTTAGGGGACCCGTCGCCCGACCAGTAACAGGCCAAGGAAGGCGGCTCGCATGTGTTCCGTGCGCGCCTCTCAGGAGGACGTGGGGCAAGGCCCCACAGAAGGAGAGGTCTGCCAGGGGCTGGCGGACCGAGGCCTGCCGGGGTTGCGGTGCATGCAGCTGCGAATCCCGTGACCCCGGCCAAGGGTCAGGAGTAGGAACACCGTGGGTTTTTAGCCGGTAAGAGTCCGGCATAACCCTTCACTTTCCCCGGGCGAAGGGTATCCATGAAGATATTCCCATGATAAAAAAAAAGATTAGATCGGTTGTCAGAGTTTCGGGTTTCTGACTATCCGTAACAACTGTCATAGGTATTCGTATGACACCCGGAACCGACGGATTAACGTGCTCTGCGAGGCACGGAGGGGTCTCGATGTGTAACGAACGGTCACCCATCCACGGACTGACCGCGGCAAGCGCAGCTTATCCTTGCAAATCATATGATCCGCGAGGTTGTTAATTAACTCCGAGCCTCTCTATTTTAATGGAAGGATAAGGCAATTTTTCATTTTGGAGTGGGACTTTTGCTTGTCCAACAGTTTTGAAGCTTTAGTTATTGTTAAATAATGCTTCAATCAGCCTCATTTGGCCCCGTGTTCCAGAAGATGGTATTATTGGGGCAAGAAGCCAGTGCCCAGCATTAGCACATTACAGTCCCACTGCAGGGCACTGGCTTCTTCTCAGAATGAGGAGGGCTTTAGGTCTTAGTCCACCACGCTGGCCTGGCAAGTTGGCGGACTACACACATCGAGAACTTTCTGGATCCCTCTCAGGTGTGCAAGTTTCCTCACGATGTTCTTCCTTCACCGTTAACGCAAGTGATAATAAAATTCTGATCCGCACTTGAATTTGAAAAGTCAGAAGTGCAGGCCTGTATCGATCTCAGACACTCCTGCTTGGAAGGCTAGCGTTGAACCTATAGACTATCACTGGAATGACATGACAGGGTGGTGACGTGCATTCTAATTGCGCAAAACACTCGTAATCACTATCCTCCGGTTTCTGATTTGAGTATTCGGGATAAGCAAATACCTAAGTAACATTTGAGTAACGAGTTGTCAAAAAAATGACGGATTTTAAAACACTTTTTTGACAACTTTGTATTCAAATATTACTTATGTATTTGCTTATCCCAAATTCTCAAATCAGAAACCGGAGGTAAGACTTTGAGTATGACAGGTCAACCAATTCCACACACAACGTATGTATTAACGTACCGACTTCTCCACAACTATGTGTCATGCAACGAATATTGTTGTATTGTCAAAATGAAAGCTATTGAAATTGCGAATGTGATACAACTGGCGAGGCGTAAGCTGAGCTTTGCATTTGTGTGAGTGCACATAGAATCGATTGCCAAAAAGCAGTATGAACTGGTTTAAACCAAGCAAAGGACGTGTCTGCATTCATTCCCACACAAATGTAAAGCTCAGCGGGAGACCGAGCGGACGGTACACAATTCGGATGCGGTTCTTAAACAACCACCCAGTCTGGTGGTAAGCAAGGTTTTTTACTTACACATACATTTAATGTTTTAGGTGACAAAGATCGTTTATCAGTAAGATCAGCTAATAGTTTCCGTGTGATGGGAATCTCATTTTTTACTAATGATATTCGTAAAAAAACTACTTCATTGTACAGTCAATCAATTTATTAGCGTTTTGTTTTCAAGTGCTGCCTCGTTGGTCTATTGGTCCCTCGGGCGACTGCTGAGCCTGGGTTTAAATCCCAGGTCGGGCAAAGTGTTTTTGGTTTTTTCCGTGTAGAACCTTGAGTCTGGATTTGTGCCCGGTTGATGGCAATAGGCTCACCCCTTATTATATGGGACATAAACATAACGACGAAATGAGGATGTACACTTGTAAAGAGTTGATCTTAATTACAGATTAATACAACAATTTAGTATATTAAAATATCGTGTACTCGTAAAACAAAATCAACTATTAAACAACACACAATCGTAAATAGACAATTTGACATACACACATCAAAAAAAGTTTGCATTATGTATGTGAAGATTCCGAATTCAAAGTCCAACTGAAATCTGATTTACATTTATCTAGATAACTACTAGTCGCGCGCAGAAGGTTTGCCGATGACTGCGCCTCCCACTTCACCGACCGCTACCCGCGCTCGTCTGAATCGTACCGACCATAGACGCGTGACGTCATGAGGCCATCGGCAAACCTTCTCCGCGCGACTTATATCAATCTATATTTATCATGATAATTATCGCTTTGAATCCCGATTAGAAAATTCGGCTTCAAAACGGCTACATAATTTTTCAAAGTGATCGCAAACTTTTTTTGATATGTTTTTTGAGATGTTATGTTATATTTTTGAAGTATGCTGTGTGCAATATTATGGTCTCCGCATCCAGCATGATTCTCAGGATTGTATTTACCATTCTTTGCTTTGGGATTCGTTAACAAAGTAGGGACGGGTAGAATGGGAGTATTATTCGTGTCAAGCGTTAAAATTTAGTTAGTTATCATTTCTTTAGCGCATTTTGGGAATAGACGCGTATTCAGATTCAACAAAACCCAGCACGCTTGGTGGTAGAATCTATACGGTCCGCCAGGCTAGCTACCACTTGAACATTAAAGTAGTTGGCGTCAAGCAGTTTACTATGTTTAATTTTAGTTTCTTAGTTTTACCAAAAATTAGAACCAATTATGGCAAAAAAATGTTAACATTTGAAGGAGCACAACTCTATAACAAAATACCCGCACGTATTAAAATGTAAGCTCATTTGACGCATTCAAAACTCAGCTAGCTAGATATGTAATTTCAGATACCTAACTCAAATGTGAAAAATAAATGCATTGGATGGGTACACCAAATTTTTTTAAATGACGAATATTTCTTCATAGCATAAGTTAATTTATTGTTCTCAAGTAAGTGACTTTGTGTTTTTATTGAGAATAAATTTCTTTAAACCTAATTGTGTATATTTGAGAGCCAAAGGGGTATAGGGGACTCCCTCTATATCTTTGATGGGTACTTGGATTCGTGTGCTCCATCTTAGACCCTGTCTGCGCTTACCATCTGATGCAACTAGGGTCAATCAAAAGCGACCAACCAAAAGAATAAAAAAAAGAACCAGGGACGAGCTGCAGGTATAGACTTTTTCTATACAAGGTTAGTCGGAAAGGGGGTACTAATCCGAAGCCCACTTATAGTATCGGTGATGACTGTTTGAAAGCAAGTGTTAAAATTCGATATTTTTTTTTTCCAACAATGACTTTTATTTTAGTTTTTTCAAAAATTCTTCATCCTTGCTTTAGTTACAAATTCAGAAAATGGTGCTTCTAATTCATGACCCCAAATATGACCTAAAATGTAAACACGGCTGATCATAACTGGGGATAGATAGATTTTAGAGTTTTTTTTTTGAGATTTTTGAACAACTGTTTCTCTTAAACGATTGACTTTTGGGAAAAGTTGTAGAACAAAAGTTACTCATTATTATGGGTACTTTAAACACCCTTTCAGATTATTACCCCCTTTCTGACTAACCTTGTATAATAAAATTTGTTAACAAGGTAATCTGTGGAGAATTCTAATTTTGTCAAGCCCTGTTTATCCTTGTACCACCAAACTGCCAGCCCTAGACATCTAAGGTCGATATTGCGCGCGCATCGAATGTCAATGTGTGAACACTATTGTCTATAAAAGCGATGCGCAAGCGACGCATAACAACGAAAGTCGACGAAAATGAAGGTGATCACACGTTCTTTTTTTTTTAAAGTGTTTGTTTTTGTGTGTGTCTGTGTTTGTGTGTGGAATTTGGGATTTTCTTGTTTTTCGCTTTTTTTAATTTTTTTATGGCACTTTTATCGTGTTTTGTTTTGGTTAAAATTTACAAAATATTTTGTGGTGCATTTATAAAAAAAAACTTTACTACTTTGATATACTATATACGCTTTTCCCACAGCTTGATTTTTTGGAATAGGTGCAATACTGGTTTTTGTACATTTTTTCCTTTGGTCGAAATATATCACATTATTAGGATAGGTATATTCATTAAAAAAAAAAACTTTGATTACATCTTAGAAAAGGATCTGATATTTTTACATGCAGGGCGTCCCGCCACTCCATTTCAAGCCAGGAAAAAATGATAGTGCAGTTTATGAAGTTTCAGAAAAAAAAAAGTTTAATTAGGTTTTCGACTTTCAAAGTTACCATGAATAAAATTTTACCTCGTAAATCTAAAGATTAACTGTATTTTTAAAATAAAAAGTATTCAACTTATTTTTTTTTTCTGATCAAATATTACTATCCTATCTATAGATGATTAACAGCCAAAAAGGGATAAGCGCCATTTTTTGTGAAATGGACTTACATACACCGTGTCCCAAAATTAAACGATAAGCGGGCACCAGAGGGTGACCCTGCTCATGACTACTCGAGAAAAAAAAAACTTTTTTTTTAAAATTACTGTCTTCTAAAATTGACGAAAATAAGTTTGATTTTTGTGTAAAAACTACAGGCATTCTGGGATTTAAGGGTTGTGGAGGATAGTAAGTAGTGCTACTTAAGTAGCCGATACAAAAAAAAAGGAGAAATATTTGAGTTTTTCTCGAAACATTTAAATTTATTGCAGGGAATTAAAAAACTTTTTTTCTCGAATTTTCATGAGCAGGTCCACCTTCTGGCTTATCGTTGAATTTTGGGAAACGGTGTATATCGTTGGAATCGTCTTTTTTTTGCGTCGATTGGTCTAAGTCTCATGACTCTACGACATTATTTTCTTCGCTTAGGTCGTATGTAAATTAAGGTCTTTAGCCTAATTCTTCGTCTCAAACGAACTTTAATTAACTCTCCTGTATTTTTTTAAATTGGCGATTATCCCTTTTTAGATATTAGATATCGATATGTTCTCAACTTGACGATGACTTTCGAGACACCTGTATATCGGTCTTAAAAACGCAATATTACGTCCTAGAAGTCCTGTACTTACATATACATAACACATGTTGTAATCGCTGGAAGCCAGGTATAGTAATAACGTAATATAGCATCGCAGTAGTCATACATAAGTAGTATTGCTAAACAATGCATATCACATTGATCGATGCGCGAACTGACCCCATTTATAGTCTTGGATTTTCCAACACCATGTAGAAAGACTATGCGACTTCTTCGGGCCACGGAGAGTACGTTAAGCCGTCGGTCCCGTGTGTCATACAAATACCTATGACAATCGTTACGGGTAGTCAGAAGCCCGAAAGTCTGACAACCGGTCTAACCTTAGGATATCGGCATTGCCCAGTAAGGGTTAGTCGGAAAGGGGGTACTAATCCGAAAGCGTGTGTACCCATAATAATAAATAAGTTTTGTTATACAACTTTTCACAGAAGTCAACAGATTAAGAGCTATGATCAGCTGTATACAAGGTTAGTTTTAGTATATACTAAACCTGAAACTAGTTTGTTCAGAATCACTAGGGGAATCGATTGACATATTTTTACAAAACATTTTTTTTTCCTAAATTTCAATTTTGTTTCAGTAGGTTTCTACCCATAACAGTTGACGGGAATAGACACCTTGAGGCTTGAGATGGTCCGCTCGGTCAGTTTCCGTGTATTAGACAACCCCTGCATAGCACACCTCAGGCATTTCACACTTTACTAGGGAACTTAACGCGACATAAACTACGGTGTAACTTAGAGATTTATAAAAAAAAAAAACACATATTCAGGCAGTTCTGATGAAAATCTTGTTGGGGTGTCTCGGTTTTTGTATATACTAAAAATAACGTTGTATACATTTTAAGTCATATTTGGGGTCACGGATTAGAAGCTACATTTTCTGAATTCGTAACTAAAGCCGGGAAGTCGAATTTAAAAAAAAAAAACTAAAATAAAAATCGTTTTGCAAGGAACAAACATTTTGAAAAATAAATTTAACATTTGCTTTAATACGTGGCCCGCGGATTAGTACCCCCTTTCCGACTAACCTTGTATACAGGGTGTAAACGAATTGTGTAATTCCTTAAAACCACATAATCTGCTGCTGGTGTAAATTGACAAAATAAACAAATCTTTTTTTTGCGGTACATTTCAATAAAAAAAAAAAAAAAAAGTTTTTTGTTTTCTTTAATATTTGATGCCACTCATAAATTATTAAAAGCACGGCGACACAGCTGGCGGGCAAAACTAGTCTGCAGTCAGTTAACTGGTGGCTCTAAAATGACTCACATATAGAAAACCAAGTTTTTTTTAGTTTTCTTTATAAAGTTTATTTAAAAAAAAACATTTATGGTTAATCTGTGTCACCAGTAGATCACGTGGTTTGAAGGAATTACACGAATTCGTTTACACCCTGTATATGAATATACACTTGGGAGCAAAGAAATCGGGCCACTCCTTTTTTCACGTGTCTTGGGTATTAGTTTTTATGAATTATACAGGCTGTTAACGAATTCGTGTAATTCCTTCAAACCGCGTGACCTACTGGTGAAACTAATTGACCCTACATAGGTTTTTTTCAGAATCAAAAAAAAAGTTTTCAAAAAATTAACCATTAGGTATATTCTGTATCTGAGTAATTTTAGCGTCCTAAGTTAACTGACTGTATGGAGCGATATCAGACTAGTCGTGCCCGTCAGCTGTGTCGCCATGCCTTGATTCATTTATACATGGCATCGAAATTTTCTATCACATAATAAAAATATTTGGGAAAAAAGAAAGCATATTTTTTATTTTTAATCAATCTAAATCCCGTGCGGGGTTAATCTATACCATTAATATATCATGTGGTTTGAAGGAATTACACGAATTCGTTAACACCCTGTAGAAAACCAAGTTTTTTTTAGTTTTCTTTGTAAAGTTTATTTTCAATTAAATAAAAGTAAAAACCGACTTCAAAACAAAAACTAAAAAGAGTAAAATAATTACCAAGATACCTATAAAATTAACAGTTTCAGAAGTCGGTGGCTTTTATTTGTTTATGTAGAATTGCACCGACTTCTGAAACTGTTAATTTTATAGGTATCTTGGTAATTATTTTACTCTTTTTAGTTTTTGTTTTGAAGTCGGTTTTTACTTTTATTTAAAGTTATTTATTATATACGTTTTAGGGCCTCGTTCACCATCTCTGAGTAAAGCGTTGGTTAGTTACTTCCTAGTTAGCGTTAATTGGCAAGTAAAAGTTACGAGTATCTTTTGTCAATTTCACAAACAAAACTAAAGGTTCGAGTAACAACTTACTGGTTAAGTGAATGAGGTAACAAAAAATACGTTACATTCATTCAATAATACGTCAATGGTACTCGTCAAACGTCCTATCCAGATGCAAGCCAGATGTTAATTGTCATTTGTGGGGTTTTTTTGTCTGGTTTGGAAAGTGTGTGATTTTAATTTGTAACTTTATTTACATATATTTTTTAATGAACCTGGATAAAGTTAAAAGAGATAAAGTGCAAACTTTTCTATATATGAGAGATACATTTTGGTATTCCTCGTGCAGAAATTGCATAATAAATAAACTAGCAAAAAATCAGTTTGCTCTAGGTCCGTAAAATAATCAACACGGAATTTAAACACACGAATCCTAAGGTACTCGTTGCTTCGTAGACTGTTCTAATTCATCCAATTGATGATCAATCAAGTCAAATAAGTCCATTTTTACTAATACATTTTAAAATAATCGGTGTTCTCTGATGAGTTCCTACACAAAATGACAACGGACAACTTTTAACTGTAAAGTAAGCACGCTAATTGCCAGATGTGGTGGCAAGTAAGTTACGGGTCGGTTAATGTTATGATTAGTGCTACTCGAACGTCGTGAAATTGACACATGTAGTTACGGGTGACTTTAACTGGCGGTTAGCTTACTCGACCCTTTACTTGAGGATGGTGAAAGAGCCCCTTAGTGCCATAAATTACACGGTCTACAAATTTAAATGACACGATTGCGTAATCTTTCCTACAATTAAGTAGTTTTCTTTAAGAATTAATGTATAATTATCATGACGGCTCCTTACAAACACATACAAACTTCTTTGTTCTTGGCTAATGTTTCTGTGATCACAGTTAAAACAGAGATTGAAAGTCCTTATCAAAACTTTTGCATAAGGGAACCACAAACGAAAACGTCATCTAAGTATATTTTTTTTTGTTTTTGTTGTTTATTTCAAAAAGCGCCCAATCTATTTCGATAAAATTTATATGGGACCACCTCTGAAGTATGATCTACCAAACAAAAAAAGAATCATCAAAATCCATTCATAATTGGAGGAGATATCGCGTAACAAACATACAAAAAAAAAAAAAAAACATTCAGACGAATTGAGAACCTCCTCCTTTTTGAAGTCGGTTAAAAAGAGCCATCTATGGTTAATCTGTGTCACCAGTAGATCACGCGGTTTGAAGGAATTACACTAATTCGTTTACATTCTGTATATGAATATAGTTCAGAATCAATATTGAGAACTATTGCTACTACTGACCCAAATCCATCCCAAAATCTCCTCAAATAAATAATATTCAACATTAATTCCACCGCTATTCTCAAAATTAAAATCCGGCTTTGCAGAATACTCTGTTATTATTTCAATTTTAATTCGCATCCCGTACCCGAGGTTCAGGGCAAGGGTTCGTCAATAGCAACCGTCATTAACCCAGGGTTAATGCTGTGAGATTTAATTCAGACGGTAACATAATATTGTGAAGATTTTGGTTAAGACTCTTTGAACTGGAGAGTTTTAAGGTTTAATTGTGTCAATATTAGCAGGGCCGGATTAAGAGGTTTGGAGGCCCAAGAGCAACGGAATTTGAGGCCCGTTGAAATGTGTTTAAAAGTACCTCGTGAATGTGAACTTTTTTTTCTTAATCATTAGAACTTAAAACGGGATATTTACCATGTATATTATTTGTGGTGAGTTTCCGATATTTCAGTTTAGTTCATCCGTGATCATGGCGCTTGTAACGGTGCCGAAATATCGGAAACTCACAAAAAATAATAAACATGGTAAATATCCCGATAGAAGTTCTAATGATTGTGTTAGTGACCATGTCAGTTTTTTTTCATAGTCGGAATGGTTGTCATTTCCGTCGAAATTGAATACAAAAAATAATATTTCTCAAAGCAAAAACTATCCAGTCGTAGTGCATGTCTACTGACAGATGATAGGTTGTTTATGCACGGGAAGCCCCCACACCCACGCGTAATAGAGGACATATTGAATTGGTCGCGTTTACGTCGTTCAATTTTATTTAAAAATTGTTATATATTTCTCTATGCGTATATAAAACAGCAATATACTCGTAGGGTGTTAAGAAAAAAAATACTTCACTATAGTATAAAGTTCACTGCATTCAGTAAGATAATGTAAAAATACTAAAAATCACTATTTTGTAGATGACTTTTTTACTTTGATGCCGTCGATTTTTGTTCTTATCTTAAATAATTCAAAATCTCATACTGTGGAGAGGCCCTCTCTTGTGGAAGCCCCGGAACTGAAGTCGCTGTTGTTCTTCCCCAAATCCGGCTCTGAATTCTTTCGGTTCTTTAAATAAAGTGGTGTATAGCTATGTCTACAGTGTGCTTTCATGTTCATCTTGCGTCTTCGTCTGAAGCATGCGTGAAGCGCCATAGCGCGTGCCTTAATACTAGTTCGACAAAAGCGCATGTTTCTAGCGCACGCTAATCCGTCTATTGTATGTCGACTGACGACTGACCGAGGCGCACCGGTGTAGACGATAAGCTGCATGCATTTGATGGCAATCAATATTGCGTGCGCACGAGGAATTGAAAGTTGAAAGCGTAAGATGAACATGAAAACACACTGGTGTAGACATACCAAAACGAATAGTTTTTGATATGTGAAAAAAATCACGGTAGTAGTAGGTATATACAACGAAGTTAAAAAATAGTAAGCCCTCTTCTTAGTCCGCATTATTGTGGAACTACGGAACCCTATTACTGAGTGTGGCCCGACACGCACTTGTCCGGTTTTTTGTTTATGTAAATGGAGGCTTACATTACTTCCTATTATATTCATAAAGCTACAATTGCCAGGGTATATTACAATAGCTTTTAAAATTATCTGGGTCCCTATTAATGCAGCCGTCTGTACAACTCGATTACATAAATAATTGGAACGAGAATGGCGCTTGTTGTTGTCATTTGCATCTCGCTCTCGCACGTTCTCTGTGAGCGAGAGGCAAATAGTATAACCGCCATTTTTATTTCCATTCTTTAAGGACTTGTCACACTGGTTGCGATCTGCGTCCTGCGGTCCGGTCAACTCGAACGCTGCCTGCACCCTATGGGAACTTCATGATCAGGGAAACCGGTCAGCGATTCGAGCCGGTCAACCGGTCAGCGATCCGGGCACGGCATCCGGTCAGCGATCTGACATGTAGGGCAAACAGCGGCTTTTTTATATTTGATTGCGTGTAGTGGTGTTTGTGTAACCGGGCTGCCCTTCCGCGTCCTTCCCACCTCGACCGCCTGACCGGTGCGTTCCTTACGTTCTTTATTTATTTATTTATACTTCTATGCATTATGGTGGTACATAAGGCGGACTTAATGCCATAAGGCATTCTCTACCAGTCAACCTTTGGGTTAAAAAGAAAAGCATCGAAATAGGTACAGCAAAAAAAAATGACTTGACAATGTTGAACAGAATGTAAAACAAATTCGTAAGATATAAATTACATAAAACACACATATACAAATAATAAAATGTATAGATATTATAATATATATAAAATACAAAACTATAACAAAATCTAAATGCAATTATGACGAAGACTAAACTAGATGATTAGGAGTGCAGCGACTTCAAGTAGTATTCCTTAACTTTGCGTTTGAAAGAGAATTTTTTTGCTTGTGATCGCATAGTCAGATCGTAATTACATAAAATATTTGTAAAATGCAAATGATGTTCACATAGGACGCGGGCTGCGTTCGATTTGACCGGACCGTAGGACGCAGAATGCATCCAATGTGACAAGTCCTTTAAGGTACATGCCCACACATCAGTCAGGTCACCGTCAAGTCACCGATCAGTCAAATCAACGTTAGGGACATGACGTGGTGTGTGTGAGTGTGTGGTCAGTTTCGTTCGCAACAATACACGTGTTAATGTGCTGGTGACGCGACTTTGACTGAAACTCGTCAGTCGTGACGTCACTGACGTGTGGGGCTGATGTCTTACAACTTCTACTAAACTATACAGGGTGTAAAATTCCTTAAAACCACATGATCTACTACTGGTGTAGATTGGCGCCGCACGGGAATTAGCTTGATTACAAATCAAAAAATTAAATTTCTTTTTTTTCATGCGGTTGGGGTAAGTGATATTATCTAATCCACCTAATTAAAATTAAGGAAAAAAATAAAAACAATTGATTTAGCAAAAAAAAATTAGAGTGAACATTTCGATGCCACGCACAAATTAATGAAAGCACGGCGACACGGCTGGCGGGCACGACTAACGCGATATCGCTCTTTGCAGTCAGTTAACTCGGGCCTCTAAAATGACTCAGAAATAGAAAACCAAGATTTTATTTTGAATTTCTTTTAGTTGATTTTCAAAAAATATCATTTAGGGTTCGTCTGTGTCACCAGTTGATCACGCGGTTTGAAGGAATTACACGAATTCGTTTAAATTTTGTATTTTTTGGCTGGAGTGATCGGTGATTTGACCGATGTGTGTGTATGAGCCTTTACCTTTAAGTAATTCTGTGGTACTAACCATTGTTCTTTTCCAAAATCCTAGGAGTTGTTGGCTGTGATATCAGTGCTTGTGAGCGGGGCGGTGGCAGAGGCCCCGGCGCCCTACGCGCCTAGTGGCTGGAGGCCCAGCGGCCCTGCCTTCGAGTTACCGCAGAGAGGACAAGAACAGGTACAGCTTTAATAATTATCTATTCATATACTGATGGACATAATCGCCGGGGTAAGCAGATGTGTTCTCCTTATACAAGAGTCTGTATGTACAGCCGCGGACTAGAAATGTTTATCAGATTTCAAATTCGATTCCTTGACACACTGTGCGCAATAAGGTTTAAAATGTCATATCTTTGCGATCGACCGAGCGATCTTAGGAAAAAGTAATGTGCAAGCAATTGTAGATCTTAAGCTGCATCTACGCTAGGCGAGCCGAGCACGAGCGGAGCACAGTTGGAGCACGAATTCGCGTAGTGTAGACGGACTTAGGAGACTCGAACGAGCACGGCCCGAGCGTTTGGCTCGCGCTCGACTGCGCTCCGCCAATTGTCGATTTTTTGATGAACACAAAAGAATTTGCGTCGCGCAAAGGAGTTTGTTTGTTGTAGGCTCGTTGTACGTCCACATTTGACGGCGCTACTAAGACGGCTCCGCTCGTGCTCGGCTCGCCTAACGTATACGCAGCTTTAGGCCGGTTTTAGTGCTCCACCGACAGTCGGTGCGTACCATCGTTCCTGACGATACGCATAACCTATCGTCAGTTTTTAACGTTCAGTGCTCTCCTGACCAACCAAACTGGCCGGACTGGTACAGTCACAAACACGTACACGAAATGAACGCGTTTACAAATTGTTTAATTGCTGCTTACTATCTTCGTAAACGTATAAGGAACAGAAGACGTAGATACCACAATTTGAACACAAAGCTGTACAAACTTCTTCCCATGCCTTTAACTTGGCATCACGGTCTTTGTATAACACGTGGCCTTTGTCCCACAGAAGTTCTTAGGCGTTTGGTGTCAATATATGCCATGTTTGATCAAAATTAGGTACTTAAATCATTAAAAGGTAATGATACCAATAAAATCAAACAATATTATTGAAGTTTTGAACTAGTAGGTTTCATTCTTTTTACGATGATACGCGCATCCGTACGGTCAGTCCACCGATCGGTGTAGCACTGAACGCGTTAATATGTATCCATAGCGCGTCGGTCGACCGACGGCACGCATGCGGACGCGCTTGACCGACGGTCCTCGTACGCAGTGCGTAGCAATATACGCGTGCGTACTGTCGGTCGAGCACTGTCACGACTAGTGAATTTTCATACAAATGACAAGCGCGACCGACGTACGCACCGACGGTCGGTCAAGCACTAAAACCGGCCTTAGGCTGGTAAACATTTCGAGTCCGCGACCGTACACCCACGTTTCGCCGATTGTATATGTAGTCCCATGTCTAAGTGGCGAGTCTATTGCCATGCTTCGGGTACAATTATAGTGCCAAGGGGCTTACTCCGAAAATGGAACTAAGAACCACGAAAGTGTTTCGGATCCGACGATCGATTCAATTTTCGCGATTTTATATTTTGTTCACGCTTCTCTCAAATGTTAATTGATTTTGATTCCAATTAGCTATATCTACACCAGCGGGCTTTCATGTTCATCTTGCGTCTTCGTCTGAGGCATGCGTAAAGCGCCATAGCGCATGCCTTAATACTAGTTCGACAAAAGCGCATGCCCCTAGCGCACGCTAATCCGTCTATTGTATGTCGACCGAGGCGCACCGGTATAGACGATAAGCTGCATGCGTCTCATGGCAATCAATATTGCATGCGCTTGACGCAAGACGAATTGAAAGTTGAAAGCGCAAGATGAACATGAAAGCGCACTGGTGTAGACATACCAATACATGGTTTGGTGTGGGTTTTGTAAGAGACTCTAGATTAGACTAGACTTTCAGATCTTATCCACTGCAAAATTATTCATTTTTAGCAACCTTCACAATACCTGCCACCACCAGTATTACCTCTCGATCCCCGCAACCCTGGACTTAACGTGGAGTACGGCACCCCTGAAGAAGACGTGTCAGTCCAAGGCTTGCCCGCTCAGGAGGAGGTGCCCTACTTCCAGAGGTCACCAGTTAATGGAAAGCAAAACGTTGGACCCGCTTTTAAATCGGATATCCAGAATTTGGATCAAGGATTGAAGCAGAAACAGGTAAGTTTTCAGATCTATTAGTTTTTTTAATTTTATTTTATTTTACAGAAGGCTTACAGACTAACAAACAAATGAGAGAACATTTGAGTTTTTAAAACTTTGCATTAATTAGATAACTAATTGATAGGAAACAAAAACTTCAAGACACACTTAGAGCTGTATCTAGCAGCTCTGGGTATCTATTAAAGTTTTTGTTTTAAAACAATTAGTTTTCTAATTAAGGCCAAGTTTAAAAACTCAAATGTTCAGCTATTTTTGTTGCTGACCGTACATACAAACATCAAAAAAAGTTTGCGATCACTAGCTTCTGATGTAATTTTTTTAATTAAACTTTATCAAGAAAAATTCTTTGTTGTGTGTTTTCTTGATAAAGAAAACTCGTGTCTAAAGTATCTAAAAAGAAGAAGAAATCATAATATAATCTACCGTAACAAAAAGATTTCGATTTTTCAAAGTGATCGCAAACTTTTTTTGATGTGTGTACAAGTTAATATATTTAGTTATGAGAGTAGATAAGGTAACTATCATTAATAAATAACTGTGCCAAAAGCCTTCTCAAGGTAGCCTTCTGGTGCAGAACAAGTCGACATTAAGGTCCCTAGGAAGTCCGTTGAAACTAGCTGCACTTCTTATTGAAAAAACATTCCGCGTATAATTAGTCAATGCGTAAGGTACATTTAATATTAGTCGTTAACGTAATCCTATCTTCGTTTGATGTACATGCATAGTGATGTCTTCTTGAGAGGACGCTGCGAATCTGCAAACGTAGTATGGGACGCCTTCAGGCTAGGTGGAGTGACGATCTTCGCAAGATGGCTGATAGTAGCTGGATGAGAGAGGCCGATGCTCGTGTTCAGTGGCGTGCTATTGGAGAGGCTTATGTCCAGCAGTGGACTGCTCTGGACTGATGATACATAGAGTAGACAGGATCTAAAGAACGTAACGTGCTACGATTTTTCAATCTAAATCAGAACATATACAAGGTTAGTCAGAAAGGGGGTACTAATCCGAAAGGGTGTTAAACTACCTATAATAATGAATAACTTTTGTTCTACTACTTTCCCCAAAAGTCAATAGTTTATGAGAAATAGCTGTTCAAAAATCACATAAAAAATACGCTAAAATCTATCTATCCTCACTTCAGCTATGTTAAAATTATAGGTCATATTTGGAGTCACGAATTAGAAGCTCTATTTTATGAATTCGTAACTAAAACAGGGATGAAGAATTTTTGAAAAAACTAAAATAAAAATTATTTTATTTGGAAAAAAATAAATATCGAATTTTGAAATTTTAATACTTGCTTTCAAACAGTCGTCAGCGATACTATAAGTGGGCTTCGGATTAGTACCCCCTTTCCGACTAACCTTGTACTTATATAGATAAAAAATTTATAGGAGGAATTACATTAAATCAAAAAAAGAAACAATGCGAAGTGAACAAAACATCTTCCGACATGCTCGCAGAGCGGCGGTTGCGACTTGCGGGCGAATAAGCTGTAAACGAAGCGTCACGGAAATTGTCGAATACCCCCGAAACCGTTTAAAATTCGAATTTTAAAATTTTAACACTTGCTTTAAAACCGTCATCAGTTTTACTTTAAGTGGCCTGAGGATTACTACCCCCTATCCGACTAACCTTGTATACGATTATGTACAACAGATTTATTTTTTGTGAAATGACATAGTATTTTTTTATTCTCTAACTTATTCTCGGCTGATCCAAGTCGCGCCTGATGGTAAGCGCAGACAGGGTCTAAGATGGACCACACAAATCTAAGTAGCAAAGATGTAGATGGACTCCCCTATACCCAACTGGTTCTCACATACACGCGACGGAACACAGTAAATTGCGTGGCACCGGACTTTAATGTTCAGGTGGTAGCTATAAAGGTAGATCATAAAGATCGTAGCACCAAGCGTGCTGGGTTTTGTTGAGTCTTACAACACGCGTCTTTGGGCTAATAAATGAAGGGTTTTCCTTTGAAGCATCTAATGTTGTTCTATTTTAACACAAGCCATGTCATCTTGTTAAGCTGTCATAATAAATGACCATCAAAAGAATTATAAGGGCCACCATGCATAGTGAGGTTAAGCCGAATTGTACTAGTTTGGCCTGCATAAACACGATAGAATCCCGTCATAATTGAATCGCTTAAGCCGCTTCGAGCATAGGATGTATCCATAATCACACACGTAACTTTATTTAATTTCAGTTCTTGGAACAGCAGCAACGCTACCGCGAATTTGAGAGGCAGAAGCAGCGAGAGGCCCAATTCAATGCAAATAGGCTGCCAAAACCGCAAGTTCCAGCCCAGTTTGCTCCAAGAACTACTACTACAACCGAAACTACCACTGTTGAAGCCTCAACTCAGTCATCAACTACAGAAATAAGCTTGAACGAAGGCGAAACCGTAGATGCTCCCAAGGACAAGAAGGTGTCAGTAGAAGTGGCTAAACAAAAGCTACAAGAGTACCCTGGTGAACTGTTCCTTAGTTCTTTGGCACAGCTTCAACTGCAGCCACAGTTTGTTCCTCTCCAGCAATTTGGACAGATCAGGGCGCCTTTGTACTTCCAGCCTGCGCAGTCTCAAAAGCAAGTGGCAGGATTTGACGCCCAGACTCACTTTGCGGCACTTCCTTCGATTTTGGCTCAGCAGCAACTTCAACAGCAACAGGTCGAGCAAGGTTACCAAAATCCTGCTCTGTTGATCGCTCAGCAACCTCAGGCTCAAATTCAGCCTGTTACAGCGTACCAGCAGCCCCAATTCCAGGCTGAACCAGTTGCAGTACAACCTGCACCAGCTGTACAACCTCAAGCTTTCTACGGGCAACCCAGCGCTGAACCGGTTCCCCAATACCAAACTGTGAACGCTTTCCCGCAGCAACAGCTGCAGCCTGTACCGCAATTTTCTGCTCAACCCGTAGTGCTGCAACCTCAGGGTGCTAACCAACTTCAGCCGGCACAATACCAACCACAGCAGCCAGCTGCGTTCCAACCCCAGACAGTCCAATTCCAACCTCAACAGCCAGACCAGTATCAACCTCAGACAGTCCAGTTCCAACCCCAACCACAGCAGCCAGACCAGTATCAACCCCAAACAGTGCAGTACCAGCCTCAGCCAGCGCAGTTTCAACCACAACCTGCACAGTTCCAACCACAACCTGCGCAGTTC
Organism: Amphipyra tragopoginis; assembly: GCA_905220435.1. Taxonomy (NCBI): domain Eukaryota; kingdom Metazoa; phylum Arthropoda; class Insecta; order Lepidoptera; family Noctuidae; genus Amphipyra; species Amphipyra tragopoginis. The sequence goes on from HG992016.1 coordinate 5,621,006, forward strand.
CAGCCTCAACCGGCCCAGTTCCAACCTCAGCCAGCTCAATTCCAACCTCAACCAGCTCAGTTCCAACCTCAATCGGGCCAGTTCCAGCCACAACCTAGTCAATTTCAGCCCCAATCTGAACAAGAAAGTCAAGACGTCGAAACCAACGACAACAGCTCTTACCAACCTCAATTATACCAGCAACCTATGCTAATCCAACAACCTGTACCCCAATACCAAGCTCAGTTCCAACCCCAACCAGGTTACATTCAAGCCCAACTAATAAACTATCCAGGCCAAGATTTGAGCCAACTCCAACAACAGACTCAATTATTCCAAGGCCAATTCCAGCAACAAAAACAGTACCAACCCCAAAGCTCGAGCCCAGACGCTCTTCAAAGTGGTTTGGACGTAAACCAGCAAGGCAATGATCTGGATGAACCCCAAGATCAAGAAGATGAGGGCCAAGACGAAGGCAGAACAGCTACAGCAGTCGCAACGGCCTTTGGAGCAAGGTTAGATGAAGTTCCTTTAGAATTTTAATGTGATGTAAGAGTAGGTGCAGATATGCGATTGTCGTCAAGGTTGCATGTTCTGTAGTTTTGTCGCAATCGAAGGTTGTGATGTGGATTGAATTGGTAATAATTTTGTGTCAATTATATGCAAACGCGTGTTGAGGAAAAAATAATAATGATATAAGGTAATGTTGGGAAATCTTTTTTGTCTTTCTCAAGTATATTCTAAGAGGAACGACCCGCCAAGATTTCGTAAAAAAAAAGGAAAATTAATTATCTAATAGTGTAAATTCGTTAAGTGGTTATGGAGACAATTGCGTACAGACAGACAGACAGACGCGGGGGGCACTTTGTTTTATAACATATGATGATAGATACCTGGTCAGTCCAATTTATTTTAAGTTATATAAAAGATCTTAACCAAACCATATTTATAATATAAAGTTCGTTTCACATGGGTTAGAATCTATATTACACCAACCAGCATCCTAATTGCGCCTAACACTGGTAATCGCTATGGTTTAGATTTTGACAGGTCAACAATTTCCAGAGCAAAGTACCTATGTGTTAACAATCCGACTTCTCCACAACTATGTAAGTATGTACCACCCAATGAATATTGTTGTAAGGTACAAGTCCGAGACGGGCTGCAAACTGAAGACTGCAACCGCAGACCGCAAGTTGCCATCGGAATAGCGCTTTTAAGGTGTGCACTTTAAAGGTGCTATTCCGACAGCGACTGCAAAACTGCAACCGCAGACCGCAGCCGCAGATCGCACCGCAAGCGATACTACTTTTGCAGTTTACTTGTACCTGTATTGTCAAAATTTAAGCTATTGAAATTACGGATGTGATGCGCAATTCGGATGCAGGCTACATTCAAGCTCAACTAATCAACTAATTAGCCTAAGATTTGAGCCAACTCCAACAACAAAGTCAATTATTCTAAGGCCAATACCAACCCCAAAGTCAAATTCCAGACATTACAAAGTCTTGCGTCAAAAAATTTGCACTGTGTGCGTCCAATCTTACCCCGCGATCACGTAGTAAGCCACAGTAAATGTAAATTTTCTCGTAACAATAGCGACATTGCCCCATTTTGTGGTGAATATTGATGTATTTTAATTTATAACATCCTGTACATTGTTAATGAGGCTGTGTTTACGATGGGCTGTTTGGTTTATGTTCTTCCCATAAGTTAAGGTTTTACGAACTTTTGCAATTTATGGAAGGTGAAATAATAACTTTTGGAATTTTACAGCGAGTAAAGATTGGCTATTAATTTATACATAATATTAATTGAGATCAGACAAATTAGGTTTCCTCTTCTGTTTATGTGGTGCGGGATGGGATGGGATGAGGTGGTGGCATCCATCTTCAGAATTTCTTCTACTTTTTTTTTTCTTTATAAATACGTTGCCCCTTACTAAGATTTCTCTTGTATCGTGGGTGCGTTTACAGACACAAATCTCACATACACAAACGCCCAGACCCGAAACAACCATCTGTAGGCCATACAAATTTTTGTTCCGTGTGGGAATCGAACCCACGACCCGTAGCGCAGAAGCCGATCTCTTATTAGCCACTGCACCAAACGTGTCGTCTTAATATAACTCTAACACTGACTGACAGACAACGCACAGCTTATCGATGGGTGGGTCTCATCATCATTCAGCCGAAAGAGTGGGGGGGGGGGGGGGGTTGCATAATCACCACAGTATGGTTGTTAAAGTACTCAGAGAACGCTGTTGCCCATCCTCTAGAGAATCCCTTACTCGCCTTTTACAACATCCACGGGAAGAGATGCTATTCTTTAAATCCGGCTCTACACGAGACTATACGTGGATAATCGATGGGTCTAGGAGCATATAATTTTGAGAACTAAGAAAGATTTTTAAAAATTCATCTCCTAAGGAGGTTAAAAGGGGATGAAAGTTTGTACATAAGATTGTCATTTTTGAAGTATGGGATATATTTCTTTTAATTATCCATCCATCTGGATTGGATGGATAATTTCATTATATGATCGTTATTTGATGCTCTTCAGTTATTTTGAAGTCCGTTTTTTTTTTTAATTTATTTTAATAACTAGCTATGTGCCCTATGCTATGGCTATGAGGAGATCCTCATTCTGGAAGACAACCGTGCCCAGCAGTGGGCCAGTAATAAGTGGATTATGTTGAGAAAACGGAAGAATTTAGATTAAAATATTTCTTTTGTATGATCATGTTTTGTTAATATAAGAATTATATTTACAGGACCCAGCCCCGAGTGTTCTCACAATATGGCACCCCCTACTCCGTTCCAAAAGTTCAGGCAGCCCCCGGAACCATCACTACTACAGAATCTCCTGTTGAGGTAAATTATCGTCTAGAAAACTCTTCATAGTTATAACCGCGATTTTCAAGGTTAAGCTGCACTTGTCGCGGTCAGTCTATGGATGGGTGATCGTTCGTTACACATCGAGACCTCTCCGTGTCTCGGGGAACACGTTAAGCCGACGGTACCGAGAGTCATATGAATACCTATGACAGTCGGTTCGGGTAGTCAGAAGCCCGAAATTTTAACAACCGCTTCTAACCTTAGTATATCGGCATTGCCTAGTACCTCACTGGGTTGCGGAGGTCTGATGGCAGTTGCTCCGTGTAAAATACTGGTATTCAGCCGCATTTTTTTTTTGTTATTTTTTATCATAAATTAAGCATTGTAAACTTCACCACACAACCAGGGGCCTAATTCTCCTAAAATAAATCTTGATAAATCACAACCGAACCAAGGCCGAACCGTTCATTCAGACAGGGGCCCAATTCTCCTAAAATAAATTGTTGCCAAACGCAATCGAACCACAACCGTCAGTCAGTTTTTGTTTTCGAAAACTTTCAAAATGATTGATTTTGTTTTATGTGTCAAACAATTTGATAGCTTTTGAAATTGAGAACTGTCTGAATGAACGGTTCGGCCTTGGTCCGGTTGTGATTTATCAAGATTTATTTTAGGAGAATTAGGCCCCTGTTCTCAATTTCAAGAGCTATCAAATTGTTTGACACAAAAAACAAAATCAATCATTTTGAAAGTTTTCGAAAACAAAAACTGACTGACGGTTGTGGTTCGATTGCGTTTGGCAAAAATTTATTTTAGGAGAATTGGGCCCTAGGTCATACTTGATCTAATAACACACAAAGTCTGACTGTAAGAGTTGGGGGGCCTGGTGACCCGTAACACAGGTATTCAATGCCTTCTTCGGGCATCAGTCTCTCACAAATGTTTTTATCTGTATATTAGTTTAAGCAATTTCTGTACCTACCTGCAACATTTGTGATGAGAAAATAAAAATTTATTATTATCGTCTCCTCTAAATTCACGGCTCATCTTCCTTGCGGAAGATGTCCGGTCCTTTGGAAGGCATACACGGGGACACAGGTCCAATGCGCAGAGGCTCCTTTGAGAACTTTAATCTAAAATGGGGTGGGGCACCAACCGGGGACTATCCACGGCTGCACTATTGGAGTACAGTCATGGACCGTCCCAGGTGGGTGCAAGACTATTGTAAAATATGGTGAAAAATATCTGGTCTATGGGAAGGGGTGTTAGGTGGACTAGATAACTTCTATTGCCGGAGCTGGGCCAGAGCCCAACAAACTATTATTATTATTATTTGGTGAGAATGAAAGCTGACCCTAACATAGTTGGGAAAAGGCTAGGCAGAACGATTTAATTTTGTCTTTCTTTGTCAGGAGGTGACGGAAGATGGTCCCGTGGTAGCTCAAGCAGTGGCTATAGCTGACGGCACCAGGAAGAAGAGCGCTAAACTAAGGTAAGCAGCTATACAAGATGGAAATTTGAGATGGGGCATTGAGGGCAATGGTCTTTACAGTTGTAGCTACAGGAAAACGTTCTTAAGAGATTGTCCTTATGCTGGTTTCACACGGGTGCAGAGCAGTGAGGCAGAGCAGTAGACAGCGCAGTACTGCTCCTGTTTGAACGCACACGCCGAGTCAGAACAGTACTGTCTTGACAGTAACCAAGGCAGAACAGTTAATAACTCGCCAGTAAATTTTTTCAGGGCAGTTTGCTCCCCGCACCACCTTTCTAGCTTGTCTGTCTTGTGTGAACGCGAAGGCAGTGCAGTGCAAAGAGCAGGACAGTGTGCGCGCGCGTCCCGACTTGTTTATCGCTATCATTCGCGGACTGCCCTATTATTTGGCCCTATATTTGAACGCCACTGTCCTTCCAAACTGTTCTGCCCTACTGTTCTGCCCTCGTGTGAAACCAGCATCAGGTTTTGAAAAAATTACGAATTGAATTTTTGAAGTTCATCATCATAATCGTCTTCCTGCCCTTATCGAAACTTATTTGGGGACGGCGCAGCATGTGTTTTTAGGGTTCCGTATCCAAAGGGTAAAACGGGACCCTATTACTAAGACTCCGCTGTCCGTCTGTCCGTCTGGCCGTCTTTCCGTCTATCCGTCTGTCTGTCCGTCTGTCACTAGGCTGTATCTCATGAACCGTGATAGTTAGACAGTTGAAATTTTCACAGATGATGTATTTCTGTTGCCGTTATAACAATAAATACTTAAAAATAGGATAAAAGAAATATTTAAGGGGGCTCCCATACAACAAACGTGATTTTTTTGCCGTTTTTATAGATAATGGTATGGAACCCTTCATGCACGAGTCCGACTCGCACTTGGCCGGTTTTTTTCTTCCATACATCTCTATTAGCAGTCACTTTAGTAGTCACTCCCTTTCTAGTTATGTTATTCTTCAACACTATGCATCCATCCGTTTCTTTGGTCTTCCTCTACTCTTATAACCATCTACATTCTTACTCAAAACTTTCTTCACGATATGTCCCTTATTCCTCCGCATCACATCATCGTAAGTTCATTTATAATATCCCTTTATAAAGTCTCCATTATTTTTCAGGAGTCGTCGCGTCCGTCCAGTCTTCACGGTGGACAGATCCGGACACTTAGTATTGGCTCAAGGACAATAAGCAATAGGATTCGAAATACCGGAACAATTAAACTAAGATAACATTGTTATTTTCAATAAACTTTACAAGTATAATTTTGTGTAAACTTAGGTTAGCATTTGTCCCACCGCGAACGATGAGCGAGCAGCGACATACATTCCGTGTAAACAAAAGAGATGAATATATTAATAGTCGATCGCTGACTGTTCACACTGCCGGCGAGGACTCGCTCCACTAGTTTGTCGTTGAGTGACAAGAGCTATCAAAGATAATTACTCGCTCAGCGATACTTGCTCAGCGATGCTCGCTTGGCCGACAGATCTCACGTCGAGAGATCAACCAGCGGTCATTTGCGAGTGGTGCGAGTAATCGCCCGTCGCACTCGCACACTCGCTTATAGCCCAGCGACAAAACACGTCTTTTATCTGTTCTGTGGACAAAACTATCAGAACTACACACTCGCATCTCGCTGCTCGCCAACTCGTTTCTAGTTTCTAGCTCTACTCGCTTCTCGCTCATCGTCGGCGGTGGGACAAGTGCCTTAGTCGGAAAGGGTACAGGCTCCGATTCAGAACTTTTTCGATAAGCAGTCGTCAACCGATTCGGTTTGTCATCTCGTTCCGTTTACGATGCTTGTAATGAGAGAGAAAGAGATAGCTTACCGGATCCTTCGACAACTGTCTAATCGAATCGTTCTGAATAAGGGACTGATCCGAAAAGGTATTAAAGTACCCATAAAATTGAATAACTTTTGTTCTACAACTTTCCCCAAAAGCCAATGGTATTAGAGAAATTGCTGTTTTAGGATTTCTAGAAGATTATTACGCCATAATCTTTGTAACATCAGCTGTGTTACATTTGAGGTCATATGTATTTAACGCGGCATTCTACGTAAGCGATCTAGAAGCGGCGCGGCGCGACGCGAAAACAACAAACAGTCGATACCTATTGAAGTGGCCTACGTGACCAAACGCACGAGGAGTGCGGTGCGGCGCGGCGCGAAGCGACGCGATCAGTTGGCTTGACATTTTCACGCGAACTCGATGCGATGCCGTACAGTGTTACTGAATGACGGCGACGCGCGGCGGACGTTTCGCGAGCTCATAGGACAAAGCCGCCGCTTCGCACCGCATCGCGTGTCACCGCATCGGATCGCTTCGCAATTCGCATCGCTTTGAACCGCCTACGTAAGACGCCGCGTAAGACCACGGATTACCTATTAGCTACTTTTTATAAATTCGTAACTAAATCAAAGTTATTGATATTTTAAATAAAAAAAAAAACTTCTGCATTCAAATTAACACTTGCTGTAAGGGCGAGATTCACAGACCACAATTAGACTGCTAAGTAAACGTTTCGTACGAATATGAACATTCATGTTATTCAAATAATGTTCATATTCGTATAAGAGAATGTGAATAAGCAGTTTATACCAATAAGAACATTAAGATCATACGAATAATATTCATATTCGTATGAAACGTTAACTTTACTTATTAGCACAGTAAAGTCTAATTGCGGTTTGTGAATCTCGCCCTATGAATCTCGCCCTAAAACAGTCCTCAGTGATACTTTAAGTGGCTTACAGATTAGTACCCTTTTCCGATTAACCTTGTATAGTTAGTGAATGGTTAATGAACTCTTTAAAGCTTATTACAAGCTTAAAAGCTTCGTAGCTGTTGTTTTTACTTTGATTCAGTCTTTGATTCATATTTACAAGAACCAAGCTCTATTGAAAATAACAATTATCTTATTATTTATTTACCTGAATTAGTATTATTTATTATTAAAAAAAGTCATAGTGCGAATGTCTGTTTTGCTTTGCATTAGTTTTTAACAAGAAATAGTTTTTGTATCAAATTCAATACCAGGATTGTTATATTTCCTTCTGTAATAGATTTCAACGTCCCTATTTGTGTCTTCAAATAAAAATACTTATTTATTTGAATTGTATTGGCTTATTTTTATTTTATTAACACATTCGAGTCCACCATACTTTTCATAGAGCTCCTATGCTAGCTCCCGCCATACATATTGCTAGTGGAACTTAGGAAAGTCCATGGCATTACGTTTGCGCTAAGAGTGAACACTCGAGGAGGGTGGTTCCGGGCATTAGGTTAAAAACCGTAAAAATATGCTACTACGTCGTAAAATAGGTGTTCGCTTCTTTCATGACGGTGCATTTTCCAAGAAAAAACCTACATTAAAATGAGCCCTCCACGAGGGTGCCCGGCATGTACGGCTGTCGGCAGTAGTGCCGAACGAGCTATCGTACGACGCTTCGGTGGGTGATTCAAAATGGTTTAGAACCACACGCGCAGTCACCTAACAGACGCTATATCACTGTGAACGATAGGAGCGGACTGAGCCATTAGAAACACCCGCGCCACCCGCGACCGCGCCCGCCTCACGCAGACGCGCGGCTCACTGTGAATGCAACTGGCGTCTACATACATTTTGATTTACACGCGCCCGCGCTAGCACCAGCGCCCGCCTCCACTCTGAAAGAGTACTTAGCTGTTGTTGCTATTAGGGCCCTATCTCACTAGGACACTATGGTGGCGGCCACCGGTTGCGCCAACAACAAAATGTATGCAGTTGTATAAATGGTAAATGGGCATTTTATTCGGACCTGTGACTCACCAGCGACCACTAACGAAACTAATACTACCCAATGTGATGAGTCGCATGTCTCAAAAGTATGGGAAAGTTTTTTTTAGCGAAACAAGAATTAATATAAAAAAAGGATTTTCGTATATCCATATCCTTCTAAATATATAAAATGCTTACAAAAATGCACAAAGATCTTCCTAAAAAGGTATAAGAATGTTTAGGAGCTTTTCTATCTTGTTCCTCGCAGTTTTTTGAACCACATAACTTTTTTCCCCCATACATTTGGATTAAAATAAATACATTCGGTGAAATGTTAACCCTAAACCTTCAAAACAAACCATACTTCATTAATGGACGCGTACTTTTGAGGTACCGGGTCAAAAATGCGCAATGACCTTTGTTGCCGGCAACCGAATCACCCGCTATACATTTTGTTGGTGGCGTGACGGGTAGCCGCCACCATTGTGTCCTAGTGAGATAGAGCCGTAAGTCATATATTTTTTTTTTTTTTTTTCTATTTGACTGCTGTAGGTCGTCCTAGGGGACGGTTTCTACGTAACCGGGCAGTTATTGGCGTGACCTGAAGGGTCTCCAGCCAATGGGGGGGAAGTAAAATACTTAACCTAAGCTAACTACTTGTACTACACTAACATCATGACTACCTGCAACAACAGCACTAAGGGCGACCCCTAGTGGGACTCGGACCTCGGCTTAGGGCGTTGCTGGCGTGGACACAGGGGGGGGGGAGACAGCTTGATGGGGGCTGAATTATCGGTGTGACTGCGGAGTCTGAAGAGACGACCGGCTCTACGACGGGAGAGCTCGGTGGATCGTGACCGGCGGCGAGGACGATATGCCGGACGGCGGCGGACGTTGTGTATTGTGCTGGTCGATTTACTCGCCTCCTGGAGGAGGGTTATTTCGTCGTCGGGTTCTAAAAGTGTGTGCCTGGGACGGCGAACTTTACTTATGAGAGAGGGACTGTAGTCGGCCGCTGCGGCGACTAGGGGGTTCGGATGGCGGGGGGCATTGTCGAAGTAACGCTTGGAAATGCGTTTGAGGTATTGCCTGATGGTTGGCATTTTTAGATCGAGATGGAGTTGGACGTTACGCATGAACCACGGGGCAGCCGCAGCTCTGCGCAACACTCGATTCTGGAGGGTTTGGAAGGATTTGAAACGACAAGGCTTAACGTGAACACGACGCTAGCGTAAGTCAAGATGGGGCGGATGCACGTCACGTAGATTCTCACCTTATTTCTAAGTGACAATTTACTGCGTGCTCTAAGGATGGGGTGGAGGCGACCGACAGCGAAAGCGGCGCGAGCGCGCACCGCTTTGATGTGGTCTCGGAAACTCACATGGTGGTCTAGGATAACCCCCAGGTATTTGGCTTTCATCTCCCAAGGGATCTGTTTGCCGAACATTAGGACGGGACGGATGTGGGTGTGGGAATCACCGTGTCTCTCGAAAAGAACGGCTGCGCTCTTTTCGGGATTCACCTCTATTCTCCATTTTCCGGAACCAGACCCCGAGGGCGTTGGCTGCGGTTTGAAGGGTTCGAGAGATGCTATCGAGACTCCTACCGGAATAGTAGATAGCCGTGTCGTCGGCAAAGAGAGCCAACTTGGCCAAGCCACGTTTGGGAATGTCGCTGGTGTACAGCGTGAACAGAAGGGGCGATAGCACGGAGCCCTGAGGGACTCCGGCGCGGATGGGGTGAGGGGACGAGAGGGTGCCTTCTAGGCGATAGCGGAAGGAGCGATCCAACAGAAAGTCTCGAATGATGAGCACGAGACGGTCCGGCACGTTGAATTGGTACAGTTTGTGTAATAAACCGTTGTGCCAGACCTTGTCGAAGGCTTTCGCTACGTCGAAGAAGAGCATGCCCGTTTTGTACGAGCGCATAAAACGGGAGCTAATGTGTTCGACTATGCGGTGCAATTGTCGAATGCAACAGTGATGGGTTCGAAAACCGAACTGTTCATCGGGGATGAGTTTACGGGAGTCAGCGAAATCCTTTAAACGGATATAAATGAGACGCTCATAGATTTTCCCAAATACATTGAGAAGACTGATCGGGCGGTAACTAGTGGGCTCACTCTTGGGTTTGCCGGGTTTGGGGATACCGATAACGGTGGCTTGTTTCCAAGCTTGCGGAAAGATGTTATTACTCAGAGCGCCATTGAAGATGGCGGTCATGAGGACTATGAGCGGGGCGGAAAAGTGTTTGATCACCTTATTGGTGATACCGTCTGAGCCAGGGCCGTAAGTCATGATGTTAGTGTAGTATAAGTAGTTAGCTTCTTCCCCCCCCCCCATTGGCTGCAAACGGTCCGCAAGGACAAGCAGTCTAATAAATAAATACTTGGACTTGAAATAAGTACTTCTTTTTAGCATTTATTAAAAAAGGAGGGGATAGAAATTAATATCATTCGAAAGGTACTATGCCATGGATGTGTATAAAAAAACGTGTGAATGTTGCCATTAAGGCAAGTAAAATCAAGGTCGAATTGCGACCACAAGCGATACTAATTTTCATAAAGGCCCGTACCATACGGATCGTATCAAGTATTCGTATTATGTACGATTTCCACGAAACGGGCCGCGCCGGAGCGCATGTCACACTGTGCTAAAGAAAATTCAGGCTTCTATACAATAGTTAAGTTTCATGTTTGCGTGGAACTTACACAGCTTGGAACTCGGTTAGATCCGCGCGTATGCCGCGGCAGCCGGTCGGCTCCTCGCGTACGTGGACGGCCTCGATCGGCTGTCGTCGCGTCCGGTCGGCTCCGTTCGGCCACACCGCAGGTAGAAACTGACTGCGACAGCGGAGACACGAGCACGCGCGCGCATGCTCCCGGGTTCCAGCAGATTGTAGCCGTCGGGCGGATGCGGTCGGCTACTGGCGCGTGCTCGAGCATCCGCTGCAACGCGCTGCGCTCCTGCGTGTCCCGGTTGGTGGAAATCGTACATTAGAGCAACGTATCACAATTAAACACATAACTGTTACACTAGTGATCATCATACGCGTCAGCGAAGCTTTAAAAGAACATGATGTGTGAATCAATTTCCTTCTACAAATGTCGGGTTATGTTATCATTCTTATGACGGAAATAAAACTCTAAAATCACTCACTGAAATTACCAAGGTTTCATTATAACAACAATAATACCGTAAAGACACAACAGAACAATGAAAAACGTAGGAACACTTGTTAGAACTAACATATTTTCCCTTATAAATGCCATGGGACCGGTTAATAGCAGCTTGACACGGTTGAACCCGAAATACTCTTCCGTACGAAGCTCAGCAGTTGCAGTTGAAACAGTCACCGTTCCACCTCTTCCTACTTCTATAAAAGCACTGTCAGCTGCAGGAGGTTTTAAAATTTCAAAATAATCCTTCACAATTTGAGGCCTCTTCAATTTTTTCATAGACACCGTGGAAGTTGGAATGGCTTCTCGCCCTTCCATACTCATTTTGAGCATCAACTGGTCTATAACTTGGTTTTGTACTAAGTCGCATTGCACGTATTGGTCAGATTTAGCTTTAAGATGATCTTCTAAAACGAATACCTCTTTGTTTAACGTTTTTATGATAGGTCGTTCATACTTGATCGGCGCAGGTTCGATCTCAGTTGGTTGGATTTCCAACTTTGGCGGATGTTTTAAGATCGTTAGTGATGTTTTTAGGTCCTTTACAATCTTCTCGGCTAAAGTTTCTTCCAATCTCTTCACAGCTGATTCTAATACTAAAGTCAGTCGATCCCACATGTCGCTCAAATCTGTGGGATATTTATTTCTTACTTCTTCGGAACACGTTTTTCTTTGTGTTTTCACTACTTCTTTAAGTTTGGCTTTTATAGCTACGTCGTTTGGTAGGGCGATATTTTTTTTTGGGCATGTCATATTTTCTACTTCAAATGATTTTTTTAATATGTTATTTCTTACATCTATAGGTGAGTCTTTACTGTTAGGGATTAGTGAAAAGCTAGTCATCAAATTGTCTGTTACTATGACGTCGTTTATATTACTATTGAAGTTTGGAACAGAACTAGTACAAGGTATCATCTCCGGATAGAATCCAAGATTTATAACCTTGTCTATCAGAGTGGTTCTTTCATCAATATTATTTTGCTGAAAGTCATCCTTACTAATTACATCGGGATGCAAACTTTCAGCACGTATCGTTGCATCTGAGTTATTATTAGATATTAATGTGAATCCAGAATGAGTGCTTGCTTTATGAAAGTCAGAACTTGTTCGAGCGATAACAAAAGTATCGTCGTCACTGGATACAATTGATTTTTTATCATAAGTGTGAGTTCCATTGCATACGTCTTTTTCATTTAAATTAATAGGATTCAATTGGTCGTAATCGATTTTATCGTATGTAGGGGAATTATTATTAAGTGTTCCAGATATAGGTTCTGAATTAATAGGCACAAGTGTTTCAACGCTATTCAAATTGTCTGTATGCAAAAATTCCTCATTACTATTACCGGTATTTTGATTTTTATTAGGTATTGTTGCATTAAAAGCTACAGCTACTGCGACATTAATAACATCTGTTTTATAAGGTGAAACTTCTGAAACCACTTGTATTACGGAACTTACAGTTTTTATGCTGTAAAAATCTTCATTTCTCGATGACGAAGAGCTTTTACGTTCCAATGTATTCTGGCTGGTGTAGCTTATAAAAGATTTTTTCGTAGTTGAAGGCGAAGAAGTTAAAGAAGCGTCATCATAGTCACTGATACCCATACCGTCGTAAAGTGAAACTCTTTCCGCACCGTCGAGTAAGTTTTCTTTTGCCAATACTTTTTTTAGAATCTGCGACCTGGAAACAACTTTCGATAGAAAGTTGGAATAAATTTGTTTTTGAATTTGATCTGAACGTGGCGAATTCATTTTTGTTTTTTTATAATACTTCTCCAGTCTTCTAGTGATATATTTTTTTTGATTTTTGATTTTAAAATGTATGCTTTTAAACTTGACGACGCGTTTGTTTTTCCTAGGCTTTTTCTTGGGAAATTTGTTGTTGTCTTTATATCTTTTAATATGTTTTGACGCGTTAAATATTATTTCAGGCTGTTCATCCACCGTTATATTGTTAACTACGTCGTAGCTACTTATTTGAGGAGACTTTTTTTCTGCGTCTCCACATTGATTCTCATCAATAATATCAATTTTTACTTCACTAATATTTGGGATGGTTAGTACATGGGAAAGTTTTTCCGTTGGAGACATAGTGAATGTTTTTACTGAACTGATAGAGCCGGTAGGTGAAATTGATTTAACACTCGGCGTACTGTCTTCAAGACTTTGCTTGTTAGGAACTTGTTGATGTTTTGTTGGGTCATCATGGGACTCCTGGACAGCAAAGGCTACCACATACGTGGGCAATCTTTTTGGATATGTTGTTGCTGATTTTGGTCCTTTTCCTTTTTTCATAACTGATTCATTCGTTGTTTCCATTTTGATTTAGAATTGCTTCTGCTTATCTGAAACAAACACGCAATAAGGTACACGTGGAAATAAAGCAGAGGCCAATATAAAAAAAAAATACATTCTTGTAATGCCTGAATTCTAAACAACCTAGTGTCAGGAACTAATAAAATGTCCACGGTCTTGTAGTTTTTTTTATTTAGGTATAAAAAGTACAAAACACAATGTATTAGAATCCTAAATCAGAAAGTTTTACAAAAAGAACTGAAGTGTTTCCACGGACTTCAGAGTCAATTTCTGTTCCTTGCCCAACCTTTTTTGAATCGGGAAATTTGACTAATTTATCCTTCAAAATATATGCATAAAACAAACTGGCTATTATGAGGACAGGGATCCAAATTAACATACAGTACACACAGCCTTCACCGAAACCCATTCCTTTGCGTTCTTTACAGGTTGTCACCAATCTCATGTCTTCGAACTTCGATTGTTCATCATATACTTCTTGATCTGGTTGTTGAGGAATGCACATTGAAGAACAGTACCCATAATCAGGTCCATCGTTCATCATTGGTAGTATACAGGAATCGTCAGAATGACTGCTTGAGTGACAAGTACAAGACGGTTGCTTTATAAGCGACCGCTGCGCCGGCATCCTACTTTCATTCTTTATTTCTTTTCTTCCCCACGGGTACCATCTTCTGCAATTTACAGATGAACAATTTATAGATGAAGGATCGCGGTTCACACTATAAGTTCGACATTGAAGGTTTTTTTGATAAGCATCGCAAAATAAAGCAATCAGTTTTCGTTTATTTCTCTGTTCTGAAGACAATTCAAATAATGATCTTGATTTTGGTAAAGAACACGTCAGTGCTTCATCGGCGACCCTGCACTCAGTAACGTTAGCCTTTGATGTCATGTCAGTGACTTTTAGTATTGATTCACTATCGATTATGCGATATGATGTGCTTTTCTTTGAGAGTCTATTGTAATATTCAAATGTTTCTCTCTTTTTTGGTTCTTTGGTTAATTTTAATCCAGATAACAGTTTTTGTTTTTCAGCAAATTCTTTTGAATATTGTACTGATTTGCTTGCTTTGCTTGAATTTCTCACTGCTTCATATTTAAAACTAGATGTCATGTTGTTGCTTGGGTTACGAGATATGTTGGTTTCGGCGTTAGATTTATGAGACTCTCTTTTAAGGTGTTCACTTACAAATTTTTCTGCTGCTGCAGCTAGATCTTTTATTACCGCTCGAAGTTCGCTTATCTCTTGTACAATTTCTAATTCACTTGTTAAGGTACTACGTTCAATAACGCTATTTGGTTTAGAGTTTGAATCAATTTTATCTCTTGAATTCATATTAAAAATATATTTAGTTTGGCTGACCGTGCTATCAAGTAACGGAATAATTTCAGGAGTAGATTCGCAAGAACTGTTATCATTTTCTGTTGGATCTTTTATTGATTCTTGTTCCAATTTTGCAGGCGCCTCTATCTCAGTTTGTTGTATATTGTATAGTAAAGTTGGTTTTAAATCATAAATACCCAATGCTTGATTACTAATATCCGTACACACATCTTTTGTTCTATGTTCATACATTGGAAACACATTTATTCGAACATCTAATTTAATATTTTTGTTTCCATCGTAATCTTCAAAGTATTGTAATATATTTTGACAATGTTTTAAAAAATCCTTTCCTTGTGACATTTGGTTGTTGGCTTTCTTGTAAAGAAATGTAAATTGCTTGTGGTGGATTGTGTCAAACTTGGTTGCTTTGAAATTGGGTGACATTTTGCTTGCTAAATGTCTTTTCCGTTTGTTGATTTTACCTCTATTTAAAGTCCTCTTATAGCTATTATTAATTTTAATTCTTTCATGTTTGGAAATATCTAAAGATTCCGATTTTTTGAGACTCGGAAATTCGATACTTTGATTATTGAAATCAATTGTAACGATGGGATCACTTTGATCTTCTTCGTGCAAGCAGTTCTCATTTTTTTCCTCGATGTAAATATCTTTTGGGTCATCAGTGGTTCTGTTATTTATTAATTCTGTAGATTTATTTTCGGTCATAGTGAAAATATCATTTTTGGTCTCATATGGTATATTTTTGTTTAAGTTAGCGACGACTACAGGATCATTGACGTAGAGGCTTTTTAAAAGGCTCGGCATAACATCCAATTGTTTTTTATTAATTTCAATGCTTTTTATTTTTATGTTTTCAATATTTGTCGTACTTGAAGTTTCTGTCGCGCTTTTATAAAACGGCTTTGGGAAGAATACAATATGACGCTTTCTCTTTTTCTCTTTGATATCAGAATTCGAACACCTCTTCGTTAGAGATTTCGTTGAAATTGCCACTAAATCGAGGCTTGACGAATTAAGTAATTTAGATGACCTACCAATGGACAGGATTATGTTTTTACGTTTTATTTTTTTCATCTTATACCATGAGTTATTTTGGTCTTTCTTTTCATCCAATCCTCTTTTGTGAAAACTTCTAGGTATGCTCAATGTAGATATTATTCTAATGTCTTTATATTGGAAAGGGATGGTGAGAGATGAAGAATCCTTTTGACTAATATTGCTAGAAGATCCAACTTTTACATTACGTGCTTTTTGTTTGCAGTATTGACAAGTAATAGACGTGGTTGCAACTTTTTTATTTTTCACTTCTTGATTGGTAGCCTCCTTATGTAAAACATAAGTGGAATCGGAAGATGATCCTAGAGTCTTCCTTGCATCTAATTTTTGAATAAGAGAATCTAGTACTGTATCTATTTTTTGTTTTGTGTCCTTATTCTCTAACAAATGTTTTTTAATCCATTGATTGAGGAGATCTTTCAAATTATCTATCATGAGTGATGCTATGTCTAATGGTGGATTGCTTTTTTCATTATTGTCATTATCTCCGCTAGCACTTATATCCGGAAATTCTTCTATAGTATCAACTTCAGTGTCTACTAGTGTTGAATATCTAGATTTAGCTGAGCTATCTTGGTTAGACAATCTATTCTTTTTGGTTCTGTAATATCTTCGCAGGATACAAACGTCGGTTTCAACACTCAGATCCCTTTTCATTTTCCCCCTGTCCATGTAATAGTTATGATGGTTTTCTAGATTCTTCTTAATTTGTAATATCCCACTCCTTGAATATACTTGTGATGCACCAGAAATAGTTCTTGAACGTGAAATCATTGTTGCATTTTGCTTTTTGAAAATAAGTTTCGTTTCTCCATCTTTATCTTTATTTCTTAATCCAGTATTGCTTTTGCCCATCTTAAAAATCTTCTCGGCTCTTCTGTAAGCAAAAATATTAGTATTCTATTCATCTTTGTTATTTTCTTTGTCTATTTTTGTGTGTGTATTATAATAATCTCTTTTTCAATACTTGAATCCGTCTGCCAAGTATCTTTAACTATTTAATAGGACCAATTAGTTGTAGACTTAAATGATGACGAAGAAATTGTACTTGAACAGACACAGACTACAGAACTTAGCTTAGAAACTCAGATACGATAATGTTCAGCTAATATCACTGAGGATACGCTACAAAAATAGTTAACAGAAGCTAAATATAAGCGGTAAATATAAACAAAAAAATGGTTAAGAATATTATTTAATATAGGACCTAGGGCTGGTAAATCTTTAATTACGTGAAGAAGTCATTCAGGGGTGGTTTTTATAGAATTTTTCAGAATCATCTACAGTTGTATTGCATTTTGTTACGTGGGTAGGCCTCTCACAAGATAGACCGATTATCTGTTAAAATGTTGCCTAATAATTGGGTTAAGGTTAAGTCCCAATATCAGCCCTTATCCGTCCACTGCTGAACATAGGGACTCTTCGTAGTTCGCTGTAATGAACGCTCTGGAAATTCATAACCAGCAAACAGATTGATCATAGCTATAGGAGGTTGCTGGTAACCATCATCTTATCATAAACCTTTAACGATCGACAAGCACTATCAGGGCTTAATGATTCTCCTTCTCTCTCATGTGGGTACAAGATAAATGAGAGTAGCTCATGCCGTGGTGATAAGATTAGCTAGTCAGCAAGGTTGGTAGCGGGGCTGACTACCCAGGGTGCGCTGGACGTACTTAAGCATCGTCACTCTTGTTACCGTATTACGTATTAAAATATTTCAGATACTAACCAAAAATTTTATGAAAATCATTTCATTTTCCAAAATATGTTGATGTACGCAAGATTTTCGCTGTTTCAATAAGTTATTTGCAAATTACAAACGTTCACATAGGAAAATTTTGCTTTCTTGCCAATCTAATTGATTCTAATGACATCAATATTCTTCTTTTTAATTATTGTCTTCTTATATTTTTATTTTGATAGATATTTTTTTCAATGAGGTTCAATTTCAATAAAAAAATTTTTTTTGCTTTTGATTTGTTTTTGTAAATAAACATTACTTTATCATAACATCACGCCTGTATTCCCAGAAGAGTTGGGCAGAGGTGTATAGTACACCATTTCGCCGTTATATTTAAGTCACATGTTACACGGGACGAGCCTATTGCCATCAACCGGGCACAAATCCAGACTCCGGAATGCTACTGAAAAATTCCGCAGGGAAAAACTCAATAACACTTTTTTTTAAATTGTAATTCATTTCCAGGTACAGGTAATCGTTTCGTTAAATCCTGTTCAAATTAAAAATACACCTTGTACTTTTTTAGATATTTCTCTCATCTCGACTGAACATCATTCCGGCCGCGTTTCTTCAAAGACGGAATAGAGACTCAGCTTCACCGATATTAAGAAGTTGGTTGTAATTCTATTAAACTTATAACTAGTCTGCTGAGCTCCCTTTGGCGTTAGCCAATTTAGAAAATTGTAAGTTTCAAGTGAGATAGTCATAGCTATGATAGGCTAGCGGTTGAACGCTTGCCTGCCATCCTCGACGGTCAAAACTCGATCCCAGCCCACACCTCTGAGTTTCAGAATTCATCTGCGTGGAAGAAACGTGAAACGCTAGTACAGGACGCCCTTGGACAACCACTGATGTCATTGGTAATGTTCTTCAAAAAGGTCAGGTGCGTAGTACTCTCAACCGGCGTGCGTGTATGATAAGATGTATCAACGTGGACGAAGTGCAAGGAGTATGTAAGGATCGTAGCATGTGGCGTTCTAGTTTCTGCCTACTCCCATGGAAAAAAGATGTGAGTTTATGATTATCACATGTGTAGTCCTTCAACCCTCATTAGGCCAACGTGATGGACTAAGGCCTAAGCCCCTTTCATTTAAGGAAGAGGTACATGCCCAGCAGTGGGACAGATATGAGCTGATAGTGCTATTATGCTGATGCTAGTCGTACTGGTCCTGAAATACTAGGTAGAGTTGTATCTCATACACTGATACACACGGGAGCAACGAATATGAATGGGATTTGGAGGCGAGGGCCCTCGCGCTGAGATATCGTCAGCGCAAGGAGGTGCCTGAGCGGAGCGAGCTCCGCCAGATCCTAGTGGCTGAATGGAAGGAGCGACTTGCGTAACCCAGCGCAGGGCCAAGGTTCTGTCCATGGTCGGGAGCTAGAGTGCGTGGGAAGTCGTCGCCTCCTTCTGCGAGGAGGTGATGGCTACCAAGGAGGGAGCGGAGAGAGAGAGAGAGGCAGCTGCCACTCTCCCTTCCCGCGCAAAATGCACCGGGCGCCGGAGGGCGCGCGACGATCTCCGGCCACCGAAGTGTGTGGCCTGCGGGCGGCGGGTTAGGGGACCCGCCGCCCGACCAGTAACAGGCCCGAGAAGGCGGCGCGCTGTGTTCCGTGCGCGCCTCTCAGGAAGACGTGGGGCAAGGCCCCACAGAGGAAGAGGTCTGCCAGGGGCTGGCGGACCGAGGCCTGCCGGGGTTGCGGTGCATGCAGCTGCGAATCCCGCGACCTCGGCCAAGGGTCAGGAGAAGGAACATCGTGGGTTTTTAGCTGGCAAGAGTCCGGCATACCCCTTCGCCTCCCCCAGGCGAAGGGTATCCATAAGGATTTTCCCAAGAAAAAAAAGGAGTCGAGTGACAATTTTTAGGAGAACAATTTAACCATATTTTATTTTATGGAGGTGTTTTAAGATTCTTCGATTCTAGATCTTGTGTTATGTTTGCTACAAGACCAATGCAGCAATCAACTAAATATTATTATGATTATCAGAATATAATATTCTCAACAATGAGCCAAAGATCTTAGGAAACTCATCGCGTCCGCGGATATTATGAAGTTTATTGTAATTCAATTAAACTTGTAACCAGAATGCGCCCTTTGAAGGGCCGCCAATTTTAACTGACGAGTTTAGGGGTCACGATGAGAACTGGGTATCTGACATTGTTGTTACTAAATAAGTGCTGTTGAGATTATTTGGCAAAGTATTTTCGGACTTGGATTCCTTTGTTGTTGAAGAGTACTTCGTTATGGAGTACTTAATTGAGAGTCCACGTGAAGAAGTTTCAGTAAACCTTTAAATCGTAGTAATGGCAATATTGTTTTTGGATTCTTTTGAATGATTTGTTTACAGTTTGATAGTTTTTTCAACATTTTTTCAAGGTACGTTCAAGACAATCGCAATCGACTCGATTAGCACAGTAGACGACCACTGCTTGGTTTTTTACCATAATCGGTCGATCCGCGCACGGATCAAATGTATGGTCCTTCGAGTTTAGTGGTTTATGCATTATAGATTTGTGTCTGTTAATGACATACAAGAGAAATCTTAGTTTAGCATAACAATTAAAAATATAAACTGTCAAGAGCGAGACGTTTCGGTCTTTCGGCATGGGCATGCTCGACAGCACACAATGATTTTTTATTGTTTATGCTTTCATTGTGTATTACTTCCTTCTTTTTTTCTTCTGGTCTGTCACTGCTCCACTTCATGGTTGTTTTGACTTACAACTAAGGGCAATAAGTTATATATTATTCAAGAGTCAAAGTTTACCAATATCTTCGTAATACTTAACCATTATTAACCACGCAAACCCTATTTAATGTGAAATAAAATTCTTGTATTTTAACTTTCGTGAGACACATTCATATTTATGATGAGTTACGGTTTACTCACGTGCATTTTTCGGGATTGCCCGTCTAGTTTCGGACCCAAATGGAGCCTTAAATCATGAGCTGAACACACGGCGAGGTCCCAAGTTGAACTCAGCGTTGAGTTCAGCTCACGATCAAAGGGTCTGTTTGGGTCACCGGTAAACCGTAACTAATCATGAATATAAAATAATATTTCACAACAGTTTCAGAAGTCGGTGCCTTCAATTTGGTACACACGGCAACACATCAAGCTATACATTTCCAGTTTACACTGACCTCTCACTGTAAGGAAATCCTATACAATGCGAGATCAGCTTATACTGGAAATTTATAGCTTGATCTGTAGCCGTGCGTACAGCGTGGATTAGCACCGACTTCGGAATGATTCAACAGAACATAAACATACAATTACAGCAATCGCGGGTATTTTGTTATTATCCATTGAAGAGTTACATTGTCAAACTCCGAGGGCCTCGGGAAATACTCTTTCAAACGAAAAATCGCTTCGAGTGTGCCTATAAAATTTGAAGAGATCCCTCGATTTCTCCAGGATCCTATCCTCAGATCCTGACCTGGTGACCATGGGACTACCTGGGAAGTATACCCTTTCTAACAAAAGAAGAATTTTCCAAATCGGTCCAGGCGTTTTTGAGTAATCGGGAAACATACATAAAAAAAAAAACCGACGAATTGATAACCTCCTCCGTTTTTTGACGTCGGTTAATATCGGGTGTAAAAAGACCCTTAACGATAACGAAAACCACATATTCTACCCATCATTGGGATCATTTTTTTCTACCAGACCATACCTGGGAAACCATTGGCTTTGGAGATATTGAAGGTCAAAGTATACATGTTTTTTTTTAGTTTTTTCCAAACCTATTCTAAGTGATAATACTAAACTTTCTTCCAAACAACCTTATCAAAATTTTAAATTTTTCCTCACAAATTACGCGTTTGAAGTTACAAAAACGCTACGAATATCAAACGCACACGACCGCCCTGGCTCGGCTGTGTGGCCGCTGCGCGCATGCAAACGCGCGGCATCGCCACAACCACGCTACAAAGAAAAGCGTTTTTTTTTATGCCAAAAAATAAAAGTCGTTTCCCAGCAATTATTTTTGGTCAATGTAATTTCGTTTGATGTACAGAGTGCGTAGATTTCGGCTATGTGATGGGTCTTTTTACACTCTGTATTTATTGAACTTCATTTCAAAAATGCCG
Source organism: Amphipyra tragopoginis (assembly GCA_905220435.1). Classification (NCBI taxonomy): domain Eukaryota; kingdom Metazoa; phylum Arthropoda; class Insecta; order Lepidoptera; family Noctuidae; genus Amphipyra; species Amphipyra tragopoginis. The sequence goes on from HG992016.1 coordinate 5,642,810, forward strand.
TATACCTCGTTCTCCTCCACAGTTACAAGCCTATAGTTTACGCGGTTTGATTAAAAGGATTTGTAAAGGACCTTCTTTGTTCACAAAAAATGTCGAGAGAACTGCTCCAAGTTTGATTGGACGAGTCGTAATTACTTTCAATGTCTCTTCAACTCCAACAATGCTGGCTTAATTATGATTTTGGACAAGTCTTGCATTGTTTTAGACTTTGAATTGAGATGAAAGGAAAACATTGATTTGGTTAGATTGGATTTGGTTTTACGTTTTGCTTAGCCTTTCCCAATTATGTTGGGGTCAGTTTCCAGTCTAACGCGGCGTCTTACGTAGGCGGTTCAAAGCGACGCGAATTGCGAAGCGATCCGATGCGGTGACACGCGAATTCAATGCGATGCGGTGCGAAGCGGCGGCTTTGTTCTACGAGCTCGCGAACCGCCCGGCGCGCGTCGCCGTCATTCAGTAGCACTGTACGGCACCGCATCCAGTTCGCGCGAAAATATCAAGCCAACTGATCGCGTTTGCTTCGCTTCGCGCCGCGCCGCACCGCACTCCACGTGCGTTTCGTCACGTAGGCCACTTCAATAGGTATCGACTGTTTGTTGTTTTCGCGTCCGGTTGTGCGTGGTATCATCCGTGAAATCACGCACCGTGGGAAGCCACATTATGAGGGTGCGTGATGTGGATGCGGCGCACCGCTTCGCACGCGTCCGCGATACCACGGACGAGTCTCTTCCCATGGTGCGTGGGTGCGAGCTCGTACGTCGCGGTGCGCGCTATCACGCACCGTGGGAAACAAGCATGAGGTTAGACCGGTTGTTAGAATTTCGAGCTTCTGACTACCTACCCGTAACGACTGTCGTCGGTATTCGTATGACAATCGGACGGATGGTTTAACGTGCTCTCCGAGGCACGGAGGGGTCTCGATGTGTAACGAATGACCACCCATCCACGGACTGACCACGACAAGTGCAGCTTAACCTTGCAAACCATACCACGTGGTTAAGTACCCCTCCTTTCATTGCACTAAACGCAAACAAAATAGTAAGCATCCAAACCAATATTTTTCCACATTTCCAGGATAGAAAACGTTCTACAAACATCCGAAATTTATTTTCCACACAATACAAAGATGTACGATGTCTTCTCATGGTACTGGACACCTTTCCATATCTATGAGGGCGTGCTCGGTGGAGACGATAAATCATAGAACGAATGTCAAATAGAGCTATATCTCACGACCAACTGACGGCCTTGCCGATAGTGTTACATAGAGTTTCGAAGAAAGAAGGTTTAGTATTTGATGTGGCATCTCAAAAAGCTACTTAACACGTTAGCTGCGGCAAGAAAATCATAAACTTTCATTTGGTGCGGTGGCGGTCGAAATGCGCATCCATCGACCTTTTCGACAGTGCGTATCAGTCCTTTTCGACCTGACACCACTAGGATAGGTTAACAGAAACATTGCTCAATCGCAACCGAACTGAAGCCGAAACATTCATTCGGGGAAAGTTTGCTAATTTACGAACGCTTCAATTGTGTTTTGATAGAATAGTTTTAGGCGTTTGGTATTCTGCTACTTATTTAAGACTAGTTGTTTTCCAGTCGTATTCCATTGAACTGCATTCAACTGTTTTGTTTTGTACATTGTAATATTACTTCAATAGTAAACATTGAAGTTTTAGCAGAAAAGCCAATATGTCGTAATCGTAATGGAATCTCAATAGTAACAACAGTCAATAATTACATAATTAGGTACAACTAACAAAATATTAGTATTAGCACAATAATTTAATTATGATAAACATTTAATCAAAATGATAAAAAGCTGATCTATAAATTAAATAAATAAATAAAATATCGAATTAAATTTAGAATATCTAGCAACAATAAATAAAATATTGAACTGCAATGAAACAAAAAATAAACTTTAAAAGAAAGTAAAAACCGATTTCAAAGAAATACTAAAATGAGTAAAATAATTACCATAATATAAAATTAACAGTTTCAGAAGTCGGTGGCTTCTATTTGCTTCAGTGTAGAGTTGCACCGACTTCTGAAACTGTTAATTTTATATTATGGTAATTATTTTACTCATTTTAGTATTTCATTGAAGTCAGTTTTTACTTTTTTTTAAAGTTTATTTTTTATTAAATAAGTTTTAGTGTCATAATTTTAACCCCCTCTTTCATAACCCTTCTTTTTGGCTTTGACGTAGTCGGGCATAAAAAGTCCTTTCAAATGATACCTTACACGATATAATGAAAACATTCCAAAGGGGGGGGGGGGACACGGACCCCCTCCTCTTTTCCAGTAGTCAGTTCCCAACAACAAATATAAACAAAGTAATATTAGTAATTTGAGAATTTTGCTTTGATCCGATGAGGAGTTCCGTTCCATATCTCTGAAGTTCATGGTCTAATCATAACAAAATTTATATGGGACCAATCGGAAAGTATACTCTTTCGAACAAAGAATTTTTCAAATCGGTTCATAAATGACGGAGATATGAGGTAACAAACATAAAAAAAAAAAAAAAAAAAAATACAACCGAATTGAGAACCTCCTCCTTTTTGAAGTCGGTTAAAAACAAGTCCTCTTCCTCTCTTCTACTATACTATGCTGTGCCCGACAGGGTCCAGGGTAATTGATTCCATAGTCTTAAGAATACCACCTCTATTAAATTACATTATGGAATGCAATAAAGAAATTGATATCCATATATCAGACAATCAGACGTCAGCACAAGAAGACGCTAGTTTCGAGTCCTAGCGGTCGAGGAGTCAACATATCCTGAGGATGCCCCGTGCAGGGGCGAAACACGTGTCGTGTATTGGTTTGGTTGCATGTTGCATTATTTTTTCAATCTTTCTGCATGTGCATAAACTTGTGGGCGGGAGGGTGGTGCTGCATACTGCATCCAAACTAGCGATCTTGTTCAGCGGAATTAAAGCTAGATATTCTATTTGCATTTTTGTATGTCATCGATTTCCGCAAAGTAACGCCTGATTTCATCATTTGTCTGCAAAACATCATATTGAGAACAATAATTAACGCTCATTGGTTTATTACAAACAATGAAATACACCAACACCTACATATGAACACAGTCAAGTAAGAAATCCGATCGGCTGCAGAGAAATACAAATGGCGACTGTGTAATCATCCGAATGAACTAGCAGTCAAACTAATGCACCAAAGCTACCTCAATCGCCTTAAACGACACGATATAATAAAGCTACATGCCAGATGGCTGCAGCTGTGTAGTACAGATGAGTAGCTATTCTCACTGGAGGAAGCACTCTGCAAAACAACATCCATGGAACTCATCTGATTATAGTCAAAAAAGACTGCAGATAAAAAAAAAATACAAAAAAAAGTAGCATACAATCGATGTTCAGCGGTGGACATTCACGGGCCAATGTGCAAAGGAAATCATAAGGATATTTTTTTATTGTATATACCTTCTCCAACTTTCGTACATCTTGTTCATATATGGTTGCCAAGAATACGGAGATGTGTACGATGCAAAATTCAATTTCTTATTTGCTTTTAAAATGAAAAAACAAACATTTAAGTCTGTTATATTTATAGTATAGTACATTGGTACTGTCAGCTTATTCTGTGAAATACTTGTACTTTATCGAGAGAACCTGTGTTGAGTGTTGTATACTTAAAATAAATAAACTATTTATGCAGGTATTACGTACGGCTGCAGTCGAGGATGCAAATAAAACCGAAATAATTTTACTTAAAGAATTTAATTAATTATAATGTTACAATTAAATCGGTAATTCTAAAGGTGCGTACATATTATATAACATAACATGTTATAAAACGTTGTTATATAACATGTTTCAGTAATGTGGAGACTGAATGTTATAAAACATGTTATAATAACAAAAGTGTTATTTAACATGTTATTAAAATTTACAACAATGTCAATAAACAAGGACGAACTCAACGTCTAAGTTTTTTTCTTTTGTTATATAAAAGTGCATCAGTCGCTGCAGCAGGTAGCAAAACGTCCTCTCGTGTCGACATTGTGAACAGTACTGCAGAACGACAAACGACAATGTTATATAACATTGTTATATTGCATTGTTATTCTAATGTGTACAGTATTGTTATATGTTGCAATGTTAAAAAACAATGTTAAATATTGTGGACGTGTTATATAAAACAAGTTACACAACATGTTACTTAATCTGTACGCACCTTAAGATGCGCGACAATTGTTCGATGTGAGAAACAAGAGTGAATCATAATTAACTTAAAATAATATTAGTCACTTGGTATTGGCATTGTACGATCACACGACATTGGGACAATCGGAATGCTGAGAGGGCAAATCTCACGGTGTACTTCAAGTATTAGTAATTGTCACTATAATTTAGGGTTCCGTAAGTAACCATATAACACAGGCATTGACCCATAGAAATCTAAATAATAATATTTTTACCGTGTGGTACTTCCTCACTGCATGTTGGGCATTGACGCGTGTTGTAAGATTCAACAAAACCCAGCACGCTTGGTGGTAGGATCTATACGGTCCACTGGCTAGCTACCACCTGAACATTAAAGTCCGGCGCCTAGCAGTTTACTGTGTTCCGTCGTGTACATGTGAGAGCCAGAGGGGTATAGGAGAATCTCTCCATATCTCTGTTACTTGGATTCGTGTACTCCATCTTAGACCTTGTTTTCTTACCATCAGGTGCGACTAGTATTTACTATGTGCGATTAGTACTTCTTATATCAATAACTATACATACACATTCCATCAATCACCACACACACACATACACACCACACCACATCACACATACACCACAGCATACACCACAGCATACTCATACGTATAAAAATCAAATGCACTCACTCATATAATCATAATATACAGCAAGTAACGGTAAACGCCGTTATCACTCAAACCATGGGTAGTTGACTTAAACATAAAAATATAGGACCGAGTAAAAAAAATATTAAAAAATATACGCGCGAGAAATGAGCGGCGCGGCGGCGCTACGACGGCGACGCGGCGTACACACACTCGCCAACGAGACAGCTGACTGATTGGGGTAGCAAACTGTGCGGGGCCGTGCGTCAGGCCACGTGGTGAGTTCCCCGCGCCCCCTCCCGTAGCTTGTTGCCCCCGCGCATAGGGTGAAATGCTTTTGAGGAAAAATGAAAAAAAAAGTGTTATTTTTAATTGATTTTACGTTCTATAAATGAAACCAAACCACTGGTTTCAAGGATAACGGTGTTTACCCTTACAGCCTGTATAACACACTATTTTTAATAAGTACATAAGACATATTACTTTCCTTTTTGCTTTATATTCTACTCAACTTTATTTAGGCTAACAGCGGTTACGCACTGCATCCGATCCGAATCCGTGAAAATACGTTCCGTAGTAGCCATAGAACTATTTGTATGGTAGTTTACGCACTACATCCGGCATCCGTCATCCGATTTCTATCCGTCATCCGTGAGTTTCTAATTCTGAAGAACAATTGACGGACCGAAGTAGCCATAGAACTATTTGTATGGTAGCTTACGCACTACATCCGGCATCCGTCATCCGTCATCCGATTTCTATCCGTCATCCGTGAGTTTCTAATTCGGAAGAACAATTGACGGACCGAAGTAGCCATAGAACTATTTGTATGGTAGCTTTCGCACTACATCCGGCATCCGTCATCCGATTTCTATCCGTCATCCGTGAGTTTCTAATTCGGAAGAACAATTGACGGATCGAAGTAGCCGTAGTACTGAATTGTTTGAATTTGAATCAGAGATCGGAATAGTGCGTAAGCAACATCTGAATTCGGTCCGAGATTTTTACTCTAGATCGGTATTTTCACGGATTCGGATCGGATGCAGTGCGTAAAGCAATATCCGAACTCGGTCCGAGTTTTTTATATCCGTATTTTCACGGATTCGGATCGGATGCAGTGCGTAATCGCTCTTAGAGTGAAAACGTCGGGAATGCATTTTGTCATTGCACGGTTCCTGTGGGCTTCACGTGGAATAAGTCGCGGGCAAAAGCTACTCAATTATATTTATTACGAATTTTATATACCCAATAAAGGCCTACAAAATAATTTCGCATAAGGCTGAGCATCCACCAGAGCTGTGCTAAGCTGTGTAGCGAGGAATGTGTTCTGTAAGCACCAATAGAATCACTTCATTTACCTAGCTTCGCTCTGCGCAGCTCTGGTGGATATGGGCTTAGCGGAGCGAGGTTTTTGTTCATACAAAACAAGCGAGAAATGCGAGCGAGGGATGTGTTGCGAGGAATGTGTTACTAGGAATGTGTGCGAGGACTTGAAAATATGCGCCTACCAGTCAGTCAATAGATGGTGTTTGGAAGAGGTAGATGATCATTTGTACACATTAACAGATTACACATTACACATTCCTCGCACAACTCTGGTGGAAAGGGTCACACCGTTTCACATCCTCGCTACACATTTTCGCACCACATATTTTCCTCGCACAGCTCTGGTGGATGTTCAGCCTAAAGCAGCTATCTTATAATTATAGCACCTAAAGGTGCGTACATGTACGCACCTTTAGGTGCTATAATTATAAGTATAACATAACATATAACATAATTTAGAGTTGTCCTACATAACATATACATATACATAACATAAATAAGTATAACATAACATGTTATAAAACGTTGTTATATAACATGTTTCAGTAATGTGGAAACTGAATGTTATAAAACATGTTATAATAACAAACGTGTTATATAACATGTTACTAATATTTACAACAATGTCAATAAACTAGGACGAACACACCATCTACGTTTTTTTCTTTTGTTATTTAAAAGTACAACTCTCTATGCAATAAAAAAAGCAGCTAGCAAAACGTCCTCTCGTGTCGACATTGTGAATAGCACTGCAGAACGACAAACGACAGTGTTATATAACATGGTTATATTGCATTGTTATTCTAATGTGTACAGTATTGTTATATGTTGCAATGTTGAAAAACAATGTTACATATTGTGGTCGTGTTATATAACACAAGTTATACAACATGTTACTTAATCTGTACGCACCTTAACGTCGCTAAAATAAAAATGACCAATTGCATTCCCGAGCTTTTCAATCTAAGGCGACGATTTCTAGATAAAAATAAGGTACAAAAAAAGTCTACTTTCTCGTACACAGCAGCCGCAGGTGGTTCCATAATAAATTAAAAACATAATTTTTATGTGGCTACCCAAAAGTCCAACAAGAGAAACAAATGGGAAAACTTTGTTCCGAGTTTGCTTTACTTAATTTTATATTGGTTACTGTAATATTTTTACTTAACTTGAGGTTTTGGTTATGCTAGGTAAGCTCCGAGAAATATTGACAGTAAGGGCCGATTTTTCAATCCTCAGATAATTGTTAACACGTTCAGTGCCGTTCAGACTAGAGGCCCTCGTGAAGGGCTCATTTTAAATGTAGGCTTTTCTTAGAAAATACACCGTCATAAAACAAGCAATAAGACCAGCGCCGTCTTTAACCTAATGGAGGCCATTGGAGGCACATAAGGATAATGGGGCCCCTATGACCTATGACCTTGACAGAGCACTATTTTTTCACAACAGACAAAGTAATAATCATAAATAATGAAGTATTGTTGCATTAGAGATTGCAATTGAAATACACAAAAAAAAAAAATATGAAAAACCAGTTCACTGATGATTTTTCTTTAATATTAAATATATTTACATATTTAAATTTATCTAAATATGCTGAATCGGAAAGCCTGATTTTCGGGCGAGAGTAGATTAGCTTCGCGCATGCAAAAACTAACGCGGCGTCTTACGTAGGCGGTTCAAAGCGGCGCGAATTGCGAAGCGATGACACGCGAATTCAATGCAATGCGGCGGCTTTGTCCTACGAGATCGCGAACCGCCCGCCACACGCCGCCGTCATTCAGTAGCACTGTACGGCACCGCATCCAGTTCGCGCGTAAATATCAAGCCAACTGATCGCGTTCGCTTCGCGTCGCGCCGCGCCGCACCGCACCCCACGTGCGTTTGGTCACGTAGGCCACTTCAATAGGTATCGACTGTTTGTTGTTTTCGCGTCGCGCCGCGCCGCTTCGCGTCGCTTCTAGATAGCTCACGTAGGATGCCGCATAAGCAAGTAGGTATTTTAGTCAGTCACTATCGTTTGATTTTTTATTATTCGAACTACCTAAATATGTTTATCAGCAATAAATATCGGTTATCGTTTGGTGATCTGGCAGGAACTAGGGGGTCCTATCTATCGCGGGGCACCGGCCCAGAGTGCCCAGTGGGAAAGAGGGCCCTGAATAAGACCCCCCGTAAACACTATTTTACTTTGTAGTAGCGTGTTTTATGACACGGTTTTTAATATGGCGTGTGTCCACCAAACTTTCTACCAAACTTGTCCCTACGCACTACCGTGGTTCCACAATAAAAGACGTAAATTTTTACTGTGGCTACTAGACGTCTAGCCGAGAATACAAATGGGAGAACTTTGTTTAATGTTTCCTTTATTTTATTTTGATTACTTTATTATTTATATCTTTAGGGTGCTGATAAACCTGAGCATTCATTTAGAATGAGCATTCTAGCGAATGTTACAAAAGACAAAATATGTATGAATGTTCAGTTCAAGAAAATTTAAAATCAGCGAATGCTCGATGTTCTGTTACAAGAGAATGCTCAAGTTTATCAGCACCCTTAGATTTTGTCACTAGATTGCTAGTGGAATTATACAGGGACCAGGAGGTTTCCGGAAAAGATTTGGCCATTCCCTCTTCACGTGTGGATACGGTAAAAACGACTTAGTGATTACTTAAAGAGGGTGGGCAGCAGCGACCCTCTGTCTGGTTATAACAACGTCCTACATTCACCAATCCGTCAGCACTAATTAATCGTAATTAGGGGCCACCGACGTAGCCTAAAGAATTGCCAAACTTAAGTGGCAGTGGGCGGGGCACATTGCTCGCAGAACGGATGGCCGATGGGACCGAAAGGTTCTGGAGTGGCCACCGCGTACCGGAAGGCGTAGCGTGGGTAGGTCTGTCACAAGGTGGACCGATGATCTGGTGAAGGTCGCGGGAATCCGCTGGATGCGAGAAGCACAGGACCGGTCGATGTGGCGGTGCTTGGGGGAGGCCTATGTCCAGCAGTGTACATGTTTCGGGTCAATAATGATGGTGATGATGATGAATTAATTGGGACAGTTATATCCTAGCTAGAGCGCTAGGCTTCTATGTAGTAGGATCTGATTACGATCCCTGCTCGCACTTACGACTTTTCGAATTTATGTGCGGATCAGAATTTGATTATCACTTGCGTATAAGGTACTAGCATTTGCCCGCAGCTTCGCTTGCGTGAAATTTTGAACCCGTTAAGTGACGATTTTCCATACAAACTTTCATCCCCTATTTAACACCCTTAGGGGTTGAATTTCGAAAAATCCCTTCTTAGTGGATGCCTACGTTACAAAAGGAACCTACTGTCAAAATTTCAAGTTTCTAACCCCAGCGGTTTAGGCTGTGCGTTGATAGATCAGTCAGTCAGTCAGTCAGCTTCTCTTTTATATGTATAGATTTTTGTATGTAGTATTATGTCTATGTATTGTGTGTAGTATGTATTTTGCAGCAGTACACCACGGACTACCCCCTCTATCTTATTCATTGTCTTCCTGTTCATCCAAAGGTTGTATGGTAGATATCGCTATCAGCGATAAGACCGCCATTGTACCCTTCAATTTAAGATATTGTAGAAGAGCTGTGTTACAGTTTTGGTGTAAAATAAAGTATATTCTATTCTAACGGGCTGGTGTCCGCAACTCCACGTCTAAGCGCATATTTTGCGTGATGGGTGGTAAGTGTAGTTACTCAATCCACCCTAACTCCTCGAAAAAGGCCTTCACACCCTTGATGTTGTTGGTGATCTCTCGGAGAGTACCTGGGTTTCCGAAGTACTTAGCCCTGTATGTGTCGACCTCAGGGCAGTTTAGTAGCACGTGGGCTGCCGTCTCGTCCTCCTCCATGCATGCACTGCACAGTGGGCTGTCTATCTATACTAATATTATAAAGAGGTAGAATTTGTTTGTTTGTTTGTATGTAGGAAGTAATCTCCGAAACTACGCATCCGATTTCAAAAATTCTTTCACCAATAGGAAGCTCCGTTATCCTTGAGTGCTATAGGCTATATTTTAGTATCAAAAATTAGGGATCCGTAAATAGATGAGCGAGCGAAGCCGCGGGCAAAAGCTAGTATCTTATAAAAGAGCCGCTCTATTTGAAATTAGTTTGTAGGCACTGAAACTAGCCTTTATCACTACATAGTATAAAACAAAGTCGCTTCCCGCTGTCTGTTCCTATGTATGCTTACATCTTTAAAACTACGCAACGGATTTTGATGCGTTTTTTTTATAGATAGTTATTCAAGAGGAAGGGTTATATGTATAATACATTGCACCCGGGCGAAGCCGGGTCGGGTCGCTAGTAACTTTTTTTTTTTTTTTTTTTTCTATTGGACTGCAGTAGGTCGTCCTAGGGGACGGTTTCTACGTAACCGGGCAGTTATTGGCGAGACCTGAAGGGTCTCCAGCCAATGGGGGGAAGTAAAATACTTAACCTAAGCTAACTACCTGCAACAACAGCACTAAGGGCGACCCCTAGTGGGACTCGGACCTCGGCTTAGGGCGTTGCTGGCGTGGATATAGGGGGGGGGGGAGACAGCTTGATGAGGGCTGAATTATCGGGGTGATTGCGGAGTCTGAAGAGACGACCGGCTCTACGACGGGAGAGCTCGGTGGATCGTGACCGGCGGCGGTGGGGCGTCGCGACGGGCCTCGTCGGCGAGGACGGTATGCCGGGCGGCGGCGTTTGTTGTGTAGTGTGCTGGTCGATTTACTCGCCTCCTGGAGGAGGGTAATTTTGTCATCGGGGGTTCTAAAAGTGTGTGCCTGGGACGGCGAACTTTACTTATGAGAGAGGGACTGTAGTCGGCCGCTGCGGCGACTAGGGGGTTCGGATGGCGGGGGGCAGAGTCGAAGTAACGCTTGGAAATGCGTTTGAGGTATTGCCTGATGGTTGGCATTTTTAGATCGAGATGGAGTTGGACGTTACGCATGAACCACGGGGCAGCCGCGGCTCTGCGCAACACTCGATTCTGGAGGGTTTGGAAGGATTTAAAGCGACAAGGCTTAACGTGTGCGAACACGACGCTAGCGTAAGTCAGGATGGGGCGGATGCACGTCACGTAGATTCTCAGCTTATTTCTAAGTGACAATTTACTGCGCGTTCTAAGGATGGGGTGGAGGCGACCGACAGCGAAAGCGGCGCGAGCGCGCACCGCTTTGATGTGGTCTCGGAAACTCAGATGGTGGTCGAGGATAACCCCCAGGTATTTGGCTTTCATCTCCCAAGGGATCTGTTTGCCGAACATGAGGACGGGACGGATGTGGGTGTGGGAGTCACCGTGTCTCTCGAAAAGAACGGCTGCGCTCTTTTCGGGATTCACCTCTATTCTCCATTTCCGGAACCAGACCCCGAGGGCGTCGGCTGCGGTTTGAAGGGTTCGAGAGATGCTATCGAGACTCCTACCGGAATAGTAGATAGCCGTGTCGTCGGCGAAGAGAGCCAACTTGGCCAAGCCACGTTTGGGAATGTCGCTGGTGTACAGCGTGAACAGAAGGGGCGATAGCACGGAGCCCTGAGGGACTCCTGCGCGAATGGGGTGAGGTGACGAGAGGGTGCCTTCTAGGCGATAGCGGAAGGAGCGATCCGACAGAAAGTCTCGAATGATGAGCACGAGACGGTCCGGCACGTTGAATTGGTACAGTTTGTATAATAAACCGTTGTGCCAGACCTTGTCGAAGGCTTTCGCTACGTCGAAGAAGAGCATGCCCGTTTTGTACGAGCGCATAAAACGGGAGCTAATGTGTTCGACAATGCGGTGCAATTGTCGAATGCAACAGTGCTGGGTTCGAAAACCGAACTGTTCGTCGGGGATGAGTTTACGGGAGTCAGCGAAATCCTTTAAACGGATATAAATGAGACGCTCATAGATTTTCCCAATTACATTGAGAAGACTAATGGGGCGATAACTAGTGGGCTCACTCTTGGGTTTGCCGGGTTTGGGGATACCGATAACGGTGGCTTGTTTCCAAGCTTGCGGAAAGATGTTATTACTCAGAGCGCCATTGAAGATGGCGGTCATGAGAACTATGAGCGGGGCGGAAAAGAGTTTGATCACCTTATTGGTGATACCGTCTGAGCCGGGGGCTTTCCTAGGTTTGAGATTCCTCACTATCGTGTGGACCTCGTCTACGGTGATGAGGGGTAAGGGATCGTCGGGGTCTTCATCGGGAGGGAGGGAGGCCCTACGTTCGACCTCGCGATCCACCTTGGAAAGATGGACCGGGTCTGCGGGTTGGGTGCTGGGAGTACATTGGGCTTCTAGACTGTCGGCTAGACATTCGGACTTTTCGTCATCTTCAAAGGCCGGCCTTTGGTTCGGACGATTGAGAGGGGGAGTTGAAGCTACACAATCGGATTTTAGATTTCGTTGTAATTGCCAGAAGGCCAGATGGGATGGCTCTAAGTCGCTCAACATCTTGTCCCAGCGGGCTTCCCGAACCTCCCGTACACGTTTCTTTACAGCACGCTGTAGAGAACGCATATGGGCGCGGTTAGCTTCGCAGGGAAAAGTGTCATAGGCACGGATGGATGCGTTCTTCTCCGTCAGCAGTTCACGCACATCGTCCGGCAGCTTCCAGCGGTGTTCGTCCACCGCTGGAACCTGCCGTGAACACTCGTTCACCACGGACTGTACGTGACTGGTAAGGGAGTCGATCGCGCCCAGCGTGTCGGCAATCGTAACGATATCGTCAGGGATGGAATCTAAGTGAACGGACGAGGAAGACTTGAGGCGCTCCTCTAGTTTACCCCAGTCCGTGACAGTTTTGGTCGGGGCGGGTTGTCCAGGAACCGGAGGACCACCCCGGGGACCTAGGTGAAGGACTACAGGGCGGTGATCGGAGTCTAGCTCTTCATGCGTCTCTATAGAGCGTAGACCGAGGTTTACGTTCTTTAGAAGCGCTATGTCAAGGACATCGGGCTGATGGTCAGGGTTATGGGGGTAGTGAGTGGGACACATCGGGGCGATAACGTCGAATTCGAGCTCCGGGCTCAACTCTTCGAGGTTACGACCCGCGTGGTTGTTGGAGTTGCAGCTCCACGAGAGATGTTTGGCATTGAGGTCGCCCGCTATGATAACGGAACCTCCGCCGAGGTCAAAGAGGGCTTTAAGATCGCTCCGGAGTTGGATCTTATTACTGGAGGGAGGATTATACACCGAGACGATTGTGATCGGCTGGTGTCCTGTCATGCCTAGTCTGCATATGGAAGTTTCCAGGAATTGGAGACCAGGAGGAGGGTCTAAGGGAGTGCAGTACAGGGAACGTTTGTAGTAGATGAGAGTACCACCGCCCCTACTACGGGTCCTGTCGTTGCGAACTAATTTATAGTTTGCAATTCCAGGGTTCCTGTTGTGGGGCTTGAGAAACGTTTCCTGCACTAGGAAGATGTCAATTTGATGATCACGCAAAAAGATTGCGATCTCATCCCGTTGACCGTTAACGCTGTTAGCGTTGAAGAAGCCTAATTTAAGGTATCGGGGCTTAATTCTACAGCTTTCTGTATCCATTGGAATTTATTGGATGAGGAAAATGACTATGTCATCTAGTTCGCAGAGGACATTGATGCGAGCGATTGGATCGCCTTGAGAGGCGTTCCAAGCGGAGACTATGTTGATCGCCCACTGCGTATTGCAGGAGGAGAGGGTTTGGATAAGGCTGGGGATCGTGTCCCTAAGGAGCACTTTAGTGGACGAGAGGGAAGTGGAGGGAGCAACCGCTGTCGGCGCTGGCCTGGGAGCGAGTGCGGGGGCGGGTGCGGGGGGAGCCTGTGATGTTGTGGGACTACGTGCAGGCTGTGAAGCAGCTAGCACTATAGTGGGAGCGGGGATGGTGGAGCTCATCAGGGCGGGGATAGCCGGGATTGGGGGTCTTGTGGTTGGTTGCTGTTGCTGGGGCAACTGGGTAGTGGGCCTTAAGGCGGGGAACGCCTGCTGATGGTTCAGCGCATTCCATGGGGACGGCCTTTGGGGACTGAGGCGGGCGGGGGGTTGGGATGAAAGAGGGGGGGGGAGCCGTGGAGGGACTCTCTCTTTGGTGACGGGCGGCTGAAAGTTTAGCCAGCTTAGGGTTGCGCTGTTTTGGCGCTTTGGCACACCCGCGATAATTCGCCGGGTGACCAGACTCGCCGCATAGAACGCAACTAGGGGGCTCAAGGCATAGGGACCTATCTTTTGGGCGTTCGCAATCGCTAGTGCCGTGGTCGCCCAGGCACTTGACGCACCTGGGTTTCGCATAGCAGTTACGCTGCGAGTGGCCATAAAGCTGGCAACGGTGACATTGACCAGGGGGACCGGACTTGTTGGGGCGCTCGACGCTTATGCCAGACAGGTGGCATAAGGTCTTTATATTATATATTAAGGTTCGCATACTGCGAGGACCATGTCGTAGGGGGTGCCACCGCGGCCGCGGTGCATGCGGTGGACTTCCAAGGCGGGGATGTTTTGCGACTTAAGGTCGCTGAGGATGGCGTCGGAGTCAATCTCCTTGGGGATGCCGCGGATAACGACTCTGATAAGCCGCTCATCGGGAAGGGCAAAGGTGTGAAATGACACACTTTTTTCCCTTAGCATGCGCGTGAGATCGCGGAAGTCTTTTGAGGTGGGGACTAAGACTTTGATGCCCTGTTGGGTGGTGCGGGCGCTGATCTTGCGATCAACACACAACTTGGACACATCGGTCCACTTCGCCTTGTCCTGAATGTACAGAGGCGGAGGAGCGGGCTCTTTCCTCGGAGCCGAGGTTTTCGAGCCGGTGACGGGGCGGGGGGAGGAGGGACGACTGGCCTGCGGGGAGGTAGTCGGGACGGGACTATGGCAGGCAACCGATGCGGGGGTCGCAACGGTTGTCTTGGGGGTTTTGGCCGGGACTTGGCTGGAGGAGGCCGCTTTGGATTTGCGGGCACGCTAGTAACTAATAAAGAGGTGTTTGTTAAATGAACCATGGCCAGTGATGGCTGCTGTGACGCTTATTTCAATAGTATACAAGGCTAATACGCAGCCGCGCGAACAAAGCGCGTATACTTCAGAATACACATTTGACAATAGACCGTTCTAAACTATACATCAGTATTCCGCAATAATCGTGTATATGTATAATGATTCTAAAATATACTTCACTAGTACCATCCAGCACGCAGTGCGTACTAATCGCGTATAATTTTGAATGCCCGCGCCACCATGCTCTATTCTAAAGTATACGTAGTATATTGCAGCTTGGCATTTTGTTTTATGCACATCTCTTTCTTTTGTTAGATTTGTTGTTATATTTATCTTTTTCTAAATATAAGCACGTGTCATTGTTTTGGTTAGCAGATTTTTTGTTTTGTTTGGCAAAACAACGATATACCTTTCCAATACAAAATTGACTTTTGTAGTGTATTGCTGTGACTGTACGCAGTTTTTGCTTTGACAGCCGGAGAGTTTGTTTAGTGAGACGACCGTCAATGGCGGGAATAGCCTCCTTGGCCTGCCTGCACTCACTTGCGTAACGGTACGGTTGTGTTAGGGAAATCATCGTGCCGGGAGGACACGGCGTGGCACACGCTGGCAGAGTGTGCCGCTTGGGAGGAGCCGCGACGTGCCCTCATCTCAGGAGTAGGCGGTGACCTGTCGCTGTCGGCCGTGGTTGAGTCCATGGTCGACAACGAGGAGTCCTGGGACGCGGTGGTGTCCTTCTGCGACACGGTCATGTCGCAGTAGGAGGATGCGGAAAGGGTGAGGGAGATCACCTCCACTCACCCGGTCCGCAGCAGACGCATCGGGCGTCGGTGGAGGGCGGACAACGCCCTCTTCCAACTCCCCTGAATGGGTCCAGGGGCGACGGACTTGTTGAAGTCTGTCGCCCCCCACACATCAGGACCCGAGGCGGCGGCGCGAAGTGTTCCAAGCTCGCCCCTCTTAGACGGCACGGGGGGAGTCTAACACCTCACTCCCCCCGCTAACCCGAGGAGGCCCGCTGTGGTGGGCCGGCACCAGCCGGGTGTTGCGGAAGTATCGTAAGTTCCCGTGATCCCCGGCGCAGGTGTGAGATGGAACACCGGGGTGGTTTTAGTCAGTAAGAGTCTGACAGACCCGCCGAGGAGGACTCGTGGATGTCCTCCGCCCACCCCAGGAGGACATCCACGAGGATTTCCAAGCCGAAAAAAAAAGGGAAATCATCGTGAGGAATCCGGTAAGGTACAATAGAGGGCTTTAAAAAAACGTAGACAGTTGGGACCGATGGCTTAAGCCGGTTCATAGGTTCGTTCTGCCCAGCCTTTTCCGGCTGAATACCAGTCTTTTACACGGAGCGACTGCCAACAGACCTCGACAACCCAGTTACTGGGCAATGCCGATATCCTAAGGTTAGATCGTTTGTTAGACTTTTGGCTACCCGTAATGACTGTCATAGGTATGAGACTCTCATGGGTATTATAAGTTTTAGTCGGGAAATTTTCTAATAGAATTTTTCTTTTAAAATATGCGGGCGTAACGTGGTTTCCGAGGCACGGAGGAGTCTTAATGTATAACGAACTATCACCTTTCCACAAATTGAGCATGGCAAGCGCAACACAGTTATTAATTAGCCACGACCACGGACCATTTTTTAGTATCAACATAAAATTTATTAAACGATTTTCGCGAGATAATCCATAAATAAATTCGCTTTTATAACCTAAATAAAGGCAGTAACCTATAAAAACATTATTGCCTCATTCCCGCAGTATCGATGTCAATAAAACCTAGTCCACACACGCGTAATATCTGTACCAATTACTCTTCCAGAGACATTTAACAATCAATATATCGTTCAACGTGCGGTAAAGAATTATAGCCGTACGCACTTTGCCCTCAATAAATTACGCGGTTGTGTACACTGCGTACTACTGTGTACACTGGGCCGTATTCGTATCGCGACCGTATCTTCAGTGTAGACGTTGCGAGCTACTATACAGGGTGTTAACGAATTCGTGTAATTCCTTAAAACCACATGATCTACTACTGGTGTAGATTGGCCCCGCACGGGAATTAGCCTGATTAAAAATCAAAAAATAAAAATCTTTTTTTTTTTCATGCGGTAGGGGTAAGTGATCGTATCTAAACCACCTAATAAGGATTCAGTAAAAAAATAAGATTTTTTTTTTTGCATAAAACGAATTTCATGCGTTTGAACATTTTGATGCCACGCATAAATGAATGAAAGCACGGCAAGACTAACACGATATCGCGCTTTGCAGTCAGTTAACTCAGTGCTCTAAAATGACTCAGAAATAGAAAACTAAGATTTTATTTTCAATTATTTTTTTCAGTTGGTTTTCTAAAAATCCCTTTTAGGGTTAATCTTTGTCACCAGTAGATCACGCGGTTTGAAGGAATTACACGAATTCGTTAACTACTGCGATCGCTAACCCACCTGCCAAGCGTGGCGATTATGACAAAAACCCCCCAACATGGCTTGGGGGAGGCCTATGTCCAGCAGTGGACACCTTTCGGCTGAATGATGATGTGCTTTAATGTAAAATCTGCCCTATAAAGGGTTAAATAACCGTAGAATTGGATTATGTATTTTTAGCACATTTTAAACATTTGCTCTAGAAATATAGCACGGTTACAGATCAACATCTTGTATTACCAACGAAATATGAGCTCATTTTTACGCACTTTATTATAAACAAGGGTTACAAAGGTTCCCAAATTCGGCTACGTCATAATTAACTTTTAAATGCTGGAATACGTTGTTCTGACAGTTGTTGTTGGTGTGAACAACTCGTGTGATTAATCGTTACCAGATTGCATATTATATTTAGTACAGGTTGTGAATTTTGTTAAGGAAAATTATAATTGAAATGTGGGGTACGTTTTTGTTTACGTTAACTTTGTTTTCATTGTTATTTGCGCGTTTTAAAGCTACACTGTTCCTACTGGCTAAGCTTCTGCATCGAGAAGTTACGGATTCGAATACTACACTCTGCACTATTAAACACACAAGTTCAAATTCTTGAACTTTAAGCATGAATTTTTTTTATACAAATATATAGTCGGTTATGGGCTAATCCGAAAGGGTGTTAAAGTACCCATAATAATGAATATCTTTTGTACTTCCACTTTCCCCACGAGTCAATAGTTTAAGAGAAATAGCTGTTCAAAAATTAAATAAAAAATATGCTATGAAATCTATCTATCATTTATCAGCTACTAGCGACCCGCCCCGGCTTCGCACGTGTACGTTTTATAGCTTAAAACCTTCCTCTTGAATCACTCTATCTATTAAAAAAAACCGCATCAAAATCCGTTGCGTAGTTTTAAAGATCTAAGCATACATAGGGACGGACAGCGGGAAGCGACTTTGTTTTATACTATGTAGTGACGATCAGCTGAGTTTACATTTTAGGTCATACTTAAGGGTCGCGGATTAGAAGCTCCATTTTGGGAATTTATAACTAAAGCAGGGATGAAGATATTTGAAAAAACTAAATTAGTAATCATTTTGCAGGGAAATGATATAAAAATAAACTTTAAAAAAAAAGTAAAAACCGACTTCAAAGAAAAACTAAAAGGAGTAAATAATTACCATAATATAAAATAAACAGTTTCAGAAGTCGGTGGCTTTTATTTGTTTCAGTGTATAGTTGCACCGACTTCTGAAACTTTGACGACACGTTTGGTGCAGTGGCTAAGCGATTGGCTTCTGCGCTACGTGTCGTGGGTTCGATTCCCACACGGAACAAAAATTTGTATGGCCTACAGATGGTTGTTTCGGGTCTGGGCGTTTGTTTGTGAGATTTGTGTCTGTAAACGCACCCACGATACAAGAGAAATCTTAGTGTGGGGCAACGTTTTAAAAAAAAAAAAAAAAAAAAAAAAAAAAAAAAAAAAAAAAAAAAAAAAAAACTGTTAATTTTATATTATGGTAATTATTTTACTCCTTTTAGTTTTTCTTTGAAGTCGGTTTTTACTTTTTTTTAAAGTTTATTTCTTATTTAATACGTTTTAGTGCCATAAATTTAACGACACGCACTCTTTCTTTTCCAGTAGTCAGTTCCCAACAACAAATATAAACAAAGCAATATTAGTAATTTGAGAATTTTGCTTTGATCCGATGAGGAGTTCCGTTCCATATCTCTGAAGTTCATAGTCTAATCATAACAAAATTTATATGGAACCCTTTCGAACAAAAAAAGAATTTTTCAAATCGGTTCATAAATGACGGAGATATGAGGCAACAAACATAAAAAAAAAATGCAACCGAATTGAGAACCTCCTCCTTTTTGAAGTCGGTTAAAAATAATCGAATTAATAGATACCTACTTTAAGTGGCCCGCGTATTAGTAATACAATACCCCCTTTCTGACTAACCTTGTATGATTGGTTGTCATACAAGCTGACGACCCACCTGATGATAAGTGGTTACCACCGCCTATACAAGGTGTAAAAAGACCCATCACATAGCCGAATTCTACGCACGCTGTACATCAAACTAAATTACATTGACCGAAAACGACTGCTGGGAAACGACTTTAATTTTTTGGCATAAAAAAAAACGCTTTTTTTTGTGGTGATATGCCACGCGTTTGCGTGCATGCAGCGGCCACACAGCTGAGCCAAGGCGGTCGTGTGCGTTTGATATTCACTGCGTTTTTGTAACTTCAAATGCGTAATTTGTTAGGAAAAATTGAAAATTTTGATAATGTTTGTTAGGAAGAAAGTTTAGTATTATCAGTTAGAATTCGTTTTTGGAAAAAAACTAAAAAAAAAAATTACACTTTGACCTTAAATATCTCCAGAACCAATGATTTCCCAGGTATGGTCTAGAAGAAAAAAAATGATCCCAATGATAGGTAGAATACGTGGTTTTCGTTATCATTATGGGTCTTTTACACCCGATATACGCCTACAACACCAAGAGGATTGCTGATGCGTGCATACCTTAGAGATAAAATTGAAAAATCTCATGTGCCTGTAATTTAACCGGCACCCATATCTTTCAAACCGGAACACACATGCTGCTTGGCGGTTGAAATGGGTACCTAATTAATAATTTATTGTTCTTTAAAAAAAAAAACTTTAAAAAAAAGTAAAAACCGACTTCAAAGAAATACTAAAAGGAGTAAAATAATTATCATAATATAAAATTAACAGTTTCAGAAGTCGGTGGCTTCTATTTGCTTCAGTGTAGAGTTGCACCGACTTCTGAAACTGTTAATTTTATATTATGATAATTATTTTACTCCTTTTAGTATTTCTTTGAAGTCGGTTTTTACTTTTTTTTAAAGTTTATTTTTTATTAAATACGTTTTAGTGTCATAATTTTAACCCCCTCCTTCACAACCCTTGTTTTTGGCTTTGACGTAGTCGGGCATAAAAAGTCCTTTCAAATGATACCTTACACGATATAATGAAAACATTCCAAAGGGGGGGAGGGGGGGACACGCACCCCCTCCTCTTTTCAAGTAGTCAGTTCCCAACAACAAATATAAACAAAGCAATATTAGTAATTTGAGAATTTTGCTTTGATCCGATGAGGAGTTCCGTTCCATATCTCTGAAGTTCATGGTCTAATCATAACAAAATTTAAATGGGACCAATCGGGAAGTATACTCTTTCGAACAAAAAAAGAATTTTTCAAATCGGTTCATAAATGACGGAGATATGAGGTAAAAAACATAAAAAAAAAAATAAAAAAAAAATACAGCCGAATTGAGAACCTCCTCCTTTTTGAAGTCGGTTAAAAAAGGGTTTACAATTTGTTTTCCACCGCTTAAATATAAGTTGATCATAAACACTGAAATGGCTTAAAACTAGTGGAAAGATCATCTGTGTCCTGTACTAGTTCGAAACTGTATTACAGGAGACAGGGTCTGTGACGGGGTATGTGAGTCTTTAAACAACACAAAATAATAGAATAGTATGAAAAATTAATCGAAGAAATACATAAAGCCATGCAAACAAAATAATAACAAAAAGTGTGTGTGTTTGTGTGTGAACGAGTATGTGGGGTGGGGTGTGGTGTGAAAGTGTGCAGTGTGTGAAGTGGTAAGTGTTTAGTGCGTGTATCAGTGGTAATTATGTAATGTGTGTGTAAACGGTAAGTGTGTAGTGGGTTTGTAAATGGTATGTTTGGTAGTACTTTCCTGGACGAACTTTATCACAAGGAGCTCTACAATTACCCAATCTGTTTACTGTTTTCGTATTCTCAATCAATCTGTAGCCACTATCTTTCCATACACCGCGCTAACAGTAACCGACGCGGAGAAAACTATCCATTAATTGGTTAGATTACTCTAAGATGAATCTCCGAGAATGCGGGATTAGATTCCTTCTCGATTATCTTGACATTTCTAAGAAGGAATATCAGTTACTTCAGACTGTTTATTGGACTTGAAAGATAAGTTTTGTTAGCTTTGTCATTGGCCCTAGATTTATAGGGAACTAGCTTTTGGCCGCGGCTTCGCTCGCATTACTTTATAATAAAAAAACCTCTTAACACGCTACTAAAAGTTCTATAATAAGAATTCAATCATGATTCGAAAGACACGTGGCGCCATCTATTATCATAATTGTTGTTTTCCTCGGAAACAGTACTGTTTTTCGGGATGAAAGGTAATCTATGTCCGTTTCTGTACACCTGACAACGTATATGCAAAATTTCAGGATGATCGGTTCAGTGGTTTAAGCGTGAAAAGGTAACAAACAAACAAACTTACTTTCGTATACATAATATATTTTTTTTTAAAAAAATAGGACAATTAAATTTTTATGTTCAACGCACGAAACTGTATTAAAAGTCCCAACAAGTTCGGATTATTTTCGGATGTCGGAACTACACGCACGTATACGTACGACTAACTCGCACTTAGTCTGCGCGCTCCCATACTACTGATACCCCGCATGGGATTTAGATTGATTGAAAATAAAAATAAGCTTTTTTTTCCCAAATAAAAATTGTATGTGATAGAAAATTTCGATGCCATGCATAAATGAATGAAGGCACGGCGACACAGCTGACTGGCACGACTAGCGCGATATCGCTCCCCGCAGTCAGTTAACTTGGAACGCTAAAATTACTCAGATACAGAATATCATGGTTGATTTTTTGAAAACTTTTTTTTGTTTACTCTGAAAAAAAACCTATGCAGGGTCAATCAGTGTCTCCAGTAGATCATGCGGTTTGAAGGAATTACACGAATTCGTTTACACCCTGTTTAGTTTGCTAGTGTTTGCAGCAAGTTTTACGAACTAATCGAGCAACGATATGCAAAAACGTACACAGTAAAACTTCCTAGTGGGTTTGGCACTAACGTTCTACCACTGTACGCGTACCGCGGCTTCGCGGCCATTAATATCGGGGTGGTATCACCACATTACTAAACGACACCACGTTTATCAAGCACCCTGTATTGTGAAAGCGATTACTATTCACAATTCACTTCGGCTATAAATTATTTATCACTCGTTTAAATTGTTTCGTGACTCTAGTAGTTGCAAGGGCGGCTATTGAACATGCAGGGTTGGATTTAAATGGTTTGGAGGCCCTGGAATAACGAAATAGAGGCCCCGAATATTTTTTTGTGCATACTACCCGAGGATAAGTAGGATACATCTAAGTTTAACCGCATGTGGCCGGCTGCACCTAGTTGTACCCGGCTAAACCTAGGTGTAACCGCCATTCGGCTTTTACCCGTAACATATATAATATTGTTTTTGTTTCTGTAACTGCCTGTGTGTGAGTCCAGAATAAATAATATTTCTTTCTTTCTTTCTTCTGTTGCCCTCCTCGAGATCCGTCCCTGCGAACATGAGGTCGTGAGTTCGATTCCCAGCTTAAGCAAAGTTTGTAAATTTTTCGGCTGTTACTGTTTTTTGATGACGATAATTTGATGTAATGTAGTTTCAAGTACCATTCTTCTGCATTTTACTGCACTATATCTACAACAAACAGATTATTCTAGCTCCATTTCTCATTAGGAAACAGGGGGTAAGTGCAAAAGGTAGTAAAAACAAGCCTACTAGGTAATATACGGCTGACGTCAGCTGTCGATCCAGCGAGAGCCGATCGTAAAATATATTCGAAGTAAATATGGGCGGGCGCGCGGCAAAATGGAATAACCCGGTTTTTGCACAAAATTAATGCAGTGCCAGCTCGATATGAAGATTGTTTTACGCATGAATAGTTTTTGCTGGTTTTTATTGAAAATGTGCGAATATTTTTTTAGAGGTTTTTGTTTTGGCTCTATTTCAGTTTGTTTTGATATGGAAATAGGTAGATACATAGATATTGTTTATTTTTATATTTTAATTAAATATCAATGTAAGTTATTCTTCCTAACATAACATCCACAATATTTAGATTTGATGTAAGGTTTTTTTTTTATTTTTATATCTTGCTATTGTGTCTCGTGTTGCTGCCTATAAAGGATTATTTTGTTACTCTTTCTTTTTTTCTTTGGGTATCGTAAAAGGTAACTAAAGCTGTTTGTCAACTTCGTAAACGATCACTGATGGACTTGGGCCTCACAATGGCTGCTATAATGAATAGACAAAGGGGAAATTGTAATGTAACTACGCTTGGTAGTTGAATTGGTGATCATAGTTTATTGCTGCTAGCAGACAGGATTCTGCTGCTTTGAGTTAATTATTTATTTGCTTTGAATTTTGCTGTTTTGAGATAATTATTTAGTCTCTGTTTACGACACCCACGGATATAAAAACCAATTGGTACGGGTATGAGAACCAATTTTTTGTCGAAAACCATGCAGTATCTCTGTTGAGTGTGAGGTGATTTTATTTTTATTTATTCGTTTATTTATTTAAACTTCCTATACATTGGTGGTACACAAGGCGGACTTAATGCCATTGGCATTATGTACCAGTTAACCCACAAGTTTAGATCTTAAATTTTAGACTTAGACTATTTTCTTTTGAGAGGCTAAGCATAAAAGCGGTGTCGGAAAAAGGTATGAGAGTGACAAAATACATACCACACGTTACGGTGACATGTTTCAAGATATATTTCTTATATTTTTTATTATGTTTAACATTTTCATGTTTACGTCGAAGCTAAGAAATTGATCACGTCTCACGAATTATTAAATTACAGTAATATTCTATTTTTAGTAAAAAAATACGCAATATTACCTATAAGGTTTCGATATAAAGATTTCTATGGTGTATGTATTCTGCCAACCCGCACCAAACTAGCGTGGTGGACTAACCCCATCATAGGTGGGAAAATGACTAGGCGGAACCACTTAATAATATCATAACGACGGGTCCTACATATACTACATAGTATAAGAAAACCCAACTTTACAGAAGAGCAGTTTAAAAGTTCGAAAGCTTTTAAATTTGACTTAAAACAATAGAAGTATTTGAAATTTTGGAATGGACCATACCACACCATTTGAAAATTTCAAATATTTCTTTTGATTTACGTCAAATTTAAAATCTGTAGAATATTTATACCGCTCTCCTGAAAAGTTGGGTTTTTGCACTTGTACTAGTATACGTAGGACCCGTCGATAAATTAGCCCATTACTGTCCTACTGCTGGGCACGGGCCCCTTCTCAGACTGTAGGGTTGTACCTAGGTCTTAGAGTGTTTTTAGAGTCATGCGGATTTCGTCACGCTCGTGGGTTTGACCCGCATGCGTGCCGGTCACAATTCATCTTTTCACGCTCAAAATATGGAATGGTATGACATGGGTATGACGGATGCTCCTGACATGCATAATGAGCTGATTCGACTCTACACACACCGTAATACAGTCCGCTTTTATTTATGACCATTTACGACCATCAGTAACCCTAACAGTTTGGTCCTTCGAACCGGATTTGAACCAGCGACCTATGGATGACAATTTTAAACCAGCTACAGTCCACCGGTCTACCAACTGAGCTATCGAAGGTTCTTGAAGACCGTCACAGTTATTCATATACGCTGTCGCAAGCCCTACTGCTGAGCGTGAGCTCTTGGTTTCGATCTCCAAGTCGGGCAAAGTGTTATTGGGTTTTTCCGTTAGGAATTTCTCAGAAGCAGCCCGAAGTCTGGATTTGTGCCGGACTGGTGGCAATAGGGTCGCCTCCTATTACATGGGACTTAAACATAACGGCGAAATTGGGTGCATGAAAAGAGCCTCCACGAGTGACGATACTTAAGTACGTCCGGCGCATCCTGGGCAGTCAGCCCCGCTACCAACCTTGCTGACTGGCTAATCTTTTCACTACAGCATGAGCTATTTTCGTATGGCTCGTACTGACACGAGAGAAGAAGGGTGTACCATACATTTCTACCAACCCTTCGGAGAATACAGTCGTGATGGTATGTATGTACATTCTATAAATAATGGCCGGTTATACAAGGTTAGTCGGAAAGGGGGTAT
The DNA here is from genome assembly GCA_905220435.1 of Amphipyra tragopoginis. NCBI lineage: Eukaryota > Metazoa > Arthropoda > Insecta > Lepidoptera > Noctuidae > Amphipyra > Amphipyra tragopoginis. The sequence goes on from HG992016.1 coordinate 5,668,357, forward strand.
TAATCCGCAGACCACTTAAAGGGTCACTGATGACGGTTTAACCCTTAATAAGGCAAAAGGAATATATTTACCACCAACTTTTTTGGAAGATGTCGCAAAAACATCTTTGTTATATTTTTATTTTTAAACCTGGCAACATCACAATTTTTTACTATTTTCTATGATAGCAAAAAAAAAACTAAGAAAAAGTATTTTTTTTTAGATTTTTTTAATATTTTGAAAAATTACCAAATTATTTGTTATTTACTGTTTCTTAAAAACTTACGCCCTTTAAGGGTTAAAAGCAAGTGTTAAAATATCAAAATTCGATAATTTTTATTTCCATGTAAAAATAATTTTTATTTTAGTTTTTTCAAAAATTCTTCGTCCCTACTTCAGTTACGAATTCAGAAAATGGAGCTTCTAATTCGTGACCTAAAGTGTAAACACAGCTGATTATAGCTGAGGATAGATAGATTTTAGCGTTTTTTTTTGTGATTTTTGATCAGCTATTTCTCTTAAACTATTGACTTTTGGGGAAAGTTGTAGAACAAAAGTTACTCATTATTATGGGTACTTTAACACCCTTTCGGATTAGTACCCCCTTTCTGACTAACCTTGTATACTTAGGTATGGTAGGAACATATCCTATGGTGGGCGTCACCTGACTGACACGGACAAATGTTTGTGGATACTCGTAAATATTAATGTGTATGTTTATTTTATTAATCACATTTTCCTCATCTGCTTGAGGCTCGTGATTAATTATGTGAGGAGACAAATAGTGCAACGAAGTAACGGAACTGGAACTGTTGGCTCTCGGAATAAAAATGTTTACAAATAATGTATTAATACATATATTTGTTCCGAGTGTATGCTGTATCTAAAGTCGTGTAATTCCTTCAAATCTTGTGGTCTACTGGTGACACAAATTGACCTTGCATGGGATTCTTTTCGATTTAACAGGAACCTAATTTCAAAAAGTAAATAGGTGTTTTTAACGTGAGGCATTTTAGCACCCCGTGGTAACTGACTGCGCCGCGGAGGAATACCGCGTTAGTCGTGCCCGCTAGCGGTCTTGCGGCTTCCATACATTAATCCATGGCACTGACAATGTGCGTGGCAATGTTCTTTTACACTTAAGTTTTTTTTCTGTATTTACTTTTTTTGCGCTTAATATTTTTTACATCAGGCTGTTTTGGATACGCGTCTAACCACTATCGCAAGTTAATTAAGCAAAATCTCTTGGAGGGGTTACTCTATACTAGGATCATGTAAAATTTTAAAATAAAGTGAAATAAAAAGTATATGTTAGGAAGAATAGATACTGATTGAAATATTTATATTTAACTAAAGCTTTTATAACACAATTCGATTTTTAGGGCCTGGTTAAAAGAGTCCCGCAAGTAGGGTTGTAATAACATTTTTAGGTACTAGAAAAGATCTTTGGAATCTAGATGAAGGCATATTTATTGCCGTTTCGTTTTGAATCCCGCCTAATTTTCACAAAGTTCTTTTCATAATTATTTATTATCTTCATTCACTGAACTTGTACAGTATTTTCAGTAAAATCTCTCTCGTTTTTGTGGGTTCATCCAAAGTGTTTTGTTAAAAACTGAAACCCTATTAACGCCGACACTATAAGCATGAAATACATAACATATAACCACGATCATTGAAAACTTCCCCGTCTCGATTCAACTAAACTTAAGTAATAGAAAGTTCATGAAGTTGTTTCGTCGCGGCTTTAACTTAAACTTAGTAGAGCAATACTCTGGCGTTGTTTACTGTTTAGATCAAAGAGTTTCATAGTTAATAAGTCGGCCTTAGCTTACTAGTGTTGAGTATGACATACAAGAGGCGGTACATTCGTCCCGTATATCCCGGTCTCCCCAGGTATAAAATAAAACGTACAGTAATTGAATGGCTGCTGAAACAGGACTATCATGGAAAGGAATCACTTTTAACCTACATCAATTAATTTACATCCACTCTTTATGTGTAATCCATCTATTTTTGGCACATGCGCTAAACACTCCCACATCCATAACACACTACAAACATACTCTCACTTCATTCACTACACTCAACACTATCACAAAACACCCCAAACACTTACCACACACAATTATCAAACATTTGCACTTTTACAACTCACAGTTCACTTTCTCACTCTCACATTTTTAAAGTTTACCAGTTTACAAGTTCAAAAATGCACTCACTTGACTTGACACAGTCCACTAGCACGTCTGCCACAATAGAATTGTATAAGAATACCCTATAGCCGGGCACTGTCCCCTAAGATACAGGCCTAGCCTAGTTTAGGGGACAGAGTTGAACCTATTGTACTTATCTAATACTAAATTAAGAACTCTAATCTGTATACAGTGCAACGTACTTGACCTTTGTGGTAATAAACAACTTATTATTATTATATGATCTGGAGAGAGGAGTCTTCAAGACATAATTCAGGTGTTGAAGGAGACCGACCCGGACGACGTGCCGACCTTTGTGGCAAAGAGGCTGCTTTCTGTCACTTTGGACCACGTCGACGTTACCAGTTTGCTGAAGGATATTAATACCCTGAAGGCAAGCATGGCAGAGATGGAGTTCAAGCTGAACGCGTCTCAAAACACCATCGGTGAGTTACGTGCTGATATAGTGGACTTACGCAACACTGTAGCAGTATGTAGGTCACCTGAGTACGGTTCAAAGGTGAACACACGTCGTGGAGCGTACAACACATCGCAGTCGAGTTTCGAGTCAGCGAAATTGGAATCGTCACCGGCTGCCGTCACTGCGAGCGATGCATTACCTCACTCCGCCTGTCCCGCCTCTTCCGCCGTAGAGACGACGTTACAAGTAAGCGTGTCGACACCTCGCCGTGCTTACTCAGCAGCTGCTGCACAACCTCCCATTCAAAAGGAGCAGCAAAAACAACAGACCGAATCAAAGAGTCATAGTAAACCGGCTCAGAGTAACCTGCCTGCAGTCCAGAGGAAAGAGCACGCAGACAAGGAGGGCTTCGTAACAGTGGAGAAGAAGCGAAGGAAGCCGGTTTGCCGCAATCAATGTGGTACCGGACTGACAGGACCGAATATGCTGCTGCGTCCTGCAATACCGTCGACGCAGCTGTACGTTTCTCGTCTGCATTACTCCACGAAGGTTGAGGAGATCGTGGAGTATATCAGAATAAAGACGAAGTGGAACTTGAGAGTAGAAATGTTGGAGTCGCGTCATAACGTTAACTTCAAGTCGTTTGTGGTGCGGTTCCCAACTCAACACCAAGATATCTTCATGAAGGAAGACTTTTGGCCGAAAGGTGTCGTATACCGACGTTTTCGCGGAAGGTTACGTGACACCACGCAGCGCAACACGACGCCGTCATCACTTCGTGTATAATAGTTTTAGTAATATTTTAACATAGGTATATTAGTAGTAGTTTTTACTGTAACTTTATGTAAGTTTATTTTATATTTGAATGTATGTATTCGTATGTATAAATTTGTAGTCTTCAATAGTAGTAATATTGTATTTGTATCTATTAATTTTGCTTAGCTTCCACGACACAGGGAATCCTAGCGTGGGAGCTAGTGCCAAATATAAAATTGTTATTATGTAAGTTTATTGAATTGAATAAATAAATAAAAAAAATATAAAAAAAAATGACGTCAAAATGTAAGAGCGGCTCGAAAATTTAAAGTGTACTACTTCAACTTTTATGTCGCGGTAGTCGCGTTACTCGTTACTCTCGGTACGTAAACTATAGGGTGAAAAAGAGAGGGAGTGAGGCACATGCTACAATAGCACATCATTCATTCTACAATGGAAATTACGTGACCGCGACTCGAGGAAGACGTAATCAGTACATCGAAACCAGTAACATCAAAAATAAAGATGGGGTCTACTCGCTTAAAAAACTTTAAGAGGCATGAAATACCTTTTTTATCCCGACGTTTCGGCCGAATTTCACCGGCCGTGGTCACGGGTAGACTGGGGGCTTACTATGACCTCTTAAAGCAGGACAGAAGTTGCCTGGAAGTTGAATTGCCTTGCTTTTTTGTACTATAGCATCGTTAGAGCAGGCCTGCTACGTTGACGTTTCCGAAATCCGTTCACCTTTTTTTTTGTATAGACTTTTCGTACCATGAACAAGCATTATCGTTCAACTTGGTTCAATAGTCGTTCACCTTTAGTACTGTCATTGTACGATTTTTAGCGATTCAGACGCAGGCCTGCTTTTGAACGGAAGTTGACTGGCTGGCATTTGAACGTTTTCATAAGAGGTCATAGTAAGCCCCCTGAAGTGGCGAAGCAGCTAACGCGCAGAAATAAATATCATTTCATTTCATCATTTCATTTCATTTGTCATCTTCGTGAAGCAAGGGTATTTTCATTTACCCTCACTCGATCTTGTTTTTTTATAAAGTTATCGTCGGTACTTCGACACACCACACTAACGATGTCTTTACCGGATTCCATGATGTTGACAGTTTGTATCCATCTTCCCGATTGAAATTTTTGTACTTTTTAATTCATACGCGAGTAGACCCGATCTACAGGGTGAAATTGTAAACATCCGACAAACCGAAATGGGTGATTGTACTCATCGCTATGAACAACTTTTACTACGGGACTAAACATGAAATCGCAAAAAAAAAACAGCTGTTCCCTACATTTATGTTCGCATAACTCGTCAAAATGTAAGGAAAAGCAGATTTTGTTTTCGCAATTTCAAGTTTTTTCTCTTAGTAAAAGTTGTTCATAGTGATGAGTACAATCTCCCATTTCGGTTTGTCGAGTGTTTACAATTTCATTCTGTATATTTTTCTGTGTACAAATCGCGAAAGTTTAAAAACATTTATAGTAAAACGTTCTGTGGCTCTAACCGGTTGGTATTAAAGTAAATAAAGTACCAAAGTTATTAGTAAATAGTCCGATATTTTGGCAACTTGCCACTACCAGTGTGATTTTAGTCAATAGTTTACAAATCAAATGTGTGCCAAATATGGTTTCAATTAATGTTCTGGAAGTGTTTACCCTCGTTTAGACCTATATATAAAACATGTATACTACACGAAAAAGACAATAAAAAAACTACACTCAGCGCAATTTTTCTCTCGTGTCAGCACGAGCTATACAAAAATAGGTCATGCTGTGTGAAAAGATTAGCCAGTTAGCAAGGTTGGTAGCGGGGCTGACTGCCCAGGGTGCGCCGGTCGTACTTAAGTATCGTCACTCGTGGAGGCTCTTTTCATGCACCCCTAATCTCATCCCATTAATTAAGAAACAAATTCGCAGCTTGGCAGCTTTACACAGGAAATCTTCGCAAAATAGCTATACTTTCACATTTTCGCACCGCGTGGCATTACATTACGAGACACACGTTGAACAGTGGATATATTTGTTTAGCTTCTGACCTATTTTACATTTTTATATTACAACGTATTTTTAATTATAATGCATTTTCATATTTAATTTTATAAAATGTCATTCGTGAATTCAGCGCCACAAATAATAATCCATGATCATATATGTTTTTAATTAATAAATGTTTTTTCGTACCTACCTTCTTTTTAGAGAAAAATGTTTTTTATTTTCTTGTAACTGAGAGCATGTGTAGCATATAATATGTTATGTCAATTTAATATTTTATTTAAAGAGATGCCGTTTTATTTTTGTGTTGGCACGAGCTATACAAGAACAGCTGATGCTGTGATGAATCGATCAGAAGTAAGGTTGGTAGCGGGGCTGACTGCCCAGGGTGCGCCTATCGTCACAAACGGCCCTCGAACACTCGATATTTTCTCATAGCATCACGATCGACAATTTTGCGTCTATATCGCGTTATAATGACTGTGTTCAATTGCGGACACTGAACAGGGCCGTCTAAGGCCACGCAGGGGCCCTTAGGCACAAAGAGCTTCGGGCCCTTTTAAAGCCAAAAAAAATGGAATGAAAACATCAGAATGTACTTTTCTTCAGTGACTTTATTGGTTATTAGATTGATGTATATTGTAGTGAAAAGTTCAAAAGTCTGAAGTAGCAGTTTGTCTCAAATTAAAGGAAACGTCTGTTCCGGCGTCGCGTCGTATCCACACGACACGACACGGCACGAGAGTGCGCGCGCGCGCCTCTATACCACAGACAACTATTCATCGCATCGCGCAGCCCTGCTCTATGCCGCAGCGCGTTCAACGGCGGACCAGTTGCCCGTGCGCCTTAGCGAACGTCACTCGCACGCACGGTGTAGCTCACTCATCAGACTCTAACTTAGTTTATCATATAAGTACACTATTGTTTCATTAGAATTAAATTCATTGTAAACCAGTAATTTTTTAATTTAATTAATTTATTTAATTCAGGCATCAAGGCCCATAGAAAATATATATATTACAATATAATACAATAATTCTAAAAATACTATACATAAACAATATCTAAAAACTATTTCACACGTAAAGTCGGCGTCGTGTGTCGCGCGGTGTCGGGTATCCGGCCTCGGAATCGCCGGAACACTACACCTCTCGGCCAAAATTCTTCCTTCGTGAGGGTCGACAGATGTTCAGTCGGCACCCTCACCACAAACGAATTGAAATTCACGCTGTGGTGAGACTCCAACCGCTCGACCCTCAGATTGAGCTTGGTCTTGATACTGATGTACTCTACAATCTCCGCGACCTTTGTAGAGTAATGCAATCGGGACACGTACAGTGGCGTCACCGGTACAGCAGGACGTAACAGGAAGTTCGGCCCGCTCGGTGCAGTACCGCACTGGTTGCGACAAGAAGGCTTCCTCTTCTTCTTCTCCACCTTAACAAAGCCATCTTTATCGCACGTGTCTTTTTCTGGACAACGCTGTGGCAGATCCTTGTGCGTTGATTCACAGTGCCTCTGCTTACCGTTACCGCTTATTGAAAAAGTAAACAGTCCATCATTTTATCGAAGCCTACACAGCCTTAACACGTCTGCCGAGCAACCCTGGTTAACTTAGTGCTTTGTTAATGATGCATTGAACTAAGAAACCAATGTAATTTTTCAAATTGATGAAAAACATGTAACATTGCCTATGTTACATGTTTTTGCATGTTTACAGGTTTCGGCATTTTGAGGGCCCCATCAGGCTGGGGGCCCTGCGCTCGTGCCCCAAGTGCCCTTATGGTAAAGACGAACTGACACTGAACCATGTTCCGAAGACGCGTGAGCCTCACTTAATCGTTGCGAAGGGCATTCGTATGTGTGCGGAATGTTCAGTCGCCGCAATCAGCGACCGAAAAACACGATAAGCCTTAAAACTCGATCAATGCCAAATCTCAATATAATTCAATAAATGCAGTTTAGGCGCCAATAAGGCGTGAATCAGAGTTCTCTGACCTCTTCACCAACTCACGTCTGGGTCATATATTTTGTAACAGATCGGATTGAACACGTTGCTAGATTTGATCTGAATTTCCGTCAACTTCGAAGATTAGGAAATTGGACTTAGTTCCAAAGTAAGGTTGGTATAGTTGACACTTTGAATAGTTTGAACTTGTATCTGATGATATTGTTTTCACATCTCATAGATGGTATCTCGATCGTAATGAGATTTATTTATTTGTTTTATTTATTTATTGGCCTATCTACAATTGTTACACTGTTTATCCTAATAATATAAGAAATATGATACAAGCATAGTGTACAATATGATGCAATAGACAAAGCGTGAAAAAAAAAAACAAAATTATATTATCAATAAAATTACAATAATAGTGCAGAAATAACACCTTCAACAACTAGTGGGTAGTTTTAGAAATACAGTATATGTATACAACGTTATTTTTAGTATAGGATACAAAAACCGAGACACCCCAACAAAATTTTCATCAGAACCGCCTGAATATGTGTTTTTTTTTTCATAAATCTCCAAGTTACACCGTAGTTTATATCGCGTTAAGTTCCCTAGTAAAGTGTGAAATGCCTGAGATGTGCTATGCAGGGGTTGTCTAATACACGGAAACTGACCGAGCGGACCATCTCAAGCCTCAAGATGTCTATTCCCGTCAATTGTTATGGGTAGAAACCTACAGAAACAAAATAGAAAATAATGAAAAAAAAAGTTTTGTAAAAAATATGTCAATCGGTTCTCCGAGTGATTCTGAACAAACTAGTTTCAGGTTTAGTATACCTATACTAAAACTAAGCTTGTATAAGTATACGAGTACAAACATGACATGAAATAAAAAAGTCAATATGGTTAGATGAGACTCTATTTACCCTTGTGTCCTTCACACCGATAATGCAGCTCACATCAAGGTGTCTCCCCCCCAACCAGATTAGAGACACCCTAAGCCGAGGTCCGAGTCCCACTAGGGGTCGCTCTTAGTGCTGTTGTTGCTAGTAGTCATGATGTTAGTGTAGTATAAGTAGTTAGCTTAGGTTAAGTATTTTACTTCCCCCCCATTGGCTGGAGACCCTTCAGGTCTCGCCAATAACTGCCTGGTTACGTAGAAACGGTCTACAAGGATCATCTACAGTAGTCCAAAAAAAACCCCTTGTATCCCAACAATCTGCCTATTACTGTTCCACTGTTAGGCACTGACCTCTTTTCAGAATAAGAAGGCTTTAGGCTAGGGTTGTAACGGAGCTTCGCCTCCGCCTCAGTTACTGCGGAAGTTCCGCAAGAAATCGTACCTTCGCATCCGCCTCCGCCTCCGTAAAATTTTTGCGGAGTTGTAACGGAGGTTTATTTACGTCGTAAAACACCGACAAACAAAAAAAATATGCGCCGCACGCCGCAAAACTGTTGTTTCCAAAGTATAATTTGCCCCTTCTTAATTTTGATTACTAGAAGGTAATATTTATGTTTATTTAAGTGTACTATAAATGTACGTATTTGAAATAAACATTTTTGACGTTCAATAAACGTTAAATTACAATTTTTTTCCATATCCACTTTCACCTCCGCCTCCGTTAACCTCCGCATCCGCGGAGGCGAAACTCGTCGCCTCCGCATGCGCCTCCGCCTCCGCTAAGAAGGCCTCTGTTACAACCCTACTTTAGGCCATAATCCACCATGCTTGCCTGTTGCTGGTTGGTGGACTACCATACTATCGAAACCTTGTTGGAGCTTTCTCAGGTATACAGCTTTATATTCGATGTTTTTAGTGAGTGAATTCAAAAAGACAGAGGGGTGACCCGGGATCGAACTCAGGCCCTCCAGCATGTGAGGCAACTATTCAACTGCTAGGCTATCACTGTCATACAGCGTGATTTATTTATAACTGGGACTCTATGGGGAAATGCTAAACTAAAGGAGCTACACACAGGCACAGGCAAACTTTCTTTGGAGGAAATTGAAAACTTTTCATGAAAAAAAATTGACATAATTATTAAACTTTTTACTCAACCGTGAACTTTTCCAACAAAATGAATAAAGTTGGCAATTATTTTTATTTGGGGTGCATGAAAAGAGCCTCCACGAGTGACGATACTTCAGTACGTCCGGCGCATCCTGGGCAGTCAGCCCCGCTACCAACCTTGCTGACTGGCTAATCTTTTCACCACGGCATACGCTATTTTCGTATAGCTCGTGCCGACACGAGAGTAGAAGAATTATTTTTGTTACACTTGTAACGCTTAGCGGGTTAAAGGTGGCTTGAGGAGTCAACCCTTAACGAGCATGTGCACATAAAATCAGAATCTAGCAAGAAGCAGAAGCAGTTTAGCAGGAGTACCATACAATATATCATCATCATCTGCCTAGCCTTTTCCCAACTATGTTGGGGTCGGCTTCCAGTCGAACCGGATGCAGCTGAATAACAGTATGTTACATGGAGCGACTGCCTATCAGACCTCCACAACCCAGTAACTGGGTAATACGATACTCTTGGTAAGACTGGTTGTCAGGCTTTCTGGCTTCTGACCAACAGTAACGACTGTCAAAGATCTACAATTGACAGCCGGGACCAACGGCTTTACGTGCTTTCCGAGGCACAGAGGAAACTCGCTATGGTAAATGGTCACCCATCCACAGACCAACCTCGGCAAGCGTGGCTTAACCCGGAAGATCGGTCTATGCGGCTGTAATTATTTAGCCACGAGCTCCTCCATACAATATATATTTTACAATTATTACAAGATTAGTTTACAAGGGCGTGGTTGGACGACGATACGAGGAGTCCAGGGTCTTCAGGTGTAGTAGATAGTACATAACTAGCGGCTGCTGAGGCGCGAGAGAGGACGAACTGCAGCGTGCAGGGCCTTTTATAGGCTCATCCCGCCTGTCGCCACAACTACCACCGTCACACATTAATCGATTTTTATAACGTTCAAATCGTTGTATAAGAGAAATAATATATATATCTGAGCTGTAGTGTCATTCTGTAAGAAACCCACCTCAATATCGACGGTTAGTTCGATATTCATAATGTCACAGTATGGATGATAGAAGCAAATAACACACAGATAATCGACGGTATAATCAATAACGCGTAGTTTTGTTATCCACGCTGTGTCACGACAGACAGTCGCGATCGAGGTGAAATTCTTACAGAATTGCACTGCAGCATAAGTTGGTCAAACATGATAAACCTTTCTATGCACATCAATACACGTAGCTAAACGCTGTAATAAATATCAAGGATCGCGATCCAAACACAGTGATAAATATTGAGCGTGCAACTCCCAACAGTGTCCGTCAACACTGTACCACAAAAAATAAATTAAATAGGTAGCGTGGCAAGTGTTACTAAGGAAATTGGAGTAGACAAGCGTCGACGCCACGTATACGATACTCAGGGTAAATTGAAAAACATTTTATTTTAAAATGTTACGTGTTTTTATTTTTATTTTATATTCAGTTAGACGGTTGTTGAGTTTAGTTGCCATGCAAAAATACTGTACATTTTATGTAAAAATATAAATATACAGGGTGGCCAAATAAAAACTATACAACTTATTTTATAAAAATATTTTTTTCACGAATAAAAATGCCAGATATTTTTCCAAAAAAACTTTATTTAGTCTTGGCAATTTCGTGTGGAATATTACATCTGCCAAATGCAGCATGACAAATATGAGCTCTTTTCACTGCATTTTTCATCACATTTTCGCATAGGTACTTCTGGCGTTATCTGATCTTTTCTGCGTCTCGGTTATTTTAATTGTTCAAGATTCGTCGGTCTGTTAGCATAGAGACGTCCTTTTAGATAGCCCCACAGAAAAAAGTCAGGGGCTGTTAAATCCGGTGATCTTGGGGACCAATCAATGTCACCATTTCTTGAAATTAATTGACCTGAAAATAGCGCCAGTGACAGAAAAGTTGAAAGGGAACCGTTTGTCTTGGTATGGGCATGTGAAGAGGAGGGATGAAACGCATGTTACCAAAAGAGTTATGAATATAAATGTGGATGGATGGAGAGGAAGAGGGAGGCTAAAGAAAATATGGATGGATTGTGTGAAGAATGATATGAAAGAAAAAGGGAGTCAGTGATATCATGACGGGTGACAGGACGGAATGGAAGAAGAAAACGTGTTGCGCCGACCCCAAGTAACATGGGATAAGGGCAGGAAGAAGAAGCATTGACCTGGAAACATCCACGTCAATGTTTCGATTGTGTTCGTGCCGTATAACAGTCGCCGTTCACTGTTACAGCATCACCAGTAGCATTTTCGAAGAAGTAGGGCCCAATTACTCCTTATTTAAATATTGAAAACTGCGAAGACTAATCTAGTGGTCGCAAGCGCGACTGCTGAGCGGTCTTGGGTTCGATCCCCAGGTCAGGCAAAGTGTTATTGGGTTTTTCCGTGTGGAATTTCTCAATAGCAGCCCGGAGTCTGGATTCGCGTCCGGTTGATGGCAATAAGCTCGCCCCTTATTACATGGGACTTAAACATAACAGCGAAATGTGGGTGTACTATAATAATACACCTCTTCCCACCCTTCGGGGAATACAGGCGTAATAATGTTTAGTAAGCACATAAAAGTAAAATTTCAATGTATGTATGAACTAGCTGCGCTCCGCGGTGTTACCCGCGGTTTATTCGGGATAAAAAGTAGCCTATGTGTTAATCCAGGATGTCAACTATCTCCATACCAAATTTTATCAAAATTGGTCTATGCGTTTGAGCGTGAAGAAGTAACAAACATACAAACACACACACTCACAAACTTTCGCCTTTATAAAGGTGAGTATAGACTAGAGCATTTACTTGTAACAAAACATCGAGCTGCTCTAATGAGTCACCCTTTCACGAACCGAACAATAAGCACGACACTCAGCGCTTTGTTACAACTTATTTTTGCAAACAACCGAGCGAATTTGTGTAGCATTTCGTCGGGCAAAGACACGAGCACGAATGCAGCACACGCGACCTGCAGATCCTACATTTCAGCGAAGAGTAAATGCAAAATAGAAAGAAAGGTTACAGGTAAATGCTCACTCGCCGTGAGCATTACTTCAAACACGGTGTCGAGCATTCGTAGGAATGTTACATTACATGAAAATGCGTTTTTAAATTGAGCTTTTGCTTGTATTGTACCATTTGTAAGAACGTTACATTACATGGAAATGCTCGAGAAAATGCTCTAGTGTATACTCATCTTAATATTAGTGTGATAAGTGAATATTCTAATTGGGAATGTTTGCGTTATTCCTGTTACACGTTTATACTCTTGTTTAATTTTCAAACACCTTTTAAAATTCACAAAAGCGTTCAAAATTCTATAGTACGTGTACCAAATTTCACAGTCTCTAGGCAAAATAGTTTTAACAACGTTCACAGCTCAGGTTTACGTTTATAGACGAAGTTAGAAGGACTCTCTGTAGAGTTTAATGTAGAGTCATATGGAATAGAAGCTGGCATTCTATTTCGAGATGGCTTAGGTAAATTTTGTGTGTGTTTTAGAACAATTTTATCTTTGTTTTTGCACGGCCATGTAGTTTTTCATCTATATAAATAAAAAGAAAAGTCCTGACAGACTGATTGACTGACTCATCAACGCCCAGCCATAACCCTTGGACCTAGAAAGCTGAAATTTTGCACAGAGGTTCCCTTTATAATGTAGACAAGGAATAAGGAAGGATTTTTCGAAATTCAACCCCTAAGGGAGTTAAATAGGGGATGAAAGTTTGTAAGGAAAATTGTCACTAACGGGTCCAATATTTCAAGCAAGCGAAGCTGCGGGCAAAATCTAGTCATAATATATAAACTCGCGTCTTTTTCCCATGGGGGTAGGCAGAAACTGTAGAACGCCACATGCTACGATTCTTACATACTCCTTGCACTTCGTCCACGTTCATACATCTTGTCATACACGCACGCCGGTTGAGAGTACTACGCACCTGTCCTTTTTGAAGAACATCACCAATAACATCGATGTATGTCCTTCTAGGGCGTCCTCTACTGGCGTTTCCACTGACATCCGCCTTATAAATTTCTTTTGTTAATCGCCGTTCACTCATTCTTTCAACATGACCAAATGCACTCCTTTCAATTTTTGTCACTACATCATCTTTGAAATCGCAACTGTGTCTTATCATTCTTCAATCTATCATTCAAAGTTACACCGCACAAATTTCGCAAGGAACGCATTTCCACGGCTTTTATTCTACTTTCATGACTCTTCTGCCATGACCAACATTCACTTCCTTATACAACACAATTTTTAGTATACACAAAAACCGAAACACCCCAACAAGATTTTAAACAGAATTACAGGAGTATGTATTTTATTTAATGAATCTCCAAGTTACACCTTATGTTGCGTTAAGTTCCCCAGTAGAGTGTGAAATGTGTGAGATGTGCTATGCAGGGGTTGTCTAATACACGGAAACTGACCGAGCGGACCGTCTCAAGCCTCAAGGCGTCTATTCCCGTCCACTGTTATGCGTAGAAACATATTGAAACAAAACAGAAATTTATGAAAAAATAAAAATGCAAGATTTAACGTGTTATAAAAACTATGCCAATCGAGTGATTCTGAACAAACTAGTTTCAGGTTTAGTGTATACTAAAACTAAACTTGTATAAGCGTTGGTACCACACATTGTGGCACACCGTTATGGACAGCCGGCCGTGCCTTCTTCATCATCATGGTCATCATCCTCAAGAGTCTCAAAGAGTGACGATGCTCAAGTACGTCCAGCACGCCCTGAGCACGAGCTACGCGAGAATAGCTCATGTCATGGTGAAACGATTAGCCAGTCAGCAAGGTTGGTAGCGGGGCTGACTGCCCAGTTTTTTTTCTAGTATTGTACTTCTCGTGTGTGGGTCTTGCAGACCGTTTCTGCGTAACCGGACAGTTATTGGCGAGACCTGAAGGGTCTCCAGCCAATGGTGGGGAAGTAAAATACTTAACCTTTTTTATTGTGGGTAAATCCTCATTGATACTCGTCGCCCGGGGATGGCGAAGGCTTATTAAGACTCTTACCGGCTAAAAACCCACGGTGTTCCTTCTCCTGACCCTTGGCTGGGGTCGCGGGATTCGCAGCTGCATGCACCGCGACCTCGTCAGGTCTCGCCAGGGGCTGGCGGACCTCTTTTTCTGTGGTGTCTTGCCCCACGTCCTCTTGAGAGGGGCGCGCGGAACACGGCGCGCCTCCTTCTCGGGCTTGTTAAAGTAAATTAATTAACCTAAGCTAACTACTTACTGCACTAACATACTAATTAAAATATTAATTAAGGCAATTTATATAAAATTGTTAATATAAATAAAAAAAATAAAAAAATAAATGTATATTAATATATATGTACCTATATTATTACTAAAATACACATAATAAGTATTTATTTACATTAAACATTACACGCTATAATGCATTAGTCACTAAAGCAGTCATCGTAATATTAACCTAACATTATCTGTTAACAAAGTAAAAACATGCATTCTAACTCAACAATCACTGTGTGCTAGGCCTTAATAAACATATTGTATCCGATCATGCTCGGTATTTTACCTGCAGTCACTATATGCGGTACTATAATAAAAATTGGATGAACACTTTTTACGCGGCTACCCTACTTTACAAATATTACTTACTAACAAGTACGCTTATCGGCTTAATTTTTTTTGTAAATAATACTGTTATTTTCTCTGTAAGTCATTCTGTAAATCTTTTGAGAAAATAAATATCTTTAACCGTAACATCGTGACTAATAGCAGCAACAGCGCTAAGGGCGACCTCTAGTGGGACTCCTAGTGGAGCGTTACTGGGTGGGAGACAGCTTGATGACGGCTGAATTATCGGTGTGACTGCGGAGTCTGAGGAGACGACTGGCTCTACCATGGAAAAGCTGGGTGGATCGTGTACGGCGGTGAGACGTCGTGACGCGCCTCGCCGGCGAGGACGGTAAGGCAGACGGCGGCGAACGCTGTATAGTGTGCTGGTCGATTTACTCGCCTCCTGGAGGAGAGTCATTTCGTCATTGGGTTCTAGAAGTATGTGCCTAGGACGGCGTACTTTACTGATAAAAGAGGGACTGTAGTCGGCCGTTGCGTAGGGGTCCGGGTGGCGCGAGGCAGAGAATGACTGCCCAGGGTGCGACGGACGTACTTAAGTATCGTCACTAGTGGAGGCTCTTTTAATATACCGAGTGCATTCAACTGTGATAAGCTAGATCTAAGCTAGTCCTATTTTAATTAGCTCTCAAGTTCAGTTCGCTCACTATAGGTGATAAAGTGGACAGCACACCACAAGCTAAGCTTTATTTATGCTAACTTCCTTTTCGTTGCTATGCATGGTATATGCCTGAATAAAGGCTTACGTGTACTGCGAGCTAAGCTTTGTGTTATTTCATAGTACTGGATTTTGGAAAAGATGCTAATGCACATGACACTCATTCGCTTCAATAACACTCGCTGTCATTGCTGATTCCTTAGGTTTACCGAGCGTTATTTATTAAAATGAAGGCTCCTGAATCTTTTTCCCCATCCCCCAATCCCCATAGCTTTACATAGTAGACCCTTTCATACTTTAGTAGCAATTACATCAAAAATTTGCTCCCGACTCCATTTAAATGTATGGCAATGAAAAATGCTACTATGGCCGTAAGAACCAGGCATAACAAGTTGTATAAGTTTTTAAACTGACATGGTCACTAACAAGTTATGTAAAGAAAACCATGTTAATTGTTCCTTTGTAGCACTTAGATTACTGCAGAGTGCCCAAGTGTGTATGAAAGTATTTATCATCATTATCATCATGTAGCCGATATGTGGAGAAACCAGGTGTGGTGTTCCTCCAACCAAAGGGAGGATCCTCCAACCAGGCGGAGTCTTGTGCCTGGCGGGCTACTGCCCAATGGTTGATGTTGGGAGGCTGTATATATACTATCTGCGTGTTAAATTTTGATTGCGCGATGTGGGATAGTTCGCATGTGGCGAGATAGATGCCGCCACAGATAGACGCCCACTACTGGACATAGGCCTCCCCCAAGGATCGCCACATCGACCGGTCCTATGCTTCTGGCATCCAGCGGATTTCCGCGACCTTCATTTGTGCTATGCATGTTAGGGGGTTTGCCATAATCGCCACGCTTGGCAGGCGGGTTGGCGATTGCAGTATGGTTGTTAAAATACTCAGAGAACGCTGCTGCCCATTCTCTAGTGAATCCCTTGGTCGCCGTTTATGACATCCATGGGAAGAGATGGGGTAGTGCTATTCTTTACGTTCGGCACCACACGGACGCTATACGGACGGAACTATTATTAATTCAAGTTTCTCAACTCATTAACCAGTATTTCAGAACCAACTTAATACATAAGGTCATATTTATGACTAATTACTGTTTACTCACGTGCATTTTTCGGGATTGCCCCACTAGTTTCGGACCCAAACGGAGCCCTTAATCATGAGCTGATCACGCGGCGAGGTCGCGAGTCGAACTGGCGCTGTACCGCGCCGCGTAGCGTTGCGCCCGCGATGAGAGGCCCGCGAAATGTAGGTGTACTGTACACCTCTACGTGTGATGTTATGTTATGTTTATATTATTAAGAAGAATTCGTGAACAGATTGTGTAGTTATGAGTACAATAATAAACAATATCTACTCCTTCTAAAAATCGCTTTTTAATATTGCTAAATGTATACATCTTTTTTTAGCTATCTGTACGTATTTTATTAGCTTAGCTTACACTGGAGTACAAACCTTCGCGTTTATATTCATACTCCTACTGTCTGTAAAGCTTTTGTCCACTGCAAGCGAATTAATGCGACGCATTTGCTGGCAAAAGCGATTATGTCGAGCACTGCGAAGCCGTCGCAGCTAGTTTATGTTACGTGAAAACAACATAGCATGTGGAATAGCATTATGTTTGCGACGGTTTTCTATTATGGGGGAAAGTACAATTCCAGGTAGTAGAACATTGAAGATAGGTTTTATTGTGGCTCTATTCGCATAGTCCTTTCTTGTATGTTTTTTTATAGGATATCTTTAAATCGTAAAGGTAAAGGAGCTCGTGGCTAAATAATTACAGCCGCATAGACCGATCTTCCGGGTTAAGCCACGCTTGCCGAGGTTGGTCTGTGGATGGGTGACCATTTACCATAGCGAGTTTCCTCCGTGCTCGGAAAGCACGTAAAGCCGTTGGTCCGGCTGTCATTTGTAGATCTTTGACAGTCGTTACTGTTGGTCAGAAACCAGAAAGTCTGACAACCAGTCTTACCAAGAGTATCGTATTACCCAGTTACTGGGTTGTGGAGGTCTGATAGGCAGTCGCTCCATGTAAAATACTGATATTCAGCTGCATCCGGTTCGACTGGAAGCCGACCCCAACATAGTTGGGAAAAGGCTAGGCAGATGATGATCTTTAAATCGTAACAAAGCTAAAACGGTATAGGTATTGAATATTTTTTGGGAAAAATTATTGTTACTTTTTTATTATTTGACCCTGGCCGCGTCTGAAGGCAAGTGCAGACAGGTTCTAAGAGTGTCACTGGATCGCCCGGAGGGCACGGTGGAGCATACGGTGGAGGTAGATAACTTAAGTTATTCTCATATTTATTTTTCTTATATACAATGTAACCTGTAATTGTAAATCCTAACTTCATAATATAAATGCGAAAGTAAGTTTGTTTGTTTGTTACCTTTTCACGCCTAAACCACTGAACCGATCATCCTGAAATTTTGCAAATACGTTGTCAGGTGTACAGAAACGGACATAGGGTACCTTTCATCCCGAAAAAAGTACTGTTCCCGAGGAAAACAACAATAACGTTCATAGATGGCGCCACGTGTCTTTCGAATCATGATTGAAAGTAGTGTGTTAAGAGTTGATTGTCAAATTCTAAATTAACGCGAGCGAAGTGCGGGCAAAAGCTAGTATTTGATAAAAAGAGTAACCATGAAGTTTATTGCCCGTTCCTCTCCAAAGGAATCTACGCTTTGAAACGCGGAAGTAACTTCTTTTTTTTCTCGACAATTCAAAAGAGCCTGTAAATGGTGTAATTGAAATAAATGCTTGGACTTAAATATTTTTACATACACTACCAAGAATATAGAATCGGGTCTTCTCGCGTAACAAACTTTAAGAGGCACAAAATACCTTTTATCCCGACGTTTCGGCCGAATGAGTTCGAGTGAGGGTAGATGAAAATGCCCTTGCTTCACGAAGATGACAACTGCTCCGCCACTTCAGTCTACCCGTGACCACGGCCGGTGAAATTCGGCCGAAACGTCGGGATAAAAGGTATTTTGTGCCTCTTAAAGTTTGTTACGCGAGAAGACCCGATTCTATATTTTATAATGTGTACAAATCGCGAAAGTTTAAAAACATTAACTAGGTACCAAGAAGTATTTCATTTTGCAAATACCTAAATACCAAAATATTTTGCAAGGCACAAGAAATGGCGAAACTCAATTTGAAATATCTATCCGGATGTACTTGGCCCCCGTCCTTTGGATGTCATTTCCGGCGCTCCGGAACCGGAAATATGACTTGTATTTCCAAATAAGTGAGTTTACGTTGAACGTTTGATAGTTTCCGGTTACAGCTCTACCAACATTAGTAAATGTTTGGATAAATATAAGAACGTATTTACGAAATGGCTATAAATTAGTCCGTGTGGTGCCGGTCGTACAGAATAAGACTACCCCATCTCGCACTATTCAATCTCTTCTCATGAGTGTCGTAAAAGGCGACTAAGGGATTCACTAGAGGATGGGCAGTAGCGTTCTCTGAGTACTTTAACAACCATACTGCGATCGCCAACCCGCCTGCCAAGCGTGGCGGTTATGGCAAACTCCCTCAACCTGAACGGCGATGCTTGGGGGAGGCTTATGTCCAGCAGTGGACATCTTTTGGCTGAATGATGATGATGATGATATAAATTAGCTGTTTCGGTGCGTTTTTCGATCAATCCGTGAAGCTTAGCTACATGCTATAGATAGACTACTCCTTTGTCTGAAAAATGTAGAGAAAACATTTTTAAATTAGTATTTTTTTAATTATTTAATATTAATTAATTTTCCGTAGCCTTTTTCCACAAAAATGGGGTTAGTTTCAGTACATATTACTGAAGAATTCAAGGGTTTTAATATGCAAGTATGTACAATACCATTAGTTAGCAGATATATTTAACTTAACTTGAAAAGGTGGAGAAAAAGAATAAGAAAATGTTTGACATACGCACAGGCAAAGAAAAAAATTATGTTTTTTTAATATTTTCATAGATTTTGCTAGACAGATCTTGAGTGGATACTGCGAATTGGCAAACTAAGTGTGGAACGTCCTCAGGCTGGTGGAGCCGTGGATGGGTGGAGAGACGATCTCCGCAAGGTGGTTGGTAGCAGCTGGATGAGTGGGGTTGAGGATCGAGTTCAGTGGCGTGCGTCGCGGACTTATGTCCAGCAGTGGACTGCTATAGGCTGATAATAAAGATGAAGACTTCAAACACTTTGAAGTTGAAACCATGTAACAGACTGCCTCGTTGGTCTAATGGTCGCAAGCACGACTGCTAAGCGCGAGCTCCTTGGTTCGATCCCCATGTTGGGCAGTGTTATTGGGTATTTCCGTATGGAATTTTTCAGTAGCAGCCCGGAGTCTGGATTTGTGCCCGGTTGTTGGCAATAGGCTCGTCCCCTATTACATGGGACTTAAACATAACAGCAAAATAAGGGAGTACTATACACCTTTATTTTATCACCGTTATTTTATCAGTTTTTTTTTATTATATATATATATATATTGTATATTTTAATTCAAATGTGCCTTTTAATTAAGTAATTATTGTATTAATTGCTTATACTCTGGCTCTTAGTTTGATATTATTTAACAATTCTGTAAAGTATGAGAATCATGCAGTAATTAATGATACACCTTTATTCATATCATTATTATGCAACTGCCTATTGCCAGGTAGTATGAGTTCGTCATGCTCACTAAAATGTCCTGCTGACGGTGGCGTCGTGCATCCGATCGTTGAGTTCCCTGCAACATGGTTGAGCTGAGCGATGCGGATGTGCACGTCATGCTCGTGAACGGGTGCCGTCTGTCGGGACTGGTCAGGTCTTAACTGCTATGGCAATCCCAAAAGGCGTATTTTTCTATTTCCTAGGTAGGTACTCACATATGAGTTTATTTCTAACATTAACCTGCATTATTCTCATACTATTTTTTCTTACGATACTGTAGTGAAATTGTCATGATCTATTTAAAAAGAGTATCCATGGAGTTTCTTGCCGGTTCTTCTCCATGAGACCTATCTTTTGGAACCGTGCACCTAGTTTTGACGTTTTAAAAGCACCTGTAATTTGGTCTACTTGAAATAATAAAACTTTGACTTTGACTTTGACCTCTGCCCAACCCTGCGGGGCATACAGGCGTAATGTTATGATATGACGTAACCTGCCTTCTTTGTCTCATAAAATCAGTCAACTTTTTGTACTAACACAGTATCCTTTATTCTTAGTTTCTCAAGTATTTATTATAAAATATAGGCGGGAGCGCGCCGCTTGATATTATAAACCTATAAACCGTAACACTTGGCCTGGTTTACAACTTTCTTGGGTTTGGGTCAAGTTGTGAGAGGTTGGCTAAGAAAATTGAAAAAAATAACGAAAGGCGAATCACAAGTACGGATAAAGTAATTTGCTACCATGAACATTTTTTTTTGTTAATAATTGGCCTGCGTTTGACGCCATCTTGCCTGATGTTAACCAATGATGCGGTCTACGATGGAGCACGCTTGCCCAGATAAAACTGATTCACTCGTGACTTGAAGACACCCAGACCAACAGCTGTATCAAAAGGAGAGAAATGTGCAGCTATCTAAATAAATATACTTAACTAGAACTATGTATCACTAGACAGTCCTAAGCCTGTTAAAGTATGAAGGAAAGAATTCATTCCATTTGTTGAAACTAACACATACATTTTGATTATTAACTTTGTTGACTAGGTATACCTTAGTGATCGAATAAAAAAGTTAATACATATTTTCAACCATTAAAATTAAAGGTCATGGCACAGTAGACCGGCACAAAAACTGCGCAGCTGCAGCACGGCGTCGCCTCGAATTTAGGTGCAAGCTCGTAGTCCGCGCGCCGGCGGCGAGGTGCAAGCTCACAGTCCGCGTGCCGGCCGCGTGGTGCAAGCTTGCTGTCACCCCGAACACAATTGTTATAGTGCATTTGTGATTGAACACGCATTGCGCATTGCATTCGCTGGTGACTCGGAGTCGGCGCGCCGTAAGCACGCAGTTGGCGGGCTGTCTGCAAGTCGAGTTGTATGGTAGCGGCAAGCGCGCTGACTGCCCGCCGTTGGCTTTTTCATATTGACATTATGAAATATATTATACGACACACGGTTTAATGCTCTAATTTGAATGACAAGTTAATTGCTGTGTTGGAATGGTGCCGTTGCGGTGCCGGTATAGTGTGCCCTTTACAGTTGATTTCATTTGACAAATAACTTTCAACTAATAAATTAATTCAACTATTGGCGCCATCTATATTCAAACAGCATAATACTGTGTTGTGGCAGTATTACGACTGATTTTCCCAACATACACATACAATTTGCAAATTGAAATGTTCCGTGGAACGTGAAATTGAAATTTCAATTTGCAAAAGTATAATTTTTCTATTAATCGCTGTCCGCTCATGACGTGTACCGCACCCCAAACGTTGCAAAAGCAGTCGAGATTATGTTCGAGATCGCTAGTACTTAGGAAAAATAGTGGATTTGTCACAAAAATAACCTGTTTATTTATTCATTCAGAGAGTTACGGTCCAGAGCGTTGTGAGATGTGATCTTGTTGCGGCAAGAATACGGAAGAATGCGGAGACATTTTTGTCGCATCGCTTTATATTTGTGAGCATTATCATTGCGCTTGGGATGCACTTGCATTCATTTGGCATCGGATTTGATTTACATTTGCATCGGTTTTGCATTTTGTTTGCATCGTATTTGAATTGCGCCTGCTTCGATTGTATGACTAATGCCTAATTAACAACGCGGGTCATACGATTTGCAAGGTAACGCTTCGAATGCCACGGTCACTCCGTGTATGGGTGATCGTTTGTTACACATCGGTACTTCTCAGTGCCTCGGAGAGCCCGTTAAGCTGGCGGTCCCGGGTGTATATTATACCTAAGATAGTCGTTACGATTCTGACAACCGGTCTAACCTTAGGATATTGACAATGCTCAGTAACTGGGTTGCGGAAGTCTGATGGCAGTCGCTTCGTGTAAAATACTGGTATTCAGCCGCATCTGGTTATACTGGAAGCTGATCCCAACATAGGTGGGAAAAGGCTAGGCAGATAGATATCCTGCCGAGGTTGCGGTGCATGCAGCTGCAAATTCCGTGACTCCGGCTAAGGGTCAGGAGAAGGAACAGCGTGGGTTTTTAGCCGGTAAGAGTCCGGCATAACCCTTCGCCTTCCCCGGGCGAAGGGTATCCATGAGGATTTTGGCACGATAAAAAAATATTATGTTGCAAACCTTGTCTCTGAATAGAATACAATATTGGCATACAGTACAATAATCAATAGGCAGACATGAAAATGATAAAAATAAGTGCCAAAAGTGCCATCAGCTCAGCAGAGGCATTCCATTTAGCGCACCAATTTGATGAGCACCAATTTGAATCACACCTATAGCAATACGAATAGGAATAATAGGTATTGGTGAGATTTGAATTTGTGCTCTTCAAATTGGTGCGCTAAGTGGAACACCTCTGCTGAGCGCACCAATTTGAAGAGCACCAATTCGCACACATACTATCACACCTATAGTAAGAGGAAAAGGAATTCTAGGTATTGGTGTTTTTCGAATAGGTGCTCTTCAAATTGGTGCGCTAGATGAAATGCCTCTGCTGAGCGCACTAATTTGAATAGCATCCGATCGAATCACCCCAATGGTAATAGGAATCGGAATACTATAGGTGTGATTCGAATAGGTGCTCTTCAAATTGGTGCGCTAAATGGAACGCCTCGCTCAGTATACTGTCAGATGGCAGTACTAGGTACCACAACCATTTGGGAGCTAAGGTGTCACGACAGACTTGCACCATCAGTCTTGTTCCATTTACGTTTGAAGTGTCATCTTCTTCTCTAAAGAATTTAAAATCAAAATTAAAATGTAGTGCGGCGATCATTAATTCTCTCGGCGGTTCCCAGCGGAAGGAAAAGGCAAGGGAGAGCAGCGCGTTGTATTCTAGTTAGGTTAGGGTGCTTCGCGTGTTCTTCCATCAGCCAGCTGAAGATGGCGATCGGTAATAATCCAGCATTACTGGATTGAACCCTATGTTACGGACAATGCAATATTTAAATCGGGTTCATCACATAGACAAATGGAACAAACTTATAACACCACTCTTTTTGCGTCGGCTATTAAAATCCCAAAACGTTACACAAACTTTTTTCTATCAAGAAAAAGCTTTCTATCATCATCATTCAGCCGAAAGAAGTCCACTGCTGGACATAGGCCTTCCCCAAAAGGAGGGGGGGTTTGCCGTAATCGCCACGCTTGGCAGGCGGGTTGGCGATCGCAGTATGGTTATTAAAGTACTCAGAGAACGCTGCTGCCCTTCCTCTAGAGAATCACTGAGGCCGCAAATTCGGAACAGCGGCGCGTGCAGCGGGGCGTTTTTTTGAGCGTGCACGCTTGACTACTGAACATATGGACTTCTTCTCTCTTGGTATATTCGTAGTAGCGTTTTTAGCGTGTAGTTAAGCGGCGTGATCAGTGTTAGGCGTTTTAACGAGCGTGTACAAGTGATATTTTGTTCAGTGTGTCAAGATTGGCCAGTAAAAGTGGGGTGTGTGAATGGCGGCCTCCGATTGGTCAACGCACTTGGACGCCCCGCTCGCACGCACGCTCTAGCGAAAACTAGTTGCGTGCACGTTAAACGCGACGCTGCGCGCGACAATACACGCTGGAACGCTCCGCTGCACGCGCCGCCGTTCCGAATTTGCAGCCTTAGTTGCCTTTTACGATACCCACGGGAAGAGATGGGGTAGTGCTATTCTTTACATCTGGCACCACACGGACAATGCAATATTTAAATCAGGTTCATCACATAAATAGATCAAACTTATGACACCCTCTTTTTGCGTCGGGGATTAAAAAGTCCAAACGGTAAATAAACGTTTTTCTATCAAGAAAAAACTTACATTGTATATTTTCCTCTTAAATCCTACTCCGAGTCCCAGTGAAGCCAATTTGTAATTGAGATGGTGCAGGTTAAGCTGGGCTGCGCCGGCTTGCGCCAAAAACTGCATTTAGTATGCCTTGCAGCTTGCGTTTGGGCATGGAGCGTGACTTGTGATCCTGGGTCTAAGTTATAGGCGGAGAGCGATTTTAGTATTAAGGAACTTTTGAACTGATGCATGATGGGCACCGGCGTAAATGGGACCAAAAACTGAGCCAATCTAGTTTTCTTTTATTAAATACCTTCGTCGCGTTTGACACTAGTCAGACCTGATGGTAAGCGCAGACAGGGTCCAAAATGGAGCACACGAATCCAAGTAAAAGATATAGAGGGATTCCCCTATACCCCTCTGGCTCTCACATACACACGATGGAACACAGTAAACTGTTTTACTTTAATGTTCAGGTGGTAACTAGCCAGCCGGAACGATGAGATCCTATCACGTCGCGTGCTGGGTTTTGTTGACTCTGGGACACGCGTATATTCCCAGCTTGTGGTGAGGTGAGTGTTCATATTCTAGCCTGTTCCCACACGAGATAAATGGATACTGTGCCTTACTGTTTGTGTGTGTACTAGACAAGAAGGAATAGGAAGAATCTCGTACTTTTGTGCTTACAGGCAATAGCAGTCAGTGATGACGGCAGTTACCGCATCTGCAAGACCGCGACGGAAATAATATATTTGTATGCGAGCGACAGAAATAAGTAGTGACGTGTGAGTGATTGTACGAAATTCCTCCTGCTCCGCGACCACATTTTAGTCTAAATTATCTGTAAAGTATCTGTCTTAGATTCCTAAAGTATAAAGGAGAAGTATAATCATACACCTAAAGTCCAGAGATGTTGCTACTTACGCTTGAGGCCTGAGATGATTATGGGGTACCTACGCCTAGCCCAGGTTTCAAGTATTGTCAGACCTTGGCATGAGACTTGGGACCTCGAATTCTGCAGTCGTACTTACATTTCTGACAGGTCCTCGGGTGGAGACCACGCACTGGCAAACACAGCGTGAGACGGCTTCTAGATAGATGGGCAAACAGCCTGGTGAAGGCCACTGGGAGTCGTTAGATGCAGGTGGCATGTAACCGGCCATTGTGAAAATCTCTGGAAGAGGCTTTTGTTCAGCAGTAAACAAGCTTCAGCTGATATCATGATGACTTACATTTACTATTAGACGGAAGATCCGGTAAATCGTATCATAATCATCATCTCAATGCCCTTAGCCCACTCTAGGTGGGGTCAGCACAACATTTATTCCTCTTCCATTCTCCTCTATCAGCCTGTAGTGACACATTATACCATTGTAATAATAAACGCAACGTCTGCATCATAGAGGGTACTCAGCGTACTACCCCGCTTGCCAGTCGTCTCCAAGCTTTTGCGTAGGTTTGTTGTGCCTTAGAAATTGTATTATTGAACCGTTTAAAGTGAACAATATAGACACCAAGTTTTACCTCTTCATCTGAACTTTCATTTGCGCTACTCCCGAACAATATTACGTCAGTGACAATAAATAAGTAAATTAGTACAAAAAGCCATCATCTCAGTACTCACTTCTTTCGTACCCATATCATTTTTCACACAATCTATCCATCATCACGTATATCCTAAAAAATATGACTTAAATAAAGGCGTTTATTTTTATTTATTCTTTAAATATATTTCCGTTCTTATGCAAAAAGCCATTCAAAACCACTGTCGCCACCGCCCATAATTTAAACCACACAGAAAACAGTACGTGCAGCTTTTCTCGTGAATTGTGAAAAATAAAAAATGGCGTCGCTTGGCCCGCTCAGAAACACGTGATGGTAAACAGTGGCTGAAAACTAGCACTTCTAGTTTAAAAGAAATGTTTTTCCGCGCTCTTCGTTTTGAATAATGGATTTCGAACTTTGTTGTATGCCCCAGTGGTTCTTCTGTTCCTGCGGGATTCTGTTCATCATCCATCTTCGTCATCTTTCTGGCTTGGTCGCAATCTCGAAGAAAATCATTATTATACAGTGTGTCCGTGGATAATGTGCACAGACGCAAATGGATGAAACTAAACCAAAATATATCGACAAACAAAAAGAACAATGTTTTTCAAAGAAACCTTTTTTACCTTGATGACTGTTTTTCAAGGGTTCTCCCGCGCGGATCTCAGGAGGATGCGGGGTAAGGTCCCACAGGAGAGGTCCGCCAGGGGCTGGCTGACCGAGGCCTGCCGGGGTTGCGGTGCAAGCAGCTGCGAATCCCGCAACCCCGGCCATAGGTCAGAAGAAGAAACACCGTGGGTTTTTAGCCGGTAAGAGTCTGACATAATCCATCGTCTTCCCCAGGCGGAGTCATCCACGAGGATATTACGAGGATAAAAAAACGGGTTACTTTTGATTTGGTATGCAACATCAATTCTTAGACATCGTAATCGTTTTTATTTAAACAAAATACACGCAATTAATAAAAAGTCATAATTTTTATAATAAAAAAGCTAAAAAAATTGAAATTACCTACTTCTTTTTTTTTTTTTTTGTCGATTCATTGTGGTCTAATATCATCCATTTTGATCGTTGCATTTTATTCCAGTGACATTGTATTATGTGCTTTGAATTCTGTAATGATTTTGAACCAAAACTGCCGTTTTCCACCGAGCTAAGCAAAATGATGCATAGGAGTACGCTGTTTCAGTAGCTCGAACCAAATTTTAATTACATTCGATTCAAAGCTATTGCACTAGACCTGTACGATTGCTGCCCGATAGCCGGGGCGTTTCCGGACTGTGATCGATCGCACATAATTATGTGGCCCGCAATCTAGCCAGGAAGCTATTAATCAGTCACATGTTCAGGTTCAGGAATAGGCTGCATGTAGAATGGATTTATTGTCTATAATGAGGTTGGAAAGCTGATGGAATCGCTGTTATTATGATGGAAATAGCATTGAGGATAGGGGCTTGGTCAAGTAACAACTGCACGTATCATGCGACTTGTAAGGGCTGAACATCCACCAGAGCTGTGCTAAGCTGCGTAGCGAGGAATGTGTTTTGTAAGCATCAATAGAATCACTTCATTTACCTAGCTTCGCTCTGCACAGCTCTGGTGGATATGGGCTTAGCGGGGCGAGATTTTTGTTCATACAAAACAAGCAAGAAATGCGAGCGAGGGATGTGTTGCGAAAAATGTGTTGTGAGGAATGTGTTGTGAGGAATGTGTTGTGAAAAATGTATTGCGAGGAATGTGTTACGAGGAATGTGTTGCTAGGAATGTGTATTATTCTCGCTCACAGTGGCGAAGGCTCCATACAACTCGATTCCTATCGGCTTCCCTTTCGAAACGAGTAGTTACTGGAATTCACGCATCACACTTGAGCAAGTTAAGCATTTTTTGGTCCGGCTTCCCTTTTAAGAAAACTCACCCTTCGCCACTGCTCGCTCATAATCGAAATGAGACCGCTACCTATCCTCGCTCATTTGTACACATTAACACATTACACATTCCTCGCACAGCTCTGGTGGATAGGGTCACACTGTTTCACACCCTCGCTACACATTTTCGCACCGCACATTTTCCTCGCACAGCTCTGGTGGATGCTCAGCCTAAGCTGTGTTTCTGCCGGGGTCGCGGTGCATGCAGCTGCAAATCCCGCGACCCCAGCCAAGGGTCAAAAGAAGGAACACCATGGGTTTTTAGCCGGTAAGAGTCCGGAATAACCCTTCTCCTTCCCCGGGCGAAGGGTAACAAAGAGGATTTTTGGAAGAAAAGGTAAATAAAAAATGGTTAAGCAGCGTTTGTCGTGGTCTTCCAATCTAACCAGATGCGGCTGAATACCAGTATTTTACAAAGAGCAACTGCCACCAAACCTTCGCAATCCAGTTACTGGGCAATGCGGATATCATAACGTAAGACCGGTTGTCAGTCCCTCAGGCAGGTAGGGGGTGCATGAAAAGAGCCTCCACGAGTGACGATACTTAAGTATGTCCGGCGCACCCTGGGCAGTCAGCCCCGCTACCAACCTTGCTGACTGGCTAATCTTTTCACCACAGCATGACAGTGGCGTAGGGTGAATTTTCTTAAAAGGGAAGCCAGACCAAAAATTGCTTACCTTGCTCAAGTGTGATGCGTGAATTCTAGTAACTACTCGTTTCGAAAGGGAAGCCGATAGGAATTGACTTGTATGGACCCTTCGCCACTGCAGCATGAGCTGTTTTCGTATAGCTCTTGCTGACACGAGAGAAGGAGAAGTCCCTAAGGCTTCTGACTACACGTAACGACTGTCTTAGGTATACTAAAACACCCGAGACCGACAGCTTGACGTGCTCTCCGAGGCACGGAAGGTTCTCGACGTGTAACGAACGGTCACCCATCCACGGACTGACCGCGGCAAGCGTAGCTTAACCTCACAAATTGTATGATTTTAGTTATTATGTAGCCGCAAGCCCCTCCATATTGTTAAACATTTTTTGTATTCTACTCAAGCCAAAATCTGTGCAAACATAACTAAGATTACGTCCAGATTTATCTCATATTTTTCGGTCTAAAACCTAAACAATATCAAGGCCTTGTAGCTATTAAGGACTCAACACACGTATCGAAATGGGCTGTTGAGATACAGGCGTGTTTGTCCGGAATTCTAATAGGTCTTATCGCGTAAACTAGCTCCCTGCTCGCTGACTTGCGTGGGACGAGGGTCTTTAATTTAAAGACTTTTCCTTTTCATTCTAGCTTTTGCAAGGCTTTGCTTCAAGGAATT
This sequence comes from Amphipyra tragopoginis, assembly GCA_905220435.1. NCBI lineage: Eukaryota > Metazoa > Arthropoda > Insecta > Lepidoptera > Noctuidae > Amphipyra > Amphipyra tragopoginis. Next base: position 5,697,696 of record HG992016.1, read on the forward strand.
GCTTTTTTGTACTTCGTTTAGTGAAGATGGACTTCGTAACTATTGACATTATCATCAGAGTTGTAAAGGATGTCGTTTATTGAATGAGGATGCGGTTGAGGATGTTGAGATGATCGGTTTTGAGGATGGGGATGTAGTTGTTGAGATGATCGGTTTAAAGACGAGGATATGGCTGTGACTATTAGGGCCATCACAAACTGGGCGACTTGTCGCCGCGACTAGACGCGGACGCGGAGCTGTCGGCGACTAGTCGTTACGACAGACGTCGTGCAGGAAGCGATCATTAGTAGTAAAGTATTCGAGAGAGACAGCCGTGTTGTTTCACAGCGAGACTGACGCTGCGCTGTCGCGCGTCTGTCGTGTGTGCGCGTACACAGCGCGACTAGACGCGGTGACAAGTAGCGAGCGCCCGTGACTCCCCTAGCTTGTCGTCGCGACTCCGCAACTCTGACGCCAAGTGTGCGCAGCTTTGAACAAAATATATGAAAATTGTCGGCTGCAGTTTGTCGTCGCGTCTAGTCGCCGAGCTGTCGCAGTCGCGTGTCGCCTAATGTGCGCCTAGGCTTAAGTTGATCAATTTTGAGGATGTGGATGTTAGGAAATTCCTTTTTGAGGATACGGGTTCGGATGAGGTTATATGGTTGTCGTGCTAGAAAATAATGAAGTAACTCACACCCCGGCCCGGCCGGCTCACACTCTGGGCGGAGAGGAAGAGAGTGACTCTTACTGACTAAAACCCATCCGTGTTCCTTCTAATGCACTTCGCTTTTCAGGGCCGCGGTAACTCTTTCGAACAAATTCCGCAACCCTGGCAGGACACTTCGGCAACACCCTTTTGGTTCGGCGCTAGTTATGAAATGTCAATTTGAATGTAGGGGCACATCCTGAAAAAAATGAGGATGTGGATGAAGGTGCGAAGAAATTAGTTTTTCTTCTCATAAACCATTACAGGCTCTCACAAAAATTTAGGTGCACGGTTCCAATTTGTCGTGTCTTATGGAGAAGAGCCAACAAGAAACTCCATGGATACTCTTTTAAAATCAATATTTATCAACAATTTTTACAAATACAATGATGAGGATTGTTGTGAGACAACTATGTAGTCTTGAATACAGGAAGTAAAAAAATATACAAGCTTAGTTTTAGTATATTATATACTAAACCTAAAACTAGTTTGTTCAGAATCACTAGGAGAATCGATTGACATATTTTTTACACCAAATTTTTTTTCTTATATTCTATTTTGTTTCTGTAGGTTTCTACCCTTAAAAGTTGACGGGAATAGACACCTTGAGGCTTGAGATGATCCGGTCAGTCAGTTTCGTTGTATTAAACAACCCCTGCATAGCATACCTCAGGCATTTCACACTTTACTAGAGAACTTAACGCGACATAAACTACGGTGCACCTTGGAGATTTATTAAAACAAACACATATTCAGGCAGTTCTGATGAAAATCTTGTTGTGGTGTCTCGGTTTTTGTATACAAGGTTAGTCGGAAAAGGGGTACTAATCCGAAAGGGTGTAGAAGTACCCATAATAATGAATAACTTTTGTTCTACAACTTTCCCCAAAAGTCAATAGTTTAAGAGAAATAGCCATTCAAATATTTCATAAAAATTAAGCTATAATCTGTCTATCCTCAGCTATGAGCAACTGTGTTTACATTTTAGGTCATATTTGAGGTCACAAATTAGAAGCTCCATTTTCTGAATGTGTAACTAAAGTAGGAATGAAGAATTAAAAAACAAACTAAAATAAAAATTATTTTACATGGAAATAAAAATTACCGAATTTTGAAATTTTAACACTTGCTTTGAAACTGTCATCAGTGATACTTTAAGTGGCCCGCAGATTAGTACCCCCTTTCCGACTAACCTTGTATACTAAAAATAACGTTGTATATATAAACACCCTTGGATATCTACTAATTCTTAATTATAGGAAAAACAGACAATATTTCGTAGACAGTGATGTCAACACTTTTTATTTATTTCAAGTCTGTAGTTACTGTTCCCACACACGTTTGCCGAACGCTATCGTGCGGCACAGAATTCTAATAGCATCGCATAAAGTAGCTTCGTACTCGCCAACCTTGTGTGGGACGAAGGCCCATACTTATTTATTTTTTTCTGTGTTGTTAATAGTGTTAATATTTGGGGATATAGATATGAAAACACAGTCTCATTGGTCTCGTTGCTATTTTTTTTAAATTATAGGTTGGTAATCAAGCTGACAGCCCACCTGATGGTAAGTGATTACCGCTGCCTATATGTATACACCTACAATACCAAGAGGATTACTGATACCCTCCTCCAGGAGGCGAGTAAATCGACCAGCACACTACACAACGTCCGTCGCCGTCCGGCATACCGTCCTCGCCGACGACGCCCGTCGCGACGTACCACCGCCGCCGGTAACGATCCACCGAGCTCTCCCGTCGTAGAGCCGGTCGTCTCTTCAGATTCCGCAGTCACATAATTCAGCCCTCATCATGCTGTCTCCCCCCCCTAAGTCCCCGCCAGGCTAGCAACGCCCTAAGCCGAGGTCCGAGTCCCACTAGGGGTCGCCCTTAGTGCTGTTGTTGCAGGTAGTCATGATGTTAGTGTAGTACAAGTAGTTAGCTTAGGTTAAGTATTTTACTTCCCCCCCATTGGCTGGAGACCCTTCAGGTCTCGCCAATAACAGCCCGGTTACGTAGGAATGGTCTCCTAGAACCATCTACAGCAGTCCAATAGAAAAAAAAATAGGATTACTGAAGCGTTGCCAATCCAAGAGACAAAGCTAGAAAGTCTCATGTGCCTGTAATTTCACGGGTAGACAGGCCCCAAACGGGATTTAGCTTGATTAAAAATAAAAAAATAAAATTATTATTTTTTCATGCGGCTTTGTTACCGATCGTATCTAAACCACCTAATAATGATTCAGTAAAAAAATAAGAATTTATTTTTTTGCAAAAAAATTGTTTTATTTTTGTGAACATTTCGATGCCACGCATAAATTAATGAAAGCACGGCGACACGGCTGGCAGGCATGACTAACGCGATATCGCTCTTTGCAGTCAGATAACTCATGGCTCTAAAATGACTCCGAAATAGAAATCCAAGATTTTTTTTAGAATTTTTTTTTTAGTTGATTTTCAAAAATTCCCCTTTTGGTTTAATCTGTGTCACCAGTAGATCACGTGGTTTTAAGGAATTACACGAATTCGTTAACACCCTGTATATACCCTTCAAACTGGAATGCAGCAATGCTGCTTGGCGACAGAAACAAGTATAGTGGTAGTAGTTCCCCGGAAGAACTCATACACAACTATTCTACTACATTCTTATTCATTGTTTTCCTGTTCATCCAAAGGTTGTCTGGTAGATATTGCTATCAGCGATAGGACCGCCATTGTACCTTTCACTAAATTATATTGTATTAGAGCTATGTTACAATTTTGGTGTACAACAAAGTATATTCTATTCTATTCTACTATTAAAACTACTTGAATGATTGAAGAGCGTGAGAAATTCAGGAACTGGGTTTGATTTTCTGGTCGTGTATCGTGTTTCCTATCACTGATCCGCTCGGAATTACAGGATTTGTATTTTTTTTATTCATTGACTGGGTGTTTTGACCCCAGTCGCAGTAAGCGCAGACAAGTAACAGAGATATAAAGGGATTTCTCTATATCCCTCTGGCTCTCATATACACACGACGGAACACAGTAAATATTATGCTTGGCGCCGGACTTTAATGTGTGGTATCTAGTCTGGTGGCCCGTATAGATCCTACCACCAAGCGTGCTGGGTTTTGTTGAATCTTACACCGCGCGTCTATTCCCAGCGAGCAATGAGGAAGTTTTATATTAGCTTGTCCTCAAACGGGATGGGATTTAGGGTGCCTTTCCACCAGAGATGTGCTATGCAACGTTGCTATGGATGCGTTTGATATCCACCTATCATATTCATTGGTCCACATAGCATAGCACTGGTGGAAACTGATTCAACTAAGCTACGTTTTTTATATGGAAGGATGCGTGATGTGGATGCGTGCTATGGATGCGTGCTATGGATGGGCGCGAGTGGTGTAGCTACGTGTAGAGCAGTGTACCTACAGTAGGCGCATTTTCATAGCACATCTTACTCGCTCCGCTACATAGTTTAGCATCAGTGGAAACGGTCACATAGTTTCGTAGCTTAGCTTTTACATTCTCGCAGCATAGCTGCATAGCACATTTCTGGTGGAAAGGCACCCTTAATGTATTACCAAGCTATGTTCTCTGTGTATTCTCATACAATTTTTTGTAACATCCAGGGATCGAATCCGCGACCCGTATCTCAGATAGCCAATCACTCAACCACTACGCCATAGGGTTACCAAAACATTTCGCGGAAGTAGCATAAACCAATAATTTATTATCATATTTTTTCCGGAAGCAAATTGTATCAAAATGGCGTCGTATCTAATGATAAAAAATACTCAAATATCGGAAAATAGTCAGCTTATGGCGAAATACATAATAGATTGCCCTAAAATCTATCAAAAAGAGTAATGGTGTGAGCCATTATAAAAAGAGCTGCTGGCGCAATTTAAGAGCGATAAGCGTACTTACGTACCGGGAACGCAAAAACCCTAGTTTTTGCGTTCCCGGGAACTTTCGGGTACCCGGGAACTTTCACGTTTTTTGCCAATGTGCAATCAAAATATTGATTGCTCAAAACACAAGATTAACCTGTGTAGTACTGTAATTATAGACACAATAGACAAACAATGGCGGCCGTACCGTTTTCGGTACACTTGAGCGGTTGAGATTAATTTTGAAATACACGAGAAAAACTATATTTTTACGGTACCCGGGAATTACCGGGAACGTGAAAGCCCTAGTACTTACGGCTGACCAATTAAGTAAATTCCGGCGGTCCAAGCAAATAAAATAGGCCCCCTCTCTCCACTTGTGGGATACTAAGGGCAGTAGCATCCTTGATAACAATGAACTGCTATCAACCATTTGTCTACCAAGCATGACTAGTATAGCATTATGTTGCGTCCGCGTCGCCGCGTCAAAGTTGTTGCGTTCAAAGATACGTTGCTCGCTTCCCGCCGAAAGCGCTCGCTCGCGGGGTCAGTCGGTCCCCAGCTACGCACCTAGCAATACCGTGCACGCTGCGATTGTGCGACGGACGCTATACTTCTATGCTAATTATCCCTAAGGGCTATTTGTACTGTGTTACCGATTATACACTGTTTTACTGAATTTGTGCGTAGTTCATTCCTCGAGAATACCCCTAATACGAGTACTAGTCATTTCAGCGGCCATTGGGATGCCCGTGTTCAGCAGTGTACTTTGACGGTTTGAGTATGTTGCCATGAGATAATTATATTGCCATAATCACCAAGCTTGGCAAGACGGCTTGGTGATCACAGTAAATTGGTGTATCAGTCAGGAGGACGCTTGTGCCCATCCTGTTGATGTAATTACTTAGAACAAGAGTTATAAAATAAATTCTTCTTCTCTTAATCAGCATAAGCTATACGAGAGTAGCTTATGCTGTGGTGAAAAGATTAGCCAGTCAGGAAGGCTGGAGGCCAATTCAACTAACAAAATTGTTGCCGAACTGCAAAAGTACTACAACCGTTACTCAGTTTAAATTGATGAAATCTGACAAATTGATTGGTTTTGTTTTTGTTGTTAAACTACTTGACAGTTTTTGTAAACAAAAACTGTCTGAATAAACTGTTTGGCTTCGGTTCAGTTATGATTGACAAACGTTTCTGGTAGTAGAATTAGGCCCCTGGTAGCGGGGCTGATTGCTCAGGTTACGCCGAGCGACGGGTTACGGAACCTGTCGCCCGACCAGTAACAGGCCCGAGAAGTTGGCGCGCCGTGTTCCGTGCGCGCCTCTTAGAAGGACGTGGGGCAAGACCCCGCAGAAGTAGAGGTGCGCCAATGGCTGACGGACCGAGGCCTACCGGGGTTGCGATGCATTCAGCTACGAATCCCGTGACCCTGGTCAGAGAAGGAACATCGTGGCAAGGAGTCCGGCTTAACCCTCGGTCTTCCCCGGGCGGAGGGTATCCATGAGGATTTTAGAAAGATAAAAAGAAACGGCCGTTTTTAGCATTCATTACTAAAACTTCTAACCTAGGATGTCAAGTGTTGTTTTTTGGTGTTCGAAAATTTCTACAACACTTGACTAAAATGTTGCACGTACGAAATTTCGAAATATGTTATGTGTTGACAGAAATAATGCTTTTTTTCTGAAGTGGCGCCACTTTCTGTTGGGGAAGCGCCTAGTAACGTCGAGATGGTAGAGGTTATTTTAATACACCCCAATTGGTTACTAAAATCGCTTTTCGCTTATAACATGATGGCGTATCATAGAAAAAAGTTACGGTTTTATCGGTGGCTCGGTAAATCAAAATATATTACAAGTTATATCGCCACTATCGCGGCTCGTTCGAGAGTGAAACTATTTACTTTTTTTTCCGCCATGTTGCTTGTTGGGTGATATTGAAAGTGCTCGAGAAATAATGTAATAAAAACTAAAAGGGCTTGAATACATTTTCTGCGGTTAGTCTTGTGTGTAATCTTGCTATTATGTGATATTTGGTTGTGAATAGGTTATCCATCAACTAGGCCTATCGTAGTAAACAGCTTTCGTTGCCGTTTGTGCGGAAAAAAATGGCCGTCTCATCTCCAGCTGCTGGTGAAGTATACAGGGTGGTAATTTGAGGTGAGGCAGTATGGGCTGAAACTGCCGAAAGTGTCGACGCGCGTGTTCATGCGGGTGGACTCGGTGGGAACGCGGCGGTCCCCATCGCGGGTACCCATCGCGGAGACCGGATTATTTTAATTAGGTACGCAGTGTCGCTAATTCAATTTTAACGGTGTGCATTTACAGTCGTGTCGATGGAGAACTTTTTTTTTTTATCTTGGGGAAATCCTTATGGATAACCTTCGCCTGGGGATGGCGAAGGGTTATGCCGGACTCTTACCGGCTAAAAACCCACGGTGTTCCTTCTCCTAACCCTTGGCTGGGGTCGCGGGATTCGCAGCTGCATGCACCGCGACAGTCGAACAGCAAAACGACGACTAGCAAAAAAAAATACGACAGCCAGTAAGCGGCAATAAACGGTATTGAAAACCCCTGCGACGGATGCCCGCGCGTGTTCCCGCTACGGAGCACTTTTGTATGGAACCGCGCGGGCGTCAGCTTAATGCAGTTTCTGCCCTAAAGGCACTAGGTACTATAAATATTTTTTGAAACATTTTGCTCTGCCTTTTCATTTTTTGAAAAAAATGTCAGCGAGAAAAAAGGCATTTTTCACAAATCATTTTTATGACTGGCATCATCATTATCAAAATGTGTTAGGGCACAGCAAAATATTTTCAAAAAATATGGGCAGTCGCCCATACTGCCCCACAGTGGCGTAGTTAGCCCTAGACGGGTCCTGTATCAAAATTTGTCGGGGGGACTTCTACGCGGCGAAGCCCAAATGGAGGGTAAAGATTGTTCTCATTCACCTGAACAGGAGAAATCGGAGACGTGGCATTTGGTCTATGATTGTATGGAGTGTCTGGGGTGTGCTGAGTGTATTTCTTCTTCACAGCATAAACACTAGGAAGCGGTGAAGGGTGGGAGCTTTTGGGGGCAGTCTATTGTACCTACCTAAAGACGTTCAAAAAGAACTAAGTAATACTAGTCTACTTTGAATAAACGAGTTTTGAGTTTGAGTTTGTAGCGTAGAGTTTAGATTTTGACGTTGAGTGAGATTATGGATAACATATTTGCTTACACACGTCGGGGCCGAACATAATAACTTCAATTCGGTATGTAAAGTTTTTTTTTTGGTATTTTTATACATTTTTTTCATAAAGATTAGGCTATTTTAACCGGTAACGCCCCGCCGTCGTCCCAGGACGACACCGGCTTCAAGCGACTTTGAACTCTAATCATAAGCCAGATTAGAGTTCACAGTCGCTTGAAGCGGGTGTCGTCTTGGGACGACGGCGCCGTCGCGGCGGGGCGTTAGCGGGGCGTTACCGGTTAAGCGACTAATTTGAATATTTTTGTTCACTACGTGGTATTTATTTTTTAATTATTTTTTAAACTTTTGCTAGTGATCCTATTCTATGACGTCACTAAATAGTTTTGATGTTGATTTCTTTTACAACATTTAGTTAAAGAGTTAGTTTTTAGCTTTGAGGTTAATAAGTTGATACATTGATTAAAATTGATATTCAGAAACTTGTTTTTATATTGAAGACTCTGAATTGAACGTATTTTACGAAATTTAGAGGTTAAATAGAAGTCAAGCGTATTCGTGTACTTATGTAAATATCTTCACCATCTTATAATTTCAAGAGCTGGAAATAGCAAAATAAGGTTTAGAAAACTAACGTTTCGAAATGGTTTTGGAATCAGTATAGGTTAACTTTTACTTTATATACTCGTACCTACTGAATTGAATCAAAAAGCCTAAACGATTAGCCCTTTGTCCAACTATATGTAGTCGCAACGATAAGCAACGAACGTTATTTATACATAATTATTTATTTTGCAGAAAAATGGCGAAAATATTTTTATATGTACCCATTTTCGGGCGAGATGTTATGAATGATTGTCATTTATTACACCCAGACTTACTCGTAGGCTAGGAGCTGCACTTGACTTTTTATATTTGAGTTTCTTTTTATTTTATCAATGTAGGAAAGACCCGTGATAAACAAATAGGGATGGATATTAATTGGCACTGAATAATCACTGAGATTGCTAGACATGAGGTGATCACAATATGCATGTCACACTTGCTGGTGCGTCTCTTGTAGGTACCCGAACATCTGCACGAGGGACGATCTGTGTGCCACTCCATTTTTTTTTTTCGTATGTAAGTCCTTTTGGATGCCCTTCGCCCGGGGAAGGCGAATGGGTACCTATGCCAGACTCTTACTGGCTAAAAACCCACGGTGTTCCTTCTCCTGACCATTGGCCGGGGTCGCGGGATTCGCAGCTGCATGCACCGCAATTCCAGCAGGCCTCGGTCCGCCAGCCCCTGGCGGACCTCTCCTTCTATGGGGCCTTATCCCACGTCCTCCTGAGAGGCGCGCACGGAACACTGCGCGCCGCCTTCTCGGGCCTGTTACTGGTTGGGCGACGGATCCCCTAACCCGCCGCCCGCAGGCCACACACTACGGTGGCCGGAGATCGAATCGTCGCGTGCCCTCCGGCGCCCGGTGCGTCTCGTGCGGGAAGGGAGACTGGCAGCTGCCTCTCCCTCTCCGTTCCCTCGTTGGTCGCCATCACCTCCTCGCAGAAGTAGGCGACGGCTTCCCATGCACTCTCGCTCCCGACCATGGACAGAACCATGGCTGGAAATCTCTGTGCCACTCCTAACGCTATTGAGGTGGCCACGCACTATTAAATAATTATGTGATGAACTATTGACACGGTCAGAAAGAAAAAAGTATGCATGTATTAGTAAAAAAGTTGGAGTCTATCCATTTCATACTCTCTCCCTCTCTCTATCTCTCTCTCGTGTCAAAATGAGCTATACGACAATAGCTCATGCCGCCGTGGTGAACAGATTAGCAAGTCAACAAGGTTGGTAGCGGGACGACTGCCCAGGGTGCACAGGACGTACAACGTCACTCGTGGAAGTCTTTTAATGCACCCCCATTTATTACTATGACATAGTAATAACCGCGTGTAATACCCACAAGAAGAAATTTGGAGTGGCTTATTCTAAGATCGGGAAATGGAAGGTTTAAATGGCTTCAAAATTAAGTACTTAGGCTCAATTTACACTGCCGCGGAATGGAATGGAAGCGACTTCTTGCAACGAAATTGTACATAGCATAATGAACTTTATGTAAATTGTATAAAGTACAAACTAAATAAGAGCCAAAAAAAGGTCGCGCACCTTCCGGGGAATTGTCGAAAATTCCCCTAGCTACTGTTGGCGTCGTCTGTGGAATCCGCGGGAAGTGGCGCGAACAGGGAGTCGGTCGGTACGGTCACAGTAGTGCGGTGCCAAGCGTTTATGATGATGATTCGCTGGAATGCGATTCGCTTGAGCATTCCCGCGAATTCGTGCGCCTTCTAGCGTCATGAGGCGAAATTGACGCTTCCATTCCGCGCCGGTAATTTGAGCCTTATCCATGTCATATTAAAACGCCCAATAGATCATAGTAAATATCAATCCAAACTTTGTTCACGAATTGTTTAGACAACATACAACTTATACAATTAACGAGACTTTTCCTCCCTCGAAATTTAGTATCACAGAATCTTTGTTAGTAAGATTAACAATAAATTTGTTAATCCTCGGATTAAGCTGGTTGAGACGATCGTTAGTTGAACTAAGCCGGTAACACATCTTACAAAACAAAGCAAGATTTTATTGTTGTTAAGTAATTAAGAGAAAGGATTAAAATGTTGTTTGTTTACAAATAAAAAATGATAAAATTGGCGATAAGTAGTAAGCCTTTTTAAGCAGACTTCTTCTGTGGTGCTGTTCTGCAAACGAACGGAGTCCGAATCCGAATTTTCTAATCAGGGGGTCTACTCCCTAAGCACGAAGTCCGTGGTTTCGGCCTTAGTTACGAGCGTTTCCTACACCCTATCACCTACGGACATACTTACGATTATTTCGGGGCCCGAACTAAGAATGAATGACAACACGATTTGACAGTTGTCCCTACTACCGATGTGTTTTTGCCCGTCCGAAAAGTTGAACTTGACGCTCGTTTTGTTCACTCCTACGTTTCGGGCTACTTTCGGACGGGCGACTAACTTCGTTGACGGACTTAGGGAGTAGGCCCCCAGAAACAAATAAAGTATAAAATAAGAAATACATCCCAGCTTGAATACGTTCAGCTTGATACCCTCAACCAATAATTAATATTAAAGTAGGAATTAATCTACCCTCAAAAAATAAATAAAATACAAGGTTAGTCAGAAAGGGGGTACTAATCCGAAAGGATGTTAAAGTACACATAATAATGAATAACTTTTGTTCTACAACTTTTTCCAAAACTCAATAGTTTAAGAGAAACAGTTGGTTTAAAATCTCAATGAAAAATCTCTAAAATCTATCTATCCCCAGTTATGATCAGCTGTGTTTACATTTTAGGTCATATTTGGGGTCATGAATTAGAAGCACCATTTTCTGAATTTGTAACTAAAGCAGGGATGAAGAATTTTTGCAAAAACTAAAATAAAAACCATTTTATTAGGAAAAAAAAATATCGAATTTTGAAATTTTAACACTTGCTTTCAAACAGTCATCAGCGATACTATAAGTGGGCTTCGGATTAGTACCCCCTTTCCGACTAACCTTGTATAAATATATTTATTACTCCAAGAGCTAGCGCGCACGGGTGACCTTTGTCATCGTGACAGTTTCATCACTCTTATAAAATCTAACGGTAAGGATACACGGCGACACATTACACTCGACACTCAGTGTCAACATCGAGTGTCGTAGTGTGTACATCGCTGTTACACTGAGTTGCGCATTAGCTCGGGTTTAATTTCAGTGTCGCGATTGCATTGTGTCGAATGTCAGTGTCACCGTGTATCCGTAACCTAAGAGTAGGAGATGCACCCAGTTATCATGTCGTAACACACATACCAATGGACTTGAAAGAGTGACAAGATTTTCACAGTGACTTTATATTTTATAAGAGTGACTTTGAGAGATTTTATAAGAGTGATGTAATAGTCACGGTGACAAAATCACCTGTGCGCGCTAGCTCAATAGGTATGATTAATAAAAAAATTACGACCTACCCCGAAAAACGAATGTCGAAGTTTCAGATTGAAACGTAACAACGATGAACATCGAGCTTATAAATATACGATCAAAGTATTGTCAAACAACGAACTACTACTTAGATGTCAATTAACATTTGGGAGTAGGGTGAATGAAAGACAAAATAACAAATCGCAAAAATCGAATCGTTCTTCGGATCCGAAACACTTTCGTGGTTAAAAAACGTGCGATCTGTCAGGCGATATTTCGAAGTTGGATTTTTGGAGTTGTTATGAAATGTATGAAGGTTAACAAAAATACAAATATCTTCTGAAATAAAATTTTTGAAAATAAGAAATGTATTTTGATATCCTCTTTTAGTTTATCCTAGTTTAAGTCTAGGATATCATTTTTTAGGGTTCCGTACCCAAAGGGTAAAACGGGACCCTATTGCTAAGACATCGCTGTCCGTCCATCTGTCCCCAGGCTGTATATCATGAACCGTGATAGTTAGACAGTTGAAATTTTCACAGATGATGTCACGAGTCCGACTCGCACTTGGCCGGTTTTCTTTATTTGTATTAGTAAGTCACAAATTTTGATTTATATTAGATTAATTTGTGATAGAGTATAATAATATAATAATAGCAAGGCTGGTATTTTAGTACTCAGATCCAAGAATTTGATACCTAGCCCCATTTATTAAAATGATACTTGGTTTAAAAAGCAAATAAGTACTCAATTTAAAGCTGATGAAATTGATAACAGAAATAAGAACAGTTGAGGTATATTAGGTTATGTGTAAATTCACTAACACGTATAAAGTAAAGCAAACATTATGAGCAGAGGAAAACCCAGGGGATCAAAATACAGTTCTCACGTATACCCATAATATGGAAAACTGATTTACTAGGTCATATAGTTATTAATATTAAGTAGTTAGTAACAGAACACTGGTTTTACGAGGTTATATATAAAGACTTTGTTTCATATTAGTTTCTTAGCTTTGAAATGTTAATTTGTAATTCTAGAGCTTATAAATGTAATGTGGAATTGCTGGTTCAATTTATACATTCGACTTTCATTCGATCTCTATAAAATTTACTGTATATTTTAACGTATCAATGTCAAGATGTATTTTATCAAATATTATTCTTATAATATTTACACAATCAATATTTACATAATTACAAATAGAAGTATATACAAATAAAAATAAAATATATCCTAATCTTCTTCTTATATATAAAGAGACTGGTACTGACTGACATTTCATTCATCAACGCAGAGCCTAAACCACTAAAGCTGGAAATATGAAATTTGGACAGTAGGTTCCTTACGTGACGAAAACATCCACTAAGAAGGGATTTCTCGAAATTCAACCCCTAAGGGGGTGAAAAGGGTGATTAACGTTTGTATGCAAGTCCGTCATTTTTGAAGTAAGAAGCATGAAATTAAGTATTAAGGTTTCTGGTTAGGAGTAAATGTACACGTGTTTGAGCGTTTTTGGAAATTCAACCCCTAAGGGGGTGAAATAAGTGTTGTAAGTTTGTATGAGAAATCTGGTACTTTTGAAGTAAGAAGCATGAAATTCAATATTTAGGTTACTGGTCAGAAATAAACGTACACGTGTTTCAGGGGTTTGGAAAATCAACCCCTAAGGGGGTGAAATAAGTGTTGTAAGTTTGTATGATAAATCTGGTACTTTTGAAGTAAGAAGCATGAAATTTCACGCAAGCGAAGCTGCGGGCAACAGCTAGTCTATACATATAAAAGGAGAAGCTGACTGACTGACTGACTGATCTATCAACGCACAGCCTAAACCGCTGGGGTTAGAAACTTGAAATTTTTACAGTAGGTTCCTTTAGTAACGTAGGCATCCACTAAGAAGGGATTTTTCGAAATTCAACCCCTAAGGGAGTTAAATAGGGGATGAAAGTTTGTATGGAAAATCATCACTTAAAGGGTTCAAAATTTCACGCAAGCGAAGCTGCGGGCGAAAGCTAGTAAAACTATAAACTAAAATAGGGCATCAAAATATTCCTCCGCATAGCTGTCGACTGGTAACGTGCCCAGAAGGCTGGCAGCATTGCCACGTTGTATGGCAATGCTTATCCTTTGACCAAAGTAGAGGCCAGCCTTCGGGTCACGGGTCGTCGGGCCTTGCAAGATCTTTGTATAAAATTTGGGCACTCGGACCCCACGTATCAAATATTTAGTTTCTTACAGGTACAAGTCCGAGACGGGGTGCAGACCGCAAACTGCAAAAGTAGTATCGCTTGCAGTGCGATCTGCGGCTGCGGTCTGCGGTTGCAGTTTTGCAGTCGCTGTCGGAATAGCACCTTTAAAGTGCACATCTTAAAGGCGCTATTCCGATGGCGACTTGCGGTCTGCGGTTGCAGTCTGCAGTTTGCAGTCGCCGGTGAAATAGCACCTTACATATCATATCGTCCGTGTGGTGCCGAGTTTTACTAGAAGCTACTCAATATACACTACTAAATTAAATTCACCAGAAATAATTTAAGGGTACATACGGAAGCGGTATACTTATTGAAATGTAAAATCATTAATTTCATTTATTTAAATCTAACAAAGTTACTTACTTTTGTTTGATCCTGAAAACATGAGTAATTTTATGGACATAATACTCTAATACTAGAAATACTACGTCAACAACACGGACTATCAATGAAATTCATCCCACCGCGCGTAAGCTACACACATCATGCACCATTATACGCTTGTGTGAGTCATGCGTCAGTCAGCTATACCGGTATGTAATGCGTGCGAGTAAGTCGATAGGGCGAAATCCGTGCAACACACACATACAGAATGCTTTCTCCCTCACTCCACTCTACGTATTTAAAAGTTAGAATTTGTTCTGCGACAATAGGGATTTGAATTTCAAGGGATTAGCTAACAGTGATTAGGATCAGCTGATAAGGATTGAAATCAGCTGATAAGGATTGAAATCAGCTGATAAGGGTGGTAATTTACAGTCTTATTAAAAACTTACAGTTCAGCAATTTTTCAAAATGGCCACCGCTCTTTGTTATCAACACACACGCGAGCACTTTTTAAAAGATTGTTTTTTAATGATATTAGAACATCACTTTGCCCTTTTACTTCGAGTTGTTTTAAAAGTTTGCGATTATCGGGCTCACTCACGTACACTCTCCGTTTGATTTCACTTCACATGTAAAAATCCATGGGTGTGAGGTCAGGCGGCACGCGGGCCAGGCAATTAGGCCGCCGCAGCCTGTCCACCGACTCCCGAACTCCTCGGTTAGGTACTTTCGCTCCGATCTGTCTAGATAAGATTCACCTGCGTGCCGGCCTTCTATGAAGTATTAACACAAAGGGTACTCTCGAGAAAACTGATAAGCCATCGTAGTTATCAATTTAATAATAGATGTTAACAGGTAATACGTATTGCGCGCTCGCGTAAACTTAATAACCTCTCTGTTGCGTTCTAAGAAGTCGGGTTCGGTGGAGAGGGCGCGATGCAGTCTGCTTTGACCTTAGTTTACCGAATATTAAGCCTATTTAGTATTCATCAACACAACATGTAATTACGTATACAACAAAAACCGGTATGTACGCGGTAACGAGAGGTTGCGCTTGCACCGCGCGTCACGCAACTTGACCTAATTACTGCGGGCGGCCGACTGCGGCGGGCGGCTCACGCACGCGCCGGAGTGAGTGGGGCGAGGGTGGTGCGGGAGCCAGACTAGTTGGCGCCGTCCGTCTCGTGCGCAGCCTATGTATTGCGCGGGCTTTTTTTTGAATGAATAGATAAAAGGGTTGCGTGTGTGCGTGCGCGTACGAATATCATTGTCAATGTGATTGAACTTTCTTACCAATTATTGATGTTTTTGAAGTACAGTTTTCAAACAAAATAATGTTCTTTTTTTTTTCTCTTTATATGTTCTATTACAGTAACTGACCATGCCCTTAAATTTTTTCTGGTGAATTTAATTTAGTAGTGTATAAGGTCCATCTATTCATACACGAAATATTTTAAGTGATACATCTATAGGTGGTAAAGAAGCCATAGAAAAGCGAAAATATTTTTTTTAATCTTTATTATTTTACGTTTGTATCTCTTTGGACATCGCGGCTCATCTTCCGTGCGGAAGATGTCCGGTCCTTTGGAAGGCATACACGGGGACACAGGTCCAACGCGCAGAGGCCCCTTTGAGAACTTTAATCCAAAATGGAATGGGGCACCAACCGGGGACTATCCACGGCTGCACTATTGGAGTACAGTCATGGACCGTCCCAGGTGGGTGCAAGACTATTGTAAAATGTGGTGAAAAATATCTGGTCTATGGGAAGGGGTGTTAGGTGGACTGGATAACTTCTATTGCCGGAAGAAAACGGCGTCTGCCTTTCAACATTTAAAATTGAAAACTGTTGGCAGACGGTGACTCGCCAGCTCACTAGCGGGGCCCCCTGAAAAGCCGCCAGTACATAGGCGAAGGGGGCAACAGACGTGTGAGCGGCTAGAGGTGTAGGGAGGTGTGGCCCCGGTTTCGCCGTTTATATGACTTCTTTACCACCTATAGATGTATCCCTTAAAATATTTCGTGTATGAATAGATAGACCTTATATAGATAGAATATAGATTTAACCCAATTAATTACTGTGAAATACCGATATCCTTGTCTATGTCCGTGTGGTGCCGGACGTAAAGAATAGCACTACCCCATCTCTTACCATGGGTGTCGTAAAAGGCGACTAATTGATTCACTAGAGGATGGGCAGCAGCGTTCTCTGAGTACTTTAACAACCATACTGCGATCGCCAACCCGCCTGCCAAGCGTGGCGATTATTGTAAACTCCTCCCTTTTGGGGGAGGCCTATGTCCAGCAGTGGATGTCTTTAGGCTGAATGATAATGATTACATATCATAATCACTTAACGTAACATAAACAGCCCAAGGAAAGATGGATGGATTGTGTGAAGGATGATATTTATATGCAAGAAAGGAGTCAGTACTGAGATGACGACTGATAGAGGAGAATAGAAGAGGAATAGGCATGTTGACAGCATCAATATATTGCAAATCTAATTAGTCCGCCAGTTAAAGTTTTGAAAAATAATGGACACGTATATTTTTTTTTGTTTAATCTACGAATATTTGGAAAGATAAAACGCATCAAAAGTCGTGAGTGGGGGCTTGTGAAGTCACAAGCAAGTAAAAATTGTACTCGCTTGTGACGTTACGCCAATTTTAAAAGTGTCGTATCTTTGTCAATTTTGGTTTACGTAACAAAAGAAAAAATACGGGTCAAATATTTTTTGATAATCTAACTGGCGGACTCATTAGATTTTTTTAGTCAAATACCCTTATACCATGTTGTGCCGATCCCATCTAGTGTGGGATAAAGGTAGGGAGATGATGATGAATCAGCTCATTACTGTCCCACTGCTGGACACGGGTTTCTTCTCAGAATGAGAAGAGTTTAGGCCTCAGTCCACCAAGCTGGCCTAGAGCGAGTTAACGGACTACATACACCATTGAGAATTTTATGGACCCCTCTCAGTATGCAGGTTGTAATGTAACAGACGGCCCCAGGATCTCCTGAGCACGTCTGCTACACCAGTTATAAAGAATGGTGTAGAGCATTCAATACCTAATACATATACTTAACAATAATAAAATTCTTATACATAGAATAAGAGGCAGGATAGCTTTACGTCCCTTGGGGTAGTCAGCGAGTTCCTTCTTGTAGTTCTGGTGTTCGCCGATGGCACACACAGCCATTTGATAGAAACTGGCGGCAGCAAACAGTCCGGCTGGATTGGCGCATTTAGTCATGACGGTAGAGAATAGCCAGGATCCGAACTCATAAGTGTAGTTAAGGCAGGAGGCGTCTCACTTTGGTACCAAGGGGACGCAGGTTCTGCAATAGGATGTGGATGCTCAGGTTGCCCAGCTCACATAAGATAAGTCTTCTGAGCTCCAAGTAAAATCAAGTATTGCATGGAGCAGTGTACAGGAGATGGTTGATGTGGCACATTTCACATATTTAAACAGCCAATAGGTTTGAATATTGCATATTATTTACAGATCAGACAATAATTATATAGCACTTTTATCAAAATTCTTCCATGTCTCTTGAAAAACCAAGTCAAAATCGAAAGCCAAGACCAAGACCAATCAAATTTCGAATCTATCATAAAAAACATAGTGGCCTGTGATAAAAAAGGTATATATAATACAATACATAATAGCAAGAAGGTGAAATAACGATGATTATGAAAAAGGTGATACTACACTAGTATAGGATAAAGGTAGGGAGATGATGATGAATCAGCTCATTACTGTCCCACTGTTGGGCACGGGCCTCTTCTCAGAATGAGAAGGGCTTAGACCTTAGTCCACCACGCTGGCCTGGTGCGAGTTAACGGACTACACACACCATTGAGAACTTTATGGAGCCCTATCCGTGTGCAGGTTTTTTCACGATGTTTTCCTTCACCGTCTTGGAGTCATATTTACGCTAATGAAGTCGAGGGCAATCCTAACTTCCTAACTAATATTATAAATGGGAAAGTAAGTCTGTTTGTTTGTTACCTTTTCACGCCTAAACCACTGAACCGATCATTCAGAAACGGACATAGGATACCTTTCAACCCGAAAAAAATACTGCTCTCGAGGAAAACAACAATAACGTTAATAGATGGCGCCACGTGTCTTTCGAATCATGATGAATTATGTTAATAAAGAAACTTTAGTAGTGTGTTAATAGTTGATTGTCAAATTCTTAATTAACGCGAGCGAAGCCGCGGGCAAAAGCTAGTTATTAATCGTTTTAAGTAAACCCTGACATGAAACTTGAGAACCTATTACAAGCCCCATTTTTATCTTATTTATAGTTTATGTACACACAACAATAATTTACGGAAGCAAAACAGTATACAATTATACTGTACAAAGGTGCTGTTTATTTCAATAGAAATGTCTGCGAACGGTGAAATGATATGTAGACAGCAGTGTGTAGAAATAGAAAGAGAAGCAAATATGTGAGGAGCTAAATTAAAATAACAGAAAAGTTTGACAAGAATGTGGGAATAGCTCAGTGTAAAAGAATAGATAGCATCCAACAAAAACTATTTATTTCTTAAACAATGAAAATTCATACAACGTCTCCATCGTCACGTCCGCCATCCTATTCCTTCCTTTTGCAAAAATATCCTTCTGTCCCTTTCTGTCCTATAAATTCAAATCTTTCACACTCTCACTATTAAAAAATACTTTTATAAACATACACCGTGTCCCAAAATTCAACGATAAGCGGGCACCAAAGAGTGGCCCTGCTCAAGACTACTCGAGAAAAAAAAGAAAAAAAAACTTTTTTTTTAATTACAAAATGAAATTTGAAGTCCTTCGAAAATTTACGAAAATAAGTTTGATTGATTTTTGTGTAAAAACTACAGGCATTCTGGGATTTTTAAGGGTTGTGGTGAATAGCAGAGCTACTTAGGTTGCCGATACAAAAAAAGCAGAAATATTTGAAAAAAAATCGAAGGATTTCAATTTCCATTACGGAAATTAAAACAAAGATTTTTTTTTTCTCGAGTTTTCATGAGCAGGTCCACCCTCTGGTGCCCGCTTATCGTTGAATTTTGGGACACGGTGTATATACAAGCTTAGTTTTAGTATATTATACTAAACCTGAAACTAGTTTGTTCAGAATCACTAGGAGAATCGATTGACATATTTTTCACACCACATTATTGTTTTTTTCATAAATTCCAATTTTGTTTCAGTAGGTTTCTACCCATAAAAGTTGACAGAAATAGACACCTTGAGGCTTGAGATGGTCCGCTCGGTCAGTTTCCGTGTATTAGACAACCCCTGCATAGCACATCTCAGGCATTTCACACTTTACTAGGGAACTTAACGCGACATAAACTACGGTGTAACTTGGAGATTTATTAAAAAAAAAAACATATTCAGGCAGTTCTGATGAAAATCTTATTGGGGTGTCTCGGTTTTTGTATATACAAAAAATAACGCTGTATTATAATATATGGTTTAACAAGACTCGATATGACGATAATGATTAATGCAAGTCGCTGTCTCCTAGCCTAAGTAACATTCTTAGCTAGGGAGGGGAAATGGGGTGCCAGAAATTAATGAAACCATCGATATAACGAGTGTTGTAATTTTTCTCCAAGCCCGCTCATTTGTCTTGGGACGAAATTATATTAAAAAGACCCGCAGGAGCCCCCTTCGAGCCTCTGTGGGGATTAATTGTTGCTTTTATCTGTTTTATGGTAGGTTGATTTTGGATGAGGTTTTAATTCGATATTTTTTAGGTTTTACGAGGTGTTGTAATGTAATGTGTATATCTATTAACTATCCTCAATTATGTTTTTTTTTATTTTTTTATTGCTGTCGTTACTCTCAAGATATCTTTTATCTTATCTTACAATGATTTTTTCTCTAAGTTTTGATGACATTTAATCATGTCAATTGTTTTATATAGTTTAGCTTCATTTTATCTTTTGTAAATGTGAGAACTTCGTGGACTTGCCTATACATATCATTGTGTAAATTACTATTATTTATATTGTGTTATTTTTTTTCTTTTTGGTTAATTTTTGTACTCAAGACTTGGTATTACATTACTCACAGGTCTGTGGTCAAGACTACATTGTTTTCTCTTAACTATCATAAATCATAGTACTGTATTTACTGAAGTTGTTAAAGATATCCTTTTTTTTAAAGAGTAACCATGGAGTTTCTTGCCGGTTCTTCTCCATAGGAAACGACTAATTGGAACCGTGCACCTAAATTCGACTTTTCATAAGCGCCTGTATTGGTTTATGTGAATTTTTTTTTTTGATTTTTTGATTTTTTTTGAATGGATACTATAAATTGCTATTATGTTGTAATTATTGTAAAAGGTATCTCATGTACGATACATTTTAGTTTTTTTTTTCACTTTTCAACCCTTTACTCAGAAACCAATCGCTCAACCACTGTCAGTTCTATCTTTACCATAAGAGCACGCAGGGCACGGGCTCAGGGCCCCCGACTTGATGGAGGCCCCGAAATGCCGAAACCCATTGTCTTTGTATTTTTTATCCAATAAATCAATTAAAAAAAACATATTGGTTCCTTAGTTCAACGCATCATTAAAAAGCATCCAGATAGCCAGGGTTGCTCAGCAAAAGTTTATTTGAAACTAGCGACCCGCCCCGGCTTCGCACGTGTACGTTTTATAGCTTATCTTCCTCTTGAATCACTATATTTATTAAAAAAAACCGCATCAAAATCCGTTGCGTAGTTTTAAAGATCTAAGCATACATAGGGACAGACAGCGGGAAACGACTTTGTTTTATACTATGTAGTGACAAATTTTTATTATCTATGAGTCCATGTTACTACTGGTGTAGATTGGCCTCGCACAGGATTTAGCTTGATTAAAAATAAAAAATAAAAAAATCTTATTTTTTTGCGGTTGGGTTAAGTTACCATATTTAAACAAGATAAATTCAGTAAAAAACAAGATATTTTTTTTTGCAATTTTTTTTTTCTTTCTCATTTCGATGCCTATTAGAAAAATTTGCAGAATTTAATAAACCACTGTATCTGGCCTTCGTAGATTATACGAAGGCCTTCGATAGTATCAAAACACTCCGAAATATTCAGATCTCTAGAGAACCAGCAACTTGAAAAACCATACATCGACCTCTTAAGAAATATCTACCACAATAGCTCCGCAAACATCAAACTTAGCACTACAGGATCTTCTTTCAAAATAGAAAGGGGTGTTAAGCAGGGTGACCCGCTTTCTCCCAAATTATTTACAAGTACGCTCGAGGAGATATTTAAGACATTTGCAGCCTCATGGAAGACCAAGGGCATCGAAGTCAGCAATAGGAGGCTGACAAACCTCCGGTTTGCTGACGATATAGTCCTTTTTGCCCCGACAGCTCTTGAATTACAGACCATGCTCCAAGAACTAAGCGCGGCTAGCCTCAGGGTGGGGCTCGCGATGAATCGGTCTAAAACGAAAATAATGACCAACAGCACTAAACGTAGGGTCGAGATAGATGGGCAGGAAATACATTATGTCGATGAGTACATCTACTTGGGCCAGTTAGTTTCTTTCGAAAACAGGCAGGAAAGAGAACTCGATCGCCGAATCGAAAACGCTTGGAAAAGCTACTGGTCCATGAAGAAGCTAATGAAGGGAGATCTGCCGATCTCCCTTAAGCGCAAACTCGTCGATATGTGTATCCTGCCCATCCTAACCTACGGTGCTCAGACCTGGTCGCACACCGAATTGCAAAAGTCCCGCCTTGGGGTTTGCCAAAGAGCAATGGAGCGCAGTATTCTATGCGTCAAAAGAACAGACAGAATACGGAACAGTACACTGCGCTCCAAAACGGGGATAATAGACGCAGGCAAAAAGACTGCTAGGCTCAAATGGGATTGGGCGGGTCACGTCAGCCGCATGCAAAATGACCGCTGGGCAAGAGTCTCCACTCAATGGGTGCCTGAAGGGGGACGGCGACGCCGCGGCCGGCCCAGAAAGAGATGGCGAGATGACTTAGACGCGTACCACGAGGGCTGGTTTGAGGTAGCGCAGGAAAAAAGTACATGGAAGGCCTTCGGAGAGACCTTTGCCCAGCAGAGGGACAGTATAGGTTAAAAAAAAAAAAAACGATGCCATGCATAAATTAATGCACGGCGGCTTGCCAGCCAAGCACGACTATCGCGATATCGCTCTTTGCAATCAGTTAACTCAGGGCTCTAAAATGACTCAGAAATAGAAAATCAAATATTTAAAAAAAAAAAAAATTAGGCTGTTTTCTGTAGTACGCTTTTAGGGTTAATCTGTGTGTGTGTGTGTGTGTGTGTGTGTGTGTCACCTGTAGATCACGCGGTTTGAAGGAATCACACGAATTCGTTTACACCCTGTATACATATGAATCATTTCGTCATACATAAATATGACTGTAGAAGTCATAATTATACAGCATGTAAGGGTAAACACCGTTGTCAATAATAGGACCGAGTAAAAAAAAAACATATACGCGCGAGAAATGAGCGGCGCGGCGGCGCTACGACGCGGCGTATACGCACTCGCTTGCGTGACAGCTGACTGACTGGGGCAGCGAACTGTGCGGGGCCGTGCGTCGGGCCACGCGGCGAGTTCCCCGCGCGCCCTCCCGTAGCTTGTTGCCCCAGCGCGTAGGGTGAAATGCTTTTGTGGAAAAATGAAAATTTTATAAAAAAAAGTTATTTTTCATTGATTTTACGTTCTATAAATGAAACCAAACCACTGGTTTCAAGGATAACGGTGTTTACCCTTATAGCCTGTATAGGATAAGAGATGTGATCCTAGATATATGATAGTGTAACGGTGGATCCAGACATTGCGAGGCATGCGCCGCGTACGGCGCACAACGCATGCGTATCCCTACCGACACACGCTGGCTCGCCTCGCACATGCTCAGCCTGTGCGCAGCACATGCCTCGCCTCAAACATGAAGACAGACAAACGAAGCATTTGCTTCGCACGCGATGGCTCGACCCGAGCATACGTTGGTATATTTTTTCGACACGCACGCCTCATTCCGAGGCATTCGTTGTGCGCCGTTCGTGGCGCATGCCTCGCAAAGTCTGGATCCAGCTTTATATGCCCCTCACAATGTTGTTTTCCAACTTCCACGCGAACAAAGTCGCAGGCACACCTACTCTTTAATAACTCAAAAGTTGACTGACCCACACAAGTGAAATATACATATATTCCCAATCCTTTGACCGACACATTTCAAAGTTTCGCTCGCAGTTTCAAACTCGGACCGCATATCGCCCGGGGCACTGCAATATAAGTTACTGACGCCAATACTGGAAGCTAGTTGGTCGCAATATGGCTGCGGCTGCAACAACTATATTGCATATTGTTGCCTGGGGATTAGGTATGCTATTATTGTAGTAATTGTACACGTAAGGGGTTTAATTTTTATGTTTAGTTTTCTATTAGAATTGTTTTGTTGAGGGTATTAAAAGTGTAACAAGACTTATGTAGGTAGTTAGTTATTTAAAATTATTCAAATTGTACCAGAGTCTATGAATAAGCCTTGTTACACCAGAGATAATATCCGAATTGTCTTTATGTCATTTTTGACATAAAAGTGTTACTGTCACTTGATCAAAATATCCCGCGCTAATTCATTCGAGAACTCCGGAATGACGACTAAGGTTGGTAATTATAATTCTGTTGCTGTGCCGCTAATTTTGCTTACAATAAATGTTTTTATTGTGTTGACATTCGTTGTTTGAATTTTACTCCTTTCTGAGATATTTTACAAAAGTGTGGTTTTGATATGGGGATAAATAAAGATTTTAGTTGTATTTTTTTAAGCTTTACCTCCTTTTTATATTTCTCAAGTATCATAGGTGTAGGTGCATTTGTGACTATCTTACATCCACCAGTACCCCAAGTGTGAGTTTTTTTCGTTAACTACTGTAGTTGCGTCACGACAAAAATGTATGAACATTTAGGCTGCGTCTCTGGGCGCACCGTTCACTAACTAATATTCGCGCGTTAATTGAACGGTGCGCCTAGAGACGCAGCCTAAATTTTCATACATTTTTGTCGTGACGCAACTACAGTAGTTAACGAAAAAATCTCACACTTGGGGTACTGTAACTGTTAGTTTTGTTCTCCCTAGCCTTTTCCCAACTATGTTAGGGTCAGCTTCCAGTCTAACTAGATGCGGCTGAATACCAGTATTTTACACGAAGCGCCTGCCATCAGACCTCCGCAACCCAGTTACTGGGCAATGCCGATATCCTAAGGTTAGATCGGTTGTTAGATTTTTGGGCTTCTGACTACCCGTAACGACTGTCATAGATATTCGTATGACACCCGGGACCGACGGTTTAACGTGCTCTCTGAGGCACGAAGGGGTCTCGTTTATAATATTTAGTAAAATGTTTAATAGATTGTTCTTTGTAGCGATGTACGTTAGTTTAGCACAACGTAGAAAAAGTGGAAGTGAATACTTCCATAGTACCAAAATCAGTGTTGCCAAACTGACATAACAATAATTATATTGAAAGATATCAAAGTATACCAGTACCACAGTCTACCTATATCTTACTCCTTACAGTCGGTCAACGTAGAACATTGTCGCAGAGCAATCGTGCGGGGGGTTGCGGGGTGAGGGGGCGGAGGTTATGTCCCGAGTAGCCATACTGCGTACTTGGGACATAACCTTCGCCCCTACATAATTTTGACATTTCATAGGACCTGTCAAATGTATGGGCGTTGACCCACTGTATGTAGTAAGTAGGTACACTGTGCCAGTACCATGGTATAATAATATGTTTCACTGGTATTCTCTTCCCGTGACAGCCAGGTCACGTGATTGGCCTAAGACTACGTCATCAGCTGGGAGTGCTTCCACTATGTATAAATAAATTACCCGAGCAAGATGCATTTTTTCACATATTTGCTTTTTTAGAGAAGCAATTTTGAACAAGTAATTTTATAGTTTACTTTTTAACTAAATAGATGACGGGTCTTCCCACATTTATCGACGTGGAATCGGCTAACACCGGTCAAAAAAGTCTTTATGTCTACGCAATAAGGGTGTTACTAATACCATTCGCATCGGCTCGGCTCGGACGACGCGTCGCGACGCGGGACGGCGCGTCGCGACGCCGGCCGACGGCGAAACGAGCCGTTTGTATAGATAAGTCCAGTAGTTTGGTGATACGCACTCGGCTTAAGCCGATTCCGCGTCGATAAATGTGGGAAGACCCTTACACGAAATAGAAAATAGTTAGGCTAGTTAGCAATTTATTTAATATTTATTATGAATTAAAAATCTCCTTTATTGTATTGTAGATGTTAATCAATGGCAGCACTGATCGTGACATTCATGACGTAGTCTTAAGCCATTGCGGGAAGAGAATACCAGTGAAACATATTATTATACCATGACCGGTACGGTAACCCGGGGTTACTTTCAAATACAGGGGCGACATTGATCGTTACTAAAAATATTGTATTCGATCATTTATCTCTTGAAAATTGAACTTATGCATTTTAATTTAATTATGTAGGCAAAATTGACAGTTTTTCTATCTTAGTATTCAGTATAAAGTTGTCTGCAAAGTTAGGTAGATGACCAAGATAAACAATATTAAGTTACACCCCTGATTATGTCTGAAATTCGACTCCTAATTAGCATTATACAGGGTGTCCCTGGAAGTATGGATCAAATCGAATAGGGGCGTGGGCAAAGTCATTTCCAAACTTTTTAACCCTGAGAATGTCGGTGCAATTTTTTATGGTTCAAAAGTTATGACCATTTTTTAGTCACTTCTCCTATAAAGCAAAGAAAAAAAAAACATAAAAAAAACTATTAGAGATATCATTTTCTTTTTTAGGGCTTTGTACTCGTAATATCTTGAGTGAAATTTTTGCGAGAAATGTTTTTTTCTTATTGATCACATGTTTTCTAGCTGCGTAAAAGTATTACCACAGGAAAGGCGCAGCATTCGTGTCCTGAAAAATAAATAAATTGATCGCTCTGATATTTTTTTATAATTTTTTTCTTTGAGCACTATTTGAAATGATAGAAAAAAACAAAAATTAGTCTTTGAACCGTAAAAAATTGCACCGACATTCTCAGGGTTAAAAAGTTTGGAAATGACCTTGCCCACGCCCCTATTCGATTTGATCCATATTTCCAGGGACACCCTGTATAAAGTATATTAATAAAAAAGCCCCCACTTTGAAACTGAATGATAAAATAATTATCATCAAAGTGGAAGCCGTAAGGTCCGACTTTGATAAGGATATTTGTCTTTTTTTTTCTAAAACTATGCGCTGTATATTTTTTTTATTCGTCCCTTTTGATTTTTTTGTTTCACAGGCTCATAAGATGATTATGTATGTAGACAGCCATCAAGGAGATACTATACTTTCAAAATTAATAGAGAAAACATCAATACTCTACGCTATGAATACTAAACGCAGTATTTAGTACGCAATGAATAGCTAAGTGTTAAATAAAGACCATGCAATTTACATACTTCGTAAAAATGATGCCTGTCGGGATATTCCTGTGGAATCAAAATGAGCAGGCGTCTGCAACGTGCTGTTAATTTTTCAATGTTTAAAGCATCATCAATCCTTTTTATGGCTCCGGTATGCTATCATTATTGTAGGGTGGCTATATTTTGGGATTATTATGGACAATAAAGAAATTTTTGGTAAGTTTTTATTAAATACATTTTTACAACGGGTTGGGCAGAGATGTATGTATAGTACACCATTGAAAATAAAACTTAAGACATATTTGGTAAATAAAGCATATTATAACATTAACGAGTTCCTAGAAGAAAGACATAAAGAAGTATTTTGATTAGTCTTAATAACTTATTTTTGCTGTTGATGTTCTGTTCCATTTTGTTATTTTAAATTTATTACAATGTTATTATAATTCTTTAATTCCTTGATTTATTGATATTTTAAGAGAATGTTTTAATTAATAACTTGATATTTGCACGTCACATCAAGTGGCAAACTTGTCTGTACCTTAGAATGTTGTTACCATCTTGCATGCATGTGTTAGATTATATAGACATATAATCATATAGAGATAGCTGTAGGTATGTATAAATGTAATGAGAGAAAGATAGAATAATATGTAAACCAGAATTATTTACCATGAATAGTTTATTATGAAAACTACAAATATCTTTGACTAAAGTATACTAATTATTACTTATTTCACTTGAACAATAATTTAGCAATATCAATGTACTAGATATTAGGAATAGCAATAATGTCGGTAGACATGATTATAGAAATGGATATAGTGAGAATAGCATTACAGTTAAGACCAATATCTACCTATCAGGGGCACAGCGGGTATGGTAAATGAAACCAACATAGACTCTCCACCACTGAGAGTACTTGTATTTGGGTTAGTTGTTAGTTACATGTTATACACAATATAATTACTCACAAGAATAGAAAATAATAAGGACAAGCTAGTCAGATAATAAAAGTCCATCAGGTCAGACCATAGCAATGTCAAGCTAAATAATATACATAAACACATATAGCAAATAATATATAATTATTTACAATCAAATTAGCATAGACATATTTATAATCAGATTAGCATAGTAACAGTGTAAAATAACAATCAAAGTACTTAACTTAGTATCTTCCTGAAATCGTTCCAAGACTAATGTAAACCTATTTTGAGAATTAACTCCCTTTTTATAACTTTATCAAACAATAACACAAAAGTAATCATAAGGCGCTGTTTTCAACCAATCAGAGATTGTCATACATTTTAACTAAATAACTTTAAACATTGGTAATAATAATAAGATCTAATTTAGCAGAACTGTTTTGAAACATATAGTCAGATAATTACGTTATTTTTATAAGCATTAGATTGTAACATCTAAATAAGATTCCATAAAACATAACATCAACTGAGCTTACTTTAATTATACATCTATGGAATAATGACAAATTAGTAAGTTGAAATAATAAAATAAAATATAAGGATCATTCTAAACATCATTAATGATAATGACATTGTTACTTTTTAATATTTGAAATAAATAGTATTTAGTATTGAATAAACATTGCCACAGATCATAACTTTCGTTCGGAAATCATGACTCATGGTTATCTCTTCGTTTAGAAATGCTTTAAAAGTGAAAATAAACAAGAAGTACAATATACGTAATATAATATAAAAAAGCTTTTAATTATTACAATTCTACATACTCTGACACATGCATGTCTTTTCTTGTATGTATGACACATGTTTAAGCAAATAAATATTATCTTATCTTATCATTATTTCGCATTATTTCCCATGGGGACCAATGGGGGGCGAGTCTATTGCCATCAAACGGACACAAATTCAGATTCCGGTGCTACTGAGAAATTTCACACGGAAAATCCTAATAACACTTTGCCTGACCTGGGGATCGAACTCAGGATCTCATGCTCAGTAGTTGCACTTGCAACCACTAGACCTACGAGGTAATTTGGTTTGAATAGTACCATAGGCTTGCCCCTTATTACGGGGAACCTAATACCGGAACTTCTTAAGTAAAAAAAACACAATTTACAGGAAAGTATCTAAATACGCCAACACATCACACATTAGATATTTATTCAAACAATTAATTATACATGTAACGCGCGCCCCATTCAGTTGGGCTTACCGGCAGGTTTACGAGAGCCCGCTGTTGACATCGTCCATTTTGAAGACATATGGCCATTTGGCCATTGTGAACGGAATCTGTTATTGAATATCTTTGAATAGAAGAGAAATATGAAAAGATTTTTAATACTATGCAGATTTGCGATCGAAGTGAATGAAGGTTGATTTAAATTTATTAAAATTTTATTTATAAACTTTAGTTTTTATCCTAAATAGTAAGTCATGTCGTCGACAGGGGCTCGTGGCTAATTGACAACCGCGCGGATCATATGAGTCGCAAGGTTAAAATGCGCTTGTCGCGGTCAGTCCGTGGATGGGTGACCATTGTTTGCACATCGTGATCCGTCCGTGCCTCAGAGGCTACGTTAAACAGTCATTCGAATACCTATGACTGTCGTTACAAGTAATAAGAAGCCTGCAAGTCTGAGAACCTGTCTAACCTTAGAATGTCGGCATTACCCAGTAACTGGGTTGCTGAGGTCTGATGGCAGTCGCTCCGTGTAAAATACTGGTATTCAGCCGCGTTTGGTTAGACTGGATGCTGACTCCAACATAGTTGGAAAAAGGACAGGCAGAACAGTAAGTCATGTCGTCATACCAGCCCGTAAAAATCCTCTGCTGGGACTCCCAATTACAATCACTACATAGTATAAAACAAAGTCGCTTCCCGCTGTCTGTCCCTATGTATGATTAGATCTTTAAAACTACGCAACAGATTTTGATGCGGTTTTTTTAAATAGATAAAGTGATACAAGAGGATGGTTTTAAGCTATAAAACGTACCTGTGCGAAGCAGGGGCGGGTCGCTAATTACATATAATCGGTTGAAGGGGAATTGGCATGATCACAACGTTTAGTAGAAGGATTGTTCTTTTTTAATTATTTGAATTTATGTCGTTTGTCCCTAGTCGCGCAGACAGGGTCTAAGATGGAGCACACAAATCCAAGTAATATATATATAGAGGGATTACCCTATACCCCTCTGGCTCTCACATACATATGACGGAACATAGAAAAGAACTTGGCGACGGACTGTAATGTTATTAAGGTGGTAGCTAGCCAGACGGACTGTATAGATTCTACCACCAAGCGTGCTGGGTTTTGTTGACTGCAACAGGCGTCTATTCCCAGCGTGCGATGAGGAAGCAAAACAAAGATCTCAAATTATTATTATGATCCCATAATAATTCAGAAAAGCATGGTGACCCTACCACAGAGGAACATTATTAAACATTAATTTGCAACTCTTCCCTTAAGTAGTCGGCTTGCAAGTTTTATTGATTTAAATTATACATCGCAGGCGCTGCGCTCGTTATGATAGCCAGGGATCGCAAACAATTGGCGAATTTGTAAAAAGAATTGGCTGTGCGGCTTCCAGAAAAACGTTTCAAAAATGTATTTGCATTAAACCATTTGCGAATATTGCAGAACGGAAAAAAATCACTCTATTGGTATGTCTACACCAGTGCGCTTTCATGTTCATCTTGCGCTTTCAACATTCAATTCCTCTTGCGTCAAGCGGATGCAATATTGATTACCATAAGGCGCATGCAGCTTATCGTCTACACCGGTGCGACTCGATCAGTCGGCTGTCGACATACAATAGACGGATTAGCGTGCGCTAGGGGTATGCGCTGTTGTCGAACTAGTAATAAGGCATGCGCTATTGCATACGCTATGGCGCTTCAGGCACGCTTCAGGCGAAGACGCAAGATGAACAAAGCGCACTGGTGTAGACATAGCTTTTGAGTCATTTCGTTGAAACAAACCAGCATTATAATTTTGTTGCTTCAGCGTAAAGCTAAGCTAATAAGCTCTGTCGGGGAAGGCCCTCTTCTCAAAACGACAAGAGTTTAGGCCTTTGTTAAAATGTTGTTGAATACAGAAATATTGAAAACGCCAGTCTTTTATGATGATGATCCTATGATTGTTTTAAATATGTCTTAGGGATTTTGTTATTTTGCGCTAAAAACATCCTCCTGCGATGCGATTACCAATATGTTTGCCAAGCGTGATGAATATGGTAATACGCTCGTACTGTGTAGGTCATAACAAAGAATAGGCCGATAAACCTGGCTCTTTCCTCAAAAGGCCATTCCAGACGTTGCCCTACATTGTTACACTCGCATAATTTTTATACCACAATGTCTGAACTTTAAAAGAGACCTTGACTTCAGAGTTTGCTTTCCTTTTCAGAGCTAGTCAGATAGAAAATGCCGGCTCCATCGAGTCTTAAAAAAAAACATACAAAATTGATTTGTAAAAGTGCGTGTAACAGAATTATTTAAAGAAATAAAAAAAAACATTTATCACCAAAGGTGACGACGATAAATCAAAAGAATTGAGAGTAGCTTATGCTAATAACAACCCACTGAGATAAAGCAATCTGTTTGCCAAATGTGGTGATAATGGTGATATAATTAGTTATAATAGTAATGATGGCGTTTAAATTAAAAGAACCT
The DNA here is from genome assembly GCA_905220435.1 of Amphipyra tragopoginis. Taxonomy (NCBI): domain Eukaryota; kingdom Metazoa; phylum Arthropoda; class Insecta; order Lepidoptera; family Noctuidae; genus Amphipyra; species Amphipyra tragopoginis. Next base: position 5,729,143 of record HG992016.1, read on the forward strand.
GCACAAGTGCCGATACTTACTTATACGTACGTCCGGCTCACCCTGGGCAGTCAGCCTCGCTACCAACCTTGCGGACTGTATATAGTTATAACCGACACCAAAAAAGAAGAAGAATTCTAATGTTCAGCATTGAACGTTTACGGGCGGATGTTATCTACACATGTATCTATTCACATAATAAACCTGTAGACTTAGCGTGTCTGTATACTGGAAATATTTAAAAAAAAACGAGGTTGTTAAAGGATAACCAATAGAATCCATTTCGATATTATTTTTTTGTTTTTTTGTCTGTTTGTCGGTTTGTTTGTACACGCATCACGTAAAAAGTACTGAAACAATGCAGTTGACTTATACAGACAAGTATTATGCGTATCTCGAAGTAACATTTAATTTTTGTTTCATCGTAATCAGTTCACTCAAAACTCGTTTATTCAAAATAGACTAGTATTACTTAGTTCTTTTTGAACGTCATATTTACATAAGACTGCCCCCAAAGCGCCCACCCTTCACTCAATCAAAAGACATTAGAATTTAAAGTTATCAGGAAGAGTTTAATGATTTTAACACAATATTGGTTTCCGATTTCCAGGCGGACGGAGTCGCGGACACAGCTTCTTCTGCCTAGCCTTTTCCAGCTATGTTGGGGTCAGCTTCCAGTCCAACCAGATGCGGCTGAATACCAGTATTTTACACGGAGTGACTGCCATCAGACCTCCGCAACCCAGTTACTGGACAATGCCGATATCCTAAGGTTGTCACACTTTTGGGCTTTTTACTACCCGTAATGACTGTCATTAGGTATTCGTATGACACCCGGGACCGACGGTTTAACGTGCTATCCGAGGCACGGAGGAGTCTCGAAGTGTAACGAATGGTCACCCATCCACAGACTGACCGCGGCAAGTGCAGCTTAACCTTGCAAATCATATTGATCAGTGCGGTTGTTAATTATCTACGATCTCTTTCTTAATTAGTCGCATAGATAGTATAAAATAGTGATGCCCGATATGTCGCTTTGTATCGATATATCGTATCGTAATGTATCGCAACTGATTGTATCGATACATGATAAATATCGTATGCCATTGTATCCTAACTGTAAATATCGTATCAAAATATCCTTGTTGTTTAATTGGATTTGCAAATTTGTAGTGTTGTCTTTAGTTTTAACGTTTAATAAACGTAACTTGCATTTCGCACCCAAATCACTCTTCATTAAAAATGACCACACATTTGATTTCACTGGCGAAGCCATGGCAGCGGAATTGAATCAAGTTCTAAAGATCAACTAAACACACAATTTAACACAGTTTAATAAGGTTGTTAGAGTGCTTACATTATTATAAAATATAAAATCAACAAAGTTAAAAGTAATATTTACATTACCTTAACTATCCGCATCGTATTACAAAAGTTAAAGCCGCACCAACAAGTGTGGCGGCATCTTTGTTACTGTTACCTATCTTAATATTTCACAAACCAAATATCACTCTAAGTACTCAATACAATACGATATTTTTGATGCGATATTCCGGCGAAGCGATACAATACAGCCAAATATCGCATTGACGTGTATCGATACAAAATATCGATATATCGCATTCCGTTGTACCGATACCCTAAAATATCGATACGTATCGGGCATCGCTAGTATAAAATCTGACCAAAAGGTTTATTACCGCTAGCTTATTGCTCACGGCCAGTATTCGGATCTTTTTGCACATAATGATGGAATACTTAGACGTTTCTTTTTTGTTTGAGAGTGTGAGGTACCTACCTACTTAAAGTTTTTTAAACGCCATGAGCACGCTTTTAGCATTTTCGTGGTATCGAGCGATACTGTATTTAATTTTTTCAAAGCCACAGGAATGCACGAGTTTGATCGCTTTATGTCTATTTTTAGTACAAAATAAAATAATAAGAAAGTAGAATGTCTGCTTAATATTTTGAGAATGCATTGAAACAGCCGAATGACGGTACTTGAATAAAAGAAGAAAGAAAACAATTTTTTCACACCACCTGTTCGACATTGTCCAATTATATGTCATGCAAACTTGGTTCACGCTCTAAGGGTTTGCATGACAACATGATTACTTTAGGTTTAAATTAAGTCATTATTGTCCTAGGGTCTAGCCGGGTCATATTGTGCAAAATTTCATTATAACCCACTGGTCAATAATTAGATTTGAATTTGGAACATCAACAAAAAATAATAATGAAAACTTTTACCATATTAGGCCTTAAGAGCGTGTACGCCGTTCGGCATTTCATACAAATTTTTAAGTCATTATTTTTCGTTATGACTGAACCGATTTTAATGAAACTTCATACCCATCAGCAGGATGCATAGGACTAAAAAGTTAGCAGAAAACATTTTGGAAAAATAGTGTCACAGTTAAATTAGACCGATTTTAAATTTTCCATACAAACAGAAATTTCCAATTATATTTTTTTAAGTAAGACATTTCGAAAATGTTTTCTACTAACTTTTTAGACCTAAGTATCCTGCTTATGTGTGTGAAGTTTCATCAAAATCGGTTCAGCCATTACGAAAAACAAAGACTTGAAAATTTGTATGAAATGCCGTACGGCGTACACGCTCTTAATAGGTCATTGTGATTTTTTGTCATGGTGACTTTTTGTTACGAAGTCGAATTCTATGAAAAAATATATTAGTCACTGTAATGTCACGTCACCATAGTGAGCGCACTTCCATATATCTTCATAGCATTCGAGTTGGGTAACAAAAAGTCACCGTGACAAAAAATCACAATCAGCGGCGGGCCTTATAGTTCTGCACCAAAAAAAACTTATTCGAAAATCGAACTGGCCATCACGAGTAGAACACAAAAAAGAAAAAAAACGCGTCGAACATCTAGCGCTGATTTTCAGTTGGTACCATTGCAATGAAACACGGACGGAGATAATTTTAAATGTTCTTTCTTTAATCTGAGTTTTAAATATAATATTTTATTATTTATTTGCATGGATACTTAATCGTTCGTCCCTGGGCAGTCAGCCCCGCTACCAACCTTACTGACTAGCTAATCTTTTCACCACGGCATGAGCTATTCTCGTATAGCGTATATCGATTATGAAAATCACAATTTATGTGATGTCAAACTTATTTTGGCTCGTTAAACAGTTGTAATAATTTATTACTACCAAAGCATTACATGAAACCACAGCCTAAACTGCCAATTGGCAAGACTAGCTATCGCATATCGGTTAAAGTTAGTTTTGTGCTAGTTTTGCCTGCTATCTACACACATACCTACATACAGTGTGACTTGTATTTCTTTTATGGCGTGATAGTGTGTCATATAGGAGGGTCTTGTGGCTAATTAAAATCCACGCGGATCATATGATCAGCACATCAGTCCTTTGATAAGTGACCATTCGTAAAAACAAAAAGCTTTTATTTTACACTACCGACCCGCCCCGGCTTTGCACGTGTACGTTTTATAACTTAAAACCTTCCTTTTGAATCACTCTATCTATTAAAAAAAAACGCATCAAAATCCGTTGCGTAGTTTTAAAGATCTAAGCTTACATAGGGACAGGCAGACAGCTGGAAGCGACTTTGTTTTATACTAGGTAGTGATACATCATTACGAGTACATGCGCTCATGACAAGTCGAATTTAGGTGCACAGCGAAGAGCCGGCAAGAAACACCATAGTTACTCTTTTAAAATCCATATCTTTAACAATTTGAGTGTACAGTTATTATCTATACATATAAAAGGAGAAGCTGACTGACTGACTGACTGATCTATCAACGCACAGCCTAAACCGCTGGGGTTAGAAAGTTGAAATTTTTACAGTAGGTTCCTTTTGTAACGTAGGCATCCACTAAGAAGGGATTTTTTGAAATTCAACCCCTAAGAGAGTTAAATAGGGGATGAAAGTTTGTATGGAAAATCGTCACTTAACGGGTTCAAAATTTCACGCAAGCAAAGCTGCGGGTGAAAGCTAGTTTAGAATAGTTATGAGAGAGCAATGTAGACTTAAGTGCAGGAATCACACAATTAAATAATTATGAAAAACATGGTCACAAATTAAATAGGTATCCACAGGTATTTAGCAAGTCTACAAAGTTCAAAAATTTAGAAAAGGTATAAGGACGCTAAACTATGTAAAACAAATTGACATGGTTAATTGTTATCAAAACATATTCCAAAAAAAAACATTGTATAATAAGAACAGTTACACATCGAGACCCCTCCGTGCCTCGGAGAGCACGTTAAACCGCTGTCTCGGGTGTCATATGAATACCTATGACAGTCGTTACGTGTAGTCAGAAGCCCGAAAGTCTGACAACCGGTCTAACATTAGGATATCGGCATTGCCTAGTAACTGGCACGTGCTAATATTTAGAAAAAGATAAATATAACAACTAATCTAAGAAAAGAAAGAGATGTGCATAAAACAAAATGGCAAGCTGCAACTGCAATTAACGACGTATACTTTAGAATAGAGCATGGTGGCGCGGACATTCAAAATTATACGCGATTAGTACGCACTGCGTGCTGGATGGTACTAGTGAAGTATATTTTAGAAGCGAATGCTTAAAATTATCAATTCTAAAATATGCACGATTATTGCGGAATACTGATGTATAGTTTAGAACGCTCGATCGTCAAATGTGTATTCTGAAGTATATGCGATTAGTTCGGGCGGCTGCGTACTGGCCTTGTATACTATGGAAATACGCCGCCCCTCATTTACCTAGCCGAAAATTATTAGCAGAGGACGCTACTGCCAATCCTTTTGTCATCATTTCAGTAACCTTTTAAGACATCTTACACCCTTTTAGAATCTCAGATGTATTGTGATAAAAGAACGTATAATGGGAAACGGATCATAGAAGTGAGTGGAAGGGCTTAAATTATAGAAGAGAAAGGGATGGAAGGAGTTTTTTGAAAAAGGAAGGATTAAGATGGCGGACGTGACTGTAATGGAGACATTTTACGACTTTATTTGTTTTAAAAATAAATAGTTTTTGTTGGATGCTATATACATATATTGTTTTAGGCTTCGTCCTAGCTGGGAAGTGCGTTGCGATGCGTCGTGTCGTGTAATGCGGCGTGTCGTTATGGCACAGTCGATGTGTTCTGGCAGCTGCGTTGTAATACAGTCTTTATAGTATTTGATGAGTAAGGCTAAATTCAAATTTCTGACGCAGTCAAACCGCTAAAAATAAACGATACGCGCCGCTCTGTTTGATGCAGTGCTAAAGTTATTTTTCTTTTGTTCTGCTGAAATAGTGCTCGCGTATCGTTTCTACGTAACTGGGCAGTTATTAGCGAGACCTGAAGGGTGTCCAGCCAATGGGGGGGAAGTAAAATACTTAACCCAAGCTAACTACTTATACTACACTAGCAACAACAGCACTAAGGGCGACCCCTAGTGGGACTCAGACCGCGGCTTAGGGCGTTGCTGGCGGGGATTGGGAGAGACATAGCTTGGATGAAGGCTGAATTAATGGTGTGACTGCGGAGTCTGAAGAGGCGATCGGCTCTACGATGGGAGAGGTCCGTGGACCGTGCCCTCACGCAGGCCACTGTTATACTGTGGCGGCATCTATCCACGCCACATGCGAACTACGCAAAACACCGGTGGTGTAGACGACTATAGCGACATTAACGACAACTCTCATAGATGACAGTTCCTACATCGCGCTATCAAGATTTAACACGCAGATTAGTATATACAAGGTTAGTCGGAAAGAGGGTACTAATCCGAAGCCCACTTATAGTATCGCTGATGACTGTTTGAAAGCAAGTGTTAAAATTTCAAAATTCGTCATATTTTTTATCCAAATACAATGATTTTTATTTCAGTTTTTTAATTCTTCATCCCTGCTTTTGTTACAAATTCAGAAAATGGTGCTTCTAATTCATGACCCCAAATATGACCTAAAATGTTACCGCAGCTGATCACAGATTTTAGCGTTTTTTTTTTGCAATCTTTGAACAGCTATTTCTCTTAAACTGTTGACTTTTGGGGAATGTGGTAGAACAAAAGTTACTTATCATTATGGGTACTTTAACACCCTTTTGGATTAGTACCCCCTTTCTGACTAACCTTGTAAATACAACCTCCCAACATCAACTGTTGGGTATTGGCTGGAGACCCTTCAGGTTTCGCCAATAACTGCCCGGTTACGTAGAAATGGTCCCCTAGGACCACCTACAGCAGTCAAACAGGAAAAAAAAAACTGTTGTGCAGTAGCCCGCCAGGCACAAGACTCCACCTGGTTGGAGGATCCTCCCTTTGGTTGGAGGAACACCACACCAAGTTTCAGAGTCTACAATACAAAGCATATCGTTTGCTATTTTCGCGACGCGATACTCGACGCAATACAACGCACTTTGCCACCCAGCTGGGACGAAAGGTTACTCTGAGCTATTCTCTCTGACTTCGACAAATACATTTAACAAAGTCTGAAGAAAAAACTGCTCTTTTCCAAAGGATGCGAAGTCACGGACCTTCCGTTATTGTATAAACATTTTCCTGTATTTCGCTTAGTGAGATCACGTTTTCGATGTTGCAATGTTGCACGTTTTCATATACGATATTGTCAATATTACTTTTGGTTTTTCTGCACGTAGGTATTTTTTTGGGTTTCATTAATAATGTATGTTTTTTGTTAGAGTTTGGTACACAAAGGGTAAAACGCGACCCTATTACTAAGACTCCGCTGTCCGTCCGTCTGTCACCAGGCTGTATCTCATGAACTGTGATAGTTAGACAGTTGAAATTTTCACAGATGATTTATTTTTATTTATTTATTTATTTTACTTTAAATAGAACGGCCGAAACCAATTACACTACTTAAAGATATTGCAAACTACACATAAGTACCTAACACATTCATACTTTCCTCTCACAATACTTCATACATTCCGACAAAATCGTCTTCCATGCATCCCCAAACAAATCAAGGTCTGGGTTTGAATCCAGGAGAGCATTAAGCGCAGTCAGTGTCCGGGGTATGGGTGACTGAGAGTGTGCAACAGTTTGACATGAAGGGACTGCTAATAATTTATGTCTCCTGCTACGACAATAATTATTAGGGACAAACAGCTTGCAGACTTGGTTATGATGATGTGTTTTTGTTGCCGCTATAACAACAAATACTAAAAAACAGAACAAAATAAATATTCAAGGGAGCTCCCAAACAATAAACGTTTTTTTGCTGTTTTTATAGATTATGGTACGGAACCCTTTGTGCACTTGGCCGGTTTTTATTATTCGGAAAAAATAAGAACATGTTTTTCTTACTTACCGATTTTATGAGAAACTTGATTGTGTTTTTTTTTTGTATTTTACAGCCTCGTTTGTTTAGTGGTTGCAAGCGTGACTGCTGAGCGTTAGGTCCTGGGTTCGATCCCCAGATCGGGCAAAGTGTTATTGGTTTTTTTCCGTGTGGAATTTCTCAGTAGCAGCTCGGAGTATGGATTTGTGCCCTGTTGATGGTAATGGACACATAGACATAACAGTGAAATGAGGGTATACTATACCTACACCTCTGCCCATTCCTTCGGGGAATACAGGCGTGTTGTTATGTAGATTTTGTCGTCAACTATGCTGCGTGGATTTCGGAAATACATTGTATAAATAATAAACTTTGTTTCAACACAACACCATTTCATCATCTTTCTGCCCTGGGGCCCAATTCTCCTAAAATAAATTGTTGCCAAACGCAATCGAACCACAACCGTCAGTCAGTTTTTGTTTTCGAAAACTTTCAAAATGATTGATTTTGTTTTTTGTGTCAAACAATTAGATAGCTTTTGAAATTGAGAACTGTCTGAATGAACGGTTCGGCCTTGGTTCGGTTGTGATTTATCAAGATTTATTTTAGGAGAATTAGGCCCCTGGTCCCAAGTTACTTGTGACCGTCACAATATGGTTTTCTTTTCCATTTTCCCCTGTCAGCTCATCATGTACCCCCTTTTCCTTCATATCCCACAATCCACCCATCCATACCAACACCATTGCGATGCAGTTCAGACTACGCTATAATATAAATATAGCAAATATTGTATAGCACAACGATATCGCTCAGAATACATTTTATATGGACACGTTCACTCAACGCTATACTATAAAGTATTGGCTAGCTGGACGCGATAAACTTGAGCGATTCTCAGAGCTATATCGTACGATTCTCTGGTCCCCGCCCCGCCTCATTTCTTCCCCGTCACCCAACGGATCGTCATCAAATAACTTGCTATACATCGTAGACCGGCTTAAGATATATCTTACACTATACGCTATAGCGTATGTCATGCTATACAAGCTTAGTTTTAGTATATGTATACTAAACCTGAAACTAGTTTGTTCAGAATCACTAGGAGAATCGATTGACATATTTTTTACAACACATTTTTTTTTCCTATATTTCAATTTTGTTTCAGTAGGTTTCTACCCATAACAGTTGACGGGAATAAACACCTTGAGGCTTGAGATGGTCCGCTCGGTCAGTTTCCGCGTATTAGACAAGCCCTGCATAGCACATCTCAGGCATTTCACACTTTACTAGGGAACTTAACACGACATAAACTACGGTGTAACTTGGAGATTTATTAAAAAAAAACACATATTCATGCAGTTCTGATGAAAATCTTGTTGGGGTGTCTCGGTTTTTGTATATGTTACGGCTAATAGCCGAAGTGCGGCTACACCTAGTTTTAGCCGGGTACAACTAGGTGCAACCAGTAGCAGTTGGTTAGAACTAGGTGGAGCTTAAGTCGACGGAGCCCCGCTATGCGGGGCTCCTATTTCTGTCTGCAGGGTTTAAAGTAACCTAACACGAAGGGGATGACGGGGGCTTCGTTCGCTCGCTTCGCTCGCTCACTCTAGCCCCCGTCATCCCCTTCGAACCTAACCTATCCGTGTCGGGGTTACCCTTAACCATCGGTGTGCGGCTGCACCTAGTTCTAGCCGCTATGATGAAGGCTAAACCTAGTTCTAACCGAAGATAAGTAGGATAGATTTAAGTTTAACCGCATGTGGCCGGCTGCACCTAGTTGTACCCGGCTAAAACTAGGTGTAGCCGCACTTCGGCTATTAGCCGTAACATATTATACTAAAAATAACGTTGAATTTATTAGATATACCTATTCGAATATTAGTAGTATATTATAGCGTGGTCTGACTGCTCTTCAATCTTATTAATAGCTATTAAATGGTATGTGTGTTAAAATTAGCAACCGATTGCAGATGACTCACAGTTGGAGTTAATTACGATTGCCTTACGATTGTTTATTTGTAATCTTGAGAGGCTAAAAGCTTTACATCACAACATTAAGTTTGTATATATTTAACGCCCCTACTATTGTATTTCTTGAGTAATTAGTGAGTCTCTTTTCGTTAGAGTGCAGTCTTCGTATCGAGCGTCGTTTTTATTGTGAACTAGTGACCGGCCCCGGCGATGCTCGGGTACATTCATAGCTTTGTGGAGGAACGAGGTAAGGTGTTCCTCTAACCAAAGGGAAGATCCTCCAACCAGGCGGAGTCTTATGCCTGGCGGGCTACTGCACAACGGTTAATATTGAGCGGTTGTATATATTTTTTTTCTATTGGACTGCTGCAGATGGTCCTTGGGGACCCCTTCTACGTCTACCGTCCCCGTCTAATTTTAAACCTACATAAAATTGATTGAAATACCAAATGACTGAAAAAATCTAATTAGTCCTTCAGTTAGATTATCAAAAAATATTTGACCCGTATTTTTTCTTTTGTTACGTAAACCAAAATTGATGAAGATACGACACTTTTAAAATTGGCAAAACGTCACAAGCAAGTACACTTTTTACTTGCTTCTGACGTCACAAGCCCCCAATCTCGAGTTTTGATGCGTTTTTCTTTCCAAATATTCATAGATTTAACAAAAGAAAAAATACGTGTCCATTATTTTTCAAAACTCTCACTGGCGGACTAATTAGGTTTGCAATTTATTGATGCGGTCAACGTGCCTATTCTTTAATTATTGTAGCATGTACCAAATACCTATTTACGTGACTTCAATGAGAATATTTCATCGCAATTACTGAAACTGAGTATCCTTTTTGTTTTCGACGAGTGATGCTGATGATTTACGAGTCTGATTAATTATATCAATAATTGAGCTCAAATAGTGAGATTGTTCGTAGTAATTCAGTTTTGGTATGATGTTTCTACCAGACTTTGCCCGTGTGAAAAATTATTTTATCTGTCTTTTTACTTGTTTTGTTTCTTGATACTAACAAGGGCGGTATCGGGTCTAGACGGGCAAGGAGTGTCGTCCTTTGAGCTATTAGTTTACCTTCTTATCATGGTTGATCATACAACGTGTTACAAAAATATCCCTAAAACCGAAAGGGGATTAAAAGGTCCTTTGTAAAGAGTCTATTGGCACCATTTTAAAATAAAAGTAAGACCCAAAAATAAATTTGGGCATATCATAAAATAAAATCATCACTAAAACGCAACCCTGAAAACATAAAAGTAAAGAGTAGACTACCCAGAAAGTTACTTACATTCTTACCTAATTTCCTCTGAGAGGTAAATGACAACAACCATAAAAGACTACTTGATTAACATTTTCTTTTTTAAGGGGAATTATGTAACACGTTGTATCCTTAATATATATTTATAGCCCATCTAAAACAATAATGTAAAAAGCCAAGTCTCACGATTCTTTTACTGTAAAAAGTTCTGAGGTATCAGCTACCTTAAAAATAGTGTTTTTTGCCTACTTTATAGCGCAATATTTCGTAAAGTATTAGTTGTAGAAAAAATACTTAAAACAGGAATGGTAGGCAATTTAATTGTCTACAAAATTGATCTGTTTCATTTTTGGCGTAAAACCCATAGATGAGGAGTTATTCAATAAAAACCCATTTTTGGGATCTTTAAACCAAGATGGCGGAACGCGCCGAGGTCACTCAAGGTCGAAAACTAGATATTTTCATAAGTACACCTAAACATACCACATATCCAAAATTTAGGACTGACGGACCTTTTGCAAGTGAAACCCCTTTTTTGCGACCTGGCGACTGACTGGGCTAGTTTTTTATCCTATATTATAAGGTCCAATCAAAATAGGTGAACAAACTTTTACAGATCACAGTACTCATGAATATGAACAACTTTTACTATGGGACCAACTATGAAATATAAAAAATATCAGCTGTTCCATACAAAAGTGCAATACCTACACAATCAAAATGTATGGAACAGCTGACTTTTTTTATATTTCAGAGTTGGTCCCATAGTAAAAGTTGTTCATAGTCATGAGTACTGTGATCTGTAAAAGTTTGTCCACCTATTTCGATTGGACCTTATATATACAGTGTGTCCGGTCATAGACTAGCGATATTCTAGTTACTTATCTAACAACCATTCTAGAACACAAATACACTATAAACTAGGGTCCAATCCACTTCAATTTTGTTGGTGAGATATTCTGTACGTGTGTACAAAAAAAGTCATATCTCTCAAAGTTTTGGTCCTACTGAGATAAAAGTAGGCTTATTCGGAGAGCAATAATATTGTCTATCGTTTACATTATGTTACAATGGGTTCACATTTTCGTAACTTTAAGATAAAGAATATCTCAACAAAAAAGCAAAATTGCTGCCAAATAGCGGGGAAGTGATTTGGACCCTAGTGTGTAGTGTATTTGTGTACTAGAATAGTTGTTATATAAGTACCTAGAATATCGCTAGTCCATGACCGGACACATTGTATACAGACAGACATTCCAATTTCTGTAGTACATTTGATATCAAGTGTGTTGTCTGAACATTATAACCAGATGTGAATGAACATTGATTGATTGACACGGGTTCATGACCGGCTGATGGATTTTAAAAGAGTTTCGATTTGATTTAATTTACGGAGCACTGTGAAATGTTGGGTATTGTGAAATGTTTGGATTCAGTTTCTGTGATTCATGCTGTCAGAATTTTTAGGTAAGTTGGTCTTACCGTCGGTTTCCGAAAGATTGATCTACTTAATCTGTATTCAAATCTCATATTAACTGATGTGGTTGTTTAAGGACGCGTTTGCAGAAAGCGTAGGTAAAATTACAATATGTGGGCGACCAACACACACACAGCGTACCTTTATCGTCAAGTTAGGTCAAATCAAATGTTTGTGACCGTCGAGGGATCTATTTGACCGCTTATTTCTGCTGTCAAGTGACTCGAGTCTACTCACAATGATGGCTGATAGTAGAATGACAGATGGAAAACGAACTTTATTTTCACACAGTTAATTTTGAGATTTTTTATTTTCCTGTGCATATTCCAAACATTTTATTCTTTTTTTTCTCTACCAGGTTAACGTTAATATGTCTGTTAATTAATGGTATTGTGTTTATTTATTAAAACCCTTTAATTCTTCACTAAAATGTACCGAAACTCACCCCATTTTCAGTATTTTCATGGGAGGACGCGACGAAAAATTAATATTATTTAATTATAAATTAACAAATTTAAAAATTTCAGCAGCATGTGCAGTCGCCGTCGGCTGCTGCAGCGGCGCTTGGAAGCCATTTCATGTAAATACATACAAACCAGTAGTGCAGCTGCGGCCGACTTCATGCAGTCGCCGCACGTGATTTCCGCAGTTGCAGTTGGCAGCTCGGTTCGGAATAGTACCTTAAAGGTTTATAATCACATTTCAAAATGCATAAGAGAATTGCCAATACGCCAATTTAAATCAAAACTCTGTAGGTTGCTTCTCTATAAGAACTGTTATAACATAAATGAATTCTTTTCAGCAAAATAATATTGACATTAAACTTTATTCAATTGATAATCTATATTTAATTATTATTGTATTCTGTTCTGACACGTTATATTGAAAGTTTGTTATTCTAAATGTGATGTGTAGTGTGATTCCAATGAAATACCTATTTCTTTAACTTAAATTGTATAATTTTTGCATGTTGGACAATAAATCCGACGAAGTTATGTGAGACTAACGTAATAACATGTACCTATACCAACCTGTACCGCAGTGGCGAAGGGTGAATTTTCTTAAAAGGGAAGCCGGGCCAATTATTTGTTTAAATGATAATTGAAAATAATAGATACTAGTATTTGCCATATTTCGAAAGGGAAGCCGATAGGAATCGAGTTGTATGGAGCCTTCGCCACTGCTGTACCGTACCATACTTCAGCGAATAAATATCATTATCATTTGCATGGCAAAAAAAAATCCAATTTTGAAATTTCAATACTTTAAGCGTTAAAACGCACTAGCAGCCAGCCGCAATGCGGCGTGCCGCTTGCGGCTGGCCGCATATCGATTTTTATATGAAACCGCATGATCTCAACGCACTGATTTCCGGCCAGCCGTCGTGCGCCAGTGCGTTGAGATCATGCGGTTTCATGTAAAAATCGATGTGCGGCCAACCGCAAGCGGCACGCCGTATTGCGGTTGACCGCAAGTGCGTTTTAAGCCTAAAACAGTCATCAGTGAGATAACATTACCGTGGTGAGACTATAAGTGGCCTACAGATTAGTACCCCCTTTCTGACTAACTTTAAAATGCAAATACCCCATTATAATGAAGCTAAGAAACTGCACAATCGACACAGTTCGAAGTCTGTCTTGATATCGGAGTTCAGCGGACTTAGCTTTCAAAGTCCCGTTGTTTTAAACTTGAAGTCTTTGTTCAGCTTCAGTTAAAGACTGAAACGCTAAAGTTATCCAGGTTTTGAAGGCAACTGAACTATTTTTAAACCCCGAAGCAAAAAGAGGGGTGTTATAAGTTTGAACTACCGCGTTCGTCTTTTTTTATTATTATTTGCCAACGAACAATGGAGCGTAGTATCCTGGGGTCTAATTCTCCTAAAATAAATCTTGATAAATCACAACCGAACCAAGGCCGAACCGTTCATTCAGACAGTTCTCAATTTCAAAACCTATCAAATTGTTTGACACAAAAAACAAAATCAATCACTTTGAAAGTTTTCGAAAACAAAAACTGAGTGACGGTTGTGGTTCGATTGCGTTTGGCAACAATTTATTTTAGGAGAATTGGGAATCTGGGTGTTAAACTAACCGATCGCGTTAGAAACACCACCCTGAGCTCCATAACACAAGTAGCAGATGTTGGAGAAAAGACAGCTAAGCTGAAGTGGGAGTGGGTGGGCCACGTCGCTGGAATGCACCCGGACAGATGGGCAAAGATCGCCACTCACTGGACGCCTGAAGGAGGACATCGTCGCCGAGGTCGACCGCGGCGTAGATGACGTGATAATTTAGACGAGTTTGCGGGGTCAACATGGTCAGAAACGGCACAAAATAGAGATATTTGGAAGATAAAAGGGGAGGACATTGCTCAGCAGTGGGACAAGAAACAGGAGAGGAAAAAAAAATGAGTACCTGATGGTAAGCGCAGACAGGGTCTAAGATGGAGCACACGAATCCAAGTAACAGATATATAGAGAGATTCCCCTGTGGCGGCATCTATCCACGCCACATGCGAACTATTCAAGCCTACATCGCGATATCAAGATTTAACACGCAGATCGTATATATACAACCTCCCAGCATCAACTGTTGGGCAGTAGCCCGCCAGGGAGAAGACTCCGCCTGGTTGGAGGATCCTCCCTTTGGTTGGAGGAACACCACACCAAGTTTCTCCACACAACTATACAACTCTGGCTCTCAAATACACACGACGGAACACAGTAAACTGCTTGGCGCCGGACTTTAATGTGAGGGTGGTAGCAAGCCAGGCGGACCGTATAGATCCTACCACCAAGCGTGCTGGGTTTTGTTGAATCTTACAACACGCATCTATTCTCAGCGTGCGGTGAGGAAGTTTTATATTCTAGCCCGTCTCCACACGGGAGAAAAAGAGTCTAATTAAAATTAGTTCTCAATTCGGTATGTAAAGTTTTTTTTTGGTAATTTTTTCTTATTTAATAGGCTATTTTAAGAAACAGAATGTTTTTGTTTTCTACGCGGTAGTTATTTTTTAATATATTTTCAAAGTTTTTCTAGTAATGACGTCACGCGATAGGAGTAAGAGTTCAAATCCTTTGCAGGTCACGATAAACAAAAAAACCAATTCTTTGTCTACGCCAAGTACAGAAAAAGTAAAAGTATATGTACCATAAATTACGTTTTATAGTAAACAAACAACAACGACTATTCGTAATTATTTCATAATATACAGGGTGTTAACGAATTCGTGTAATTCCTTCAAACCGCGTGATCTACTGGTGACACAGATTAACCCCAAAAGGGAATTTTTGAAAATCAACTGGAAAAAAAATTGAAAATAATATCTTAGTTTTCTATTTCCGAGTCATTTTAGAGCCCCGAGTTAACTTACTGCAACGAGCGATATCGCGTTAGTCTTGTCCGCCAGCCGCGTCGCCGTGCTTTCATTCATTTAAGCGTGGCATGGCATCGAAATGTTCATGCGCATGAAATTAATTTTTGCAAAAAAAAATACTTATTTCTTTGCTGAATCCATAATAGGTAGTTTAGATACGATCACTTACCCTTACCGCATGAAAAAAAAAGATTTTGATTTTTTGATTTTTAATCAGGCTAATTCTCGTGCGGGGCCAATTTTTACCAGTAGTAGATCATGTGGTTTTAAGGAATTACACGAATTCGTTAACACCCTGTATATTAACTATTGATACGTCACGAAATAGGAAGAGAGGGCAAATAGATGTCAAGTGAATTCATGCATTTTTGCTAAAATAAACATCATCTTATAATTTTAAGAGCTAAAAATTGCAAAATAAGGTTAACTAAACTAAAACCTCGAAACGGTTTTGGAATCAAAACAGGTTAATTTCTACTTTATATACCAAATTGGCGACGAAATCGCTGAAAAACGAACAAGAAACCTTCCTCTTTTCCACGGAAGTCGGTAAAGCAAAGAAAAAAAAAACTAATAAGCAGCAACCCGAAACAGAAATGTCTTTCAAACATACCCAACCACAGAAAATATTCAGCAAATAAAACCTTGAACTAAACATCGGTTGTCCGGATCTACCGCTTACAAGACAGAAAATATCTTATTGGAATACCGACGCCTCGAACCGGAATCCCGGTTATTTGATACAATTCACAACGAGATCGAGGTAACTGGATACGGCTGTTCGATCTAGAATTTTCTTGGCTCTTTAGTGCGAAGTTTGTCGAAGTAATGGAATCTTTCGATCTCTTCAATGGAAAGCTCTGGAAAAGAATTGAAGTACTTCCCGTAGTGTTCGTTATTTTACGAGGAAATTTAGAGGGTTGAGGCTAAATGGTTGCTGCATAGATCGAAGAGGCGATGAAGTTAAGTCATGTTGCCATGGTCAATAACTTGGATTGTAGATCGGGCTTCTTAATCGGCTTTCTTCTCGGCACTTCGAGGTAAACAATGCCTAGGAGAGTACGATTGCCAATTGAATTTGTGTTCTTCTCATCTCGTGTCAGCACGAGCCATACGAGAGAAGCTTGTGCTGTGGTGAAAAGATTAGCCAGTCAGCAAGGTTGGTAGCGGGGCTGACTGCCTAGGATGCGTCGGAATTACTTAGCATCGTCACTCGTGGAGGCTCTTTTAGTGCACTCAACATGGAAATGGCTGAAGTGACTACCTTGAATCATCGCTAAAAACCAACCCGATTAAACCAAGCTTTCAAACATAAAAAGACTGAAATTGATTCATGCGTACGGACGTGCTTAAGTATCGTCACTCGTGGAGGCTCTTTTCATGCACCTCCTGTTTGTCTGTGTGATCTGAATCTATGAATCTGTGTTAGTTGGCAAAGGCAGGCGGAAGTCTTAAAATTATTTGACAACAGGCCTTATCTTAGGATACCGGTATTTCTTCATTAATAGTTCGGTACCATATAGGTTAGCAGGTCCATGTCTGTACACCACATGTGGAGCCACAGTGTAAATAATAGAATGTAAACCCAGAACAGTGACGAGCAGCATCGTCGTCAATAAGCACTTGTACACATGCACCTACCCACATATGCACACACAAACAAACCTACCCCCAAACACATATAAATACTCACAAACACACACACATGCTAGCAGATGCGCGCTAGCGCATGCACACACACACTTGCGCATGCACGCACGTACTCACATACCTACACACAGCCACACGCAAACACACAAAAACACACACATGCCACATAGGTTTTTTTTTTTTTTTTTTTTTCTCTCTTTCTTCTATCTGCAATCAGCTTTAATCAGATTGGTTGTTTCTTTACTGCCAGTTCGAGATTGTTCACATCCTGCGATGCGTCATCTCATTAATAGATTTAGTAGTGTTGGTTAGATTGACGCTATTCGTTCTCTTTTAAGTCTGTAGGTAGATTCTGAGGACTTTAGAAGTGTCACAGCGAGTTCATTTTTATGTCGTTGGAGTCTTTCCTTATAATTCTTGTAGGACTTTTCTACAACCTCCTTGATAGTTGGGATTTGTAGGTACTCATGTACTTCAATGTTTTTTGTGAACCAAGGTGCACCACATAAGGTTTTTAGTGCTTTATTTTGGAAGCGCTGTATTATTTCAATATTTGAGTGGCTTGCCGATCCCCAGAGCTCTATACCATATGTCCATATAGGTTTAAGGATGCATTTGTAAATTAGAAGTTTGTTTTCCAAGCTTAGTGATGACTGTCTGCCCATGAGCCAGTGAATGTCTCGTAACTTTATGTTTGCTTGATCCCTTTTGATCTTTATATGTTCACGCCAGGTAAGTCTTCTGTCGAGGTGCATACCTAGGTATTTGGCAGTAGTTTTCTGTGGCAGAAAGTCTTCACCGAGTTTCACTTGTGGGCAGTCCCCTCTTCTTAGGGCGAAGGTAATATGGACAGATTTGGCAGCACTAGCCCTGATTCTCCACTTTTTCAGCCATGACCCAATCTTGTCCAGGTGTTCTTGGAGTTTCGTGGATGCTCTAATCTGGTCTTTATCGCAGGATAGGATTGCGGTGTCATCAGCATAGGTTGCAGTAAAAATTAGTTTTGATGTGGGTAGGTCAGCTGTGTAGACTGTGTACAGGACAGGGCCCAGCACAGAACCCTGGGGCACTCCAGCTTCTATAGGATAGAATGAAGATAGGCAGTCTCCAGATTTAACTTGGAACACTCGATTCTCCAAGTAAGACCTGAGCAGCATGTATGCGGTGTGTGGTAAGCAAATTTTTAGTTTACACAAGAGCCCCTTATGCCATACTCGGTCGAATGCTTGTTGTATGTCAAGAAAAGCGGCTGAACAGTATTCCTTGCTTTCCAAGGATTGTCGGATTGTGTGAACCACTCTGTGTATTTGTTCTGTCGTTCCATGGTGTGCTCGGAAACCAAATTGATGCTCTGGGATTGTCCTTTGTTCCTCAAGTATAGGTAACAGCCGTTGTAGCAATAACTTCTCGAATAGTTTTGACAGTAAAGGAAGAAGACTTATTGGTCTATACGAGGAAACTTCAGTAGGAGTCTTTCCAGGTTTAGCTACCATATTTATGATTGAGACTTTCCAGATGAGAGGGAAATAGTGTAGTCTCAACACGGCATTGAATAGAATAGTTAGCAAAACAATTCCTTTTCTCGGTAGATGATTAAGGACTTCTGATGTAATAAGATCAAAACCTGGTGCCTTTTTTTTCTTCAAGTTATTAATAGCTTTCCAAACTTCTGTTGGAGTACACAGTCGCAACGGTAGAGACATTTGCTGATCACTGTCAAGGATTTCGTCAATTTCTTCTTCTGGATACATGATGTCGGATCCATTCGGTTTGAATACGTCTTTTAGGAATTCAGCAAATAGCTCGGCTTTATCCGCTGGTTTCCTCGCCCATTCACCATTTGGCTGTCTTAATGGAGGCATGTGTTCTTGTGGCCGTTTTAGTGACTTAGTTATTTTCCAGAGGGAATAGTCGTCTGCTTTGTGAGGTGATAAAGTCTTTAGTTTATCTTGCAGAGTGGCGTTATCATACTCTTTGAGCATTTCCTTTAATTCCTTTTGTGCTTTATTTAGGGCTCTTTTATCATGTGCGTTCCTGCTTGTGTGCCATTGTCGTCTCAGTCTCCGTTTTACAGCTATGGTTTCCCTTATTTTAAGTGTATAATCCTGTTTTTGAGGACTGTATTTTATACATGGAGTAGACAGCCAAGCAGCTGTTTGGATCAAGTTAGTTGTATACCAGGCTGCATTTTCTACGTCTTCCTCTGTTTTAAGGGGTATGTGCAAGTTGGTATTTTCTTCTATAAAGTTCTGGAATGAATCCCAGTCAGTCTTACGATTGTATAGCGTCTCGCGGGGCTCTTTATAAATAATTGTGGTGCTCAGTGTGCATATCACTGGTGTATGATCGGAGTTGCCGTCCAAGCATGATTCGACTTTTGTGTATAGTCCTGACATTCCTTTGGTAACAAAGAAATCGATGAGGTCAGGTGTCTTATTGGGATCAGATGGCCAGTGAGTTGGCTCTCCTGTAGTTAGTATATTGAGTGAATCTGAATCTATTACTTTCTTCAACTCTCTGCCTCTGGTTGTGGTCAGCCTGGAGCCCCAGGAGATATTTTTGGCATTCCAGTCCCCTCCAGCGACATATCTGCCACCAAGCGTGTTAAAAAAATCGCTAAACATTTGATCATCGACACGATGCCGAGGCGGGGCACTGCACTGCAGCGATGTTAAGTTGGCCCTGCCAGTCGTCTATCGATACTATAGTAGCCTGCAGGTATGCTTGCTTAAATTTTGGGAGAGGGTGTTGTTTTATATTTTCTTTTATTATAATTGCAGTCCCAGCGTGTGATGTTCCATCAGGATGATTGGTATAATAAACATTAAATCCTTTGATATGGATGGCTTTTTCATCAGTCATGTGTGACTCTGAAATTAGAAGAATATCTATTTTGTTGTGATTCATGAAAAGTTCTACTTCCTGTTTATTAGGAGACAGGCCATTTATGTTCCATGCTGCGATGCGCAGGAATTTCATTTTTTATATTGAGCGACTAGAGTCGTAAGGAGTCCCATTAGGGTGCCTATTTGTTGTATGAGAATATCTATTTTCTCTGATTGTTTAATGATGATTTGTTCTAGTGAATTTGTTGGCTGAGATTGTATGTTCTCTTGTTTTTTGTTCCAGTGTGCATTGTTTCCGGCGTCTTGAGTGCCTGGATTAGGTGGTTGTTGTCTAACGTGGGTACTTGGCTGTAATTGTGGGAAGTCATCTATTTGGAAGGGGACAGTGTTAATTCTTGGATTCTTCATATTTGGTAATGGAGCTTTTTTGTGGGGCAACTGTGAATTTTTTCTTGCGCGAATCTCCTTGTATACTTGGCACTCCTTGTAGTTGGCAGGGTGGTCGCCAAGGCACAATGCACAGGTGGCTGGTGTATTCCTGTCATTTTTTAGGCAGTCTATGGTTCTATGTCCTTCTGCGCATTTTACGCATCGGTAAGGGCGCATGCAGTTATTTTTAGTGTGCCCGTATTGTTGGCATCTAGCACATTGGGGAATTTCATTTGTTTTTCGTGGATCTTCTATCTTGACTTTTGTATAGTATATGGAATCTATACGTTTAAGTTCGGGGTTATTTGGGCCAGGTTCTACATTCACGAAAAACATGTTCAATGGCTTCTTGTTTCTTCTTGAGAGTGCACATATGATTTCACCTCTGACTTTATTCCCAGTTTTTTCTATTTCCTCAACAATGGCTTCTTTTGGAGTTGTGTGGTGCAGATTCTTAATCACAATTCGGCAGCTCCTCTTGTCTTTCTGTGTGAACGTATGGCCTATAAGACCATTCTTTCTAATTAAATCTATAATATTTTTGTACGCTTCAGTTGTCTGCGTCATTACTCTCAACTGATTTGTATTGACTATTTTATAGGTGTAAGTGTCGCTTGGTACGGAACTATTCAGGAGTTCTGTCAGTTTTGATATGTCCGTAATACCATATAGGATTATTGGTGGTGGTTTGCTAGCTTTCTTAGTATCTAGACTTTCCATTGGTTCAGCGGAGTCATCAGGTATGTCTACTGGAAGTCCACTGTATCTGTTGGAAGTATTAATAGAGCTCTGCGAGTTCTGTGATGGGTTCTTATGTCCTTCTGTAGAAGGTGGGCTATTAGATAGCTTTTTTCTTTTTGGGTTGCGTTGAGTGGGTATTCTTTGCCATGTGGGAGGACGGCTGCTGTTGTCATCATCCTCTATGGTGATTGTCGCTGGTGGTGTGGGAAGTAAGTCTTTCTCCTTTGTGGTGCTGGTTGTGCTTGGTTTATTTCCAAGTGAAGAAGATCTAGGTCTTGAGATAAAGAGGCTCGGATGAAACGCCTGCTGTATAAGATTTTTTTTTGTGCTGCCAGTAGCAATATCCGTCACAGGGGCCTGGTTGCCTACCCCTGTGCAAGCTTCGGTAACAAATTTCCCACTCGCAGGCCCGGGTACCTGCGAGCGCCGGGCGTTAGCCGGATCGCATGACAAATCGACATCGTTATCATTCATACTTTCATATTACGAGTTGGGACATACATACAGCACTTTCCCAAGGTACTGTAGTCGCACTTTTGGAAGGGATTTAATCCTACCGAGGCCTGCAAATGCCTGTGGGCAGGTTATTTACCGCCGCCTGTTGCTCGGCGTTGTTGCTCATTTAGCACCACCCGGGGGACACGTATAGGGTGGGCCTAGGAGAAGGTGGTAAATCCTATGGACGCGAGCAACTTTATCCCCCTATGCCACATAGGTATACCTAGAAAATTGGGTATCTCATAGTTATCATGATAATTGTAAGTGTGCTAACACCATTTTTCCCTAAGCAAAAGTTACGAAACATAATATTTAATGTAAAATATACCTTCTATTTAAGATTATGATATCTCTGTCCCACCGATCAGTACATATGACAAATATTTCTGGTATCTTTGTGAATATTGTTTATAGTCTAGTGACTTTGTGCCGATTGTGATAATATTCGTGGTGTCATTCCAACCTTTAGCGGGGAATGGAAAGAAATAGATACAGTTTGAGAAATAATTGTTTTTGTTTTGTTGTTACCGAGATGTTGGTGACAAAGATTGTTATCTAGGTACAGGTAAAGTAACATAAGGATACTTTATTTAGTAAAACTGGATTGAACATTATAAAAGTTGCCTGAATGTTTGGAGATAAAATATGTTAACATGTTAAGATGGCTCCCCACGGTGCATGGTAGCGCGCACCGGCTGTGCGTGGTATCATCCGTAAAATCACGCACCGTGGGAAGCCACATTATGAAGGTGCGTGATATGGATACGGTGCACCACCGCACGCGTCCGCGTTATCACGGGCGAGTCTCTTCCCATGGTGCGTCGGTGCGAGCTTGTGCGTTGCGTTGCGCTATAACACACACCGTGGGAAACAAGCATTAGACAGTCAAATGATGGCCACACACACAGTGTTATATTATGTTTTTTGTACGATGTTGTTGGTCAAAAACAAGTACATAACTATTTAAATAAAATAGACTTTTACACATTTTTTTTATTTAGCATAGCCCTTTTTTGTTCCTTGACTTCTTCTCAGAATGAGAAGGACTTTGGACTAAGTCCAACACGCTGGCCTGGTTCGTGTTAGTGGATTACACTCACCATCCAGAACTCTACGGAGCTCTCTCATTTCTGCAGGTTTCCTCGAGATTATTCTTGATACGTATATAGAAGGAACAACAGAGTTTTTGTTACATATTGTACACAAGCTTTCGCCCGCAGCTTCGCTTGCGTGAAATTTTGAACCCGTTAAGTGACGATTTTCCATACAAACTTTCATCCCCTATTTAACTCCCTTAGGGGTTGAATTTCGAAAAATCCCTTCTTAGTGGATGCCTACGTTACAAAAGGAACCTACTGTCAAAATTTCAACTTTCTAACCCCAGCAGTTTAGGCTGTGCGTTGATAGGTCAGTCAGTCAGTCAGTCAGCTTCTCCTTTTATATGTACAGTAGGAACCAAAAGTCCATAGGCAATCTCACAAAGCAATAGCTTGACGTTTAGTTTGACTTACGACCTTCTATTTTTAAGAGACACATGCATAATCGTTGTAGTTCATAATTTCAACATAGATCTATAAGTTAAGATGGCTTAGTGGATAAGCCCGTCCGGAAACAGTCCTGGTTCATGGAGACGTGCGTTCAAATCTCACGCAATGCAGACTTTTTGTAAGTTTTTACTCGATTGTAAGTATTTGTGAGTAATGAGACAGATATAATATTCAATTATCTTGTTCGCTTTGTTCACACATTTCGTAACGTTAGGGAGGTAGATCATAGAAAACTAAATAAAGAATTTAGATTTTTGTGGGGTAGATAGACATGAGTTTTATGAATATGTAAATGACACAACAATATAATCGTTCAGGGGTGATTCTATCATTACAGTTTTAGCTAATCTCGGTATGTCAGGATTGCGAGCAAGGTAAACACAGTAAATAAAACCAACATAGACTCTCCACCACTGGGAGTACTTGTATTTGGGTTAGTATTAGTAACATAAACTAGATCACAATATATTACTTTACACAATTATTACAAGATCATAAAATAAGGACAAGCTAGTCAGATATAAAAGGTCAGACTTCGTCAGCTGATCAACACGGAATGCTCCTGCTTCGTCGAATGACCACCGCCTTTATAACCTCGGGTGGGCCGATCCATATCGACGACTACCCTCTCTTGTCAACATTGCCCAGTGCTACCCGCTACCGATAACACGGCCCTCCTGCAAAACACACGTCCCCGTGTGTTGGTGGTTGGTGGTTGACGCACCATCAACCCCATCGTCAAGATTGTACATCAAGGCCTGACTTCAGTGACACCTCTGGACCTTAAACAGAAATAAATAATACAGTACACATCTCGGCCACACCTGATCACTCATCTTTGACCTCGTCATGTTACTCATGTCTTTGACCAAAGTAAACTGAAGAGCATCCAAAGAATGTTTGAATCGATTAGAGCTTGTTATCCCATCGACGGCCAACAAGCTCATCACCCATGACTTAAACTAGTTGATATTCATTCAGTATCAACCTAGTTCTATATTCGTTCATAACTTCTCGTATCAACATCTTACAAACATCCACACATTAGATTTCCAACATTTTCATAAAATACTATCTCAGATGCCTATTAGACAGTTCTACTTTGGTTAAACATCAAATTTTAGTTATTCAATAAATCATAATAGGTACATAAACACACAATCTCATCATACACAAATTCATAAAATCATTTAAATACATTTACAATATTTTTCAGGGCTAAATATCTCATTATAGTTTTTCACAAATTCATAATACACACTTAAAATATTTCTTGGTTAAATATTTCAACGATTCACAAAGCCATAATACATAAACACTTAAAATATTTTATTCGTAAAAATCTCATAATTATTCACAAAATCAGAACATAATATCTCAATAATTTACAAACTCATAGTACATTAACACTTAAAATATTCCATGATTATATATCTCAATTATTCACAATTCATTGTACCAGCATATAAACA
Organism: Amphipyra tragopoginis; assembly: GCA_905220435.1. NCBI lineage: Eukaryota > Metazoa > Arthropoda > Insecta > Lepidoptera > Noctuidae > Amphipyra > Amphipyra tragopoginis. Next base: position 5,753,678 of record HG992016.1, read on the forward strand.
CTTCAAACTCATAGTACGTTAAACACTTAAAATATTTCAAGATTAGATACCTATCTCATTATTCATAAACTCATAGTACATAACAACGATTAAAATAATTCACGATTCATTATCTCATTATTATTCACAAAATCCTACATTCTTAAATATCTCAATTCTTCACAAAATCATAAAACAAACATCCTAAATGTTTCATGGTTAAATATCTTTAAATCTTTAATCATTATTCACAGTATCATAGTACATAATTATAAACACTTAAAATATTATCTCAATTATTCCCAAAATCATAATACTTAAATTAATAACCTTTAAAACTTTTCATGATCAAAATAATATTTCAATTATTCACAAACTCTTATTACAAAACTGACATGATGTTTTAAACATAACATTTCTAAATTGCGCTAATAATCCAACCTTTTTACAACAATACAATACATATTAAACACATCTTTAACGAAAATAAGTCAAATTATTTTTTATTTAAAATAAATTTGACAAATTAATCTTTAACGGAAGTCATCATAGTAATTATCATCAATAATAAATACAATTTCCTGTTTTCGTCTACAAAAAATACATTTTAAACCATAAGTAATAATAACAAACTACTTTTTAATTTCAATAAACTATTTTGTACCATTCTACAACAAGAATTATAACAAAACCAATCAAAACAAATATCAATATTTTCAAAACTTTTTCAAAACATTAATTCAAAACAGAATCTCATTTTCACTGCATTTTCATTTATCAATTAATAGCATCACCCGCCTTGGATTTAGCCAACTCATTTGGCATCACCCGCCTGGGATCCTGCTTTATCAACATGGCATCACCCGCCTTGGATCTAGCCATATCATGGCATATCCCGCCTTGGTTCCAGCCCTATAACAATTGCTTCGCCACGTTAGAGTTTCAGTTTTCCCCAGGCGAAGCCTTTGGCCAACCCCGGCTGGCCAAACCGGGCGGTGCCAAAGATCAACCCTGGTTGCATCTCACCACAAACTCTAATACGACTTGCAATGTATTTTCCTACACGAATAAATACAGATGCCGTATTTATTTTCCACGAATAAATACAGATACCATCATATTTATTTTATACTAATAAACACAGATATCATCTCATTTATTTTACACGGATAAATACAGATAACATCTCTTTTATTTTACATGAATAAGCAAAGATATCATTTAATATTTATTTTACACGAATAAATAACCTCTCTTATTTCCTTCATCAAAATTCCTTCACACATAATAAAATGGTTGTGACTCACCGGATTTATCACATTTTTTTCGTTCTCACACTTCTCACCATTGTAATGTCAATCAAGTTTTTGTCAGTCCGTCTACAGGGGATTTTTTTAGCAAAATATTTACATGTGGGTATACAATCATAATGTGGACTGGTTTTTTCTTGTTCCACTTCTGATGTAAATGACACAACAATATAATCGTTCAGGGGTGATTCTATCATTACAGTTTTAGCTAATCTCGGTATGTCAGGATTGCGAGCAAGGTAAACACAGTAAATAAAACCAACATAGACTCTCCACCACTGAGAGTACTTGTATTTGGGTTAGTATTAGTAACATAAACTAGATCACAATATATTACTTTACACAATTATTACAAGATCATAAAATAAGGACAAGCTAGTCAGATATAAAAGGTCAGACTTCGTCAGCTGATCAACACGGAATGCTCCTGCTTCGTCGAATGACCACCGCCTTTATAACCTCGGGTGGGCCGATCCATATCGACGACTACCCTCTCTTGTCAACATTGCCCAGTGCTACCCGCTACCGATAACAAATATTTAACTTGATCGGAACGAACGTTGTCGATTGGTTGTAAATGTTAGTTAGTGACGTGTGGTTTAATAGATAGCGGTATTGTATCTATTCTCAAAATGCAGGCAAATAATAATATTGAGACGAGGGCGACTATTATTGCGCTGCATAAAAGTGGTCTTAAATAGAACACAAATATCTGATGAAACCGGACTGAATGTGAGTATTACATAATAATATTTATACAATTCACAACTTGATCTTTACTTCAAATTTATAATCACCTAAGATTATTTGGCCATGTCTCCAAATTCTTTTTTAAATCCGCCATCATGAGGCCTAAAAGATAAATAATTAGTGTTTATTATTGGATTTAAAATACAGAGTTACAATAAGTATTACATTGTTATATTAAATAAATATTATTATATTATGAAAATTAAGTCACTTCAGTATTTTGATATAGCCGCCTAATGTTACTTTTTTTTTGTTTTAGAGGAATACTGTAAGTCTTTGGATCAAAAGATATGAGGAAGAGGGAAGCCTTGCTGGTCGATAGCGAAGTGAAAGGCCGTCGCTTATTGGCGAGGCGCAGCGACAACATATTATTATGGTGGACGAGTATGATATGAAACAATTGGTTTCACACCTACGAGACACTTTGCGGAATTATTTGACACCTCGCTGTAAACTGTTCGCCGTGCCCTCCACGCTGAAGGATTGCATCACAGAAGACCCGCTAAAAAGCCCTTCTTGACAGAAAGACATAAACAAGAACAATTACGTTTCGCACGGGATTACTTAGATTTTGACTGGAATACTTCCATAGTGTCAGCTGAAAAGACGTTTAAATCTAGTCAAAAGGGTAGGCTTCACTTATGGCGCAGGAATAACACTCGCTTGTGTTATAAAAACGTAATCCCTAATACAGACACGTGTGGGAAAATTTAAGAGGAACCGAAGTATGTGGTAGTATTGTAGGGTCCATACGCAAACGTCTACTTGACTGCATTGAAATTGAAAATAATGGGGGATACACAAAATATTAACACCCAATAGATGTTTTGGTTTTAATAATTAGACGGTGTAACTAAATATTTAGTAATATTAACCTATCCGTAATTATTTAATGATCTTAAATTGAGGTTTAGTTTCAATCTTCTTTTCGTCAAGAAAATGAACACTTAAGCTATAACCTCAATACATTCATTGTGACGTTACATAAAACACATATTTATAAAGTCTAAATCATTATTTAGTTTTCAATAAACTCTGCTGAATACCGATACGTATAATAAGTGGGTGTCAACAATTATATTTGTGTCATTAGAATATCCCTTCCTTGTTATGTTATTATGAATTGACTAAGTAGGTATACAACAAAAAATCTTATGAACGGTTACAAGAGAACTTCTTTTAACTAGGTAGGAATGTGACGTCACAATTCTCATAAAAATTTGTTAGTATATAAGTAAATAAAACGAATAAACATTTTTGTTATCATTTAGCACTTTTTTTATTTCCACCTTCCTACACCAAAAAAAATTGAATACATAATCACGTAAATAATGAAATAATAATACAATAACTAACATTATAAATAAACATCAATAATATTTTTTTGCTTAAAACACAGAAATAAATATAAGTTTCAAAGAAACAAAAATTAGCTACGCATCGTAAGGTTCGAACTCAGACATCACTGATCGTGGACCCAATGCTTGGCTCTAACAGCTATCAGGACATATTAGATTGATGCGAATTTTAGCAATACAATGTTAAGAACAGGTAACCACTGTGACGCATATTCTAAATGAAACAGAAATATAATGTTATTTCGCGTAGTGCGACGATAGTTCATTAGTGTGTGCTATCTGTGGAATGTTGAGACATCACTCGTACACACACATGCATACGCATTGGCTGTATCGTGCGCGAGTTTAAAGCAATGTAGTCCTTAGCGTGCCTATGGACTTTTAAGCGCTTACTGTACCTATAGATTATTTGCATAATTTTTTGCAAACGTATTTTGAATCCCCATCGGAAATGATAATGATTCTTCATCACCTCTGAAAGGAAGATTGCCATCTTTCTTGTTTCAAAATACCGTGTAGATTCCACATTATTTCGCTTCTGAACGTTTTTGAACAAGAAACGTATTTTATGATTGTATGTTTTTAAACAAGTGTTAATGTGGCTCCTATCTTCAAACAAAGCAGTGAAATTTTAAATTAAGGGGTGTGCCCGCTTGTCCTTATAGACTAAGAGATAGCGACTAAAGGTTTCAGAAAATGTAATTTTGTGTTATTTGTTTTCAAATGACTGCTTCGTTTATCTAGTGATTGCAAGCGTAACTGCTGAGCGTCAGGTCTTGGGTTCGATCCCCAGGTCGGGCAAAGTGTTATTGGGTTTTTCTGTGTGGATTTTTTCAGTAGTAGCCCGGAGTCTGGATTTGTCATCGGTTGATGGTAACAGGCTCGCCCCTACATGGGACTTAAACATAACGGCGAGAGGATGTACTTTACACATCTGTCCAACCTTTTGGGGAATACAGGCGTGATTTTATGTTGTTTTTAATAGCAGATTTTTGTTTGTGTAAAGGTACGAGTTCGTAGCCGACCGCATACAGCAGCAGTAGACGACGTGTCGCTCCGACACTACTGGTTTATAATGCATTTCTATGATATACCTTCCGCAGCTAGCGACAAGTCGCTCGACTACACGTCGTACGACCGCAGACGACGTGTCGTTCGACCGCAGATCAGTAGTGCCAAAGACGCTGCAGCGACGACAAGTTGAATCTTTCTCAAAAAATGACGCTCCGACGTGTCGCTACGACATGTCGCAACGACGAGGCGTCTGCTGCTGCTGTATGCAGTCGGCTACGAACTCGTACCTTAATGTTGAAAGTTTTAATGGTGCAGATTACGGTTTTTAAAAAACTCGGCCAAACTGTTACACGAACGGTGTGTTGTTCATCGAAACCTACTAATTTGGCCCCAAAAAATTTTTTTTTGTCCTTTGCGAATCCTCGTGGTTACTCTTCGCCTGGGGACGGCGAAGGGGTATGCCGGACTCTTACCGGCTAAAAACCCACGGTGTTCCTTCTCCTGACCCTTGGCCGGGGTCGCGGGATTCGCAGCTGCATGCACCGCAACCCCGGCAGGCCTCAGTCCGCCAACCCCTGGCGGACCTCTCCTTTTGTGGGGCCTTGCCCCACGTCCTCCTGAGAGGCGCGCATGGAACACATGCACGCCGCCTTCTAAAGCCTGTTACTGGTCGGGCGACAGGTTCCGTAATCCGCCGCCCGACGTAACCTGGGCAATAGCCCTGATATAAGAGGCCCCATTCTACTAAGAGAAATGTTGATAAATCGCAACTGAACCAATGCCGAAACTGGGGACCTACTCCCTAAGTCCGTTAACGAAGTTAGTCGCCTGTCCGAAAGTAGCCTGAAACGTAGGAGTGAAAAAAACAAGTGTCAAGTTCAACTTTTCGGACGGGCAAAAACACATCGGTAGTAGGGACAACTGTCAAATTGTGTTGTCATTCATTATTAGTTCCGGCCCCGAAATAATCGTATGTCCGTAAGTGATAGGGAGTAGGGAACGGCCGTAACTAAGACCGAAACCACGGACTTCGTGCTTAGGGAGTAGACCCCCTGTTACTGATCGTGCAACGGATCCCCTAACCCGTCGCCCGCAGGCTACACACTAAGGTGGCCGGAGTTATCAGAATCTTTGGCATCTGTCTCCCCATAATTATTGCTATAATAGGCAAACGTATGCCAAAATAGCGATACTGTGACATGCTCTCCGAGGCACGATGGGTTCTCAATGTGTTAAGACTGACTCAGGTTACCCATCATCCCCACTTTGTATCATCATCATCATCATTCAGCCAAAAGACGTCCACTGCTGGACACAGACCTCCCTCAAGCCATGTTGGGGCGGCTTTGCCGTAATCGCCACGCTTGGCAGGCGTGTTGGCGATCGCAGTATGGTTGTTAAAGTACTCAGAGAACGCTGCTGCCTATCCTCTAGAGAATCGGAAGACATGGGGTGGTGCTATTCTTTACGTTCGGCACTACACGAAACACTTTGTATACCTACACAGTAATAAGAAAAAAATAGCAAAAAACAGGAGTAAATCGTAAACTACATTGAAATGACACTGTTACTGCATACAAAACAATATCCCACAGCATTATTTTCATCTAAATAGACTGCATATTTTTATCTCCGTCCATAAATCTGTCCTTATCGTTTCACATCAGTCCCCGGCTCCCCGACTATATTTCGTTTCCAGTAATAATGCGGTTTCTTTTATCTTTTCCTTATTATCTTTGCCCCTGTTTATTTCGAAAATTAGAAAATGTGAAACTCGTATAATGAAGTTAGGGAACATTTTTCGGAAAGTGGTTGAAGTTCATTATTTTCTTGTTTTTTGTTATAATATTTGGTTAACTCAGTTTTTGAACTGTCGGGGTTATTTTGTTATGTAATTGGATAGAAGTAGTAAGTAAAAATACTTTCGCTAAAAAAAGTAGGTACCTACAGTAATATAGAGATCAACTACGATAACATTGGCACGCAGAGTCCGCCAAGCCTCACCAGGAGGCCTTTTTTTTATCTTGGGAAAATCCTCATGGATACCCTTCGCCCCGGGAAGGCGAAGGGTTATGCCGGACTCTTACCGGCTAAAAACCCACGGTGTTCCTACTCCTGACCCTTGGCCAGGGTCACGGGATTCGCAGCTGCATGCACCGCAACCCCGGCAGGCCTCGGTCCGCCAGCCCCTGGCAGACCTCTCCTTCTGTGGGGCCTTGCCTAAAAGGCGCGCACGGAACACATGCGCGCCGCCTTCTCGGGCCTGTTACTGGTCGGGCGACTAGTCCCCTAACCCGTCGCCCGCAGGCCACACACTAGGGTGGCCGGAGATCGACGCGCGCCCTCCGGCGGTGCCCGGTGCGTCTGGCGCGGGAAGGGAGAGTGGCCGTCGCCTCGCGCTCCCTCACCGCTCCCTCCTTGGTCGCCATCACCACATCGCAAAAGGTGGCGACGGCTTCCCACGCACTCTCGCTCCCGACCATGGACAGAACCACGGCTGGAAGCGAGAGGTCACCACCGACTGCCGCGACTAGTTCGCGGCGCTGCGTCGCCCACGCACGGCACTCCTGCAACGTGTGCAGCGCCGTGTCTTCCGGGCAGTCGACCTACTCCAAATATCGAACTACGAACTTTCGGGTGATGGATCGCACATTTTGCAACCACGAAAGTGTCTCGGATCCGACGATCGATTCGATTTCCGCGATTTGAAACTTTGTCTTTTGTTCACCCAACTCCCAAACGTTAATTGACATCTACTAATTCGTTGTTTGGTAATACTGTGATCGTATAAGGCGTGTACATAAAGGAAGCAGGTAACCAGCGCCGACCTACCAGCGCTTATCGGTACTGGTCCGTGCAGGTAACCGCTACATAAAGGAAGCGGGTAGAAGCAGGGGCTGGCATTTTTTAACAAAAGTACGCCTTATTCCCTTGCAAATACAGCAACAAATGACGGCTTACCAGCGCTGATCGGAGCAGGTCGGAACTTATCGGCGCAGTGGTTCGTCAAATAGTATAGAGACTACCTGCGCCGACTAACTGCGCGGAAAAGGGGGTCTACTCCCTAAGTCCGTCAACAAAGTTATTCGTCCGTCCGAAAGTAGTCCGAAACGTAGGAGTGAACAAAACAAGTGTCAAGTTCAACTTCTCGGACGGGCAAAAACACATCGGTAGTAGGGACAACTTTCAAATCGTGTTGTCATTCATTCTTAGTTCGGGCCCCAAAATAATCGTATCTCCGTAGGTGATAGGCAGTAGGAAACGCTTGTAACTAAGGCCGAAACCACGGACTTCATGCTTAGGGAGTAGACCCCAGCACCGACAAGCCGCTTTCTACGTATATACGCACATTAGTTTGATGTTCGTTGTTGTTTCGTTTCAATTCTAAACTTCAAAGTTCGTTTTTCGGAGTAGGCTTCCAGGCCAGCGTGGTGGACTAAACTCTTCTCATTCTGAGAAGAGTGGGACAGTATTGGGCTAATTCATCACCCTCCGCGCTAACTGTCGTAACTAGCAATTGATAATTTTTCAGAGAAATTCTCACAGAATGACGTAAGTGCGATTGCGCACTGCATCCGATCCGAATCCGTGAAAATACGGATATTAAAAACTCGGACCGAATTCGGATATTGCTTTACGCACTTATCCGATCTCTGATTCAAATTCAAACAATTCAGGGGCCATCTTTCGCATATCCATTTGGCGTCCGATTTGAATCCGAGGTAGTGCGAAAGCGTTCATACAAACATTACTAAGGCTACTTCGGTCCGTCTATATTTCTTCCGAATTGGAGACTCACGGATGACGGATAGAAATCTTATGACGGATGCCGGATGTAGTGCGTAAACTACCATACAAATAGTTCTGTGGCTACTTCGGAATGTATTTTCACGGATTCGGATCGGATGCAGTGCGTAACCGCTGTAACTGCTTCAAATAAATAGAAATAAATAAATAGATACCTTAGGGCTTTACGGCAACTACTAACTTAAAGAGTAAGCCAAGAGCAATATAAAAAGTTATTAATTCATTAATAAAGCCACAGCTAACGCAACTATTGAAAAATTATCAATTGCGAGTTATGACAGTTAGCGCGGAGGGTGACGAATTGTGCTATGCACCAGTGCCATTATAGTGTTGGCACCAATCTTCGTTTAAAATTGAGCCGTCCGCCATTTTAATTTAAAATATGTTTGCGCCAGTTTATAACCTACTTTGTTTGGTCGCGTTCAAGTAATCTAAACTCACAGTTAATGTTTAATTTAGACTTCACTAAAAGCAGGTGCTGAACCGTCTGTTTTGTTATTTTGTTTTGAAAGTGGTGTTCATTTATTATGAGTTGAGTTCAAAAGTGGGTCACAGTTTTGTAGAAATTGTTGTTATTAAAATTAAGAGTATTGGTGACAACTTTTGTTTTGTACTAATTTGAAGATGCAGAACTGTATAGCTACTTATAACGAACAAGTACCTGGGTAAACTATACTCGGGAGTAATGAATTCGGATCAATAAACTAAGGACACGCCGCGACAGCGGCGATAAGGCCCGTCATGGAGGAGTGGCTGGAGAGGCGTCACGGCGCCCTCAACTACCGGCTGACGCAGTTACTCTCGGGACATGGTTGTTTCGGGAAGTACCTGTGTCGCATAGGCCGCGAGCAGACGCCCAGTTGTCACTACTGCGTCGACTGCCCCGAGGACACGGCACTGCACAGGCTGCAGGCGTGTCCTGCGTGAGCGACGCAGCGCCGCGAACTGGTCGTGGTAGTCAGTGGTTCTGTCCATGGTCGGGAGCGAGAAGCGTGAGAAGCCATCGCCTCCTTCTGCGAGGAGGTGATGGCGACCAAAGAGGGAGCGGAGAGGGAGAGAGAGGCAGCTGCCACTCTCCCTTCCCGTTCATGACGCACCAGGCGCCGGAGGGTGTGCGACTATTTCCGGCCAAAGTGGCGCCACTTCAGAAAAAAAGCATTATTTCTGTCAACACACAACATATTGCAATTTCGTATGTAGAAATTTTCGAACACTAGAGCTTCTGGATTCGAAGTTTTAGCGATAAGTACCAAAACCGGCCGTTTTTAGCATTAATTACTAAAACTTCTAACCTTGGATTAAGTGTGTGTAAGTTGTTGAAGTAAGTTAAGTGTTGTTTTTTGGTGTTCGAAAATTTTTACAACACTTGACTAAAATGTTGTATGTAGGTACGAAATTTCAATATGTTGTGTGTTGACAGAAATAACGTTTTTTTTCTGATTGGCGCCACTTTCGGTGGCGGAAGCTCCTTAAACGATATCCACGCGGGCGAAGCCGCGATCAATATCTACTCCTTAATATCTCGAAAAATATTTTTGAGTTTATTGTTTAACATCTTAACATTGTTTTGTTTATGTTGTTGACCCGGATTTTGATTTTCACTTGCATTGACGTAGACCTCGGACACAGTAGACATATAAGCTAAAGCAGTACTTCAACTACCTACAATCGTCCGATTTGACACACTCACACAGACACGCACTGCGACGAGACAGATAAGGTATTTTCGGGATACAGTTCCATACAAAAACAAAAAACTACTCAGTATACAGTGCGTGTCTGTGTGAGTGTTTCAGTTCATGAGATTATAGTAAGTTGAGGTACTGCTTTAGCTTATATGTTATATGTCTACTGTGCCTCGGGTCACACTCAAAACTCAGACCAAATAAAAAACCAAGACAGAGCGCTGTCAACAGTGACGTGAGGCCGGTTTCGTAAACATGTGTGCACTTAGTGAGGTGTAGTTTAATTGTAGGTTGATTGAAAACTGTTGTAAATGTGTGCGAGTGTGCGTGTATGCACAGAGCGGAGGTGTAGTTTTGGCATGCTTCACTGTATTGTTCGCAGCGTTCTGTTTTGGTTTTTTATTTGGTCTGAGGCTCAAAAAATGTCCGAACCGAAAGTACACTAAACGCGAAAAAGTAGATTTATTTACGTCAATGGGCGCAGTAGAATCTTCGTATGGAGAAAAGCTGAATTAGGCATTGTGATGACGACGTAGGATTTAGATTAGTTTGTAGGTGTTTCTAAGTTTATAGGGCGGTGTGTGACGGGTGGTGTATGTAAACTCAGGACACTTTTTTCGTGAATTTTGTATTAGGCCCTTGCTTACAATAACTTGATTTTTGGACGATCTTGAGATAAATATATATTCTGAATTGGCGAATCGAGCGGAATTCGAATATATAAGGTCTTTCTTTAATAATCCACGACATTTTGCATAGCATTAACTGAATGCTGAAGATAATATAAGTATCACTGAAAATTAAATCAGTTGTATTTTTTTGTCAAAATTATTTTAAAAGTCATTTATTTCGTTACTGGTTCTCTAATTTCTTATAGTATCCATGCAAGAAAAAGTCCCGCGTTGATAACTTGCGTCGTACAACGCTATTACACCTAAAATAACCAGTAAATTAATTGATTGATTTATTTATTAAATTATTTTTTTAACAGAAAACATATTTAAATAATCAGATTATTTTTTTGTGGTAGGTACATCATCTTTAGCATTTACTAAGGCGCTATGCAAAATATCGTGGATTATTAAAGTAAGACCTTATAAATATAACTCAAAATTGTCCAAAAATCGAGTTATTGTATTTTTCGTTAGCGCGGCAGCTTAGTCCATGTGTTTCTGAGTCAATGATCGCTTGCTTTAAAAAGCGGAGCGATGGGGGTTCCGCTGCCCGATGACACGAACCACTTGCGATACGTGTTTGGTGTGCCGAACGTTTCATACAAATATTGCAATTGCTCCATACAATACCAAAATATTCCCGACCAAAAACATACGTGTATGAAAATGCAATCTATCACATCACTAGTTAATTAACTAAAAATAACAACCAAAAACCACGTTAGTTGTCAACATAAACACGCAACACGGCAACATCCCTCACAAAACATACCCTAGGGTTGCGCTCACTAATTTCGTTAAAATACGCGGTACAAAGTTTTGTACCAACTTTTGTACCACAATGGCGAAGTTTATGTCGATAAAATGTTGCCGGAAAATGTTTGAACCGTGACCTTTAACACGTTAATGTCTTTTTCCTGTATAGGGGACGTAGGAGTGCTTTATTTCAAAGGATTTTTGGTTTTGGAAAAGCGGCATCTTGCGGGTGGAAAGATAAAAAGGTTTGATGCGTTTACAAAAAAGGGTGAGATCATTTTTAAGCGTTTGTTTTGTTTTGTTAGTGATGTGCATACCTTTTTGTTTAGGTACAAAAATAATTGTTCGGCGGAGTTTTAATTAAAAAATGTAGAGTGACAAAGTAAAGGTCACAGCTCATTAGAGCCACCCGGCACCCGACCCGCATCGCCTCGTCGCTCGGCATCCACTCGTTGTCAGCAGGTGGTTTACGGGTAGACGCCGCGTTATCACCAGTAAACGTCGCGTGGTCAACCAGAGGACCTCGTGTAGTCACTCGGTTATGGTTCACTCGGGATTTGTGCGTTGGCAATGCGCAGCAACGCATGGCAAGCATGCGAGCAGCGAGTTGTTACCGAGTGGTCAACTCGTCGTCCCCGCGTGGACGATATACGCCCGAAGCGATTCGGTGTCGCTACGGAGTTGATGTAGTGAGCGCACATCCATACAAGTTCATACAAAGAATACTAACAACACGAGGCGAGGCGATGCGGGTCGGATGCCGGGTGGCTTTAATGAGCTGTGACCTTGTCTGATTTCTAAAAGATCGTTAAGTGAGTAAACCTAATTTTGAGTTATAAGCAAAAACTTGTAAAAACAAGATAAGTCTTATGTCATTAAAAATTATAGACTGAGAGCTTAAACGTAGCCCAATAATTTGGTATAACAAAAACATCTGTATGTCTTCAGAATTTCTAGAGACAAACATTTTACACCTACAGCATTTTTACCTACAGCGTATAAGATCAAATCTTTCATCCATATCCATTTTAGCGTACCCAGAAGAATCCCTCCATTGCTATCCCACTGCTGGGCACGGGCCTGTTATTAGAATGAGAAGGATTTAGTTTCGGCCTGAGTCCATTACGCTCACCTGCGGTGCGAGCACGAATCTTTTTATCGAGTCGTTTCGAGAAATTTATCTATTCTAAACGTCAAATTTGACATAAGATAGGTATAGATAAAACGACAGCAGTTGTCGTTTTAACTATATTGTTGGCAACATTAAAAAATGTGTACCACAGGTTAAAAAGAGCGGCACGCGCATGCGCTCTAGGGTAGTAAGTAAAATAACCGCCTTTGAGGAACGTCCGATATTTTTGCTATTTTCTCTTTTTATGGTTAATTTTGTTGTGATAAATTAATAACTGATTGTGATTCAGCGTCTATGTTTTTAAAAAGTACCTTTAGTTCAAGTTATAGGTACAAGAATATCTTATGTCAAATTTGACGTTTAGAATAGATACATTTCTCGAATCGACTCGATAAAAGATCCTTGCACGCACGGCTGGTGCGGGTTGGCATACCATCTGAGGGCCATCAGGTATTTATTTGTTCATAATATTCGAACAAAATAAAAAAAAAAGCATTTTTTTTTTGTTGTATTGAAAACCCAAAACCCCTCGTCTCACAAAACTGATGGAAGACAATTTTTTCAATTCAATTCAATGTTTTTATTTGCGTAATATGAGTTATAATGCGCATATACAGCCTTACGCCATACAACATTTTAATTAGTTACTAGAGTTAGAGGAATTAATAGATGTCTAATTTACAGAAAAAAAAAATACAACCGAATTGAGAACCTCTTCCTTTCTGAAGTTGGTTAAAAAATATCAACAATCAACACATAATAATATTTCAGTCATACCAATACTTAAATCCTAACTTCATGAAACTCTGTCACCGAGTAATATGCTTTTTTTTTGAGGTAGATACTAAATTAATTTAAAATCCACTTGCAAAGAAGATATTTTAATAAAAATGTTCGCAGCACACTGTGTTAAATGTCAAGACGTTACCTTTTAACCTTTAGAGATTATTAAATTACTGAAATTAACTAACTTACCTTCTGAAAAGACGACGTATAAAAATATATTGGAAAGGCATTTTAATTGTTAAATGTAAATAAAGCCGGGAGTACACACGTAGAAATCAGTTAGGGTCAATTCATACTAGCGCAGAGTCGAAGCGCATCGAAGCGTTAATCTGAAACTTAACATAGCAAATTCACCCTTATCTCCACAACGTAATGCATATATTTCTTCTGAGATAAAAAGAAGACTCGCGAATTCGCGCGCACTCGACAGAATTCGCGCCTATTACGTGAACCAACGCGTCGTCACTCGTCAGTCGGAATTGGAAACTGACCTGTGAAATGTAAAAGCGTGCGAATGCGCGCGAATTCACGCGAATGCGCGCGAATTCACGCGAATACGTGCGCATTCTTGCAACATCGCTTTAATTGTGAAGAATTTGACGCTTCGATGCGCTTCGATTTTGTGCTAGTATGAATTGACTCTTAAGCCACGTATTCACTTGTAAACAAATGTTTCAGATACAAGTTGGCAGAAGTTTCAGAAACATCACGTAAATGTTTGTAGAAACAATGTTTCGGTGTTTTTGCCATCAAAAACTGACAGTAGTGTTTACCGCAACGTGTATCAGAAACACCTACATTCTTGTTTCTGAAACAGTGTTTATAAACAAAAGTTTACCTACTAGTGAATACGTGGCTTTAGTGGCACGTGTATAAGAACGCATGCCTGTAGCAGGCATGCAAGTAAATGGCTTTTTTGGAATTCGATTTTTTGGAATGCAATGTGCGGCGCAAGTTTTATATTCTAGCCCGTCCACCCACAGGATAAAATTTACGGTATACAGCCACTAAACCCCTCGAATCTATCTTTATCTATACTCGTATCTAAAGATATACTCAACTAACCATTGTCTCCTATCCCAGATTTACCGAGCGTCTCACAAACATACATTTATCATAACTAGAGTTCCATTATTATCGTCACTTTTCCACAGACAATGATAAATTGGCTGTCACTTTATGTATAATAACACCAACAGAACTTGGTCTCCCACCCTTCTCCTCTCAGTATAAAATGTAAAGTGATGCGGGAAATAGTTCGTGTTGTGGGGGATCTTTTTAAATTGGGTGATGGGAAAGATATTTGTATTTTTTCAGATAGGATGTTTGATCCATATTTATATGGAGGCTGTTGTAATTTATGCGAGAGTTTTTTGGTAAGTGCAAAAATAAGTATACAAGGTTATTTTTACTATGCATTAAACCTGGTATTAGTTCGTTTAGAATCATCTGGAGAATCGATTGGTATAGTTACCACGTTACAGTTTTCTAAAAATAAGATTCAACGTTTCATTATTTATCTTTATCTAACATTAACGGATTCATTATGGTATGTCTACACCCGTGCGCTTTCATGTTCATCTTGCGTTTTCAACTTTCATTTCTTCTTCCGTCAAGCGCATGCAATATTGATTGCCATAAGGCTTAAAACGCACTAGCGGCCAGCCGCAATGCGGCGTGCCGCTGCGGCAGCCGTATATACGGTCAGCCGTAACGGCACGCCGCATTCCGGCTAACCGTATCGTCTCGGTTCTATTGCGGTCCGCCGCAAACGTCAGTGCTTCTAGAAATATTGCACAAGATGGACGTCGAAGAACTAGCTGCAGTTATTTATTTATACTATCGTAGAAAATGTCTTCGAAAAAGTGAGAAAGAATCGAATTTAAACACTTCAAGTCCCTGGCTGTACAGTGTCTAGCGACTTGCAGCTAACCGCGCCGAGTGCGTGGAAAGGATGCGGCCCGCCGCATCATTCATCCGTCTCGGCTCGCCGTAGCCCCAGAACAACCGGAGCGGTTGACGGCTGGCCGCAAGTCAGTGTGTCGATATCATGCGGTTTCATGTAAAAATGGATGTGCGACCTGCCGCAAGCGGCACGCCGTATTGCGGCTGGCCGCTAGTGCGTTTTAAGCCTAAGCTTAGGGCATGCGCTCTTGCATGCGCTATGGCGCTTCAGGCATGCGTCAGACGAAAGTGCAAGATGAAGATGAAAGCGCACTAGTGTAGACATACCATTCGTTATCTACGGAAATCAGTGGATTGCAAATATAGGTACGGGGGTATTCAAATGCGTGTAATTCCTTCAAACCTCGTGATCATGTGATGCAGATTGACCCTGCAAAAAAATAAACATGGTGTTCTTAACGTGAGACACGAGTAAACTGACTGCGCGGAGCGATATCTTGCTAGTCGTGCACGCCAGCTGTGTCACCGTGCTTCCAATCATTATAGGTGCCATCGAAATGTTCTTAATATAAAAATCCTAATCCTAACTAATATCTTAATCCTATCCTAACTTTCTAATCCTAACTAATATTATAAATGCGAAAGTAAGTGTTGATGTGTGTTTGTTACCTTTTCACGCCTAAACCACTGAACCGATCATCCTGAAATTTTGCATATACGTTGTCAGGTGTACAGAAACGGACATAGGCTACCTACCTTTCATCCCGAAAAAAAGTACTGTTCCCGAGGAAAACAACAATAACGATAATAGATGGCGCCACGTGTCTTTCGAATTATGATTGAATTATATTAATATACAAACTTTAGTAGTGTGTTAAGAGTTTTTTAACGCGAGAGAAGCCGCGGGAAAAAGCTAGTTTAAAATAAAAAAAAAAAATTTCGTATGTTTAATCAAGCAAAATCCCGTACAATGTTAATCTGTGCCAGTAATTAAATAGATTACGTCATTTTAAGGAATTAGACGAATTCGTTTACACTCTGTAGTAGTAAACTTTGAAGCCAGAGACAGTCCACAATACAGAAATATTGCTGCTGGGAACACACAGCCAACAGTCTATAAAAAAATCAATCGTCATCGTTCGCTTGTACGTCATCGTAAGCTACAAGCCCCTACTTAACTCTGAATTAATCCATCGCCAACCACAAAAATAGTTCTAAACCCAACGACCACAAATGACAGCATTTCCGGCAAAGCCAGCCGGTTCCGAACCGGTTCCGGCCGGTTCCGGTTAGTTCCGTGCAGTTCCGGATTGGCTATCGGCGCGGTCGCGTCCCGCTGCGGCGGAAATGCCGGAAGTACCCTCTGTAGGCCAATAAATATGGACCATTGGTGAGGGAAATAATGATATAGTGCTGATCATGATTGATAAAATAATATACAAGGTTATTGTTCGGTGTTTTCACCGAACACCTTAGTTTGCAATATCGGCGTGACGCGGGAACCTAATTTTATTACTTAGTATTTTATATTAAGTTCAGTGCACCTTTGTCTACCGCGTTAGCCAGGTGTATTCAATTAACAGTTTATTAGCCGCGTTAAGAACATTTATGTAACATCATCATCATTTCATGTAACATTTAACATTAAGAACATTTTGAGTGTGAGACGATAATAATAAATAGTGTGCGCGCTCACACGTTTGTTGCCCTCTTCGCCTATACATGTATACTGGCGGCTTTTCAGGGGGCCCAGCTAGTGAGCTGGCGAGTCACTGTCTGCCAGTATATTTCAAATTTAAGCTTGAAAGACAGACGCCGTTTTCTTCCGGCAATAGAGGTTATCAGTCCACCTAACACCCCTTCCCATAGACCAGATATTTTTCACCACATTTTACAATAGTCTTGCACCCACCTGGAATGGTCCATGACTGTACTCCAATAGTGCAGCCGTGGATAGTCCCCGGTTGGAGCCCCACCCCATTTTAGATTAAAGTTCTCAAAGGGGCCTCTGCGCGTTGGACCTGTGTCCCCTTGTATGCCTTCCAAAGGACCGGACATATTCCGCACGGAAGATGAGCCGTGAATTTAAGAGAATAGTGTTCAACATTAACATTCATTTCTTCTCGATAACACCCGACACCTCGTTTCGTACCCCGACAGTTATATTAATACGAATTCGTGTATTTCCTTAAAACTGCATGATCTATTACCGGTATAGATGAACCCGCACGATATTTGGCTTGATTAAAGATAAAAAATAAACTTGCCTTGGGGTTAAGTGGTCGTACCTAAACCACCTAATTGGTATGTGTACACCCGTGCGCTTTCATGTCCATCTTGCGCTTTCAATTTTCAATTCCTCTTGCGTCAAGCGCATGCAATATTGATTGCCATAAGACGCATGCAGCTTATCGTCTACACCAGTGCGCCTTCGTCAGTCGTCAGTCGACTACAATAGACGGATTAGCGTGCGCTAGGGGTATGCGCTTTTGTCGAACTAGTATTAAGTCATGCGCTATGGCGCTTCACGCATGCTTCAGACGAAGACGCAAGATGAACATGAAAGCGCACTGGTGTAAACATAACTAATAAGGTTTCAATCACTACACAGTATAAACAAAGTCGCTTCCCGCTGTCTGTCCCTATATGTATGCTTAGATCTTTAAAACTACGCAACCGATTTTGATGCGGTTTTTTTTAATTGATACAGTGATTCAAGAGGAAGGTTTATAATGTATAATACATGCCTAATAAAGTACCTGTGCAAGCTGGGGCGGGTCGCTAGTAAAAAATAAGCATTTTTATGTTCTAGAATTTTTCGAATCCACCCATAAATTAATGAAAGCACGGTAAAACAGCTAGCGGGCACGAATAGTGCGATATGGCACCGTGCAGTCAGTTAACTCAGGGCGCTCAAATTACTCCGAAAGAGAATACCAGGTTTGTTTTTTGTCTTTTTTTGCTAAATCTGTTATCCAGGATGTCAACGATTTCATGTAATTCCTTCAAATCACGTGATCTACTGATGATAAAGATGAACCCTAAATTGGTATTTTCCAAAATGAAGTAAAAAAAAATCAAAATAAAATCTTGGTTTTCTATTCCTGAGTCGTTTTAGAGCCCCGAGTTAACAGGTAAAGAGCGATATCGCGTTGCCTGAACCCCACTGAGTGGGGTTACTAACCGTCCGGATTTGTCGGTAATGTCCAGACGTACGGCTTTCCGCCCGGACGCGTCAAGCCAATCCCTTTATATGAGCCAACACTGAGGCTAAGCGTATGCTAGGATATAGGTGACGCAGCACAGCACAGTACAGATAGTACAGATTTTGCCACGCAGGGCAGGCGAGGCAGACATAGGCCACGACCGCATGCTGCGACGCAGCTCGAAGACACATTTGAGTTTTAACTAGTACAAAGAATAGACGTGTTCGAGTTGACGAACGTTTTTTTTTAATAGTCTCGATGATTAGTATCATACAAACAAGGCTCACAACGCACTAATTCAATTATAAAAAAAAAAAAACGTTTATTGCACTTAATAGGATTGTACATATATGTGAAACTCTTAACTTCCAAACTAAGTAAAACTTGTACTATGGAAGTCAAGGCACTCTCTTAATCTAGAAGTAAAATACAATGAAACGGCAAAGGAAGCATGCAAAGCCAACGGATTGGCAGACAAATAACTTTTTTTATAAAAAACAAAAAAACGGTAAAGAGATATTTTGCAAAAAAAATTAAAAAACTTAGTAGTGTAGTGTGTGCTGTGTAAAGTAGGGGAGAGTTTCAAGTGTGGAAATGAGTGTTGTTGTCCGGATGGGTGAGTATGTGGTGTGTGTAAATTGGGATTGGGATTGTGTGTCTGTTGTTGGGTTTATGTGGGTGTCAGTAGAAGCTTTTCACTTTCCTCATAATTGAGGCTCATTAACCAATCAGTCGTAACTAGTTTTGTTTTATGGCGGGGAAGTTGGAAAATTGGTGTTTTTTATGGATTTGATTATACAGGTGGTTTCCTATAACGTCATAGAGTCTTTGGGCTAATTTGGTGTTGTGTTTAATGGAGCGGAAGATGTTTTTGACTTTACGACGAGATGCAATGTATTCTACGTGTTTAGATAAATGTTTACGTTGTATAACAAGTAGGATAAATAGTTTCCTTACTGTTAGAAGCTTGCATTCGGAGTAAAGTTTGTTCGTAGGATATCGTCTCGGCTTTGCTGTCATGACCTTTAAAATCCCTCTTTGTGCTCTTTCAAGTTTTATTATCAGCGTTTTTGCGCAACCACCCCAAGCACAGATGCAGTACGTTATTAAAGACTGGCACAGAGTGAAGTAAACTAGCTTGAGGGTGTGAATATTAGCACAATTTCTTATTTTTTTAAATGAACATTAGTTTTCTAATTCGGATTGTCATAGAAGAGACGTGCGCTTTCCAGCTAAGGGTATTATCAATAAATCAATCAATCATACAAATCTGTTTCGAGCTAGCACCATAGTTGAATCGTAACCTTGAGTTAAATCGTAACACCCTTGTCCATTAGAAAAATCACAACATCCTTAATAACAAGGATGTTGTGATTTTTCTAATGTAAGGTGTGTATTAGTGTCTTTTTTTTGTTCTAAAAAAAAAAGACACTAATATTGCGACTCAATGTCTAAAGCACTGTTTCATACACAGATGTTGGCTTCACTCCGCACAGTGGTTCGAAAATCGAGTTTCATATAAATAGGACTTTTGAAAAATAAAGTTCGATTTTCCTTCGATTTATATATCCTATGTTGTTCAGTGATGTAAATCATTAGAAAATAGGTATGTACGATACACACAGTAATCCAAACCAACGTAAAAAAAATATTCTTTTTATTTTTGTATGGGAGTAAATCTTCTAAGTGTTATATTTCAGAACTGTATGGAGCTGTAGAGCTGTTATTGATATGGTGTGTTGTCCTATCCAAGGTGTTCACCATGGGCTACGCAACTATTGCCGAGACTTGCCGCTTCACCCGCTACAGGGCAAAGAATATCTAAGAATTAGTTTAAATTTTATATTTAAATTGCCTGTAGCACGAATCCCATAATTACTTAGTATGAACCTACATAATTATAAATATTAATTAATTATGTAAGTATACACCTTCCTATAACTCAAAATAGCCTATAACTCAAATTGAATAACAGTGGACCGTAGCACGTTGAATGGATTTGAAGCATCACTGACGCTTGTTACTTTACTTTGTTAAAGGAAAAATCTCTAAATTAGCTAACAACCGTTTTTTGGTATTTTTTTTATGCCCAGCAAGCACAAAAGTCTTTTGTAAACGGTTTTTTTATTCTTTTTTGTAGCAACGTGGGAAGTATATACTGCTTCTAAAACAGCATAGTTTCCTTACAGTTCGAGTGCAGAAATTCAATCTAAAGCTTAGAAAAATGTACACCCTTCCAATCTATTGGCAGCGATGGGAAAAATTCTGACGTTTAAATTGCTTACTGTAGCGTACACATCTAGTCGACGAAGACCAAAGAACACCAACGAACATTCGTATTTTTTTTAATTTGAACAAACTTTGTATGGAACGAATCCGGTTTTCATTCGGTTTTTACCGGTACCGAGTACCGTTCGTTGGGTAGGTGTGTTCGCTGCTTTATAAGTGTGAAATGTAGTATGATGCCGTGACGTGCATGTAGTAGCATTTTATCCGACGATTTTAAAATCCTTTTCGTGTTGTGTGGGGGAGTATTTTTATTTTTTTAAAAGCGTTTCTTCCCTTGATGTTTGGTTGGCATTATTGTTAGCGTACTTATATTATGAAACTGTGTCGTGGTCGCAAGCGCGACGGCTGAGCGTGAAGTCCTGGGTTCGATCCCCAGGTTGGGCAAAGTTTTATTTGGTTTTGCCGTGTGGAGTTTCTCAGTCGCAGCCCAGATTTTGGATTTGTGCCCGGTTGATGGCAATACGCTCGCCCCCTATAACATGAGACTTAAACATAGCGGCGAAATGAGGGTGTACACCTCTGCGTGGAATATGGGCGTGATGTTATGTGTTATGTTATAAATTAACGCTTTATAGGGCAGAAACGAAAGGATGATGGGCACAAATGTATGGAGTCTGGTACTGGCTCCAATCGGAATGATTGATACACCGTTGGAAAGGTATTTTTGTGTAGATTAAGAATAACCATGGCGCTAGTCCCGATTCGCTGTCCAATCGAAGTAATCCTGCTTGAAAGTTATTTATTTTTGTTACATCCTATTAAGTACACATACTTTTATTGTCATTTTTCTCCATTTTGGCATGGTATTACAATAATTATTATTAATAGTACATGGTAGTACATGGTATTACAATAATTATTATTATTAGTAGTCATTCCTAGGAAACTGTGTTCGATTTTATAACAAGCTTCCCAAATCAATTACGGATCTCACTGAAGGCAAATTTAAATCTCACGTTAAATCAGTTCTCATTAAAAAGGCATACTATAAGATAAACGACTATGTTGACGATAGGGACGTGTGGCGCTAGTTCTTTTCTGCACATGTGGCTTCCCTGGTAACCAATAGTTTTTAGATGTAGGTTTATGTATGTATCTATATTAGTTAGATACGATTATGATTTAACCCAATTCATACAGAATTGATTCATATACTTTATTTTTAATTTGTTTTTACCTGTACTTGCATAATTTTATTATTGTAAAAATATGATGATTTTTGTTGTATAGAGTCAATTAATTTATTCACTTGACAGACATATCTGTGTTGCTGGGGATTTTGTTGCGCCGTTTCTTCTTCACAGCAAAAACACTAGGAAGCGGTGAAGGGAGGGCTTTTTGTGGGATGTCTATAATATTGTAAAACTAACGTTCAAAAAGAACTAAGTAATTCTAGTCTATTTTGAATAAATGAGTTTTGAGTTTGAGTTTGAATATTTTTCATTATCTAAGTAAATAAAACCAGTTCGAAGTAAGTTTCATCATTTATTGTATGTAAGTATACAGTGTGTAAAAAGACCCCGCATAGCCGAAATCTACGCACTCTGTACATCAAACTAAATTACATTGACTAAAAATAATTGCTGGGAAACGACTTTTATTTTTAGGCATAAAAAAACGCGTCCGAATTTTTTAATAGATAGATCACCCCTAACTGAAAAAAACTCAACCGATTTTGTTGTGATTTTCATCTGTTAACAGAATTTTATTTAGCTCAAAATCTGTGCAAATATCATCAAAATCGGTCAAGCGAAACCGGCGATATGATTTTTTAAAATTCTATTTCGAACTGAATATCCAGTATCTTCTGAAGACTATATTTCAAAACGGACAATTGATACGGGTTTGTTGCCATAGTAATTTTTTGTACTCTTGAAAAGAGCTATCCAATGATGGTAAATTCATTTTGATTGGACATGAGTACCAAAACGCCCATCCTCCTTTCTATAGCGCTTGTAACTACCCCACTAGTCTGACTCTAATGTCGATTTTATCGAAACTATTGTAGAATTGTCTGTCTGTTGTATCTAACCCTTTAGATATGTTTAAATTAAATATTGGTGTAGCCTTATTGCAATTAAAAGTGTTATTAAAATTAACTTACAGAGTGTTAGCAAACCCAAAAGTTCATACGAGACTAACTGTTTAAGAAATATTATTTTACAGGAGTTAAGTTACACATATACTGGGTGGTACAAATTGTTTACCGACGGTTCAAAGAGCTCTAATATTGGTTCGGCTTTCTATGATCCAGTTACTAAAACAAGCGGATGTTTCAGCATTGTATCTGAGGTCTCTATCATGACAGCAGAGTTATTAGCTATCTCCGAAGCTCTGTCGTACGTAGCTACAGTTCAACACACTAGTATAGTGATATTTACAGACAGCAAGAGCGCGCTCCAGCATCTGTCTCGATGCGCCTCTGGACACAGAGGTGTATCGATAGCCTTTGGTGTTTTGAAGAAAATACAAACAATTCTTTCAAATAACGTCAATTTAGTTTTGCAGTGGATACCGTCACACATTGGTCTACGGAGAAACGAGGAGGCTGATAGACTGGCTAAGAAAGCGGCAACTTCGGGTATTGAGATCTATATTTTACCAGTATATTCGGAAAAGCTGACAAAATTCAAAAACTATTGTTATGATGAGTGGGAAAAATATTTTAGTGAAAGATCAAAAATCAAAGGTTTGTGGTATAGAACGATCCAAAATGAGCCTCCTCGAGCCCCATGGTTTTGTAATTTTAAAGTTAATAGAAATATATTTGTAACTGCTCTCAGAATTCGCTCCGGACACATGCCACTAGGAACCTTTGCTTTCTTGATGAAAAAGGTGGATTCTCCGAATTGTTCAGTATGCATTAATAAAGTAGAAGATGTTTATCATCGTCTGATGGAGTGTGTCAGGAATGAGCCTGAGAGAAATATTTTAGTTAATAAATTGAATATTAATAAGTTAGATATAGGTATATTTAATCGTATTTTAGCCAAACCAATGTCGGTAGAGGCTGCATTAGTTTATTCATTAGTTACCTTGTAATGTATTATGCTTTGATCAGGTTACGATGGAACTGGCGTAACATATTGTTAAAAGTTCCAAAATAATAAAGATTAAAAAAAAAAAATTGTAAGAATGATCACCCTTATGCTAAAAACGCATCGACCTTAAACGGGCACAGCGCACAAACGCGACCACCAACATGAATTCAGCCAACATGATCACCAGTGACGCCAAGTAATTATGGTTTCATATGTGCCTTGATGTAAAATCTGCGGGTTCGCTTGTTTCATCGAAAAAAAAATTGACAAATTATCACTTCCCAAACAAGTTTCCGCATAATTTCATTTGCTAAATAAACTCTTCACAAATAATTGTAACGCAAACCTAATGTTTGGCAAGTGTACGTTTAAACAATAACTTGTTTGCCAACTAGTACTTTTACCAATTTTAATGTAGTCAAATATTTCAGTTTTACATATTTACCACAAAATAAAAAAAAAACTGGTTGTGTGGTCACATTTCTAAAGGTTAGGTTACTAACCTAGCTGTTTCGTTTTAAAAAAGATATAAGCGTGTTACAATCATTTGACTAAATGTTAATTGTCTAAAGATTGTTTGCTGTAATAAATCATTTGATTAAAGACCAAAATGCCTTAATGATATTATCCTTGGTAATTTCTGCCCAGTAAAAATTTGACCAAAAAAAAATAAGCGTACTAAAATCATTCCAAATATTGCATTGGTATAAAAAAAAAGTTGATAAAATGCGTTTGGATACTGAAATTTGGCAATTTTGGCAAAACGGCAGGCTCCCAAAATCTGCCCTATATAGGGTTAAGAAATCGTGAGGAAATCTGCACATCTAAGAGGGCTCCAACACGTTTTCGACGGTGTGTGTAGTCTACCAACTCGCACGAGTTCAGCGTAGTGAACTAACTCATTAACCCTTCTCATTCTGTGAAGAAGCCTGTGCCCAGCAGTGTGACTGTAATGGGCTGATTATGCTACCAAGATTTACTACTGAAAAAAAGCCTCTTTTTTATCATTTGATTTGGAAGCTTTTGACCCTAGTCTCACCTGATGGTAAGTGCAGACAGGGTCTAAGATGATAAATGATGCACAAGAATCCAAGTAACAGAGATATAGAGGGATTCCCCTACATCCCTCTGACTCTCTATGTACGGACCAACGTAGGTAAACTGCTTGGCGCCGGACTTTAATGTGATGGTGGTAGCTAGCCAGGCGGCCCGTATAGATCCCATAAGATGCTGGGTTTTGTTGAATGTTAAAATAAAATACATCTTTATTGACAAAAAAGGTATATAGCAGTTTATGGGGTGCATGAAAAGAGCCTCCACGAGTGACGATACTTCAGTAGGTCCGGCGCACCCTGGACAGTCAACCCCGCTACCAACCTTATTCAAAGTTAAAGGGAATCTGGTATAAAACCTTTCAATCTGAACCGCTTCGTCACCCATGGTTTGAAGGAAGGAAGATATATAGGAAATGTGTAGTAGCTCCGTTGAGGATGCGGTCTGGTCACATCCGATCCAATAAATTTTAATATTTAATAGGTAAGATTACCTCCCCAAACTGAAGTTAGTGGGGAATTGAGGACATCTATCATGTATTGATGGAATTTGACCGGAACATACATGAGAGACAGTGTATGTTTGATGGGGGATTTGAAGTAGGAGCATGTAACAGCATCTTGGCGTCCCCGTTGTCGGAGGAGGCTAGGATGCTTTGTCAACTGTTGTTGGTTATCTACCAGAAGGAATAGATACAGCATTTCGTTATTGTTACCTACTTAATAACTGTTTAACACCTATTTTATAGTTTAGTTGATGAATGTTTTCTGTTACGGGGTGACATTATCACTAAGTGATATAGCCCCTTTAAATAAATAAAGAATTTTAAAAAAAACCTTGCTTTCTGGCTAATCTTTTCACCACGGCATGAGCTATTCTTATATAGCTCGTGCCGACACGATAGAAGAAGAACAGTTTAACATATTAAGCGGGAAAATGAATTGACAAAATAACAATGTAGCATCTGTAGCCAAAATAGCCCAAGCCTATATTTCGGCTATCAGCGCTAATCGCTCGCGGTACGCGTCTAGGTCATCTAGCCACCACTTTCTGGGCCGACCGCGGCGGCGCCGTCCCTCTTCAGGCACCCATTGTGTGAGCGGGGCTGACTGTCCAGGGTGCGCCGGACGTACTGAAGTATCGTCACTCGTGGAGACTCTTGCCCAGCGGCCATTATGCATGCGGCTGACGTGACCCGCCCAATCCCATTTGAGCCTGACAGCCTTTTTGCCTACGTCTATTATCTCCGTTTTTGGCAATGTGCTGTTCCGTATTCTGTCTGTTTTTTTGACGCATAGAATACTGCGCTCCATTGCTCTTTGGCAAACTCCAAGGCGGGACTTTTGCAACTCGGTGAGCGACCAGGTCTGAGCACCGTAGGTTAGGATGGGCGAGATACACATGTCGACGAGTTTGCGCTTGAGGGAGATCGGCAGATCTCCCTTCATTAGCGTCTTCATAAACCAGTAGCTTTTCCAAGCGTTTTCGATTCGGCGATCGAGTTCTCTTTCCTCTTTTTTTAATATATAAAATTACCTCGACACACAACAAAGGTAAATGGGCATTTTGTTCGGACTTGTGACCCACCAGCGACTACTAACGAAACTAGTCGGAGTATGATAAAGACCGTAAATACTACCCAATGAGATGAGTCGCATTCCTCAAAAGTATGGGAAAGTTTTTTTAGTAAAACAAGAATTAATATTAAAAAAACAGGATTTTCATATATCCATATCCTTCTAAATATATAAAGTGCTTACAAAAATGCACAAAGATCTTCCTAAAAAGGTACAAGAATGTTTAGGAGTTTTTCTATCCTGTTCCCCGCAATTTTTTGAACCACATAACTTTTTTCCGCCAAACATTTGGATAAAAATAAATATATTCTGTGAAATGTTAGCCCTAAACCTTCAAAACAAACCACATTTCAATAATGGACGCGTACTTTTGAGGTACCGGGTCAAAAATGCCCGATGACCTTTCACTCAGTAATATTTACCATTTAAAAATGTTATTTACACATGCAAACCACACAATATTACTCAACCACAAATATATACAGCATGAAAATACACAAAATGAAAATACACGTGCATCCAGCTATGATACATTTAATCCTCCACGTATTTCATAAAACTACCCCTGGGATTCAACCCTAATTACCTGGCCATGTTGCTATAGTTTTGAAATCACCCCGAGGGGTGGTTTTCATGTACTCCGAATTGGATACCTTATGAACAAGTTGGGGTATGTAGAGGACTAACTGTGTGTTCCTGGCTTCGCTTGTCATGAGTCGTATTTCAACGGTTGTTGGTGAATGTGGGCTCTTATAGACCTAATTTAATATAGAAATTTTAATTAAAATGCATTTGCAATTATATGTATTTTGTAATTATAATTTTAGTAATTTATACATGGTGTAACACAAATAACGCACAACCTCTTAAGGGGTCACTGTACTAATCATTATGAAAAACTTTTACTATAAGATCAAACTACGACCCCATAAGAGGTTGTGCGTTGTTTTTTTGTTACACCTTGTAGACATAATGTAACCCAATATTTCGACAAGCAGGTGCACTTTTAAATTGTTTTATTTCGAACTGTATTTTTATAAGTATAGTTAGTTTTTATTTTAGATTTGTTATTATGTAATGTAGTCATTTTTAAATTAAACGCAATAAAATTATATGCATTTTAAATCTTGATTAATAATTTAAGTAATTTATAGTAAACAAGGTTAGTTTTAGTATATGCGAAACCTGAAACTAGTTTGTTCAGAATCACTAGGAGAATCGATTGACATATTTTTTACACCACATTTTTTTTCTTTTTTTTCATAAATTTCAATTTTGTTTCAGTAGGTTTCTACCCATAACAATTGACGGGAATAGACACCTTGAGGCTTGAAATGGTCCGCTCGGTCAGTTTCCGTGTATTAGACAACTCCTGCAGAGCACATCTCAGGCATTTCACACTTTTTTAGCGAACTTAACGCGAAATAAACTAAGGTGTAACTTGGAAATTTACTAAAAAAAACACCTAATCAGGCAGTTCTGATGAAAATCTTGTTGGGGTGTCTCGGTTTTCGCATAAAGTAAAAATAACGTTGTATAAAGTTGTATGACTGCCTCGTTGGTCTAGTGGTCGCAAACGCGACTGCTGAGCGTGAGCTGCTGAGGATTTTTCCATGTGGAATTTCTCAGTAGCAGCTAGGAGTCTGGATTTGTGTTCGATTGATGGCAATAGGCTCGCCCCCTATTGCATATTGGGCTTAAATATAACGGCGAAATGAGGGTGTACACTTCTGTCCAACCCTTCAGGGATTAATAGGCGTGATGTTATGTTATATCCATTATTATTAAATATTATGTAAAAATACAAATAGCCAATATTTAGTTTAAGGTGTAGGTTTTTTAATGATAAAATTGGTAGGTAGGTCGTCACACGATAGGGTATTTGACTGAATAAATCTAATTAGTCCGTCAGTTAGATTATAAAAAAATATTTGACCCTTATTTTTTCTTTTGTTACGTAAACCAAAATTGACGAAGATACGACACTTTTAAAATTGGCAAAGCGTCACAAGCAAGTACAATTTTTACTTGCTTCTGACGTCACAAGGGACTCTCGAATTTTGATGCGTTTTATCTTTCCAAATATTCATAGATTAAACAAAAGAAAAAATACGTGTCCATTATTTTTCAAAACTCTGGCGGAATAATTAGATTTGCAATTTATTGATGCTGTCAATATGTGATTTTAATATATCGAGTACGGGTCACATTCTATCCTAGTGGGTTGAAGTAGGTAGGTAACAGTATCGCAGGTATATGCGGGTCGATTACACTTCAGCTTGTGAAGCTCGCAGGGGAGACCAGTGAAGCACGCAGGGGTAGATAAATAAAACTTGATAAAATCTTATACTCTAAACTCTGTAGATACAGCGCGTGATCGGCTGTTAGGGGCTTTTTACATAATTATCAGGTTTATATACGATTTCGACCAACCGGGCCATGCAGGAGCGCAGCGCAGCGCATCGCAGCGGATGCTCGAGCACGCGCCAGTAGCCGACCACGTCCGCCCGACGCCTACAGTCTGTTAGAAACCGGGCGCATGCGCGCGCGTACTCGTGTATCCGCTATCGTAGTCAGTTTCTACCTGCGGTGTGGCCGAGCGGAGCCGACCGGACGTGACGACAGCCGAGCGCCGCCGTCCACGTCCACGAGGAGCCGACCGGCTGCCGCGGCGTCCGAGAGCAGCCGACTGACTGCCGCGGCATACACGCGGATCTAACCGAGTTCCAAGCAGTGTAATTTCCACGCAAACATGAAACTTAACTATTGTATATAAGTCTCAATTTCCTTTAGCACAGTATGAAATGCGCTCCAGTGCGGCCCGTTTGGTGGAAATCGTACATTAGCGTATGCAAAGACGCTGCTGTCAATAAGGGACTGAATTACCGAATAATTACGGTATTTTATTCAACGATATGACGTCATAGTTATTTAAAACGGTTTACTGAAAATTTCGGTACATATCCTATTTCAGTATCGTAAAATATTGATACCGAAATGAAATGATACCGAATTATAATGATTAATCAAGTTATTTAACGATATTTAACCGAAAATTTACCAAGAATTTACCAACAGTACATTTTTTAAGGGCGGTAAATAGTACTTTTTTTTTATTTTCGCTGCTGCAGCTGCGGAGGCTTTCAAACGGCGAAAATATAATAACTTTATTAGTAATTATATTTTCGAGCCGTTTGGGGTCGAAACACTCGGGCCGTGGGGTTCGAGTGCCCAACTCTTATACAAAGATATTTCAAGGCGGCTGGTCGACACGACCCGTGACCCGAAGGCTGGCCTCTACTTTGGTCAAAGGATAAGCATTGCCATACAACGTGGCAATGCTGCCAGCCTTCTGGGTACGTTACCAGTCGACAGCGATGCGGAGGAATTTTTTGATGCCCTATTTTACACATGCCACATGCGAACTAGCTAACTATCTTACATCACGTCGGGGTCACCAGTGAAGTAGTATAGTACTCCGTTTAATCATACTACTTGCGATACTACGTAAATATAGCTGAGTAGATACTGAAGGAAGCTGAAGGTAGCAGTAGGCAATGAAATAAAATTTCGAGCGAGAAGCGACAGAGTTTACTGCTTCTTACCTTGTAACTGCAAGTAAACTCTGTCGCTTCTCGCTCGAAATTTTACATCGCGCAATCAAGATTTTAACACGCAGATAGTATATATACAACCTCCCAACATCAACCGTTGGGCAGTAGCCCGTCAGGCACAAGACTCCGCCTGGTTGGAGGATCCTCCCTTTGGTTGGAGGAACACCACACCTAGTTTCTCCACATTGGTGACCCCGACGTGATCGTCACAGACAGTGTTTCCACACTGGTGACGTCACACACAAGCTTCGCAGCCTCGGCAGCCACATCATCACTCCCTCAGCAGCTCAGCATTCAATCGAGCAGCAAGCAGCGAGTCCCATAGCCAGCCAGCATCCTGGGCTTCAACGGGTGATGTGACCACTAGCCTGCAGCGAACGCGCAAGCCTGGTCACGACCCTCAGCCCACTCCAGCATCATAGCGCATCATACTGCACTTCGGCCGGTCAACTAGCAGAGGCACTTCTCTCCTGGTCGACGCAGTCCACAGCCACCACTCACCGCTCACAGTTCCGACTCACTGCGAACTACGCGGCATCCGGTTTCGACTTAAAGGAACCCCTCACTGGCCTTGGCAAGTTCTCAAGACTCAACGACCGCTGTCTCATCAAGACGATCGACCTCCGGTCTCAGGGGGGGAGTGATGTGGCGGCATCTATCTCGCCACATGCGAACTAGCTAACTATCCTACATCACGTCGGGGTCACCAGTGAAGTAGTATAGTACTCCGTACTCGAGTAGATACTGAAGGAAGCTGAAGGTAGCAGTAGGCAATGAAATAAAATTTCGAGCGAGAAGCGACACAGTTTACTGCTTCTTACCTTGTAACTGCAAGTAAACTCTGTCGCTTCTCGCTCGAAATTTTATTTCATTGCCTACTGCTACCTTCAGCTTCCTTCAGTATCTACTCAGCTATATTTACGTAGTATCGCAAGTAGTATAATTAAACGGAGTACTATACTACTTCAGTTTATAGTTTATTAGGATATTTTTTTTCTTTATTTGTATATACTAGTACCGTATAGAAAATAAAAATAGTACATTAAATTAATGATGGTCAGACTTGTCGACAGTTGACACTGCCGCACCCCGCGCTTTCAACACGCTCTACTAATCTTTAAAGGCTGTAAGGGTAAACACCGTTATCCTTGAAACCAGTGGTTTGGTTTCATCTATAGAACGTAAAATCAATGAAAAATAACAAACTTTTTTTTTTATAAAATTTTCATTTTTCCACGAAAGCATTTCACCCTACACGCGGGAGCAACAAGCTACGGGAGGGGGTGGGGGGTTCTCGCCGCGTGGCCCGACGCACGGCCCCGCACAGTTCGCTAACCCATTCAGTCAGCTGTCTCACTAGCGAGTGTGTGTACGCCGCGTCATAGCGCCGCCGCGCCGCTCATTTCTCGCGCGTGTATACAATTTTTTTTTTTACTCGGTCCTTTGTTTTTGTGTTCACGTCAACTACTCATGGTTTGAGTGATAACGGTGTTTACCCTTACATGCTGTATAAATAAAAAGAAAAGTCCTGACTGACTGACTCATCAACGTCCAGCCCAAACCCTTGGACCTAGAAAGCTGAAATTTTGCACAGAGGTTCCCTTTATAATATAGACAAGGAGTGAGGAAGGATTTTTTGAAATTCAACCCCCAAGGGAGTTAAATAGGGGATGAAAGTTTGTATGGAAAATCGTGACTTAACGGGTTCAAAATTTCACGCAAGCGAAGCTGCGGGCAAAAGCTAGTTCAGAGTATAATCGGTTCCAAAATGTACTAAATAACGTTATACACGAAAAGGGTTGAGAAAATGGCATCGTTAATTAGAGCTGGTTAAATACCGTTTAACAACAGTTTCCCTGCTTTTAATAGCCGCGAGGAGAGAGGCTTGCGGCCACGGCTCACGCCATGACACTACAAAATGTAGTGCCGACTCTCGACGGCCATATATTATTCTATGAACAGTTTACTTACGAAACTACACACAACACTACCAGTATCGTAGTAAACGTTCATATAAATACATGCTCTAAGTAGTCATCACATTTTCATCAATGCTTCGTTTAGACGAGTCATCATCTGCCTAGCCTTTTCCCAACTATGTTGGGGTCGGCGTCCAGTCGAACCGGATGCAGCTGAATATCAGTATTTTACATGGAGCGACTGCCTATCAGACCTCCACAACCCAGTAACTGGGTAATACGATACTCTTGGTAAGACTGGTTGTCAGACTTTCTGGCTTCTGACCAACAGTAACGACTGTCAAAGATCTACAAATGACAGCCGGGACCAACGGCTTTACGTGCTTTCCGAGGCACGGAGGAAACTCGCTATGGTAAATGGTCACCCATCCACAGACCAACCTCGGCAAGCGTGGCTTAACCCGGAAGACTGCTTCGTTTAGACGAGTATACAAAGTTAATCGACAAAAGGGTACTAATCCGCGGGCAACTTTAAGGACTTGCTGTCGACTCGGACACAATATATTAGGACGCAATGTCCGAATTGACACATTTTGATTTCAATATTATTTTCACTGATATAATATAATAATAATAAACCTTATTCAATAAACTTCCATAATAACAATTTTACATTTGGCACTAGCTCCCACACTAGGATTCCCTGTGTCGTGGAAGCTAGGCGAAACTAATAGATACAAATACAATATTACTACTATTAAATACTACAAATTTATACATACGAACACATAGGTACATTCAAAAATAAAATAAACTTACATAAACTTACATCCAAAACGACTACTAATATACAGGTTGGAAAAAATCAACGGGCCCTGAAGGGAAACCACTTTAAATCCTTAAGATAGATTATTTTACTTAAAGGAAACATTCCTTTATTTTTAAAAAGAAACAAAACTGCATTCACAGATTTCTCGACATGCTTACCAAAACCGGGAATCGAACCAGTTAAAAATTCAAAAAATAAACACTCGCTATTTTATTACGGCTTAATTATTTTCCAGGTGACTAATAACTTAAAAGGCGACTAAGTGTTTGCAACTAATAAAATGAGGCGAGGAGCTATAAATAATGACTTGGCGACTAATAATGTTAGCAGGGTGGTTAAGGGGAATCCCGACATGGATAGGTTAGGTTCGAAGGGGATGACGGGGGCTAGAGTGAGCGAGCGAAGCGAGCGAACGAAGCCCCCGTCATCCCCTTCGTGTTAGGTTACTTTAAACCCTGCAGACAGAAATAGGAGCCCCGCATAGCGGGGCTCCGTCGACTTAAGCTCCTTCACTGTAGCTGCCAACCTATTATTTTTGCTACCCATTTTAATTATTTTTAAAACCCCCTGCCTGCTTAAAATGCTACTTCACTGTAGCTGCCAACCTATTATTTTTGCTACCCATTTTAATTATTTTTAAAACCCCCTGCCTGCTTAAAATGCTACTTCACTGTAGCTGCCAACCTATTATTTTTGCTACCCATTTTAATTATTTTTAAAACCCCCTGCCTGCTTAAAATGCTACTTCACTGTAGCTGCCAACCTATTATTTTTGCTACCCATTTTAATTATTTTTAAAACCCTAAATCAGATTAGTTTGTCGCCGCGTTAAATACATGCCTTTTATTACGCCATTACATTCACAATGAAAGTGGAATCAAAGCGCTTCGTTCGGGTTTTTGGTATATCAACCATGAACCGATGGCGCTTTTTCGTGCTTCTGGCCGTCCGATAGAAAAGAGGGCAGAGGGGTATTAGATTTGTGGTGTAAAAATTATGTCAATCGATTCTCTTAGTGATTCTGAACAAACTAGTTTCAGGTGTAGTGTATACTAAAACTAAACTTGTACGATGTATAATGTCGAGATATATCCAGATATTATCCCCAGAGGTGGGTAGGAGTGCTAATGGATAGTGCCGGTTTGAACGCGAAGTTTAGAACTAGACACTCAGTTATTCAGGAACAAATAGGTTACGAAACTTTGTACCTGAGTCATAGATTAAAATACGTACAGCCGGGGACTTGTGTTTACCACCCTAAGGTCTATAATTGCTTGCACATTACTTTATCATAAGGTCGATCGGTCATTCGCAAAGAATTGACAGGACAAAGATATTTTTTTCTTAATTGACCTAAAAAGGTTAATTCAAAGAGGCTATAGGTACAGGTCGTTAACGAATTCGTGTAATTCCTTCAAACTACGTGATCTACTGGTGACACAGATTAACCTTAAATGAGATTTTTTGAAAATAAACTAAAAAAATAAAAATCTTGATTTTCTATTTCTGTGTCATTTTAGAGCCTTGAGTTATCTGACTGCAAAGAGCGATATCGCGTTAGTCATGCCTGTCAGCCGTGTCGCCGTGCTTTCATTAATTTATGCGTGGCATCGAAATGTTCACAAAAATAAAAATATATTTTTGCAAGTAAATAAATTCTTATTTTTTACTGAATCCTTATTAGATGGTTTAGATACGATCGGTAATAAAGCCGCATGAAAAAATAATTATTTTATTTTTTTATTTTTAATCAAGCTAAATCCCGTGCGGGGCCAGTCTACATCAGTAGATCCTGTGGTTTTAAGGAATTTTTACACGAATTCGTTAACACCAATAGCGGAAAAAAATAATTTTGCCTAATTCATCGTGTGGATTTCATTCATCGGATATATTTTTAAAAATGATTTGAAGGTTTCATAGTTTTTCATTTCACATCATTCATTTAAGTAGGTGAATCTTTGGTGAGATAATGAGCTCCGAATGTCCATGTGTCCCCCTCGAACTTACCGACCGTGTCATTAATAAATCTGAAATATTATAAAATATGCTTCTTGTTACTTAGTACATGCTACGGAACCGTACACTACGTGGTCCGACAGGCACATAGCCAGTTTTTATTCAAAACTTGTGACCCGCCCCGGCTTCGCATGGGAACGTTTTATAGCTTAAAACCTTCCTCTTGAATCACTCTATCTACTAAAAAAAACCGCATCAAAATCCGTTGCGTAGTTTTAAAGATCTCAGCATACATAGGGACAGACAGACTGCGTGAAGCGACTTTGTTTTATACTATGTAGCGATAAAGGAGGGAAAAGGGAAGAAAAAAGAAAAAAATACTGCAGTCTCTACTTCATCCTCGCATTCCTATCGTCTTCTTCGTCTCATAGATATCATAGACAACCACAGATTACAAAACCTAATAGTCATACACTAACTTAATTCCGAAAGCTCAGCATTCAAGTTTTTTAAATATAACAATAATCAATGAATGCCATTTACTCCCACATCCTAACTAATATTATAAATGCGAAAGTAAGTTTGTTTGTTTGTTACCTTCTCACACCTAAACCACTGAACCGATCATCCTGAAATTTTGCATATACGTTGTCAGGTATACAGAAACGGACATACGGTACCTTTTATCCCGAAAAAAGTACTGTTCCCGAGGAAAATAACAATCACTTTCATACATGGCGCCACGTGTCTTTCGAATCATGTTTGAATTATATTATTACATAAGGTCCAATCAAAATAGATGGACAAACTTTTACAGATCACAGTACTCATGAATATGAACAACTTTTACTATGGGACCAACTCTGAAATATAAAAAAAAATATCAGCTGTTCCATACAAAAGTGCAATACCTACACGATCAAAATGTATATTTTTAATATTTCAGACTTTGTCCCATAGTAAAAGTTGTTCATATTGACGAGTACTGTGATCTGTAAAAGTTTGTTCACCTATTTTGAGTGGACCTTATATAAACTTTAGTAGTGTGTTTATAGTTGATTGTCAAATTCTAAATTTAACGCGAGCGAAGCCGCGGGGAAAAGCTAGTCTATTATAATAATATATTTTTAAACATTTTTCTTTTAAACTTAAATTTTACGACAATACAGTTCACAGGACAACAGTCGATAAAATAAATGCCCAATTCACAGCTCAGCATGTAAAATAATCACCATTTCAGGTAACAAATGTGCAATATTCACCTCTGTATATCCCTGCAGCGATAACGAACAATCCTGAGGGAGTATTGTAACAATCGCAACGCGCGACAGGTGTTAAAAGCGCAAGCGGGTCGCAGAATTTCGGAAAACGATATTCATCTGTTTCGAAAATCTATTTTTGGATGTCTCGACTGTGGTCATGAATTATTTTGGTCCGTTTATTCATTTACAATACATACAAAATTACATTTTCAAATATTTCTATAAAACAAAAAACATTAAAAAATACACACATCAAAAGTGTCTAGGGATCAAGCATTTTTATGCGGATTTCTTGAGATTGAGATGTGGCTTTGTAATAAATTTATGATTTTATAAATTTATATGGATCCTTTTTGGTGCATTTCATAATTTGAATCAGGAACTGTGAATCAAATTCGAGTAAAAGATGAAAATCAGCTGTCAATATTTTCCCTATAAAAACATACAACGCATTGAAGACATTATTAGTGCTACTGTTTCCCTACTACTGATTAAAACCAACGTTATTATGGAGCGGCGACGTCATTTAAGCAGGGAAGAAATGCTCAGAGCCGTGGGAATGATAGAAGCTGGTTCCCGGCAACGTACTGTGGCTTTAGCTCTGAATACAAGTCAGAGTGTTATCAGTCGACTTTGGACACGTTACCGAAGCACTGGTACCGTGGCTGAGCGCCATGGAGGACGGTATCGCTGCACCACACGGAGACAAGACCGATACATTCAAATCTTAACTCGAAGAGCTCCAACAATAACCGCCATGATGTTAGCCGTGAGGCTTCATCACTCTTCAGGGAACTTAATTAGCGACCAAACAGTCAGAAACCGCTTGCATGAAGTGAACCTTCATTCCCGAAGACCGCTACGGGTACCACCTATAGCAATGCACAATCGTAGGATTCGATATCAATGGGCTCTTGGACACAGAAATTGGGCAGAAGAACAATGGCGTTTCGTGTGCTTTTCTGATGAGTCTCGTTTTGGTATGAGACCGGATACAAGACGTGTACGACACTGGAGAACCCCTGGACGCCAACAGCGATTAAAATCCTGCCAGGAAGTCCATCCTTATAGTGGTGGAACCATCATGGTATGGGCGGGTATTTGGATCGGCGGAAGAACTGAGTTGATTTGGATCAGAGGCAACCTCAACGCTCAAATTTATGCTGAGACGATTGTATCAGACGTCATCGTTCCTCTACAAGCGCAAATCGGTCCCTTATTTCAGTTAATGCATGATAATGCACGACCGCACACCGCAAGAGTTGTAAGACAGACTCTCGCCGCAGCTAACATCAATGTCCTGCCCTGGCCTGCTCAGTCGCCAGACTTGAACCCGATTGAGCATGCATGGGATATGCTACAGAGAAGAGCTCTGCCGAATATGGAGGGTATCCAGTCGCAAGAAGACCTTTTTTTGTTGTTGCAACGAACATGGGCGGCCATTCCACAGCGTGATTTGGATGAACTCATTTTGAGTATGCCAAACCGATGTTCTTGTGTTGTTAGTGTTCGCGGTAGAAACACGGATTATTAATTGTTTAAGTTACCCAATAAAATTTTAAAGAAAACTGTTATTTCAGTCTTTTTTTCGAACTTTTGTGTTAGTGGTTCAAATGTCAAAAATCCCTTTATTAGGAAAATGGCAAATTTCTTTATTAATGCAAAGGTGACTTGGTTTATCGTTACTGTGACAAACGAAAACACTTTATTTGATGAATCCTTAAAGAAAATTTTAATTAATATCAATCAGGAGAAAAGTTATTGCAAAAATATATGTTGATCCCTAGACACTTTTGATGTGTGTATATAAGGTCTATCTATTCATACACGAAATATTTTAAGGGAAACATCTGTAGGTGGTAAAGAAGCCATATAAATTAATAAAATTAAAAACTAAGTATGTATTTTTTTAAATTAATTAATTTAAATTTACTTGATACACGTATCAAATACTGGCTCATTACTATTTTCAACATCCATTACGCTAGTTTCTATGTAGTATTTATTGTCAATGAAGCGGGCAATTTTTTTTTCAAATTTATACAAAATTTCTCAAGCATAATTACAATTACAATAATTACGTAAAATAATAAACATTTAAAAAACAAACGCTTTTCTATGGCTTCTTGACCACCTATAGATGTATCCCTTAAAATATTTCGTGTATGAATAGATGGACCTTATATTTACGATACGTACAAAATTACATTTTCAAATATTATTAAAAACAAAAAACATAAAAAAATATATAGTATCCCACCGGCATCGGGAACAGGGTCCAAGCTACCGGTGGTCAGGGCCTCAGCGAGAGGAACCTCCTAACAATACGCGCCGTGTCGAGAAGTACCGCTTTCTGTATCAGGCCCTTGATTCAGCCGCCCAACGAGAGCCTCTTAAGATGTATGATGTATATTGTATTCATATTTTACATTAAGTTATAGTTTGGTTTCGAGGACAGAACCAAACTATAACTTAATGTAAAATATGAATACAATATAATAAATAATACAAATGTGATACAATAATTAAGTAATAAAATATAGTACAGTTTAAAAAGGATTTTCGAGGACAGAACTAAGCTGTAACTTAATGTAAAATATGAATACAATATAATATATAACATAATGATTTATCTAAATAATATTCATATAATAATATATATACATTTATAACAATAACATTTATAAACTAAATAATAGTATTTAATTGTAATTTTATTTTATTTGTATAATTAATAAAATAATAAAATTGTGTTGCTGCGCCCTAACAGGGTATCATGTATGAGCCTATAAAACATTGTAACATCTTATGTACTCATGATTGCAATAAACATTTGAATTTGAATTTGATGTTGGTCGAAGCTCTTGGCTATTAAGCCATTGGCCGTAACGACTATCGGCACAACGACTGCTGAGTCAATCTCCCACATGTCGACAACCTCGTGTATCAAGTCATTTAATTTTTTATCCTCAGCTTCGTGAACGATTTTATTGTTATTCAAGCATTTTTCCGAGTATGTAGGTAGACTTCTAATCTAATCAGATGCAGCTGCTGCAACTTCGAAGTGAAGCACAAAAAAACCGGGCAAGTGCGAGTTGGCCTTGCGCACCTAGGGTTCCGTACCTGGGAAGGAAACGTAAACAGGGTAGCTAAAAAATCGTGGATCTAAAAAAAAATAGGGTGATAGTTGGGGTTATTTGCAGCATTTTTTGGTAGTACATATTTTTTACAGTAAGTTTCTAAAGTTACAAATAATTTTTCGTGAGACTTAAAAGATATTGAAAAAAGTGCCAATACTCATATATCATAATACCCACTGTCATAAAAGCACTTTTAAGCAAATAAACACCATTTATTGTCTTAAAATATGTACCCATTTTAATCGCCTATTCGTTACTTGATATTTCCTTAAAAACCTCAAATTGTCATAACTTTCAGGAGATCAAGTTAGGGCTCTGCCGCAAAGATATTTTTTACTGCAAATAACGCAAACTATCGCCCTGTTTCGTTTGATCCACGATTTTTGACCCACTTTGTATAAAATAATATTTTCATTTTTTTGGAACCGCTCAAGTAGATCGTAATGGATTTTTGCTGATTTCTAAAAAAAACTGTGCTACTTAGTTAGTTACAGACACTGTTGTATTTTTCCTGTAATATTTACATAAACTTGTATCAACGGAATTTATTCCAGATTTTTCGCTTTGTAAATTTCAGAGATAAGGGGGGGGGGGATGGTATTTTTCATCATAAGTCAAAAACTATGCGACATGAATGAATATAAAATATTGTGTGATGTGCAAATAAGGCTCATTCATAATGATACTACACTTGATCTAGTAACCACATTATAAAATTTCAGCCCCCCACTTCGGTCGCTTTTGCAATGAAAATAAAAATATTTTTTCAATTCTTTCACTTACAATATAGATGAACAAGTATTGTTTAAAATTATTCCAAATTTCAAGTCGATAGCATAAGTAGTTCCTGAAATAAGCAGCTGTGACAGACATACAGACGGAGGAACGGACGAAGTCGCACCACAAGGTTCAAAATACACGTCCGATAGTTGCTTCCGGGAGCCGGATCCGACTATCTGATCGGATTCGTGAAATACACGTACGATTCTCGTGTCCGATTTTTTCTGGACGACGACGACGCCCGGACGATGCTTATGATTCTGATATCCGATCCGATAGTCTGATCGTACGTGTAATTCATGTTCAAACAAATGTATGACGCGGAGGCCTTCAGATAGTCTGATCAGACTATCGGAACCGACTATCGGAGGCAATTTAAGTATCGGACGTGTATTTGGGCTCTAAGGCCGTTTGTCCACTGCCGCCGTCACCGAGAACGTGATAACGTTGCCGAAGTAGCGATACATACATTACTATGACTGCGTGTCCACTGCACGTGCGTCATCCGAGCGCCGTCATCTCGGCCGCCGAGATTGTGAGTAGTTCGGCGCTACCGCTAGAACTCGGCCCGAGATCGTGACGGACTGAAATGCCGGCAATACAAAACCCGTCTGCACTTGTCCATTACACACGAGATTGCCGGCGCCGGTGCACGGGCTTTTGTATTATCGTGGGAACCACCGACATCGGTCGCAGTGAACACGTGATCTCCGCCATGTCACTCCGAACTCGGTCCGAAATAATCTCGTTTCTCGGTGACAGTGGCGATGGACAGACAAACGCTCTAAGCGTTCCTTTTTTACCAATTTGGTACAGAACCTTAAAAACCGAACTGAGTTTGAACCCGCTTGCTTAACAAGCAGATCTGTAATCTCCAGGCCACGTTATCACATTTAGGATTTTCACACGAACTATTCAAAAATTGATTGCCTTTCATCATTTCCATTTCAGTTTTGCTCGAACTCGAGCCTGCTTCTTCTTTAATACCCGGCTCGGAAGCGCTCGTTTATAATTCAAAACAAGTCCAGTAAAAAGCTTACTCTTCAATTTAGGATGCTGGACGAGACCGGGTGTCCGGATTACTCCCGGACGTGGGGCAAGCTACAGCAATATCTTCGAGAAAGTATGAATTAGTCAAGCTATTGGTTGTGTCTTTTAAGACTGCGTAGGCTTAACAATAGGCGTGGCAAGAGAGCCCCCCGGCTCAGGAGGGCTTCAAGCAACCCGGGACCTGATTCACGAAACGAGAAGAAGAAAAAAAAAACTAGGCGTTCTTAAAAAGTCTTATGTTGCTCAAACGTGTTCAAACATTAACCGGAACATTAAAGGACTCATCGCGGCAATCGCGGTAAAGTTCCCGGCAAATAATTTGAACCGTCAGCGTCATGGCGCCGATTGCGCAGGTTCTCCCCTTTGACTTTATTAACTTTGTCTTTTGTGTGTTTTTTTTCAAAGACCAATGAGTTTTTTTTTATGCTACCTATGGCATTCCATAGCATCAAAACTGGTCTACCATTGTAGTAGACCTACGTCAGTCTCGAGTGAATTGCAACGTCACTGCAACTTGATCGGCGCGGTAAAATATTTTATTCTGTAACATTAGTTTAACTGGAATGATTTATTAATGAAAGCTCTAAAAACAAATATTAAATGTCTGTTTAAATTATTATCAATTTTCAGTATAAATGCTCTGCCTAGCCTTTT
Organism: Amphipyra tragopoginis; assembly: GCA_905220435.1. Lineage (NCBI taxonomy): Eukaryota > Metazoa > Arthropoda > Insecta > Lepidoptera > Noctuidae > Amphipyra > Amphipyra tragopoginis. The sequence continues at coordinate 5,795,204 of HG992016.1, forward strand.
CCCAACTATGTTGGTGTCAGCTCCCAGTCTAACCAGATACGGCTGATAACCAGCAATTTACACAAAACGACTGCCATCAGACCTCCGCAATCCAGTTACTGAGCAACGCCGATTTTCTATTGTAAATATTTATTGATAACTAGCGACCCGCCCCGGCTTTGCACGTGTACGTTTTATAGCTTAAAACTTTCCTCTTGAATCACTATATCTATTAAAAAAAACTGCATCAAAATCCGTTGCGTAGTTTTAAAGATCTTAGCATACATAGAGACAGACAGAGGAAAGCGACTTTGTTTTATACCATGTAGTGAAGTTTACTAAATTCTGAAATTGTTTTTGCGCACATTAAGCGTGCTTGTGTAGCATTTGTATAGAACAGGTTCTGTTCCATAGAAATTGCCGAATCAAATGCGCCGACCCGCTTAAGTGTATACTACTTTCGTGTAGTTTCATGTTCAAAAGATTTAATTAATTTGTTGTTACGTCACTATGCGTTACTCGCAACCGGCGGGCATGTATGAAGAAAAAGCAAACAGAGTATGTTATGATTTATGATCGAAACACGTACGTGTGAAGTTGAAATTCGTTTGATGGACAAACGTTTGACTGAAAACGATATTGATAATTGTCGATACTTTTACTAACGTCACGTAAATTCTTCCTGAAAAAAATGTCATCGTACAGATTCATCAGTCTACAGTAAATTATTTGTATGCGTGTCTCAGGGGTGCCAGTGTTTTTGCCGAAGTATTTTGTATCGAATTTCATTACGCCGCCGCCGACAACGATTTGCCGAAACAATTTTTACCCTAATTTGATTTCGCCGAATGATTTATTAGCCACCACAATTATTTGGCCAAAAAATCATTCGGAAATTTTGTTTCAGTCGAATACTTATTTAGCTATTGTTTAATTTGCCAAATAAGTATTCGCACAACATTATTTTCACACAACGGAATGTAATGTTAATCCGACTCAGCGCACCCCGATTGCACGTGGTCAGACTCTGTCCTACCCCTAGAGTGTTATTTAAAAGCTTGGAGCCAGAAGCTCGCGAAGGAGGTCCTGAGTGGAACGAATGCACGAAGCCGAAGCGCAGAGAGTGGGGGGAGGTGGCGAGCGAAGCGAGTCGGCGACCTCCCGAGTGTAGCGCTGGTTGAGTGTGCGGGCGAAGCGAAGGGGTGACAAAGCGAGTCTTTTGGCGGAGCAAACCCAGAAACGCTTGCATGCTGGCTTGCATGACGGCAAAATGAGCCATCTAACAAGTGTAAAGTGGCCAATAATACAGTTGACTAATGAAACAGTGGCCAGCAGACTAGTCGGCGTAACAAAAACTTACAAAACATAATTAGGAACTTTAATCATTCGGCGTTTTAACTATTCTGCGAAATGTAAAGTAGCGAAAAGTTGTCGGCCAAACAAGAATCGGCTAATAATATTTCGATATTCCAACAGAGAACCGTGTCTCAGAGAGCACGTTAAACCGTCGGTCCCGGTTGTCATACGAAGACCTATGACAGTCGTTACGGGTAGTCAGAAGTCCGAAAGTCTGACAAATGGTCTAACCTTAGGATATCGGCATTGCCCAGTAGCTAGGTTGCGTAGGTCTGATGGCAGTCGCTCCGTGTAAAACACTGGTATTTAGCCGCATCTGGCTAGACTGGGAGTTGACAACATATTTTAGAAAAAGCTAAGAGGAAGTAAATTAGCTATAAAACCTTTATCAAATATCAAAAATAATCGACACTTTTGTTTAGTGAAGTAAAAAAACAGGTTGAAAAAATACACAAAACGGACTCACCGGTTGGTGGAAGTCTAAAGCGCTCTATGGCTTGTATTATTCATACTTTATGCCAGACCCGTAATGCAAACTGGGCCACGGCTTCTGGTCTAAAATCTACATTGAGGGCGATACCGAATTACTTAGTTAAAGGCTACGGGGTACTGGTAAGGCGATGCGATATGATGCGAACACAAGGCTATGTTTGGAGGTACAAAGTTCTCTCTCATGTATCCATTGATTTGAAATATTTGCTAAAGCTATTAATTACGAAATAAATCATCAGGGTTTCCTTATCAATTAATCGTAAAGAATATAGAATAGAATAGAATATATATATATATATTTCAAATGTTGTGCACGTCTGTAATTGGTGTAAACACTAGTCCTTAACCTCTGCAATGTCAAAATTTCCATGTTTGTGTTTATGTTGTTGATGTGCCAGATAAATAAAAAAAAAATACTTTATTGTACAACTAAATTGTGACACAGCTCTTATACAATATCATATATTGAAGGGTACAATGGCGGTCTTATCGCTGATATAATCATAGAATAACCGTAAGCGCTGCTGTCGGTCTATAATGCCGGGAACAGGCCAAGAGAACGACAGCAAGCGAAGGTTAACGAGTAAAGGCGGAAGAACAATTGTGGTCGACCCGGCGAAAGCAGCGAAGGCGTTCGAGGGCCTTCAATTGCCTTCTGCTTCTGTTATCCAGTCAGTACATCAAAGAAAAATGGTGCAAATGGCACCAGGTTAACCGATCTAACGTAGTGTGACGGGGCGACCGAATTGAGCGATGGAAGTAAGCGATCGCTGCGCTTCGCTTCCGTTCGCTCAGTGTAGACTCAACAGTGAAGTTGAGGGAGCGTGATAAATGATATTTATTTCTGTATATAAATCTATTACAGACACTTTTACAAGTCAATGTAATGTTTTTTTAAGACTAGATGGCGCTGGCATTTCCTATCTGACTAGCTCTGATAAGAAAAGCCGAAAAAAACTCAGAGGTCAAATCGTGTGGTGACCATCGCCGAAAGCCACTCATTAGCCTTCGCTTGCTCTCGTTCTCTTAGTTTGAATAAGATTTTAGATAGCTTCAACATCGCGTCGCCTATCTTCAGCCGGCACACAACCCGATACCCCGGCGTTGTCTCATTAACTATACAAGCGTCGAAGTATTCCCTTGCTGCCGCTGATATTGCCACAAATTCCTCAAAATATAAGCTCAGTTGCAGACTGCTAGTCTCCATTACGTTTCCCAAAACGAAGATGTGAAAGACCTAATTTCTGATGTAATCTTGGATTAATTTGCCAAAAGGGAAAGGTAAATAGCTGTTCTCAGGTAAGAAAAAATGTTTTGTTCGATAAGGATTTTTCAGCTATGTCTATACCAATGCGCTTTCATGTTCATCTTGCGTCTTCGTCTGAAGCATGCGTGAAGCGCCATAGCGCAGGCCTTAATACTAGTTCGACAAAAGCGCATGCCCCTTACGCACGCTAATCCATCTATTGTATGTCGACTGACAGAGGCGCACCGTTGTAGAGCTAACCTAAATTTCAGCTTTCTAGGTCCAAGGGTTTGGGCTGGGCGTTGATGAGTCAGTCAATCAGCCAGTCAGTCAGTCAGGACTTTTCTTTTATTTATATAGATTTTTATTCTTTTTGTATTTATGTGGTTCTTTGTGTCTGTATATTTATCTGTTTCTTTTGTTTTTACACACAATTGTCTACATTTCTTGTTCTAAATTCTCCTCTCACAGGTCTGCTGGAAGAGATTTATTTTAGAAATAGGCAGTGCCTTTGTACGTTATGGTCCTGATTAACTTATCTTTTATTAAGAGTTGTGTGTACAAAAACTATTAAAGAAAAAAAAAACGAAAAGTCAGAGGTGCGAAGTGGGTTCGAACTTAAACCGTACTGCATGAAAGGCAAGCGTTCGACAGCTAGGCTAGGTTCCTCTTAAAATTAATCCAAGAGTTTTACCTAACCTTAAACCACAAGAAGCATTAGTACACGTATAGCACCAACAGTGAACCAGTATTTAGCCACTATATCGGCCTTACACGGCAGTGCAATTATCTGATACAAGCTCCGTAGTGGCGCAATCACACGGAACAATTTGGCTGTATACGTTAGAGTGCACCGCAGTGTATCAGCTCTGACTTCTGAGATTCGAATTGTGTGTGATTTATTTGAAAAGTAGTGTATTTTAATTTTTAACCGACTTCAAAAAGAAGGAGTTCTCAATACGGATGTCTGTATTATTATTTTTTGCTTTTTCTAGCATAACTCCGTCATATGTAAACGGATTTGCAAAATTTTTTTTTTGTTTGAAAGAGTCCCGAAGTGGTCCCATTTAAATTTGGTGAAGATTTGATGAAGGCCCTCGGAGATTGACAATGGAACTCTTCAATGGATAACAGCAAATTACCCGGGATTGCTGTAATAGCATGATTGTGTATTGTTTATGCCACTAAAAATAGAAAAATAGAATAACTTTAAGAAAAAAGTAAAAACCGACTTCAAAAAAAACTAAAAAGAGTAAAATAATTACCGTATTATAAAACTAATAGTTTCAGAAGCCGGTGCAAGTTTACACTGAACCAAATTGAAGGCACCGACTTCTGAAACTATTAGTTTTATAATATGGTAATTATTGTACTCTTTTTAGAGGAGCTCGTGGCTAAATAATTACAGCCGCATAGACCGATCTTCCGGGTTAAGCCACGCTTGCCGAGGTTGGTCTGTGGATGGGTGACCATTTACCATAGCGAGTTTCCTCCGTGCCTCGGAAAGCACGTAAAGCCGTTGGTCCCGGCTGTCATTTGTAGATCTTTGACAGTCGTTACTGTTGGTCAGAAGCCAGAAAGTCTGACAACCAGTCTTACCAAGAGTATCGTATTACCCAGTTACTGGGTTGTGGAGGTCTGATAGGCAGTCGCTCCATGTAAAATACTGATATTCAGCTGCATCCGGTTCGACTGGAAGCCGACCCCAACGTAGTTGGGAAAAGGCTAGGCAGATGATATTATACTCTTTTTAGTTTTTTTTGAAGTCGGTGTTTACTTTTTTTATAGTAATATTATATTTATTTAATCATTTTCATCCACAGCATGTATGTATGCAACTCGTTTTTTTTACTGTTTTTCTAGTTCGCTTTTGTCTCTAGTCTGCACCTGATCGTAAGCGCAGACATGTTCTAAAATAAAGCACACGAATCCAAGTAACAAAGATATAGAAGGATTCCCCTATACCCCTCTGGCTCTCACGACGGAACACAGTAAACGGCTTGGCGCCAGACTTTAATATTCAGGTGGTAGCTAGCCAGGCGGGCCGTATAGATCCTACCACCAAGCGTACTGGGTTTTGTTGAATCTTACAACACGCGTCTATTCCCAGCGTGCGGTGAGGAAGTTTTATATTCTAGCCCTACAAGGGAAAAATTAATATGTTCTTTTGCCTATCTTCTTGTTATTCCTAGAGCAACATCTGCGAGTTGAGGTAAGGTGGCCTATTCTTTGTCAAAAACCACAGAGTCAACAGTGTTTACTAAAATTCCATAAACATATTTTGTTGGAACCACTACAATGACGCCATTTTTCATACACATTTAGTATGCATGTCACATAAACTAAAAATTCCTTTATCTTTTAAACAAACAGCAGTAAATCGTTATACAAAGCTGTCAAGTAAAAATAATAATATTTTTGTAGCATTTCCTTGAATTTGTTTCAACATAATAACGGATCGCTCCAACAGTAATCCGATTACTCACGACCAGAGAGAGACGGCGAAACGGGAACTAATTTTAATTGTTCTTTATTTGACATTGGTCACAAACATAAGCAGGCCCGTAATCCCCGAAGGGGCAAGCAGAGGTGTTCTTAAGGTGGCTTCCGACGGTATGTGATATCGCACACCGCAACGCCCGAGCTATCTCTGTGTCGTATCCGCCTCGAGTCAGTAACTTCAAAGGTGCGGTGCAAGCACGGTGCTTGTTCTCTTTCACTTGGCATTTTGGAATGACAAACCAGCTTCAAATCACGCACCTACGCAGATGGATACGCACCGTTGGAAGAGCCTCGGTGCGGTGTATTGCTGTGCGTTGTCGTCGGCGGTGCGTGGTATCATCCGTAAAATCAAACCCCGTGGGAAGCTACCTTTACAGGAGTCTATACTACACTCACGTTTCGCCTCTGGTATTAAGTCTCATGTAGTGGCGAGCCTATTGCCATTTCTCGGGCACAACGGTACCAGGATCGTCGCCTCTTACGAATCGTTTGCTCGTCGACGGAGGGAAATTGTATCCTCCTCCCACGGATTAATACATAGTTATATACTTTTAACTCTAAAATTACTCTTTAACTTACAGTTAAACTCATACCCTATAATAGTAAAGTATTAAGCTATTTTTACTCATACACACTCCACACTCTCACACTATCACACAAACACACACTCGCACACATCACACAAATACGCGCATTTTTTGTCTACTAGTTCTGTGTAAGACTCTTTCGTTGATTTATTTTGCCATTATAGTTAACCAACTTGTTACCATTGAGTTAATTTGTTTGTATTTTTACATTGTTTACACTCAATTACAATTATTTAGATTATGCTAAGTGGAAGAGCGGAGTCTCCTAACACAAGCAATTCTTGCTTAAAAGGTGTTCTCCAAATCTTAAAGTTGTGCTTTTTGTAATTGAAATAAACATTTTGAAACATTTTGTTTCTTTTTTGTTTTTTTTTTTATCTACTTCAAATTGACTTGCGATAATTCACACTTTTTTTTTCTATTCCTGTGCTTATCGATGGTTCTCGCCTTAGAGCATATACCTATGGAGGTAGCAATGCGCAAGTTCTCAAACATTTTATTCTGCCAAATTTTGGGGGGGACGCGGTAAACACGTACAGCACACATTTACAGCTTAACACATATAAATATCGTGTAGCTATGAACTCACACTAAAATAAAAGCCGGAATACAAACAAAAAACACGCACACTAACAATAACTTCGTCGTATTTATTTATGTTGACGTTTAACACAAACGCAAAATATAGTGATGTGGTATGATAAAAGACCGATAAACTGAATGATAAAGGAATGAACAAATAAAATATATAATTTCATCTCGTGGAAAACAATTTGTATGTAATTATTGTTCTTAAAATTAAAATAAAACAATTGTAAGAAGAATAACAATAATTTATTTTAAAAAAGAGCTATGGAGCGCAGTATACTTGGTGTTAAATTAACTGATCGAGTTCGAAACACAATACTGCGCTCCAAAACTCAAACTGTCGACGTGGCTGAAAAGGCCGCCCAGCTGAAGTGGGACTGGGCAGGGCATGCCTGCCGTATGCCAAATGAGCTGTGGGCCCGTATAGCACAAGAATGGAGCCCTGAGACAGCGAGACGGGGTCGCGGCAGACCGCGCAGAAGATGGCGGGACGAGTTGGATGCCTTTCTTGAGGTTTGGCATGAAGCTGCACAGAATCGCGACAAGTGGAAGGAATGGAGGGAGGCCTTTGCCCAGCAGTGGGACAGTACAGGCTAATAATAATAAACCCCCTCTGGGAAAGGCGTTACCTCACCATGAGATTAACGTAAAACCGGAGGGAACATTAGACTAGCTTTCTACAACCCCATAATATAGTAAAAAATGTGTCATGAGGTCTACTGAAAAGCTTACAAACCGCAGGGCAGCTTGTGGCGAGCTGTTGGTGAGTGGCGACACTGCGTACCTTATTGCCTCAGACAGTCGGTCAGGGCCTCGTCTTCAGTTTGCCTTTATTGGCTGGCTGGAGTGGAACCCCAAGAGTGCCCGCAGGACTCTCAACTCTGGCTTGCCTATAAAGGCCGATAACGGTCACCAGAGCTATATGCTCGGAGGTGGAAGTGTCTAATGGCGTAATAGCGGGGAAACCCACTCCGGGTCTTTTAGACCCGCGACGGCGAAACCGGGGCCACACTTCTCTACACCTCTAGCCGCTCACACGTTTGTTGCCCCCTTCGCCTATACATATACTGGCGGCATTTCTGGGGGCCCAGCTAGTGAGCTGGCGAGTCACCGTCTGCCGACGCATTTCAAATTTAAACTTGAAAGGCAGACGCCGTTTCTTCCGGCAATAGAAGTTATCTAGTCCACCTAACACCCCTTCCCATAGACCAGATACTTTTCACCATATTTTTATTTATTTATTTATTTATTTATTTATTTATTCACAACACAACTAACATTACGGGTTACCCCAAATCGGTAGCGTGGTCTTTAACAATAATTTACAAATATATTATTTACATTCACAACACAGCACAAATAAAGTTATTTTTGTAAACTCATTCAGAGAACAGCAAAATATATCTAGCCTTTCCGCGATTTCGTTCAGAGTATGCAAGGCGCGCGTCATTGGTGCTTTACCCAGTAGGTTGGTCCGGCCGCGCGGCACTGCCAGTAACCGCGGTCTCCGTCGTCGCCACACGTAGTTATCGGGCACGTTCAGACACACATCCTTTAGCACACCTGGGTTAGTGATTTTACCACGCAATAATTTGAAACAATATGTAACAAGTGCCAAATCCCTTCTTGTTTCCAGTTTGTTGTACCCAACCATACCCAACACAAATAGGGTTGGGTACATCAAAGGATAGAAAGGATAGACTCCATAAAGTTTCATGTATAGGTACCGTGTGAATTTATTCTGTATGCGCTCCAGCATTAGGCCATATTTGGTTTCATGTGGAGCCCATACAGCCACATTGAACTCTAATTGTGTTCTTACGAGTGCGTTATACAGAGCGGCTATAGCTTTTATGTTCTTAAAGCCTACTGCCCTACGAAGTATGAAACCTAAGCTTCTATAGGATTTTTTGCAAACAGATATAATGTGTTCACGAAATGTCAGTTCAGTATCTAGATGCACTCCTAAATCGCGTACATGATCCTTCCGATCCATTACTGTGTTATTCAGTTCATAACCATGACGTAACGGATCTCTCATCCTACCAAAACTTATGACTGAACATTTTTGTGCATTAAACAGTAGTTTATTTTTCTCACTCCATTCCACTACTCTGTCTATGTCTTTTTGTAATCTAAGACAGTCTTCCTCTGTTTGGACAGCCATTAGTAATTTCAGATCGTCTGCGAATAACAAACAGGTGGCATCCCTGACAACACCAGGCAGGTCATTTATCATAACAATAAACTGAAATGGACCCAAATTACTTCCTTGACTAACTCCCGATTTAGTAAAATAAGGTTTAGATTTAAATCCCGCATAATCCACAAACTGCCGTCTATTTCTCAAGTAGTCCGCAAAGAACCGAAGTAGTTTAGGAGTACATCCGACTGCTGCCAGCTTCGTTAATAGGATGTCGTTATCCACCAAATCGAACGCTTTCCTAAAATCAAAGTAGGCAGCATCGACTTGTACTCCCGCATCCACATGTGGGGTCACATAAGACATAAAGTTTAATAAATTGCTGGTCGTGCTGCGCTCGGGCCGAAATCCGTGCTGAGCTTCAGACAATAAGTTGGACACTTGATCGAATACGCACTTATGTATTGTTGACTCGAAAACCTTGGCTGGTGTTGACAGGACTGCCACCGGTCTATAGTCACTGACGTCCGATCCCCCGCTACCCTTCGGTACAGGTACAACACGTGTGATTTTCCAACGTTCAGGAAAATATGACGCTCCTAAACACTGATTGAAAAGATGCCAAAGTGGCCTGGCTAAAACCGCACGGCAGTCCCTAACTACAAAAGCTGGAATACCATCCGGTCCCGCTGAGCGTTTCGGTTTTAGTCGAGCTAGTGCGTCACATACTTCTTTCAACGTTATTTGGTCAATGTGAACCCGTGCGCTGCCTCCACCACTCGCTGCCACTGCAGCATCTACATTTAATCGCGCCTCCTGACTGTTGTACACTGAATAGAAATATCTAGCGAATTCATCAGCACATTCCGACTCCGACAAAATATTCCCATTTTTGACAATATTCTTATTACAAGTTGTTCCTTTTTTGGTTCTGACGTAGTCCCAAAAAGATTTAGGATCCTTTTTAAATTGCTTCGCGACCCTCTCTTGGTGCTGTTCATGCGCACACACTATCATTTTTTTAGTCGTGGCCCTGCACTGTGCAAACATTTCGTAATCACTGGTGTTTCCACTTTTCTTAAACTGTTTATGAAGTTTTGCTTTATTTTTAATTGTACGAATAATATCACAAGTATACCACTCCGGGTACCTATACCTAGTGTTTACATGAGTATTATTCTTTTTTCTAGGAACGCAACAATCAATAATTTTATTTACGGTATTATAAAAGTAGTCCATCACTTCTTCGGGATCATGTATGTCATATAATGGTGCCCAATCGTAAGCTATTAGCAACGAGTACATTAAATTATAATCTGCTTTAACAAAATTCCACTGCGGGCCCTCAATACCCGCACCAGTGTTAGTGGCACAAGTGTCCAACAAGACTCCGTTAGTGCGCGTGCGAGCACTACTCATCGGTACTGGTACACATATCGCGAGCGGCGGATGGTGCGGGTCGACCGGCACCAGTGCCTCGTCCGCCTCGCATACTCGTACCTCTCCTACACTCACCGAACACATTACTAAATCTAGTTGTCGATTGTTACAGTTAGATACTTTATTCATCTGAATGAATTCACAAAACGCAAGAAAGTATTCATAATAATTAATCACATTAACATTACAAGAATGTAGATTAAAATCTCCTAAAACTACAATATCGTTATATTTAACACACAATTGTTCTATTATTGAAAATAAAAGTAAATAATCGTTCTCCGTACTATTCGGAGGAATATAGACAACACAACATAAAAACAGATATTTATTACGCGAATGTACGCTGGCACAAATAATCTCAAATACGCAATTGTCGACGTTTATGTTTCCAGGAATCGTAACCTTACGTAGCTCGTATCGGTGTGTGGCCACAAGAAACGCTCCTCCGTGTTTTCGCCCATCCGCTCGATCGCATCGCATTATTTGAAATCCACATGGTATTATTTCGGCATTCTCTATTGATTCGTTACAACCAGTTTCCGTAATTGCTATCAAATCAGCACTTGAGGATTCTATACTATCATGGAAGAGGTTTAATTTTGTGCGTAGACCTCTAGCATTTTGATAAAATATCTCCACCATTTCACCTTCCGTCGATTGGTTTATTGGTTGGCCTCCGAAACCAAATCCACTCTGCAAATTCTGCATTTATGGGCCACACATCGGGTTGACATAATTTATCGTAAATAGCCTCTGAAATTCCAATTATGAAAGAAGCATAATCTCTCTCTGTTTTATGTCTAATTTTTTCAATTTTAACATTAACATCCGATCCACATACCTTTTTTACATGCGCTATTAAAATTTCAACCGTAGTTTCTGGATGTAAGCGCCATATGTGTAGATGCTTCTTACGCTCCATTCCCTTTAATTCAATGAGGCTCGAATTTTGACCTCTAATAAAATCTTTAGTCTTAGGACTCTTTTTACGTACTATATTCCACTTTTCTGTATCATCTTTCTTCTTTTCCAACTCAATGTCTTTCGTAAGTTCAGTCTGTTCCATTGGCTGTGTTGCTATCTGTTTCTCCACTAATACCACAGTTTTCGGGGCCACACTATGTTTGGCCGGCGCAGCGCAGGTGTCCGTTGCTTTGCTACCTACATTTTTAGTTGTTTGTTTACAAACTTCGGCGAAATTTTTTGGCTTTTTGGGAGTTTCTACTGATTGAGTTAAGGCTTTTGGCATTTTAGAATTGTTAATCTGTTGTTCTAGATGTTGATTGTGTATAATTTGTTCATTAAGTTGTTTTTGTAATGAAACTACCCGATCAACTTTTTCTTCAAGTACTTGTACGTACGCACGCAATTCTTGTAACTCATTTTTGGTGCAATTGCATACTCCTTGCATGTTCTTCATTGCAGTAGTTTGTTTTTCAGAGTGTAACAGTACCTCAGATCGAAACTCCTTAATAAATTCCATTAAGTTACTGTCTGTTTCTGCTGCCATCGGTTGTTCGGCGGTCTTCAAGCGACTGCCGCGTTTAGTATTGACATTACTGCAGCTAGCAAAGGCGTTCTCCATTCCAGACCCACTACTTGCAGGAGTATCCGCACAGCGAATCGGTTTTCGTTGCGAACAAACACACTCCGGACATACCCATTTTTCTTTATATTCGTGGGTATAAGTTTCAAATTCCTCTGTAGGTATTCCAAGACACTTCAAATCATACACTTTGCTGCAGTTAATTTTAGTGCACTTAATAAACAGCATGTCCGATATTATATCTTCACAACAACCACTACAGTTTCGAGACATTTCACTTTTTAAAGCTATAATAATTTTCGTTAGCGAATACAACACACGTCCACTCCGTACGCGTTCGTGAGCGGTATTTTACATTAGTCTTGCACCCACCTGGGACGGTCCATGACTGTACTCCAATAGTGCAGCCGTGGATAGTCCCCGGTTGGTGCCCCACCCCATTTTAGATTAAAGTTCTCAAAGGGGCCTCTGCGCGTTGGACCTGTGTCCCCGTGTATGCCTTCCAAAGGACCGGACATCTTCCGCACGGAAGATGATCCGTGACTACAGAGGGATATAATAATAAAAATGAGTCTTATTTTCGCTAAAGTTAGGTACCATTAACAAATATTTAAAAAAAATCAACACTATACTAAAATAATAACTAAATAATAAATATTTTAAAATCACGGCAATCAACTTCCGCAATTTAACTTACAAGTGGATAAGAACTACAGTGTTTTCATATTTTTTTAATAAAGAATAGTCACAGAGACTACGGCAGAAACAAAAAGTTAAATAGGTACCGGGTGAAAATAAATATTACGTACTATCGCGGTATCGCTACGCGTGGTCTGTCAATTCGAGGAGCTTAAATGTCTCACGTTAAGAACACCCGTGCGTGACTGCCTCGTTAACATGGTCATCACACCTGTATTCCCTGAAGGGTGGGGCAGAGGTGTATAGTAAACCCTCATTTTGCCGTTATGTTTAGTTCCTTTCCCTTGTAATAGGGGGCGAGTCTATTGCCTTCAACCAGGCACAAATCCAGACTCTGGGCTGTTACTAAGAAATTCCACACGGAATAATCCAATAACACTTTACCCGACCTGGGGCAAAGTGCTATTGAGAAAAATTTCAAAACTCGATCAGTTTTATTTCCATGCAAAACGATTAATATTTTGTTTTTTTTAAATTCTTCATTTCTGCTTTAGTTATGAGTTCAGAAAATGGAGCTTTTAAACAGTGACCCCAAAATATGACCTAAAAGATAAACAGCTGATCATAGCTGGTGATACATTGATTTTAGCGTATTTTTCATGAAATCTTTGAACAGCTATTTCTATATAAAATATTGACTTTTCGGGAAAGTTGTAGAACAAAAGTTCACTATTCACTGTTCACTATTTCTTTAACAATAACACCCCTTCAGATTAGTACCCCCTTTCCGACTAATCTTGTATAGATGTATTAGAGAACATTTTAACCACGATTCAGTCGATTGTGTTCGCTGCACAAGTGTTAGGGTTTAAATATTAATTAAAGTTAAAGGGGAATGCCAAGATCCGGCCATTACAAAGTAGTATGAACTGACATGCCGTAATTTTGATAATTCGCGTTTATTTTTTGTAAGATTTATGTAATATAAATAAATTCTGGAGAAGTACACCGTCGGATAGTCATTTTAAATAGTATTTCAATGTTTTGGTTAGTAAGTTTCAACGCTTATTATCTACCTACAACTACAAATAGAAATGTTGCACAGATTAAAAATAAAATTATATCGATACTAAAATTACATTTATAAATCGATTACATGAAACAATAATGTAATTGTAAATAATTATATCACAATAATATCATGTTATTTATTTATTTTATTTACACAAGTATTTATTTTTTATTCACGTTTTCTTTTTTGAATAATGTGTTAAGTGAATTGTGCTCTTCCATTATTAGCTATAAATTATAGTACTAAGCTTTATTAGTAATAAGCTGTTACCAATAATCCTAGTAACCACTATAACACAACAGGTTTGTCACTATTGTTGTCACTATTGTTGTGATTTATCTTAAACGGGCTACTTTTCTTATACGAAACAAAATAAATAACATAATATTTTATTAAGCTGAGTATGTATAGGTACCAAACACGTTCAAGTGTTAGTTAACATATTTAATTAAACTCTTTGATTTAGGTATATTAATTTAAAATTAATATTTTGTAATATTATGAAATAATTTACAAACATGCTATTATTACTATCAACTATTTATGTAGCGAAATAAGTGCCTATTTTTCTTTTTTTATTTTATATTCCATTCGATGATATGCATACTTGATAATAGATTACGTTTAAAATCGAATATTGTTGTGATTTTATTTTAATGGCGACAACACCTTTGTCACAATTTAAATAACTTCTACTTGTTTCTTACGATTAATTATGCGACAAAGTAAGTATCTGTATCGAAGTAAGAAACCATATTAAATGTAATTATTCCTTATCGTGAATACAATATTATGAATTCCGGTTGGGCAAGATTTTTGTTAAATAAAATACTTTGTTTAGTAAAAGTATGATTTTTATATAATTTGGTATTAAGACATGCATGTTTTATCATCGTTGCCATGGTAACGTCAATAAACGCCAAATTCAAAATAATATAAGATTTATTTTGACTTGGTTTTGGTTTGGTTATTTAGGTATTATTCTGACCAAAAATGGTTTAATTTTGTTATTTACATAATTAAATGCTTCAATCAAACAATAATATTAAGATTTTTACAAAAATATTGAAGGTCTATCAATATGACAAGGATTAAAAAAAATAGTCATGAAAATGTAGACGGAGTATAAAGAAAGTGTTAGTTCGATTTTCGAATTACTTTTCTTCCCTAAGTTAAAAATCTACTATTATGTGTTTACTTAAAAACACACAGCGTCGATATGAAGATGATTTTGTGAACGTACTTATTAATCCCTGCTCTATGGTATTATACCTGTTTGTCACCGGCGAGGGGCCAATATTTTTTCATATTTTTATGAGGTATGTATGGCAACCCTTTTGAACTGTCATAGCGTTTTGTGAAATTCCCGCTCACCGGTCGAAAACTTTTTTCGCTTCGGCAAAAGTGAATTTTCTTAAGTTTTCCCGTACGTATCGACGTAATTTTGGAGTGCGGAAGTGCAAAGTTACGGATATGTTAGTAAAATAAGTGAAAATGCGACGATTCGTGACTTCGAATCGTATTCTCACGGAGAGAAGTAAAGTCCCGATACATTAGATCAGGTCAATGGAGAGGCAAACTTTACAGTCAGGACCTCAGGTGGTAAGTAAGCCGTTCCCGCCCAGCTAGAGGACAAGAAAAAACCACAATAGGACATATTTGACTCACGAATAGTAAGTCAAACCACCAAGTAAGTCAGATTTCAAATTATTTGCAATATTCTGTCCCATAAAATTATGCAAACCAAATCTCACTTAATATCTGAGTGGACATCCACTCTGACCGTTCCTTATAAGGCGGTACCGTCATGCTCCACGGCGGAGTTTTTAGTCAATCCTAGCTCTGGGCAACTAGACTAAGAATCAAAAGTGTAACTCCAAGCACTGTTCAGACACTTTTTACACAGAAAGTCAGTGTAGCAGAGTTCTGAGTTCTCTAGTTAATGGTCAGTGGACCAGCGGTCTAGTGTTGAAATCTTTATTTTGATATTTTAAATACTTATGATTGGATGGAACTAAAATGTTCAAAAGTGTGGACTTAATAGACAGATTTCAAAGATCTGAAGTTAAACAAAGAGTTTTGTCTTCTCAATTGGGGAAAGGACTATTTAATTGGAATCTTAAAAATGGTAAATTGAGCCAACAACTCACTTGGCAAATTAATGTAAAGAAATTTATTTTAAAAATGAATAAATAATAAGTTTGTTTGGCTTTGATCAGCTTTTACAATTAGTAGTTAGTAGTACAATTAGTAGTTAGTAGTTTTACAATTAGTAGTTAGTAGTAGTTAGTAGTTTGTGGATGTACCTAATACATAGGTAACTTCTAAGGTATGAGAAGAGTTCTAACTGTAGAACATCTCTTTGATTGCATTGTGATTTGGCACATTTTGTACATTAACATCAGTTATACAATCCTTGGGGGTACAAGTACCTAACTCAGTATGACTACTTACTGAAAGAAATTAAACAATATAAAGTCTTTAACGGAGAACAAGCCTACCCCATCTACATCAATGCAACTCAGATAGGATAACCTATAGACTGATAAAACAAGACTTCATAGGAGATTCCTAAAGGAAACCAGACTTAATAATAAGAATAATAGTCCTTTCCTTCCAATAAGAAATTACTGTCAGTATTTAGATATTAAGGGGAAGAAAAACAGCATGTATAGTTCTAGGAACAGACTGCTTTATAATTATAATTTTTCCCTGGTTCTTACATTCAATTCTTGAATGAGCCCTCTGATAATAATATATCCTTCCACAAGTATAATAAGGTGATACAGTACCAAAGTCACACCGGAAATGACAAAGATAATAAAATACTTGAAGGAGTAACAGGTGCACACCCACACAGACAGGCATCAGAAAATAAAAAACTGGCAAGCCTACGCTTCCTGTTGAAAATGTTTTAGTACCATAGAGCAGCGATGGCCTCCGCCCTGTTTTCGACATCCGTGTACTGAATATGTATGTTCATTCATACCAAGAATTTCTGACTAATTTTTCATGCCGTAATATCAGAGGTTTGGCAGGCATAAGCTTGCATAGTGGAATTGGATATTTCCAATGCATATTATTTACATGCCAAGAGCAAAATGCCCTTGTTAACACATGGTATTATTTTACCAGGGTGAGTTACTACAAATTTCATCTCTCCCTTTTGGGCGATGAATTGGTACGTATTGCTCATAAGAAAATTCATGCCAATTTGCCATTAATCTTTAGTCTATCTAAAAGATTTCTCCTTGGTCCATCAGGACTAGTCCAAATTGATCTGTCAGACTGCGGAAGTCTTCAGACTCTTGGAGTGGACCAGTGCAAGTTGATCTGTCAGACTGTGGAAGTCTTCAGACTCTTGGAATGAACCAGTGCAAGTTGATCTGTCAGACTGTGGAAGTCTTCAGACTCTTAGAATGAACCAGTGCAAGTTGATCTGTCAGACTGTGGAAGTCTTCAGACTCTTGGAATGACTGGGAAGCCAACTAAAGTACCCAAAATTGATACCTACTGAAACTAGTACATCAAATGGAATACCAGAATAAACCAAATAGCATTGCCCGAAGAAAAAATATGGAAAGATAGGGCTTATTAGGCGATACTCTGAAGAGAATTTATGCGAAAGTAAATTAAAATTTACTAATTCAATTGAATTTCGCCGTTTTTGGTCCTCAAGGGGCTGACTACACTGTCAGTACCTTAAAATTTTCCTGGAATGCTTCAAGCGAGATGCTTATTCCGCAACCATAGAATGAGTCGAGTGTTGGCACCAAAGGTGTTAAACAATTTTAGGCCGCCAAGACCACGACGGTTTTACACCAACGGCCATGCCTTCTCTTCTTGACAAACGTCGCAGCGGACGCGGGTTTGGGACGCCCAGTTGATCGATACTCAGATGTCAGGCATCTGAATGGGAGAACAGGGTAAATAGCCTTTTTAATTGGAAAGAGCTGTTAGCAGTGTATGTGTCGAATCGGAATCGATCACATGGTCTGTAATGTTTATTTTTTGTTTGATTATTATAACCTTTTAGTCCAGTCTGATATTCGGACAGTGTGGATCGAAGGTGGAATACGATCCCTGAGTTTTCTCAATATAAATCGCAAGTTGCTGAAGTTGACAAGGAAATCAGATTTCTATCAGCTCATTACCTCTCGGAGGGGTACAACTGCACAGCCGATTGCCTCTCAAGACAACGGCTATTTAAGTGGAATCTGTTTCCCACTGCAACAAACCGATTATTACATCGTTGGGGCACTTCAGACGCAGATCTCTTCTCGTCTGCAGAAACAACCGTGTTCAACAGATACGTCTTGCTAGATTGCAGACATCACTTAACATGAATTTTGAATTCGCGAATTCCGTCATTCATAATTGGAAATTTCGCCTAGGAGGGATATTTCCTCCCCCCAATTTCACTCCTCGAGTTATAGCGCAACTAAACAATGCCAGAGACCAATATATTACTACCATAACACCACTGTGGGAAAAAACCTATTGGTTAGCGTAGCGGATATGAAGTCACGAAAGCCTAGCCCTAGAGCCGCCAGTGACCATAGAAAGACTTTCGGAGAGTCCAATAGATCCAGCATCAGGCTTACCTCCAGCTCATAGCTTATGTACACCAACTGACCCCTCAGGCTAGGTTAGTTGGAGGTGGGGAGAATAAAACCACTGTTGGTCAGAGATAGATAAACAGCTGTTAAATACCAGATGGAGGCATGGATAATTGACACCTATTATCCAGCCATTAGAAGTTGGTGATTTGATGTGTTGATGATGAAGTCAATACTCAAAGAGTCACAGATACAACAGATAGCTAGATTTTTGCCTATTTACATGTACAGATCTTGCCTACAGCACAATGTTAGCTACACATGTATAATTCAGTTGGCATCACATAAATCGTCATTTTTTTTTACATTTTGTCAAATGAAACAAGAACAAGCAGAAGATCATACACTTCTGAAGCAAGTAGTGCTATATAATAATAAGGCTATAGCCACAGCACAACTACTGAACCTGCAGCCACCAGTATGGCATCCTCAAGTTGTCTTCAATGTAGCTTTTCTTGTTTTAGTATTTAAAAGACAAGTGAATGGTCTCACCTAACTTGAAAAACATGAGAATTCTATATTTCTTTCAGCAAATAATATAATCCTAAGGCTAGTATTAGCTGCTAGGACTAGCTCGGTTTTGCATAGCCAATCAGGATGGCTATTGCTAACACCCAATACAACAGGTTTACCCAGTTAAATGTATCAAACATCTAATTTTCCTATCAGGAGAAATGAAAAGCCAAGAAGACAGATTACAGTACGACTTATACACACATCAAAAGTGTCTAGGGATCAAGCATTTTTATGCGGATTTCTTGAGATTGAGATGTGGCTTTGTAATAAATTTATGATTTTATAAATTTATATGGATCCTTTTTGGTGCATTTCATAATTTGAATCAGGAACTGTGAATCAAATTCGAGTAAAAGATGAAAATCAGCTGTCAATATTTTCCCTATAAAAACATACAACGCATTGAAGACATTATTAGTGCTACTGTTTCCCTACTACTGATTAAAACCAACGTTATTATGGAGCGGCGACGTCATTTAAGCAGGGAAGAAATGCTCAGAGCCGTGGGAATGATAGAAGCTGGTTCCCGGCAACGTACTGTGGCTTTAGCTCTGAATACAAGTCAGAGTGTTATCAGTCGACTTTGGACACGTTACCGAAGCACTGGTACCGTGGCTGAGCGCCATGGAGGACGGTATCGCTGCACCACACGGAGACAAGACCGATACATTCAAATCTTAACTCGAAGAGCTCCAACAATAACCGCCATGATGTTAGCCGTGAGGCTTCATCACTCTTCAGGGAACTTAATTAGCGACCAAACAGTCAGAAACCGCTTGCATGAAGTGAACCTTCATTCCCGAAGACCGCTACGGGTACCACCTATAGCAATGCACAATCGTAGGATTCGATATCAATGGGCTCTTGGACACAGAAATTGGGCAGAAGAACAATGGCGTTTCGTGTGCTTTTCTGATGAGTCTCGTTTTGATATGAGACCGGATACAAGACGTATACGACACTGGAGAACCTCTGGACGCCAACAGCGATTAAAATCCTGCCAGGAAGTCCATCCTTATAGTGGTGGAACCATCATGGTATGGGCGGGTATTTGGATCGGCGGAAGAACTGAGTTGATTTGGATCAGAGGCAACCTCAACGCTCAAATTTATGCTGAGACGATTGTATCAGACGTCATCGTTCCTCTACAAGCGCAAATCGGTCCCTTATTTCAGTTAATGCATGATAATGCACGACCGCACACCGCAAGAGTTGTAAGACAGACTCTCGCCGCAGCTAACATCAATGTCCTGCCCTGGCCTGCTCAGTCGCCAGACTTGAACCCGATTGAGCATGCACGGGATATGCTACAGAGAAGAGCTCTGCCGAATATGGAGGGTATCCAGTCGCAAGAAGACCTTTTTTTGTTGTTGCAACGAACATGGGCGGCCATTCCACAGCGTGATTTGGATGAACTCATTTTGAGTATGCCAAACCGATGTTCTTGTGTTGTTAGTGTTCGCGGTAGAAACACGGATTATTAATTGTTTAAGTTACCCAATAAAATTTTAAAGAAAACTGTTATTTCAGTCTTTTTTTCGAACTTTTGTGTTAGTGGTTCAAATGTCAAAAATCCCTTTATTAGGAAAATGGCAAATTTCTTTATTAATGCAAAGGTGACTTGGTTTATCGTTACTGTGACAAACGAAAACACTTTATTTGATGAATCCTTCAAGAAAATTTTAATTAATATCAATCAGGAGAAAAGTTATTGCAAAAATATATGTTGATCCCTAGACACTTTTGATGTGTGTATATTACAATAATTGGTGAATTAGTCTCTACCTCTTAAACTGTTGCGAGGGATTGGTAAAGACCTGTTTTGAGTGATATAGGAGTAGCAGCTACCTTAGGATCATTCAGGTCTACAGTAGCCTCAACCGGCTGGCTAGAGACCCGTCCTATGCATGATATGCTGTCTATATGTCTTATGTGTAGGAGAAACTGGACTTAACATATTTTCAGGAAATACTATTGTAAAGAAATAGGAATGACTACAAAGGAACCTTATTGCTCTTTGAGAATCTTCAGCTTTCTCATAATATTAAGGATTAATTGATGTTGATTTTATTATGAAGAAGTTAAATTGTTTTTGATTTATGATATATAATTATTACAAGACATTTCTGTTAAGAAATTGTAGAGATTTATTCTCTCTAAGACTGATTGAACATCAACAGTGAGATTACTTTAATATAAGTAATTCTCTTGTGCTTCCTTAAACATTTATTATTCTATCACATAGCGTTATGTGTTTGTCACCAGCAGATATCAAACAAGTCTTCATATCGACGCTGTGTGTTTTTAAGTAAACACATAATAGAATATTTTGAATTAGAACAAAATTATTATTATGTGTTGAAAGAAAAACACACAGCGTCGCAGGAATATCTTCCTGGTGAAGAGACTATGACAGTTCAAAAGGGTTGCCATACATACCTCATAAAAATATGAAAAAATATTGGCCCCTCGCCGGTGACAAACAGGTATAATACCATAGAGCAGGGATTAATAAGTACGTTCACAAAATCATCTTCATATCGACGCTGTGTGTTTTTCTTTCAACACATAATAATAATTTTGTTCTAATTCAAAATATTCTATTAAGGTCAACTTTATCGACCTATAACTTTTCTTGGTGTACTTCCAGCGGAAATGTTGTTATTGTAATACATTCTACAATATTTGCCCTTTTTAATAAGATATGTTTCATTCTTGTTCTTTCTGGCCGAGTCGTAAAGGAAATCTTGGCATTCCCCTTTCTTGATTGAAACTTAGTTCTATCATTGTTGTTGGAGGCAAAAAACCTTTTATTTTTTGTTAAATAGTATCAACAGAGCAAAATGAAATAAAATCAATAACAGAGAACATTATGAGAAGCGGTAAACCTCTTTGTAATTTTCGTTCATTCAATTATATTCACATTGTCCCGTCACTGCCTCTCGTTTTAAAATATTTCTGTCAATTTCTGTCACAAAAGATGACACCTAAGACATGAATTATATTTTTGAAAATAATGCAAAATGTATACATGTTTGCCGAAATAATGCTTATTAGTGACAGAAAACTCCATGTTGGAGGAAGCAGACCGCTTTTTGCACGAAAATACCGAAGAATTAACCATTTTTACGAGGTGTGTGTCGTGACACGGTACGATATGAAATGGCCAGATATCGCGAGAGAACTAGTTTTTATAATCGTCTATGGCCATACGTCACGGGGGTACGTCAGAGGGGTAAGCGTATTCTTGCTCCCTCCATAGGTATATGCTCTAAGGTTCTCGCGGACTGTTTCAACGTAATCGGCCAGTTATTGGCGAGACCTGAAAGGTACTATTGTACTTCATTACAGTTTAGGTTCTTATACGAACGGGATACTATTCATTATTGAAGTTCCTTAATTTGTCTGTACTCATTCCAGTTTTGAATACAATTACAGAACTTATACAAATGAGAATATACCAAAACTTTTGTTAATTAAATAACAAGATACCTAACGAATATCTTGTAACACTGTGAAGTTTCGCTAGTTAATTTGAAGTTAGACGAGTAGCACAGCCGTGTACTACCAACAAGGTATGCTTTGATACTTCTACACGATGTATCCGAATTCGTGAGATTTCTTCAAACCGCGTGATATACTACTTATACTTTTTTTACCCAAAGATAAGTTCTGACAGCTCGGTCATTTCGTAAATTTTTGGCGTAAGAGCGATTACGCACTGCATCCGATCCGAATCCGTGAAAATACGGATATAAAAAACTCGGACCGAATTCGGATATTGCTTTACGCACTGCATCCGATCCGAATCCGTGAAAATACTGATCTAGAGTAAAAATCTCGGACCAAATTCGGATGTTGCTTACGCACTATTCCGATCTCTGATTCAAATTCAAACAATTCAGGGGCCTCTTTGGCATATCCGTCTGGCGTCTGATTTGAATCCGAGGTAATGCGAAAGCGTTCATACAAACAGTACTACGGCTACTTCGGTCCGTCAATTGTTCTTCCGAATTAGAAACTCACGGATGACGGATAGAAATCGGATGACGGATGCCGGATGTAGTGCGTAAACTACCATACAAATAGTTCTATGACTACTTCGGAACGTATTTTCACGGATTCAGATCGGATGCAGTTAGGGATGAAAATTGCCGAATGTTTCCGAAACTTACTAGGAAAGTTTCCAATATTCCCGGCAATATTGGTCAATATTGCCGGAAAGTTGCCAAAATTGCCAGATTACATAGGTTTTTTCAAATGCCATTTTTAATGTTTATGCGCTCATGAGGTTTTATGTAATGGTGTAATTATACGTATTACTAGTAAGCCTGTATGGTATATTGTTAATTATACTTAATTTCTAATTATCAATGCAAATATGTGAAGATAAAGTTAAACTAGGACACTGGTAACTTCATGATAGCTGAACCCATAGTTTTTTGAGAATTTCACTTATAAATTTTATAAACAAATACAGAGGACATTGATACCGAATGTTCCCCTTGTACCCTTATTTTGATTTACGATAACTTGAATGTTGAATACTACGTTGGTACGTTACCCCAGACTAGTCGCTTAGCCACTTGAAAAATCGTGTCGTTAAAAGAATTTTCTAAATCGGATCAGTAGGTTTTGAGAAAATCGCGGACATAAATACATACGGGTCAAATAAAGAACCTCCTCTTTTGAAGTCAGTTAAAAACATCAACTTGTTGTTGCTGATCAAATCGTCTTGTAAGGTTTGACCCTATTATACATACAGATATGTATACATATAAATGTTATACTTTCTTACATACAAGTGTGGTTTCATATAGAAAGTAGAAAAAAAAAGATCATTTCTCCAAAATAGTTATGGTTTCATCACCAATGAAGTATCGTGGATAGCCTGTTTCTTTTCTTTAGTTTATCAGTAAGAAAATAAATGCAAAAACAAAAATTTTCGGTTGGATAATGTAGGCAAGTATAAAAACTAGCACCCTGCAAACCGCAATTTTATCCTACTATGCAATTATATAAAGTAAAATACGTTTTCTATTTACACGTTTCTTGCCAATGTTGCCGGCAGGATTGGAAACATTCGCGGCAGTTTTGGCAACTTTCGCAATATTGCCGGCAATTTTCATGCCTAGCAGTGCGTAACCGCTGTTAGGGGATTGCTTTCGAAAAAATGTAAACAACATCATCAAAAACTCTAAAATAGCTATATTATCCATGTTTTTGTTTTTTTAAGATTCCGTACCCAAAGGGTAAAACGGGACCCTATTACTAAGACTCCGCTGTCCGTCTGTCACCAGGCTGTATCTTACGAACCGTGATAGTTAGACAGTTGAAATTTTCCCAGATGATGTATTTCTGTTGCCGCTATAACAAAAAATACTAAAAACAGAATAAAAGAAATATTTAAGGGGGCTCCCATACAACAAACGTGATTTTTTTGCCGGTTTTAGAAATAATCGTAAGGAACCCTTCTTGTGCGAGTCCGACTCGCACTTAGCTGGTTTTTTTTTAATTATTATAAATTAAAACCTTTGTAATAAAATTTATTTCTAGAAGTTATTTTTCAATCTAACTCAATTAATCTCCATCTTGGCCGTACTTTAAGGTTTTTTGCAAACAACTTTTAACGACATACTTTTTCTTAAAAAGAGTTACTTAACAATAGTTTTTATTTTTAGTTTTATTTTCACTTAGCTCCGAACTTTGTTTTCTTTTTAAAAGTTTGCTGTCGGGGACTGGATTTTTAAAACATTGTTAACTTGCTTTAATGTTGCTTCGTATGTTGTCTGCAAGTAAGAAGAAAAATATAAAAAAAAGAAATTCCTTTTGATATTTTCTATACAAGGTCAGTCAGAAAGGGGGTACTAATCCGAAAGGGTGTTAAAGTACCCATAATAATGAGTAACTTTTGTTCTACCACTTTCCCCAAAAGTCAATAGTTAAAGAGCAATTGCTGTTCAAACATTGCATAAAAAATATGCTAAAATCTATCTATCCTCAGCTATGATCAGCTGTGTATACATTTTAGGTCATGTTTGGGGTCTCGAATTAGAAGCTCCATTTTCTGAATTCGTAACTAAAGTAGGGACGAAGAATTTTTGAAAAAACTAAAATAAAATTATTTTACATGGAAATAAAAATTATCGAATTTTGAAATTTTAACACTTGCTTTAAAACCATCTTTAGTGATAGTTTAAGTGGCCTGCGGATTAGTACACACGGCTACACTTCAAGCTATGCATAACCAGTATAAGCTGACCGTTACTTGTGCGAAAAGATTATACAAAGCGACGCCAAGATAAACTGGTTTTGTATAGCTTGATGTGTAGCCGTGTGTACCGTACCACCTTTCCGACTAACCTTGTATACAGGGTTAATTGAAAAACACCAACAACCTCTTAAGGGGTCACTGTACTCATCATTATGAACAACTTTTACTATGGGACCAAATCTGAAATCGCGAAAAAAAAAAACAACTGTCCCCTACATTTATGTTCGCTTAGCTCGTCAAAATGTAGGGAACAGCTGTTTTTTTTCGGTTTGTTAGTGTTTTACGCCTTTCTGATGCTATTATGAGTCAAATGTTATATCAACGAAAGTCCAATTCAGTAGTTTTTTTTGTTTATAGATACTTAATAAATCAATTAACTTTAGTACTTCCTTCTAAATAATACCTTAGGTTGAACCGGCAACATTTATAAATTATCGTGTGAGTGGATAAGAAACTTCTCACTTCACAACCCTCCTCGACAAATAAGATATGAGGCGAGAGGGGTATGGTATGACAAAAGTCGCAACGCCGCGTTCATAGGACTTGTTACCATAGATATTTTTCGATTTGTGTTTTTTTAATTTACGTAAATAATGAATATTTCGAAAATAAAGCTTTATTCAACAAACTAGATCCTAGGTTTTCTTCTCCAATTAGGCATCGGAATCATCTGCCTAGCCTTTTCCCAACTACGTTGGGGTCGGCTTCCAGTCGAACCGGATGCAGCTGAATATCAGTATTTTACATGGAGCGACTGCCTATCAGACCTCCACAACCCAGTAACTGGGTAATACGATAGGTACTCTTGGTAAGACTGGTTGTCAGACTTTCTGGCTTCTGACCAACAGTAACGACTGTCAAAGATCTACAAATGACAGCCGGGACCAACGGCTTTACGTGCTTTCCGAGGCACGGAGGAAACTCGCTATGGTAAATGGTCCACAGACCAACCTCGGCAAGCGTGGCTTAACCCGGAAGATCGGTCTATGCGGCTGTAATTATTTAGCCACGAGCTCCTCAATTAGGCATCGGAATCGAAGGTTAAAATCTTTCGGATACCTCGGGCCGGTGTATACTGTGACCCAGCCGACCTAAATACAATTTTTATTGGAATCTAATTTCATCCCGGGGACACAAGTACTCGTATTATCAGATCGGTAGTCACAAGTCGATCGATCAATGCTCCTCATGCTTTACTGAGCATAAGTAATTTAAACTTTCTTTCCTTTTTTCGTAGGAGATTTTCTCGCCATTGTACTTAGGCCTAAGGAAATGTTTTTTGATTAATGTAGAACTAGAATGTTTTGTTGATCATCGATGGCTGGGTTTTTTATGGGTTTACATTATAGCACTTTATAAATTAAACTTTGATCGCCCATTTTGTTCGATGATTTGGGATAAAAAAGAAGTTGGCGGCCAGGAATGAATTATATTTTATTTAAATGGTGGCAGGAGTACAAACATTTCTTTGTATGGCGACAATGCTGTAATAATAATAAAATAATTCTTAAAACCCCTAATACAAGTCGTCGTTTTAATTTTTACCTGGTATATATCTCCGAACCCAAATAGTTTTCGACTTTAACGCGATAGTAAAAAATAATGCGTTACACGTGTGCTTTAAAATTGTGTAACTATTATTGATGGCCGCCAAAAATCTCAATTTTATCCCAGAATGGGTGATCTCCTTACAACAAAAAATGTTTAAGGCACACTTCGAAAATAAATGCTTTCTACTTCAAAGTTATTGGTTTGCACTATAATCAATTAAAACCATATGTTTCTGAACGCACCTATTTGTGGCGGCATCTATCTCGCCACATGCGAACTATCCTACATCGCGCAATCAAGATTTAACACGCAGATAGTATATACAAAAATATATACAACCTCCCAACATCAACCGTTGGGTTCAACCCGATAATTCAGCCCTCATCAAGCTGTCTCCCCCCCCCTATGTCCACGCCAGCAACGCCCTAAGCCGAGGTCCGAGTCCCACTAGGGGTCGCCCTTAGTGCTGTTGTTGCAGGTAGTCATGATGTTAGTGTAGTACAAGTAGTTAGCTTAGGTTAAGTATTTTACTTCCCCCCATTGGCTGGAGACCCTTCAGGTCTCGCCAATAACTGCCCGGTTACGTAGAAACCGTCCCCTAGGACGACCTACTGCAGTCCAATAGAAAAAAAAAAAAAAAAAAAAAAAAAAAATCAACCGTTGGGCAGTAGCCCGCCAGGCACAAGACTCCGCCTGGTTGGAGGATCCTCCCTTTGGTTGGAGGAACACCACACCTGGTTTCAAATACAAATATTCTTTATTGTGGTACATACATAGGTAAGCAATAAGTTGTTTGTTGTTGTTGGTTTCTCCACATATTAAACGAATCGTCGAAAGTGATCGGCAAAGCCACTCGCTGGCCACTCCCGCGGCACCGCTCGCTTCGCTCGCTAGGTTCAAGCGTGGAGTGGATAGCATGTTTGACTACTATTAATAATGTCCAACAATTTAGTATTATTTTAAAGAAAGTATAAAAATAATACGGTATGTGAAAAATTAAATAAAAAAAATCGATGAAAAAATAGAGGAGATATAAGATTTCGTCAGATGCTACTAGTGTTGTCTATGTCTCGTGTTTCTTTTTTATTCTTAAATGAATTATTTCATTGGTTTTTTCAGTTTTACCTAAGTACCTATGTAATAGATTTGAGTTTTTTTTTTCTTTTAATTTTTTTTAAAGCATTGACCCACTCTGAGATTTCTCTTCTATCGTGGGTTTACAGACACAAATCTCACAGACTTTCTAACAAAAAAAGTAATAGTCAAATAAGGTAAAGGCACCCAATTCCGAGGGGTTCTAAAAATGGCACCATATTCCGATGTATTTAGAATAACGGCGTTTTCAAGCAATTTACAAGTTCTTTTTCAAACTCAAACTCAAAACTCGTTTATTCAAAGTAGACTAGTATTACTTAGTTCTTTTTGAACGTCACATTTTGGTAGTTACAATTGACTGCACCCCCAAAGCTCCCACCCTTCACCGCTTCCTAGTGTTTATGCTGTGAAGAAGAAACGGCGCAACAAACTCCCCAGCAACACAGTTCAGTCTGTCAAGTGAATATTTAAATGAGTCTATACACAAAAAAGTAAAATATTAATTACATTGATGAAATTATGCAAGTTGATGATGGTAAACAAAATATTTACCTAGAACAATTCTGGATGAATTGAAAACAAAAGTAAAAGTATCTAAATATAGATAATTCAACATAATATAAACATACAATTATATACCTACACTCAATATATATAGACTCTATATATTCCAATACATTATTATTACTACAGTTAATGTGAGAATAATGTAGGTCAATGTCAGTAGTACAAGAATAACAATGAGAAATTGCCTCAATGTTGTCATAGCATGTAAGAGCTGACCAGTCCCGACAGACAGCACCCGTTCACGAGCATGACGAGCGCATCAGCATCGCTTAACTCAACCATATTGTAGGGAACTTAACAACCCAATACACAACGCCACCGTCAGCAGGACATTTTAGTGAGCATGACAGCCTCAACTGCCGGACAACAGTCAGGTTAATGTAGGAATACACATAAAAAAAAAAAAAAAAACATACTAAGCATGACAATAATGGCTACATGATACTCACATTTTACATTTTGTAATTATTACAATTGTAAATAGCTTGATGCCATGGGCATTACTAAAAAGAAAACTGATACTACCTATATCAGAATCAAAGAATAAAAGATATATAAAATTATAATACAATATATAATGAGTAGGTAAATAAAAAAAAGATACCTACAGTTAAATGTTAAAAATTAAAAATTTAAGGACCTACGCATGAAGGATTAAACAGCCAATTAAGGAGTGCCAGTGGGTCGCAGTGTGCAGTTGGGAATCGTATTCCAGACATTTTTATCTTCAATGTACTGGTTTATGTTGTAATATGCTCTTGACATTAGGACACGCTTTACCAAAGACTTGAATTTCATGTAAGGCAATTCAGTAATACAAGATGGGATTTTATTATAGAACCTAATACTATTCCCCAAAAAAGACTTACTAGTCTTGCAAAGTCTAAAACCAGGAACTACAAGTTTATGCTTATTTCGAGTATTCAAGCTGTGTGTATCACTTTTCTTACTGTAACTCGCTATGTTTTTACGGACGTACAGGATATTTTGGTAAATGTACAAAGATGGTAAAGTAAGTATATTGATCTCCTTAAATCGTTCACGAAGAGACTCTCGAGAGCTTAAGTTATAAATAGCTCGGACTGCTCTTTTTTGCAATATGAAAAGTGTCTCGACATCAGCAGCTGACCCCCACAGTAAAATGCCGTAAGACATAATACTGTGAAAGTACGCAAAATACACCATCCTAGCCGTAGTCACATCAGTAAGCTGTCTTATTCTCCTAACAGCAAAAGCGGCAGAACTGAGTTTACCCGCAGTGGCCTCTATATGAGGCCCCCATTGTAGTTTAGGGTCTATTGTAATCCCTAAAAAGACTGTTGAGGGAACAAGATCTAACCTTTTCCCGCCCAGACTTACATTTGCGTTAATAGGAGCTACATTTGGTAATGAAAATTTAATGCATTTGGTTTTCTTAGCATTTAAAAGAAGATTGTTGGCAGAAAACCAATTCGAGATTGAATTTAGTGTGTTATTAGGTTCTATAAGATCCCTGTCTTTTCTATTTACTTTAAATATTAATGATGTATCATCAGCGAAAAGAACTATATTTGACAAATTATTGTCTTTCATCATAAATGGAAGGTCATTAATATATACTAGAAACAAGAATGGGCCAAGAATTGATCCTTGGGGTACTCCAATTCTGACTCGCGAGCCTGTAGAGATGACATTATCAACAGCCACCCTTTGTTCCCGATTTGACAAATAGGAAGTCACAAGATCGATGGATCTACCTCGGATTCCGTAGTACTGCAGTTTCAGGGTAAGTGTGCGGTGATCCACACAGTCAAATGCCTTAGAAAGGTCACAGAACACACCCAGAGCATCCTGTTCCCCCTCCCAGGCCCCTAATATGGTTTTAATTAGAGTGGATCCAGCATCCTCTGTAGATCGTCCTCTTGTGAAACCAAACTGTTTGTCGTGTAATATTCTATGTGTGTTAAAATGTGTAAGCATTTGATTTAAAATTAGCTTTTCAAAAATTTTGCTTAAGGCTGGTAGTATGGATATCGGTCTATAGTTAGACGCGTTATTTGAGCAACCTGCTTTGAAAATGGGTATGATTTTACTGGTTTTCATGAGATCGGGAAATACGCCGTCAATAATACAAGAGTTAAAGATCTCTGCCAGCATTGGGGCGATCTTAGTAATTATTGCCGCCACGGCTTTCGTTGACAAACCCCAAAGGTCTTCTGTTTTTTTTATTGTTATAGTTTTAAAAGTTTTTAATATGTCAGTGTGGGTTACAAATTCGAACTTGAAGTTAGGTACTCGTAAATCTACATTTTCTTTCAAAAAATGTTCTGCTGCTACTGGTGACGATGGAAGATATTTTGTAGTCTCTAAAGGAATATTAGTAAAGAAATTATCTAAGAAATTAGCGACTACAGTCCTGTCTGAAACCAGTTCGTCATTAATTTTTAAACTAATAGTGTTGTCCCTAAACCCACGATTGCCAGTTTCAGTATTTATTATTTTCCACGTGGCTTTTATTTTATTATCCGATTTCTTTATTTGATCACTAATGTAAGTAGCTTTTGCCTGTATACAAACTTTTTTGAAAAGTTTAGAGTAATTCCTAACATAATTATGAAAGTCTACATTGGGTGTATACGATTTTTTATCATATAATTCGTATAAGACATTCCTACTTCGTCTTATACCCTTTGTTGCCCAGGTACTAAATCTAATTTTATTTGTTATAGTAACATTTTTTATTTTACACGCCTTTTGAAATTCATTACTTATGGCGTTAAATAATGTGACATACATTTCATTGGGGTTGTCCGGATATGATTTGATTGTATTTAATTGATATTCTAAATTTTTACTAAACTCTTCTAGACATTTAATTGTTAGAGGCCTACATTTAATTATTTTTTTATTTTTGATTGCATGGCCATTCAATTTCACTAACTGACATTTATGATCAGAACGGATTCCACTAATGAGGCACTTGTCTAGTATTTTAAAGTTTGTTACAACATTATCAATACAGGTGGCTGAAGTAGGTGTCACTCTAGTCGGCTCAGCGAACATACACTTCAAGTTAAATGATTTAAATAAGGATAAGAAGTTATGTTTATCAGTCGTGTCTAGTAGAATGTCGACATTAAAATCTCCACATACTAATAATTTCTTGTTTATTTTTATTTTACGAAGAGCATCTTCCATTGTTAGTAAAAATTGGGAGGTACTTGACGATGGAGGCCTATAAACACATAAAATAACATATTCTTCCGTTTCTGCACACGCAAGCTCACATACTCGTTCAACAGAGAGATTACAGATATCTAAACGCTGTTTATACTTTAAGTGATTTCTTATTAAAATTAAAGTCCCCCCACCCACAGCTGATACTCTATTGAACGAACTGGCCACCTTAAAATTTGCTACACTAAACGACATTGTATTAGCTTTCAGCCACGTCTCTGTAAAGCATAAAATATCTACATTATAATTTTCAGCAAATAACTCAACATCTAAAATTTTGCCGGAGAAGCGGTTTATGTTCTGGTGTGTCAATATTAAATAATGACTATCGCTCTCTGTTGTCGGACAACTTAGTTTAAATTATTATGCTGAGTGACCACATCATCGTTAGTACTAATACTAACTATACTGGACATAGAGGCAAACTTCGTCATACTATTTATGACTGTGTTAAAATTAAATACCAACAACATAGCAATATGTTGCCTAAGTTTCCTAGGGAGATAAACAGAATCCCCGTTCAGTTTAAGTTTACCAACAAAAGCATTGGTGTCAAAAAACATAAACTTGTCACTATGGTGACTTACTAAAAAGTGCATATGCATATTTAGCGCGTGAACGTAATTATTTTGTCTGTCTGACAAATGCTCAAGATATGGAAATGCACAAAGTATTATTTTGTTACATTGTAAATTTAACATTAAGGCAACACTATCGGTGATGTCTTTCTTTTTTACATTTAAACTACTTCCTATAAGTAAAGCTACATTTGTATCAGAGTTGAATGTATTTGAAGAGAGTGATGTTATTATTTGCCTGTAAGATGACCCAGGCATACAATTATTTTGAGAGGAATGCTCCAGGCTGTTGCTTAGCAATTCCCCAAAGCCTTTGCCTATGCTATCTGAGTACATAATAGAATTGTGATTCTGACAGTTATTAGTCCTACTTATGCTATAATTGATGTCAACTGTTTGGGATAAGTTCAAAGATTCATTGCCACAGACATTCCCAGCCTGAGGTGGGTCCTCCAACATCACAGGTAGGGATCTATCACATTGTGGCTTGCTCATACACTTACATAGGTTACTTTTATTCAATGAATCTGTTCTGTCTGCATTA
The DNA here is from genome assembly GCA_905220435.1 of Amphipyra tragopoginis. Classification (NCBI taxonomy): domain Eukaryota; kingdom Metazoa; phylum Arthropoda; class Insecta; order Lepidoptera; family Noctuidae; genus Amphipyra; species Amphipyra tragopoginis. Next base: position 5,827,757 of record HG992016.1, read on the forward strand.
TGTGTACACATGTCGACTAATTTGTTTGCAGCAAGGATATGTTCCCCAATTTGCTTTTGTGAGGACACATATTTATTGTAGACAGAGCTAAGCGACTCTTCTAAGGTATTAATGTCAGATTGTAAACGCTGAGTGTCTATTTTGTATATATTTTTACAGTCCTCTATTTTAACTTGATAGTTTTTTAGTTTATTTATTAATGTAATACGTTCTTTTCTTAACTCAACATTTTTACAGAAGTGCTTTTGTTTCTTTTTTAAGTTACAGCATTTCTTTATAATTTTATTAATTTTAATATATTTTTTAATTTTATTGTGACTAGTCCTATTCATAAATTTATGATTCACCAAAGAATCATGTTCTGTAAGATCTATGGTCACTAAAGGCTGATTTGACATAAGGTCGGAGCTGGGACCAACTAACTCACAGAATAAGTTTTGGGTAGCAACAGACTGCATGCATTCCTTTTCATTCCGTAAGTTTAATATTTCTAAATTTGCACAAACTAACTCATCCTCTAGGTCCCTAACTTTACACAATGCCTCCTCATATAGATCACTACATTGATTAAAACCGTCCGTCACCACCTGGAATTTGTCCCGTTCATCAACAACGTCCAAGTATTGCTGATGTAAGTCTGCTAGCTCCCTTTTCAGGCTTGTGTTTTTGTCAACAATTAACTTAACTTCCTCCTCACTTTCCTCTCTCTCCTGTAGGAGTTGTTGACATTGGGTGTGCGAAGCTTTTAATTGTTTGAGGGCTGCATTTAACTTATGCTCCATGTCTAGGGCAGTAGCCTTACGGGTCAGCATAGGCATGTTGTGAGGACTGGTTACTGAAAGTGGAAATATAGAAAAAGTGAGAACAATAAAAATTCTAGTAGAGAAAACAGATGAAAATGGGAAGAAAATGAAATAAGAAGGGTTCAAAATAACTATGTATATCAGTTAATAATATGGGGGGCTTATGAATAGAAAAGAAAATGAAAATTATTTTGAAATCATATTATTATGACTTATTGAGGGTACCTAAATTGTCAAGACTAAAATTATACTGTTAATTAATTCTTAGTGCAAAGCAATATCAATACTAGTTACACAGAACAATATTGATTTTCACCACACCTATTAAATCAAAAAGGAAGTCTTTGTTAATTGATATTTTATAAACTTCGATTTCCACCTACTTGTCATAAAGTGTTAAAAAATAATTAATTGTGCCTGCACTGTGAGTAAACTCTGAATGTATTTTTAACAGGGTTGTATTACAGGGCCTAAATGAGTGTTGATGAATATAATAAAAGACATTTAATAATAAACAATACTCCCTGCTTTAGTCCAAAGTTCAATCAGCTGTTGAGAGGTTACCGGCTACGGTGAGTAACCAAACACTGTGTTCTACTGCAGATAATCAAAGGAAAACAATAGTCCTGGAGATTTATAATGTCTTGATAGATTTCATCACAAGATTACTGGATTTAAACACTTAATTACAATAATATAAATTTTTAAAATACGAAGCTAATATTTGACATGTCACTTGAACAGTGTTGCCAGTCGAAAAAAGTTTTTGTTTGCAAGATACATTAATCAATAAATAATTTATCTGTTTATGTTTATATGAGCAAAAGAGTGCTTTGGTGCTTTAACGTTTTAAAATAAACAGTAAGTTTGATGCTAGCAGCTGACTCGAACGCGCACTTCATACATTTCGGACCTTATGCACGTGATTAATACGATTTTCTAAATAGTGTTTTGTATGATAATTTTATACCGTGTGAGTTTTTATTTAGGTTGAAATATTGGAAGGGTTATATTTTTTATTGAAAACAGTTAACATTTTAATATTTTCTTTACAAATTGAGGAGAAAATAAGTTTTTAAAATACCGCGGCATTAGGTGCCAAATATTTTAGTTGGTTCCTAAATACCGATGTATGCCACGGAAATGCAATTTAATAGACGTTGACTTTTTTTCAAATTTTGAAGGCAGATTTATGATTACGAACTTAATATTTTAGCTCTGATTACTTAAATAACCGATAGATATAAAAATCTATTTCCGAGGTACACTATGGTGTCGCATTTACTAATCATAGCAGGTCCAAGATTGCCTGTTTAGGTACTTTATTAATTCGTTGTATGGAAAAGCTAAGTACAGAAAATTAAGTTATTAATGTGTTCTGATATAATCCTGAGTGAGCTTTGTATATTTTTTCAAAGATATCGCAATTGAACATTAATTTATTTGTTTAATATTAAAAAATCTTTTACTTTTTATTACTCGGAATTAGAAATCTTGATTTAGTATTATAAAACGCTATTCCGATGTATTTAAGTCGGAATAAGGTTATATTAGTACCTAATTCCGTGGTATTGGCACACGTTAAATACAGAGTGTTCATTATCTTACGCAGCTTGTTCAAAACTTTACTATTGTTTTAGTAACTGCAAGAATATAAATTTGCCCTTTAAAATAACTTTCATATTCCGATATACTCAGATATAGTTATACGTATATATTGTATACTTTTAATAAAATTGTTTTATTATTATAATTGTTTTATTGTAGGAGAATGAAGCCAAGAAAAAAATACACGGAAAAGGATCTCCAAAATGCTATTACAGCAATTCACAATGGCAGTAGTGTTTATAAAGTTTCTCGACGGTACAATATTCCCGAATTCCTATCTAAGTACCTAAATTAAATATTGTGGTACCATATTAATAATCATGTAAGACAAAGTCTGAGACTGATCCAAAGACAAACAAAGATAAATAGACTTGATTTTTTGAACATCATGTATCATTCTCCCCACCTCCTTTCCTTTGCATTTTGTACACTCGGAATTAGGAACCAAATGCATCGGAATTAGGATTTTTAAATCGGAATTAGGTGCTTCGGACTTCTTCATATTTTTAAATAATTTGACATTATTAATAAACTTTTATTTTCAAACTGTGAGTATATTTCAAAAATAAGATATATAATACTACTGATAAAAATAGCCAATTCTACAGAAAGGTATATTAAATACTTAATTTTTAATGTTCTTTCTAGTTATGGTGAAAACACTGCGGAATTAGGTGCCTTTACCTTAGAGTATTTAGAAATTATCAAAATAGCCCTGAAAACTTCGCAAAACCCACACTTCATTGTAATATAAACTCTTACTAAACAGGAACAAAGTGTAGTGAATGAGTGTGGTGTGAAAACTCTCTTCGAACGAGCAGCGGACGCCGCCCGGCCGGTAAGTAACTCCTATCCTGTTTATTCCCTTTGTTCCCGTTGCAGTGTTTTCGTACCTTCGCAGAAAATTTACTCCAAGCAATATTGAAACAATTTAAAACATTTAAAATACCAGCCACTGGCTTACGGCTATCTATATTACAACGTCGTTGAAGTCACGCCAATTAAACTCTGAACATTGTAATGTCGTTTACTCATCATCTCATTCAATTTTAATTTTTTTATATCTACCCAAATAAAAAATATATTAAAAAAAGTAGCCCACCGGCATCCGGAACAGGGTCCAAGCTATCAGCGGTCAGGGCCTCAGAAAGAGGAACTTACTAACAATATGCGCCGTATCCAGAAGTACTGCTGTCTGTATCAGGCTCTTGATCCAACCGCCCAACGAGAGCCTCTTTAGATGTTGATCGAGGCTCTTGGCTATTTAAACATTGGCCGTAACTACTATTGGCACAATGACTGCTGAATCAACATATCACAAGGCGACAACCTCGTGTGCTAAGTCTTGTATTTCATTTCTTTATCTTTCTCGGCTTTCACAAGGTTCTCGTCACGCGGGACTGTGATATCAACAATCATTGTATGACGCACTGATCGATCTATCACCACTATGTCCAGCTTATTTGCAACAATAGTCCTGTCGGTGATTATAGATCGATCCCAGTACAATGTGACATGACCATTCTCGAGGACCAGGTCGGGCACATACTTGTAGTATGGTACTTCTGCGTTCTCAAGTTTGTATTTTAGAGGAAGTTGCTGGTGTATAATCCTAGCTACGAGGTTGTGCCTGTGCAAATACTCACCGTTAGCAAGATGAGAACAACCAGAGATAATATGTCAGATACATTCACCGGGACAGTGACATACCCGACAGATGTTAACCGTGCCGTCCTTCACAATATATCTTCTACTAGCTTTCGCCCGCAGCTTCGCTTGCATGAAATTTTGAACCCGTTAAGTGACGATTTTCCATACAAACTTTCATCCCCTATTTAACTCCTTTAGGGGTTGAATTTCGCAAAATCCCGTCTTAGTGGATGCCTACGTTACAAAAGGAACCTACTGTCAAAATTTCAACTTTCTAACCCCAGCGGTTTAGGCTGTGCGTTGATAGATCAGTCAGTCAGTCAGTCAGCTTCTCCTTTTATATGTATAGATAATTGTTCGTCATCGTTACTTCGTCCTTAATTGCACAAACAAAACCTTCGGTTTCTTCGAAGATGTCACCGAATAGTAGCCAGGCTACGGACTCTAGAAAATCTACATCGGGCCCATGAAGGGCCAGGTTAAAGCGTCCGTGAAGCTCAAGCATCAAGTAGTTACTACAGGCTTGCGCCAGTTCTCTTTAGCCAAGGAGAGCGGAGTGAGTCTCTTGTCCAGTGCGACTGCATTGCGATGCATCGCCACGTCGGCTTGGGAGAAGTACTCCCTGAGACTGCACACCCCACGGTTGTGGAGGGTCTAAGCATTTCAAAGCATTTCAAAAGCTTCGACCCCCACACTTCCGCGGGATGTACAGCCTCATCACCGACGAGCGCGGTTATTGCATTCGATACATACATAGATACACTTAAGCATTCATAATTATTATTAATGCTTGCGTGTGTAGATAAATTTATATCTAAAATATAAGTAACACATATCAAGGAGATGTTTTTATCCAACTTACTTACTTAAAATAAATATCAGGCTGGGACATTCTTCGCTCCATTTTTTCCACCTAGCTTGCCAGTGCTTCCCTAGGGCACTGATGAAGTCAGGTCACGGTGTCAAATCTCGCAAACCCTAAAAGCTTTGTACGGTTCACAAAATAAATAGTGGTGCGCTTGGAAATGTAACTCTGCTTTTTAGAAACAGATTTTCGTTAAAATCTCGGACATTTTGTTGTTTTATGTTTCGTTGCTTTTGGGTAAAGTAAAACTGCGAGTAATGTAGAACCATCTTTTAACAAAATTAATTATGACAGCTAAGTATTATTTCCGTGCCTCAGAAAGCAAGTTAAACCGTCGGTCTCGGATATTATACGAATACCTTTGACAGTCGTTACGGGTAGTCAAAAGCCCGAAAGTCTGACAACCAGTCTAACCTTAGGATATCGTGTCTAATGAAACTACTTCTAAGAAAGATTGAAACCGGATTCTACACGTTTTGCCAGTTTCTGGTTATGCAAGGAGCCACTGCCATCTGAGGTCATCTCACACCGATAGTTCAGCCCTTATTAAGCTGTCTCCCACCCAAACTCCCGCCAGTAATTACGCACTAGGCCGAGGTTCGAATCCCGCTAGGAGTTGCCTTTTAGGGCCTTTTCACTGTCATGCGGGTTCGTGCCCGCACCCGCATGCGTGGTGCTCGCAGTTCACCTTTTCGTGCATGTTTCACGCATCACAATAAATACATCTTTGAAAAGGTGAAATTCAGGCGCCACGGGTGCGGGTAACACACGCATGCGGGCACGAACCAGCATGACAGTGAAAAGGCCCTTAGTGTTGTTGTTGATAGTAGTCATGATGTTAGTGTAGTAGTTAGCTTAGTTTAAGTATTTTACTTTTACCGCATTAGCGGGTCTTCAGGTCACGCCAATAACCACCCACTTACGTAGAAAGGGTCCCAAGGACCTAGATGAACCAAGCAGTCATAAAAACATAAAAAAAGTTAAGTATTTTAATTCCCCCAATTGGCTAGACACCCTTCATCATCATCATTCAAGCGAAAGACGTCCACTGCTGGACATAGGCCTCCCCCAAGCTATGCTGGGGGGGTTTGCCATATTCGCCACGCTTGGCAGGCGGGTTGGCGATCGCAGTATGGTTGTTAGTGTGAAATTACAGCGGCAGCTGGTGGGCAGCGGAATCCGCTGGCGGGTAACGCAAACACATAGTTTTTGACTAAGGTGCACCAAGTGCGGGCGGGGCGGGTGAGCGGGAATCGCAGCGGGACAAGCGTGTGTCGTGAGCGGGGCGGGTGGACGGAAGTCAGTTTGCGTTTCCCGCTCGATTTGTTCGGACATGCCGCTGACGACTGAAGATTTAATAAGTGCCGTATTGGCTCGGCCACCTTTGTGGTACTCTAGTGATTCAAATCATTCGAATCGACATGTAATTAAAAAAACTATGGGAAGAAATAAAAATAATAAGCGGAGATTCTCATGATTGCTTTTAGAAATAAAAATCTCACACTTTATACATATAAGCACTAGCTTCCAAATAATCTGACATTATTATTATTATTTCCAATATCGCACGAGGTAGGTACGTCCGGACCGCTCAATCGCCCCGCTGTTACTGTGTTCATCCATGGAAATGTGCGTTTGCCGCTAATTGACCCGCCACCCGCTCCCGCTGCCCGCCCCGCGCCACTGTAATCGCACACTTAAAGTACTCAGAGAACGCTGCTGCCCATCTTCTAGTGAATCGCTTAGTCGCCTTTTACGACACCCACGGGAAGAGATGGGGTAGTGCTATTCTTTACGTCCGGCACCACACGGAAGAGCAATTCTCCTAAAATAAATCTTGATAAATCACAACCGAACCAAGGCCGAACCGTTCATTCAGACAGTTCTCAATTTCAAAAGCTATCAAATTGTTTGACACTAAAAACAAAATCAATCATTTTGAAAGTTTTCGAAAACAAAAACTGTCTGACGGTTGTGGTTCGATTGCGTTTGGCAACAATTTATTTTAGGAGAATTGGGCCCCAGGTCACGCCAATAACTGCCCGGTTACGTAGACTAAACGGTTCGCAAAGACCACCTACAAGCAGAAAAATAAAAAAACTATGTTTATTTGATCTTTCTAACGCGGAAACTAGGTTTTTACGTACTTACCGTGTTATTATTTTAAAATGCACGGATAAAAACTCTAGCTCCCCCGGTTATAATCCCTAAATGGTCTTGTTTTGCGTCATAAAAAGTACTAAGCAGCTTTATTATTTTCCGACTGCACGAAACAACTATAAACACATGATAAAATCGCAACGATGATAAAACTGTACATTAAATGTTTTTGAAAAAAGAGAGAGCAACGAATCCTTCTTTCTTTTTCGAATCGATGATGGTAATAATCCTTTTTTTTTACAGTACTTTAGCCCAATAGGTAGCCACATTTATCGCGGCATCAGTGGCGCTTTTCATGTCCTCCAAAGTGCAAGTGTAGGAACACTTTGGGCATTGAAGCAAATGGGCCATCGTCTGGTCAGGAGCACCGCACTCGCACTGGGTGTCGGAGGGATCTATGATCCCCCATTTTGCTAGGTTATGTTTGCAGCGGCCAACTTGGGTGCGCATCCTAGGAACTACTAATGGCAAAGAGGTAGTTTTTAGAATTTTTGTCTGTTTGTATGTTTAAGCTTCACGCCAGTGCTACTGGAGCTGGACAGATCCTGTTGAAAGGCAGCCACATCTGTTAAAGAGCAGGTCAAGTTATAGGGTAAGTACAATTTATCACGCTGTTGAGTGTGGTTAATGGGCACTAAGGGAGAAGCCACACGATGCGGTGCAGCTCCGGCGCGGCGCCTGAGCGGTGCCGCTGCGGCGTAATACGTACTTTCCATGGGTCGCCGGACCAAGACGAGGGGGGAGGGTGTATAGCAAACCGCAGACGTGTTGACGGAGAGCCGTTCCACACGGAGCGGTGCGGCGCCGTACCGCATCGCGTGGCTCTTGCGATGCCGCGTACTACGTGTTCACGCTGATGCGACAAAAATGTCGCGGTGCGGCGGGGCACCGCACCGCACCGTGTAAAAGTACCCTGCCCTACACAAGTGAAATATACATATTCCCAGTTGTTGAGTCATCCCACTCAACAGTACAGCCGACGCGCGCTACTAGAGGAACGGGGCGCGCACGACGGCTCAAAGGTCAACCCGTCAGCGACCGACTTCTAACCAGTCAGCTGCTACATGCGTTAACGTACAGCCGCGCTCGCGCATATTAACGAATTATTGTTTATACCGTAACCTCAGCATTGTACATCATTTTATAGTTTGTTGTTACATTATATCATTTTTATACAGTCCGCTAGCGTGTGTTATTGATACAACCCAGAGTTATCGTAGCCCCAACATTGGTCCTTCTACCGTTAATTTTGGACCGAAGAAGATACCATCAAGAAGAAAAAACTTTGAAACCAATCCAGTGGTTTATGTATTCAAGTGGTCTTCATCAAGTTCTTCATTGTGCCTGCATTTTGGACTTCGTGAATATCGGCACGGCTTGAAGTTTCAGCCGTCTTAGCTGAGTTCAACCCAACGGACACAGGAAGAATAATTAGTGATTATTGGGATTATGCAAATAAACAACATCACCGAAAGCAAATTCACACTTCAGATTGTCGTCGGGCATTGAGATTGTGCGTGAAGAAATCTCCTCGTCACAGTATAATCATCAGTGGTTTGCATCGAAAAAACCGTGAGATCGTTCCAATTCCTTTATTTCATTAACCCATAATCATAACAACCATCATCCTCATGTTTTATTAATTTTCATCTCATATTAGTTAGAGGTACGGTATTGCTTATTGCAAGTCATTCAATTCATTCTCATCTTCAGTCATAAACACAGAATTTAAACTGTTTCATCTCTTCATAACATCATTTAAATAGTTTAAATACCCATTTTCATCATTATATCTATTCATATTTCATTTATTTTGTTTGTTCGTGAACATTAAAAAAAAATCATAACATTACACAGCAGTTTTGATCAGTATATTAAAGCGCCTAGCATTTTGAAATAGCAATACGCATCCATCCTAGTCTTTGCTTTAATGCTTTTAATTTCTTCAAGGACAACTTGTTGCTAACAATTTTTCATCAGTGACACAAACATTGCTGTATAATCTATCTTTTCTTCCTTTTTAATTTAGTGTTTGAAGCATTGTTTCTATATAACCTTATATTGCAATGGCTGACATGAAAAGCTTCATTAAGAAGCGAGCTTCAATTAAAGCTAAACTTACGCAATTTTCTTCTTATCTAAAAATTTTTCAATCTTCTGAAAAGTTGAGCGAGGTACAAGTTGTTGAAATCGAATATCGGCTTAATATTTTCGAAAACTTATATGAAAAATACGATTCATTACAGAGCGACTTGGAGGAGCTGGTGGATGATCCTAGCGAGCAATATGCGGAACGTGAAGATTTTGAAAAGCAGTACTACGGATTGGTAGCTTCTGCACGCCAGCTGATCAGCAGCAGTCGCAAGCAGCATACGGGAGAATCCATATCCGAGGTTGATTCTTGTACTAAACACACACACAAACATAATTCAATTCGTTTACCTAAGATTGATTTGCCTAAATTCTCCGGTAGTTATCATGATTGGCTGGAATTTAGGGATACGTTCGTTTCCATTATACACAATAACGATAGCATAGACAATATTAATAAACTGCATTATCTTCGTGCTTCTTTGAAGGGTAGTGCTTCTCTTGTGGTTGATAATCTCGACTTCAGATCAGACAACTACGATGCTGCCTGGAAGTTGCTCTGTGATAGGTATGACAACAAGAGATTACTTGTTAATAATCACGTTCAAGCTCTTTTCAATGTGCATACTATCAGTAAGGAATCAAGTAAGTCATTACGTCACATAATTGATACTACAAATAAAAACTTAAGAGCCTTGTCTACCCTAGGTCAACCTGTTGTACACTGGGACACACTCATTATTTATATTATGACCAGTAAACTTGATCAGGTGACTAATCGTGAGTGGGAGGAGCATAGAAACTCCTTATCTGAACCACCAACATTAATGGTTTTTATTGAGTTTCTCAGTAATAGGGCTGACTTGCTCGAGACACTTGAGGAATCTAGGGTGTTAAATTCCAATAGCGAGGGCATACACGTAAAAATTAGCCAATCTAAAAGTTTTTCGGGTTCAACAGAAAACACAAGTAAACCTTTGTCATGTCCCATGTGTCAAAAGGATCATTTTATATTTCAGTGTGAGAAGTTCAGAAACCTCACTGTGCAAGCTCGTATTAAGAAAGCTCAAATTTCCAACGTGTGTCTCAATTGCCTTCGACCAGGTCATAATGCTTATAAATGCAAATTAGGACATTGCAAATATTGTAGTAAGAAACATAATACTTTATTACATTTTGATCACGATGATGTTGTTCCTAATCAACAAAATATTGCACTAGCTGCAAATCACCTTTCTACATCTCGAGTCGTTTTACTTTCCACAGCGCTCGTGAAGGTGTCGGACGCTGAAGGCAACCTTCACACTGCACGAGTCTTGCTGGATAATGGAAGTACGGCTAACTTCATATCAGAAGATTTTGCTCGTAAGATAAACATTCTTACTTATAATGTCGAGTCCAAGGTAAGAGGAATAAATGATCAATCCTCTTATTGTGCACAAGGGTGTTCAATTTCTTTAAAATCGGTCAACAGTGACTTTAACGTTGACATTGAATGCTTCGTCTTGTCCAAGATTTCATCATCAGTACCAAATACGTTTATTGATGCACACAATATATGTATACCTACCAACCTAGTTCTTGCCGATCCTCAATTTTATATTCCGTCTTCGATCGACATGCTTGTCGGCGCGGCAGTATTTTGGGACGTTATAGGCACTAACCGTATAGCATTGGGTAAATCTATGCCCACTTTATTTGATTCGAAATTAGGTTGGATCTTAACGGGCGTCATACATCAATCGAACTCCTCTTCTCATCTTTGTATGCTTGCAGATAATTTACAGCCAGACTTAGATCGTTTTTGGGAATTAGATTCAGTCTCTTTAAAACACAAACTCAGCTGCGAAGAGCGGGCCTGTGAACAACTCTTCGTAGAGTCCACTTACCGCGACGCGGATGGACGGTTTGTGGTAAACATTCTTCTTAAAGAATCACCTGAAGTGTTAGGTGATTCATTCGCAATGGCTAAGTGTCGTTTCTTAGCCCTTGAACGTCGTTTAGTTAGAGATCCTCATTTTAAACGACTATATGTCGACTTCATGAACGAGTACATCGACTTAGGCCATATGTCTGAACATAGTCATCGAACTCATAACTTGACATTTTCAAATTATTTACCGCATCATGGGGTTTTGAAAGAATCGAGCTCCACAACTAAATTGAGAGTCGTCTTCGATGCTTCGGCCGTCACTACGTCAGGTAAATCCTTCAATCAAATCCAGATGGTGGGTTCCTCTTTGCAGGATGATTTATTATCAATCTTACTTAGATTCCGTCAACATAAGATTGTTGTAAGTGCGGACATCGAGAAGATGTATCGCCAAACACTCGTTAATGATATTCATCGACCTTTGCAAAAGATTCTTTGGAGGGAAAAGCCTACTCATAAATTAAAAACGTATACATTAAATACCGTGACGTATGGCACCGCATCGGCGCCTTTTTTGGCCACTAGGTGTTTGATTCAGCTGGCTGAGGAGTGCGATGATTTGTCAACGCGATTTACAATAGCGCATGACTTTTATGTGGATGATTACCTATCTGGAGGATCATCTGTCACAGAGACGTTGAATAAGTGTCGTCAAGTTATCGCTGTTCTTCAATCAGCTAAATACAATCTACGTAAATGGCAATCTAACTCACGTGAAGTATTACAAGCTCTTTGCGCGGATCTTGTTACTTCTGATTTCGTAAATCTCAGCGATAACGACATTTCCAAAACTTTAGGATTGAACTGGAGGTGTTCAAGCGATACATTTTCGTTTACAATAAATTTGACCTCTAGTGACATCGCTACAAAACGTAAAATTTTATCAGTCATAGCACAGATCTTTGACCCTATAGGTTTAGTCGTTCCATGCATTGTTGAAGCCAAAATAATCATGCAGCATCTGTGGCTTGCAAAGTGTTCTTGGGATGAGCCTGTTCCAGAACAGATTCAGCATACCTGGAATGAATTTAAAAATAGTTTACCTCTTTTAAATGAGTTTAAGATACCTCGGTGGATAACATGTGAATCACCGTCTTCTTTACAATTGCATGTTTTCACCGATGCATCTGAAAGGGCTTATGGTGCATGTTTGTATGTCCGTAGCGTATCGCAAAGTGGTGAGGTTCATACTCATCTTCTTACCGCTAAAAGTAAGGTAGCTCCGGTCAAATCAACGACCATACCTCGACTTGAACTTTGTGCTGCTTTGATAGGTTCAAGGTTGTATTTAAAGGTACGTCAGTCACTTACCTTACATATTGATGAAGTGTATTTTTGGTGTGACTCCACCATTGTGTTAGGTTGGTTATCTGCATCACCGACGCATCTGAAGACCTTTGTTCGGCATCGGGTGTCTGAAATTCAGGAAACCGCGGGAGGCAGGGCTTGGCGCTATGTACCGTCACTTGAAAACCCCGCAGACCTCACTTCGCGAGGACTCAGAGCTGATAAGCTGTTATCTTCTTCGTTATGGTGGTCAGGACCACAATTCCTTCACAGAGATGTCTCTTCATGGCCTCAATTTCCTAAGCCACATCAACAGGAATTTACAAATTTACCGGAAACAGTTACGTGTTATCATGTTGACACTTCAGGTCATACTGAAAATCTTCTTTCTAAATTATGGTCAACATATTCCGATTTTTACAAAATACAGCGTTTGACAGCATATCTTATTCGATTTATTAATATTAAATTTAAGAAACAATCATCTGGTCCAGGTCCTCTTACATCTAAAGAATTAAATAGTGCATTGTATGTTTTATTAAGATTTAGCCAACAGGAATCGTTTCCTGAAGAATATAAACTTCTCTTAAACAATAAAGACTTACCAGCCAAGAATAAACTGCTATCACTGTCTCCATTTTTCGACAAAACTTCGCATCTAATTCGTTTTGGAGGCAGGTTAAATAATTCATTTTACGATTTTAATATTAAGCATCCAATTATTTTATCGAGTTCACATACTATTTGCAAGTTATTATTTGACATGTATCACTTGCGACTTCTGCATCCTGGACCTCAACTCTTACTTGCCACGATTCGCCACCACTATTATCCTATTGGAGGTAGAGCTTTGGCTAAAAAGATTACACATCAGTGCGTAAAGTGTTGTAGGATCAAGGCTAACATCGTCCAACCTATTATGGGTAACTTACCAGAGCAGCGTCTACATTTAGAATTTCCCTTTTTAGATTCAGGGGTCGACTACGCCGGCCCAATCATGATAGCTGACCGTAAAGGTCGGGGATGCAGACTCATAAAATCCTTCATATGTGTGTTTGTGTGTTTAGCTACGAGAGCTGTCCATCTCGAACTTGTGTCGGACCTCACGAAGGATGCTTTCTTAGCTGCCATGAACCGTTTTATTGCTCGTCGGGGTAAGCCACGTAATATCTTTTCCGACAACGGCACAACGTTCGTTGGTGCTTTTAATGAGTTGGCCAGACTTCTTTCACAAGATTTAAACTTCAGCGAGATCGATCCTGGTATCAACTTTTCATTTATCCCCGCATATACTCCTCATTTTGGCGGATTATGGGAGTCCGCAGTCAAGTCTACCAAACACCACCTCAGACGCATTCTAGGCTTGACAAATTTAACTTTTGAAGAGATGGCAACATGCTTAATTCAGGTTGAGGCTATCTTAAATTCAAGGCCCTTAACTCCACTTTCCAACGACCCTTCAGACCTTACCCCACTAACACCGGCACATTTCCTTATTGGACGTTCGCTCATTATGCTGCCTCACCTACAGATCCAGAATGTCAACGTCACTAACTTGCAACGGTTTCGTCGCATAGAATATTTAAAGCAACATTTTTGGACTCGCTTTTCCCATGAATATATTCTATGGCTTCAGGAGCGAACTAAATGGTGCCGATCTTCGGGGGAGCTGAAGGAAGGAACTCTTGTCGTCATCAAGGATAAAACCTCGCCTCCTTTATTATGGCTTTTAGGACGCATCACTAAGGTGCTTCCTGGCAGAGATGGCATCGCGAGGGTCGCCGACATCCGTACACGCAAGGGAGTCATTCGAAGAGCCTTCAACACAATCTGCCCGCTGCCAGTTGCCTGCTGTTGAAGACACTTCAACCGGGGGAGTATGTTGAGTCATCCCACTCAACAGTACAGCCGACGCGCGCTACTAGAGGAACGGGGCGCGCACGACGGCTCAAAGGTCAACCCGTCAGCGACCGACTTCTAACCAGTCAGCTGCTACATGCGTTAACGTACAGCCGCGCTCGCGCATATTAACGAATTATTGTTTATACCGTAACCTCAGCATTGTACATCATTTTATAGTTTGTTGTTACATTATATCATTTTTATACAGTCCGCTAGCGTGTGTTATTGATACAACCCAGAGTTATCGTAGCCCCAACACCAGTCCTTTGACCGACACAGCAGTTGTGTGCAGTGAAGCAGGTGTTGAGCAGTTGGAGGTGATGGCGACCAAAGAGGGAGCAGAGAGGGAGAGAGAGGCAGCTGCCACTCACCCTTCTCGCGCCAGAGGCACCAGGCACCGGATGATTCGCGACAGGGCATCCTTGAGGATTTTCTCACGAAATGGATTAAAGTACATTGTTTAGTTGTTACGACACAATGTTGTTTTCCGACTTCCACGCGCACAAAGTCGCGGGCACTAAGTCATAAATATAAACTCCCATTCTTCAGCCGTTTTAGCCTCAATAAATACACATTTAAATGCGACAATGCTGTAAACAGCTAACTTTTGCACAAAACACGTTCAAACAAATGGTTGTTAGCATATGGAAACAAATGCCAAGTTTCAATCCATAATAAAATGTAATGTACTGAGTGCATTATGCATGACGAAACTCAACCCGCGAATTTCAACCCTGCTCTTCTAGCTTTTGGGTTGAAATAGAAATGGCTAGATTTCAGGAAGCTAGGAACATGTTTGAAAGTATGTTGATGCTTAGTTTTTAGTGGATATCAGTTCAGGAAAATAAAATGATATTTTTAAGTTAGAAATGTAATTTTGTAGGAATTGTACTTGTATTTTTGTTTGTGTTATTGGAAAGATGTGAGCTTTGTTTTGTTTGCATTGTATTATTTTAACCAACTTCGAAAAGTAGGAGTTTTTTTTTTGTATACGTTCTTTTCTCGGATATTTTTGAACCGATTTGAGTAATTATTTTTTCATTTGCTGCGGTATTATTAAGTTTGGTTGAGTAGTTTTTTTATACACTATTACTATTGTATAAAAAAACACGAAAAAATACTTAAAACGCGTAATAAACAGTATTCGTGGTGGCCCGGAGGTTACAGACCCGCTTGTTAAGCACCGGGTTGCGGGTTCAAACCCAGGCATGTACCAACGTGACTTTTTCAATGTCATAAATGTACTTTCTTAGTTAATCTAAGACACCACTGACATACGATGAAGGAAAACATCGTGAGGAAACCTGGACTTAATGTTCTGAAATCGCCAACCCGCAGTGAGCAAGCGTGGTGATCAATGCTCGTTCCTTCTCTGTATGAGAAGAGGCCTTTGCCCAGCAGTGGGACAGTTACGGGCTATTTTTTTCATTTTTTTTTTTACAATTAGTTTGAAAATGAATACACGACGAGTTGTAGTAGTCGTCCACGAATTAGTACAATATTATGATTGTAATTTTTACCACTAAAAAGTATTAAATAAAAGTTTAAAAAAAGTAAAAACTGACTGAACGGTTTCAGAAGCTTGAGTTTGAGCGTAGAATTGCACTGACTTCTGAAACTGTATTTTTTTTAATATAGTGATAATTTTACTCCTTTCAATTATTAGGTACTTTTTTTTATTCCTAGGGTAGTATGTTACTCTACTGTTCAGTCCTGTGTCGAGTGAAGTGACATTAAGTAGTAGGTCCTATGGAGAAGAGCCGGTAAGAAACATAAGAAAACTCTTTAAAAATTAAATGGTTAGACAATTTTCATTGTAGTAATGTAAGAACAGTGCAGATTTTCTACATGCAGTTAACAACATAAAAGTAATGAGAAAGTTAGCCTTTTAAAACGATTGCCATAGCAGTTACGAGCTGACTAGTCCCAACAGACAGCACCCGTTCACGAGAATGACGCAGCCATCAGCGTCGCTCAGCTCAACCATGTTGCAGGAAACTCAACGACCAGATCAACCACGCCACCATCAGCAGGACATTTTAGTGAGCATTACAGACTCATTCCGATAAACAATAGGCAGTCAAATATTAAGAATGAAAGTGTAACATTATCCGCTGCATCATATCATCATATCAGCCTAATGCCCACTGCTGAACGTAGGCCTCCCCCAGAGATCGCCAACCATCCCGTTCTTGGGCAGCTCGCATGCATCCTCTGCCAACCACCTTCTTCAAATCGTCGGTCCATCGTGCCGCAGGGCATCCCACACTACGTTTGCCCAAACGCGGTCTCCACTCTAACACGTGTCTGCTCCATCTACCATCTGCCCGTCTGAAGACATGGCCGGCCCAATACGCGCAATGTCGGTGACTTTAGTTCTCTGGCGAATGATTTCATTGCGAATTCTATCCACCAGAGAAACCCCGAGCATCGCACTCTCCATGGATAGCACCAGAAGATCATGTTACATATAACATGCAGCATACTGCATGACCCTCACATTTTACAGCTTTGCGGAGGTATTAATAGAATAATATAATAACACTTGCACAGACACAACCTGGTGGCCAGGATTATTCATTAGCAACTTGCTTAAAAAAAATAACCTTGTCGAATCGGAAGTACCGATTTCATCGAATGGTTAATAAATCAAACATTCAATAAATCGAACACTCAATACATCGAGTGTTCAAAATATCGAATGTTTGTTTGATCGAACGTTCAAAATATCGAATGTTTGTTTCATTGAACGTTCATCGTATCGCATATTCACTATATCGAAATATTAACATACTGATTACTTATTATATTGAATATTTAAAAACACTTGCATGGGTTTGAACCCAAAACCCGGTGCATATAACAAGTGGATCTGTAACCTCAGGGCCAACACGATATTTAATTTAATTAATAATTAAAAAACAAAAAAAAAAGATTAAGCTGTGTTTTTCTTCGGATTAGCCGTAATTTTTGTATACTAATATTCAATATAATAAGTAGTCAGTATGTTAATATTTCGATATAATGAATATGCGACGCGTTGAATGTTCAATGAAACAAACATTCGATATTTTAAACGTTCGATCAAACAAACATTCGATATTTTGAACACTCGATGTATTGAGTGTTCGATGTAATGAATGTTCGATTTATTAACCATTCGATGAAATGAACGTTCGACTATTTGAACATTCGATTTTATAGTGTTCGATCAATTGATATTCGATTTTTTGGCATTCGATATGGCGTAGTACACCCCCGTACTACAGGTATGTGTCCGACCCAGTTCTCGAGAATGGTCATGCCACATTATACTGGGATCAATCTATTATCACTGACAGGACTATTGTTGCCCATAAGCCTGATATAGTGGTAATAGATCGAGCAGAGCGCCGCACAATGATTGTTGATATCACGGTCCCACATGACGAGAACCTCATGAAAGCTGAGAAAGATAAACAAATAAATATCTTGATCTAGCACACGAGGTTGTCGGCATGTGAGATGTGGACTCAGCAGTCACTGTTCCGATAGTCGTTACGGCGAATGGCCTAATAGCCAAGAGCCTCGATCAACACCTTAAGAGGCTCTTGTTGGACGGCTGGATCAAGGGCTCGATGCAAAAAGCAGTACTCCTAGATACGGCACGCATAGTGAGGAGGTTCCTTTCTCTGGAGCCTTGATTGCCGGCAGCTTGGACCCCGTTCCCGATGCCTGTGGGCTACTATATTTTTAAATGTTTTTGTTTTTTATGTTAAAATATTTAAAAATGTAATTTAAGTAATATGTATTTCAATGAATAAAGGAATAATATTAATACTACTGTTGGCCTGGTGTGTACGTACCAGAAGCCAAACTCAGTAGTCTGAAGGTACTTTATTTAATCAAGAACGGACAGGTAAACATCACTCGGATTTACTTTAGACATGTGCGTCACGCCCAAAGGAAATTGAACGGCGCTAATATCCTGAGAATTGATAGGAGGTACTGGCGTGTTAGATATTTAGATACTGTGTTGTATATGTTACAGTCAAAATTCTTAACCAGTCAAAAGTATTTTTGGCTGCAAAGAACAGTCAAAAGTACCTTTAAATGAAAAATATTGGTTATTAGTTCTTTTGACTAAAAAAATATCGGATAATAGTGGTTTTGACCACGAGTGTTAGTCCACCTCTTTTGAGCTTTTCTGTATTTAGTAAAAAGTGTTTGATAAGTGTTTGCAAAATCGTTTATACAAAATACTCATAATGAGAAAATAGAAAATAAACGATTTAATAAAATATAAGCTAACAGAAACTATTTGTTTGGTAATTTTCACAAATCTCTTTAAATTTTTAAGAGTTTTGACGGACAGTCTGAACTACTAACCGGTCAAAAATACTTTGGACTGTAGGCTTTAGTCAAAAGTGCTTTAGACCAACGTCTTTAGTCAAAAGTACTTTTGACTGTTTTTTTTCCAGTTAAAAGTACTTTTTTAATGTCGGTCATCATCGTGAGTGGACACGAGTCCCTTGGCAGCAGAAATAAGCGGTCGAATAGACCCCTCCACAGTCAAAAGATTTGAATTGACCTAATTTGAAGACAAAGTTACGCTGTGTGTGTGTGTGGGCCGTTCACATCTCGTAATCTTACGTATTACCTACTCTTTCTGCTAATGCGTACATAATTCGTTTTTATTTTATAAAAATTAATAGTAAAAAAACTTTTTAAAATCAGGCATTTATTTTATTGCTCTAAAAAGAAGAAAATAAACTTTAAATTAAAACAAACCAATCAATTTAGCACATGTATTACACAATTTATTAAATTATATAAAAAGCTTGTCGCAAGATTTACCTGTGTACTAACTAGTCGTGCTTGACATACTTATTATAAGTAATTCTATGAAAGAAAATGCTTCCTATAAAATATGCAAATCTCGCGACAAGCTTTTATATCATTTAATAAATTGTGTAATACATGTACTAAATTGATTGGTTTGATTTAATTTAAAGTTTATACTCTTCTTTTTAGGGCAATTAAATAAAATGTTTTTATTAAAAAGTTTTGTTTACCATTCATTTATTTTTTAGTTATGTTATAATTGGGAATATTTATAAGTCTGTTTTCGTGTTCTCCTAAGCAAGCCTTTTCATTTGATACCCATACTGTGGTTGTACAGAAAAAATAACTAGTCCGCCATTTTGGATGATCCGCTATATTGGAATCAGAATGACGTCACATAGGTAAGCATGCATTGTCATCCAAAATAAGCGTGTGTATCAAATTTCAGCTCAATCGGTTATAGATAACTGATTTAAAATTCAGTTGCAAGATTCCACCCGGACAAACATTAACAACAAACATACATTGCCAGTTAAATAAAAGCTTGTAAAAACAGGATTGACTAAATTAACAGTTTCGCAATAACACTCCAAATTCAAATAAAGGTTCTAGGAATTCTAACAAAAACAATACTCACATTATTCGGACGTTTTGTTATACCTATATATTTGGTTGAAATGCAATTTTCAACGAATTCTTTTTACTGAAACGTATCGCTACGCGGGGTTGAAATTAAATTTCAACTTCGCTTTTTGTGATTTTAACTTTAGTTTCACGGTGTCGCGCATCGTGATTCTAACTGGAGATAGGGTTGGGCAAATTTTTAGGAAGGAAGTTTTCAATCCGTTTGGTGGGATGAAATAAATGTTTCAGTCATTTCGGGTTGAGTGATGTTGATTTTATTTTGATTGATGAGGATTCTGTATTCTTGCTATTACTATAAATTGGGGAATTATTAATCGCGCGAATAAATAATATATGGAAGACTGTTAATGAGATACTTTAATACTAAACCGAGCGGCTTTAAAATATATTTGCGAAAAATTAACTTAACTGGCGAAAAATTATGAATGATTAAAATTCGTAAAATGAGCTACTAGCAGTGGGAAACAGTTAATCTAAGCTAGCAACTAAAATTCCAAGTGTCCGAATTAAATACTAATTTGGGCGAAAAAAATACTGAGTGGGCGAAAAAATACATTTCCTTACCCCGACACGGATAGGTTAGGTTCGAAGGGGATGGGGGGAGGGGATCATCCACTTCGTGTTAGGTTACTTTAAACCCTGCAGACAGAAATAGGAGCCCCGCACAGCGGGGTTCCGTCGACGCTCCTTTGGAAACCCAAACAACCTTACAGACATACAACAATAATGTGAGTGAAATTTGTTTGCTTAAGAATTATTATGCTGATCGTTTTGAATAACTAGTACCTCAAATTCGTAATTTTAAGTCGCCGTTTTCAATATTTGTGTTCGCCTTCAGTCTTTCGCCCACTTAGTATTTCAGTACGCCATAATCAGTATTTTTGACACTCTTGCTTTGAATTTATATTCGATCGTTTAAATACTAGCCCTATAAATTTGTTTTGATAGAAGAGCGAAGTCAATCATGAATACAAATACACGATGTCGTAATTAGTGTCAAATAGTTAAACACATGATTGTACTCATTACAAACAACTTTCTCAAAGAAACAAAAAAATTTTTGTTAACTTAAAGAGGACATCAAAATATTATTTTGCGTCACTGTTGGCTGGAGGCGTCCCCAGAAGACTGGCAGCGTTGCCACGTTAATTGTCAACGCTAATTCTTTGGCCAAAAAATAAGCCAGGCCTTTAGTCACGTCAAGTGTCGACCAGTCTTCTTCCGATATCCTTAAAGTCAATCATTTTACTCAAGAAATATTATGGTTTTATTTATTTTTATTATATTTAATGAGTAACTTTGTTAACCCTTTCTCTGTCACGTGAATCACGTATGATAATCGGCATTGTTTAACTATTGTGTCTGCTATCTGGACAGTGAACCTGTTAATATACCTTCTTATTACAAAATATGGTCTAAGAAAAACCCAGGTTTTTAGATAGCCCGTTCTCTTTTTGTTACATGACGCTAGAGAGAGATGGATATTTTTTAAATCTGGATTTATGTTATTTTCGATTTAAGCCAACTTTTGGAATAAGGAGGATAGCTTTTACGCTGTAAGTGTTTACTAATTAGTGTTAATTTCTTTTTCTATAAATAACTATACATAAAATATAACAACGTATTTAAATAAATTAAGTCGCACGTGACAACCCCGACAACGCTGTCCACGCTCTGTATTTTCTAATGTTTCATAAATGGCACTTGCCGCGCGTTCCGCTAATATATCATATGGAGCAACATACATTCACTCCCTCCGCCTCGCTACACACCGTAGTGTAGCAGTGAAAATAAAATAAAATGTTACATTGTATCGGGTTTGTTATTTGATAGATAAAATATTTGTTTAGTTCAACAAAAGATACAAAACACAATAACACTGTTAGTTACAAAACAAATTAAAGAAAAGAAAACTCAAATTAAAATCCGATATTATCACAGTAATTGTTTTCCGATGACTATTAGGATATAATTATAATAAGTTGCCCGAATCACTAAGGTCACTTCCATTCAAAATTCTCAAACGGAAATTATATTCTTGGCTAGTACAAAAAGCATTTTATTCAATTAATGACTTCTTAAGCTCAAGTATTAAGTAAAAGTCAATATCGTCCTTCTAACGTTTCCATTTCATTACTTTATAATATTATAAAACCTTTTGTTACTTTTGATTTGTTAATAGTAATTTATGATTATTTATGGTTTACTCACGTGCATTTTTCGGGATTGCCCGACTAGTTTCGGACCCAAACAGAGCCCTTAAACTGCGCTGAGCTGAACACGCGGCGAGGTCGCGAGACGAACTCTTAATAGTAATTACCCTCAATTAACAATTGTATTGTATTCTTTTGTATTTGCAATTATATGGTCAAAATAATGTATTGGAATTGGAACTGTCATGACACCCTAAAATCTGTCGCAATCTACATTTTTAAGCAAATAAATCACTGACTTTGAAAAAAACAATTAAAAAGGAAGAGGGTGACACCGAATAATTTACTCACTCTAAGCTATAATTATATTTTCGAGCCGTTTCGGGTCGAAATACTCGGGTCGTGGGGTTGAAGTGCCCAACTTCTGTAGATGTTGCAAGGCGGCTAGTCGACACTTCCCGTGACCCGAAGGCTGAACTCTACTTTGGTCAAAGGATTAGCATTGCCATACAATGTGGCAATGCTGCCAGCCTTCTGGGCACGTTACCAGTCGACAGCGATGCGGATGAATATCTTGATGCCCTATTTTAATTTATAGTTTTAATAGGATGTATTTTTCTTTATTTGTATATACTTTTATTTGTAATAATTCTTAGCTATCATTTGACATACGTTTCGTTTTGATCGATTGTATTGTATATAAAAGGTTTCGGATTCGTTTACGAATTTGTGTAATTTCTTCAAACCACGTGATCTACTAGTGACACTGATTGATCTTGCATAGGTTTTTTTCAGAATCAACAAAAACAGTTTTCTTATAACGAAACATAGTATTCTGTATCTGAGTAATTTTAGCGTCCCGAGTTAACTGTTACATTTTTATAACATAAATAATTGTTTTGGCGAAAAAGTTTTTTTTGTTTTTAATCGATCTAAATCCCATGCAAGGTTAATCTTTACCATTAATAGATCATGTGGTTTGAAGGAATTACACGAATTCGTTTACACCCTGTATAGTATTGTATAGTATTTTTATGGATATTGTTCTTTTATGTTACAAAGTTACATTACAGTGTAACGTGCCAAAAAGTTACGCTTTAGTAATTTAATATTTTGTAAATGAAAAATGTGCGCGTTGTAAGTCGCAGAGCACTCTAACCAATTTATTATTTTTAACTTGGCAACTCTCGGTACAATTTTAAGAGAAGTTTTTAAATAACTCTGTTTTTCGCGTTACATGCTTAGGAAATGTACATTTTTGTTTTCAAGTTCTAAGATGGTTTCTAAAAGAAATTGGCTGTGAAAAGTTTTGTGATTAATTTTATTATAATTATTAGCCCATGTGATAGTGTCCCGGAGGTTACTACTACCGCTTGTTAAGCACCGGGTTGCGGGTTCAAACCCAGGCATGTTTCAATGTGACTTTTTCAATTTCATATGTGTGGGAAAAGGCAAAAATTCAATAAAACACAAGTTTGAAGAAAGTTAAATCAATTTTAATAAGCTATACTCGTACTTAGTTTAGTTTATAAATCACATATTTAGCACATAAGATCACTTTATTCTTAATTCTAAATAACAAAAAATAATCAATATATAAAAGTTATGTTTTTACGGTTTCGCCCCACCCCTTGTCCAAAACCGGGTGTACCCAAATCTTATACCCGATTTTGGCCCTTAACTGTGGCAGAAATGAATCTCATCAAGATCTTCAGGTTCCCAACAATCCCAACCCGTGCCGCCTTCATGGGCCCAGTTCTTACATTTAAGACATTGCACTCATGCATCGCTCCTTCGCGAGTACACTTTTTAATTCCAAAGAATATTAGATCAATTGACGATAAAAGCGTTTTTCTAATTTATTGTTGTCGAGCACGCACCTACGTCATTAAAAGTTTGTTGACAAACTAATCCGAGTGCCCAAAAGCAGCTAGCGAACGCGCGCCTAAATTTGAAACGTGTAAGAGGCTACACTGCCTTGTCCCGGTTTTACCCCCATACCCGGTTTTGGACTAATCTCCCCTACTTTTATAGTTAATCTAAGACGCCACTGACATACGGTGAAGGCAAACATTGTGAGGAAATCTGGACTTAACGGTCTGAAATCGCCAACCCGCAGTGAGCAAGCATGGTGCTCGTTCCTTCTCTGTATGAGAAGAAGCCTTTGCTCAGCAGTGGGACGGTTACAGACACAAGTAATGAGCGTGTTATGTATGTTTAATGTAAGCAAATAAATCAAAATGTAATCTAAACCTCTGAACATTATTTTCACATGTAAACATAAATGCAAATTATTTCATTTTATTTCTACACATATTAGCTCAATGGCGTATCATTAAATATATAACACTACGTGTGACTGTCCCTACGACCTTAGTATGCCACTCAAATCGTACTACACGTTCTCACTCTATTGTCATGTTAGTTTTAATAATAAAAAATGATAACACGTCCCTTTTAAATGGAGCTGAAGAAAGTACTTTAAATACTGAAAATAGCGAATTTTACTTAAGGGATTTCATTTTATTTGTTGAAGTAAGGAATACTGTATTCATAATTTTTTAAGCCTGGCTTTTTTCGTACCGACTGAAATATGTTAAAAACAGCTTGTATTTTTGTGGCATCCGTTGATTAATATAGCACCACGCCTGTATTCCCCAAGGGGTTGGGCTAGATGTGATCCGTAATGGAGGAGTGGCTGGAGAGGCGGCATGGCGCCCTCAGCTTTCGGCTGACGCAGGTGCTCTCGGAACATGGCTGTTTCGGGAAGTACCTGTGTCGCATAGGCCGGGAGCAGACGCCCGGATGTCACCGCGTCGATTGCCCCGAGGATACAGCGCTGCACACGCTGCAGGCGTGCATTGCGTGGGCAACGCGGCGCCGTGAACTAGTCACGGCAGTCGATGGTGACCTCTCGCTTCTGGTCGTGGTTCTGTCCATGGTCGGGAGCGAGAGTGTGTGGGAAGTCGTCACCTCTTTTTGCGAGGAGGTGATGGCGACCAAGGAGGGAGCGGAGAGGGACAAAGAGGCGACTGCCACTCTTCCTTCCCGCGTCAGACGCACCGGGCACCGCCGGAGGGCGCGCGAATATCTCCGGCCACCCTAGTGTATGGCCTGCGGGCGGTGGGTTAGGGGGGAACCCGTCACCCGACCAGTATCAGGCACGAGAAGGCGGTGCGCCGTGTTCCACGCGCGCCTCACAGGAGGACGTGGGGCGAGGCCCCACAGAATGAGAGGTCCGCCAGGGGCTGGTGGACCGAGGCCTGCCGGGGCTGCGAATCCCGCGACCCCGGCCATAAGAGTCCGGCATAGCCCCTCGCCTTCCCCAGGGCGAAGGGTATCAATGAGAAATTTACCAGGTTTAAAAAAAAGGGATGGCAGATGTCTGCCCGGGTCGCGGTGCATGCTGCTGCAAATCCCGCGACCCCAGCCATAAGGTCAGGAGAAGGAACACCGTGGGTTGTTTGTCGGTGAGGGTCCGGCATAATCTCTCGCCTGCCCATGGCAATAACACTTTGTCCGACCTGGGGCTCGAACCGAGGACCTAACGCTCAGCAGTCGCTCTTGCGACCACTAGACCAACGAGGCAGTCGATACGAGATAATGTATAACTTATCTCGTTACGAGATTATGCGATGAGAATATTATGTCGCGTTGTGCATTTTGTGACTACACACACCATCAACAACTTAATACTGCCCTTTTCGAGTATAAGTAGTAATATCCTAAAAGTATAATTATCACTTATTTACTTCGTCTAAGGTCGTGTGTGTAACATATTGGTGCCTAGTCTGAGACTACGACAATATTATTAGCTTTGTGTTTACATGAAACAGATGATATTGGCGGCTTCATTAAAAGGATATTTTAGGTACTAGGCGCTGTGTTAATCAATGGCAGACTATTAAGTACATTTTTATTTATTGTATAGAGTTGTTCGGAAAGTAATTTCGTTATTTCCCAACGGACAGGACAGGACTTCATTGTTTTTTTCACAGCCAATTTCACACTTAAGCCGCTCAGTCACTACCTATACCGGGTGGAATCGTTAAGTGTCAACAGACGATTTTTCCGTCAATTGAAGAGATATATAAAAAGTTAAGGCTATTATTAAAACTAGACTACAAGGAAAATAAAGTTATACAAATAACTTCAGGAAAAATAAAAGCCAGATATTGAAAATTTTGTTTTTCGCTCCCTTCGTACATTTAGTATGAGAATTTCTTTCAATTGATTATACCAATCATACCAACGTAATCTCTCTCTTCCTTACTGTTAATATGGCGGCGGGGTTAGCCTTACTCGACTTCGGTCTATCTTAGTTATCTCTGTAATAAAGCTTCATATCACCAAATTCCTGAGCACTACCTAAATCTAACCCAGGATTTCAAACAGAAAACAGACAGATTTTGTAGTTCCAGATTGCCTACGTAATGCGACAGCCTATTATTTTCATGTCTACAAAATAATAATAATATTGCAACCAGTTTGTTTAACTTTTAAAAATACTAATAGTTCAATGACAATGATCCTTATTACATGTCGCTAAATACCGTCATGTCGAACTTGTGGCTGTATAACAGAACTGCTCTGCCTACGGTTTAAGGGAATAGGCATTAGGTGTATTTTTTTAATTAATTAAATAAAAAATCCAAGAACATTTTTTTTGAAGTTGGATCTCAAAGCTTAATCCATAGCTTTTTTTTAGGTAATAACTTGTTATTTTTCGATTTCAGATCGTTCAATTGATTAAAAGTTTAAATAAAAAATGTTGCCGACTTTGTCAGTTACAAGAAAGACGTTATCATTTTTTTTATTGAGTTATTAATCCTGCCATTCTGTAAACAATTCAGCTCGAAAATAAAATGCAAAAAAAATATAAGCTTCTTGATTATCTCATAAACAAAAATATCATACTAAATGTACGGAAGTAGGTAAAATCAAAATTCTTGATATATGGCGGTTATTTTTTCAAAAATATTTATGTTATTTTAGTTTCTAGGCGGCCTAGTTTTGATATTAGCCATAAGTTTAGAAATATTTCCTAAACTGACGGAATAATCGCCTGTTGACACTTAACGATTCTACCCTGTATATTTTGACAGCTGATAAAGCAAGGCTTGCTTGTTAAAAAGTTTGATTGATTCTGCTCCGTCGGTCCCGGGTGTCATAAGAATACCATGACAGTCGTTACGGGTAATCAGAAGCCCGAAAGTCTGACAACCAGTCTAACGGCATTGCCCAGTAACTGCGTAGCAGAGGTCTGATGGCAGTCGCTCCGTGTAAAACACTGGTATTCAGCTGCATCTGGTTAGACTGGAAGGTGACCCCAACATAGTTAGGAAAGGCTTGGAGGAAGAAGCAGATCAATTACTTAGAAGTTGAAGTAAGTGTATGTAGAGGTAAGTGTATGCAGGGTACGCCCCTCCAACATCTGTCTTGAGTGTGTGTGCATATGCGAACGAGTCACCATGTTTTGTATGAGATATTTAGTAGATTTAAGGTCACAGCTCATTAGAGCCACCATCCGACCCGCATCGTCTCGCCTCGTGCGGTTAGTATTCTTTATATGAACTTGTATGGATGTGCACTCACTACATCAACTCCGTAGCTTCACCGGATCGTCTCGGGCGTATGCCGTGACGACGAGTTGACTACTTGGTGACAACTCGCTGCTCGCATGCTTGCCTTGCGGTGCTGCGCATTGCCAAAGCACAAGTCCCGAGTGAACCGCGCGCTGCCATCGAGTGGACTCCTTCGACGACTCTTCTGGTTGACCTCGCGACGTTTACTGGTGATAACGCGGCGTCCACCCGTGAACTACCTGCTGACAACGAGTGGACGCCGCCGCGCCGAGCGACGAGGCGATGCGAGTCGGGTGCCGGGTGGCTCTAATGAGATGTGATCTTTAGTGCATAATTAAAGTGACCGTTCGACAAGACGCACGTGTGTAATTAATATAAACCTCCAAACGGTACCCGTAGTACATATTACTTCTATGACGGTACCATAATGTAATTAGCGACGTCAAATCTGTCGAGCGACTGATCCATGTGTTTGTTTAAGTTTGGCCTACAGTTGCAGAATGCACACGTCTGTGTTGAACGAATGATGCGTTGTAAATATTCTTTCTTCTTACTTGCAGTGCCAATGAAGGGGCGTGGATTGTGGTTGATCTCTAAAGTAGTATTATACAAAAAAATAAAAACACCAAAATAAAACATAATTTTTAATGGCTTTTCACATAAAATAACATCATCATATTTCGAAATTATTTAAACAGCGTTCTTAAAACAGAAATACTAAGATGCAAAAAAAAGAATTCACGAAACCTGAGCCGTGCTGTGTCGCGGAAGTTTTACATCGTCCGAGGGGGCTTGTGGGGGTCAGGGGGGCTCTTGGGGTATGAGAAGGGGGGTCTTATCTTCGCCTGAGGGCTTTGAAGACTTGTGATGGTATAAGTTTGCACTAGTTGTGTCCTCTTGACGCGTTTCGGTACCGGAGGGCAGAAAGTATGTGTATCTATTTTTATTTTTAGTTTTATCGGTGGTGTAAGCAGTAGTTGAAGTGGTAAGGTTAAGTTAGAAAAGTTTGTTGGTGATTGTTATCGGTAGCGGGTAGCACTGGGCAATGTTGACAAGAGAGGGTAGTCGTCGATATGGATCGGCCCACCCGAGGTTATAAAGGCGGTGGTCATTCGACGAAGCGAGAGCATTCCGTGTTGATCAGCTGAAGAAGTCTGACCTTTTATATCTGATTAGCTTGTCCTTATTTTATGATCTTGAAATAATTGTGTAAAGTAATATATTGTGATCTAGTTTATGTTACTAATACTAACCCAAATACAAGTACTCTCAGTGGTGGAGAGTCTATGTTGGTTTTATTTACTGTGTTTACCTTGCTCGCAATCCTGACATACCGATATTAGCTATAACTGTAATGATAGAATCATCCCTGAACGATTATGTTGTTGTGTCATTTACATCAGAAGTGGAACAAGAAAAAACCAGTCCACATTATGATTGTATACCCACATGTAAATTATTTGCTTTGTAAAAATCCCCTGTAGACGGACTGACAAAAACTTGATTATTAGATTGATATTACAATGGTGAGAAATGTGAGAATGAGAAAATGTGATAAATCCGGTGAGTCACAACCATTTTATTATGTGTGAAGGAATTTTGAGGAAGGAAATATAATATGAGAGGTTATTTATTCGTGTAAAATAAATATTAAATGATATCTTTGCTTATTCATGTAAAATAAAAGAGATGTTATCTGTATTTATTCGTGTAAAATAAATGAGATGATATCTGTGTTTATTCGTATAAAATAAATATGATGGTATCTGTATTTATTCGTGGAAAATAAATACGGCATCTGTATTTATTCGTGTAGGAAAATACGTTGCAAGTCGTATTAGAGTTTGTGGTGAGATGCAACCAGGGTTGATCGTTGGCACCGCCCGGTTTGGCCAGCCGGGGTTGGCCAAAGGCTTCGCCTGGGGAAAACTGAAACTCTAACGTGGCGAAGCAATTGTTATAGGGCTGGAACCAAGGCGGGATATGCCATGATATGGCTAGATCCAAGGCGGGTGATGCCATGTTGATAAAGCAGGATCCCAGGCGGGTGATGCCAAATGAGTTGGCTAAATCCAAGGCGGGTGATGCTATTAATTGATAAATGAAAATGCAGTGAAAATGAGATTCTGTTTTGAATTAATGTTTTGAAAAAGTTTTGAAAATATTGATATTTGTTTTGATTGGTTTTGTTATAATTCTTGTTGTAGAATGGTACAAAATAGTTTATTGAAATTAAAAAGTAGTTTGTTATTATTACTTATGGTTTAAAATGTATTTTTTGTAGACGAAAACAGGAAATTGTATTTATTATTGATGATAATTACTATGATGACTTCCGTTAAAGATTAATTTGTCAAATTTATTTTAAATAAAAAATAATTTGACTTATTTTCGTTAAAGATGTGTTTAATATGTATTGTATTGTTGTAAAAAGGTTGGATTATTAGCGCAATATAGAAATGTTATGTTTAAAACATCATGTCAGTTTTGTAATATGAGTTTGTGAATAATTGAGATATTATTTTGATCATGAAAAGTTTTAAAGGTTATTAATTTAAGTATTATGATTTTAGGAATAATTGAGATAATATTTTAAGTGTTTATAATTATGTACTATGATACTGTGAATAATGATTATAAGATATTTAACCATGAAACATTTAGGATGTTTGTTTTATGATTTCGTGAAGAATTGAGATATTTAAGAATGTAGGATTTTGTGAATAATAATGAGATAATAATCGTGAATTATTTTAAGGGTGTACTATGAGTTTATGAATAATGAGATATTTAATCTTGAAATATTTTAAGTGTTTAACGTACTATGAGTTTGAAGTGTTTATATGCTGGTAAAATGAATTGTGAATAATTGAGATTTATAATCATGGAATATTTTAAGTGTTAAATGTACTATGAGTTTGTAAATTATTGAGATATTATGTTATGAGTTTGTGAAAAATTATGAGATTTTTACGAAAGAAATATTTTAAGTGTTTATGTATTATGAATTTGTAAAAAACTATAATGAGATATTTAGCCCTGAAAAATATTGTAAATGTATTTAAATGATTTTATGAATTTGTGTATGATGAGATTGTGTGTTTATGTACCTATTATGATTTATTGAATAACTAAAATTTGATGTATAACCAAAGTAGAACTGTCTAATAGGCATCTGAGATAGTATTTTATTGTGAAAATGTTGGAAATCTAATGTGTGGATGTTTGTAAGATTTTGATACGAGAAGTTATGAACGAATATAGAACTAGGTTGATACTGAATGAATATCAACTAGTTCAAGCCACGGGTGATGAGCTTGTTGGCCGTCGATGGGATAACAAGCTCTAATCGATTCAAACAACCTTTGGATGCTCTTCGTGTTACTTTGGTCATAGACATGAACATGAGTAACATGACGAGGTCAAAGATGAGTGATCAGGTGTGGCCGAGATGTGTACTGTATTATTTGTTTCTGTTTAAGGTCCAGAGGTGTCACTGAAGTTGGGCCTTGATGTACAATCTTGACGATGGGGTTGATGGTGCGTCGACCACCAACCACCAACACACGAGGACGTGTGTTTTGCAGGAGGGCCGTGTTATCGGTAGCGGGTAGCACTGGGCAATGTTGACAAGAGAGGGTAGTCGTCGATATGGATCGGCCCACCCGAGGTTATAAAGGCGGTGGTCATTCGACGAAGCGAGAGCATTCCGTGTTGATCAGCTGAAGAAGTCTGACCTTTTATATCTGATTAGCTTGTCCTTATTTTATGATCTTGAAATAATTGTGTAAAGTAATATATTGTGATCTAGTTTATGTTACTAATACTAACCCAAATACAAGTACTCTCAGTGGTGGAGAGTCTATGTTGGTTTTATTTACTGTGTTTACCTTGCTCGCAATCCTGACATACCGATATTAGCTATAACTGTAATGATAGAATCATCCCTGAACGATTATGTTGTTGTGTCATTTACATGATATAAAGTATTTATTAGTTTGTAGTTTCTTTAACTTATTTTAAAAGTGGTTCAATCGTTTGAGAATGTTGTAAAGAAAAGTTGTTGAGAAAATCTGTTTATTGAGCATGCAAATCGACAGAGTACATGCTATAATGGCAACAGGTGTAACAGTTTCTTTAATAAAAATACTTATACCATGTTTATTACACCTTAAACTATAACTAGACTAATAATACAGAAATCCGTCGCATTCGTATGTGAACGGGTCATCCACTCAGCATATTTCTGTATTGGTTCCCAACATGCAACACCAACAGCACTGATTTTCAGTGAACTTGGGTGACGCAATGGTGTCTTCCCGCGGCGCAACATTTTTTTATTAAACTACATTTTTTTTGCGTTTATTTTCAATTTAAGACATAATAATAATAATTCTTCGGTGACCTATTTGGGGAAACCGAAGGTTTTGTTTGTGCAATTATGGACGAAGTAATGATGTATATTGTGAAGGACGGCGCGGTTGACATCTGTCGGGTATGCCACTGTCCCGGTGAATCTATCCGACATATTATCTCTGGTTGTTCTCGTCTTACTAACGGTGAATATTTGCACAGGCACAACCTCGTATGTCCTTGACTGAATACAATTTTTTTTTTCTTTCTTTATTTCAGTTACTGGGCAATGCCGACATTCTAATGTTAGAGCGGTTATCAGACTTTCGTGCTTCTGACTACCCGTAATGACAGTCATAAGCATTCGTATAAAATCCGGGACCGACGGCTTAACGTGCCCTCCAAGGCACAGAGGGGTCTCGATCTGTATTGGTCACCTATCCACGGAATAGCCGCGACAACCGCAGTTTAACCTTGCAAATCATTATGATCCGCGAGGTTGTATAGACACGAGTCTCTATCAAGGCTAAAAACATCTGAATTTGTAAATAACTTAAAAAAAAGTAAAAACCGACTTCAAAAAAAACTGCAAAGAGTAAAATAATTACAATATTATAAAACTAATAGTTTTAGAAGTCGGTGCAATTTTACACTGAACCAAATTGAAGGCACCGACTTCTGAAACTGTTAGGTAGTTTTATAATATTGTAATTATTTTACTCTTTTCAGTTTTTTTTTAAGTCACATAACAATACACAAACATGCTACGAGTATTACAGCAATCCCGGGTAATTTGCTGTTATCCATTAAAGAGTTCCATTGTCAATCTCCGAGGGTCTTCATCAGATCTTCACCTTTAAATGGGACCACCTCGGGAAAATATCCTCTCAAACAAAAAAAATAACTTTGCAAATTCGTCTTTAAATGACGGAGAAGAAGAAAAAATATATGTATACAGGGTGTAAACGAATTCGTGTAATTCCTTCAAACCACATGATCTATTAATGGTATAGATTAACCCCGCACCGGATTTAGATTTATTAAAAATTACAAAACTTTTGTCTTCCCAAATAAATTTTTTATGTGATACAAAATTTCTATGCCATGCACAAATGAATGAAGGCACGGCAACATACGCTGACGGACACGACTAGCGCGATACCGCTCCACGCAGACAGTTAACTTGGGACCCTAAAATTACTCAGATACAGAATACCACGTTTAATTTTTAGTTTTTTCCTATATAAACCAATGCAAGGTCAATCAGTGTCACCAGTAGATCACGCGGTTTGAAGGAATCACACGAATTCATTTACACCCTATACAGGCTGTAAGGGTAAACACCGTTATCCTTGAAACCAGTGGTTTAGTTTCATTTATAGAACGTAAAATCAATGAAAAATAACAAACTTTTTTTTTTGTAAAATTTTCATTTTTCCTCAAAAGCATTTCACCCTATGCGCGGGGGGGCAACAAGCTACGGGAGGGGGCGCGGGGAACTAGCCGCGTGGCCCGACGCACGGCCCCGCACAGTTTGATACCCCAGTCAGTCAGCTGTCTCGTTAGCGAGTGTGTGTACGCCGCGTCGTATCGCCGCCGCTCATTTCTCGCGCGTATATATATTTTTTTTTTACTCCCTCCTGTATTTTTATGTTTAAGTCAACTACCCATGGTTTGAGTGATAACGGTGTTTACCCTTACATGCTGTATAAACATCCGAATTGAGAACCTCCTCCTCTTTGAAGTCGGTTAAAAAACCTACTGATTCTTCCACTTGTCTGGCAGCACTGTCTCCCAGTTCCTCCCCCAGTTTTATAAATAACGGCTGATAATCTAATCTACCCTCGTTCCTGTTACCTCGACGGTTGCTCGCGGGATCTTTGTCGGAACATTACTTACGTGATAACGGGAACTAATGTTTTTTGCGTTGTTGCTGCTTTGTTTTGCGTTTAGGGGATAAAGTTTAATGGTCTTGTGGTGTTTTCAGCTATACAAGGTTAGTCAGAAAGGGGATACTAATCGTAAAGGATGTTATAGTACCCATACCTAATAAAGAATACCTTTTGTTCTACAACTTTCCCCAAATGTCGATAGTTTAAGAGAAATAGCTATTCAAAGATTTTATAAAAAAATACACTAACATCTAGCTATCCTCAGCTATGATCAGCTCATATTTGGGGTCACGGATTAGAAGCTCTATTTTCTGAAATTGTAACTAAAGGAGAGATGAGGATTTTTAGAAAAAAAGAACATTAAAATAATTTTGCTTCGAAATAAAATTTATCGAATTTTGAAATTTTAACTCATGCTTTAAAACAGTCAGTGATAAGTGGCCTGCGGATTAGTACCACCTTTCCGACTAACCTTGTATACAGGGTGTATACGAATTTGTGTAATTCCTTAAAACCACAGTCATGATCTATTATTTGTTTAAAAAAAATGCAACACAAAATTAATTTTGTGCTAGAACATTTCAATGCTACACGCATAAATGAATGGAAGCCCGGCGATATAACTAGCGGACACGACTAGTTAGATATCGCTCCGCGCAGTCGGTTAACTCGGAGCGGTAAACAGACGCAAGTTAAGAAAAAAATCTTTTTTTTAATGCATCTTAGAATCTCATGCAGATTCAACCTTTGTCTGATGTCAAATGAGTACTGATGTAGACTACGAGGTTTGAAGGAACTACTCGAATTCGTTTACACCCTGTATATTTTACATCGGTAAGAAGTTAGCCGTTGAAGACACTTATGTTCAAACATTCATAGACGGAACGTTCTGTAGGTAAACAAATCAACGGAGAAATGATCTCAGATCGATTCCAGGGGGCCTACTCTGAAATTCGAACTGCGAAGTTTCGGCTGCCGGATCGCACGTTTCCCAACCACGAAAGTGTTTCGGATCCGACGATCAATTAGATTTTCTCTATTTGACATTTTGACTTTCGTTCACGCTACTCCCAAATGTTAATTGACATCTAGTAGTTCATTGTTTGACAATACTTTGATCTAAATCTGAGTCCTTTGATGATAAGTTCGATATTCGTCGCTGTTTCGTTTCTATCCGAAATTTCGACGTTGGTTTTACAGAGTAGGAACCCAGAATCCTAGAAACGGCCGTTAAAATGTTGTATAAAATATCTTTACTTGAAACTTTCATTTTGTTTAGCACTCATTGTACAGGCTACATTTAGAAAACTTGGTTTTTCCCGAGTTAACTGACGACACGGAACGATATCACGTTAGTTGTGCCCGCCAGTTGTGTCGCCGTGCTTCCATTCGTTTATGTGTGGCATCGAAATATTCTATCATAATTATGAAAATATTTTTTTGAATTTTTTTTCCTTTTTTGTATTGTTTTTTTTTTTTTGTATTAGGTGCTTTAAATAGGGCCACTTAAGCCAAACGCAAGAAAAAAAAACTCTTATTTTTTATTTTTTATTAATCCAAATCCCGTGCGGGTCATTTACACCAGTGGTTTTAAGGAAATTACACTATTTCGTTTACACTCTTTCTGTATACGGAACTTTAATTACATTTATTAAAACTTAACTATGTACAGTCCAACCAGTGTAACAGAGCGGTATGTAACCATCTGTCGGGATAGTGTCCGACCACATAACTTCCGTATGTTCGGTGTACGACCGGTAATTTGCATATGTTAGAGCGCCTTGCGGTTGTCGGTAGCAAATAGGAATGCCTTATCGCTTGGAGAGGGTACTAAGAGACTGCGGTATAAGGATGGACAGCATCCAGCGAATAAAATATAAGTTACTGAATTTAGAAGTCTCTTTTTTGTTGTAGTTTGACAAAGAGGCTCGACAAGATTTCTAATGAGTGGAGTATGTGACATCGCCAAAAAGCTCCAGAAAAGTAGGCTGCATTGGTTAGGATACAAAAACGTTGACCTCCTGACTAAATAGGAAACAACCCACATACTACCATGTGCCCACCATCCAAACCACCTAGTCGCCGCACCGGCCGACTACAGTCCCTCTCTCATGCGTAAAGTTCGCCGTCCCAGGCACACACTTTTAGAACCCGATGACGAAATTACCCTCCTTCAGGAGGCGAGTAAATCGACTAGCACACTACACAACGTCCACCGCTGTCCGGTATACCGTCCTCGACGACGAGGCCCGTCGCGACGTCCCACCGCCGCCGGTCACGATCCACCGAGCTCTCCCGTCGTAGAGCCGGTCATCTCTTCAGACTCCACAGTCACACCGATAATTCAGCCCTCATCAAGCTGTCTCCTCCCCCTAAGCCCCCGCCAGCAACGCCCTAAGTCGAGGTCCGAGTCCCACTAGGGGTCGCACTTAGTGCTGTTGTTACAGGTAGTCATGATGTTAGTGTAGTATACCTAAGTAGTTGGCTTAAAGAAAGAAAGAAAGAAAGAAAAGAAAATACATTTAAGGCACACAGTACAAAACAAAGCATAAGAAAAAACACAAGAAAAGAAATTAGCAGGGAAGTGTGCCTCTGCTTAGCTTACTCCCCCCTCATTGGCTGGAGACCCTTCAGGTCTCGCCAATAACTGCCCAGTTAGGTACGTAGAAATGGTCCCCTAGGACCACCTACAGCAGAACAATAGAAAAAAAAACTTCCATGTGAGAATATTAATTGCACTGGACCCAAAGAAAGATATGGTATGTCTACATGTTCATCTTGCGCTTTCAACTTTCAATTCCTCTTGCGTCAAGCGCATGCAATAGTGATTGCCATAAGACGCATGCAGCTTATCGTCTACACCGGTGCGCCTCGGTCAGTCGATATACGATACACAGATTAGCGTGCGATATAAAAAACTCGGACTGAATTCGGATATTGCTTTACGCACTGCACCCGATCCGAATCCGTGAAAATACCGATCTAGACTAAAAATCTCGGACCGAATTCAGATGTTGCTTACGCACTATTCCGATCTCTGATTCAAATTCAAACAATTCAGGGGCCATCTTTGGCATATCCGTTTGGCGTCTGATTTGAATCAGAGGTAATGCGAAAGCGTTCATACAAACAGTACTACGGCTACTTCGGTCCGTCAATTGTTCTTCCGAATTAGAAACTCACGGATGACGGATAGTAATCGGATGACGGATGGCGGATGTAGTGCGTAAACTACCATACAAATAGTTCTATGGCTACTTCGGAACGTATTTTCACGGATTCGGATCGGATGCAGTGCGTAACCGCTGTAAGGGGTTCATTAGTAATATGAAATTTTCATTAAAAGCTCTATTTATAAAAGAAAAATACGAGTTACTTGCTAGTCACTCGTACCCAACTAATTCCATGTGACCTACGTGTGCTGCCATCTCTTCGTAGCATACCAATAAAGCAGTAAAACTTACCTACCTATTTGCCATAATAAACGCCAAACCACTCTACTAAACAATGGATACGTGTAAATGGGGATTTGCTTCAACCTTGTCCAGTAAACGAAACAAGATCGTTCTCTATACCCCATAATTTTAAGTAAAATTGTTAAACTCTCAAATTTGCCCTTATTATCTCCAACACCTTAACAATTAATTCGAATGGGCCTGTATTACCAGCAAATGACTACGAAATGGCCACAAACGACCATCAAAATTGCTCCCCGTGGAATTTTAAAGGCTGCGCCACACCAAACGGGAACCCGAGCTTGGCGCGTCAAGCGCGAGCCTGCGTTTGTAGTATTCAAGAGATTAATTACTACGAAGCATGTCACACAAACTAAGAGCGCGAATCGCGAGCGGGTCATGAGCGAGGCGAGTCGTTGGCAAGCCCGCGTTGGTAGTATTCAAGAGATTACTATGAAGCAAGTCGTGTGCTAGTTCTATCGCCACACAATAGTTAGATGTGTGCATCATCATCTTCCTGCCCTTATCCCATGTTATTTGGGGTCGGCGCAACATGTTTTCTTCTTCCATTCCGTCCTGTCACCCGTCATGGTATCACTGACTCCCTTCTCTTTCATATCATTCTTCACACAATCCATCCATCTTTTCTTTGGCCTCCCTCTTCCTCTCCATCCATCCACATTTATATTCATAACTCTTTTGGTCACATGCGTTTCATCCCTCCTCTTCACATGTCCATACCAAGACAAACGGTTCCCTTTCAACTTTTCTGTCACGGGCGCTACTTTCAAACTTCCTCTAATATACTCATTCCTGACCTTATCCATTCTGGTCACTCCACACATCCATCTCAACATTCTCATCTCCGCTACATGCAATCTTTTCTCATCCGTCTTCTTCACGGCCCAACATTCCGATCCATACAGTACGACAGGTCTTATCACGGACTTATAGATTTTCCCCTTTAACTTGAGAGGCATCCGTGGGTCGCAAGTAATTCCAGTGACCTGTCGCCATTTCATCCATCCTGAGTTGATCCGGTGTGTAACGTCTCGGTCTACTCCGCCATCCCCTTGGACAAGCGACCCGAGGTACCGAAAGTCGGAGCAGGTCGGTATGGGCGTTCCGGCGAGAGATATTGGCACAGAACTAGAGAGACCGCCAAAATCGCAAAACAGGTACTCTGTTTTGGTTCTGCTCAATCTCAGACCAACA
Organism: Amphipyra tragopoginis; assembly: GCA_905220435.1. Taxonomy (NCBI): domain Eukaryota; kingdom Metazoa; phylum Arthropoda; class Insecta; order Lepidoptera; family Noctuidae; genus Amphipyra; species Amphipyra tragopoginis. The sequence goes on from HG992016.1 coordinate 5,866,178, forward strand.
CTCTCCAGTCTTTGCCACCACACCTCCAATCTGCTCTGGACCTCTTGGCCACTCTCGGCAACCAGCACAATGTCATCGGCAAACAGCATGCACCAGGGGGCCTCTTCTTGGATGTCCGCCGTCAAAGCGTCCATTATTACCAGGAAGAGGTAAGGGCTGAGGGCCGACCCCTGATGCAAGCCGACAGCCACATTGAAGCTGCCAGTAGTGCCCACTGTAGACCGGACTTGGGTACTGCATCGACTGTACATTGCCCGAATCAACTGCACATACTTCCCAGGCACACCTTTCTCCTTAAGGGCCCACCACAAAACCTCACGAGGCACCCGGTCGTATGCCTTTTCGAGGTCAACAAACACCATGTGCATGTTTTTATGCGTACTTTTGTATTTTTCGCATAGCTGGCGGATAGCGAAAATGGCATCTGTTGTACCCCGACCTGGCATAAAACCGAATTGGTTTTGTGAAATTTCACTCTCTTCTCTCAGCCGCCTTTCAATAACTTTCTCCCAAGCTTTCATACTATGTGACATTAGCTTTATTCCTCTATAGTTGTTGCACTCCAGCACATCACCTTTGTTTTTAAAGATGGGCACCAGCGAACTGTTGCACCATTCATCAGGTATGGCTTCTTCCAGCAACAACTTATTGAAGAATGAAGCTAACCACGTCCATCCATCAACCCGTAATACCTTCCACACTTCAACTGGTATTTCATCTGGACCTATTGCCTTACCATTCTTCATTCCACTTACTGCTGTTCTCACTTCATCCATACTTACCTTTCTCACTAACCCCTCATTCATTGGTTTATTCTCAAGCACACCACTCCAGTCATTCTCCTCATTCATCAGTCTTTCAAAATAACCCTTCCATCTATTCCTAATTTTCTCATCATCTGAAAGAACCATTCCCGCTTCATCTCTAATACATCTAATCTGACAAACATCCCTCGCCTTTTTTTCTCTAGCTCTAGCCAGCCGGTACAGGTCTTTTTGGCCTGGTAGACTATCTAGTGCGTCATACATCTTATTCTGAGCTTTCGCTCTCGCTGTGGCCACAGCTTTCTTGGCTTTTTTCTTTAAAGCATCATACTCATTCTTCTTTTCGGCTTTCAAACAAACACTATTTTCTTCAACACTCTGCCATTCCTTGAATTTTCTCCTTCAATACATTCTGTACTTCTGTCGACCACCACCATGTATCCCTATCTATCGTGCCCCTTCCTCTCGTCTCTCCCAAAATATCCTTCGCTGCACACCGAATACACCCAGCCATTTCATTCCAGCATTCATTCACACTCTTATCATTCATATCTCCCATCTCTATCATTTTATCTACCACTCGCTCTCTGAATTTCTTCGCACAATCAGTCTTCTCTAACATATGCCATTTAATTTTAGGGGGGGGACGCTCTTGGTTTTTTGACCACTGTAGTGTTAAAACTACCGTCAATACCAGGAGTCTGTGCTGTGAGACCAAATCTTCTCCTGGTATTACTTTGCAGTCTCTGACGTGTTTTATATTGTGGCGTCTGACAAGGAAGTAGTCTATTTGGGTTTTGTGGTTGCCACTTTTATATGTTATCAGATGACTGTCGTTCTTCTGAAACCAGGTGTTGGCTACTGCCAGGTCAAATGCAGTAGCGGATTGCAACAGCGTTTCTCCCTCGTTGTTGGGATTTCCAAACCCCCATCCCCCATGTACTCTTCCATAAGCCCCTTTCAGTCTTCCCACATGTCCGTTAAAGTCGCCTCCGACTATCAATTCCTCCTGGACCGGGATGGTCATCAGAATTGAATCAAAATCCTCCCAAAACTTCTCTTTCACGCTTTCATCACATCCTACCTGCGGTGCATATACACTAACTACATTCAACATCACATTCTCTAACATAACTTTCACAACTATCAATCTATCATTAATCCTTTTCACTTCCATCACGCTTTCTTTCAGGTTACTATCTAACACTATTCCCACTCCATTTTTTTTCCCTTCACTTCCACAGTAGAAAAACTTGTATCCTTCACCTATTTCCCTCGCTTTTGTTCCCTTCCATTTTGTTTCTTGCAAACACGCCACATTTATTCGTCTTCTTTTGAGTACCTCTGCTAACTCTCTGGCTCTTCCAGTCATCGTTCCAACATTCCAACTTGCATACCTCAATCTCACTTCCCGAGCTCGCTTCTTACGTTGCCCCCGCCCGGGGTGGTGCAACAACCCTAGTCCATTTCCCACAGGAGCCGGGTGCTGCCCCTGCGCGTCGCCTGTGGGGTACGCCCTAACCCTATCGCGCATTCCATTTAGACTTGTCATGTTGCAGAATGATTTGGCAAATGTTTTATAGCCGGCCGCCTGCCTGACACTAACCCTCTTTGGGAATGCTAGCTGGTGGTTTACCCGCCACCGGGCGGTTGGCCAAAGGTGCTTAGTGGTCTACACAAGGCCTCACGCTCCCTTAGTCGCCTTCTACGACACCCACGGGAAGAGATGGGGTAGTGCTATTCTTTAAGTCCGGCACTACACAGACAAGTTAGATGTGTGCATACGAGCACTAATATAATAAAAAGAGATGAGTGCATACGTACCACGCGGCTACCGACCACAAAAAGGTGTGGGGCGCGTCTTCGTGGGGTGTACGCACTGTACAGCAGGGTACTCACCTAGCCGTAAGCATGTAACGTATCTAATACTGTATCAACCTGCAAGTGGGTACGGCTCGTCCACGGTCACCACGTATCTAACTACGAGCTCCCGGATCCGCAGTGCTCGTGACGACATCACGCTGACAACATGTCTCAAATGGTGGCTAGTGCTGCGTTTATATTCATGTACAATATCATCGAAAATTATAAAAGTCCACGTCGATTCTGGCAAAGTGAAATTTTCAAAAATAGAAATCGGTCTAATAATTTTGTAAAAATATTAATAAACGTTTCATACCTTTACCAGTTCCACGACTTTTTTTAATTTTCATTTTCTCTCTCCTGTAGCAAGACAATAAGGTGATCATCTTATTTTAACAGTTTTCGCCCGACGTGGCCATAGCTTGTCCAATATTTTCCCAAGCATCCACTTTTAGATTTTTTTTACAATAATTTGTATCTTTAGGGTCTCACAATACCGGAGTATTTTGATAAAGTTCAATTAAATTAAATACTTTTTCATCCGTCCACTCTATGATGAAGACGTTAGTTTGAAGCTCGGGCCTACGTACTCACTACACAAGGAGTAGTGTCGCCGTCCACGCGCACACTGCGAGCCGCCTTTGTGTTCGCAGTGATACCGCCACTCGGCGGGTCACTGCGAGCCTACTGCGCTCCACACGCGAGCGGCTCGCAGCGAGCTCGTGCCTACGTACTCACTTGATACAGTATCAAATACGTTACATGCTACACGGCTAGGTGAGTACCCTGCTTACTGTGAAGCATGTCACCGACGAGCGCGAGTCCGTCTTCGACACGACTCGCTCGCGCCCCGCCCCGCCTTTGGTGTGGCCAACGCGAAACAGCCAAACCTTACAGGTTTGGCTGTTTCGCGAACAAAAATGTTTGTTCTCTTAAGTACGTGTTGAATGCTTCTTTATTGAAAATCAAATTATCCTGATGATGATCATTATGCAGACGTGTTTTTGTTGTTGAGTCGCCACAATATATACCTAGTTTACTGATACGTAATACATAAAGATAGCTGCATTAATTGGGTAACTTTGGAGGCTCTTGCAATTTACCCTAGCACTTTTAATTTTATGAATATAATAGGGATTAATATATGCATCTTTATGAATACCTACACAAAAAATGTATCTATTAGAAGTACTAGGGTGCATTAAAAGCTTCCACAAGTTACCAGTCGGTTATGCAATTGATGCAGTTGTTTATACATACGAACTTAAGTATTTTATAAGCAGCATTGTATGACTTTAATGTGGGTAAAAATTCAGGACTTCTTAACCCATTCAAGGCGGCTCAAAAAATCGCCTTTATTACGCAGGGGCGGGCGATTTAAAGGACTAACGCCGATCTGCGTCGGCCGCATCTCACATTGAAAAACTTTTACGCCAATCGGCGTTTTCCGCACGTGAAACTGATTTCTAGCTTATTGTGACAGAATTTTATTTATTTTCAGTATAATTGAAATATGAAATAAGTTAAAAATACTTTTAGTAATAGTATTTAGTCTAATATTTTAAATGTACTAATTATAATAAGTAGTGTTTTGAATTAGTAGTTGAAGGGAAGAGAGAACATCAAGAAGGGTTTTCAGTTACATACTATTTCTAGTGCATAGTAATTTGTTTTACTTAATAATGACTTTCTCTTGAAGGTGAAGCTCGACCATCGTCACCGAGTTTATTGAGAGACAGTGTGAGATTTTCGATTTCTTCTAAAATCTTAGACAATTACTTCATCATATATGTAGACGTCACTAGATGTCATAATTGTGCATCTCTTTCTAATCCAATTCGAAGAATCACCCTTAGCGATATTTTTATTTGGTAGGAACTGTTGTCAAAACTGGTAGACAACTTATTTGGCCGACCGTACTATAACTCTTTTTTAATTCCATAAATTAATAATATTTAATCAAAATCAAAATGTTTTTAATGTTGATAACCTCTGATAACGCCGTTCGGCGTTTTCCGCACCGGAGTAGGTAGTTTTCTTATTTTTCTAAAATCATCATTTACAGAAACGGTGACTATAATGCTGTTGTATGTACGTAAAACATGCACATATAAACAGTATATCCCTATAAAATAGAATTTGGCCAAGTTATGGCCAAATATCATTTACGCCGATCGGCGTCATCCGCATGGATGACAATTAAAATTACGCCGAAGTGCGTGCACCGCAACGAATGGGTTAAGAGTGCTTAAACAGTAGTCGCTCAGCGTATTAAATTATCCATACTTTAATATAACTTTAAAGAACGAACTATGAACACAGGACCAGTGTTTTTCAAATAAAAATCCAATAATCCTAGTTAATGCTAAATTGACAAATAGGTTTAATTAAGAAAACATGACTGTAAATAACTCAATCAGCCGTTAAAACAAAACAAAATTGAAAAACAATTTTATGGATGCTTTTAGGTACGAATTTCACGATTGGTAAATTGAACAAAATCCACGCCACAGGCAAAAAAATGGTACAGTTTACATTTTAAAAAATATGCAAAAATGCTCCTAAAAAAATATCGTAATTTAGGACCGTTGACAGGTCAGAATAATTTAAAATGCGAAATAAATTGAGATATTCGAATACTAAACGAATAACAATTGCGAAAATGGATGCGAAATATGGCGCTTAAATTGGGCCATTTTTCGATACAAATTTTGTAGGTGTTATCATGTTGTTGCAGTGCGAATTGGTCCTAATTTCGGCACTTAAGGTCGTTACCTCCGATTTATGGTAAGTTTTTATTTAGAGTAATCGATGGAGCTTATTTTATACTACATGATTAAGAACACGAAAGGTTTATGCATTTGGGACTTGCCAATTTATTTTAATGGGGTAGTAGTTCGTAAATTCGGAAATTGCGGGAATGTATTTGAACATTCCATAATGTCGGCGACCACCTCGTAAATATTAATTTTGGTCAAACACCTTTTATTCTCGCAATCCATGTTTTAGACTGGCACGAGTTCAATTTGAATGCAATTAAAGAAATTGATTATGAATAATGCACCAGGGGCCTAATTCTCCTAAAATAAATCTTGATAAATCACAACCGAACCAAGGCCGAACCGTTCATTCAGACAGTTCTCAATTTCAAAAGCTGTCGAATTGTTTGACACAAAAAACAAAATCAATCATTTTGAAAGTTTTCGAAAACAAAAACTGACTGACGGTTGTGGTTGGATTGCGTTTGGCAACAATTTATTTTAGGAGAATTGGGCCCCTGTTTATATAATCCTGTATTTAACGATTAATTCTCATTTTAATTCGCATTTCACACCTTTTGAGAATTCATGTTGAAATATTAAATTACATGATTTAGTTAGGTTCATCCTAACATCCTAATCCTAACTTTAATATTATAAATGCGAAAGAAAGTTTGTTTGTTTGTTACCTTTTCACGCCTAAACCACTGAACCGATCATCCCGAAATTTTGCATATACGTTGTCAGGTGTACAGAAACGGACCTATGTCCTATGTACCTTTCATCCCGAAATAGTAATGTCCTGTCATCAGAGCCGTGGGGGCCATTTGCCGGATATTTTATTCCATACTTAATCGGAACATGTCTTATTTACAATCCAATAAAAATATCACAACTCTCTCAAAAATTACGTGTTTTTATTTTAAAATGAAAAAGTGCACTCTTACTGAGACACCCTTTATAAGGATATATTTTTCTTTATTTGTATATACTTTTATTTGTAATTATGTAAATATTGTTTGTGTGTAAATATTGTAAGATTAATACTTAGTTCTGATTAATAAAACTTATTTGGTACACATTGTGTTGTATTTATGTGTGTATTAATTACCTTTTAAGCTAAACATTTAATTGGATATTTTATTGTCTGAAAGCAAAAGTATACATACAGGATTACTATAAATTAATTAGCGAAACTTCACAGGTAGGTACACAACGTGACCATGTTTTTTCCCTCAGAGCGAGACGCCTGCAAATTTTATTAAATTTTATAAGAATGAAACACATATTCATGGAAGATTTAAAACTTTTTCCTACTTACTGCCTACCTACTACCTACCTTCAGAAACAAAATCAAAATAGTAACAAAAAGTTAAAACTATTTTCATGTATGCGGTAAACAAATGAAGAATTAAACATACTGAGATAATTTCGTTTTTTTTTAAATACCAAAATTTTCTTTAATAAGAACCTTCTCCTGACAATTAGGAACACAAAAAAAAATAATTGCGAAGTCGGTTCAGCCGCTCACGCGTGATGCCGTGACCAAGGGAAATAGGGATTCATTTTTATATACATCACTACATAGTATAAAACAAAGTCGCTTCCCGCTGTCTGTCTATCCCTATTTATGCTTAGATCTTTAAAGCTACGCAACGGATTTTGATGCAGTTTTTTTTAATAGATAGAGTGATTCAAGAGGAAGGTTTACATGTATAAAACATGTATATTATAGTACATGAAAACGCGGAATACGCGCGAAACATTACGACACACGCTGGCGACCTCTAGTAGATAGATAATTAAAAGGAACTACCTAATCTTGTGTAATCTGTGGGGCTACTTCAATAATTTTTGGATGAGCAATTTCATCATCATCATCATTCCCCCGAAAGACGTCCACTGATTTGATGATGAGTAATCTGCTTTCAAATGATTATCAGGTTTGGTTTTTAGTTATGAATTTGTGGTTGTTGGCATGACTTGATGTTTCTTGGTTTTCAAAATGTTTTCTGATGAGATTAATAAATGCAGGCTCGTTTTATACAAGGTTAGTCAGAAAGGGGGTACTATTCCGAAAGGGTGTTAAAGCACCCATAATAATGTGTAACTTTTGTTCTACCACTTTCCCCAAAAGTCAATAGTATAAGAGAAATAACTGTTCAAAAATTACTTAAAAAATATGCTAAAATCTATCTATCCTCAGCTATGATCAGCTGTGTTTACATTTTAGGTCATATTTGGGGTCACGAATTAGAAGCTCCATTTTCTGAATTCGTAACTAAAGTAGGGTCGAAGAATTATCGAATAAAATAAAATAAAAATTATTTTACATGCAAATAAAAATTATCGAATTTTGAAATTTTAACACTTGCTTTGAAACAGTCATCAGGGATACTTTAAGTGGTCTGCGGATTAGTACCCTCTTTCCGACTAACCTTGTATAGAATTAATTGCCACGAATGATCTTTTTTCAAAACGGGATATTTCTGTGTTTTTGGGGACAAAGGGACACATGGCTCAAAAATGGGACTGTCCCGTTCGAAGCGGGACGTACGGTCACATTATATTTACCACAGTATCAAAGAACGTGCACATAGTAGGTATCTTGTTACTAGTATTTAGGTAATTTTTGTTTCGTACTCGATTTAAATGATAAAATATCGCGCGCCGAATGCTGGGTTCATTGCTGGACGTCTGTGGCCGGTTGATGTGTGTTCACGTCACGGCGTCCAAAGCCAATTGGAACGTATTTTCTTTTGAAAGTACAAATGGGGTGTCTTTCTCCCACCTTCGGTTTCGCATACAGACGCCGGCGATCATCTTGCTCGCTGGCGCCACCAGTCGTCTCTTCAAGTTAGGCCTGATTTACACAAGGTAAGTAACTGATTCCAAACTCGAGACGAGTCAGTGCTGACCCGATATTTACCTAGTGTAAATTGATCGTGACAGCGCTCTACTGACTCCAAATCAAATTATACTAGGTAATTATCAGGTCGGCACTGACTTATCTCGAATTTGGAGTCAGTTACTTACCCTGTGTAAATCAGGCTTTACGTTTAAAGTGTAGATGACCATTCTTTTCTTCTATCTAAATAATTAAATTAAAAACATATGGTGTAACGGCGACGGTGACCATCAACTCTATCGTCGGCTACTAGCGAAGTGAACGAAAGGTAAGTGAGATCAACGCATTACATTCCGATTGGTTTGGGGTGATAAGCGAGTTCTTCCATCGGCCAGCTGAAGACGGCGATCGGCAATAGCTCAGTATCAAACGGATTGAACTATATGTTGTGAACAGCACAGTATTTAAATCGGGTACGCAAGAAAACTAAACTGACTAAAGTTTAGGTATTTTTATTTGAATGTATATTAATAATTATTATTAAAACAATACTAAAATTAAGCCTGCGGGCACGAAACTTGCGCAAATAAAATATCTAGCTTTAATTCCGCTGAACAAGATCGCTAGTTTGGATGCAGTATGCAACACCACCCTCCCGCCCACAAGTATATGCGCATGCAGAAAGAGTGAAAAAATAAAGCAACATGCAACCAAACCAATACACAACACGTGTTTCGCCCCTGCACGGGGCATCCTCAGGATATGTTGACTCCTCAACCGCTAGGACGCGAAAAGGTACGCAAGAAAACTAAACTGACTAAAGTTTAGATATTTTTTATTTGAATGTAGGTATATTAATAATAATTGTTAAACCAATTTTACCATACTAAAATTAACAGTGATCTACGCGAAAAGTTTCGCGTCCTAGCGGTCGAGGAGTTAACATATCCTGAGGATGCCCCGTGCAGGGGCGAAACACGTGTCGTATATTGGTTTGGTTGCATGTTGCATTATTTTTTCACTCTTTCTGCATGTGCATAAACTTGTGGGCGGGAGGGTGGTGCTGCATACTGCATCCAAACTAGCGATCTTGTTCAGCGGAATTAAAGCTAGATATTTTATTTGCATTTCTGCATGTCATGGATTTCCGCAAAGTAACGCCTGATTCCGTCATTTATCCTATAATTATAGAAAGAAAGAAAAGAAAGAAAAAGTATTTATTCCTACGCCCAAACAGACGCACAAGCATACTTAAAATTACTAAGATAATTACACTTATAATTAAACAATTACTTAATTTAAACATATAATTGCCTGGCAACCCAAACACAAAACAATAAAAAATAAAACTGTGACTTAATTAGTAATCTATGCAAATCACGTTTGCATATCATTGCATATTTAGTCTGTGGTTACACTGGTTACCTAAACCTAGACATTAGACATCATAATAACATCACGAATAACATAATAAAAATACTATAATCAAATTTTATACGTCCATGAATCAAATAATGAATATTTGAATTTGCGCGTCGCATGGCACATAAGAATTTAGGTCGTTGCTCAGCTTTATGCTGTGACTTTAGACTTTAGATTATGTGTAAGATAAATCAAATCCATTATAGTAACTATGTGAAGTTCCGCCAATTCTAAGTTACCCCGTATACTGGGCACTACTTCTATCCAAATACAATGTGCCACGTTCACCTCTGTCGACTTCCAACTAGATTGGAAGGATAAGCTCTTGATATATTATGTTTTCTTTCCCTTTTGAGAGTACTAAAGAACGTTTTACGAGATGGGAACACAAACAGATGAAGTTCTTAAACAGATCTTTGTTCTTTACTAGTTGATCAAAGTTTTAAGTGGATTTATTTTAGAGATTATAATTTTTGTCCTTAAAAGAAGAATTGGAATTGGAATTTATAGCGTCAGCGATAATCTAGGTTTTGGACCTTGTTAGGTTTCATTCCCAGACAAAATACGACCCAGCAATTACGGCAAAACTTATGTCGTTGGAAAGCTCTCTTCATGACTAACATTTATTACCATGGCATTTAGTCCAAAACATTGTGTGAAAAAAAAAGTTTTCCATACAAAAATCGTTTATTCCATTCCATTCCATAACAACCCCATTCACACCCACGCCCTCACACACACACACACGCACACACACCCATACACACACTCAGACCCACGCCTTCACACACGCACAAATTCTCTAATTTAATTTTGTTTTATTCTGGCTGCATTGTAATACTGATCTAATTTTATTTATATTGCTACAATTTATTATTTTAAAATTTATATTGTTTTTAATTTAATTTTTAATCTTTTATTCTAATCCTGATTTTATTCGAATTTTGTTTTTGATGTAATAAGATTACTTAACCTGCTTTTATTCTAATTCTATTTTTGTGCATAGTTAAAGGTTAAGGTTTTGAACTGAATTTTAAGTACCTAATTAATTTTAATTTTTTTCTGCAAAAGACTTGCCCAATTGTAACCTAAATGGAAGAAGTCACTGGCTCCTGAAATACAGGTGCTCTAACCTAGCTCTGGAGCCAGGGTCTCACATTTTTCTGTGCCCTGTTTTTATTGCAATAAAGAAATTTATTATTATTATTTATTATTATTATTCCAAAAATCAAAAAAAATACATTAGAGTAAAACGAATTAAAAAATTAATAAATAACATTGGCTTTCTAATATGCTACTCTAGGGCAGATGGGTGAGTAGGATTTAGTTGGACTTTTAATAAAACACACTGTATTGCACATAAATCATAGACTTAAGGGGTCATCAATATGACATCATTCAAACGCTGCTGGAGCAACGAAAGGGACATGCCTTGCGTATCCTATGTACCATATATTATCGAAGTTATTTAGGTATTTTTACATAAAATCATACATTTTTTTTAGCTTTTACTTTTTTCACACTGTGTTTGGACTAAATGCCCATAGTAATAAATGATAGTCATGAAGAGAGCTTTCTAACGACATAAGTCTTGTTGTTATTGCTGGATGGGGACATTTTGATCGTCCTCCTTTCTTCAAGATATAGATTGTTTTTATTGTGCGTATGACTTTTCTTAGATCCAATATATAAGTAAAATTGTTATTCTGTTTTTTTTTATTATAATTAATATCAATCTTTGTATACAACTACGTTTATACAGGCTGTAAGGGTAAACACCGTATCCTTGAAACCAGTGGTTTGGTTTCATTTATAGAACGTAAAATGAATGAAAAATGACAAACTTTTTTTTTTGTAAAATTTTCATTTTTCCTCAAAAGCATTTCACCCTATGCGCGAGGGCAACAAGCTACGGGAGAAGGCGCGGGGAACTCGCCGCGTGGCCCGACGCACGGCCCCGCACAATATGCTACAGTCAGTCAGCTGTCTCGCTAGCGTTTAGCGTTAGCGTTTCTCGCGCGTATATTTTTTATTTTTTTTTCTACTCGTTCCTATATTTTTATGTTTAAGTCAACTACCCATAGTTTGAGTGATAACGGTGTTTACCCTTACATGCTACAGCTTACATACAGTGTCCCGAGACTCAATGTCAACCGGGAAACAAGCAATAGGGCAGTTTATTACAGATCAGTTTTTTTTAAGTTTAGTTGTATTCGAATTTTAAAGTTACCATGAATAAAATGTTACCTCATAAATCGAAGTATTAAATGAGTTTTTCAAAAAAGTATACAACTTTTTTTTATCTTTTTTCCCGGCTTTTCGTTGAGTTTCGGACCAACTTGTAGGTACGTAGGTATTGGTATTATATAGGATAAAAAAAAACCTTCACTTTACCATGACGGTACCTATTCAGTTTCTTGAAGTAGGGGGCAACCCTCATCAGGCTTAATTTCAAACTCCATGCTACTAAGAGTGTTTTATAACAAAAACCCGAACGAAGCGCTTCTCTGGGTGCTCTCTCTATCTGGGTCTATATCTATCTATCTGGGTGTCTTCTAGGGGTTCCCTACGTGACATCGAAACTCAATACATCGAATGTCGCAGCATCGAAAACGGTACATCGAAGGGTCATATAATCGGCATCGATGGTACGCCACATCGAAAGTCTCGACATCGAAAATTTACGATATCGATGGTACGCTACATCGAATGTCGTTAAATCGAATGGTTACAGTATCGATTTCTCATCACAGCGAAATGCATATCAGTTAAAAACGTTTTTTTTTATTAATATTGTTTTCTTGTGTGTTTAATTTATTTTTACTCGGTGCAGTAACTAATGGATACAACAATCTTTAGATGCAATAACCCATCGATTTTGCAACCAGTCAATGTTGCAACCAGCCCATGTTGTAACCATACAATACTGTAAACATTCGTTTTCACGACATTCGATGTGGCGTACCATCGATTATGTGACCCTTCGATGCACCGTTTTCGATGCTGCGATATTCGATGTATTGAGTTTCGATGTCACGTAGGGAACCCGTCTTCAAGTCACGAGTGAGTCGGTTTCTCCTGGGCAAGCGTGCTCCATCGTAGACCGCATCATCGCTTAACATCAGGTGAGATGGCGGCCAAACGCAGGCCTAGTAACAAATAATAAAAAAAAAAAAACAATAATTGCCTAATTCGAGAATTGACCTCAGAACTTTACGCTCAGTAATCACACTTACGACTACCGGACCAATGTGGCCGTTAAGCCATAAACCATACAGGGTGTTAACGAAATCGTGTAATTCCTTGAAACCGCGTGATCTACTGGTGACACAGATTAACCCTAAATGGGAATTTTCGAAAATAAATCTAAAAATGTTTTGGTTTTCAATTTCTGAAGTCTTTTTAGAGCCTTGAGTTATCTGACTGCAAAGAGCGATATCGCGTTAGTCGTTCCTGCCCGCCGTGTCGCCGTACTTTCATTAATTTATGCGTGGCATCGAAATGTTCACAACTTCACACAAATAAAATCATTTTTTGCAAAAAAAAAAACTTATTTTTTTACTGAATCCTTATTAGGTGGTTTAGATACGATGGGTAACAAAGCCGCATGATAAAAAAAAGTTTATGATTTTTTTATTTATAATCTAGCTAAATCCCGTGCGGGGCCAATCAACACCAGTAGTAGATCATGTGGTTTTAAGGAATTACACGAATTCGTTAACACCCTGTATGTTTTAAAAACCCCGGTACACTGGTTCACTTTTAAGTTTGTTAGCAAATATTGACTAATCGAAGCATAGTCAATGTTGATTGTAGGATGTAGGATGTTCCCATAGCGTCTATGGAGAACACAAATAAGGTATTGTTTGAGGGGTTTATGGGATATTGCGGTCCAATGATTTTGTTAGGTTATGCCCTTAGTGTGATATGAATTTATTCCCATGTCAAACATTGTAACGCGACGTCTTACGTAGGCGGTTTAAAGCGACGCGAATTGCGAGGCGATGCGATGCGGTGACACGCGATGCGGCGGCTTTGTCCTACGAGCTCGCGAACCGCCCGCCGCGCGCCTCCTTCATTCAGTAGCACTGTACGGCACCGCATCCAGTTCGCGCGAAAATATCAAGCCAACTGATTGCGTTCGCTTCGCTTCGCGCCGCGCCGCAACGCACTCCACGTGCGTTTGGTCACGTAGGCCACTTCAATAGGTATCGACTGTTTGTTGTTTTCGCGTCGCTTCCAGATCGCTCACGTAGGATGCCGCGTTAGTGTGATATGAATTTATTCACATGTCAAACATTATAAGAAAGAAAAACATATTTAGGTAGGTATTAAGCCGGGTCCGCAGCGCTAATTTTCTAACATGTTATTGTGTTTTGCGAACAAAACTGTTAGGCCACGCCCCTATTCGGTTAGCAAACAATGTTAAGCCGGGTCCGCAGCGCCAATTTTGCTAACAAAACTGTTAGGCCACGCCCCTTTTCGGTTAGCAAACAATGTTAAGCTGGGTCCGCTCCGCAGTGTTTTCGTGTTTGCAAACAGGATAACATTGTTTGCTATCCGAATAGGGGCGTGGCCTAACAGTTTTGTTCGCAAAAACACAATAACATTTTAGAAAATTGGCGCTGCGGAACCGGCTTCAGATATCTAACCTACTAATATCAAACCTACGCCCCACAGAAATCTAAATCAAGTGCAGTGTACACATACCAGACAGACAGGCAGACAGACAGATGGATAGACAGACGGACAGATAGACTGACTGGCAGTCAGATAGACAGACAAACTGACTGACAGATACATGGATAGACAGACAAACAGACAAGCGGTTTTAATGCTTGCCTTCCACGTATGAGAGCCTTAGAACGATTCCGGCCCCCACGTGTGTTTGTAAAATCATAAAAACACAAAGGAGAATGACCAAAAGTGGTACCAAAAAGTCTCATGCATCAAGATCAAAATATTATAGTAATTATTTTCATAATTTTTTACATTACGCGTCGGGGATTTGATTTTTGAACAGGGAATTTAATTTAAAGTAATAAAGTGTTGATATTGTTTTATTCCCTTTACATGACGTTCCGTTTCACATGATTTATGATTACTTTAACCTTGAATTTTGAAAGTGTCATGATCACATCTTTCAAAAAACATGTAAAAAATATATATTTGCCGATTCTAATTTAATTAAAAACAACTTTAGAATTTTTATTTAAACGATTATCATTTTTTTAATCTATGGTTAATTGGCCGTTCACAGCGCTCCGGTCATAGAGATGTAGAATGCAATAGATGCGGATTACTGTTTTTTAGAGCAATAATAAATCGTGTATGACATGTCCACATTGTCAGGTTATTTAGATTATTTCTAAAATCTCCGAAACTCACGTTTTGTTTACAAAAAGAACTTTTGTAGGAGTTAATATGATGAGTGTAGCCTATAAAAAACAAAGTTTGACCTTGATGCAGCATGGTACGGGACTCCATACATCCACGAGCATTGTCCTTTGATTATCATAGTGAAGGAAAAAAAAAACAGCGTGCTCTCGTAAACGGGCTCCATTCCATAGAGTTTTCGAAGGTATGTGTCGAGAAGAAGCCCATGCCCAACAGTGTGACAATAATTATATGTTATTGGGCAAGCCTATATCCGTTTATCGGCATAATTCTAAACCCCAGGCTGAATAATAATTTCTACTTTTGTCCAAATTATATTATCCTCGATATAAGAAGGTATTCCCTTAAGATGAAACTTATTAAAAGAGTAATAAGATTCCATACAAGTTTCTAACTTCCAATTGGAACGTAATTTCAGAGTTGTCAAAATACTGAATAAGATTTTTTTTTCTGCTTTATTTGGCTTATGAACTTTTTTTAGGATTCTTTCTGCGAAATTACTTATTTTAAGGATTCTCCAATCATTTTTATTTTTAATTTAGCTTTTATGATGAACGAAGGTTTTAAAATAAATTAACTTTTGTAAGTAATATTACAAGGTATCGCGTAGGTACGTCTAGAATCTATATTATAGCGTAGAAGCTAACTGACCAAAGTAACATTTTTAGTGACATGGAGTTTCAACTCTATAACTAAGAATTTTGGGTCTGTAGTTCAATTTACTAATATTACACTTAGATCAGTTGGCTTCCAATGTATCCATTTATAGTATTTAACTAGCTACTAAGGTATTGTATTCTTTAAATTTTGGAATGGAAAGAAAAAATAATTTATTTACCAAATAATAATTCTGGTAGACATGATATTAATATCAACTATTTCCAGTATAAGAGGTCAGTCTTAAGGTCACAAGCTCATTAGAGCCACCCGGCATCCGACCCGCATCGCCTCGCCTCGTGCGGTTAGTATTCTTTATAATTATGAACTTGTATGGATGTGCGCTCACTACATCAACTCCGTAGCGTCACCGGATCGCGTCGGGCGTATGCCGTCCACGCGCGGACGACGAGTTGACCACTAGGTGACAACTCGCTGCTCGCATGCTTGCCTTGCGTTGCTGCGCATTGCCAACGCACAAGTCCCGTCGACCTCTGATTGACCACACGACGTTTACTGGTGATAACGCGGCGTCCACCCGTGAACCACCTGCTGACAACGAGTGGACGCCGAGCAACGAGGTGATGCGGGTCGGGTGCCGGGAGGCTCTAATGAGCTGTGACCTTTATTGTACGGAAAGCCTCTGCGTAGCATTTTCCCAACAATGTTGGGGTCAGCTTCCAATCTAATCAGATGCGGCTGAATACCAGTATTTTACACGGAGCGACTGCCATCAGACCTCTGCAACCCAGTTACTGAGCAATGCCGATATCCTAAGGTTAGACCGATAGTCAGGCATTCGGGCTTCTGATTACCCGTAACGACTGTCATAGGTATTCGTATGACACCCGGGACCGACGGTTTTAACATGCTCTTCGAGGCACGGAGTGGTCTCGATGTGTAACGAATGGTCACCCATCCACGGACTGACCGCGGCAAGCACAGCTTAACCTTGCAAATCATAATAATCCGAGTGATTGATAATTACCCTTGTGCCTCATTTTCATTTTTTTATTTGTGTGGAAAGCAATGGAAAATCAGCTCATATCGGAAATGGCTTGATATGTAGCCGCGTGCCTCACTCACTCATAAAAAAAACTCATTATTATAAATTCACATTTATTATTTCCAAAGAAATTTTACATCACAAAAAACGAAATAATCACTTAAAATTGTTTATACAAAATACTATTAATTATTACTGAATAAAATAATGAAATGCTCAAAGCAAAAGTACAGTCGCAAACAGAAATGGTACTCAATAAAAAAAACAGTTTAATGTCTTATATTTTAGAAAAAAATAACAAAATTATGTAGGTCGCATAGGAACAAAAAAAAACACTCTGGAAATGTAGGGTTAAATATTTTACCCGACTATGTTTAACAAAATTTTATATCAATTGTAAATAAATGAAATGCAATTCAAGTTTTAATGGTAACTTAAAAAAATCTGAGAGCGACTGCATTTTAAAAATATCCATAAAATCTAAGTCATGGTATTTTTTACAATTAAAATAAATCTATTCTGCAATAAATTTTGGTCTGTTTGAAACTCAATTAATTAAATTAAAATGTTAAACTATTTAAATATGTAAAATCAAATATTAATCTCAGTACTCAGTTCACGAACTTTTTAATCATAAATAATAAAATACTTTTATTATTATTTTAAACTTTTCTCCTTAAAGACAAAAAAATATTTTTAAATATTCATGATAAAGGAAACCAGTTTTTTTTATTCTATTAGGAATACGTTAATGCATTTTACTTGGATTTGCCTTACTATAATTTAACAAGGTAACATATCAAGTAAAGTTTTCTTATAACAATTATTGTGTATTTCTTCTGATAAACCAAATTTATGAAAGCTAAAATAACTCTATATTTATACAGTTTCAAATATGTGAATAGGCCAGACTGGAACGCTTTTCATATGAACAAGAATATAATCGTGAACTGAGATGTCAATCATTCGTGCAACGTTTTGTTATCACATTAAGTATTCATATTTATATATTTCATATAATTTACATTTAAACAACATCGCTTTTCCCTCCACGAGTAAGCTTTCAATATTCCGAAATATTTATTTAACAACATTCCGAAGATATTAACATACAATACCATTTTTAACATTTTTCACTTTTCAAGTGTCAAAACTATTTTTCTTATTTTTTTTCGGAAAAACAGTTTTTCGTATCCATTTTTTTTGTTTAAAAACACAAAATTAAATTATTTGTAATTATATTCATAACATAAAAGCTCGATTTTGTGACAATAATTATTAATTTAGATACATGTTTATGAACTATTTAACTAGTATGGCAACTTTTCGTATGACATACTTATAATATTTACACTATATACATTCACAACGCACTTATCTATTTTTATTTAAGCTATAAAATCACTGTTAAAACAAAAAAAAGAAAACTGATTTTTAATAAGAACTGCAAAAAGAGTCCATCTGACAAACATTTCGTTTTATTATTTTGATTCTAAACATTTTATTTTGCGCTTTATTTAAATTTTATTACTCTTAATAATAATTAATTACAATTGTAATCAAATAATTGTTTTATCTAAATGTGTGTAACTTCTACACAAATTCAGTCTTATACATCTTGATTAAGATGCAAAACTATTTTACAATCTATTTTTCGTTCTATCAAATTGACATTTATCGTTCATTACAATTATCAATCATTTAAAATTCTATTTTGACATATTTTATCAGATAAATTAATTGGCATTATTGTTAAACAAATTTTGCAAATAAATTGATTCATTAAAACAATAATCAAGACAAACATTTTTGTTGAAATAAATCAATTCAAGAACACACAAATTAAACATTTTTGTTAAAAAAATCTCAACGGACGGGTCCAAAGTTTCCAAAACGATTTTTTACCGAATTTTATCACATTAAATGTACACTTTACATGTTTTTAACCACTTTAACTGTCTTGAGGCCTTAATTTCTAGGCTACTGGCCTAGGCCACGTTACCTAGTCCACGGTTTGGCCTCGTTATTTAAACTTGAACTTGCAACACCTGAAGATGCAATGTCATTTAAAACTTGTCTCAATCACACTCTTTAGTAACTTTAGCTTGTTCTAAGGTAGTGTCAGTGGATTTTGTCACAGATTTTGGCTCACTCGGCATCTGAGTTGGAGAGATTCCTGAAAAAAAAAAAAACAGTATTTAATAAATAGTGTCAAAAATACAAACAAACCCAGTATTTTTTTTTGTGAATTTTGTTTCTTTTAGTCTAAACCATCCGTGATACTACTTCGCTTCCTATGGTGGGACAAACAGGTGTTTCTCTTAACTTGAATCCCCAAGTCGCTGTTACCATAACCACGTGACGAGAGTACAGTTACCGACAAAACTAAGTGTAACCATTTTTTGGCCGGAGGCCCTTCATGACTCGCCAATAACTGCCCGGTTACGTAGAAAAGGTCCTCTATGACCATCTACAAACAATACATTAGAAAAAAAATCTCATTATTTATGAGATTACTAGGACCTCCAACAAAGAACACTACTACGCAATTACTTGCTTTCATTTTGTAGGAGATCAAAACATTTCAAAATATGTTTATTTCTATTAAGAGAATATTACATAAGACAAGTGGGTCTCGCTTGTTTCATCGAAAAAAAATTGTCAAATTATCACTTCCCAAACAAGTTGCCGCATAACTACTTGCCAAATTACTACTTGGCAAATAAACTCTTCACCAATAATTGTAACGCAAACCTAATGTTTGGCAAGTGAACATTTAAACAATAACTTGCTTACCAACTAGTACTTTAACCAGTTTTAATGTAGTAAAATATTTCAGTTGGTATATCATATTTTACGCAAAATAAAATAAGCTAAATATTTAGTATCGTCTTCCTATTCTGGTAGTAGTTTCTGGTTTTACATTCAAAAATGTGTTTATAACACTCGCCGGCCGCTGCCGCGGCACGCTCGCTTCGCTCGCTCGGCTTGTGCGTTGTGTGGTCACAGTCCCAAGACGAGTGTAACTTGTTATCATAAAATCAAGAAGTTTTTATGACTGTTTACGGTTTACACAGCTCACGATGAACGGCTCTGTTTGGGTCCGAAACTTGTAGATAATCCCAAAAAAATGCACGTAATTCATGAGTCTTACGAAAGTTTTAATACAACATTATAGAATCTCCAAATATTAGTAGGTACTAATAAATGTTAGGTTATATAACTCCTAGGTACGATAATTATTTTCAGAATACAAAATTATCATGATTACTGATGCTGCCTGTCCATAGTCACCATCTGTGTAGCTATGTCTACACTAGTACGCTTTTACGTTCATCTTGCGTCTTCGTCTGAAGGAGGCGCCATAGCGCATGCAATGGCGCATGCCTTAATACTAGTTCGACAAAAGCGCATGCCCCTAGCGGACTCTAATTCGTCTAATGTATGTAGACTGACGACTGACCGAGGCGCACCGGTGTAGACGATAAGCTGCATGCGTCTTATGGCAATCAATATTGCATGCGCTTGACGCAAGAGGAATTGAAAGTTGAAAGCGCAAGATGAACATGAAAGCGCACGGGTGTAGACATACCATATCTATATCAATATAAATGTCTATCAATAGTACACGTGAAAATATTTGGTCATATTTAAAAAATAATAGCAGCAGAAAACCTATTTCAAGAGAAACCAATACGAGGTAAGGTAAAAATCAGCAAAATATAGGAAATATCTGGTATAGTGGTAAGTCCATACGTTGCTAAATCAGATAAAACGTGAACAGATTTCAATTTATTGAATTTTCAACGAACACGAATATGAGGAAAAATGATAGTGTATACCAGAGTAAAAAGTATTTTAAAACAGAGAACAGAGAATTCAGGATTTATATTCAAATTCAATGTAGCTAGAATGAGAATATTAGTTTCTGAACTTAAAACAAACATCGTTGTATCGTTTTTTTATCTAAATAACATTCACTAGTAATTATACACCGTGGGCCCAAGGTACCCGAAAGATTTTAACCTCGCCTTTCTGATGATATTATGAGTCAAATGTTATATCAACGATGGTCCAATTCAAATGTTTTTCTTGTCTTTTTAAATCAATTATCTTTAGTACTTCCTGGTAAACAATACTTTAGGTTGAAATGGCAACATTTATAAATTATCGTGTGAGTGGATAAGAAACTTCTCAGTTCACAACCCTCCCCGACAAATAAGACATACGGCGAGTGGGGCATGGTATAATAAAAGTCACAACGCCGCGTTCGTTCGCCGTCATTCGACATACAATAGACGGATTAGCGTGCGCTAGGGGCATGCGCTTTTGTCGAACTAGTATTAAGGCATGCGCTATTGCATGCGCTATGGCGCTTCACGCATGCTTCAGACGAAGACGCAAGATGAACATGAAAGCGCACTGGTGTAGACATAGCTTATAGTACACCCTCATTTCGCCGTTATGTTTAAGTCCTATATAATAGGGTCGAGCCTATTGCCACTAACTGGGCACAAATCCAGACTCCGGGCTGCTACAGAAAAATTCCACACGGAAAAATCAATAAAACTTTGCCAGACCTTGGGAGCAAACTCAGCAGTTGCGCTTGCGACCACTAGACTAAGAGCGTTTGTCTACCGCCGCTGTCACCGAGAAACGAGATTATTTCGGACCGAGTTCGGAACGACGTGACGGCGATCGTATGTCCACCGCGACCGATCCCGGTGGTTCCCAACATAAGACAAAAATCCTTGCACCGGCGCCATCAATCTCGGATGTAGTGGACAAGAGCAGACGCGTTTTGTATTGCCGTCATTTCGGTCCGTCACAATCTCGGCGGAGTTCTAGCGGTGGCGCCGAACTACTCACAATCTCGGTGGCCGAGATGACGGCGCTCGGATGACGGACGTGCGGTGGACACGCAGTCATAGTAATGTATGTATCGCTACTTAGGCAACGTCATCTCGTTCTCGGTGACGGCGGCGGTGGACAACCGGCCTAACGCGGCAGACATTCTAAATATGTTTAGCACTTAATATATCGGTTGTAAAAAGACCCTTAACGATAACAAAAACCACATATTCTACCCATCATTGGGATCATTTTTTCTACCTGACCATACCTGGGAAACCATTGGTTTCGGAGATATTGAAGGTCAAAGTAGACATTTTGTTTTTTAGTTTTTTCCATAAACGTATTCTAAGTGATAATACTAAACTTTCTTCCAATCAACCTTATCAAAATTTTAATTTTTTTCACAAATTACGCATTTGAAGTTACAAAAACGCAACGAATATCAAACGCACACAACCGCCTTGGCTCAGCTGTGTGGCCGCGGCACGCATGCAAACGCGCGGCATCGTCAAAACCACACATTGCGCGCTACAAAAAAAAGCGTATTTTTTATGCCAAAAAATAAAAGTCGTTTCCCAGCAATTATTTTTGGTCAATGTAGTTTAGTTTGATGTACAGAGTGCGTAGATTTCGGCTATGTGATGGGTCTTTTTACACCCTGTATTTAGCGAGTCGTTGTGCACGCAGGTTTAATTATTCTGGTTTACTTAATATTTTATAAGTATCAACAACTAGTATAAAGTTCATATAAAACTTCTTTGTCTAGCATAAAACTTTACAATGTTATTTTAGCTGAGTAAACTTAATTGTCAACAGTTTGCACAAGAAATGCAAGATAATTAATTTAAAAAAGAAACCGTACAATGGGCGGTCTCGTCGCAAACAGCTATCCTTTAGAGACGCGATAAGAAAACTAAAACATGGGAATTAATTGTTTTTCTCTGAAAGCCTGATAGGTCAATGGACTAGCTAGAAACTTCATCGTGAAAACTGATATACAAGGTAAGTCAATAGTATAATTAAAAAATAGAGCAATTTTAGAAATTAATCGTAGATTTTTGTTATTGACTGTACTATTTATACAAGGTTAGTCGGAAAGGGGGTACTAATCCGAAAGGGTGTTAAAGTACCCATAATAATGAACAACTTTTGTTCTACAACTTTTCCCAAAAGTCAATAGTTTAGGAGAAATAGCTGTTCATAGATTTCATAAAAAATACTTTAAAATCTATTCATCGTTAGCTGCGTTTACATTTTTTTTAGGTCATATTTAGGGTCACGGATTAGAAGCCCAATTATCTGAATTCATAAGAAAAGTAGGGGTGAAGAATATTTGAAAAAACTAAAATAAAAATAATTTTGCATAGGTAAAAAATAAAAATGATCGAATTTTGAAATTTTTAACACTTGCTATAAAACAGTCATCAGTGATACTTTAAGTAGCCTGCGGATTTGTACCTCCTTTCCGTCTAACCTTGTATACAGGGTGTAAACGAATTCGTGTAATTCCTTAAAACCATGTGATCTGCTACTGGTTGATTGACCTCGAATAGGACTTAGAATGATTAAAAAAAAACTTGCTGGGCGGTATGTGTTCGTATAAACCATCTAGTAAGGATAAAAAAAAAGAAATTTTTTTTTTGCAAAAAGTATTTTCCATTGTTGGACCATTTCGATACCGCGCTTACGAGTATATGAATGAATGCACGGCGGCCATGACTAGCGCGATATGTATCGCTTTTTGCAGTCAGTTAACTCAAGGCTCTAAAATGACTCTGAAATAGAAAACCAAGTTTCTTTTTTGAAAATGTTTTGAGTTGATTTTCAAAAAAAACCATTTCGGACCAATCAGTATCACCAGTAGATCACGCGGTTTGAAGGAATTACACGAATTCGTTTACACCCTGTATAAATAGTTACATATAAGTTCAGATTAGTTCTTACCATTTATTCTAGTAGGCTTCAAATGTGGTAATGTATTAGTAGTTCTATCCAGCACGCTTTTACTGAAGTAGACACTGTTATTCTCCGGGTTGAATCTCACTGGGGGCGAGTTGGAGCAACTTCTGGAGTCCATCGCTAGAGTCCTGGGTTCCAGGTGGTACCTAGGCTCTAATTCTGGCATTTGAGTCAGGTTTAGTGGGTTTCTGTTTGGGTTGCTGTAGAGGGAAGGGGGTGGTGGCGTTGCGTATAGCTCCGGTGGTAGCAGCTGTTCTGCTGGCAGCTAAAATAGAAGAAGATTCTATTACTTAGATTCTTTTTTTTCATTATAATCAGCAGGGCAATATGGAATATGCATGAAACTCAAAACTCTTTCATTATTTAAATAAACATTGTACAGGACTCAAGAAATAAAATGCATTTTTTTTTAAATTTTTTAAACATTACTTATTTTACAATTCATTATTTTATGTCATGTTTTTTTTTTTGTGGAATGTAGCGCTATCTCGAAACGCATCGTCTTCGAAAATGCCGGAAGTGACATCAAAATCTATGTATCTTTAAATAATCTTTTCTTAACAAAATGTTTGATTTCTCAGTGAGGTAAGTTATTAAGTGCGATTTCTACTTGAATAAAGCACAAGAAATCATTAAAATTCTATGATTTGTGGCTAATAAAGAGATGTAAACAAAGCAGTATCGTGAATTATGACGTCACATTATGGCCGCGACAATAATGGATGTTTGAACTGTAGAAGAAAATTCTTGAAGTTTAATAATTATTTTGAGCAACGAATAATAGTAACCTTTGACTTTTAATACTTTTCTTGGGTTTATATTACTGTGTTTTATTAATTAAGAGTAAAAAAAAATACATGCATATTCCCTATTGCGTAACATAACCATAGAAGTAATAAGTACTACGTACACATAACCAACATCAATCATGACAGTTGATGTGTCAAAAATAATATTCATTGCGTGGTACATAGTTGTGGAGAAATCGGATTGTTCATACATACGTGGCTATGGAAATTGTTGACATGTCAAAATCATAGCCATAGCGATTCCGAGTGTGTTGCGCAATTGATATCTTAGTCTTGGTAATCCTCAATATTTTTTACTATTTTTAAACTTTTGTGTTGCATGATTAATATTTGTTATGAAATGGGAATTCCCGTTTCATAATTAAAAAGACTATTATTTAAATACGTTAAATAGCTAAGATAATTCTTTCTTTCCTCTTAGATTCACTGTAATCGAATTATTTCGACGTAATAATTCTGATTGAGATAATGAAAATGACATTACTCTCAACAGAAAAAAAAAACGATTTCATCCAATGAAATTACATAGTATATTTAGACATTACTTCATAGAACATGGCGTTTAAAATTCGATTTTGCATTATATTCACTAGTATCTCTAATGAGTAAGACGAAAATACATAAAAAGCATGAGAGTGAAAGAGATAGCTATCTGCAAGACCTGTCAATTCTCCTGTTTTTTAATCGTCACTTTTGGCGAGGCAATGACAATTCTAGTTCTTCTTGTATACTAGTATAATAAATGCAAACCCTGAAAGTAGTCTATACAGAATCGACTACTGAATCGATTTCAGCCATTTTTAATGTGTCAATTTTTTTAAACTTGCTTTTTACCTCTTTTTCTTTTAATTGAGACAGAAAATTAAACCTCATGTCACTGAATTTTAAATGCAGTTAACAACGAAAAGTAATACTACTTTCTTAAATAAACACTGTTTAAGCACATAAAAGTAAAGTTTCAGTCATAATTCATCCGAAAGACGTCCACTGCTGGACATAGGCGTCCCACAAAAGGAGTGGGGTTGCCGTAATCGTCACGCTTGGCAGGCGGGTTGGCGTACTCAGTATAGTTGTTAAAGTACTCAGAAAACGCTTCTGCCCATCCTCTAGAGAATCCCTTCGTCACCTTTTACGACACCCATGGGAATAGATGGGGTAATGCTATTCTTTAAGTCCGGCACTACAAGAGACATTTTGTATAATACAATACTTACCAAACCACTAGTATTCAATGGCAAAGCATTCTTATACTTCAACCAATCTTCATATACCTTATCATACGGCTGTCTATGACAATCATTTGGCCCAACATTCGGCATATGCAAGCTGCTCATTGGTCCCAAACTTTGTATACTGGGGCCAAGGTTGGGCATCTGCAATGTTGGCGCGTACGTTGGCCGCCTGTATTCCATTGGTCGTACTTGTATGTATTGGTTGCAAGGATCGATATTGTGGTCGTAAAAACGATCGCAATTGGCCGACATGTCGTATTTGTCCGTAGTCTTCGATATGAGCGGTCGTATTGAACTGTAGTCGGTCGTAGAAGATTTATTTGAACAGCTGTCGCTTATTTTCCCGTCTAGCGGTATTATATCGGGGTTTTTATCTGTAAGGAAAAGATAATAAATTCTCTTTAGTGGTCGGTTTTCTTTTTTTTTGTTGGTATTCAAGTGGAATTTATTCGGACGAGTGAGTCCGATGTTTTGTTGAAATGTTTTTCGTTTTAAATTACAAGGCATTATTTTAATTTGTGTTTCAAATATTACAAGGAATTATATTACAGCTGCCTGTATTTTTGATATCATTCCCAAAATATACTTTTAGAAAAAAAATTGTACATAATAATATCTTTATCCAAATAACAAGTGAAAATGTATCAAAATTCAACATTTTTAATTAAAATAAAGCAAATATTTTCAGATAACCTCTCGTTTGTATTACTAAGGCTGCAGACACATTAAGCGTAACTTGCGCGGCTCATGTTTCGTCGCGTAACGCGTATGCATCGCCTACATACAAATTCTCCTACGCGATCTCACCACGCGTATTTTACGTCATTACGCCGAGCTTGAAGGGTGCCTTTCCACCAGAGATGTGCTACGCAGCTATGCTGCGAGAATGTAAAAGCTAAGCTATGTAACTATGTGACCGTTTCCACTGATGCTAAGCTATGTAGCGGAGCGAGTAAGATGTGCTCGGTGACCAACGCGCGCCTACTGTAGGTACACTGCTCTGCACATAGCTACACCACTCGCGACGTAGCTTAAAGAAAGAACGTAGTAACTTAAAAAACGTAGCTTAGTTGAATCAGTTTCCACCAGTGCTATGCAATGTGGACCAATGAATATGATTGGTGGATATCAAACGCATCCATGGCAACGTTGCATAGCACATCTCTGGTGGAAAGACACCCTAATAGGGCCAGATACGCAATGCGAGATACGCTAAATGTGTTTTGGCTCTTAGAAAAGCGCATTCAAGGCCTCCCTCAGCGATCAAACATTTTACAGAGCTACAGTCGAGTTTTTTTTAGTACAAAGAGGTCTTTTTACTAAAAAAAACTTGTAGCATAATCGCAAACAAACCACAAACGAACTGAATATTTAGAAATGTTTGGAAAAAAAAAACATTTTGACAGTTTTCGATCGAATCAAAAACTGAATGAAAATTGTGAACTGTTTGCGAAATGGCAACATTTTTTTTCGTTGAATTGTCCCCCTTATGCGGCTTGTAACTCGCCAGGACTTGCTCAATTTTATTAATAAATTCTAGCACAGTTTTTTTATGTTTCCAATGTGGATTTCTCTACTCTAGAACCTTCATTAAAGCCTTCATTTACAAAACCCGACGGGCGTAAAAGGACCAAACTTAAGCCTATCTTAACCGCATCTTAGGACCAGAATAGTATTCAAAGTACACACAATTCTGAGGGTAGTTCAATTAAATATTCAGAACACTATCAGAAGCAGGTCAGGTTAGTAATTCATTTGTCTGGCTATCCGTTTGTTCCCAACCGGTCTTAGGAACGGTCAGACCGGCTTATAGTCTAACCGTTGTACAGGTATATATGGGATTTAGCTTGACATATATATTCTTGCTACTGTTACTTCTCTAAGCTATGGTTGACTTTGAATTAGGGCTGCTATCACCTGAATTGACAACACGGGACAATATTTCAAATACCCCGGACATTTGGTTGGAATCAGGATTTCTTTCCGGACGCCCTTGAAAATATTAAAAAATATGTTTTTGGGGTGCCGTCCGGCGCACTCTGGGCAGTCAGCCTAGCTACCAACCTTGCTGACTGGCTAATCTTTTCACCACAGCATGAGCTATTTTCGTATAGCTCGTGCTGACATGAGAGCAGAAGAATGTTTTATTTGTTGCATTAACGTTTATTTTTTATTTATTTGCTAAGCATTGCTAAGTAAGTCACAAGCAAATTAACACCTTAAATAACTCGAACAACACAATTAAATTACATCTGTACGTAGGTACTTGATTTCTTGATTAAGAAATAAGACAATAAAAAGCGTCCGTGTTTTTCTCGCCCACTTTGAGAACATACTTTTTAAAAATCCCTCCCCCGGATGCCTCTCTCAATTAAATCTGTCGTATGTACTCCACTGAAGAAATTAGGTAACAAAGATAATAAAATTAAGAAAGGCGTCCGCTACCACCCACTTTGAGAACACACTTTTTGAGAACCATTACACAATCAAAGACACCATTTTGAAATTCCTGATTACATATATTGCGTAATTATTAACTAAAATAATTCAGTCTAATATTTGACAGTTGCGCGCACAGATAACGTATGCCTGCGTAAGCGACGATGGAACAAAATGTTGCCATATTTAAATATTAAATATTATATTGCATATACTTTTAGATTGCTCCTTATTTCTTGCGTATTTATTTATTTTCTTTCTTTACATATACACACACATATACATACACATGTTGGTTTAAGTGAACGGGCATGACGGCTGACTGACATCCGTGGAGCACGAAGGTTCCAGACGAAAACCAGCGTCAAGTACTTATAGTGCTTGACATTAAGCTGATCTGGACACTTTTTTGGTCCAGCCGTGAGACACATACCCAAGACTTTTTTATTTATATCACACTTTTTACCTGTTGTGTCTCTTTGTGCTGTGTCCAAATATCTTTATCTAACTCTCCGGACGCTTCTCCCAACTTAGAACAAATCCGGAGAAACCCGGATCGATGGCAGCCCTACTTTGAATAGATATGATGCTTGCTATGCTTAGACAACGATAAGCTGTTGTAAACCCCCTTTGTGTCTAGTGTGCTGAGGCCTTAGTGTAAGGTTTGTAGGTAGCCAACGTAAGTAATGCGTTTGCGTTCAATGTTAGCTACCTATATAAATAAAAAGAAAAGTCCTGTCTGACTGACTGGCTCATCAACGCCCACCCCACACCCTTGGACCTAGAAAGCTAAAATCTTGCACAGAGATTCCCGTTATAATGTAGACAAGGAATAAAGAAGGATTTTTCGAAATTCAACCCCTAAGTGAGTTAAATAGGGGATGAAAGTTTGTATGGAAAATCGTCACTTAACGGCTTCAAAATTTCACGCAAGCGAAGCTGCTGGCAAAAACTAGTGAATGATAAAAAACTTAAATCAAAAGTTTAAAGAATTACCGACGTTGAAATGTCTGAAGTGATTGTCATTGATTAAAGGTATCTTCCTGATTAAACAAAAAAAATAACCGCAGTGAAATAGGTTCATTCGTTTGCAAGTACAGTGCTACGGACAGATTAAAGGTTCAAAGTTCCAAATTGAAGGGTACAGGCCAAGAAGGGAGTGAAGATTCGAGTGACGTTATTGCGACGCACGCTAATTCGAAAAATTTTACGAGTGGTACGCCAGTTCGAAAACACATTAAGTCGAAAACCGCTATATGGAATGACGTTATCGCGAACACGCTGATTCGAAGAATTTTTTGAGTGGTTCGCTAGTTCGAAAGTCTTAGTATCGAAATTCACTGTTGCACTCATTACCAATAACTAATGAGTACCACCTATAATTTTGATTTCTTTGTTGATCACTATACTTAAGGAAATTAAAAAGTTAACTTGAAATAATAATTTACATTGCTCTTGTTTCCCAAACCCAATACAAAGATAAGGCTTTATCGGGGTCGCGAGTTCGATCCCCAAACAAATTCAGATTGGAAATTATGCTATTCGCAATAGTGAATTTCGATACTAAGACTTTCGAACTAGCGTACCATTCAAACAGTTCTTCGAATCAGCGTGTTCGCGATAACGTCATTCGATATAGCGGTTTTCCACTTAATGTGTTTTCGAACTGGCGTACCACTAGTAATTGTTTTCGAAATAGCGTGCGCCGCTATAACGTCATTCGAATCTTGATATCACTCCCGGCAAAGAACAGGGAATGTCCTAATGCATAGATTTTGAGAAAAACGCAACTAAAAGTTTAGAAGTATATAATTTTTATTGAGATCATTGTATGAAGGAACTTTTACTTAAATCAATTAAATGTTTTATAATTTTATGTTGACACTGGACTTGTTGGTTATTAAAAATATTTAAAATTAAACAGCAAAAATAAAAATTGTGACATTCTCTGTTCCTTTGTCTGTACCCTTCAACTTATAAAACCCCTCTAACTTAGCATCGGCGTTAAAAAAATGCAAACTCTCGAAAATAATAATCCAACTAGCTCTTACCCGCGGTTCACTGTCATCCCAGGTGAACTACTTCATGTTTTCGGATAAAACGTATCTTATGTCCTAATCCACGTCATGATCTACCTGTGTGCCAAAGGGGATTGTCCATTTAGTATGAGACTTTGGCCTGGCATGAACAAACATTGAGAAATATATTTTTACAATAATCAATTACTTAGCAGTCCTAAGAAAAAGAATATGAATACGATTTAGTATCAAAAGTATTTAAATAGGATATATTACATGTGACAAGTAAGGTTATAAATGTGAAATAAATTAGATAGATAGATAGATAGATAGATATACTTTATTGTACACTAAAAGAAATAAAACAGTAGGAATACACATGATTAAGAATAGTACAAATGGCGGTCTTATCGCTTAAAGCGATTTCTTCCAGACAACCATTGGATGGAAAGAATTGCTAAGGAAAATATAAAGGCAGTTTGCAGCGTACAAATATATAACCTAATAAAAAATATCTGGAATTAACTAAATAACTAAATATAAATACATAATATAACACAAAAATATATATAAACATATCTTAAATATATATATATACATACTCAAATAAGGTAAAAATATTTAAATACATAATACATATAGACAATTTTTAAAAAAACTACTAGACAGCAAGATAATGTTCCTTCACCATTCTTTTGAAGGAGAACAACGACTGAGCACGCCTCACAGACACAGGTAGTGCATTCCACAAGCGTATGGCCTGGACAGTGAAGGAATGATCAAAGAATCTTGTGGAATGCAGAGGCATCTTCAGTTTTAAGTTTTCCGATGATCTCAAGGATCGTGAGTGTGAATCACGCATGAACTCAAAACGTTCTTTAAGATAAGAAGGGGTTGTAGGATTGAATAGAATACTGTATAGTAGGGAAAGAATATGAGTATTCCGACGAAGGCGTATTGGAAGCCACTTGAGTTTAGCACGAAATTCTGACACATGATCATATTTACGTAAACCAAATATGAATCTTATACAAAAATTTTGAAGTCGCTCAAGTTTGTTAAACTGGTCCTCGGTGAGATCAAGATAGCTGGCATCGGCATAGTCAAGGATGGGATGAAGAAGAGATTGTGCAAGCGCAGTTTTAGTAGCAGTGGGTAGAAAGTTACGAAGCTTTCTCAAGGATCCGGCTGACGCAAACATCCTACGACTGGTTTCTTGCAATTGTGGATCCCATGAAAAGTTTTTGTCCATAAAGATCCCCAAGTTTTTTACTTTTTCGCTAAAAGGTACCTGGATACCGTCAAAGTAAACCTGTGGAAGTTGCAACCAGTCGATTCTCGAAACCATCCGAGAGCTGCCCAAAACAATGACTTGTGTCTTCGTAGGGTTGACTCTTAGTCCGTAGGATTTGCTCCACTCAGAAATTTGGACAAGATCTTCGTTGATATTGACGATGGCTTCTGATAAACGTCCCCACGGTGCTTGCGAGTAAATTTGTAGATCATCTGCATAAAGGTGGTAAGAAGAAAGCAGTTGATTAGAGATTGAATTAATAAATATTGCGAAGAGTAATGGGGATAAAACGCCACCCTGCGGCACACCAGCAGTCGTATTACTCCATGAAGATAACTTATCCTCAATACTAATACGCTGTCGGCGGCCATACAGGTAACTACGAAACCAATCAATTGCTGTTGGAGATATGTTAAGCGAGCTAAGTATGCCAAGCATAATGTCGAAGTCAACAGTATTGAAAGCATTGCTAAAATCCAGCAATGCCAGTACCGTTAACTTCCCATTTTCCATGCCTAGCCTGATGTCATCCGTAATATTAACCAGGGCTGTGACAGTACTATGGCCAGGACGAAAACCGGATTGGAAGGGATTTAGAAGTCTATTCTTACAAAGGAATGTACTTAACTGATTGTGAATTAGACGTTCTAAGACTTTGGAGAGGAATGGAAGTATGGATATTGGACGATATTCAGAAAAGGATGCTGGATTGGGTTTTTTTGGTAAAGGAATAATTTGGGCGTCTTTCCAGGCATTTGGAAAAGCACCGCTAAGGACAGAGTTGTTAAGGATGTGACATAAGACAGGGAGGATTTCGTCGAGGATAGGAAGGATCATATTACGGCTGACACAGTCACTTCCAACTGCGTTAGACGTTATGGACAAGATGCTCTTCTTAACATCACAAGCAGCGAATTGATTAAAGACGAAAGAGGAATAATCGGGAGTCGGAAGAGTAGAAAGGTGATTTAGAGTATTTGCTTTAGTTGTCCCATCAAAATTGGACGAGGCCGTGAAATGTAGGTTTAAAGAATTAATATCGAGATTGTCAGGAATTGTATCCTGACGCGATTTTCCGATTCCCAATGATCTAAGAAACTTCCAGACCTTCGCTGGATCTCCATTTTCCACTGAACTATGAATATGTTGGCGTTGAGCATTCCTACACACCTTATTGCAGTGATTTCTAGCGCTCACATAACGTTCCCAGTTCAACGGGGTTGCGCGAGATTTATATCTAGACTTCGCCGCTACTTTTCTCGACATAATCCTTTTGATGTCATCTGTAAGCCACGGCGACGGTAGATGTTTCACCCTTATAGCCCGAACAGGAGCATGGACGTCGAAGAGTTGAATTATGCGTTCGGTAAATAAATTAACTTTTTCGTCAACTGTCTCCAAAGTCGTGAGAGGCACCCAATCAATGTTATTGGCATCCGCTCGGAGGGCTTCAAGATTCATGTTACCAAAACTGCGCTGCAAGAGAATTTTTGGCTTTGCCTTAGGAGGACGAATTTTATACGAAAGGAACACCAGATCGTGATATGAAAACGCATCAGCGGAACACTGACCGTGTTTAGCGACATGATCACGAGAAGAAACAAAAATTAGGTCGAGAAGTGATGGAACAGAGTTTGGGAAATGATGAGTAGCATTCAGAGGGA
The DNA here is from genome assembly GCA_905220435.1 of Amphipyra tragopoginis. Classification (NCBI taxonomy): domain Eukaryota; kingdom Metazoa; phylum Arthropoda; class Insecta; order Lepidoptera; family Noctuidae; genus Amphipyra; species Amphipyra tragopoginis. The sequence goes on from HG992016.1 coordinate 5,899,163, forward strand.
GAATAGATAAGTTGCTAGATTCTATAATAGAATGAAGAGAAGAAGAACGGAAATCATTTTTAAGAAGACAGGTATTAAAATCACCCATTATTATAGTATGACTGTAAGAGGCGACAAGATTTTCAAGAATATTTTCTAAAGAGGAAAAGAAACTAACCCTTAGGGAGGGGCAATAGTAGACGCCTAGAAGAATTTTAGAATGATGGAGCTCTACTTCTAGAAAAAGATGCTCGCCAGCGTTTGCCGGTGGTGGCTGTGAAGACACATTTACAATTGAAAATGAAATATGTGATCGGAGATATATGGCAACACCACCACCACCGCCATGCGTGCGATCATTCCTGATTAAATTGAAACCGGGCAAAGAGTAAGCAGAAGTAGAGAGACAAGGCTTCAGCCACGATTCAGAAATAAGAATAGCATGAATATTCTTACAGTCAAAATTTGCCAGCATATCGTTAAAATGAGCCGGAATACTCTGGGCATTGATGTGAATCACATTAAAATTCCTTGAAACATCAGAAAACTGTGACTCAAGTGTATCTGCAAGTGAGGGAATACTAGCAAAACTGTCGTCATCGTCGCTACTTGCTGAGTAGAAAGTATCGGAGTCGGTACCATTATCTAATATAGACATAAATAATAATAATAAATATATATAATATAAATACAATAAATATATCTACTATACAAAAATTAATTTAAAAATTAAATTATCAATTCAATCCACCCGCCGGCGTTGTGTGGTATTGTAACAAAACAAAAACGCATCACTCACTTATAGATAACATTAACAAGTAAAACTTAAATAACACAGGACCTTGAGTAGTCCGGGTAAATACAATTATTCTTAGTGTGCACAAAAGAATAGAAAAATAGGGGTGGCGCCACTAGTCATACATTACATGATTTTGACAACAAGAATTTTCCAATGCTAAATAAGTAAAGAAATGAAATGGAACGTTGTTATTGACAATTGACATGACCTTAGTGACAGTGACAGAAGAATTGATGACAGTCAGAATCAGAACTGAAGCTATTGAATAAATAAATACATGAAACATTGATAGTTGATAGTAAAGAATACAACGGACAAAATAGAGGGTATACTGGACACAGTGACATGCATTAAAGTTAAACGTATTACCCGGACTTTGACCCTAAGGAATGAAGAAAACCGAGGCATCACTTCCTATTGGCGGCAGCCCTCTTGGGTCGAGCAGCAGTTGTGATAGGCTTCTCAGGAGTGGCAGCGGTGGTGGAATCTGTAGCTGCAGTCGCCTGCTGTCCCATGTCATTCAGCTCTGCGACTGAACATATGCGATGCCGCAAGCCGTCCGACCCAATAACATAGACGAAGCCATCCCTCGTCCAGCACTTGGTCACACCTAACCTTTTCCGCGCAGCCATGAAGAGGTCGTGCCGCGCCTTGGTCAGGAACTCGGAGAGTGTGATGCCTGAACCCTTTAATTTGGTTTTGTCAAACCAAATCTTGCTCCGGACTGCCATGTCTCGTACCTTAAATAATATGGGACGAGTTTTATGTGGACCTGCAGAACGTCCCATCCTGTGACACCGCTTTATGTCGCTGACATCAAACCCACTCATGTTTAGGCGCTCCTTGATGGTGTTGGCCGCAACAAGTGTAGTGTCCTCATCTTTCACCTCGGGTACACCGTGCAGCAACAAAATCCCTTTTCGGCTACGCATCTCCATATTGTCGGCTTGTTGAGCAAGCATCTCAACTTGCTGCTGCAGGCTGCGAAGCGCTACATTCACAAATAGCTTAAAGGCAGCAAAGTCGGCAGCCAAACCTGTGGAGCTGGATGGGCTACTTGGTGCTTGCTGTAACTGGGCTTCAAACTCCGACATCCGCTTATGGAACACCTCCATCAATTCGGACAGCGAGCTCTGGATTGGGTCCATTTTTTATTTTGAAGATAGAAATGAAGTGAAGTTTTTATTGATAGTGAAAGAAGAAAGATTTGAAGGAGATAACACTTTACCGGCAGGTAGCTTTATTAAATTGATAGAATTTGCATTAATATTATTTATAAAGTTATTATTAATTGTTTTATTTAAATAAATTCAGAGAGCAATTTTTATTTACACTTAACCCTGCAACTACCCGCGATTTTTTTTTTTTTTTTTTTATGAATAAAAGACATTTTTATGAATTATTTTTATTTTATTCTGATTCATACGTTAATAATATGTTATCTAGAAACTGGGCAGGTGGAGATATATGTTCTTGGTACCTTGCCCAGCTCAAATATTCATGTCATGAGCGCAGCAACCCACTGTTCTCCGGCCAACCATGCAATTACAACAATATTCTTTAATTGCTTCCCTACCATTGTTATTTTCATAAATAATATATACGAAATATATTTTTCGGCTTATGTGCCTGCTGTGTATTTTACCTCGTAATAATCTGCAGGTGGCTGAAGGTATAGGGTAATTGTCTAGTGAGTTGCCGTGGTCAACGTTGAGGCGAGTTTCGATGTCCGTAAGCGAGCCAGAGTCAGCGTTAGAGCGAGGTTCGGTGTCCGTAGGATTGCCAAGGTCGTGGGGAAGAGAATTATCGGGATCCATTATGAGTAAACAAAGACGGCGCTATAATATTTATGAAACAACACTCACGATGCAGAAGATACCACAGACTAGATAGGGATACAATATACAAAGCGAATGAGCGGTATAGTTGATATGACATTTTGTTCAATTTTTTTTGTGTTGCTATGCATGAAAAAATCTAAGATCGATATAAAAATCTTTAATAATCGGATACGTTTCTCATTAGTTTTAGTACATTTCTGCTGCTGCATTGCTGCTATTAAACATTTGAAAATAATTTTATTAATAAAATATAAACATAATACGACTGATAAAATCAGTAAGCAAAAAAAATTATGAAAGTACACTTATATCACCAAGTAGCATTTAGTAATCGATAAGTAATGGATAAAAATGGCCAGTAAGATTTTGGCAACCCTGACTCTAAAAAAGCGAATGACAACTGTCATTGACTGTCATTTGCCTTGTTATAGATGACCGGTAGTCATAAAAATCAAATAAAATACTGGTAAAATTCATATTCATAAAAGTGTTGATTGATACAAAGATATATAATGAGAAAGATTTGAAAAAAATATGAAATTATTATAGTTAAAATTATTATTTTTGTAGCATTATGTTCACGCGTAGCCTAAAATGGACATTGCCCTTTCATCCAAATCCGTTCAGCCGTTAAGGTGTGATTGATTAACAAACATCCAAATTCACAAACTCACAAACATTCAAACTTTTACATTTATAATAATAGTAGTATTTATCATTATTATACCTAAATAACTTTAACCATCCTATAGATAGACCTAATTATTGGCATAAAATACTTGAATAAATATATTGTTTAGGTACCTATTACCTACCTAAACTCGATATGAAGTGACAAGAGCGGTTTTTGTTTAGGGGCCAAAAGACAGCGTATCTAGCGCTTAAATACGCTTAATATGGCTATAGCCGCTGAAAATACGCCGAATATAGTTAACACACCATCGAATGGAACGCTTTGACGAAACTTCTGGGCCTTATTACGCTTTGCGTAACGAGGTATTTCACACGTGGTGAGATGGCGCACGAGAATTTGTATGTAGCACAATGCATACGCGAACCGCGACGAAACATGAGCCGCGTAACATACGCTCAGTGTATCTGCAGCCTAACATTGAACAAGAATTGAAATAAGGTCAAAGAAATAATAATATACGTACAATATAAACTAGGGTAACCGGATTTAAGGACTTATGAGACTTACCCAAACTATCGACGCTTTCCGATTCTTTCGTACCAGTTAGTGGTATATTCGAGGTTTCATCTTGTTGGCGTTTGTCCTTTTCATGTTTTCCTGAGGAAAAAAAAGTTACGTCAAACAACATTATCATCACACATGTATTTCCCGAAGGGTTGGGCAGAGGTGTATAGAATACCCTCATTTCATCGTTATTTTTAAGTCTCATGTAATAGAGGGTGAGCCTATTGCCATCAACCGGACACAAATCCAGAATCCGCTACTGAGTAATCTCACACGGAAAAACTCAATAACACTTTGCTCGACTTAATCTACACCAGTGCGCTTTCATGTTCATCTTGCGTCTACGTCTGAAGCATGCGTGAAACGGCATAGCGCATGCAATAGCGCATGCCTTAATACTAGTTCGACAAAAGCGCATGCCCCTAGCGCACGCTAATCCGTCTGTTGTATGTCGCCGACGACTGACCGAGGCGCACCGGTGTAGACGATAAGCTGCATGCATCTGGCAATCAATATTGCATGCGCTTGACGCAAGAGGAATTGAAAGTTGAAAGCGCAAGATGAACAATGAAAGCGCAATGGTGTAGAAATACCATTAGGGATCGAACCCAGAATCTCACGTTCAGTAGTCGCGCTTGGTATCACTAGACGATGAAGGCAGTTAAGTAAAAATCCTCATCATTTGTCTTTGTGTCAATTAGCGTTTTAAAATAAAGTGAAAGCTTCCGGAGAACAACTTTGTTTAGATTATCTGAGAGTTTTTCTACATTTTGTAAAAAATATACGTACAAATATGCAAATACAATATCTAGGTTTAATATGGGTACTCGACTGAAAAAATCTAATTAGTCCGTCAGCTAGATTATCAAAAAAATATTTGACCCGTATTTTTTCTTTTGTTACGTAAACCAAAATTGACGAAGATACGACACTTTTAAAATTGGCAAAACGTCACAAGAAAGTACAATTTTTACTTGCTTCTGACGACGTCACAAGCCCCCACTCCCGAGTTTTGATGCGTTTTATCTTTCCAAATATTCATAGATTTAACAAAAGAAAAAATACGTGGCCATTATTTTTCAAAACTCTAACTGGCGGACTAATTAGATTTGCAATTTATTGATGCTGTCAACATGTCTATTGTCTGCTGCGTTATACATAATGCTTACTAGTAAATGGCTTTGCTTTATTATGCCCTGCAGTGGGTGATAAGGAGCTGATGATGAAGTAAGTAGTTTCGCACCTTCAAAGTATTTAGTTTAGTTTAAATAGGGCCCCAATTTCATTTTTGCCCTGGGGCCCTTGGTAACATAGCTACGCCACTGCTTCCAACTAGATTCTGACGACGTCACAAGCCCCCACTCTCGAGTTTTGATGCGTTTTATCTTTCCAAATATTCATAGATTTAACAAAAGAAACAAATACGTGACCATTGTTTTTCAAAACTTTAAATCCTATGCGGGGTTAATCAATATAATTAATAGATTATGGGGTTTGAAGGAGTTACACGAATTCGTTTACATCCTGTTTATGGCGGATCGGATGTAGGGGAAACGCCGGTTAGAGGACACCCTAGAAGGACATACATCGATGATATTGGTGATGTTCTTCAAAAAAGACTGGTGCGTAGTACTTACAACCGGCGTGCGTGTATGACAAGATGTATGAACGTGGACGAAGCGAAAGGAGTATGTTAGGATCATAACATGTGGCGATCTGTGCCTACACCCATGAAAACAACACGTGAGTATATGTATGTAAGCATTCGTTTATTTTAATTTCAATATTTTCAGTATAAAATCATAACATGTTCGTTACTGAGTCTTGAGCCCATTAAAAACAGTAATTCAATTTTAAAAACCAATGTTAATTAATTATACTACGTCGATTCGATTCGTAGAAATGTTATTATTATTAACTTTACGATATTTTTTCTTGCGAATTCGGTCTATCATGTTCATAATTATCAGCTTTTCAATTATTGCGTTTATAATTGAATTTAACGGTTCAAGTATCCAATTAAACATATGTAATTTAATATTTTAATCAATGCTTATTAAATTAAATTACATATTAATTATATTATCCATGGGGATTAAGAATATATTTCCTTTCCGTTGCCAGGCAAGCGAGTCGTGAGAGGTAACCGGGCATCATAATTCGTCACCCTCCGCGCTAAGGCCGGCTCCACACGTTGGCCCCAACGTTAGTCCCAACGCCTCTCGTCCAACGTGTGGATCTGGAAAATAGTATTGGCGCCAACGTTGCCACAAGCGTTGGAAGTTGGCCGAGGCGTGTCGGTTTTATCAAAGAAATCTGCGCCAACGTTCGCGATACGTACACATGTTGGCGCTTTGCTCAGTCCTATTGCAACACGCACCGAAAGCGCGCGACAAGCGAGAATGCCATCCTCACCCTCAAAAACGCCACCCGCATGGACGAATGAAAAAGTTACCGAATTTTTAGAAGTTTACCAGGCACAGCCAATAATATATTGTGTCGTCTCTTTGACGTGGCTTTTTCTTTTTTTTCAGTAACAAATACAAATTATAATTGGCACTCAGTAATGTAAAAGCGCTCAGAGCAATTTCGATTTCTGTATCGGACGTCTTCACGTTGGCTCTGACGGGACGAGACTGATATAATAGCCAACGTGTGGACGCCTCACGAAATTAACCGACCAACGTTGGTACGAGCGTTGGCGGCAACGTGTGGCGCCGGTGTAACTGTCGTATCTAGCAATTGATAATTTTTCTGAGAAATTCTTACAGAGTAACGTATCTGCTTCAAATGAGTAGAAATAAATAAATAGATACCTTAGGGCTTTAGGGCAACTACTAACTTAAAGAGTAAGCCAAGAGCAATATAAAAAAGTTATTAATTCATTAAAATAAAGCCACAGCTAACGCAACTACTGAAAAATGATCAATTGCTAGATAGAACAGTTAGCGCGGCGGGTGACGAATTGTGCCCGAAAAAATGACAATAGGCTCGCTAGCTATTACATGGGACTTAATACAGGACGTGAAACGTGGGTCTACAGACTCCTGTAATGGGAGAACGCCTCTGCTTACCCCTTCGGGGATTACAGGCGTGTATATCGGGTGTAAAAAGACCCTTAACGATAACGAAAACCACGTATTCTACCCATCATTGGTATCATTTTTTTCGAACAAACCATACCTGGGAAATCATTGGTTTTGGAGATATACAAGGTCAAAGTACACATTTTTTTAGTTTTTTCCAAAAACGATTTCCATGTCATAATACTAAACTTTCTTCGATACAAACATTTTCAAAAATTTCAATTTTTCCCAACAAATTACGCATTTGAAGTTACAAAAACGCAATGAATATCAAACGCACATGACCTCCCTTGGCTCGGCTGTGTGGCCGCTGTACGAATGCAAATGCGCGGCCTCGCCACAACCATAATTTGCGCGCTACAAAAAAAAAGCGTTTGTTTTCATGCCAAAAAATAAAATTCGTTTCCCAGCAATTATTTTTAGTCAATGTAATTTAGTTTGATGTACAGAGTGCGTAGATTTCGGCTATGTGATGGGTCTTTTTATACCCTGTATATGTAATATACAGGGTGTAAAAACGCCATGTACACAGCATGACTAGTTAGTCACTTTACATCCGAAAACCATGACCTCTGCTCAACATTCTGTACTCACTCTCTCTCTTATTGCAGTACTTGCAGCAGAACACGAGTGCTGACACGGCTGTCATGGCGGCGATGACTCCTACTGCTCCGAGTACTATTATCAGGACTGTAGTCAGCTCCACCTTCACGGGAACTTGCGCTGTGGGAAGAACTGTTACTTTTATCTTTCAAATATTTTCTTTTAAGAAGTTGACAAGGCAACAAGCTTTTCCGGATCGAAAACACAAAAGAGGTTTAAAGATGAGCAGCCCATTACGGTCTCACTGCTGAGCACGGGCACAGTAGATATAAAAAGTGGGGTTGACATTACGACAATAAATGCAATTTAAATTGTTTTTAAATAAATGATAAAACTTTTTTTCTGCCGACGTTAGCCTACTAATTACCCCTTAAGTACATGTCAATAAATAATTACTACGCCTCAGAGCGATTACGCACTGCATCCGATCCGAATCCGTGAAAATACCGATCTAGAGTAAAAATCTCGGACCGAATTCGGATGTTGCTTACGCACTATTCCGATCGCTGATTCAAATTCAAACAATTCAGGGGCCATCTTCGGCATATCCGTTTGGCGTCTGATTTGAATCCGAGGTAATGCGAAAGCGTACATACAAACATTACTACGGCTAGGTACTTCGGTCCGTCAATATTTCTTCCGAATTGGAGACTCACGGATGACGGATGCCGGATGTAGTGCGTAAACTACCATACAAATAGTTCTATGGCTACTTCGGAACGTATTTTCACGGATTCTGATCGGATGCAGTGCGTAACCGCTGTCAGGGTTAAAAAAAGTTATTTTTCAGAGGTTTGTAAACGGAATTTTACTATTAATTTTATGTCGTGGGTACAAAATGCGGGTTGAAAACGGAATCATTCTTTTATTTTTCGCATTCTCAATGTAACCAACTTTTTGTAAATATTTGATGAAAAATAGTAACCATTGAGTTTATTACCCGTTCTTCTTCATAGGAATCTACACTTTGGAACGCGGCAGTAACTTATTTTTTCTTATTGACAGTTCAAAAATGGTCTAGTTGAAATAAATGCTTCGACTTTGATTTTGAAAAAAACTAATTGTGAAAACATACCTGTATGACGTTGAGGGTATTTCAGCAAGCTTGAAGTGAGCGTCAGAGCCTCGCTGAAGCCCTTTCTGTTGAAGGCTCTCACTGACACCGCTAGAGAGTTGCTGGCTGAAAGACCAGCTACTTCGAACTCAGGGTCATCGCTGGTAACGTTACGGAGAAGAAGGCCGGTCGCCATGTCGAAGATCTGTTTGAAGAATGGGAGAATATTTAAAAAAATATTGATTACGGAAAAAGGAGGGCTTCATGGGTGACCGTTCGTTACACATGGATACCCCTCCGTGCCTCGGAGAGTACATTAAGCCGTCGGTCCCGGGTGTCATACGAATACCTATGACAGTCGCTACGGGTAGTCAGAAGCCCGAAAGTCTGGCAACCGGTCTAACCTTAGGATATCGGCATTGCCCAGTAACTGGGTTGCGGAGGTATGGTGGCAGTCGCTCCGTGTAAAATACTGGTATGACTCTGCAAGGGTATTTTTCAGAAACCTTTTTTTTAAACATCTTTTTTCTGTTTCAGAGTCAATTTGCCACTCCGTGGTAACTGACTGCGCGAAGCGATATCGTGCTGGTCGTGTTCATCAGCTGTGTCACCGTGCTTTCATTCATTTATGCGTGGCAACGAAATGTTCTATGACATAAAATAATTTTTTTGCTTATCTTTTTATTGAAACAAGAATTTTTATTTTTTGCTTTTAATCAATCTCAATCCTTTGTGGTCCATCTATACCAGTAATAGATAATGTGGTTTTAAAAAATTGCACGAATTCGTTTACATCCTTTATATAAAACTGTTTTAAATTGATATGCTTTTCAAAAACCAGGGGTAACATTTTTTTTTAAATCTTTATTTATTAACGAGGGTTTGATCACAATGTGAACATGTCACCCTCATAGGAAACCTTAGTTACATGAAACACTTAACATCTACGCTTAATCCCTAAATTAACTAATTTATATATTATTCTAGCAGCTTTGGATGCTGGAAAAGCTAGAATAGTATTACATGCTCCTAATTGACGGACATCTATATTAAATTTGTCTTGAATCTAACATCTTTCTACTTCGTTCCGGACACACTCCACCATAATATGGAAAACGTCTTCAACCACATTGCATTCCGTGCAATTTGGTGTTGTCACTTTGCCCATCAATGCAGCGAAACTATTCAATGGGATGTGTCCGGAGCGAAGTCTCAAACTTGTCACAATTTCTTGCCTACTCATACTCGTATCGGCATTATCAAACCAGGGGTAACATTAAACAATGCTATATCTATTTGCCCGCACATAGTCTCAGACCAAAAAAATATGTACCTATTTTCTTTTAGCAAAGCATTTAATGTCGTCCAAGATTTATTTCTCTCAACTAAGTGACAGTAACGAGACATATCGAAGCCTATTGATGTCTTTAACGCAATTTATGAAGCCTACAACAAAAGAAACAATTCTTTTATTAAATACAATATTAGTTTTGTATTGAAGATGTTAAAAGAAAAGTTATGATATATATTTTCAATTATAGCAACCACAGATATTGAAATAGATACCACAAGCTTGTCAAATTATAAGAAAACAAGCGAGACATATTAAAATATGACGTTTGAACTACCTAAGTAAGGAGGAATTTAGTGCTGGGAAGTAAATGTTGTGCATGCTTCTCGTGTCTTTGCAGTGAGAGATCGTCCACAAGCATCCTGCAACGACTTGCACTTCCGGAAACGGTCGGCGAGGAACTGACTAAGCAGCGTAAAATGTAGGAGGATTGCTCTTAGGCCTCATTAACGGAGACGCGGGGCGTCGCGCGTCGCGTTGTGCAGCGCGGCCCGCATTGAATTCAAACATATGACGTTGTATGAGAGCGTTTACGGAGAAGCAATTTTACACGCGTTTGCTTGAAATGCAGGCGGAGCCCGCGGATGGCATCGCCGCGACGCACGCGACGTTTATCGCGACGGCGCACGCAGCGTTGCAACCAGCTATTCCTGCAATTCTCCGTCCACTGTAAAACGTAGCGTCAACCGCGGCGGGGCCCGCGGCGTCGCACGCGCCTCATTTTCATAAACAACATTGTACATTGCCATATGTTTGTGTTTGCGCGTGTGATGATGCGGGCCGCTACATGCGCCGCCGCTCCGTAAACAGAAAAATCGTACGACGCGCCGCGAGACGCCACGCCACATGCGACGCGCGACGCCCCGCGTCTCCCTAAATGAGGCCTTACTGAATGATACGCAAAGTATCTTGCGTTATCTATTTAACTCTATAATGGCACCGATATTCTTGTTCAACAATACTAAAATTAGAGAATTGCTTAACTAACAGCGCGAGGAAAATACGGTAATAGATAAGAACTAAGTTAAAGATGTCAAACTAGTTTACGCCTTGAACTTCACCGTGTTTTTAGTCGACACGTCCTGACGTGGCGTCTAAAGTATGAAAATTTTAGTTCAACTAAATTTGACAGCTCTTATTTACGTCCGTCTCTTTCTTATTTTTAACCGATTTCAAAAAGGAGGTGGTTCTCAATACGGTTGTTTTTTTTTTTTTATGTTTGTTACCTCATATCTCCGTCATTTATGAACCGATTTGAAAAATTCTTGTTTTGTTCGAAAGGGTATATTTCCCGATTGGTCCCATATAAATTTTGTTATGATTAGACCATGTACTTCAGAGATATGGAACGGAACTCCTCATCGGATCAAAGCAAAATTCTCAAATTACTAACATAGCTTTGTTTATATTTGTTGTTGGAAACTGACTACTGGAAAAGAGGAGGGGATGCGTGTTCACCCCTCCCCCCCTTTGGAATGTTTTCATTATATCGTGTAAGGTATCATTTGAAAGGACTTTTTATGCCCGACTACGTCAAAGCCAAAAATAAGGGTTATGAAGGAGGGGGTTAAAATTATGACACTAAAACGTATGTAATAAAAAATAAACTTTAAAAAAAGTAAAAACCGACTTCAAAGAAATACTAAAAGGAGTAAAATAATTACCATATTATAAAATTAACAGTTTCAGAAGTCGGTGCAACTCTACACTGAAGCAAATAGAAGCCACCGACTTCTGAAACTGTTAATTTTATAATATGGTAATTATTTTACTCCTTTTAGTATTTCTTTGAAGTCGGTTTTTACTTTTTTTAAAGTTTATTTTTTATAATAGAGTAAAAAATATGGCAAAAGTCTAAATTAAGTTTAGTTTGAGCACAACAAAATTGGCACCAATATCTGTAGTTACGATGTATACAGGGTGTAAACGAATTCTTGTAATTCCTTCAAACCACATGATTTATTAATGGTATAGATTAATCCCGCACGGGATTGAGATTGATTAAAAGTAAAAGTAAACTTTTTCTTTCCAAATATTTTTTTTATGTGACAGAAAATTTCGATGCCATGCGTAAATGAATGAAGGCAACACAGCTGACAGGCACGACTAGAGCGATATCACTCCACGCAGTCAGTTAATTTGGAACACTAAAATTACTCAGATACAGAATACCATGGTTCATTTTTTGAATATATTTTTTTTGTTGATTCTTGAGAAACCTTCGCAGGGTCAATCAGTGTCACCAGTAGATCAAGCGATTTGAAGGAATTACACGAATTAGTTTACACCCTGTATTTCGACCAATCAATGGAAAATATATTCATCATCATCATCATTCAGCCGAAAGACGTCCACTGCTGGACATAGGCCTCCCCCAAGCATCGCCACATCGACCGGTCCTGTGCTTCTCGCATCCAGCTGTTTCCCGCGACCTTCACCAGATCATCGGTCCACCTTGTGGGAGGCCTACCCACGCTGCGTCTTCCGGTACGCGGTTGCCACTCCAGAACCGTTCGGCCCCATCGGCCATCCGTTCTGCGAGCAATCTGCCCCGCCCACTGCCACTTAAGTTTGGCAATTCTTTGAGCTATGTCGGTTACCTTGGTTCTCCTGCGGATCTCATCATTTCTGATATGATTACGCAGGGTAACTCCGAGCATAGCCCTCTCCATTGCTCTTTGGAAAATATATTATGACAATCAATTTCACATCCTGAATTTTATTTTCCATTAAGAATAGTTTTCTTTCACAATAGATTAGAATTAATTTGCTGTTCAAGATTTCTTTGACAGCCACATAACGTAGATACGTATTGAAGCCATGTGTTCCAATAAAAACAAGATTCTTCTATGAAATAAATCAAAATTAATCTTGTGTTAGTATTTATTGCAGGTTTATGTTCACTTATTGGATGTGGTAACAATAATGGTTTATCTGGAGATAGAGAAAAGTATTTCTAATTGGATTTAAAAGAATTATGTTCGATGCAATTCGCACTTCAAAGAATGTGTGGATGAAATCGCGGTGCCATAGAGAAGGTGGTTGATTGTGTTTTTAATTTAATCTGAGGAGCCAACTGAACAATAGTGGCGCTGTGCTGGCTATTTGCACTACAGGTTGCTGGCATGCAAGATTGGTATGGCGAAATACCCTTATATACAAGGTTAGTCAGAAAGGGGGTACTAATCCGAAAGGGTGTTAAAGTACATATAATAATGAATAACTTTTGTTCTACAACTTTTCCCAAAAGTCAATAGTTTAAGAGAAACGGTTGTTCAAAAATCTCAAAAAAACATCTCTAAAATCTATCTATCCCCAGTTATGATCAGCTGTGTTTTCATTTTAGGTCATATTTGGGGTCATGAATTAGAAGCACCATTTTCTAAATTTTTAACTAAAGCAGGGATGAAGAACTTTTGAAAGAACTAAAATAAAAATCATTTTGCATTGAAATAAAAAAATACCGAATTTTGAAATTTTAACACTTGCTTTAAGACAGTCATCAGTGATACTTTAAGTGGCCTGCGGATTAGTACCCCTTTTCCGACTAACCTTGTATACTGACTAATCTGTCGTTAGCTGCACGCGTCTGTCGCAGACTTCGGAAGCGGTGTCATACATTTTCATACTCTGACTATTGACGCATTAGCCGCGCGCGTCAGCCGCACGCGATCGATCGCACGCGGCTGCGATGCACGGAATTGTACCTTAAGGGGTAATTGTACTCATCATTATGAATAACTTTTACTATGACACCAAACCTGAAATCGCGAAATAAAAACAGCTGTTCCCTACATTTTGACGAGTTATCACTACATAGTCCAAAACAAAGTCGCTTCCCGCTGTCTGTCTGTCCCTATATATGCTTAGATCTTTAAAACTACGCCACGGATTTTGATGCGGTTTTTTTAGTAGATAGAGTGATTCAAGAGGAAGGTTTTAAGCTATAAAACGTACACGTGCGAAGCCGGAGCGGGTCGCTAGTGCGTACATAAATGTAGGGAACTCAGAACAGGAAAACAGGAACGTCTCATAGTAAAAGTTGTTCATAATTACGAGTTCAATGACCCCTTATGAGGTTGTTAGCGTTTTAGCAATAACCCTATGTAAAATTTTAGCTTCACATAATTACAAATCCTAATTTTCGTTCTCATCGTTATAATAACAGTTAATTATTCTGCATGTAACAAACACTAATTTAGAAATTATTATAAAATTATCGCGTATTACGTTAGTCCATGCATTTAATCTGAAACCTTGCTAATTAGACTAATTACTAATATTTTAGTGTATTAATTGTTGAAGCTACTAATTCCGTAGGGATTTTAATCATAATTATATTGTGACGTCATTTGTGTACAATGTTATTTATGCATTGTGCACAGTGTATATTAATATTGTATCATTTATATACTGTATATAATGAACCATTACATTTATATTAGGTTGGGGAAAAAGTCTTTTCGCATTATAGTATGTGTGCACTTGTAATAAAATCTCTTTGGCTATACTATTTGTATCTGGCTGGTTTTGGTATCATTGAAAGTTTACATTTTAAAGAACATAATTCCAAATTCAAATTAGGAAAATGTGTGATTTTCATTTGTTTTTCGTACCGTTAAGATGAGTGAAACTAATGAAGAAATTCGATACATTTTAAAATTTTACTACAAAAAAGGTAAAAATGAAAAGCAAGCCGCGAAAAAATTTGCGATGTTTATGAACCTAGTGCAGTGTCTGTGAGAGTAGCACAAATTTGGTTTAAGCGTTTTCAATCTCTCTGGTCGCCCTATTACAGATAAAATGGATGCCATTTTTGAAAAAGTGGAGCAAGATCGGCATATCAGTAGTTACGACGTAGCTGGAGAACTGAAAATTGACCACAACACAGTTTTGGCGCATTTGAAAAAAACTGGGTACACAAAAAAGCTCGATATTTGGGTACCTCACGAGCTCACTGAAAGAAACCTAATGAACCGTGTACTCATTTGTGATTCTTTATTACGACGTAATGAAACCGAACCATTTTTGAAGAAGCTGATAACTGGTGATGAAAACTGGATCACGTACGACAAGAACGTGCGAAAAAGGTCGTGGTCAAAGGCCGGTCAGGCTTCACAGACTGTGGCGAAACCCGGGTTAACTCGCAACAAGGTGATGCTGTGTGTGTGGTGGGATTGGAAGGGCATTATTCATTATGAGCTGTTACCACCAGGCAGGACCATCGATTCTGAACTCTACTGCGAACAACTGATGAGATTAAAGCAAGAAGTTGAGAGAAAGCGGCCGGAATTAATCAACAGAAGGGGTGTGGTTTTTCATCATGATAACGCTAGACCTCACACATCTTTAGCCACTCAGCAAAAATTAAGAGAGTTTGGCTGGGAGGTGTTAATGCATCCGCCGTATAGTCCTGACCTTGCACCTTCAGATTTCCACCTGTTTCGGTCTCTTCAGAATTCTTTAGGCAGTGTCAGGTTAACATCACGAGAGGACTGCCAAAACCACTTGTCGCGGTATTTTGATCAGAAGTCCCAAAATTTCTATAGCAATGGGATCATGTCCCTACCTACAAGATGGCAAAAAGTTATCGAACAAAATGGTACCTACATACTTTAGTTAAATGTAAATAAACTATATTAAAAAATATTTTGAATTTTCTTAAAAAATGCGAAGAAACTTTTTCCCCAACCTATTATTATTTGATTAGTTTCACAAATATAATTAATTGTTGGCGCGGGCATTTAAAACTACAGACGCCAGCACATCAAGTTACCCGAAACTGTAAAATTTTCCCAATCAACCTTGAACCTAATGCTTTTGCGATAAAGATTAAAACAACCCCATCTCAAACAAACAATAAATAAGCTAATTCGGTCTCTAAACTTTACAATAGCTAACATTTGCATTTCACTACATATCAATAGTGATAATGACAAGATTATTGAACACATAAATATCATATTTCAATGGCACATTTAACCTACCTATCTGGTGAATAGTAACAGCGAATACGCACTGCATCCGATCCGAATCCGTGAAAATAAGAATGTAAAAACTCGGAGCAAATTCGGATATTGCTTTGCGCACTGCATCCGATCCGAATACGTGAAAATCCGAATCTAGAGTCTAAAAAGCTCGGACCGAAATCTCTGATCCAAATTCAAACAATTCAGGGGCCATCTTTGGCATATCCATTTGGCTTTCGATTTGAATCCGAGGTAATGCGAAAGCGTTCGTACAAACAGTACTACGGCTACGTCGGTCCGTCAATTTTTCTTCCGAATTGGAAACTCACGGATAACGGAGAGAAATCGGATGACGGAAGTCGGATCTAGTGCGTAAGCTACCATACAAATAGTTCTATGACTACTTCGGAACGTATTTTCTCGGATTCGGATCGGATGCAGAGCATAACCGCTGTAACGGACTACTTATTGACGTGATGGTGAAATACCCCCTTAGTGCGTATACACGTAGAAAGTGGGTTGCCGGCGCCGATCTGCCAGCGCTTGTCGGTGCTGGTCCGCGCAGTTAGTCGGCGCAGGTAGTCTCTACAGTGTGTGGCGAACCAGCGCCGACAAGCTCCGAACTGCGCCGACAAGTTCCGACCTGCTCCGATCAGCGCTGATAGGCCGTCATTTGTAGCTGTATTTCCAAGGGAATAAGGCGTATTTTTGTTAAAAAATGCCAGCCCCTGCTTCTACATGCTTCCTTTATATAGCGGTTACCTGCACGGACCAGTAACGATAAGCGCTGTTAGGTCGGCGCTGGTTACCTGCTTCCTATATACACCCTTAGAATCGTATCTCTAGAATCTTCTACAAACTGAAACTATATTTTACTTTTATGGAGTGATTATGAAACTAAGATTAGTTTGTAAAGGTTTTTAAAGCTTTTAAAGATAAAAATTTCAAAATTCGATCATTTTTATTTCCATGAAAACCGATTTCTTAGTTTAGTTTTTTCAAAAATTCTTCATCCCTGCTTTAGTTACGAATTCATAAAATAGAGCATCTAATCCGTGACCTCAAATATGACTTAAAAACACAGTTTATTATAGCTGAGGATAGATAGATTTTCGCATATTTTATATGAAATCTTTGAACAGCTATTTCTCTTATATTATTGACTTTTGAGGAAGGTTGTTGAACAAAAGTTATTCATTTATTATAGATACTTACCACGCTTTCGGATTAGTACCCCTTTTCCGACTGAACTTGTATAACATTGTAAACAATGGTACTATCAAATCCCGCAATAAAATATGTTACCACAATGTATCTTGCAAATCGTTGAAAACCAATATTTGTGAAAAATATTATTCAAGAAACATTGTTATTTGATTCAACAAAACGTTTCTTACAATGTGTTTAACTACCAAAAAGCGCTATCAAAGTAAGCGTCCACAGATCCTTATCGTAAGGATCGCATCAAACGGATTTCAGTATACTTTGTATGGTTACAAAAGCCACGAGTGACGAAACTAAAAGCTATGTCTACACCAGTGCGCTTTCATGTTCATCTTACGTCTTCGTCTGAAGCATGCGTGAAGCGCCATAGCGCATGCCTTAATACTAGTTCGACAAAAGCGCATGCCCCTAGCGCACGCTAATCCGTCTATTGTATGTCGACTAACGACTAACCGAGACGCACCGGTGTAGACGATAATCTGCATGCTTAAGCTTAAGTATTATGGCAATCAATATTGCATGCATTTGATGCAAGAAATTGAAAGTTGAAAGCGCAAGATGAACATGAAAGCGCATTGGTGTAGACATACCATTCGTAAAACTTCTATCGAGTCAATAATTTCCAATTTTTTTAGTGACCGACCTTATCTCCTTCGTTTGATCGTCTACCGTAGCCCAGTATCTTCAGTGCTTATTGGGATTGTAATTTACAATAGGAAAGCAATTTTCAAAAACGTTATCGAAAAAACCACAAATATGGTACAAAAATTCTGTTTAAGTTTCACAAAATTTTGGCGCAAATGACAGTTTGACGTTTGGTTCAACGAGATTTCACGCAGGTGCTTACTTCCGGTTCTGAATTGAGAATTCGGGATAAGCAATACTTAAGTAATATTTGAGTACGGAGTGGTCAAAAAAATGCTTTAAAATCCGTAATTTTTTTGACAACTCCGTACTCAAATGTTAAGTAATTAAGTACTGCTTATCCTAGAATTCTCAATTCAGGGGGTCTACTCTCTAAGCACGAAGTCCGTGGTTTCGGCCTTAGTTACGAGTGTTTCCTACTCCCTATCACCTACGGACATACGATTATTTCGGGGCCCGAACTAAGAATGAATGACAACACAATTTGACAGTTGTCCCTACTACCGATGTGTTTTTGCCCGTCCGGAAAGTTGAACTTTACACTTGTTTTGTTCACTCCTACGTTTCGGGCTACTTTCGGAGGAGCGACTAACTTCGTTGACGGACTTAGAGAGTAGGCCCCCAGAAACCGGAGGGTAATCTCCGTAAATAAGTCCAACACATGTTAGTCACGCATTTTTTAGTTAGCGTACTTATACTAACGCATCTTTGAGCGATAACATCGCTTTTGATGTAATTCGGATCGTAACCGAAATTCCGATTGCTCATTAGAGTTACGTCGGAATTCCAAATGATGCAAATACAGTGAACGGATTACACTTTACGGATGCGTTTGATACATTCCGTCCGATGTGGAACTGTGAACCTTTAATGAAGATTTTTTCTCACTCACTCACACACATCCAAGTTGTCTAGCGACTTTTTAATTTCACAGCTTATTTGCTAGATAATTAATTGGTTAACGGTTCGCACAAAATGGTTGTTTATCCAGAGAATTTATGTCGGTGAACACCAGCTTAGTGATTAAGCTGTTCTTTCGAAAATGCACGGTTCGTAGTTAATAAGATTCTGTCTTCAAATCTACAGCTTGTTTTACAAAGCATAGTCATTAAGTGAAGGAGTAATTATAAACTTACCTCCAAGAGGAATGACTGACGGATCCCTCCATCATGTCCTGGAGTGCAGTTGAGTGTCAAAGAGTCGTAAGTGACGTTGGTGATCTCACACGCTTTGGGTGTAGACGGCTTGTCTGTACAGAAGAAAATAAAGCATTAGTAGAAGATAAAATGAAACACACAAATCATGAACATCTGGCACAAGTTTTTTTCGTTGGATCAAAATAGGGCAAATCTTGTTTTGTAAAGTTCACGCCATGTTATGTTAAGCAGATGACATTTTTCTGTGATAGAGCAGCTCTGTAGTATTTTATATCTACATCCGGCATAATATTTTATCTTCGACATCAAAATAATAAACGACTGGCGCAGGAGGAAGATCATATTTTATTAGAAAAGCTTCGGGAATAAGTGATCGTAGTTTAGGTTGTCTAGGCTTTACGATCAAGGGGGGCTTTGATTTGTAGGTTGTACTGAGCTGACTGTGGATTTTTATTAGTTTTTCCTATTGCTTAGTAGAAATTTCAAGTTGTGTGTTTTAAAATAGGCTATCTCTTTCTGCCACAGGTGTTGTGAGGGGTGACTAGAGAGACAGCACAACTAAGAGGGAAAAAATATATTTTGCTGAATTTAAACAAGGTTAGTCTGAAAGGGGGTCCTCGGGCTACTTATACTGATGGCTGTTTTACTGGAAGTGTCGAAATTACAAAAATCCTTTATTCTTAATTGCGTACATTTTCTTTTTCTTCATACCTGGTTCACATTTGATGAAATTACTCTGCAAGGGTGCACTCCATATTTTGGAACAATTCCGCTGAATTTATTACCAAAGCATGGAGTGTTGAATAGCAGAGTAGTTACATCAAGTGGGACCCTGATTTAGTAGAGGTCAGAAAATTGAGCTACTAATCTACGTATATACAGGGTGTAAAAAGACCCATCACATAGCCGAAATCTACGCACTCTTTACATCAAACTAAACTACATTGACCAAAAATAATTGCTGGGAAACGACTTTTATTTTTTGGCATAAAAAAAAACGCTTTTTTTTGTAGCGCGCAATGTGTGGTTGTGGCGATGCCGCGCGTTTGCATACTTGCAGCAGCCACACAGCTAAGCCAAGGCGGTCGTGTGCGTTTGATATTCGTTGCGTTTTTGTAACTTCAAATGCGTATTTTGTGAGGAAAAATTGAAAATTTTGATAAGGTTGCTTGGAAGAAAGTTTTGTATTATCACTTAGTTTTTGGAAAAAACTAAAAAAAAAATGCATACTTTGACCTTCAATATCTCCAAAACCAATGGTTTCCCAGGTATGGTCTGGTAGAAAAAAATGATCCCAATGTTGGGTAGAATATGTGGTTTTCGTTATCGTTAAGGGTCTTTTTACACCCGATATATAATGCCAAAATATCACCTTAAAACACATCTAGAAAATATTACATAAAAATACGCTAAAATCTATCTATCATCAATGCATTTTAGCCATTTTTTGTGAAATCTTTGAACCGCAATTTCTCTAATTTGATTATCACTTGCTTTAAAAGTGAAGAAAAACATCTTGAGCAATCCTGCACACCTGAGACTACATAAAGTTCTCAATAGTTGTGTGGAGGAACGAGGTGTAGTGTTCCTCCAACACAACAGACGGTGACTAACTCGCGGGCGTGGAGAGCGCAGGCGGAGCGCATATACGTGTGCGCTTGCGGCTAGAGGTGGAACGTATTACGATACGGTACCGTAAATTTGCACGTTATTATAACGCACCGTGACACGTTACCGCACCGTTCCACGTTGACGACGGCGTGACGTGGAGATGTGGACAGGCCCTGAGACCTAAACCCTTCTAAATCTGAGAAGAGTCCAGCATGGTTTTTTTTCTTTTTTACTCCTTTAAATCGTCCTTGTGGGACCGTTTGTACGTAACCGGGCAGTGATTGGCGAGACCTGAAGGGTCTCCAGCCAATGGTGGGGAAGGAAAATACTTAACCTAAGCTAACTACTTATACTACATTAACATCATGACTACTAGCAACAACAGCACTAAGGGCGGCTCCTAGTGGGATAAGCACCTCAGCTAAGGGCTTTGCTGGCGGGGGGTTGTGGGGGATACAGCTTGATGAGGGCTGAATTTTCAGTGTTAAGGTAGTGGATAGTAATGGGTTAATTATACATATACGCTAGAAAAGGTATTATTATTCTTCTCGCTGTTGAATACAAAGCTAATTGAGCGACCACTCCTGTTCTGATATTGGCATAATTACGCTTTGACACAAACTAGTCGGATGTCGACATAATTCCAGATCAATCTAAATTTTGATTGATATTAAGGCATGCTTTTGACTGCGGCTTAATAACTATTTGCATATCCTATCTAAACTACGTCGGAAAACATAATTTGCTTATAATAATTATGGACAAAACATGGTATGCAAAATTATTAATCTTGGTTTTCCATTAATTTTAATGTAGACTACTGCTGCAAGTGTAGCATGACTACCGTAGACAAGGATTTTGTGGACAAAAGAATAGACAATATGACAAACACAATATCGTCAGTGAAGTTCTAACAGTGCGTAAGTCATTTTGTGATAAAAACAGACAACACTGAGAAAGCCACAATTTGACTTGAAATGAAAAAGATTATTAGGATTTTCACAGGTTTAAATCATCAAAGAGTTCATTTGTAATTCTTCTTTTTCTCTCGTGTCAGCACGAGCTATACGAAAATAGCTCAATACTGTGGTGAAAATATTAGCCAGTCAGTAAGGTTGGTAGCGGGGCTGACTGCCGAGGGTGCGCCGGACGGTACTTAAGTATCGTCACTCGTCGAGGCTCTTTTGATGCACCCCTTTAATTAAATTTAATATCATTTGTAATGATAATTAAAAACAATATCACGGACAATATTGTTAGCGACACTACAATTTAATCGTTAAGGAGTGATTCTATCATTACAGTTATCGCTAATATTGGTATGTCAGGATTGTGAGCAAGGTAAATGTAGTAAATAAAACCAACATAGACTCTCCACCACTGAGAGTACTTGTATTTGGGTTAGTGTTAGTAACAAGAACTAGATCACAATATAATACTTTAGATAATTATTACAAGTTATTACAAGATCATAAAATAAGGACAAGCTAGTCAGATATAAAAGGTCAGACTTCTTCAGCTGATCTACACAGAATACTCTAGACGAGTGTTCCGTCGTACGGTCCAAGAAGCAATCCTCCGGGCGCAACGAGCGAGCCGGTCTCCTCCCTCCAACGGGCACTGGTGGTCCGATGTTGACGTCACGGTTAGTTAGGTGGTGGACAACAGATGGCGCTCACTCCACGAAGTTCCCGACAATATTGAGTTCTGCGTAGTTACGCTCCTCGTTTTAAATAGTTTTTTCACTCTCTTGTAAAGTAGCCATTTTCCGCACTTCCGCACTGTTAGAACTTCACTGACGATATGTCATTTTGTTTATTCTTCTGTTCAGGCGACACCACGAAGCAAATACAAAAAAAGGAGTTGGCCTAAGCAACTGTGCATCATGAGCTAGGTTCTGACGTCATCGCGGTGGGCGTGGCCTTTGTCAGTCTGTCGGCACTCGTCCTGTGCACACTACGTTCGGGCTCCCATCCCATTTTATTATTCTCTTTGTTATTTCAAAGAAAAAGAGGAAGTGTTGTGTATTATCTTGCAAAAGCTACTCGGATAAA
The DNA here is from genome assembly GCA_905220435.1 of Amphipyra tragopoginis. Lineage (NCBI taxonomy): Eukaryota > Metazoa > Arthropoda > Insecta > Lepidoptera > Noctuidae > Amphipyra > Amphipyra tragopoginis. The sequence goes on from HG992016.1 coordinate 5,921,734, forward strand.
CGTTCTGATGCCATGGATGGCATCACATTTAACTTATAAATAATGTTACACGTAATTTATTACATTTGTGACACTAGAGACATCTAGCGTAATATGGCTGAACCACGTGTTAGTTATCTATAATATCGGAAGCTTTTAGTTTTTGCTATTCACCGCTAGATGGAAATTATAAAAGTCACATAAATGTCGTGTAAAGGATATTTTATACTTTAGCCCGTTCTCACACGGGGAGTTATTCACAGAGCGTGCAAAATATTTTTAACCGACTTCAAAAAGGAGGAGGTTCTCTATTCGTCTGAATGTTTTTTTTTTAACCGACTTCAAAAAGGAGGAGTTTCTCAATTCGTCTGAATGTGTTTTTTAACCGACTTCAAAAAGGAGGAGTTTCTCAATTCGTGTGAATGTTTTTTTTTTTTTTGTTGTGTTGTGTGTTTGTTACGCGATATCTCCGCCAAATAAGAATGGATTTTGATGATTCTTCTTTTGTTTGGTAGGCCATTTTTCAGAGGTGGTCCCATATAAATTTTATTGAAATTGATTCAACACTTTTTCTGATCAGTGTATTCGACGGTCCAGCATGTACGCTTTTCCGTTATTCTTAAAATACATTGTCCTATATTAACGGACAAACAATAGATAATCCTTTATCTGTGCATTTTAATTACTAGTTCTAATTTCTACTCACCAGCAGGTAAAATATGGAAGAGACAAGGCTTCGTCTGTCGTCCCACGGAGTTGGTCCCCGAGCACTGCACCCAGCCGTAATCTGCCGAAGTGTTCACCATGTATATGTATGTGCCTAGAACAAACAATATACAGTATGTTAACTAACAAAAGGCGTTCCCGTTAACCAGGAATACTATAGCGTCAGCACATACTAAAAAAAATATCCTCAATTAAAATAATAAAAAAAAAAAAAAAAATTACAAAAAAATAAAAATTCATTCGTAAAAGCAACGCTTAGAGCGGTTACGCACTGCATCCGATCCGAATCCGTGAAAATACGTTCCAAAGTAGCCATAGAACTATTTGTATGGTAGTTTACGCACTACACCCGGCATCCGTCATCCGATTTCTATCCGTCATCCGTGAGTTTCTAATTCGGAAAAAAAATAGACGGACGGAAGTAGCCGTAGTACCTACTGTTTGTATGAACGCTTTCGCATTACCTCGGATTCAAATCGGACGCCAAATGGATATGCCAAAATGGCCTCTGAATTGTTTGAATTTGGATCAGAGATCGGACAAGTGCGTAAGCGATATCCGAATTCGGTCCGAGATTTTTACTCTAGATCGGTATTTTCACGGATTCGGATCGGATGCAGTGCGTAAAGCAATATCCAAATTCGGTCCGAGTTTTTTATATCCGAATTTTCACGGATTCGGATCGGATGCAGTGCGTAATCGCTCTTATTGTGCATGCGTACTTGACGGAAACATCGCATTTAACCTGTAAACTTTTTTTTGTTTTTCTTTGTTTTTCATAAATTTTTTTGCACATTTTAATATTTTTATTTTAATCTATTAATGATGTAGGGTTGATGACGGGTTTAAAGGAACGCCCTCCGTTATTTTAAGTACTGTATCTGGTGTGACAAAAATTTACCAGAAACCAGAATGTACTTTGCTTAGAATCGACCACTTGGGTGGATGTAATTCCCTGATTAAAGAACCGTTATCTTAAATCTGGTACATTTTTGTAGTAAACCGTTGATAAATCAAATAAACAATGTTGATGAAAACAGCCTTAATCGATTTCAGCAATTTTTTGTCTTTTTTTTTCAAACAGCTCATAACATGTAATATCAAAATTAGATGTTCTAAATGGAGTTCAATGGGTCCTATGGAGAATGTGTAATTTTTGAATGCAATATTCATGTAAGTCCGTTGATTGAGTTAAAGAAAATTAAGTCTTCCGCCAAGGTTATAAGACTGAATTTTGCAGTTTCATTTTCAGTTAGCAAAATAAAAGCAGTGAATACTTATTTCTTGAAAAAATATGCTGATGTTTTTTGTAATACTATTGTGGTTTTAACTTGATATTTTAATTGGGATGTCTGAGGTTTAGGGTTACTTCTGTTACGCGTTGTGTTATTTTTTATGAGAGCAAAATTGAAATATAACTCATGCCCGTATTCCAAGAAAGGGTACGTAGTGGTGTGCTGATATACAGGGTGTGGCGTAAATAGTGGTCCAACGTTAAGGGGTCCGATACGCGATATATTCAGCTATCACGTACCACAATTTGAACAATTTTTTACCAAAGGTCTCAGAATAAAACATTTTACTTTTTTTCGAAAAAATAACACCTCGCGTTACTAATTTGGCTGTAATTTCAACAAAAAACATTATTTTCCTATTATTACTTGCATCCGATAGCACATGTATTCAGCAGTTATAAACAAAAAACAAAATAGGAAAATAATGTATTTGGTTGAAATTACAGCCATTTTAGTAAAAAGAGGAGATAATATATAAAAAAATTAAAACGAAAAAACTGTCACCTATGGTAATAATGGTTCAAATTGTGGTACGTGATAGCTAAATATACGGTGTGTCGACCTCTTAACTTTGGACCACTTTTTTTTTTCTTTTTTTTTTTCTATTTGACTGCTGTAGGTCGTCCTTGGGGACGGTTTCTACGTAACCGGGCAGTTATTGGCGAGACCTGAAGGGTCTCCAGCCAATGGGGGGGGGGGGGAAGTAAAATACTTAACCTAAGCTAACTACTTGTACTACACTAACATCATGACTACCTGCAACAACAGCACTAAGGGCGACCCCTAGTGGGACTCGGACCTCGGCTTAGGGCGTTGCTGGCGTGGACATAGGGGGGGGGGGGACAGCTTGGTGAGGGCTGAATTATCGGTGTGAGGCTTTGGACCACTATTTACGCCACACGCTATATACTTACCCATATTTTGCCCAAGTGTTGCTAAAGTGTGATAACTTACCGGGCATGTTAGGCACAGTCGTCATCGGTGATGTGGTGAGCTCGTGCTTGCTGTGAGCTGAGCTGTTGAACCACCAGTGGTATGACATTGGCTCCTGGGAACAAAAGGATCCATTTTATTTTCGTACAATATTTACATAATTACAAATAAAACTATAAAAATAAAGAAAAATATATCCTAATAAAACTATAAACTAATATAAGGCATCAAAATACTCCTGCGCATCACTGTCGACTGGTAACGTGCCCAGAAGGCTGGCAGCATTGCCACGTTGTGTGGCAATGCTATGACCAAAGTAGAGGCCAGCCTTCGGGTCACGGGAAGAGTCGCCTAGCCGCTTTGCTATATCTCTGAATAGGAGTTGGGCACTCGGACCCCACGGCCAATTTAATTTAATTTTCGTTACGACAAACTATTATAATCAGTATAAATGCGTTGTGTTCCAAAACTCAACGTCAAGCAGAAAAAGAAAAAAAAAGTTGTGGACTTTTTAAAAAAAAAACACATTGTTAGTTTTATGATGTAAAATTTTATTCATGGTAGGTAACTGTGAAACTCAAAACTGTGTTTTTTTTCTTATGAACTGTCATATACTGCCCTATCATTTGTTCCCGGCTTAATGTTGAGATTTAGGACATTCACAAAAATCCAGACTCCGGGCTGCTTCTGAGAAATTCCACACGGAAAACCCAATAAAACTTTGCTTGACCTGGGGATCAAACCCAGGACTTCATGCTCAGCAGTCGCGTTTGCGACTACTAGATCTGCCATTTTTGCAGTTATTTCTCACACCACAATATCTAAATGCCTACTTCTTCTTTCGTAATTCCCGGAAATCTAACTCATTAGTCATTAATCCAATCATTTACTTACAAAACAAGGGGTATTTCAAAACCCATTGATTTCAACACCCCATATTAATTGGTTCTCAAACCGAATACCCCATTTCGGTCGGAAATACATTTCGGCTTCAGTTATTACAATCCTACGCATCGGGTATCCTTTTGTGCCGATTTCTAAAAGGCCGATAAGTAAGTAAACCTAATTTTGAGTTATGAGGAAATTGTTGTCCCTAGAAATTCTGAAATCAAACAGATGTTTTTGTTATATCGAATTTTTGGGCTACTTTTAAGCTCATTGTATTATAAATTTTAATGAATTACAGGACTAATTTTGTATTTAAAATTAAAGTTTTTGTTTTTAAGTCATGCTTCTATATTTTTTTTATTTAGCAATAGGCTCGCGTTTGACCGCTATCTCGCCTGATGGTAAGCGATAATGTGGCCGACGGTGAAACACGCTTGCCTAGAAGTAACCTATTCACTCTTGACTTAAAGACCCCAAGGTTGTAACTCCAGCAGGGAATTCCACTTCTTAGCTGTGCGAACAATAAATGTGTTCGCAAAACGCTTTGTACGTATGGGTGGTATGTCTACCATGTATCGATGGCGCATTGCCGTACGTCTGGTAGTCCGATGATGGAAAGGGCCAGGCGGAATCAAATTGTGCAGTTCCATCGCACACTCCCCGAATTGTAACCGATAAAAAACCGACAGGCTGGCAACTCGGCGTCGATGTTCAAGGCTCTGGAGCTTTGAGATGACCCGTGCATCGTTGCCAATAAGCCTTTTCTTACTGAAATGTGACCATCTACAATATGGTATGTTATAATAATGTCTCCTCAAAAGTTTCTGGATCTCGTAACTGACAAATGATAGAAAAATACGGACCAGACTGGTCGATACAAAAAAAGTTGCGCTTTTACGTGGTATACAGTACCTATGTTAACTAACGAAAAGCGTTCCCGTAAACCAACAATACTATAGAGTCCGTACATGCTAAAAGAAAACTTACGAAAAAAAATACAAAAAAAAAAAAAAAAACTCAAAGCAACGCTTACTGTACACGTGCACTTGTCTATCGATTTGAAAAACACGGCAACATCGCATTTAACCTATCTACGCCACAATTTTGGTCGTAAACAGGCCGTTTCGAATTGTTTTTTTTTTTTCGTCTATTTTCTTTATTCTTTTTATATTTTCATATTTTTATTTTAATGTATTAATGGTGTAGATTTACATTTTCATATTTTTAATTTTAATGTATTAAGGGTAAAAGGGAACGCCATCTGTTATTTAACATACTGTATAAAACTCGAATTTGACAAAATGTCACTTAACGGTCTTTTACAAACGGGACAGTAGATTTTGATCATTTCAATTTGGAATTAACATGAAACCCTTTTAAATAATTGATGCATGTTTGACAAAATGAGAAAGGTTCTGTCTCTTTTGAATGATGGCGGAAATGTGGAAATGTTTTGTCGTGTTATTTTAATATTTCTTTTGTAAACGCTCTTGCGTCGTTGGCGGGGCGATTATTACATCAATCAAGAATTAATTTTCATGCTTTATAATGGATATTAGGTTTTTTTTTAATGTTGATTGAATTATGGGTACTACTTTTGAATGAGTTTAAGGCCCGGCGCAGACGACGGACTTTTTGTCCAGCGGACTGCCGCGGACAGGAATTGACGCGGTTGGTAGTCTTTGCCGGTCGCGAAATTTAACACGGACTCAACGCATAAGACGGCAATTTTGACTTTAGTTGTCGTTAGAACTCTAGTGTCTGCGATGGCAACAACTATCAACTACTTTCATTCTTGTCTGTGGTAGTCCGCCGGACAAAAAGTCCGTCGTCTGCGCGGGGCCTAAATAACGGAATTTTCTACTGATAGAAACGTTAATAAATCGCATCTGAACCGTTCATTCACACAGTTTTCACTTACAAATACTGTCAAATTGTTTGACAACAAAAACAAAACCAAAAATTTTGATAGTGACCTAAAACTTTTTTTAAAATATTTATTAACATTTCAATGCCATGCATGTTAAAAGGGCAGGAGGATGAATGAATGCCATGCATAAATGAATGAAAGCACGGCGACGCAGCAAGCGGGCACGACTAGTGGGTTATCGTTCTTTGTAGTCAGTTAATTTAGGACTCTAAAATTTCTCAGAAATAGAAAACCAATTTTTTTTTGTCCGCTGTCCGTCCGTCTATTCGTCTGTCACCAGGCTGCATCTCATGAACCGTGATAGTTAGACAGCTGAAATTTTCACAGATGATGTATTTCTGTTGCCGCTATAACAACAAATACTAAAAAACGGAATGAAATAAATATTTAAGGGGGCTCCCATTACAACAAACGGGTTTTTTTGTGCCGTTTTTATAGATAATGGTACAGAACCCTTCGTGCGCGTGTCCGACTCGCACTTGGCAGGTTTTTATTGGATTGGTTGCGTACTTCCCGTCGTCCCAGGACGACACTTAATTGTTTATTTATTTATTTAAAGGTACATTAACAATATACACACAATACATTTTTCAAATCATGCATCAGGATAGAGGATCTTATATGTATATCAATTACAAATGTACACAACGTTCACTGCAGATGATACTGTAAGATGTGTTGTTTTTCTATCACTCAAAATAAGAACAAGTTAACATTAAAATTACAATTAGGTACATATAATAAGTTAAAATTAATATTACATATTACATTAAGTTAAAATTACAAAATTAAAACTACATTAAAATTAAAAAGTTAACATTTTTGGTAAAATTAAAGTAGTACAATCACAGGGTTGCACAAATTTTAATTTTTAGTGTTCCTAATGAATGTAAGAAAATGTCAATTGTTCTATCTATTGTCTCTATAATTATGGTGATTGAGAGTTTAATTGTATTACCCACAGAACAGATAAAAGACGTTAGAAGGGCCTTGTGGGCGGGGCAGGCGCGCCGCACATATGAGCAGACGCTCATATGTCAACCGAAATTTGTTTTACCGGTCAACAGTCGCGCTCTTATTGTGACAGCGTACGGAGATCCGCGAAAAACAAGAATTATGCCGTCTTGCATTATTATAACGTGACGGAAAAGAAGCTAGTTGAGTAGTGTAGCCAGAGAAGGGATTTCTTTTCACCGGCATGTCCAAAAACCTTATAATATCAGTGATATTTGTAATTATTGCAATAGTATTATGTAATTTGTAGAAAAAAACGATACAATCGCACACAGATGCAAAATTATACATTGCTTGCAATACATGGGTACCATCTTGTACTACGTGAGCGACAGCGCAATGTATTGCGTTCAATGCGAAAGTCGAGTGCAGCGAGCAATTGTTTTAATTCAGCGAAATCCATACGTATCGATAGTGTTGTACCAAGTTGTAAACAATATCGGTATTAAATATGTGTGTATATCTACAAATGATTAGTATCAGTAATATTATAATTAAAATAACTTTGTTTATTGCCACGAATTATATGTTTAATTTTATTTTTAGGTTTCCAACAGGTCCAGACAAAAGAAAACTGGATTGAGACAACTGGTAGAATTGAATGGATACCTATTAAATGTAGCACAATTTGTTCTTAACATTTTGCAGAAAATTATGCAATTACAATTCACAGGGTTATTCAAATTAAATTAATTAAATTATATTATGTTAATACGCCTACGGGAAAACAAAAATCGAAATTTCTTTAGTTTTTGCAAATTGTAGCTTTTATTTACGTTTATACTAGGTATTCAAAATGCGATTTGCGCCGGTAACGGTTACTCAATAATATATTCAATATGAAAGTCGTAAGTATACCTACTTTTCTAGGTTTACGATGCTCGAAAATAGAATTGTTTCCGAAAAAAACATGTTATGTAGTGCATTATGATGATGATTCCTAATAATTGACATGATTTTATTGATTATAATAATGATTTTATTGATTATTTTTAGCAAACTTAGTATCGTTACGGGTGCAAACAACATAATTATGACGTAAAACAGACCTGCAATTAGCAAAAAACTAAAGAAAATTTGAATTTCACGGCTATGTCGGATGTTCCCCTTAATTTGACATTATTATTTATATGTGTTGAGGAAGTTCACACTATTCGTACCCCGTTCGAGGGTCTCAAAATTAGAGCGAAAAATTGCAAAACTTAGGGCCGATTTTTCAATCCTCAGATAAACAGACAAATAGCATTTATTCAATAGATACCTAGCAAAAAAATGATTTTTTCAATTGTCAAATAGGCTTTATTCGACGAATAATTTGACTACCTGAGGAATAACTTTATCTTTCCCTTTGACGGCCAGATAACCGCTTATTCAGTAGATAGTTTTATTCGATGACTGATGATGTAAACAAAAAATATAATTTTACTAGACAATTCTTGGGTTTGCGTTTTCATCAAAGTAAAATGGATGTATATTATTTGATAGCACTGATGATCTGGCAATAATTGAGCAAGAAGCTCTGATAAATGAATTCATAAATCCAGGAAGGAAAGTAAGAATTGTCACATCCAGGCGCAATCATTTTCCGCCGGAGGGCGCGCGACGTTCTCCGGCCACCCTAGTGTGTGGCCTGCGGGTGGCGGGTTATTGGACCTGACGCTCGACCAGTAACAGGCCCGAGAAGGCGGCGCGTAGTATTCCGTGCGCGCCTCTCAGAAGGACGTGGAACGAAACCCCACAGAAGGAGAGGTCCGACAGGGGCTGGCGGACCAAGGCCTGCCGGGGATGCAGTGCATGCAGCTGCGAATCCCACGACCCCGGCTATAGGTCAGGAGAAGGCACACCGTGGGTTTTTAGCTAGTGAGAGTCCGGCATACATAACCTTTCGCCTTTCCCGGGCGGAGGGAATCAATAAGGATAAAGGCATGATAAAAAAAAAACATGCCCAATCATTTTACAGTGTGGGATTCAAAAGAATTCCATCGCCAATTCAGACTTTTAGAGTCTGTGCAATATTTACTTATAAATTTTAATAATGGTAGAGGATAAAATCAAGCATCAAACAAAGGTTAAGTTTTCAATCGTTTATTATACAAAAAATTACTGCGAAATGGGTTCATGGCTACATAACAGAGCTGTAGTAATTGATACCTAGTGTAAATCTTCCTGGCGAACTATGTTGGGAATTTGGGATCGTCTGCCAGTCTGACCGGATGCAGTCGAATACCAGTATTTTATATGAAGCGACTGCCTATCTGACCTCCATCACCCAGTTAGTAGATAACACGATAGCTCTCGGTGGAACTGGTAGTCAGACTTTCGGGCTTCGGTTCTGTACATTTCCTGTCTGCATAGAGGACTTTTTTTGGTACTTTTTTTTAATTCCCTCATACTTAAGTTTTAATGTATTCCATGAAAGGACACTGGTTGCGATTCCACTTGAATTTAATGAGCTCTCAGTTTTTCTCCATGCAGATCCTTTTCTTTGTCTTTATTCGTCACCGCATTGGTCTTCTTATTTCTATAACGTGTTTGTATTTTTCGATTAAACTTATGAGGAATTGAATTACAGCACTATTAAAATTCGCCGAACGCTCTCTATTTTTTTGATTCCATTGTAATAAATATATTATAATATTGATTTACAATCAAAATATATAACACGACATGACAGGAAGATAGTCTGACAGTGTCATTTTTGCCATACAGGTAATTAATGTACTCTAGACTCTGTGCAGGTAATTGAAATAGTCTGGCCTGCTCTAACGTTCGTTTATGCCATATATTTATCTCACCTCCCTGAAGTTAGCGTTGCTAAAGTCAATGAAATCGGTCAGATAGTAATTCGTGAGATAAATGGCAATTGAAAAATTGACAAACAATTATCAGGCAGTTAAACAGCCAAATAACTTTATTCGTCAAGTAGATAACAGGCATTTTATCTGAGGATTGAAAAATCGGCCCTTAATGTAACAAAATTACAGTAATTTTATCGATATAAGTAATCGACCTTTTGGTCGCCGTAACATGTATGAGAAATAAATTTGAATTTGCGCGTGTGTGAGTGTACGTCGAACGCAGTATTTGCATTAGTGTGACAACTAATAGCAAACTCGAAATCTATGTGCGTGTGGTTTATTTGTGTGCGTAATGCGCGTACGTATTGGGCTCTTGCTTGTAGTAGAGTTAAAGAGTGGGAGAAAAGCGGCGACACGCGTTCTAATACAAATCAGGAACTATTTCCTTTCTAACCTCTTTATCTGTTCTGTGGTATTACCAGTAGATCACGAGGTTTGAAGAATTTCTTTACTGACATATGAACCTAAGTTGATTGAAAAGCGGCGCAGAAAGGACATTGTATGTACAAAACCTTCTTTTAAAACTAGTTTCGCACACCGTTTTTTCAACCATCAGGGTTGTAATTTATACAATAAAATTAACAGGATTTTGTCAATTTACTCTCTTCCAAAAACCAAATGTAAGGCTGTTGTTAGGGACTGGTTGCAAACTTTGGACTATGTTTCTACGGAGATCCTACTTCACTAATAGTTACTTATCATAAATTGAAAACTAGGTACAATATAATATATCTCACACACACATCCTTCCATACACACACCCTCCCATACACACACACACACACACATACACACTACACTCACACACACTACGCTCACAAATAAACTTGTACATCTCCCCCATAACACCCGCTCATGCTAACACAATCCTCTAATAAAAAGGGGGCGTTTTATACATTTCCATAAATTAATGTAATGTCTTGTCTCCTTAACAAAGAGATAATCTGTTAAATACTCTCATACGTGATTCTATTCAAGTTTTTCTATGTTATACCTAATTCCGTGGGTGAGGACCTGGTGATCTGTAATACAGGTTAACACCTATAATAGACACCAGCTCCTCACATACTCTTGACTGTATATTGTTTCCTTAAGTTAATTGATTTTTATTTTGTATCATCAAGTCTTGTTTTTGTGAGGAGAAATAAAGATATAATCTATTACATGAATTCGTTTACACAGTATTAACAATCCAACTTCTGCACAACTATGTATCACGCAACAACTATTGTTGTACTGTCAAAATGAAAGCTATTGAAATTACGAATGTGATACGAAATTCTTTTAGTTCTTCATAACATCGCACAACTTCAAAACTATATCCAAAATATACGCAAGAACGAAATCTTTCTAAAACAAATCGTACATATCGGAGCTTGATCATAACACGGCGTCCATGCCGTTTCCCAAAAGCGAGTAGCTCATGAATAACATAATACCCCATCAGAGGGGTATATTACCTGCATTCCCGGGTATTTCACCCCAGATTTTCGTTTTGTTTACTTCCCCTGTCGGAGGTAAAGGCAAAATATGGGAAGGGACTTAATGAACTATACGGGCACGATTTGAAGCCGTTTTTCGGGAGGTTATGCTGCAAAAAATATTGCAAAAGACGTGACATTTTAAGGGAAACGTTAAACGACTCCAATATTATTATTCAGGCGTGATCATCCCACTGCAGGGCAAAAGCCTCCTTACCTAACACCTATTTAAAATAATAAGGCACGTTTAACTGTGCAACTTACAATCAATTTGACACGTTTGGTGAAGTGGCTAAGCGATTGGCTTCTGCGCTACGGGTCGTGGGTTCGATTCCCACACGGAACAAACATTTGTACGGCCTACAGATGGTTGTATCGGGTCTGGACGTTTGTTTGTGAGATTTGTGTCTGTAAACGCACCCACGATACAAGAGAAATCTTAGTGTGGGGAAAAGTCTTAGAAAAAAAAAAACAGGCGTGATCATCCCACTGCAGGGCAAAGAGCATCCCTACCTAAAACCTATTTAAAATAATAAGGCACGTTTAACTGTGCAACTTAGAATCAATTTAATTTATTAAATGCTCAAAATGTGTATCTTCCTGTTGTATACAAATTGTAACTCTTTTAACAATCTCGCTTCCCGTTAATTTATTTATTTTCTCATGGTTGATATTTAAAATAATACTTCGAAATGGTAATAAAGCAGAAAGTAGTACATAAAGTCAGTTTTTATGAGCAGACACACGACATAGTCGGAGAAAATGCTATTCATTATTCTGAACAACATTTTAAATTCAATGTTTTCATGGTCTTCCTTTTATTTTAGATGCTATGTTATTTAGAAGAAATAAATGTATCTGATCGAGCCTTTCGATCAGTACAATAAAATTACACGTTCGTTTTTCACATTTAGCGGGTTCGATTCCCGGTTCAGACAGGTGATTATTGAAAATTCTTTGAATGCAGTTCGTATTGTTTTTAAAATAAACATGAAGTCTCCATTCAGTAATTTTTCTATCTACAGTATTTAAGGTACTTTCCCTCCATGTGGCAAAGTCGTAGAACGCCCTGATACTGTGCCATTATCGACATGAAAATAGAATATACCAAAAACTTTAAAATAAAACAAAATCGAATAGGAAAATTTACATGTATAACAAAGTTTTGTGAAAAATGGATATTGTTTGTATTGAAATACACTGGACCGCAATGAAAAAGGGTCGGTAAGAAAATCTTCAATATCTTCAAAAGTACCTGTTCTAGCTTTATGAAATAAAGACTAAATTAAAGAATATTTAATGCCACATAAAATAATACATGAACCCTTTTATTTATTTTTGATAAATGTATAAAAAACTGAAAATGTAAAATAATGGTCGTTTCTGAATTTAGTACCAAAAAATTCAAATCAATTTTTTCGCGTTTGTTTTAGTTTTGCAATAAAAAATTATAAATATATATTATAATCTCTGCCTTATAAATTTTATTATTCTGAAGTCATCATGTCGTTAATCCCTGACGGATCCTGAAAATGCTTGAAGATGGGCACAGTCAGCTAAATACAGCGAGAACTGTTGGTGTGACTCTTTCTACAGTTCAGCGAGTACTCCAGCGTTTCCATGAAACTGGATCCAATCTTCGAAGACCAGGAACAGGCCGAACAAGGTGCACAACGGCGCGGGAGGATCGCTATATGGTGTCAACAATTTTGAGAAATCGCTTTCTTACGGCTGTTGAAGTAAAGAATCATCATTTACGAGCTGGAGACAACCATCTGAGTGCGGATACAGTAAGGTGGCGTCTGGCTGAAGCAAATTCCTGCAAATGGCCCAAAACCAGAAATACACCACAGAAACATAAGGTTGAGTTATGGTAGAGAACACGAGAATTGGACTCTGAATGACTGGTCAAGAGTTATGTTTTCAGACGAGTCTAAATTCTGTTTATACAAGCACGACGGGAAGAAAAGAGTGTACAGAAGACCGGGAAAGCGTTATAACCAAGCCTGTGTAGAAGAAAAAGTACCATACGGCGGAGGCTCTGTTCACGTGTGGGCTGGGATTTCTTCCGAAAGCCGCACTGAGCTAGTGGTGATAGAAAATGAAACTTTAACTGCAGAAAGATAATGTCACTGAAATTCTGAATGACTACGTTGGTCCATTTTTAGTGGACATGGGCGAGAATGCCTTTTTTATGCAAGACAATGCCCGCCCACATACAGCTCAGATAGTGTTTGTCTATTTTCAAGAAGTCGGTATCACACACATGGCGTGGCCAGCACGCAGCCCCGACTTAAACCCCATTGAGCATGCATGGGACAAACTGGGACGACGTGTACGTCAGCGGAATCCGTCGCCAATCACGCTACATGAAATGAAAGAAGCTCTAATAGTGGAATGGCAGAATATTCCGCAGCATCGCCTCAAAAACCTAGTAGAAAGTATGCCAAGTCGCATAACAGCAGTATTGCAAGCTCGCGGAGGCAAAACAATGTACTAAAATTCGTGAAAACGCACATCTGTAACAGATCTACATTTACGAAAATACTGGGAAAATTACGCATTTTCATTTATTTTACATTTATTAAAAATGAAAGGCTTGATTTTTTTTAATTTTTATTTTCATTTAAGTACATTAAAATATTCTTTAATTTAGTCTTTATTTCATAAAGCTAGGTCGGGTAGTTTTGAAGATATTGAAGATTTTCTAACCGACCCTTTTTCTTTGCGGTCCAGTGTATTTGCATATTGTCATATAGCAACTAATACTGTGTGTAGTAACTAACCCCTACGTTTGACATCAGTTATTTCTATGAAAAATAACACATAGGATGCTTTACCATCATAGATATACAGGGGATGAGTGGATACTCGCTATACAGCCGAAAACCATGAAGTTTGCTCATCATTCTGTACAATTTTAGTATGGGGCAAACTATGAAATAGTGAAGAAAAAACAGTTTTTCGCATTGATTTAGAATAAGTATTTTCCATACATTTTGTTAAGCAACTTTGATTGTTTTGTATCGAATACAGTAGCGTAGCGTGGGTTTCAGCCCTCCGTGGCGGAGGATAATTTCGCCGCCCTCTATTTAACACGTTGACTGCCGACGAAGAAATATAGGTTTTACATTCGACGCGTGACGACCACAGGTGGCCGACAACCAATCCTTTCGTTCGGGCCGCGTCGCCCACAGGTGACCGCGCGTCAAAGGAGTTTATAAAGCTCTATGGCAAGCCAACGGACAGAACACTCGTGCTATATCGTATGAAAAGAGACCCGCACAGCTCTTTAGACTACCCCATACTGGTTGGTTTTTGCAAAATCAATGTTTTTAAACTGGCCCCGCGAGAATATCGAGTGTCACCCACCAGTGTCCGTTACGGCGTTGAAAGTTTAAGTATTTAAATTTAAAAGCGTAAAATATACAGTAATTCTAAAGAACTTTTCGGCAAGAACAATCATCATTTATGTGTATTGTACAGGTTACAAATAAAATACGTATATAAAATACAGAAAGCGTAGGTGCGACAAAAATATGAAGTAATTATATCGCAAATTCTGAATTTTACAAGATATATTATTTATTGTGAAATTAGCCTCCACGAGTGACGATACTTAAGTAAGTCCGGCGCACCCTGGGCAGTCAGCCTCGCTACCAACCTTGCTGACTGGCTAATCTTTTCACCACAGCATGAGCTGTTTTCGTATAGCTCTTGCTGACACGACAGAAGAAGAATTGTCTGTCCCCCCCCCCCCACGCTACGCCACTGATCGAATACTCAAGTTGTGCATTCAATAAGAGGAATGCTCTTCCATGGTGCACTGCTAAGTCAGTCCCCTCTAGACCGTTTCCATTGCCACAAGTGTGACTGGTTACAGGATGCGTGTATGCGCGCGTTTTATTTTATTACTTATCTCGTTTATTCACTTTACTTACATACAATTTATATTTTTAAACATTTCCATTAAAATCATTTAAAAATATAAAAAATAGTAGCCCACCGGCATCGGGAACAGGGTCCAAGCTACCGGCGGTCAGGGCTCCAGAGAGAGGAACTTCCTAACGATACGCGCCGTGTCCAGAAGTACCGCTTTCTGAATCAAACCCTTGATCCAGCTGCCTAACGCAAGCCTCATCAGATGTTGGTCGGCTCTTGCCTATTAAACCATTGGCTGTACCAACTATCGGTACAATTACTGCTGAGTCAGTTTCCCACATGTCAACAACCTCGTGTTAAAAATCAAGATATTTGTTTTTTATCATTTTCGGCTTTCACAAGATTCTCGTCATGCGGGACAGTGATATCAACAACCATTGCGCGGCGCTCTGATCGATGTATCACCACTATGTCCAACTTATTCGCTGCAATAGTCCTGTCAGTGATGATAGATCCCAGTACAATGTGACATGACCATTCTCGAGAACTGGGTCGGGCACATACTTGTAGTATGGTACTTCTGCGTCCACAAGGTTGTATTGTAGAGCAAGTTGGTGGTGGATTTACTTGTCGCAGAATCAACACAGAAGCACAACTATTAGAATCACTATTGATTATTGTTAATGTAGTACAACGCCATCTGTTATCGTTTGTCGGAAACGTCAAGCAGTGTGCTTGGGTAAGGTCGGTGCGGGGCGTTGCATGTCTTGTTTGACGGTTGTCAGCAAGCTGTCAGCTGTCGGCTGTCAGCTGTCAGCTGTCATTCTTTTTGACATTGGATGCATTTGATTTGAGTGAAGGGACTTTGGAGTGAGACATGAGGGCGAGAGGTCGTTTTGCCAGCCAGCGTTCTTTAATCGGTTTCCATCAGTTTGATCATTTGAGATTTTATTATTTTGCTATCGAGAGTGAATAAATAGAGGACTATAATCAGTGTTGAGACTATTATTTCCTACCTACACCATGTCGAACTTGACTCTGATGACGAGGTACCCCCAATGGGTGAACTACCCTCGTTATACTTATTATTTTATGATCACTGACCACTAGTTCTACCCGTGTGTTAAATTAATATCGCCATTGTAGCGCCACGCATTATGCATGAGTGAACCGCGCAGTTACAGTATTTTACCGAACAAACTCCCATATTTTTGTACGTGAAATTGAAAACAAAATTTGTGGATTCAAAACCATTTTAAAGTGTCAATATTTATAAAACTTGATGAAGCTGTATCGGTTATTTATATGACTGTTGTAATAAAACTGGAAGTTAAAACAATCTGTACCTAATTGGTAAGGGATAAAGTTCAAATTTTACTGGCATAGATATGTTTTGTTCGATAAATAACTTCACGCCTGTATTCCCCGAAGACTTGGCAGAAGTGTATAGTACACCCTATACCTCATTTCTCCGTTATGTTTAAGTCCCATGTAATAGGGGGCGAGCCTATTGCCATCAACCGGGCAGAAATCTAGACTCCGGGCTGCTATTGAGAAATTCTACACGGAAAAACCCAATAACACTTAGCCCGAACTGGGGACCGAACCCAGGACCAGTAAGTGTGTGTCGCAATAAGTGTGAGTGGCGCGAAAATTAGCGACTGCCATGGTTGTTCGATTAGAATCATTTATTCATTCAGCCGAAAAACGTCCACTGCTGGACATAGGCCTCCCCCAAGCATCGCCACATCGACCGGTCCTGTGCTTCTCGCATCCAGCGGATTCCCGCGACCTTCACCAGGTTATCGGTCCACCTTGTGGGAAATTCGATCAGATAATACATCGATTTAACTTATTAGTTGTGTTGTACCGTAGGTACCTAGATGCCTGGGTTTGAACTCGCAACCCGGTGCTTAAGTTTAAAGCGACAACGTCATCCTTATAAAAAAACTCTTACCTCCGGTTTCTGAATTGAGAATTCTAGGATAAGCAGTACTCACGTACTTTTTTTGTCATTGGAATAACAGATAGCCCACTGTGCAGAGCATGCATGGAGGAGGACGAGACGGCAGCCCACGTGCTACTATACTACCCTGAGGTCGCCACATACAGGGCCAAGTACTTCGGAAACCCAGGTACTCTCCGGGAGATCACCAGTAACATCAAGGGTGTGCTGGCATTTTTCGAGGAGTTAGGGTGGATCGAGTAACTATACTTACCACCCATCACGCAAAATACGCACTTAGACGTGGAATTGCGGACACCAGCCCGTTATACCTTATAAGCAGTACTTAAGTATCATTTGAGTACGGAGTTGTCAAAAAAATGACGGATTTCAAAGCATTTTTTTGACAACTCCGTACTCAAATACTACTTAAGTATTGCTTATCCCGAATCCTCAATTCAGAAACTGGAGGTTAGATACCTTATAATATCTAATTACGTTAATACTATGTAAAGAATCTACTCAAGAAGATGACTTATTACAGCCACCTCTCTAATTCGAGGTATGAACTCCCCCCTCTACCAATCATCATAGCAATGTGTAATCAAATACCAACGAATCCGTACGTGTGTGTTGAATATTAAAAAATATTTATTTGAATGAAAATGTACAGAATATTAAAACCCGTTTTTTTTTGTTAGAATATTTTTTTGTAAAAAATTTTTTAATTGATTTCGAATTCTATTGTTTCGAAATAGAATGTTAGTTTTTGTTTTGTGTTAGTTTTGCATATTACATTGAGTAAACAAAACAAGACTGCCTCGTTGGTTTAGTGGTCGCAAGCGCAACTGCTGAGCGTGCGGTCTTGGGTCCTAGATAAAATGTTATTGGATTCTTCCGTGTGGGTTTTCTTAGCAGCCCGGTGTCTAGATTTGTGCCCGGTTGATGGCAATTTGTCCCTTACATAACGGCGAGGTGAAGGTGTGCTATACACCTCTGCCCAACCCTTCGGAGAATACAGGCGTGATGTTATGTTATGTAAACAAAACTTTGTTTAAAAACACGTAAAATTTTTCTTGAGTATGGTATTGTTCTTACCCTTAAAACAAGTTAAGGATCGTTCGGCCATCCATGGTTTATGTAATTGGTTTCTGAAGCCGAGTAAATCAATAAATAAATGCGTTTTCCCATCTAAATTATGTTGGGGTCAGCTTCCAGTCTAACAAGATGCGGCTGAATATCAGTATTTTACACGGAGCGACCGACATCAGACCTCCGCAACCCAGTTACTGGCCAATGCCTATATCCTAAGGTTAGGCCGGTAGTCAGATTTTCGGCCTTCTGACTACATATACGAATTGTCATAGGTATTCGTATGGCACCCGGAACCGACGGTGTAACATACTCTCCGGAACACGGAGGAGTCTAGATATCCACGGGTTGACCGCAGCGATCGCAGCTTCACCTTACAAATCATAGCCGGCCCTACCATAGGGCGAACGGAGCGGCCGCTCTAGGCGCCACGTCCCAGGAGACGCCTCGGTCAACTGGTATACAGGCTGTAAGGGTAAACACCGTTATCCTTGAAACCAGTGGTTTGGTTTCATTTATTCTCGTAGAACGTAAAATCAATGAAAAATAACAAACTTTTTTTTTTCTTTTATAAAGTTTTCTTTTTTTCCTCAAAAGCATTTCACGCTATGCGCGGGGGCAATAAGCTACGGGAGGGGGTGCGGGGAACTCGCCGCGTGGCCCGATGCACGGCCCCGCACATTTTGCTACCCGTCAGTCAGCTATCTCGTTAGCGAGTGTGTCTACGCCGCGTCGTAGCGCCGCGCCGCCGCGCCGCTCATTTCTAGCGCGTATATTTTTTTTTTTAGTCCGTCCTATATTTTTATGTTTAAGTCAACTACCCATGGTTTGAGTGATAACGGTGTTTACCCTTACATGCTGTATATTAGGGGCAAGCAAGGGAGGCGCCATAATTGGATCTTGCTCCATCCTAAAACTTGCCTCGGGCCGGCACTGCATATGACCCGCGTGGTTGATATTAGCCATCAGTCGCATTTTTTTTTATATTTCTCTTAAAATTCATAAATACTCTATAAAATACTTTATATTTGAATAAGCTATCATTCTTAGTTTCCGGGATATTTAGGTTAATGTCAATGTACCGGATTCATTGCTCCCTAGTGAAGAATACATGCATTCTAGGTGTTAATGAGGGGTAAGACACAAATCTCACGTACACAAAGAACGAGACCCGGAAATCCAATTTCCAGGCCGCATAAATATTTTTTACAACCTGTAAGACTGAACCCGAAAAGCCGAATTCAGGCTCTGCGACAATCGAGTGAAACAAACTTTAAAGTGAGACGATTGTCAGACTTTTTTGAGAATCTGCCCTTTTTGTGACGTATGCCCTGATGCCGGCTGTACACTCTCGCTGAGACAGCCCGAGACTAAGATGCTGTCCTTTGCTATTTGATGTAAAAGTTAATGATAGAGATAGCGCCTCGTGTTGTTTCGACGAGAGTGTACAGCCGGCATTAGATTTTTGCTTGTCGCACTAAATAGCGGTACCCATCTAACACTTAACCGTGACAAAATTGCACAGTCACGAAAACTGCCTTTTTAAGAAAATTCCTGCTTCCGTGGAAAGTTTAATAAAACGCGAACTAAACTATTAATTGAAGATTTAGGTAGCCATTAACCAAGTTCCGGCAATATTCATACAAAACTATGAATTAAGAAGCTCCACTTTAAACAATTTTCGATTGTAAGTTCGCGCACAATGGATGCCACTGAACAAAAATAGGGCATAGCTGTGGTGCACAACCGTTGGTTTAAGTGTCCAAACACACTACGCCGAAGATACGCGACCGTCCAAATACACTATGCCGAAGATACGCGATCGAAGTTCCGCGGCTGATTTTATGTTCCGACGTATTCGGCTGATATGACACATCATAAGTGCCGAACTTACGCGGGAGAAATTTAATTGCGCAAACTTGTGGGCGGACACGCGGGGCGCGAGCATGCCCACGCCTTTGACCGCCACGGACGTGTATGGACGTCAAACTTTTGAACTGTAAACAAGTGGTGTTTTCGACGTGCCATGCCGTCGGAGGCGTCGTGAGCACGTTTTAATTTGACGTCCATAGACGTCCATGGCGGTCAAAGGTTTAAAGAGATTGGCTTAATACTTGTTATTAGCTTGTTATTTTTATCAGTCAGCAAGACGGTTAACAATTTCTGTACAAAGTTGAGCCTTTTGCAAATTCTTTTTAAGTGGTACCTAACGAAGGAATCTATTAAGAATCAACTTTCAAGGTCAAGAACTCATTTTGCGGCTTTTCCACATAATGCCATTGTAATCATTACATAATGCCTGAAATTTGCCCTTGAATCGAACTACCCGTCTTAATATATCTTTTGTGCAAATAATCTTTAGAAATTTATTTTCTGGACGAAGTAATAAAGTATTTTCGACGGAATTTCACGGGACGGTATTACAGGAAAAGTTATTGGCGGAAATGGGAATTTTAATGATGTTGCCAGGGTTCTTGGATAACTATGTTATTGTTTGGGGTGACAGAAGGATTTTGCTGATGATAAGCAGCATCAATCTTTACAATTATCTCTTCGCGTCATTTCTATCCGTCATCGTTCTTAGGGGGACGGATTTAGGAATCAATTCTTCTCTATCACCGGGCAAGTGAGTCGTAAGAGGTGACGAACCTGAACAGAATCATTACAGAGCCTATATATCATCAGATGATGTTCTTACCTTGGGATTTGCATCCAGATCACAGTCGATGTCAATCACCTCCCCTCTAGCTGCTCTCACCACGACTGGCTGCGATGATTTACACGTTGGCACGACTGCACAAAGAAAAATTAAGGTTAGAAATTACAATGCTTGGTCAGGAAAGGGACACCATTCTTTAGAGTGGTAACAGATGTCTAGTTTTCTGCTTGTCATACAAGACCACCTAAATTCGGCAGAAAGGTCGCTACATATTATTATTATTAACTAAACTACTATGCAGTCTAAAATTTGACAGTTGCGCGCGCAGATAACGTATGCCTGCGTGAGTGACGATGTCGACGCAAAAAAATGTTGTCTTATTTAAATATTATATTACAAACAGTTTTAGATTGTTCCTTATTTTTTACGCATTTATTTATTTTGTTTCTTTACATACACTACACATATACACACACATGTTGGTATAAGTGAACGGGCATGACCGCTGACTGACATCCGTGGAGCACAAAGGTTCCAGACGAAAACCAGCGTCAAGTACTTAAAGTGCTTGACATTAAGCTGATCTGAACACCTTTTTGGTCCAGCCGTGAGACACATACAAAAGACTTTTTTATTTATATCACACTTTTTATCTGTTGTGTCTCTTTGTGCTGTGTCCAAATAAATGATTCTATATCTTTATCTTTTGTTCTCTCTCTCTGGAGCCCTGACCTCTGGTAGCTTGGACCCTGTTCCTGATGCCGGGGCTACTATTTTATATTTCTAAATGTTTTTTTTTTAATCATTGCAATTAAATATTTAAAAATGTATAGAAAATGAATGTACGAAAATAAATAATAACATTGTTTCCAATGTCGTCAGCCCATCTAGCCGACTAACGCCCGGCCCTTCTTCGCTCGGTCTTGGGTCTCTAGTATCTACCCTCCCACCCCACCTGCCATCAGTTCAACGCCCTTAAGATGTCCTAATTATCTACTACACAGATTTATATGCTTTTCTGGAAGAGCTTACGAATTTTCTGTCTCCTATTCCGAAGACTGTCTTTGCGTCTTCAAGCTTGATCAGAACGGTGAGCATTTAACTCAGGCTTCGGAGAGGCCTTTGCCCAACAGTGGATTGCGATATCAGAATGATGAGCATTTAATTTGGTTGCTGACAAATTAGATTTGTTTTCTTGTGCACGGAGCGAGTTCGCAAGGATAACATACATATCATGTTATTTATGAATCCTGGAATTGTTATGTTTTACGAGTATGTAGGTATTGTGTTGTAAATTATGTATTAATTGATATTTAGCTGAGTAACTGCACTACCGAATTGGGAGACTGTAATGGTAGATGTAAGAATGTAAATAAATTTTTTTTTTTTTTTTTTTTAAACGTTGCCCCACACTAAGATTTCTCTTGTATCGTGGGTGCGTTTACAGACACAAATCTCACAAACAAACGCCCAGACCCGGAACAACCATCTGTAGGCCATACAAATTTTTGTTCCGTGTGGGAATCGAACCCACGACCCGTAGCGCAGCAGCCAATCGCTTAGCCACTGCACCAAACGTGTCGTCAATTAACTCCGGTTTCGGAAAAGCCTTTGCCCAACAGTAGACTGCCGTATCAGAAAGGTGAGTATTTGACTCAGGTTTCGTAGAGGCTTTTGCCCAACAGTGGATTGCGATTTCAAAACGATGAGCATTTAATTAGGGTTTTGGAAATGCCTTTGCCCAACAGTAGACTGCCGTATCAGAAGGGTGAGTATTTAACTCAGTTTTCGGAGAAGCCTTTGCCCAACAATGGACTGCCGTAGGGTAAACAGATTCTACGTAAAACGAAGCGATACCCGTCAAAATATGACAAAGATTTCCTATTTTATAAAAGCTATAACAAATTCACCATTGTGATAAAACATAAGGGAAGTTGGAAATCAATATGGCTTTAGACGCTCAGATGAAATATTAATCACGGGAGAGGGGTCACAGGAGGGGGTCACGGGAGGGGGTCACGACACGAAAACTTATACTTTATGCCAAGTTTGAGATATAAATTACGGTATTCTCTAAGTTGGGAAATAGAAATTTAAGATATAATATTTTGCAGACCTATTAGTCAAAATTGTTTAGGAGTTTGCAATTTTAGAGACCTATTAGTCAAAATTGTTTAAATGTTCGCTGTTTACAAAGTTAAGTAGAATAGTAGGTAGGTATAGTCCGCGAGGCCTAAGCTGAGCTTTGCGCTCTGTGGGTTCGATATACGCAAAGGGCACACAACACCCTCAGAGTTCAATATAATAATGCCTTCAGAATGTTGTTGGGGCTTCCACGTTAAGCAAGCGAAGGACGTTAAGGAGCGGAACTCCCTGCCCAGAGTCTGTTTTCTGATAGCTATAACGCTCTATAATATCAGCCGAGTGAATAGGTTACTTCTAGGCAAGCGTGCACCATCGTCGATCGTATCTTCACTTACCACCAGGTGAAATAGTGGTCAAAAGTGAGCCTATAATTAATAAAAAAAGATTTGTAAGTTCAGGTGCTAATCTACTTACACTTGACATCCAATATGAGGTTCTCGGAGGACCCTTCTCCCAGGCTGTTCCTGGCTGAACACACGTAAGCTCCTGCTGCTTTTCTTGAAACCCGCTGTAGTACAAGACTCTGGTTGGCTAGAAGGACGCCTGGACCTGGCTTTACGACTGCACCCTGCGGAAAAAGAGAATGAGGTAATCAAGAGATAGAAGTAGTAGATTAGATAATTGGATGGCAGAAATCTCAAGCAATGGAGGACTTTGTTCTTCCAACGTCATTCAACATTGAGAAAACAAGGAGTGAGAGAGAAAGAAAAAGAAAGATGGCCGAAATGTTGTATTCTTAATATAGGCCGTCTGTAAGCACGGTATCACAATCATAAAAACACTACTCATGGTCAGTAATTAGAGCCATTTTTCTTCTTAAGTGCGTATACACGTAGAAAGCGGATTGCCGGTGCCGATCTGTCAGCGCTTGTCGGTGCTGGTTCGCGCAGTTAGTCTCTATACTGTGTGGCGAACCATCGCCGACAAGCTCCGAACTGCGCCGAAAAGTTCCGACCTGATCCGATCAGCGCTGGTAGGCCGTCATTTGTTGCTGTATTTGAAAGGGAATAAGGAGTATTTTTGTTAAAAAATTACAGCCTCTGCTTCTACCCGCTTCCTTTATGTAGCGCTTACCTGCACGGACCAGTACCGATAAGCGCTGGTAAGTCGGCGCTGGTTACCTGCTTCCTTTATGTACGCCCTAAAGGTACAATTACGTGCATCGCGGCCGATCGCAGCCGCACGCGATCGTTCGCGTGCGGCTATTGCGTCAATAGTCAGAGTATGAACATGTATGGCACCGCTTCCGAAGTCTGCAACAGACGCGTGCGGCTAACGACAGATTAGTTAGTATATTATAGACACGACTATTGACGCATTAGCCGCGCGCGTCAGCCGCACGCGATAAATCGCGCGGGGCTGCGATCGGCCGCGATGCACGGAATTGTACCTTATGAGTAGTAGAGCTCCTTGTGAAAGACTTCCTCCGGGGTAGTACTACCACCATACCTATTTTCACCGCTAAGCAGCATTGCTGTTTTCCGGTTTGAAGGGTATATACAAGGTTAGTTTTAGTAGAAACCTGAAACTAGTTTGTTCAGAATCACTAGGAGAATCGATTGACATTTTTTTTTTTTTAATTTATACATCTTTTTATTTTAATTTGTACTGTTCTTAATTACGTGTATTCCTACTGTTTTATTTCTTTTAGTGTACAATAAAGTATATCTATCTATCTATTTTTTACACAACTTTTTTTTTTCCATAAGTTTCAATTTGGTTTCAGTAGGTTTCTACCCATAACAGTTGACGGGAATAAACACCTTGAGGCTTGAAATGGTCCGCTCGGTCAGTTTCCGTGTATTAGACAACCCATGCATAGCACATCTCAGGCATTTCACACTTTTTTAGCGAACTTAACGCGACATAAACTAAGGTGTAACTTGGAGATTTACAAAAAAAATAAACACATATTCAGGTAGTTCTGATGAAAATCTTCTTGGGGTGTCTTGGTTTTCATATAAAGTAAAAATAACGTTATATAGGTGCCGGTGAAATTACAGGCACATGAGACTTTTCAACTTTGTTTTTAAGGTTGGCAACGTATCAGCGATCCTTTTAATATTGTAGGCTATGTCACACTGTTACCCACTAAAACCACCACGGTGTTCTTCTGAAGACTTATGGCCGAGTTCGCGTGATTTGCGAGTGCATTCACCGCAAACCCCGCAGGAATTTATCAGAGCCTATCCGATAGTCTGCGCATGAAAAGTGAAACTCTAAGTGCATTTTATAAAGTTGACAAGAGCCGTAAGATTTTTTCTAATGTAATATAGGTTAGCCATACAATGAATTTGTAGCCCAGTAAGCTAAATTCAGTTATTTTTGAAACACGAAATGTGCAGGATGCCCGCTGGTTTCTTTAAAAGTACAGGGGCCTAATTCTCCTAAAATAAATCTTGATAAATCACAACCGAACCAAGGCCGAACCGTTCATTCAGACAGTTCTCAATTTCAAAAGCTATCAAACTGTTTGACACAAAAAACAAAATCAATCATTTTGAAAGTTTTCGAAAACAAAAACTGACTGACGGTTGTGGTTCGATTGCGTTTGGCAACAATTTATTGTAGGAGAATTGAGCCCCAGTTTTCGTTTACAAAACTGTTGATTTTTAAACAAAATAAAAACTAAACATTTTTATGTTTTTGTACGAAAGAAAGCCGCAAGCTTCTTTCAGGTTTCCTGCATCCAAAAAATACCTGAATTAGCCTTCTGCATTCTCAAAAGTGAAATACATTTATAGTAGAATCAAGACATCTCTTTCTAGCACACATCTTGACAGACAAAGACAAAGGTAATCTTCTAAAAAAATCAATTTTTGTCCCACTTACATTATGCGTGAAGTATACATGGTTATGCCACGGGTTTGCCCTCACCCTGCAGTCCAAGTACACGTCTGAACCCTCCACCACTTTGCTGGCGTCCAGATTAGCGCCCAGTTCCAGTTTCGCTACCGGTAGATCTGTTGAAAGAGTAACAGAATATATTCAGGCTACATCATCATCATCAGCCCATCACTGTCCCACAGCTGGGCACGAGACTCTTCTGAGAAAGAGAAGGGTAGGCCTTAGTCCTCCACGCTGGCCTGGTGCGTTTTGGCGAACTACACATACTGAGGTTTACCGAACCTTATTCTTTTATACATTTTTTGCTGTCGATGCATTACTGCAATTTTCGTGAGTAGGATTTTCGTAGTCTCACGCTTAGAAGACGGAAAAGACAGGGTTTTAAAAAAAAAAACGTATCTTACAGTGCAGTTGAAAATGTTTAAAAGGTAAACAAACTCTATTTAGACATTTAGTTTCAAATTACACATTTTTAGGTAACCTTAAAACTTAGGGTCTTCCCACACTTATCGTCGTGGAATCGACTAAAGCCAGTTGGAAAAAGCTTTATGTCTAGTAACCGACGCCGTTCGCCTCGGCTCGATCACGAAGGTTTGTTTACATTTTTTACAAAATTATGGTTGGTTCTAATTCTATTCAGGATTCACTAAATAATTAAACAAAAAATAATATAGTTACGTTGTATCTCCATCTTCCACCCATCCTCATGCGTGGAATGAGGTAGGCTTGGCTGTACAGCTCTGCAGGAGAGGACCCTGCCAGCGTCCTCTATCGTGGGCACGAAGGTCAGGATGCTGCTGGTCACGTTGCCATCCGTTGAGGTCTGATCACAAAATAAGGTGTTGTTTAGATCATATTAGGCATGACGTAGCTTAACGGATAATTTGGTTGCGAAAGAAATAAATTCACAGCATAATAATTGAATATTAATTATTTTTAACCGACTTCAAAAAAGGAGGAGGTTCTCAATCCGTTTTTTTTTTTTTTATTTATGTATGTACACCGATTACTCCGAGGTTTCTAGTCCGATTAGTGTGATTCTTGTTTTGTTCGATTCAATTTGGTTCAGTACTTTTTATTTTGTGAGCATTTTTTTGATTACTGCTATGTGGATGATGTAATTATCTTTATAATTTGGTGAAGATCTGATGAATGGATAACAGCAAATTACCCGGGATTGGTGTAATTGCATGTTTGTGTATTGTATATGCCAATAAAAATAGAAAAAAAAAATTACTTTTAAAAAAAGTAAAAACCGACTTCAAACATAACTAAAAAGAGTAAAATAATCACCACATTATAAAACTAACAGTTTCAGAAGTTAGTGCCTTCAATTAGGTTCAGTGTAAAATTGCAGACTTCTAAAACTATTAGTTATATAATATGGTGATTATTTTACCCTATTTAGTTTTTTTTAAAGTCGGTTTTTACTTTTTGTTATAGTAATTTTATTTCATCATTTAATTTATTCTGTGATCTTTTAAAATGTATTAATTCTAGGGGTGTAAGTAACCCGAAATAAATGAATTTTATTTTATTTATTTATTATCAAGCCGTGACCGGTTGCGTCCCGCGTGTCGTCCCAGGACGATACTGCCATTGTTTATCTATTGTGTCTATAATTACGGTGATAGAGACGTTAAAAAAAACCGCATCAAAATCCGTTGCGTAGTTTTAAAGATGTAAGCATACATAGGGACAGACAGCGGGAAGCGACTTTGTTTTATACTATGTAGTGATGCAAATCGACACAATACTATAATGCCAATAGATGCAAACGTTCCTTTAATAAAAATATAAAGGCATTTGGTTATCCTTATCCGAAGCAGCCACCGTACTATGCGTGGGTTTGCGGGCGAGGAGAAGCAAATTAAAGTCTTTGATATCAATTACAAGTCATACTTTGACAAACACAAATAAAATGATGCACAAAGATAGACGACGTTCCACCGAGTACGTGGGGCGCGAGCGCACATGCATCCAATCCCAATCACTTTAGTTATCTCAATAATGATCACCATTAATAATCAACACCGGGGTTTTGCTCGATAGCTCTGACGTTATCTGTCTAGCTTTTTGCGGGCCGCCTCCCCAGTCCTCGGTGTTACGTCAAGTCGACATTGACCGCTGTCATCTGGTAGATGTCATTCGTCCAGGAATCAATTAAGTTTGGCATCGTCAAGCCAATTCTCTCGACGCGCCGTCAAATACTTAAAAAAGCACCATGTTTATTACTACACCTTCAACTACTATTAGACTAAATGAATAAAGAAATGCGTCGCATCGTAGAATATCGAAATGAATGTATGAAAGGATTGCGGCATTCACCTATTGTATAAGGCTACATAGAAATACTTTGTTTTATTTATTTATAGCTTCAGGAAGTACAGCTGAAAGGCAACTAATCGCTAGTCATAGAATACTAACAATAGAGTTCTTAGGTTAAGGCTAGGGTTGTCGCGAGTGAAATAACGAATAGAATATTAATAAAAAAATTAAGTTATTAGATCTACCTACGAGGAGAGATGAAACGCATGTGACGAAAAGAGTTATGAAATTGTATCCCTATCTAGTCTGTGGTTATGAATATAAATGTGGATGGATGGAGAGGAAGAGGGAGGCCAAAGAAAAGATGGATGGATGGTGTGAAGAATGATATGAAAGAGAAGGGTGTCAGTGATATCATGACGGGTGACAGGACGGAATGGAAGAAGAAAACGTGTTGCGCCGACCCCAAGTAACATGGGATAAGGGCAGGAAGAAAAAGAATATCTACCTACATATTCTAACTAGAAATGTTTTAAGAATACCGTCTTTTGTTCGTGCATCTATGAACTTCAAATAATATGTATTTTGTTTTGTATTTTATTTCTCCTTGTAAGTGATTTGTAATCTTAGAGAAATAAAGAATTTGAAACCGTATATTGTACTGACTGCCTCGTTGGTCTAGCGCAACTGCTAAGCGGTGAGGTCCTGAGTTCGATCCCCAGGTCGGGCAAAGTGTTATTGGGTTTTCCCGAGTGGAATTTCGCAGTTGCAGCCTGGAGTCTGGATTTGTGCCCGGTTGATGGCAATAGGTTCGCCCCCTTACATGGGACGTAAACATAACAGCAAAATATGGATATACTATATACGTCTGCCAACCCTTCGGGGAATACAGGGTGGTAATTTGAGATGGGGCATGAAAGGCAGCTATCTTAACCATTGTAGCTACAGGAAAACGTTCTTAGAAGACCACCCTTATCTTTTGGGATAATTGTAATCGGCATTCATAGATTTTGAAAAAAAAAAGTACAGTAAGCGAGAAAAAGGGCTGTTTTCACAAAACTTTTCTATGATGATGCCAATCGATCCCATTTCCCATAAGGATCAAAAGACTCTCCTGGACCAACTGAGGTTTGAGTACTAGAAACGTCAGAAATAACAAAAAACTTGTTTGAGGTGGTGTAGTAATAAGGGCAGCTACCTTAATCGTTGCAGCTAGAGGAAAATGTTCTTAAGAGACTGTCCATAATTTTTGAAAATATTTCGAACTGCATTAACAGATTTAAAAAAAAACGGCTTTTTCATATTTTTTAACAAAATATCGTTAAAAGTTATACCTTATACCCTGTATATTGCCATCAACCGAGCAGAAATTCATATACAAGGTTAGTCGGAAAGGGGGTACTAATCCGAAAGGGTGTTAAAGTACCCATGATAATGACTAACTTTTGTTCTTCAACTTTTCCCAAAAGTCAATAGTTTAAGAGAAATAGGTGATCAAAGATCTAAGAAAAAAATCGCTAAAATCTTTCTATCTCCAGTTATTATCAGCTGTGTTTACATTTTAGGTCGTATTTGGGGTCACGAACTAGAAGCAACATTTTCTGAATTTGTTACTAAAGCAAAGATGAAGTATTTCTGAAAAAATGAAAATGAAAATAAATTAAAATGAAAAAAAAAAAACGAATTTTGAAATTTTAACACTTGCTTTAAGACTGTCATCAGTGAGACTTTAAGTGGCTTGCGGATTAGTACCCCCTTTCCGACTAACCTTGTATATACATATAGATAATTTCCTCACAGAAAAACCCAATAACACTTTTTCCGACCTGGGGATCGAACACAGCACTCAACGCTCAGCAGTCGCGCTGGCGACAATTAAACCAATAACTTGATCGATACGAACAGATATATTCACCGCCTGAATATCCTTATCTGATCAATTATCCGTAAAACAAACAGCCTTTTAGAACTAATTGGATAGTCAATAAAAAAAAAGATTTTTCGACCAATAAATTCCTTATCGGTATATGCAAAAATCGGTACTACCAACAAAAAAAAACAAAACTCAACCGCCATCCCTACTTTCCAATCAATCGATTCGAACTAAACCATTACCGATTCTCGATACCGCCCTTAAGGTTTCAATATAACTCTTGGATAATGACAATCTACCATTGTGCTGTCCCCGTCAATCTAGATGGTCGTAATGCTGGGTAATTAGGTTCGTTGACTTGAAGGGGCATCGCGATCGTAGCGACATCTATTAGCGTACGCATAAGTTTTGTGTCGTAGTTCTGATTTTTGATAAGAGATGGCGTTAGTAGTTTTAGATTTCTGTGATTATGACTCTGACGTTAATTTGTACAGGATTATTACTTTACGGACGAAACTTCACAGGGTTACTAGATAACATTAGTAGAACAACATTCTAACTATACCACATACTAGTAATCGCTATGGCTTTGATTTTGGCAGGTCAACAATTTCCATAGCAACGTATTTATTGACAATCCGACTTCTCATCAAATCGTCACCCTCCGCGCTAACTGTCGTAACTAGCAATTGATAATTTTTCAGAGAAATTCTCACAGTGACGTATCTGCTTCAAATGAATAAAAATAAATAAATAGATACCTTAGGGCTTTAGGGCAACTACTAACCAAGCCAAGAGTAAGCCAAGAGCAATATAAAGAAGTTATTATTTCATTAATAAAGCCACAGCTAACGCAACTACTGAAAAATTATCAATTGCTAGATACGACAGTTAGCGCGGAGGGGGACGAAATATGACAACAATGAGTATTGTTGTATTGTCAAAATCAAAGCCATAGCGATGGCGAGGGTTTTGCTCAATTAGAATGCAGATTTGAATACAAAATACCTAAACTTTAGTTTAGTTATTAGAGTAGTTGGTTTTATAGGTACGGATCGTCAGATGCCCGATATCCGCGATTTTAAGCAAGACCAGATTTTCGTAATCACCATATTTATATTCATTCCGTTCACGTTGGTTGCTCAAAGTGGGTCTCCCACGGATCACTACAGTGATCAGTCCATAGGGGCCTATTGCCCGTGGCCATATTACCCCGCTTAGCAGACACTTCAGTAATCTCAGTATGTATATTGTTACTGGTAAACACGGCATTGGTACCCATCCTGTTGTCGGTATCCACTGGTTGCTTTTTACGACACCTTCTTGTGGAGAGGGCGTGGTCGATGCTTTGCTTTGAACCACACGGTTCATATGGATTTTAGCAATGATATTTTGTAACATACGAAATAGAAAAAACAAGTGGAAGTGCTCACACAGTTATAGCACGGGTGACACAATTATGCGGAGATCCGCAATACTGGCTCATGCGATTAGGTCCTTTCTGTGATACAACGACGTCTCGAATTCACACGTAAAATATTAGAATTCTGCCTTATTGTGCAATATTAAGTGTAAAAATTATAGCAGAACGAATGTATCTCACAGAGATGTATAAAATCAAAGTCAAATAGTTTTTATTTCAAGTAGACCAGATCACTGGTGCTGTCAAAAGGTCAACACTAGGTGCTCGGTTCCAAGTAGTAGGTTCTTTGGAGAAGAGCCGGCAAGAAACTCCATGGACACTCTTTTACAAAAATACATGGTTTGACAATTTTCATTGTAGTAATATAAGAATAATGCAGATTAATGCACATGCAGTTAACAACATGAAAAGCAACGAGAAAGTTAGCCTTTTAAAACGATTGCCATAGCGGTTACGAGCTGACCAGTCCCAACAGACAGCACCCGTTCACGAGCATGACGCATGCATCGCCGTCGCTCAGCTCAACCATGTTACAGGGAACTCAACGATCCGATGCACAACGCTACCATCAGCAGGACATTTCAGTGAGCATGACAGACTCGTATCGATAGACAATAGGCAGTCAAATATTAAGAATGAAAGTGTAACACTATATGCTGCATGGTCCTCACATTTTACAGCCTTGTGTAGAAATAATAATAGAATAAAATAAAACTTTGATATCTTTTAATCTAATTGTTATGTCAGTTTGGCGACACTGATTCCCGTACTAAGGAAGTATAAAAGCATTTCCACTTACTCCTATTTCGTGTTGTAACAGAATCAATATAAAACTGTTAAAGATGAGCGGAAACCTGCCCAATAATATAGATAAGTAATACTACTGATCACAGACCATTCCCAACAAATAACACGCCTAACAGTTATCTAATCCTCAGTTCTAATTACACTGTCCGAATTAAACCTCTCACAATAGACATCTTTAACTAACAATTAGACGATCTTTAAATCTTAACTGTATTCTGGAGAACAATTGTTAAACCACTTTAATTAATGAAGCTTTACTTGTTTAACTTTAATGTTTCGAAAGAAAAAGGAAAGAAAGTAGGAAACTATACAAAATGTTATCGGTAGCGGGTAGCACTGGGCAATGTTGACAAGAGAGGGTAGTCGTCGATATGGATCGGCCCACCCGAGGTTATAAAGGCGGTGGTCATTCGACGAAGCGAGGGCATTCCGTGTTGAACAGCTGAAGAAGTCTGACCTTTTATATCTGATTAGCTTGTCCTTATTTTATGATCTTGTAATAATTGTGTAAAGTAATATACTGTGATCTAGTTAATGTTACTAATATTAACCCAAATACAAGTACTCTCAGTGGTGGAGAGTCTATGTTGGTTTTATTTACTGTGTTTACCTTGCTCGCAATCCTGACATAACGATATTAGCTAAAACTGTAATGATAGAATCACCCCTGAACGATTAAATTGTTGTGTCATTTACATCAGAAGTGGAACAAGAAAAAACCAGTCCACATTATGATTGTATACCCACATGTAAATATTTTGATAAGTTAAATCCCCTATAGACGGACTGACAAAAACTTGATTATTCGATTTACAATGGTGAGAAATGTGAGAATGAGAAAATGTGATAAATCCGGTGAGTCACAACCATTTTATTATGTGTGAAGGAATTTTGATGAAGGAAATATAATATGAGAGGTTATTTATTCGTGTAAAATAAATATTAAATGATATCTTTGCTTATTCATGTAAAATAAAAGAGATGTTATCTGTATTTATCCGTGTAAAATAAATGAGATGATATCTGTGTTTATTAGTATAAAATAAATATGATGGTATCTGTATTTATTCGTGGAAAATAAATACGGCATCTGTATTTATTCGTGTAGGAAAATACATTGCAAGTCGTATTAGAGTTTGTGGTGAGATGCAACCAGGGTTGATCTTTGGCACCGCCCGGTTTGGCCAGCCGGGGTTGGCCAAAGGCTTCGCCTGGGGAAAACTGAAACTCTAACGTGGCGAAGCAATTGTTATAGGGCTGGAACCAAGGCGGGATATGCCATGATATGGCTAGATCCAAGGCGGGTGATGCCATGTTGATAAAGCAGGATCCCAGGCGGGTGATGCCAAATGAGTTGGCTAAATCCAAGGCGGGTGATGCTATTAATTGATAAATGAAAATGCAGTGAAAATGAGATTCTGTTTTGAATTAATGTTTTGAAAAAGTTTTGAAAATATTGATATTTGTTTTGATTGGTTTTGTTATAATTCTTGTTGTAGAATGGTACAAAATAGTTTATTGAAATTAAAAAGTAGTTTGTTATTATTACTTATGGTTTAAAATGTATTTTTTGTAGACGAAAACAGGAAATTGTATTTATTATTGATGATAATTACTATGATGACTTCCGTTAAAGATTAATTTGTCAAATTTATTTTAAATAAAAAATAATTTGACTTATTTTCGTTAAAGATGTGTTTAATATGTATTGTATTGTTGTAAAAAGGTTGGATTATTAGCGCAATATAGAAATGTTATGTTTAAAACATCATGTCAGTTTTGTAATAAGAGTTTGTGAATAATTGAGATATTATTTTGATCATGAAAAGTTTTAAAGGTTATTAATTTAAGTATTATGATTTTGGGAATAATTGAGATAATATTTTAAGTGTTTATAATTATGTACTATGATACTGTGAATAATGATTATAAGATATTTAACCATGAAACATTTAGGATGTTTGTTTTATGATTTCGTGAAGAATTGAGATATTTAAGAATGTAGGATTTTGTGAATAATAATGAGATAATAATCGTGAATTATTTTAAGGGTGTACTATGAGTTTATGAATAATGAGATATTTAATCTTGAAATATTTTAAGTGTTTAACGTACTATGAGTTTGAAGTGTTTATATGTTGGTAAAATGAATTGTGAATAATTGAGATTTATAATCATGGAATATTTTAAGTGTTAAATGTACTATGAGTTTGTAAATTATTGAGATATTATGTTGTAATTTTGTGAATAATTAGGTATGAGATTTTTACGAATGAAATATTTTAAGTGTTTATGTATTATGGCTTTGTGAATCGTTGAAATATTTAACCAAGAAATATTTTAAGTGTTTATGTATTATGAATTTGTGAAAAACTATAATGAGATATTTAGCCCTGAAAAATATTGTAAATGTATTTAAATGATTTTATGAATTTGTGTATAATGAGATTGTGTGTTTATGTTTATGTACCTATTATGATTTATTGAATAACTAAAATTTGATGTTTAACCAAAGTAGAACTGTCTAATAGGCATCTGAGATAGTATTTTATTGTGAAAATGTTGAAATCTAATGTGTGGATGTTTGTAAGTCAGTAAGTTTGATACGAGAAGTTATGAACGAATATAGAACTAGGTTGATACTGAATGAATATCAACTAGTTTAAGTCATGGGTGATGAGCTTGTTGGCCGTCGATGGGATAACAAGCTCTAATCGATTCAAACATTCTTTGGATGCTTTTCATTTTACTTTGGTCAAAGACATGAGTAACATGACGAGGTCAAAGATGAGTGATCAGGTGTGGCCGAGATGTGTACTGTATTATTTGTTTCTGTTTAAGGTCCGAAGGTGTCACTGAAGTTAGGCCTTGATGCACAATCTTGACGATGGGGTTGATGGTGCGTCAACCACCAACCACCAACACACGAGGACGTGTGTTTTGCAGGAGGGCCGTGTTATCGGTAGCGGGTAGCACTGGGCAATGTTGACAAGAGAGGGTAGTCGTCGATATGGATCGGCCCACCCGAGGTTATAAAGGCGGTGGTCATTCGACGAAGCGAGGGCATTCCGTGTTGAACAGCTGAAGAAGTCTGACCTTTTATATCTGATTAGCTTGTCCTTATTTTATGATCTTGTAATAATTGTGTAAAGTAATATACTGTGATCTAGTTAATGTTACTAATATTAACCCAAATACAAGTACTCTCAGTGGTGGAGAGTCTATGTTGGTTTTATTTACTGTGTTTACCTTGCTCGCAATCCTGACATAACGATATTAGCTAAAACTGTAATGATAGAATCACCCCTGAACGATTAAATTGTTGTGTCATTTACAAAAAGGAAAAGAAATCAGATCTGCATATTGTATACTAAACAATGTTGTTTGGATTCTGTACGTATAGTGTTGGACTGAATTTGAATATTGGGTTTCGGCTTTCTGCTATAGTTTAGTCGATTGGGCGAAAGCCGAAACTCCATTTTGAGAGAGAGAGTGGGTTGAATGTTTCTGAATTAAGCATTTTAAGAAAAGGAAAATATAAGGACAGACTTTAGGAGAGTGGTTTCCATCTTACTAAATTTAGCTTTGTAAAAACAGGACAATATAAGGACAGACATGACATGGTTTTAACAAATTTTCGTCTTCACTGGTACAACACGGCTTTGGTCTAACTGAAAAATCTCAATGCATACCTGACGGAAATTCAATTTAAATCAAAAACCTAATGTGTCATTCTTAGCAAAAATTCCTACGTAAAAGAAATTGTGATAACGGCCATTGTTTTAAAAACGTTATGCTGGCTTTTGCCCAAAAAATATAAAGATTGAAGTCTTGAATCAAAATCAGGTTTCGGTTTCGGCCGAAACTACAAACCTACTTGAGCGCATCCCTAGTCATTTATCGTTTCCACCGGCCATCTGGCGTGAAATGGGATGCAATGTAAACAACAGGTCGTTCGTGAGGTTCGTTGGACTAATGTTGCGATAAGCTTATCATGCAAATGTCTGGTGACCGATACCTAGGTACTGGGTGTTTTAGGTCATACTATGATCTTGTTTTTGGTAGCTGTTAGCTACGGGACGAATAAATCTGTAGGATTGTGACGATGAGAGATTAATTCAATTTCAAAATAATGTTCCAAATAATTGAAACGTTATTCCTTCGGAAACGGACACAGGACTCCAAAGACTTTTTAAAACAAATTCTACTAAATACCAACACCTTGGTCTACATGTTGTGTTGTTAGATTATCTGCTAGTGGTAAGATCTTTTTACCTGTAAATGGTCACATTTCGGAGAGTGTGCTTCAGATCTGCATGATCTGAAGCACACTGCCCTTTTTTCTATCGGACGGCTAGAAGCACGAAAAAGCGCCATCGGTTCATGGTTGATGTACCAAAAACCCGAACGAAGCGCTTTGATTCCACTTTCATTGTGAAAACCGCGAGTGAATTGGTTTCTTCTGGGCAAGCGTGCTCCATCGTAGACCGCATCATCGCTTAACATCAGGCGAGATGGTGGAAAAACACAGGCCTAGTAACAGATAAAAAAAAAATGGTGTAAAATATTTTATTTTTACTCACGGTCTCCCTAACAGTCTTCAACCTGGTGCCTCCCTTCCACCAGGATATCGTTGGTTTCGGCCTGGCTCCAACAGCTTGGCAGACGAGCTCGGTGCTCTGTCCCGCTACCAAAGGTCGCTTTCCGCCTTGGAGACGAACCCAGAGAGGTCGCACTGTGAAAAAATAAGTTTAATTGAATTTTGGATCATCATCATCATTCAGTCGAAAGACGTCCACTGCTGGACATAGGCCTCCCCCACACATGTTGGGGGGGTTAGCCATAATCGCCACGCTTGGCAGGCGGGTTGGCGATCGCAGTATGGTTGTTAAAGTAGGTACTCAGAGAACGCTGCTGCCCATCCTCTAGAGAATCTCTTAGTCGCCTTTTATGATACATATGGGAAGAGATGGGTTAGTGCTATTCTTTACGTCCAGCACCACACGGTAATTCGGAATTTTGGATATTAATGATAAATGATGTTTATTTCTGTAAATAAATCTATTTCAGACACTTTTACAAGTAAATTTTATATGTTTTTTAAGACTAGATGGCGCCGGCGTTTACGATCTGACTATCTCTGAGAAGAAATTCCGAAACAAACTCAGAGGTCAATGTCTCTTTTAAACTCCAAACAATATTTTAAGATTAGACCGATTGTTTTTCGGGCTTCTGACTACCTGTAACGACTGTTAGGTATAGGTATTCGTATGACATCCGGGATAGACGAATTAACGTGCTCTCCGAAGCACGGAGGGCTCGAAATGTGACGAACGGTGGTCACCCATCTACAGACTGGCCGTGGCAAGCGAAGCTTAACCTTACAATTCGTATGATTCGCGCGATTGTTCATTAA
Source organism: Amphipyra tragopoginis (assembly GCA_905220435.1). Taxonomy (NCBI): domain Eukaryota; kingdom Metazoa; phylum Arthropoda; class Insecta; order Lepidoptera; family Noctuidae; genus Amphipyra; species Amphipyra tragopoginis. Next base: position 5,959,195 of record HG992016.1, read on the forward strand.
CGACGAGCCACATAAAAAAAGCCATTTAAAATTGTAACAAATAGTAGTCCGGAGGAGTTTGTTTTTAATTTGCACACTGAATATTATCTATCTAATCTAATACATAAAAGGAGAAGCTGACTGACTGATCTATCAACGCACAGCCTAAACCACTGGGGTTAGAAAGTTGAAATTTTGACAGTAGGTTCCTTTTATAACGTAGGCATCCATTAAGAAGGGATTTTTCGAAATTCAACCCCTAAGGGAGTTAAATAGGGGATGAAAGTTTGTATGGAAAATCGTCACTTAACGGGTTCAAAATTTCACGCAAGTGAAGCTGCGGGCGAAAGCTACTTATCTATATAAATAAAAAGAAAAGTCCTGACTGACTGACTGACTGACTCATCAACGCTCAGCCCAAACCCTTGGACCTAGAAAGCTGAAAGCCCTTTATAATGTAGACAAGGAATTAGGAAGGATTTTTCGAAAGTCAACCCCTAAAGGAGATACATAGGGGATGAAAGTTTGCATGGAAAATCGTCAAATAACGGGTTCAAAATTTCACGCAAGCAAAGCTGCGGTCAAAAGCTAGTTAAAGTATATTTCGAGTGACGATTTTGTCCTTAAAAGTCTCAGTTAACCTTCCTCCCAACACTTAAATTCATTAATAAACCCCTAATAAGGCAAGACCACTCATCGTGACAACAAAATTGAATTTTAATGACATTTTTTCAATTAAAATGGATTCTATTCTTCCGGATCCCATCAGAATTGAATTAACGTATGCATATCAAATATCAATCAATCAACTTGATAATGAAATTATAAATTGAATGGGGGATAAAGGACCAGGTGGGGGCCATATGGTCCAAAAATAGGAGGAAGGTTATTTTTTTCCCTCGAAATTGTATCTTGAGTGAAATAGGTTTATTTAACAAAAGTACTAGTACGGATTGTGGTCAAAATTCAACCTTTTACAATAGATACAAAAAAAGTACGTCAATTTTCGATGTTCACGTGATGAATAATGCTAAATAGAATTTTCATTTTGGTATTATTCCTTTACAACGCGTGTATGTCGTTTATCACCTATTAAGTATTTTTCAGAATAAAAGTAGCCTATGTCCTTCTTTTAATCTTAATCTATCTCAGTACTAAATTTCATCAAAATCGGTTCAGCGGTTTAGGCGTAAAAGCGTAACAGACAGACAGACTTTAGCATTTACAATATTAGTAGGGATAAACTAAATTAGTGAATTAGATTTCGTTTTTGCTGGGCTGAGGAAGACTGATTATACGTATCAATCGGATGCAATTGTTTGAAAAATGTTTGGAAAATACGAACGAGAGCCGGAAACACGAACAAAGTAAGTTCAATAAAAGCTTGTAAAAATGGAAAGAATTATAAATAAAGTACTAGCTACAAAAATCTCGACGAAAGCTTGGAAAATGAAAACAAAGATTTCTTTTTTACTCTAAAACATTCTACTATTCTAAAGAAACCTTATGAACTTACCCTAACTTCCTATCTATAGCACTGTTTATAATAACGAGCAAACATAAATAAAAATAATTCATCCAAATTAATAAAAAAACATTCTAAGTCCAACTTTTTATGGCCGACTGTTTTATAAATTCATTGTGGGCTTCAACAATAGCCCACTTGTGGGGAAACAAAGGGTTAACTTAACTACAATTCAAAAGAATCCGATCCCTTTTTTTATTTAGACCACTTAAGACAATTAAGCCGGGTTTTTTGTTGGTCTAACCCTTTTTGGGATACCGTGAGGGTTTGGTAAAAACCCTTTTGACAAAACAAAAAAAAAGTGTTTTTAATTTTTGTCTCATGTTCTGCCAGTGAAGGAAAAATATAATTTATCAACTGTCTACTCCGTTTGACCGCTAGTTGTAAGAGTCTACAAGGTTAGTCGAATAAAGGGTACTAATACGCAGGTCACTTAGTCTCACTAATGACCGTTAAAGCAATTGTTAAAATTTCAAAATTCGATCTTTTTTACTTCCATGCAAAATTATATTAATTTATGCTATCGGTAGCGGGTAGCATTGGGCAATGTTGACAAATGAAGGTAGTTGTCGATATGGATCAACCTACCCGAGGTTATAAAGGCGGTGGTCATTCAACGAAGCGGAGCATTCTTTGTGAATCAGCTGAAGAAGTCTTTTATATCTGGCTAGGTTGTCCTTATTTTATGATCTTGTAATAATTGCGTAAAGTATTATATTGTGATCTAGTTCATGTTACTAACACTAACGCAAATATAAGTACCTACTCTCAGTGGTCGAGAGTCTATGTTGGTTTTATTTACTGTGTTTACCTTGCTCGCAATCCTGACATACCGATATTAGCTATAACTGTAATGATAGAATCACCCCTGAATGATTAAGTTGTTGTGTCTTTTGTATTTATTTTAGTTTTTTCAAAAATTCCTCGTCCTTTTTTTAGTTACAAAATCAGAAAACTGAGTGCCTATTCCGTGACCTCAAATATGACCTAAACTGCATATATTTTTGAACAGCTGTTTCTCTTAAACTATTGACTTTTGGGGAAAGTTGTAGAACCAAAGTTATTCATTATTGTGTCTACTTTAACAGCCATTCGGATTAATACTCCCTTTCCGACTAACCTTGTATAAGAAGTCCGTATGGTGCCAGACATAAAAAATAGCACAACCCCATCTCTCCCCATGGGTGTCGTAAAAGACAACTAAGGGATTTACTAGAGGATGGGCCGCAGCGTTCTCTGAGTATATTAACAACCATACTACGATCGCCAACCCGCCTGCCAAGCGTGGCGATTGTGGCAAACCCCCCCAACATCAAACATGGCTTGGGGGAGGCTTATGTCCAGCAGTGGACGTTTTTCGGCCGAGAAGATCTACAGATACAGTTCAGAGAATGACCGTCAACGGACTGATGTAATGATTATGAATATGATCTACATGTTTCTTATTCCGCACAAATTAAGTTATGATAGTGTAAAATATTGTTTCTTCTTCTCTCGTGTCAGCACAAGATTTATGAGAATAGCTAAGTGTCGAGGTGGAAAGATTAGCAAGTCAGCAAAGTAGGTAGCGGGGGTGATGGTGACCAAAGAGGGAGCGGAGAGGGAGAAAGGCAGCTGAAACTCTCGGGCGTCGGAGGGCACGCGATGATCCCTGGCCGCCACCGTAGTGTGTGGCCTGCCGGCGGCGGGTTAGGGGACCCGTCGCCCGACCAGTAACAGGCCCGAGAAGGCGGCGCGCTATGTTCCGTGCGCGCCTGTCAGGAGGACGTGGGGCAAGGCCCCACAGAGGAAGAGGTCTGCCAGGGGCTGGCGGACCGAGGCCTGCCGGGGTCGCGGTGCATGCAGCTGTGAATCCCGCGACCCCGGCCAAGGGTCAGGAGAAGGAACACCGTGGGACTTTAGCCGGTAAGAGTCCGGCATACCTCTTCGCCTTCCCCGGGCGAAGGGAATCAAACAATGAGGATTTTCCGAAGAAAAATAAAAAAACTGGGTGACTGCTGAAGGTGCGCATAACGTATTGTCACTCGTGGAGGCTCTTTTCGTGCACCTACAAAATGATCAAAATCTTGCTAAAAAGAGGACCATTATTTTTTCATTGCAAGTTGTAAAAGCCAAATAAAATTGTTATATTACAGGTAGCAGTTACAAAATTGCAACTAATGTTACTGGCGTTGAGCCAGAAACAACGAACTATTAAAACGACAATAGGCCAACAAAGATTGCTAAATATTGTAAAGTATCTTTGCCCGTTCAATAAAATACAGAAATATAATTGAAATTCTGTGCAATGCATGGTATAAATGTATCAATTACAACACGCCCGTGAAAGATTAATTTTGCATGCAGTAAATAAAATCGAATTTTAAAGCTACGGATCCCACGGATAAAAAATGCAATCAATTAAAAGCGATACTTGCTACAAGGTAAAATAAACTTTGCTTACAGATGTTTAAAGTTGAAATTGGTTTATGCGTAAATTTTGACAAGCTTCCTCAAAAATTAAAAACATACAAAGTGAGAATGGACTTTATAACGATGAAGTTTAGGTTTTAATTCAAATGAAAGGTTATTAATTAATGCCAATTCAAAAATCAATGTACGTGTGAAAATATTTTCAAGTGAGTGCAAAATTTTTAGCTTATTGTTTATAAGTACCGTGATACAATAAAATTCAATTTCCTAAGGTGTTTTTATTAAGTGAGCGTCGAAAACGTTCTTTTTTGTTTTAGAATTTTTATTGTGTGAAGTTGTGAATATTCAGGTATACTGATTAAAATCTGGTGTTGAGAAGTAGCTTGGAGGAGCGCTTGCCAGCTGTGAATTTCTTAAGACGGTGGTTAATTGATAAGTGCGTAGAGAAAAAAAGAAAATGATGGAGTATAAGAATTTAAAAGGCTGCCTCGTTAGTGTAGTGGTTCCTGGGTTTGATCCCTAGGTCGTGCAAAGTGTTGTTGGTTTTTTTTCGTGTGGAATTTTTGAGTAGTAGCACGGAGTCTGGATTCGTGCCCGGTTGATGGTATAATAGTCTAGCCCGTGTCATGTAGAAAGATGACACGGACGAGGCGTACAACGACGACGTGCATAAGTCGCGACCGTAAGTCGCGTCCGATAGGTATTTTCGGGTTCAATACGAGACTGTAAGTCGCCTTTTATATCACCCACAGATAGACAATGGCGTTTATCAGTCGTGATTTACGTCAATCTGCCTAGCCTTTTCCCAACTATGTTGGGGTCGGCTTCCAGTCGAACCGGGTGCAGCTGAATATCAGTATTTTACATGGAGCGACTGCCTATCAGACCTCCACAACCCAGTAACTGGGTAATACGATACTCTTGGTAAGACTGGTTGTCAGACTTTCTGGCTTCTGACCAACAGTAACGACTGTCAAAGATCTACAAATGACAGCCGGGACCAACGGCTTTACGTGCTTTCCGAGGCACGGAGGAAACTCGCTATGGTAAATGGTCACCCATCCACAGACCAACCTCGGCAAGCGTGGCTTAACCCGGAAGATCGGTCTATGCGGCTGTAATTATTTAGCCACGAGCTCCTCAGTCGCGATTTACGTCAAAGAAAGAAAGTCTGTTTGTTGTCTATGATCTATTCCTGGACTGAGACCACAAAGAACAAAGAGCGTGTAAAAATCTTTATTACTACATACAGCTTAGAACAATAGCTTCAGCACACAGCATTTATCCAGCTTGAATTTAAAGCTGTAAGTGAAAAAGGACTCCCAGATTTATAGTTTCAGCAAAACCACCCTTTTTTTAAAATCCGACTTTGAAAACAAGGAAATACTGGAGCTAGAGGTTCAGTCGTGGACTTGATATGTTTACCACTTTAAAGTCTATAATTGCTTGCGCATTACTGTTTCATAGGTCGCTCGGTCGCTCGCAAAGAATTGACAGGGCAAAGATATTCTTTTCTTAATTGGCATCAAAAGGTTCATTTAAACAGGATATGGGTAGTAAATACAACGTACAAAAACCGAGACACCCCAACAAGATTTTCATCAGAGCTGCCTGAATATGTGTTTTTTTTTTTATAAATCTCCAAGTAACACCGTAGTTTATGTCGCATTAAGTTCCCTAGTAAACTGTGAAATGCCTGAGATGTGCTATGCAGGGGTTGTCTAATACACGGAAACTGACCGAGTGGACCGTCTCAAGCCTCAAGGTGTCTATTCCCGTCAACTGTTATGAGTAGAAACCTACTGAAACAAAATTCAAATTTATGCAAAAAAAAATGTGGTGTAAAAAATATGTCAATCGATTCTCCTAGTGATTCTGAACAAACTAGTTTCAGGTTTAGTATATACTAAAACTAAGCTTGTATATTGTTTGAATTGTTTGACTTTCACAATATGAAAAAAAATTACCTCGTTTTAAGGAAAAAATAGTTTCAATCAAGGAGTTCATAACATCAAATAGTGGTTAATAGCCTTTTTGCTATAACCGACGGTTCACAATTTAAAAGTTATAGGCATTAATGTAAGTTGATATGACATCTTAAACCTTATCGCGCACAGTTTGAGAAGAAATTTGTTTTGAAATCTGATAAACATTTCAAGTCCGCGACTGTATTCTTCTGACTATTCAGTCAAATGAAATATCGTACAAGTTAGAAAAAGTTTAATGACGTGTAACTTGCTTGCCCAGCTTGCCCGGGCTTGCCCGAAAGCGATCATCTTTCATTATTTTGACAGATGAAACTTTAAGATAAACCATCTCCTACCTTTGATGGTTGACGTCAATTTTGAAGTCTATTAACAACAGTTAAAGTTTGTTGTGATAGGGTTAAGTGACGGCTACAAAGGTTGCGAATTAGATGGGGTGATGGCGCAATTGATGTCCAATTAACTAAGGGTTGATCAAAGGGAGACTGGCTTGTTGATTTGTGGGGGGTATAACAACTTTTTGTTGATCAAAGTGTTTCTTATCTTTTGTGAGTCGTAACAAGTCGTAACAGGCAATTGAGAGTTTATTTTTTCAGGTTAAGTTTCGTTTATTTTGCTTACAAAACAACTACAGGTTGAAATTTAAAACACTCGACAAACCGAAATGGGAGATTGTACTCATCACTGTGAGCAACAACAATTTTGATGATTGAGTAAAGTTGTAACAATTTTCTATATTTCTTAAAGTCTATGTTTTTGTTATTTAAAAACCTTTTATCAAAATCAGGACACGTGATGCTCGAACAAAGAAATAGATAAATGAACAGTTTTATGTTGTTGAAAAGAGAGAAGATATACTCTAAACCGGTCGAAGTGGACAATTGGGAAGGAATCGTATCAATTGTCACCCCCCCCCCCCCCAATGGTGGCACAGCTGACAATTGAGAAAAAAAGTTACCAGTTGCCCTCCCCTCTGGCAAGAATCGGAAGTGAACAGTTGGGAAAATTTGTCACCAACTGAGAAGAAAATTCCCATCTGTCAACCTGGGGGACAGTTCTAGAGGGGACTATTGGCAATCATTGGCTTTATTGGTCTAGTGGTCACAAGCACTACTGATGAGTGTGACGTTCTCGGTTCAATCTTCAGGTGTAGCAAAGTGTTATTTGGTTTTTCCTTGTGGAATTTCTCAGTAGCAGCTCGGAGTCTGGATTTGTGCCTGGTTGATGGCAATAGGCTCGCCCCCTATCACATGGATTTAAACATAGTGGAAAAATGAGGGTGTACATACTATACACCCCTGCCCATCCCTTCGGGCAATGCAGGCGTGATATTATGTTATGCTAATGTTAAGGTTTATTCCATTCTGTTTGTCGTATCTTTGTTAACGTTTATAAATTCCTAGAGCTTCCATTCCTGGATTTATTGCCTAGGTTTAGAGCCTATAACATTTAATACTTAAGATCGGGATTACACTCAGACCGGGTGTTTAAATGTTAATGTATAGTGCTAACAATTGAACCGCTCGTAAATTTTCATATAAATATTTTGTAATTGTATTTATTAACATTTTATTTCCACCCAAAATGTTTGCTGGACACTTGTCGGTGTATCAATCTTCATTTTTCTCTGTCCAAAACCAACTCCTTTACTTCTCTGTATAATTATTATTATATTAGCCTGTACTGTCCCACTGCTGGGCAAAGGCCTCCCTCCGTTCCTTCCACTTGTCGCGATTCTGTGCAGCTTCATGCCAAACCTCAAGAAAGGCATCCAACTCGACCCGCGATCTTCTCCGCGGTCTGCCGCGACCCCGTCTCGCTGTCTCAGGGCTCCATTCTTGTGCTATACGGGCCCACAGCTCATTTGGCATACGGCAGACATGCCCTGCCCAGTCCCACTTCAGCTGGGCGGCCTTTTCAGCCACGTCGACAATTTGAGTTTTGGAGCGCAGTATTGTGTTTCGAACTCGATCAGTTAATTTAACACTTCTCTGTATGTTAAACTAAAAAGTTTTTAATAGAAAAAGCCTATTACAGTGCATCTGAATATTTGCAGGATAAGCTTTAGGATTTTTTGTAATTAATTACCAACATTGTGATAATTTTGATCTCTTAAAATTCATTTTATTATTTATTTATTTAATTCTAAGTATGTTGAATATTAAAACTTTAAATTAATATCTTATGTGGGTTTACTAAGCACCTCTACCTTACCCATTGAGGAGAAAAGGCATTATGTTCTGTTATGTTAATTCATTAGTAAATTGTTCTTGATAATTTGTTTAAATTTTAGTTTTGTTTTCTGTAGTCATCTGTATTTGCATGCCAAATGGTTAAATATGGTGATACCAAATTGTATGTTGTATATGATTATTTTACTTCTATGTATTTTTTACCCATATTTGCAATTATTTTTTTTAAATTTGAACTCCTTACCTCACACACAGTAGTCGCGCTTGCGACCGCTAGACCAACGAGTCAATCACACAAACACATACACATCATCATTATCATTCAGCCGAAACACGTCCACTGCTGGACATAGGCCTCCCCCAAGCATCGCCACATCGACCGGTCCTGTGCTTCTCGCATCCAGCGGTTTCCCGCGACCTTCACCAGATCATCGGTCCACCTTGTGGGAGGCCTGCGCTGCGTCTTCCGGTACGCGGTCGCCACTCCAGAACCTTTCGGCCCCATCGGCCATCCGTTCTGCGAGCAATGTGCCCCGCCCACTGCCACTTAAGTTTGGTAATTCTTCGAGCTATGTCGGTTTCCTTGGTTCTCGTGCGGATCTCATCATTCCTGATATGATCACGCAAGGTAACTCCGAGCATAGCCCTCTCCATTGACCTTTGGGTGACATTGAGCCTTCTTATGAGGCCCATTGTGAGTGACCACGTTTCAACACATACACATTTTTATGAAATAAAACTGAGGACTATACAACACAACACTGCCTGAAATACTGTCGTGAAGGTAATGTAAAACACTTTTATTTCGCATATAAACACACAAAAAAGCTCTTTCAACATAATTTATGATCTCAGAGTTCTACCCGCATCTTAAAGAGAAATACTCCGCAAGTAATGGTACATAAACTGTAAGAAAACATTTAGAGATTATCATTAAAATGCAATATGGCCACACAAAGGACGAGTTAATTCCGTTGAACCGAAACCGACGCCATTTTCTATAATATATGACTGTTTCTCTTATCTTGAAAACTGGGGTACACATGGAGTGAGAAAAAGTCTTAGGCTGTGGATACACTTAGCAGCGACGCGAAGTACACGACAGAGATTTTAGGTAAAAATACTGGATTAAAAAAAAATGTTAAGATTTTTTTTGGCGCCAAAGTGCGTGCCCTTTGCTTACGAGTCGCTCCTCCCTCAGAAACTTTGGAATTTAATAGTTAGTCCCTTGTCTTAACGCACATTTTTTATCAATGTAAAGTACATTTAAAATACGTAAACATTCGATTATAACAATTGCGAGTGATTTGCTGTTATCAATTGAAGAGTTCCATTGTCTATCTCCAAAGGTATTTAACAGATCTTCACAAAATTTAAAATCCTCGAGAAAATAAATTGGAAAAACATTTTTATTTTTTTTATTAAAATCAACTCACAATTGGCACCATAAGTACCATTTCCATTTTTTTTGGAAATCAGTTAATAAAGTCTGTGAGGTTAAGCAACTTCGTGGATAGATGACAATTATTTATACAAGGTTAGTCGGAAAGGGGGTACTAATCCGAAGCTCACTTATAGTATCGCTGATGACTGTTTGAAAGCAAGTGTTAAAATTTCAAAATTCGATAAAAAAAATCCAAATAAAATGATTTCTATTTTATTTTTTTCAAAAATTCTTCATCCCTGCTTTAGTTACAAATTCAGAAAATGGTGCTTCTAATTCATGACCCCAAATATGACCTAAAATGTAAACACAGCTGATCTTAACTGGGGATAGATAGATATTAGAGATTTTTTTTTAGATTTTTGAACAATGGTTTCTCGTAAACTATTGACTTTTGGGAAAAGTTGTAGAACAAAAGTTATTCATTATTATGTGTACTTTAACACCCTTTCGGATTAGTACCCCCTTTCTGACTAACCTTGTATATCAAAATCTCTTCATACATGACATCGGAAAGTACCTATTACAAGCCGTTGCGCACGTCTGTACCCTTTGACACACACATACAAGTAACTTTGTGAGTCACGATTATTCAGAACACGGAAAGTATAAGAACCGGAACCTCTAACAAGGATATCGGTATTTCACAGTAATTAATTGGGTTGAATATCGATATTGAGCAACTTCTAGTAAGACTGGAAGCCGACATCAATACAGGGTGTCCCTGGAAGTATGGATCAAATCGAATAGGGGCGTGGGCAATGTCATTTCCAAACTTTTTAACCCTGAGAATGTCGGTGCAATTTTTTACGGTTCAAAAGTTATGACCAATTATTGTTTTTTTTTTCAATAACTTCGCATAGAAAAAAAAAAACATAAAAAAACTATCTGAGCTATCATTTTTTCAGGACTTTGGCGAACAGTAGGCCTTTTTTGTGGTAAAACTTTTACGCAGGTAGAAAACATGTGTTCAATAAGAAAAAACATTTACTGCAAAGACTTTTTTGGTCTGGCAAAAATTTTACTCAAGTTTTTACTACTACAAGTTTTGAAATACCTTGCCCACGCCCCTATTCGATTTGATCCATACTTCCAGGGACAGCCTGTATAGTGGGAACAGGATATGCTGATAATTTATCACAGAATTTATTTATAGCCACTATTTAGGTCGGGTGATAGGCTAAAAAAAGAATGACGTACCATAAGGGCTATATTATAGGCTGCTGCGAAATAGGCCGGAAAAAATAACTAGGACGAAGAAAAAATTAATAGGTAGAATTTGATAAAATATAACGATAAGGTATAAATAAGGGTGCTTCTATACTAAAGATTTTTTTGTTGTTATTCGTTGCGTTAGCATAAAAATGTTAATCGCAAAGTATGTTTTTTGCATTGTTTCCTGCTGACTGATCATCATCTGCCTAGCCTTTTCCCAACTATGTTGGGGTCGGCTTCCAGTCGAACCGGATGCAGCTGAATATCAGTATTTTACATGGAGCGACTGCCTATCAGACCTCCACAACCCAGTAACTGGGTAATACGATACTCTTGGTAAGACTGGTTGTCAGACTTTCTGGCTTCTGACCAACAGTAACGACTGTCAAAGATCTACAAATGACAGCCGGGGCCAACGGCTTTACGTGCTTTCCGAGGCACGGAGGAAACTCGCTATGGTAAATGGTCACCCATCCACAGACCAACCTCGGCAAGCGTGGCTTAACCCGGAAGATCGGTCTATGCGGCTGTAATTATTTAGCCACGAGCTCCTCCTGACTGTGACCTGTTTCCTGCTGACTGATAATATCGCATAATAATATAGGTATTATGTAAATTCTGTGTAAAGATAAATTTTAAAAAGCGGCCAAATGCGTTTCAGACGCTCGCACGAAGGGTTCCGTAACATTATCGATAAAAACGGCAAAAAAATCATGTCTGTTGAAAAAATCATGCCCCCATACATTATCATGTACGGGGGCCCCCTTAAATATTTATTTTATTCTGTTTTTTAGTATTTGTTGTTATAGCGGCAACAGAAATACATCATCTGTGAAAATTTCAACTGTCTAACTATCACGGTTATTGACGGACGGAGGGACGGACAGCGGAGTCTTAGAAATAGGGTCCCGTTTTACCCTTTAGGTACAGAACCCTTAACATGGTTTTATGTTCCCTAATTAATAGAAATAAACATATTTGATACAAAGTTTAAAGTATTTATATGAAGTATTCAAATATCAAATACGTTTCGTTTATTCCTGGTTGATCCGGGGAAACATGACCTATTTTTTTTTACCGCCATTTTTCCCTCTCCGCTTTCATTAGACAAACTCTACTTAGAGTACCATAGAGAACAGATAAAAAAAAAAGTTTTTTCCATTATTGCCGTCCGGAGACAAATACTGCCGTACGTTATCTAGAAGGCAGCTAAGCCCAAAAGTCTACTTTTGAGTTATAATCGAAAAAGGTGGGAATCGTTGTCTCTATGAAAGGGAAGTTATTATTACAAAATTGTTAATTGAAATAGGTACAGTATTAATTGCTCTATAATTTTCAGTATGTTTCAGTTATCTATCCCTTTCAGTTTTTTCACAAAATTCATTTTAACTTTTTAGTTAAGCATTTTGTAATTATGTTAAATGAATAATACGGTACTAAAAAGTCACTAACCATACCTTAGCCGCTTTGTGTTATGTGTAACTTCGCAACTACAACAGATATAAAAACAATTCTAAGACAGGACGATAGAGAATTTTCAACTCTATAAAATGGCATCAGAACCTCAAATTTGACCAAACTGCGGCTTAACTGCCTTTTAGTCAACGTACGGCAGAATATGGCGTCGTGCGTCGAACATCGAATGTCGTAGCAAGTTGCGTTCAGTTTCTGTCGGACTATAATACGGGCGACGTATATGTTGACGAGTCTGAAGTTAGTTGTTTGGCTGCGCAATGAATCTTTTAGAAACGAAATTGTCTACTGTGCAGCTAATCAGCTAACTTCAGACTAGCCAAGATACATCGGGCGTATTGTACATACGGCTACAGATCAAGCTGTACATTTCCAGTATACGCTGATCTCGCATTGTATAGGATTTCCTTACAATGAGAGGTCAGTGTAAACTGGAAATGTATAGCTTGATGTGTAGCCGTGTGTACGTCAGTAAAAGCGTGACATCATGTAGGTATCGGCTTTTAGCCGGCCCGCAGCTTCACTTGCGTGAAATTTTGAACCCTTTAAGTGACGATTTTCCATACCAACTTTCATCCCTATTTAACTACTTTAGGAGTTGAATTTCGAAAAACCCTTCCTTATTCTTTGCCTACATTATAAAGGGAACCTCTGTGCAAAATTTCAGCATTCTAGGTCCAAGGGTTTGGGCTGGGCGTTGATGAGTCAGTCAATCAGTCAGTCAGTCAGGACTTTCTTTTTATTTATATAGATAGATAGATTGTTGAATGACATAATACCACTTTAAAAATCTGCATAAAAATTAAACATATTGCGATAATTATCAACAGCGGACACTGATTAACACCAGGTACAAAATATTCAACCAGACATGTGTTACCACTCAATCACATACCACTTTTACATAAACAAAACAGACAGGGCTATAAATTACAGTCCTTAATTAAGTATGTATATTTTTACAATCATTTATTATGTCATATCTTCATAAGGCGCTCTTAAATTGCAACAGGTATAAAAAATACAATATCCTGTTGGTAGGTTTGTAATGTTAATAGGAGAATTATCTATAAATACTCAATAATTAATTCTTTATTACATTCACACCGATAATTCAGCCCTCATCAAGCTGTCTCCCACCAGTAACGTTCTAAGCCGAGGTCTGAGTCCCACTAGGGGTCGCCCTTAGTGCTGTTGTTGCAGGTAGTCATAATGTTAGTATTTTAACTCCCCCCCCCCCCCCTCCATTTGCTGGTAACACTTCAGGTCTCGTCAATAACCACCCGGTTACATAGAAACGGTCCGCATGGACTACCTACAAGCAGTCAAATAGAAAAAAAAAGAGTTCTATAGACTCCAATGCGTTCTCAATTCATAAATCAATTGTGCGACATAAATGCAGAACCACTTTGATGAAAAAGAGTTTTTTAGGAATGGCTTCGAAAATTTACAGTAAAATACTCCATAGTATAAAAAATACGCCCCTATCAAAATTGAAGAAAGCTCTCACCTCGCTATTAGTTGAAAAATGTTGTTATACTGTTCCAGATTTTGTAAATGATAAAATTTTTAATATTTTTTAGTTTATTTTTGGTTTTGTTTTATCATTTGTTTATTTACTTTTTAAGTATTTTAGAACTAGCTTTCGCCCGCAGCTTCGCTTGCGTGAAATTTTGAACCCGTTAAGTGACGATTTTCCATACAAACTTTCATCCCCTATTTAACTCCCTTAGGAGTTGAATTTCGAAAAATCCCTTCTTAGTGGATGCCTACGTTACAAAAGGAACCTACTGTCCAAATTTCAAGTTTCTAACCCCAGCGGTTTAGGCTGTGCGTTGATAGATCAGTCAGTCAGTCAGTCAGCTTTTCCTTTTATATGTATAGATTACATTTTACTTAATATTTGTACGCCTTCACGGAAAAACATAGCGCCCAAATATGTTAACCTAACACCTTTATGTAAATACCTATGTTTTACAAATAAATACTCTGATTCTGATTCTATAATGTAATTTTATGACGGGTGGTATGCTTAATACTATGGGATCAATTATTATGGACCCTGTTGGTCACAGCATAGTTTAGTAGGACAAAGGAAGAGCGCTTACATATTAGCTTGATTGCAATTCAATTTACGAATTATTGTTGATAGAATGAATAACTTTTATTCTACCACTTTCCCCAAAAGTCGATAGTTTAAGAGAAATAGCTGTTCAAAAATCACATGAAAAATATGCTAAAATCTATCTATCCTCAGTTACGATCAGCTGTTTACATTTAAGGTCATATTTGGGTGCACGAATTATTTTCAGAATTCGTAACTAAAGTAGGGACGAAATTTTTTGGAAAAAACTAAAATAAAAATTATTTTACATGGAAATAAAAATTATCGAATTTTGAAATTTTAACACTTGTTTTAAAACCGTCATCAGTGATACTTTAAGTGGCCTGCGGATTAGTACCCCCTTTCCGACTAACCTCGTATATTTTAAAAATGATAATCCTCTTGCTTAAATAATCATATTTTTAGAATGTTGAATTTTGTTACGGTTTCGTACCGTAACACAATAAATGGAGAAATACAATTTTGTTGTTAATCCTATAATCTACTGTTACTGACAAAAATTCTATATTTTTTGTTGTTACTACACCAATGTAGATCCACCTTTACCAACAAAACGAAAAAAAATACCCCATCCATACAACTCGCATTCATGTCGGTACATTCGCTAACAAAAGTATATCAAGCTGTCAATTAGAGTTCTTTAGATTATCATCTCCGAGTTATGTATGGGGTGATTATATCGCCGGCTCGCCTTTTCGGGGATTTTGGTGATTTACGATAGGTCACAATTTTTGCGGTAATATGGCGTTTTAAAAGCTTTCGTGTTCGGTTTTTGATTGGATATTTTTGTATGATTATGGTGTGGATATGTGAATGGTTTGGTGAGAGAATGTTTGGTATTTTTGTCACACGCATGTTGAAGGAAGATAACCATATATTTCATAATGTTTTGTATTTGATATATATTGTAATATCTATATATTTTATTACTTGCATGTGTATTTTGATTAAACGTTTTTTTATATAAATTAATTCTTATTATGTTTAAGACAAATTTTGCCAGCATCACATAACGTTTATCTGTAGAATAAGTTAAACGTGCTGCCTCGTTGGTCTAGTCGCAAGCGCGACTGCTAAGTACGAGGTCTTGCGTTCGATCCCTATGTCGGGCAAAGTGTTATTGGGTTTTCCTTGTGGAATTTCTCAGTAGCAGCTCGGAACCTGGATTTGTGCCCGGTTGATGGCAATAGGCTCGCCCCCTATTAAATGGGACTTAAACATAACGGCGAAATGAGGGTGTACTCTACACCTCTGTCCAAACATTCTATACAAAACTTCAAACTTCTTCCTCAGATAAAATCAGATGTTTATGTTTTTTTTTTTGTTTTTACACACTAATTGTCTACGTTTCTTGCTCTAAATTCTCCTCTCATAAGTCTGCTGGAAAAGATTTGCTTCATAAATAAGCAGTGTCTTTCTACGCTATGATCCTAATTAACTATATTTTATTAACTGTTGTGTGTACATAAATTGTCCTAACTAATATTATAAATGCGAAAGTAAGTTAGTTTGTTTGTTACCTTTTCAAGCCTAAACCACAAAACCGATCATCCTGAAATTTTGCATATACGTTTTCAGGTGTACAGAAACGGCCATAGGGTACCTTTAATCCCGAAAAAAAGTACTGTTCCCGAAGAAAACAACAATAATGTTCATAAATGGCGCCACGTGTCTTTCGAATCACGATTGAATTATTTTATTATAGAATCTTTAGTGTGTTAAGAGTTTTTGTAAGCTTAATTAAAGCGAGCGAAACCGAAGGCAAAGGCTAGTTTAAAATAAAGTGATCCGACGTATATCTGTAAACTCGGCTTTTAATCGTTTATTTTTGAATCTATATCATTAGATTTAGAATAGTATTTCTCTAAGACAAAAACTCGACATTTACAAGCATTTCAATCTATTCAAACTTTAACCTAACCAAGATTCTCCTATATCCAACTAAACTTCAAACATTAATACAAATTAATTCGACCAAACCACTTCTGTACTCACATACCCAAATCAATACAATAACATGCGTCTAAATATCGACACGATAATCCCATCTCGTTAGATAGAGACGGAACATTTTCTTACAGGAGTGAAAGAGATAACAAGACAGCTGATACGTGCAAGTCATGGACAAATATGTGTAATCTGTATCGGTAATGATACGTCAATCAGAGGGATGAGCAGGGTTATATTACAGTGTTATTTGGGAACTGATTTTATAAAGCGATGCAGGAGTACACACGGTGCTTTTTTATTGGCTAGGGAGCTACCACGATAGTGTTATACATACCAAATACTATCTAAACGTAAAAACGTAGACTAAACTATCAATATAAACTAAAAGATTGCATCAAAGTATTCCTCCGCATCGCTGTCCACTGGTAACGTGCCCAGAAGGATGGCAGCGTTGCCACGTTGTATGGCGACGCTAATTCTCTGGCCGAAAAACAAGCCAGCCCTCTGGTCACGTGAAGTGTCGACCAGTCTTCTTCCTATTTCCTTAAAAAGGAGACGCGCACTCGGACCCCATGACCCGAGCGTTTCCACCCCAAACGACTCAAAGTCATAATTTCCTATGATGTTGCTATATTTGCGCCGTTTGAGGGTCTCCGCAGCCGCAGCGGCAGCGCCAGCACAGCCTGCCGAGCTAGGAAGATGGGATGGAGCAAGGGTGTCGGCACAAGTCGCGTCCCACACCAGAGGCCTACCCATCTTCCATGGCAATAACGACATACCGTCAGGTCTCTTGCCATCGTCGCGTACCAAGCCATTAGGTTCTAATACAGCTGGCACGCCGGCGGTGACAAGAGCGCGACGGATTAAGTCATTTAAGTTCGCGTGCCGTGCTATGCGACCTGCACTCCTGCAGCAAGACAGGCCATGGTGTCCGAGGCCGTCGACAGCTTCGCCGCAGTGGCACCGATGCGGAGCAACACAATGAGCACCTACGCGTAGGCATGTAGCGAGCCGAGCTATCTAAACTATCCATCATATTATCAAAACAGCGAAATCTATATTTTTTTTGCAATCAAGTATCTTACCTTAAGCCGGGTATGCACGAACAAACATGGACATCAAACACGAATTACTATGAAGGTGTTCGCCGAACACAGTGTTCGGTAGTAGCACGCACGTGCAAACAATGTGTTCGGTTTTCGTGTCCGCGATGTTCGTGTTCGCTCGTGCGTACACTGCTTTATACGTTTTTAAATGGACGCAACATCCCTAAAAAAAAAAACTCATCAAGAATATGTACGCATGCACGTACATTGCATGTACACACGCTATGGCGCTTCACGCATGCTTCAGACGAAGACGCAAGATGAACATGAAAGCGCACTGATGTAGACATAGCTTATTGAGTCTAACCTCCGGTTTCCGAGTTGAGAATTCGGGATAAGCAATACTTAAGTAATATTTGAGTACAGAGTTGTCAAAAAAATGCTTTATCCAACATTTTTTTGACAACTCCTTACTTGAAAGTTACTTCGATCATTCAGCCAAAATACGTCCACTGCTGGACATAGGCCTCCCCCAAGCATAGCCACATCGACCGGTCCTGTGCTTCTCGCATCCAGTAGTTACTTAAATACTGCTAATTCTAGAATTCTTAATTCAGAAACCGGAGGTAAGACTGAGATCTATAAAGTGTACTTAGACTTTGCTCAGACTTTACTTTCGAGTTAAGTCAAAGTCTATACTTATAATTATAGAAATCTTCGAACCGCCCTAACGCACACAGAGGAATTCGAAGATTGCCATTTGTTTATCAAATGCCACGAAATCGAATAGGTCCACAAAATCGACGACTTACAAAAAAATTAGATTATAAGTCAAACAAAAATAAGTGTCCATTTTACGTAAGTCAAGTTAAAGCAAAGTCTAAGTACGCTTTATAGATCTCAGCCTTACTTAAGCCAATAACGACTGGTAAGATATGGGAACCGGGCATTCGTCGGTCAGTAATTATATCTACTAAGTGTTAGTCGAATAATTATTCAAATAACTACTATCAACATTTAAACGACTATGCGCAGGCAGTGTGGTCATGTTGAAAGAATGAGAGAACGGCGATTAACAAAAGGAATTTATAAGGCGAATGTCAGTGAAAACGTCAGTAGAGGACGCCCTAGAAGGACATACATCGATGTTATTGGTGACGTTCTTCAAAAAGGACAGGTGCGTAGTACTCTCAACCGGCGTGCGTGTATGACAAGATGTATGAACGTGGACGAAGCGAAAGGAGTATGTAAGGATCGTAGCATAAGGCATTTTGCAGTTTCTGCTGACCCCCATGGCAAAAAGGCAAGATAAAGTCTTGCCTTTTCCCATCTATGTGAACTACCTACCAAAAAGTTACTTAAAACTAAAACTATACTTCCAATATAAAGAAACTGTAACTTCGACCTAAGTTACTTGAACTTAAGTTTAATTAATGTCTAATAAGCGCCCCCGTCTACTTAACTAAGTTACAGTTAAGTTACCGTACGTTGATTCAACGTTTCTTGAAACTGTCTTGAGATTAAACTTAAGATAGTGATGTGCTTAGCGCTGATGTTGCAGCTTTAAGTTCTGTAAGCTTTAAGTTTGGGAGGTAAGTATACGTTAAGCTCGCAGGTATATTATATGTGAATGTAGTTAAAAATAACTGGATAGAAGGAAGAAAAAGTAATCACAGATACTCGTATATTTTGTAGCTTTAAATTGTGACATAATAGGGTATTTGACTGAAAAAATCTAATTAGTCCGTCAGTTAGATTATCAAAAAGTATTTGACCCGTATTTTTTCTTTTGTTACGTAAACCAAAATTGACAAAGGTACGACACTTTTAAAATTGACAAAACGTCACAAGCAAGTACAATTTTTACTTGCTTCTGACTTCACAAGCCCCCACTCTCGAGTTTTGATGTGTTTTATCTTTCCAAATATTCAAAGATTTAACAAAAAAAAAAAAAACGTGTCCATTATTTTTCAAAACTCTAACTGGCGGACTAATTAGATTTGCAATTTATTGATGCTGTCAACATGCCTATTGTATTGTATTGTAGTATGTATATTCCGATCATTAAACCTTTGATTGTGATATATTCAATTTATTCAAAACATTATACAATACTAGCTTTTGCCCGCAACTTTGCTTGCGTGATTTTTCAATAAAACTTTACCATCCTTTCTCGCCCTCTTATGGGCTGAATTTTGGAAAATCTCAAGATACATCATTTATTATTTCCTACCAAGATTATATGTACAATTTTTATGTCTATCAGACCACGTTGTAAAATTCGCCCTAACAAAATTTAAGCTCCGTTACGCTCGTTTTCCGGAGTAGTTTTAAGAATTTAATAGTCTCTCTAAAGCCGGGTCCGCAGCGCCAATTTTCTAACAAAACATGTTATCAAAACAAGTTAGCAAAACATGTTAGCAAAACAGCCAGTCCGCTGCGCAACACTGATGGCGTCTTCCTCTAGTGAGCGCGAACACAAAATGCGTCACTTCCCCTCCCCGCAGGCGAACGCGGGGGATGTTATCCATTCGTCTCGGCAAACATGTTATTGTATTTTTGCTAACAAAACTGTTAGGCCACGCCCCTATTCGGTTAGCAAACAATATTATCCTGTTTGCAAACACGAAAACAGGGCGCAGCGGACCCGGCTTTACATTATTTACTTTGAAGAGTGTCAAATTTCAAAACAAGGCGTTGGAATACGGATTTTTATACAAATGGCTGATAACAACCGCTCCTCATACAAACTTTCATCCCCTATTTCACCCCTTAGGGGTACAATTTCCAAAAACATTCAACCACCTGCGTTTACTTCTCACCAGAAGCCTAAACATTTAATTCCATGCTTCTTACTTCAAAAGTACCAGATTTTTCATATAAAATTCTCCCTTACGGGTTGATTTATTTCTAACCAGAAACCCAAATATTTGATTATATGCTTTTAACTTAAAAAAATATTTCACCCCTTAGGAGCAGAATTTCGAAAAAAACATCAATCATGTGTATGTTTATTTCTCACCGGAAGCCTAAATGTTTGATTCCATGCTTCTGTCTTCAAAAGTACACGATTAGACGGAAAGGGAACACTAATCCGAAAGGGTAATCAAGAATCCATAATAATGAATAACTTTTGTTCTACAATTACGATCCCCTTAAATCCACGCTTGGATGGCGACAAGGCAAACGTGCCGAGAGGTTAACAAGATATATTTTAATTAAGTACTTACGATTGACGTCAATGGAGATGTTTTCGGAGACAGGAGCTATGAGAGGATCAGTTACTGCCTGTGAACAAAATACAGAACATAATTTTTTATAGGACAAATAATAGTAGATCGTTGCATCGAGCGCAAAGTGAGTTATTAATGCACGAGTGCATTAATTACTCACTTTAGGAAGGTGTGTAATCTACTTTTTTTTCAACTACCAATCTATCTACCGTGTTAAAATATACCTACACAAAATAAAAACTCAAGTTAATGAAAACAAAGTTATCCCCTGACTTTTGCGGCAAAAGGTTATCAACAATTTCATTTGCAGCTGTTTTTATACTTTCTGGAGTTGAATTCATATCGCTATCGCTGTCTATTTGATCTATTCTCGCCTGAAACACAGGATTACCTAGTTCAGGCACGTAAGTCTTAGGAACATAATTTACATTTAAGCAAAAGTGTACGAATTTTTATGCCCTGTAATTTTTTGAATAAAATATTATTATTATTGTTATTATTATTTCCATTTTTTTAAACTTATCTTGATATAAATATGAAGAATCAAAGTTTTTTTTTTTCACAAAGTCGCTTTTATTCAGCCGATTTTTATTTTCAGCCAGTATCTTTAAGATCTAATGCATATATTTAATATTAAACTTAATGGGAGAGATTAAATCTCTGTGGTAAATTTATATCTAAATAAAAATAAAAACAGTGCATTAATGAAAAATTGTGCAATAATGAGAACATTTCTGCACTGTTTTGGTTCTAAGCAAAAATGACGTCCTTTGTGATCGGTTTTGTAGTGATTACTGATAACATTACTACGTAGTTGAAAGAAACGGTAAAGTATTTAATCGATTGAATAATGATGGTTTTATGTAAAAAGACCCAAGTGGCATTTTTATCATTTCCGTTTTTTTTTAATGTTTTATTTGGTCGCTTTTTTATCCTAGTCGCACCTGATGGTAAGCGCAGACAGGGTCTAAGATGGAGCACACGAATCCAAGTAGCAGAGACAAAGGGATTTCCCCATATCCCTCTGGCTCTCAGATACATACGACGGAACTCAGTAAACTGCTTGATTTTAATGTTCAGGTGGTAGCTAGCCAGCCGGATCGTATAGATCCTACCACCAAGCGTGCTGCGATTTGTTAAACCGTACAACACGTGTCAATTTCCAGCGTGCGGTGAGGAAGTTTTATATTCTAGCCCGTCCTAACACGGGGACAAACTCCTTTATTGTCCTAGTCCCTTATACTCTCACGTTTAGGCACTATCTCACACAATGGTAAATGAAGATACGGTCGAGATGCATCTTTTGATCACGTTATACAGGATGTAAAAAGACCCATCACATAGCCGAAATCTACGCACTCTGTGCATCAAACTAAACATTGACCAAAAATAATTGCTGGGAAACGACTTTTATTTTTTGGCATAAAAAAAACGCTTTTTTTTGTAGCGGACAATGTGTGGTTTTGGCGATGCCGCGCGTTTGCATGCGTGCAGCAGCCACACAGACGAGCCAAGGCGGTCGTGTGCGTTTGATATTCATTGCGTTGTTGTTACTTCAAATGCATAATTTGTGAGGAAAAATTAAAAATGTTGATAAGGGTGTTTGGCAAAAAGTTTAGTATTATCACTTAGAATACGTTTCTGGAAAAAACTAAAAAAAAATGTATACTTTGACCTTCAATATCTCCAAAACCAATGATTTCCCAGGTAGGTATGGTCTGGTAGAAAAAAATTATCCCAATGATGGGTAGAATATGTGGTTTTCGTTATCGTTAAGGGTCTTCTTACACCCGGTATACAATTAATTTCAAATATCTAGTAGGAATAGAACTTCTTGTGAAAGAGCTTGTCTAGAGAAGTACAACCACAATACCTTTTCTACCGCCAAGCAGCTTTGCTGTGTTCTGGTTTGAAGGGATACAGAGAGATTTTCCACCTTTGTCTCTAAGATTGGTAGCGCGTCAGCAATCCCTTTGGTGTTGTAGGCGTATATAGGCCACGGGAACCACTACAAACATTCAATTTAAATAAAGAACTACAATAGTAGCTTACCTGGCAAGTGACGTCAGTGCCAAAGTCAGACCTCTGGAGCCTGAAGGAGACGGTAGCTCTAGCTTCAGAGTTGGCGAGGAGTGCGTGTGACTTCCACCAGGACACCCGGGCAGTTGGACGACCTGTAGAAGAAGTAAACATTATAAATACTGCCACCGGTTTCATCGTTACCATCAGAACACGTGGGGCACGAGACCAGAGGGTCCCCGGGTTGATGTCACCACTGCGTCGACTGCCCGGAAGACACGGCGCTGCACACGTTGCAGGAGTGCCGTGCATGGGCGACGCAGCGCCGTGAACTAGTCGCGGCGGTCGGTGCTGATCTCTCGCTTCCGGCCATGGTTCTGTCCATGGTCGGGAGCGAGCGTGCGTGGGAAGCTGTCGCCTCCTTTTGCGAGGTGGTGATGGCGACCAAGGAAGGAGCAGAGAGGGAGAGAGAGGTGACGGCCACTCTCCCTTCCCGCGCCAGACACACCGGGCGCCGCCGAAGGGCGCGCGACGATCTCCGGCCACCCTAGTGTGTGGCTTGCGGGCGACGGGTTAGGGGACCCGTCGCCCGACCAATAACAGACCTGAGAAGGCGGCGCGCATGTGTTCTGTGCGCGCCTCTCAGGAGGACGTGAGGTAAAGCCCCACAGAAGAAGAGGTCCGCCAGCCTGCCGGGGTTGCGGTGCATGCAGCTGCAAATCCCGCGACCCCGGCCAAGGGTCAGGTGAAGGAACACCGTGGGTTTTTAGCCGGTAAGAGTCCGGCCACAACCCTAAAAGGGTCCCGGGGCTGATGAGGTCCCCCGAAATTCCGAAACCATTAACATCAACGTAAACCCAATTCTCAAAACAGTATTTACATCACTTATGATTTGTATAAAGCTAAACATAACCGGTACATAATTTTAACAAAATAGTAAAGAAGCAAAAATTGTACATTGATTATTATTGAAAAAAATATAATTTCTACGTGTATTGGGAACGATAGGTACTGATGCCGAAAGAGAAGTTTTCAGAATTTTTGTCTGTTTGTATGTTTGAGCTTCATGCCAATACTAGGTACTGAACACATTTAGTCACAATTTGGCAAAAAGGTACGTTCTTTTTCTTCTCTCGTGTCAGCACGAGCTATACGAAAATATCTCATGCTGTGGTGAAAAGATTAGCCAGTCAGCAAGGTTGGTAGCGGGGCTGACTGCCCAGGGTGCGCCCGACGTACTTAAGTATCGTCACTCGTGGAGGCTCTTTCATGCACACCATAGGTACGTTAAAGAGCGGGTAAGGTTTTAAACAGAGCGACTGTTATCAGACCTCTGCAACCCATGAAAAATAAAAAATACGCCCAATGGTAATTGCCGATATCCTAAGGTTAGAACAGTTGTCAGACTTTCGGGCTTTTGACTACCCGTAACAACTGTCATATGTATTCGCATGACACCAGGGACCGACAGCTTAACGTGCTCTCCGACATACGTAGGGGTCTCGGTGTAACATTTATATTTTTTGTAAATGTGAGAACTTTGTGGACTTGCCTATACATTTAGAATTGTGTAAATTACTATTATTCATACTGTATTTTTTTTTCTTCTGTTTTTTTTTCCTTTTTGGTTAATTTTTGTACTCAAGACTTGGTACTACATTACTCCAAGGTTTGTGGTCAAGACTACATTGTTCTCTCTAATAGTACCTACTGTATTCACTGAAATTGTAAAAGATATCCTTTTTTTTAGAAAGAGTAATCATGGAGTTTCTTGCCGGCTCTTCTCCATAGGAAACGACTAATTGGAACCGTGCACCTAAATTCGACTTTTCATAGGCGCCTGTATTGGTTTACGTAAATAAAAAAAAATGATTTGATTTGAACGAACGGTCACCCATCCACGGAATGACCGCGGCAAGCGCCGCTTAACCTTGCATATCATATGATTCCCGTGGTTTTTAATTAGCCATGAGCCCCCTATATTTTTCAGAACTATTTTTTAATGTTCTTTTCCTAATTCAAGCTAAGATTAATAGGTATCTCTAGGCTTAAAAAAACACCTAAAGTTCTCAAAAAACTTTTCCAACCATTCCAACCACATCCAAACCATTTTTATAAACGAAACCCACATAATTACTTACGGGTTACAAAAGGCCAGACATATAATTGTATACTTTACGTTGTGAGCGTTGAACGGGTTGAGTGAATAAAAAAATCGTGTAAAACAATGGGGCGCGGCGAACCCTTGTCAAGTAAGGGTGCGAGGGTTGGCGTAAAGTATAAGCGATAGCGAAAACTAAAGGTCTATTACGAGATGTATGATGATTTGTATGTTGGGAAAATTAGTCCCAATACTGCCACAATACAGTATTATCACAGTCTATATATAAACTAAAGCACTGCAGTACTTCAACTACCTACAATCCAGTTTTAATCCCTAATAAATAAATCTTCCGAATTGACACACTCACACAGACATGCACTGCAACAAGACTTCTAAGTTATCATCGGAATACAGTCAGTCACGGCAGTATAGAGTACGTGACAAAGAGTGCATAATATTCAGTATACAGTGCGTGTCTGTTTGAGTGTGTCAATTTAACGATTATAGTAAGTTGAGGTACTGCTTTAGCATATATATATATCTACTGTGGCATTATGCTGAATGATGACCCATTCACATGTTAATGCGACGTATTCCTGTATTTTGGATATTTCACCAACCCATCATTCGCTGTTCATTAAGCTAATTCGGTCTCTAAACTTTTCAATAGCTAACATTTGCATTTCACCAACATATCAATAGTGACAAGATTATTGAATGCATCAATGTCATATTCGTTACATTTAGCTTATCTGGTGGCTTACAGACTATATTATTGACTAGTATTATTGATATGTTGTTGAAATACCCCCTTAGTCTATTATTAGGTGTACTATACACGGTGCTTGTTAAGTATTTTTATTTTGGTAACTGTTACACCTTTTGGCATTATAGTATGTAATAGTAGTGTGTCAATTTGCATGCTGAAATAAATTGATTTTCTTTATTTTCTTTCTAGATGTACTTGTTAATTAACACTGAAATTAGAGGCCGTTTATATAGTTGTCGCTATATCTTTGGAGAAGTTGGTACTGAAGAATAACATGTGATAACCATAGCCTATTATTGTCCCACTACTGGGCACGGGCCTCTCCTCAAAATGAGAAGAGTCCTTAGACCCTTGCTGGTCTGGTGCAGGTTAGCGGACTACACAATGCATTGAGGCATTAGTTCTGACATTATAATACGAACCGAATTTGCAAATAAGTTATTGTCCATCAAATTGGTGCTTTTAGTTTTCGTTTTTCTTTGTCTATGGATTTCAGCTTAGTTCCTCATCAGCAAGTGCACAGTTCTTTCACTCACAGTACAGAAGTATCCAGGCCATTTTTTTTTTTGTCTTGAGTAACGCGATAACAGCAATGAAACACAAAGAAACATAGGCCTAGAGTAGCTGACTCTTAGTTGTAAAATAGATAACCTGGATAAAGTTATTAAAACTAAGTTGAAATCTCATACAATATTAGCTCATACAACTGTTTAAAAGTGTTTTTAGCAATATTTTACCCGCTTCCGCCTGTAACTTACACCATGACCAAATCGTGTGCGTGAATCGGACATTTTTCGTGAAAACGGAACACCCGAGGGTGACGGCTGATACAGGTTGCTGCAGTCTTACGCCTCTGCTACACATTCGCGAACAATGTGCGAACATTTGCTCTACATTATAGATTACAAGTAAAATTATTTTCAAAATACATATACCTAGCCATCATTTACGAAGCGTCTTTCCAATTATATTTGGGACAGTTTCGAGTTTAACCAAATGCGGCTAATGGATGTTCATATTTCATTCGATTGCCATCTGAAATTTGCAACCAAATTACTGGGAAATACAGATATACTAAGGTTTTCACATCACTCAATCTGATTAAACTGAAAGCCAATATAGTTACAAAAAGGTTTTATTACGATATAGAGAGACATTTAGCCGTAACCGACCTGTCGCATTGCTCTAAGGCTACAGACACATTGAGCGTAACTTGCGCGGTTCACGTTTTGTCTCGTTACGCCTTTATATCGCGCTACATTTTTCCCCGCCATAAAACAAAACTAGTTACGACTGAGTGGTTAATGAGCCTTAATTATGAAGAAAGTGAAAAGCTTCTACTGACACCCACATAAACCCAACAACAGACACACAATCCCAATTTACACACACCACGTACTCACCCATCCGGACAACAACACTCATTTCCACACTTGAAACTCTCCCCTACTTCATACAAGACACACAACACAACAAAGTTTTTTTTTTTTTGCAAAAGATCCCTTTACCATTTTTGTTTTGCCTTGCATGCTTCCTTTGCCGTTTCATTGTATTTTACTTCTATAGTACAAGTTTTACTTAGTTTGGAAGTTTAGAGTTTCACATCTATGTACAGTCCTATTAAGTGCAATAAACGATTTTTATTTATTATTTTATTACTTTAATTCTCCTGTGCGGCCTCACACCAATCAGTAAAATTATATTTAACAGAGAGCTAACACTAATTAGCCTTGTGGGTAAACCAGAGGCTAGAAAGAAGAAGAAGAGAGAAACATTACTCAGATTGTATCACTGTTAATGTTCATTTAACACTAGTGACGGTTGAAGATGTTTGCCAATGTGTAGGACCAGGTTTACAACAACATGTTTTCATAACACGCCTGATTTCGAAGGCAAGGAATTGAGTAGTAATAGGAAAATGGTTTGTTTGTAGAAAATATAGGGAAGGATGAAAGAGAATTCTCCACAGAAATGTAATACTTTTAAGAGCCTGTCTGTATTTCTTGGAAAAGTAGGTGCATTTTTTACCTGTATTGCTTTACATTCACAGTTTGCTAATTAAAGTATTAAACGGTCCTTTTGGGTCAAAATACACGTCCGATAGTTGCTCCCGATAGTCGGTTCTGACAGTCTGATCATACTATCTGAAGGCCTCCGCGTCATACATATGTTTGAACATGAATTACACGGATCGGATGTCAAAATCGTAAGCATCGTCCGGGCGTCGTCGTCGTACAGAAAAAATCGGACATAAGAATCGTACGTGTATTTCATGAATCCGATCAGATAGTCGGATCCGGCTCTCGGAAGCAACTATCGGACGTGTATTTTGACCCTTAACGGCATTATATGATACATGATTTTTATTTCTGTAAATAAATCTGTACAGAAACATTTACAAGTCAATTTTCTGTTTTCCTAAACTAGATAGCGCCGGCATTACCTATCTATCTCTGAGAAGAAATACCGAAACAAACTCGGAGGTCAAGGTCTCTTTTAAAGTCCAGGCATTGTGGTATAAAACTATGCGAGTGTAACAATATAGGGCAACGTCTGGAATGGTCTTTTGGGGAAAGAGCCATAGCTTTTGAGCTGACCTGTACCAACCGACGGCACGCATGCCACAGTCATCGTGTAGCTCATCCTTTTAACAGTGATAGCGGAATTGTATTCTTATCTTCCATACAAGAGGGTCTGATTTTGATCCAGATCTGCACCTCTGACTTTTCGAATTCATAAGCGGGACAGAATTTGATTATTACTTGCGTTTACGTGAAGGAAAATATACAACGTTAAGCCGGGTCCGCAGCGCCGTGTTTTTGTGTTTGCAAACACGATAACATTGTTTGCTAACCGAACAGGGGCGTGGCCTAACAGTTTTATTAGCAAAATTGGCGCTGCGGACCCGGCTTAACATTGTTTGCTAACCGAATAGGGGCGCGGCCTAACAGTTTTGTTCGCAAAAACACAATAACATGTTAGAAAATTGGCGCTGCGGACCCGGCTTTAGGAAAACAAGGTTTTTTTTGGTTAGGCATCATCATTAACGAGGGGTTCGTGGCTAATTAACAACTGCACGGATCATGCGATTTGCAAGGTTAAGCTGCGCTTGCCGCGGTCAGTTCGTGGATGGGTGACCGTTCGTTACACATCGTGACCCCTCCGTGCCTCGGAGAGCGGGTGTCATACGAATACCTATGAAAGTCGTTACAGGTGGTCAGAAGCCTGAAATTCTTGACAACCGATCTAACCTTAGGATACCAACATTGCCTAATAACTGGGTTGCGAAGATCTGATGGCAGTAGCTCCGTGTAAAATACTAGAATTCAGCCGCATCTGGTTAGACTGGAAGCTCGCTTGGCAGAACAGACATCATAATTTACATAGTCTGAGCCACCTCCTAAAGTTTGGCCAGGTATGTCGACAGAACCTCATCTAAATGGAGATCATGAGTGCATTTCGTTGAATACTAACTACCCTAGTTATTTAACTTACACCCATATTACACCACATGCATAAATTAGATTCCCCCCCCTCATAAACACCGTGATATCTACGTCACCGTCGTAGGGTTGTCTGATACACGTTGCATGTTCCCATTGCAGAAATAACTCTTGTTCAAAACACGCCCCTAACATGTCGAGCGTGTAATTTGTAATCTAGAGGGGGAATTGAGGTAAAAAATGTTGAGGAAATAAGAGGGGAAGTAAGAATGGTTAAAGGCTGGGAAGATCGTGTTGTAGGCGTTTTGTCTTCATATCTATCCGAAAGAGGACGCCCTACAAGGAGATACATCGTTGTTATTGGTGATGTTCTTCAAAAAGGACAGGTGCGTAGTACTTTCAACTGGGTGCGTGTATGATAAGATGTATGACCGTGGACAAAGCGAAAGGAGTATGTAAGGATCGTAGCATGTGGCGTTCTGCTGTTTCTGACTACACCCATGGAAAAAAGGCGTGAGTGTATGTATGTATGTATCTATCTTTTAACAATGTGGATGTAGATGTGATAAGTAGAGGTAGGCCAAAGAAAAGACGGATGGATTGTGTGAAGGATGATATGGGTAAGAAAGAAGTGAGTACTGATATGACGACTGTTAGAAGGGAATGGAAGAGGAACACATGTTGTGCCGACCACACTTGGGGGTCTACTCCCTAAGCACGAAGTCTGTGGTTTCGGCCTTAGTTACGAGCGTTTCCTACTGCCTATCACCTACGGACATACGATTATTTCGGGGCCCGAACTAAGAATGAATGACAACACGATTTGACAGTTGTCCCTACTACCG
This sequence comes from Amphipyra tragopoginis, assembly GCA_905220435.1. Lineage (NCBI taxonomy): Eukaryota > Metazoa > Arthropoda > Insecta > Lepidoptera > Noctuidae > Amphipyra > Amphipyra tragopoginis. The sequence goes on from HG992016.1 coordinate 5,988,954, forward strand.
ATGTGTTTTTGCCCGTCCGAAAAGTTGAACTTGACACTTGTTTTGTTCACTCCTATGTTTTGGGCTACTTTCGGACGGGCGACTAACTTCGTTGACGGATTTAACGAGTAAGTCCCCTGGAGTGAGATAAGGACAGTGAGATAATTATGATCTGCTCTTAATAACCTTGTTCAACAAAGCAGAAAGGTTTTAAAAAATTTAAAAATGTTTAACCTTTTTGTACCAGTGATAGCCTAGCTGTTGAACGCTTGCTTTTCATGTAGGAGAGTCTGACCCAATCCAGCCGGCACCTCTGATTATTCGAATCCATGTGAATCAGTCAGAACATGATTATCACTTGATTTAACGTTGAAGGAAAATATCGTGAGGGAACCTGCACACCTGAGAGGGCTCCAAAATGTTCTCGATGAGTTTAGTTCGCCAATCCGCATCAGGCCAGGGTGGTAGACTAAGTCCTAAACCCTTCTTATTCTGAGAAGAAGCCTGTTCCCAACAGTGGGACAGTAATGAGAATGTTTCTTACCTCCAACAGCAATGCAGGTCAGGTTAACTTCAGTGCCTTCATCGTAAGGTCCAAGGACACCGCCTCGAATCTCGTTACCCTCGTGGTTCAGGATTATCAGCCGCTCTGGAGGTACTGGAAATTTAAATATTATTGAATATAATTTTTCCTGGTAAAGGAAAGGCCAAACCATCAAAATCGAAGGCAAACTCTTTCCGTCCATGGGTGTCGTCAACCACGTCAAGACAATGTCTGTCTGTTGATACTGCGATCAAGAGTCCGGCAAGCGTGGTTATTATGACATATAAAGGAATCTATGGAAACTCACCCCCGTTACAAGCCTACCCCGGCAACTCAACCCCTGCAACTCGACCCTAATAACTCGATATGGGGACAATAGTTGTTTAAGCGGTTAAATTGAAAGTGGTCAGCCAATTGTTTCTGACGTTGTTTGATCATTGTTCTAACCCAGGGGTGGGCAAACCTCAGGAGCCAATAAACGCAAGAAATTTTGCAGGAAGTCAGAATAAAAAAAAATGCATTTTGTTATGCCAAAACTAAAATTTTTGGCTCAAATAATTACAGCTATTTGTTATGATCATACACTCTTGCTCTAAAACGGAGTGTTAGCGGGCCGGATTAAAAGCCTCCGTGGGCCGAAGATGGCCCGCGGGCCGTAATTTGCCCACCCCTGTTCTAACCTAACCTACCATCAGGCTATCTGTTTGTCACTGTATTTCTTATTGCGGGGGTACTGCCCCTCGAGTCCCCGACATGTCGGGGTCTACTTTTCATGGGTCAAGTTATCGGGATTAAGTTATCGGGGTCGAATTGTCGTGGTCGAGTTTTCATGGGCTGAGTTGTCATGGGGTCGAATTTTCGTGGTCGGGTTATCTCGGGGTCGAGTTGTCGTGATACCATACAAAGATAATTATGACCTATCATTGTAGCGGTCATCGGGTGGGTCAAGTTCAACAGAGAACGGTCATATATGATTGGTTTTAATACTCCTGATCAAGAATACATAAAATGTATCTGCAACTGTAGTTCTAAATATAGACTAATCTCTACACACAAGCCAGTACTTAGTATCACTTAGATTACTTAGTACTACATAAATTACTTATACTTACTAAGTACAGTGAGATTAAGCCTGGTGTTCTTGGTCGGCGACTTGATGAAGTCGACCCGACATCTGTATTGTCCGCTGTCTTCAGGTCTGTAACAAATAGATTCTATTAGTTTATAAGTTCATTAACAGTACAAATTCACCGTCCACGTTTCTGGGTGGCGCCATTGTCTTTGATGAGAAACTTGAGATGCGAGAGATGAGTGAGAACTTTTGCATCTTTTGTTTTTGTTAGATGCATCGTACAGTACAGGACATTAGGCCACCTGGTTTGTCAGTTTTTCTTCCTCGGAATAGAAAAAACTAATTTTTTGGAAAAGGTTCAACGTGTCGTCGCTCCAGCATCGGTGGCACTACTGATCTGCGGTCGGACGACATGTCGTCTGCGGTCGTGCACGTGTAGTCGGGCGAACGTGTCGCTACGAACTCGTACCTTAACCCATCACTACACCTCTCGGGATTACTCGTCACGATTCGTCTCACTTCGGAACAGTGTCGGTTTTTCTGCACAAATCCAAGGCGGCCTGCACTCGACAAGTCGTATCCACATGTTTGTCAGCCTTGTCGAGTATTGGTTTCATTCAAACTGGACCAACATGTAGACTTTCAATCAATTTGCCTACGCTCGCGTTGGGTGAGGCTTAGCCAACATGTATTGTCGGCTTTACTCACTTAATGAGTCTCCCAGTAAACGGACGCGTCACTGTGTCAACAAGATGGCGGACGCAATAATGAGGGCATCTAGCACTTAGTTCAGCATGCCATACTGCACGCTTCTAGTCACGCTACTAACCAAGCGTAATGCTTGGGTCTTAGAGACGAGACACACTCTATCTACATCGATTCGCATTTTACTTATAGAACAGTAGCTGTTGCTTGCGGTTTCAGTCGCATTCCCGGAAAACTACTTCATGTAGCCGGATAAAAAGTACCCTATGTTCTAATCCAGGTTATGGTCTATCTGTGTGCTAAATTCCATCCAAATCCGTCCAGCCGTTAAGGCGTGATTGATTAACAAACATCCTAACTTTCACATTTATAATACTCATATTAGTTATAATAGATAGATTAGATCGCCATTTTGTACATCATGACCCTTTCCGTCAAACTAAGTTACAGCGGTTACGCACTGCATCCGATCCGAATCCGTGAAAATACGTTCCGAAGTAGCCATAGAACTATTTGTATGGTAGTTTACGCACTACATCCGGCATCCGTCATCCGATTTCTATCCGTCATCCGTGAGTTTCTCATTCGGAAGAACAATTGACAGACGGAAGTAGCCGTAGTAGGGTAAAACCGGGATACATGCCGCAGTGGGATAGATGCCTCGTTTTCAAAAAACCTAATTTCCCAAACTCGCAACTAAAAATTGTTAGTTTAAATAAGAAGCGCAGGCACCCCACACATTATCCCCCGCAGGTTGTCATGCATCATGAACAAATCTCGCTTGTGCGTGTGATTGTTTCCGCAGCGAACGCGGCAAATGCTTCACTTTTTCAGAGGTTAGTATTTGCCGGTGTATAACTTTTTAAGTAGTAATAAATTCCGTTATATTTTTTATTATGTCAATATACTGGTTCATTAAGTGTACACCTAGGTGTAAATTAACGCTCTTTTGTTTTTAGTTTATTTAAGAAATAAAAGGGCATCTATCCACATCAAAAAGGATAGTTGCCCCTATTTTTCGAGGTATAGGTGCCCTTAGAGGCATCTATCCCCTCATACACATATACATATGTCAGAGTATTTTTAAATGCTTCTTATGTTCTGTTAGTTTTTTTTTTCTTTTTCAATCTATTCCTGATGGTAGGTTTTGATATTCTTCGGGGCATCTAAGTATACGCTGATAGTGCTAGCGTGTTTTATTATTAGTTATCGGAAATATTATGTTGTATTAGTGTATTTTTATTAATGTCTAATGATTGTAGGTGAATCATGCCACGGAAATATAAAATAATGGAGAGAGTGCGAGCTTGAGTATTTTCTTGGGCTACAGAACAATTAGCTTTCGATTTTGATTAGATTTTCGAAAAAAAAAGAAAGTTAATGCTGAAAGGAAGAAAAAAAACAAACAAAAACCAAGTCAAGAGAAACAAGACTGAAACTACTAAAGAAAAAGGAGAACTTAAGAAAACAAATAAAGGAACCAAAGACAAAGGACAAGACATAAAAAATAAAAAAATGTTTTAGTGAAGACCACGAGGACTGGACTGATTTTTGTTATAAAGAAAATGATAATTATTTAAAAGTAAATGAGGGTCGAATCTAACGAAAACGACAAAAATATTTCCAGTTCAAACAGCGAAGATGAAGAAAATCCACCCATTATTGACTATAAAAATAAAGGAAAGAAAACTAAAGGTTTGCCTGTAAAGAAAACTAAGAGACATGAACCAGAAATCCTTAAAGACACAGGCAAAGATGCACATGATAGAAAGCTTCGAAAACTAAAAATACAAAGTCAAAATCCGACTGGATTTAAGTGTATAATGTGCCAGAAGTGGCTACATAAAACCTGCTAAACAATTTTCAGAAACTAAGTACCTATTGCTCAAGATGTGGAAAACTGAAAGCACTTTCCAGTTCGACCTAAACTAAGTAGGATAAAAAAAATGTAGATCTTTTTGTGTTATTTTTCTGAAGATATTAAATAATTATTTCTTAATGTTAAAATAGGTATGGTTGTGCACGTTAAAACTTAAATATTATTATTTTTTTAGGCAAATGCTTAACTTTATTATAGATATGCGTGTCATATTCGAATTATCTTCTAAAGATTACTAATAAAACATGTTAAAATTATGTATTTTGCTTATTTTATTCGATAGGGCATCTATCCTACACTGCAGGCATCTATCCTCATTGGCATTTTCATGGTGGGGCATCTATCCTTACAGGTAGGCATCTATCCTCAAATAAATTGTTGTGTAAAAAGTGAATTTCTGCTAAATCTGTTATTGTTAGGTCAACAAAAACAAGTCATAACGTAATATTAAAGATTAAACTAGCTATATTCATAGAGAAAATTCATGGTTAATTAATATTTTTAAAATTAGGAGGCCATTTCAAAAAGTGCGGCATCTATCCCGGTTTTACCCTACTGTTTGTATGAACGCTATCGCATTACCTCGGATTCAAATTGGACGCCAAATGGATATGCCAAAATGGCCCCTGAATTGTTTGAATTTGGATCAGAGATCGGAATAGTGCGTAAGCAACATCCGAATTCGGTCCGAGATTTTTACTCTAGATCGGTATTTTCACGGATTCGGATCGGATGCAGTGCGTAAAGCAATATCCGAATTCGGTCCGAGTTTTTATATCCGTATTTTCACTGATTCGGATCGGATGCAGTGCGTAATCGCTCTTAATGTGCGTACAAGTATAGGTAACGGATTTGGATGCTTACGCATGCTTTTTAGGGTTCCGTACCCAAAGGGTAAAACGGGACCCTATTACTAAGACTCTGCTGTCCGTCCGTCCGTCTGTCACCAGGCTGTATCTCATGAACCGTGATAGTTAAGACAGTTGAAATTTTCACAGATGATGTATTTCTGTTGCCGCTATAACAACAAATACTAAAAAACAAAATAAAATTAATATTTAAGGGGGCTCCTATACAACAAACGTGATTTTTTTGCCGTTTTTATAGATTTTTTAATAAAACTGTCTTAACCACTCCCAGATAAAGGGGGTATTTCACCAACCCATCGTTAACTGTTAATTAAGCTAATTCGGTCTTTACCACATATCAATAGTGATAATGACAAGATTATTGAACACATAAATGTCATATTTCTAGGTCACATTTAGCGTATCTGGTCAATAGTTACGGACTACTTATTGATATGTTGGTGAAACATACCCTAAAAGCCTGGAGTTGGGGTTTGAAATTGAGACATCTGTAAGCACTCTGACTTCGTTTTTATCTGATGAATATTATCTTTATCTGGTAACTATGTATCTTTGTTTATCCCATAAAAGATAAACTTAAAGATTCACTTTCATACACTCCCACCGAACATTCCCGAACTACAAAACTATAGCTTTTTGTACAAAAATAGTGACGTCCAATCGATAAACTATAAAATACGAGACCGATTGCATTGATAACAATGCTGCCATCGAATCGTATCGAAGGATATCTTTTATCGATACAATAAATTTTCTAAACCATTTTCAAGCTATAAATTGATGGGACTAATCGGAACATGTCGATGGCGATATATAAAATCGGGGGAATATTGCTCAAAGCGTCTATTTCATATCTGTACGCAGAAGTGTCGATACATATAATTTTATACAAGGTTAGTCAGAAACGTACTAATCCGGAAGGATGTTATAGTATCTATAATAATGAGTAACTTTTTTTTTTTAATCGTTGCCCCATACTAAGATTTCTCTTGTATCGTGGGTGCGTTTACAGACACAAATCTCACAAACAAACGCCCAGACCCGAAACAACCATTTGTAGGCCATACAAATATTTGTTCCGTGTGGGAATCGAACCCACGACCCGTAGCGCAGCAGCCAATCGCTTAGCCACTGCACCAAACGTGTCGTCAAACGTTTTGTTCTACCACTTTCCCCAAAAGTCAATAGTTTAAGAGAAATAGCTGTTTAAAAATTACATAAAAAATATGCTAAAATCTATTTATCCTTAGCTATAATCAGCTGTGCTTACATTTTAGATCATATTAGGGGTCACGACTTAGACGCTCCATTTTCTGAATTCGTAACTAAAGCAGAGATGAAGAATTTTTGACGAAACTTAAGGCGCTTCCCCAGCGAAAGAGCCGCCACTTCAAAAAAAAAACATTATTTCTGTCAACACACAACAAATTGAAATTTCATACGTACAACATTTTAGTCAAGTGATGTAGAAATTTAAGAACACCAAACAACAACACTTGACATCCTAGGTCAGAAGTTTTAGTAATTAATGCTAAAAACGGCCGTTTTTGGTACTTATCGCTAAAACTTCGAATCCAGAAGCTCTAGTGTTGAAATTTAGTGTTTGAAAATTTCTACAACACTTGACTAAAATGTTGCACGTACGAAATTTCAATGTGTTGTGTGTTGACAGAAATAACGATTTTTTTCTGAAGTGGCGCCACTTTCGGTGGGGGTAGCGCCTTAAATCAAAATGATTTTACGTGGAAATAAAAATTATCGAATTTTGAAATTTTAACACTTGCTTTAAAACAGTCTTCAGTGATACATTAAGTGGCCTGCGGATTAATACCCTTTTCCGAATAACCTTGTATATTACGAGTATTATGCTGGAATGTATATTTTTATGTCTTTTTTCGGTATTTACATCTCTTGAAATATTGCCATAAAATACTAAATTTCCATCAAGAAGTTTATTAGAATGTCCAAGTTCAGATTCACACGACAGGAGTTTGTTTTTTTTTCTGTTGTACTTCTTTAGATGTTACTTGCGGACCGTTATTGGCGAGACTTGAAGGGTCTCCAATGGTGGGAAGTAAAATACTTAACCTAAGCTAACTACTTATACTACACTAACGTTATGACTACCTGCAACAACAGCACTAAGGGCGACCCCTAGTGGGACTTGGACCTCGGCTTAGGGCGTTGCTGGCGGGGGGCTGGGGGGAAGACAACTTGATGAGAGCTGAATTATCGGTGTGACACAGGAGCTTGATGCTCGACCTGCTTCTTTTATATGGCAGACAGTGTACATCATGAGAACGTTGGAAACTCGACTTTGATAAGACATAGACAGTTCCAACGAAATGCTCTGTTTTGCCTAGCCTTTCCTCAACTACTTCAAACTTCAAAACTCATTTATTCAAAATAGACTAGAATTACTTAGTTCTTTTTGAACGTCAAAATTATATACATCAAAGACAGCCCCAAAAAGCGCCCTCCCTTCCTACATAGGTTGGGGTCAGTTTTCAGTCTAACTTGAATACCAGTATTTTACACGGAGCGACTGCCATCAGACCTCCGCAACCCAGTCACTGGGCAATGCCGATATCCTAAGGTTAGATAGGTTGTCAAACTTTCGGGCTTCTGACTACCCGTAACGACTGTCATATGTATTGTTATGACACCCGGGACCGACGGCTTTACGTGGTCTCCGAAGCACGGAGGAGTCTCGATGTGTAACGAACGGTCACCCATCCACAGACTAACCTCGGTAAGTGCAGCTTAACCTCGCAGATCATATGATCTGCGCGCTTGATAATTAGCCGCGAGCCCCTTTTCTCTCCTCTTCATTCATAATCACATTGACTTTCGATTTTTTTGAAAAGGTCTCGGCTATGGTTACCATCCGTCTGGATTTGTCCGGACATGTCCGGACTTCACGGAAGCATGAATTCTTCACCAAAGCCATGGGTTTGCATTCAGGAGAGGATGTTGGAACATAAGTTGGAATGCAAACTATTTTTATAATACCTACTTTGTTAATATAGTATTGTTTGTATATGTCACTCTCAATAAAAAAGAATACTGTACTGTCATAGGTGTGCTCCTAAAATATACTTATAAATTATTTGTCTAGTGTTTGTTTCAATTTATTTCAACACTTTTGTCCGGACTTTGTTCGGCTCTTTAATCTGTCCGGATTTTTTGGCTCAGTTGGAATACGAGTAATAAAACTTACATAAGTAATAATTATCAAATAAGTCTTTAATCTTTATTAATTTCTCATTCATCTAAAAACAAGACATAAATCTTCTTTAACAATCAACTTAACGAGATCAAACAATAAATCTTCGTATGTTTGCATTTTGTGACTAAAATGTCCGGACTTTTATTGAAATGTCAGGCTTTTTGTCAGGACTTTTCAAATTTCTAAATGGTAACCCTAGTAATCCTAGCTCTCGGCCCAAGCCACATTGTAAAGCTTGGTCACCCATCTAGTGATTGACCGCGGCAAGTGCAGCTTAACCTAGCAAATTAGTTAGTCACGAGCTCCCTTGAAAACAACCTTCATACTACGAGTAAAAACAAATGCATTTCCTAACATATCATTGATATTGTTTTCCTCGAGGGTTTAGCTCACAGGTGTAAGATGTATCGACCACTCGGGGTACAGGAAAATGTATTGGCTCATAGAAATAGTGGAGCGCTAGTGGTTTCTTGTTTAACATACTTTTACTATCCGCATTGTTGAGTAGCTATTTAATCAATGGTTGAGGAAAGATTGTTCTCATGTTTCTTTCTTTCTTTCTAATAGGAAGGGAAAAGCTGAAAATCAACCGATCTGCTGGGTCAGTCCTTGTTAAGTGATCGCACTTGACACATCAAGTACGAGGGTACTTGTTTCCCGAAGAGCACGTTAACGTCCGATAACCGATTTCAATCCAAAATCTCTAAAGTAGTGTTGGTTTTTGACAGATATTTAATACAAGTGTGGCTTCATCGACCACGTCGGGGATACCACTTTGGAGAACAAGGTATGGTGTTCTTCTAACGAAAATGGAGGATCCTCTAACCAGACGAGTCTTCTGCCTGGCGGGCAATAGCCTTCAAGTTAATGTCATAAACCATTATAAATCCAGAGATTTTGGATTAAGATCGGTTATCGGGGTGCCTAATTTTAACATTGTCAAGCATAGCCCTCATTACCAAGCTGTACAAATATTTAGTAGACTGCCAGAATATTTAAAAATTTTGATAAACACTAGCTCTTTTAAGGCCTAGCAAAGCATTTCTGTTAGATAAAAACTTGTACTCAATAGACGAGCTGTAATTTAATATTAATATACCAATTTAATATTTTAAAAAATGCTATTGACCTAATATTACTGTTTTTAGTTGTCATGTTTTTTTACATTGTTGCTGCATGTTCAGTTTTAGAATTTATATTGATATTATTAATAATGATGTATGTAATGTTAAGTAATGTTAAATGTTAAGTAATGTTAATGTTAAGTAATATATCAAACACAACGTAAATTGTTCTTGATAAATAAATATTAGTTTCAGCCGGAAAGAAAGAAAGAAAGAAAGAAAGATTTATTTGCAAGAAACAAGGTTAGTACAGGTTCTTAGAATAAAAAATGAGATCATCTCGTTTCGCCAGCACAGTGGCATGCAAATTATGGTTTAGTATTTGTACAATTTTATTATAATATGAATAAAATAAACGAAAGTATGTACCTACTATCTACGTATATTCATTTTTCATTTATACTTTTACATTTTAATGTTGCGTGTATTTAAGAAATCATTTACAGAGTAATAGCATTTTTCTACCAGCCATGAATACAGTTTACGTTTTAAGAATTTTAAAGGTAGGGTTCTGATATTTTCTGGTAATTTGTTATATATTCTAATGATCATCGGATAGCAATTATTATGATAGTAACGTGTTTTAATGTTAGGTAATAGAAGCCTAGTAGGATATCTAGTATTAAACTTGCAATGCGCTCCATACGTTTTAAATAGATTTTCATGTTTTTTGGCAAAAATGCAGCATTCTAATATGTATAATGACGGCAGAGTTAAGAGTTTTAATTTAGGTAGTAATGTTTTACAAGACGTTAATGGTGGAGCGTTGCAAAGGGCACGAATACATTGTTTTTGGGATACGAAAGCTTTATTAATGTGTACTGAATTTCCCCAAAGGAGTAAAGCATATCGCAACTGAGAGGCAACATATCCATGATAAGCTTGGAGTGCGACCTTTTGGTTGCAAATTTTGGTGAGCCGCCAAAGTGCATAGGCGAATTTGTTTATTTTCGTGCTTATTTTATAAAAGGGAAGCCGTCAGTCCCGACTGTAGGTAGGCAGGCAGAAGCCCGATAGTCTGATAACCAGTCTGACGTTAAGAACGGTTTTCCTTCTTTGCAGCATTATGCTGAGTAATTTTATTTATTTATGTACATCCAAACTTAGGTCTATCATTACAGGTAGTAGGTAAAACTAATGCGATAGATAAGCTAAAGGAGAAGGTCCAAAATGTATGAATCGAAAACCTAGAAATCGATACGAACTAAAGACATGCGGATCAATTGCTTATAACGAGCGAAATAGCCCTACCTAAGTCGCAGACCCCAAATCCATGTGGTATCGAAGATATAGGCTGACAAAGTATGCGTGAAAAATCATTATCTACTAAGCATTTTCTTAACTCTGATACCAAAATCAGTCATGTTGTCAACTGTACTGACAATATTATAGAAGCTATCGATAGTAAAGACACTAAAAATAATATTGGTGTACAGTCAACGTACGTTTACTTCGTAGATAGTGATTTTTCATAGATACTTTGTCAGCCTATAGCTCCGACACCCCATGGATTTGGGATATATGATTTGCGTAAGGTTATTTCGCTTGTTATAAACAATCAATCGGCATACAGTTTGTTCGTATCGATTTCTGGGCCAATTGTGATACCGTCTCCTTTAACAATATAATGTATACAACTAAATAACAACTAAATTACGCCATAACATCTTAACCAGTAAGTTGCCCTTGTGAACTCGCTCAATGTACAAGACATCAAATCAATTTGTTCAGCTACCGCGTTGAGCGTGCGTATGGCTCGCGTCAGCGGCGCCCGCTGCAGCTGATGATCCATTCACATACGAATGCAACGCATTTCTGTATTTTTAACCGACTTCAAAAAGGAGGAGGTTCTCAATTCGGTTGTATTTTTATTTTTTATGTTTGTCACCTCATATCTCCGTCATTTATGAACCGATTTGAAAAATTCTTTTTTTGTTCGAAAGGGTATACTTCCCGATTGGTCCCGTATTAATGTTGTTATGATAAGACCATGAACTTCAGAGATATGGAACGGAACTCCTCATCGGATCAAAGCAAAATTCTCAAATTACTAATATTGCTTTGTTTATATTTGTTGTTGGGAACTGACTACTGGAAAAGAGGAGGGGGTGCGTGTCCCCCCCTCCCCCCCCTTTGGAATGTTTTCATTATATCGTGTAAGGTATCATTTGAAAGGACTTTTTATGCCCAACTACGTCAAACCCAAAAAGAAGGGTTATGAAGGAGGGGGTTAAAATTATGACACTAAAACGTATTTAATAAAAAATAAACATTAAAAAAAGTAAAAACTGACTTCAAAGAAATACTAAAAGGAGTAAAATAATTACCATAATATAAAATTAACAGTTTCAGAAGTCGGTGCAACTCTACACTGAAGCAAATAGAAGCCAGCGCCTTCTGGAACTGTTAATTTTGTTGTATTATAACTTTCGTGAGACACATTCATATTTTTGATTAATTACGGTTTACTCACGTGCATTTTTCGGGATTGCCCGACTAGTCGACTCGCGACCTCGCCGCGTGATCAGCTCATGATTAAGGGCTCCGTTTGGGTCCGAAACTAGTCGGGCAATCCCGAAAAATGCACGTGAGTAAACCGTACTTAATCAAAAATATGTTAATTTTGTATTATGGTAGGTAATTATTTTACTCCTTTTAGTATTTCTTTGACGTCGGTTTTTACTTTTTTTTTAAAGTTTATAGTTTTTACTACTAATTCTCTTGTATCGGCACGAGCTATGTGAAAATATATCATCACGCTCAACGCTCAAAAGAGGAATACCTAGATGTTAGAGTGTGTATTTGGACGTAACAACTTTATTTGGCAAGAAAAACCAAAGTTTTAGGAAATGTTACATTTCACCTACATCCACTCACGTCTTCAATCAAAAGTGTGTGCTAAATTACCCTATAAACACGCAAATAACATTATTTACCTCTTTCGCAAAATGAAACCTTCTACATGTAATCACTTAGTAACCATGATACGCCAATACAAATTATCGGAATTTTCCAACGGTTTCCTTCAAAATAATCAATCTTAAACATAAACAGTATGTGTTGTTTATTTTCAAAATCCCGTGTGTTTTAACGATCTAAGGTTTCGATGCTAATCAAAAACGTGAGAACTCGACATTTCGGGTAGAGTTACATTGAGATCTTCCGAGTTCGTAAACAACGATCTATTGATCTGATATCGGAGTTAAAACAAGTTTAGTACTTGTTGTGTTAATAAACTAAATTTTGTGAGTTTTGGAACTTTCCTTTAAACCCAGTCCCAAAGGTCAGGGGAAGGAACATCGTGTGTTTTTAGCCGGTAAGAGCCCCGGGCGGAGGGTACACGATACCACGATAGAACGGTACGGGATAAAGAAAAGCCCCGTGTCAGTTTTCTCGCTTCCGGCCATGGTTCTTTCTACGGTCGGGAGCGAGAGTGCGTAGGAGGCCGTCGCCTTCTTTTGCGAGGAGATGATGGCCACTAAGGAGGCTGCGGAGAGGTAGAAGGGGGCACCTTTTAGAAGGACGTGGGTCAGCGGGGCAAGGCTCCATAAAACGAGAGGCCCCCAGAGGCTGGCGAACCGAGACCTGCCGGGGATATGGAGCATGCAAAACCGAATCCCGTGTCCCCGAGTATAAGTCCATTGGATGAACACCGAGGGGTTCTAGCAGGTAAGAATCCGGTATAACCCTTCGCCTTCCCCAGGGTGGAGGGTATCCAAAAGGATATCCTCACAAAAAAAAAAGCCTGTGTCAGTCCTCGGTTTAGGTGTGGAAACATTCCGTCGTCGCCTTAACTCTGGAGTGAAATATAAAAGAAAACCGAACCGAATGTTAGTGTATAACCGAATGTCAATCGTCGATCGATCGATTGATTGGTGTGGTGAAACCCTCAGGCATCCACTGAGGAATGGTTTTTGGAAGTTCCACCCCAAAACACTCTTCAAAATAACTAACGAAAGGCGAACTTTTTGGATTTTAAAATTAAAGTCACAGCTCATTAGAGCCACCCGGCATCCGACCCGCATATTAGTATACACACATATAGTATTCTTTATAATTATGAACTTGTATGGATGTGCGCTCACTACATCAACTCCGTAGCGTCACTGGATCACCTAGGGCGTATGCCGTCCACGTGTGCACGACGAGTTGACCATTCGGTGGCAACTCACTACTCGCATGCTTGCCTTGGGTTGCCAACGCACAAATCCTGAGTGAACCGCGAGTTGCCATCGATTGGACTCCTCCGACGACTCCTATGGTTGACCACGCGACGTTTACTAGTCATAACGCAGCGTCCACCCGTGAACCACCTGCTGACAACGAGTGAACACCGAGCGACGAGGCGATGCGGGTCGGGTGCCGGGTGGCTCTTATGAGCTGTGACCTTTACACTCAAAAACGCTTAGCAAGGGTTTAAAATTTCACGCAAGCGAAGCAAAGGCTAGTACAGAAATAAAGCAAAACTGTAACAAAAGTATCCTACTGAGGCTAAAAGGAAATATGATACTAAAACATTACACCGGTCTAGTGTAACAGGTCATTAGTGTGGCGTATAGCGCCGTTGTATTCTAGCCTTAATTAATACCGTATTTTGGACTATAGAGCCCGGTACATACGGCCAGAGTTATGTCCGAATGAGTTTTAGTTTATCTTTGTACTTTAGACTAAATGGGATGTGCTAGAACTATAGGGAATGTGGTCAGTTAGTTGGATGAGAATTTGGAAATTTATTATTATTCTCGGTTTAATTCTCGTGCCTTTTGGGTTTCAATGACTATAGTTTTATGACTATAGTTTCATGGCTCAATAGTTTGATATTTATTGGCATTGACTTAGAATAAGTATGGACAACGAGCGTAGTACAAAATTCACGATAAAAGTGTCCTGAATTGACATAATGTAAACATAGAAATACCAACAAGCTCATTTACGACGGACGAAATCCTATGTCGTTATCATAATGCCTAATTTAGCTTGCAACAATTTTTACCATACGAAAACATGACAGCACTGCTCAATTTTTCAAATTTCGAAACTTCATCTAACATTAAACGAAAATTTGGAGAACATAGGAGTAATAGAGCAACCTTAATTTTTAAAAGATTTTATTATTAGTTATATTTATTGTGATTGCTAAATATTTAATCTAACTGAAAGAGCATAGAACATTTCTTGCAAAATTACAACATCGTCATTTTCAAAAACGCGACTTCGCTTCCTTTGCTGAAGTATCACGATCAGCATCAGCATCATCTAATTAATCTCGAGGAAAACTGAAATTAAATCAGAGGCATATTTTTTTTTTTAATGAAACATTCTTTTGTCATGTGTATTTAAAAGAGTTCATGATAACTAAACAAACGAGCCCAAACGTCACGTGTCCACTATTTGCCATTAGGAAGTTCCAGAGCCCGTTTTCCGGCTCTACCATCGGACCTACGTCATTATTTATGTGATGAAAAGTGCTTATAATGACAAAGTACATGAGCTGAAACTCGACGAGCCTACCATTTGTTCCTGTGCTTGCCTAATCTTTGGCTCCATCATCAAATTAGATCAATGACATTTTAATGATCTAATATGCACATACCTACCTGCAAAATTTCAGCTCGATCGGAAACTTGGTAGTGACCGAAAAACCAATACAATTTTGAAACGGAAGGACAACATACATATTTTCGTACATAATATGTTTGCATACAATGCAAGTTTAAAAATAACTTGTTTAAATGAATAGAACAAAACAAATTGCAATTGGTTCAAAATCGCAATACAAAAAAACATCGCGTAAAAATAACGACTCTTTGGAATCTTTGTTCTAAATTCTGTCTAATATGTCAAGTTTCTTATGGTAATCCAACCAAATGAAGTTGACATAATTGGTCAAACAAAGGAAGGAAAATAAGATACTTTTTATTTAGTTGGATTATTGTGTGTTTTGCTCTTGCAATTAATTCAATTTTAAGTAAAATACAATGTTCCTTAACAAAATAATACTTAAAAATTGTAAAACAATAATATACCTACTGAAAATATGATACACCATCAACTTTTTTCACTTTTTTGAGTAGTTTTTACACGATCTCACTACATTATACTGCATTGTTGACATGTGACATTGAGGTGTAGCTGCTTGTTCGGCCAAATGAAGAATGACGCGCGCAATTGTAGCTCTTTTCAAATTTCTTGTGTTTTAACAGTCTTTCGGTTCGGACATTTTTGAGCGATGACCCGAAGTCCATACTTATTCTAAGTCAATGTTTATTGGTAAATATTATTTTCAAGTGAAGACAAGGTTATCAATAGAATAAAAAACAAAATATCACAAAAAACCGACCAAGTGCGAGTCGAACTCCCGCACGAAGGGTTCCGTACTCGTACGATCTATAAAAAAGGCAAAAAAATCACGTTTGTTGTATGGGAGCTCCATTAAGTATTTATTTTATTCTGTTTTTTAGTATTTATTGTTACAGCGGCAACAGAAATACATCATCTGTGAAAATTTCAACTGTTTAACTATCACGGTTCATGAGATACAGCCTGGTGCAGACGGACGGACGGACAGCGGAGTCTTAGTAATAGGGTCCCGTTTTACCCTATGGGTACGGAACCCTAAAAAATAACAAAAAAAAGCTCCTATCTCAGCATAATGCTGCGACGTTTAAATAGGTAAACAAAATGCCGCAGCTCTGGTTTGTTCTATGTTGTTCTATGTTAGGAGATGTGGTTTCCGCACTTAGTCCCTTAAGTGGACCATTGCACGTGGGCCATGGCGGCCATCATTCCAGCCAGCCCACCTCCTTCCAGAAGCAGAGTAGGGCTCTCAGTCCGCTCAGAACCGTTGCGAGTGATTTCGGAGCACCAAAGGTTCCTTCTCGTATTCGGGTGACCGCTGTGCATTCCAGGAGCACGTGTGCGACCGTTTCTTCGGCCCCCATACATGCTCTGCACAGAGGGCTCTCCGTTATGCCTATCGTGTGGAAGTGTTTGTTTAGTGAGCAGTGCCCGGTTATCGTTCCAGTCACCATTCGCAGGCTGCTCCTGTCCAGGCGCAGCAGGTGCCTTGTCAGTCTGCCATCCATGAGTGGCATGGCCTCCTTGGACTGCCTGCAGCCTAGGGCTGAAGTCCACCAGTTCTGTGCTTGTGTGTGGGTAAACTCCTGGAGCCACCTACTCCAGAAGCTCTGGTTTTCAGATAGGATAGATAGATAAATCCACACGAATAAAGTCTTACCAGTCTCGTGTAGTGCCGGACTTAAAGAATAGCACTAACTCATCTCTTACCATGGGTTTCATAATACGTGACTAAGGGATTCTCTAGAGGGCGGACAGCAGCATTCTCTGAGTACTTTAACAACCATACTGCGATCGCCACCCCGCCTGCCAAGCGTGGCGATTATGGCAAACCCCTCTTTGGGGGAAGCCTATGATAATGATAGTCTTACCTTAACTTGGTGAGGACCAGAACAGCAGGTCTGGTGTCGCTCCTGAAGGTGGCTCTCACTCCTAGGGTAGCGTCCGCCCAGTGTGACGTCACGCCTTCTCGGGTGTCCAGCCTGAGGACAAACAGGAATATTAATTATTATTATATGTTTATTCATTTTAAAATTTTAATATAATATAATTTTTTGCTTGGTGGTAGGATCTATACGGTCAGCCTGGCTAGCTACCACCCTCACATTAAAGTACGGCGCCAAGCAGTTTACTGTGTTCCGTCGTGTGTATGTGAGAGCCAGAGGGGTATAGGGAAATCCCTCTATATCTCTGTTACTTGGATTCGTGTGCTCCATCTTAGACCCTGTCTGCGCTTACCATAGTAGTATTTAAAGGATAATTTCGGGAGCTCACTAGGGAAACAACAAGTCAACGAACCAACTGTTTATTTGCGGCCTACCCGCTACTTATAATTATTACACAGATACCACACGTCCCCTCCTAAAAAAAAACTAATTTGGAAATACAATACGTAGTATAGATCTACTTATTCTATTCACTTTAATCGTTGTGAAAACAACTGTTATGTAAATTATGCAAGAATAATACATAGTTACAAGGATAATAGTTTTCGTGACTACTTGTGCATTTTACAGGTTTAAGTTACTAATAAATTAATAAAAAAAAACAATATACCCGAGTGAAATATATAAAACAAAACTAGGGCCAAATACCGACTAGTCTATACATATGTAGTAGTGTATACAAGACAAAGATAAACATATTAATGAACTAAAAACACACATGGTATCATTCATAGTTAGCAAAACAATCTGTACTTATAGTAGTTTAACAAGTAGATATAAATAGCTATTAGTACTTATACTTCTTTTTAATTAACGTACACGCGCGCTTTGAGCGCATACTTGACTTCTCAGGAGTCTCATTGCTATCAGAAAACTGACCTGGTTTCGGTATTTGAACTTCTTGATTTGAGACTTGTGGTGCATTACAAATAATTTTTGGAGACTTTGTAAATTCCGTTTTCCTATCCTGGCTATCGGTATTATCGTCCCCGATCGCGTCCTCAAATTTATCGTCTATATTAACGTGATCTGAGTCATCGGGTGTGAACATGGAATGCCGTAAAGTGGAACGAGACTTCCCAACCGGTAGCAATTGATCAATGTGTCTTTTCCACTCTTTACCGTCTTCACAACGCACTCGATATGTGAGCGGTGCCTCTCTCGCGGTGACCACGGCCGGCGCCCACTTGTCAGCGCGTGCACGGTAATCTCGCGCTAACACCTGGTCGCCGAGCGCGGCGTGACGTTCGGTGCCCGGCCTATGGCATGCGGCGCGGGCCGCCGCTTCCTCGCTGGCGTGCTCGGAACTCGGACGCAGCACGTCCAACCTACCACGGAGCCGCCTGCCGAGCATTGCTTCAGCCGGCGCGACGCCTGTAGTCCCGTGTTCACAATTCCGATATTGGAATAAAAAATTTGTGACTGCCATATCAACGTCAACCCTCTCGTGCGCAGCCTTTTTCATGGCGCGCTTCACTAACTTCACCGCGTTCTCAGCCGCTCCGTTACCCGCCGGTCTATAGGGACTAGTAATCGTGTGAGTGATGAAGTTTTTTTTAAAAAAAAAATGCTATCTCTGCCGAACTAAAAGGCGGACCACCGTCGCTCACTACCTGTGAGGGAAGACCAAAACGGGCGAATAATTCCCTGAGTTTACCTATAGTCGCCGTGGCGTTTGTGCCCGACATTTTCTGCACCTCGATCCACTTACTGTGAGCGTCCACAGTAACGAGATAATGTTTACCCTGAAATTCACCGAAATCGACATGCACTCTTTGCCAGGGGCGTGCTGGGAACTCCCACGGATGCAGTAAGGAACGTGGGGGTGCATCACGCTGCTGGCGACATGCACTACAGTCTTTCGCGAGAGTTTCAATTTCGACATCCAATGTAGGCCAGTAAACGTAACTCCTTGCTATATTTTTCATCTTAACTACCCCTAAATGTCCTTGATGTAGTTCGGCAAGAATTGGTTTTCTCAAAGATTCCGGCACAATTACTCGGTGATTATACAGAATACAACCACGATCCAAAACTAAATTATCTTTTCGGTTGAAATAGGGCTTTTCAAACTCTGATGTTATTTTTGAAGGCCAGCCTGTGATAAGATAATTTTTTATTTTATTTAAAACGCTGTCTTTTTGTGTCCATAAAATCACTTCTTTTGCACTGATTGGAATCGATTCCTCGACATAATTAAGATATGATACCGAACCCAGATCATCACAATATTTACGTTCATAGGGCAGCGGCAGTCGCGACAGTGCATCGACATTGCAGTTTTCGCTCGATTTGACGAACTCAATCTCAAAGTCATAGGATGCCAACCTGGTGGCATATCTTTGCAGCCTACTTGCTGCCGTTTGCGGCAATCCAAATTTTGGGCCAAAAATAAAAGTTAATGGCTTATGGTCGGTTTTTATTATAAAATGGCGACCATAAATATACTGGTGGTGTTTGATCACACCAGCAATAATCGCGAGCGCCTCTTTATCTAGCTGACTATAAGATCGTTCAGCCGCATTTAACGTACGTGACGCAAAACAAATAGGGCGCTCGTCGCCGTTTGGAAAACGATGTGATAGCACGCTGCCGATACCATATGAACTGCTATCAACGGCTAACACTAAAGGTAGTTTAGGATTATAGTGCACCAAAACCTTGCTACTTAGAATAGCTGCTTTTATTTCTTGGAAAGCCTTTGCACAATCTGCTGACCAGACCCAAACACTTTGTTTACGCAATAACCTATGCAACGGATGTAATATAGTACTCAGCTGCGGTATGAACTTGGCATAATAGTTTATCATACCAAGAAATGATCGCAGCTGAGTCAAATCTTCTGGTGGGGGTGCATCCACAATTGCTTTAATTTTGTTTTGGTCTGGATGCAAACCCTGTCTATCAATAATAAAGCCTAAATATGTAATGCTTTCTTTCATAAAACTACACTTCTTAAGTTTAATTCGCAAACCGACTTCACGCAACCGAGATAATACAGCCCTTAGATTAGCAACATGTTCGGACTTGGTGGCACCTGTGACCGCCACGTCATCCAAAAACACTGCAGTGCCCTTCAATCCCCTTAGTGTCTCTTCCATAAATTTTTGGAATTTTTCTGGAATGCACGTCAAACCGAACGGAGTACGTAGGTAAACAAAGGTGCCTATATGTGTCGTTATCGCACTGCAAGCCTGTGAATTGTCATCTAAAAATAGTTGTTGGTACGCGTGTGTAAGGTCGATTTTTGAATACAGTTCGCCGCCACTTAAGGCGGCAAACAACTCTTCAATTCGTGGCATAGGGTACGGGTCGCGAATTAACTTTGGGTTAATTGTCACTTTATAATCGCCACAGATACGAATTTCACCCGATTTCTTAATTACTGGTACAATGGGTGTCCCGTAATCTGAGTACTCCACCTTACGAATGGTACCCTCTGCCTCGAGTCGTTGTAACTCTAATTCAACCGGTTTACGTAATGCTAGCGGTAATGATCTCGCTTTGATAAAAACGGGAGTCATGTCGCCTAGTCTTAATGAAAGTTGCTTGGTACATGTTCCAAGACCCGGGGCAAACACGGTGGGAAATTCCTTTTTTAAGCTATCGACTAATTTGTCGTCTGATAAACTCATCATCATTTCGGTAATTTTAATGTTGTCAATATTTAATTTACTCAACCAATACCTACCCATTATAGGAGGTCCACCATTTTTAATAACAAATAGTTTTAAATTTCTCGCCGAGTGTGTCCCGATCTCCACATTAACTAAAATATAACCGACCACTTCAATCCGAGTGCCGTTATAAGAATGTAAACAAACATCCTTAGATATAAGCGGTAATGCCTTAAAATGTGCATCATATGAACAAGTACTAATTGCAGACAACTTACTGCCAGTGTCCAACTCGAACGTTATCGCCTTACCGTTAACTTTCACGCACACATTGTATGGCCTATCACTATTATTACACACATTTAGATTATACAAATCTAAATCCGAATCACTGTCACTATTATCAATATAATTTTGACCTCCCCCCGACGATCGCACTTCGCCCTGACGGGGATTTCGTTTGCACATCGCTTTGAGATGACCTTTCTGCCCGCAAACGTCACATGAGTAATTTTTAAAACGACACACGATTGCTCGATGACCCTTTCCGCACCGCCAACAAGACTGTTGCGGAGCGCGCTGTGTCACGTTCACGGGCGCTGCGGAGGAGCGCGATCGTTCGATGCTGCTGCCGGTTGCAGCGCGCGCCGTTCCACGTCCCATCGCGAGCCGGTGCATCGGCTCGGTCGCTCCGGAACTCGTCGATGCCGCAGGCGTTGCTCCGCTGCACGTACCGCTCGCTTGAGCGTGCCGGTCAGCCGCTTCGAGTGCGAAGGCCAACTCCACCGCCCTCTTGTACGTCAGTGTCGGCTCGGCAAACAGCCGCGATCTCATGTCATCGCTCACAAGACCAGACACAAATTGGTCTCGGAGGTTTTCCTCGAGACCACTTTTAAAGTTGCACGTACTGGCCAGATGTTTGAGGACTTGCAAATAATCGCTCAGACTTTCACCGCTATTTTGACGTCTCATTCTAAACACATGCCGTTCAGCTATCTCAGAGCGCTTTGGTTCGAGATGGTCGCCAACTATGTTCACTAGCTCCTGAAAACTTTTGGTCTCCGGATTGTCCGGCGCACAAAGATCACACATCAGATCATAAGTGGCTTCGCCCACTAACGTCACTAATGTGGCCACTTGTAATCCTGGTTTGATTTCATTGAGCATTATAAATTGTTCCACGCGTCGAATGTATGCCAACCATTTTTTGTTCGATAAATCGAATTGTTCAATCTTTCCGATCGGCATTTTATTATCACTTGACAATCAGGGTTATTGATACACAAACTATTAGTGATATTTTTGCACAGTTTTCCTCGTCGCCAGTAGTATTTAAAGGATAATTTCGGGAGCTCACTAGGGAAACAACAAGTCAACGAACCAACTGTTTATTTGCGGCCTACCCGCTACTTATAATTATTACACAGATACCACAACCATCAGGTGCGACGAGGGTCAAACGCGATCTCTCTCATCTCATCCTAGCCTTTTCCCAACTATGTTGGGGTCGGCTTCCAGTCGAACCGGATGCAGCTGAATATCAGTATTTTACATGGAGCGACTGCCTATCAGACCTCCACAACCCAGTAACTGGGTAATACGATACTCTTGGTAAGACTGGTTGTCAGACTTTCTGGCTTCTGACCAACAGTAACGACTGTCAAAGATCTACAAATTACAGCCGGGACCAACGGCTTTACGTGCTTTCCGAGGCACGGAGGAAACTCGCTATGGTAAATGGTCACCCATCCACAGACCAACCTCGGCAAGCGTGGCTTAACCCGGAAGATCGGTCTATGCGGCTGTAATTATTTAGCCACGAGCTAAAAAAGGGTCAAACGCGATCAAGTCAAATAATAATAACAAAAATTACCCCTCTGGGAAAGGCGTTACCTCATCATGAGATTAACGTAAAACCGGAGGGAACATTAGACTAGCTTTCTACAACCCCATCATATAATAAAAAATGTATCATGAGGTCTACTGAAAAGCTTACAAACCGCAGGGCAGCTTGTGGCGAGCTGTTGGTGAGTGGCGGCACTGCGTACCTTATTGCCTCAGAGAGTCGGTCAGGGCCTCGTCTCCAGTTTGCCTTTATTGGCTGGCTGGAGTGGAACCCCAAGAGTGCCCGCAGGACTCTCAACTCTGTCTTGCCTTTATCGGCCGGCCAGAGGGGGGCCGCCAGAGCTGTATGCTCGGGGGTGGAAGTGTCTAAAGGCGTAATAGCGGGGAAACCCACTCCGGGTCTCTTAGACCCGCGACGGCGAAACCGGGGCCACACCTCTCTACACCTCTAGCCGCTCACACGTCTGTTGCCCCCTTCGCCTATGTACTGGCGGCTTTTCAGGGGGCCCAGCTAGTGAGCTGGCGAGTCACCGTCTGCCAACACTTTCAATTTTAAATGTTGAAAAGCAGACGCCGTTTTCTTCCGGCAATAGAAGTTATCAGTCCACCTAACACCCCTTCCCATAGACCAGATATTTTTCACCACATTTTACAATAGTCTTGCACCCACCTGGGACGGCCCATGACTGTACTCCAATAGTGCAGCCGTGGATAGTCCCGGGTTGGTGCCCCACCCCATTTTAGATTAAAGCTCTCAAAGGGGCCTCTGCGCGTTGGACCTGTGTCCCCGTGTATGCCTTCCAAAGGACCGGACATCTTCCGCACGGAAGATGAGCCGTGATGTCCAAAGAGATAAAAATTATGTACACAAAAATATTAATAAAAAACTGTACAATTATAAGTATAAAGGTACTGCTTTTTCAATAGAAATTTCTGCCAGCAGACCTGCGAAAGGAGAAATGAAATATCGACGTAGAAAGAAGTTTGTAGAAATAGAAAGAGGAGAAAATATGTGAGGAGCTAAACTAAAAGGTATTCGTATGACAATTTGGTTCTTAGCAAGTAATTTTGATTTATTCAAAAAAATACACAACTGATTTCATTGTTAGTGATATTATCTACATTATCTTCAGCGTTCAATCAGGGCATATACATAAAGGAAGTAGGTAATCAGCGCCGACCTACCAGCGTTTATCGGTAGTCCGTGCAGGTAACCGCTACATAAAGGAAGCGGGTAGAAGCAGGGGCTGGTATTTTTAACAAAAATACGCCTTATTCCCTTGCAAATACAGTAACAAATGACTGCCTACCAGCGCTGATCGGAGCAGGTCGGAACTTGTCGGTGCTGGTTCGTCACACAGTAGGTATAGAGACTACCTGCGCCGACTAACTGCGTGGAGCAGCACCGACAAGCGCTGGCAGATCGGCGCCGGCAACCCGTGCCAGTAGTGTATACGCATTATGGCGCTATACAAAATATCGTGGACTATTAAACCTTACATATTAGGTTTTCTTATAACACCATTTCCAAGTAGAGGCGAAGCAGTAGAAACTTCAAACTAATACCAAAAGTAATAAAGGTATAGCACTATTATGAAACAATTTCAACTACTCATAAACCAATCAAAGTTTTAATAAAGCCATATGAGACCACTTAGAAACGTTATTACTACTTTGAGTCACCGAATCTTCTAGCCTAGTAGGTAGCTTCGTATCTAAGTGGAAGTATTGAAAATAATTATATTAGAAACTAGCTGTGCCCGCGACTCCGTCCGCGTGGAAGGCAGAAACCAAAATTGTGTTGAAATTACTAAACAAATTTCATCTTGAAAACTTTAGGCAGGTGTCCCACCGCCGGCGACGAAGCGACTAACTATCGGCTATTTTCTCGCTCAAGAAACGTACAATAGATATACATTCCGTGTAAACAAAAGAGATGCATATATTAATAGTTGATCGCTGACTATTTACACTGCCGGCGAGGACTCGCTCCACTAGTTTGTCGCTGACCGACAAGAGCTATCAAAGATAATACTCGCTCAGCGATACTTGCTCAGCGATGCTCGCTTGGCGGTCAGAACTCACGCCGAAAAACCAACCAGCGGTCATTTGCGAGTGGTGCAAGTAATCGCCCGTCGCACTCGCACACTCGCTTATAGCCCAACGATAAAACTATCGGAACTACACACTCACTTCTCGCTGCTCGCCAACTCGTTTCTAGTTTCTAGCTCTACTCGCTTCTCGCTCATCGTCGGCGGAGGGACAAGTGCCTTAAATTCAAATATCTTTTGATTAAGCGAACGGATTACGATGAAACAAAAACTAAATGTTACTTCGAGATACTCCTAATATTTGCCTATAAAAGTCTATCGCATTAATTCAGCGATTTTCACGTAATGCGTGCACAAACAAACGGATTAATATTCCAAAAGTGATCGACATGGATTCTATTAGTATTAACACCCCACTATTTTTTTTTAATATTTCCTTCGTACTTCTTTTTCTCTCGTGTCAGCACGAGCTATACAAAAATAGCTCATGCTGTGGTGAAAAGATTAGCCAGTCAGCAAGGTTGGTAGCGGGGCTGACTGCCCAGGGTGCGTCAACGTACTTACGTATCGTCACTCGTGGAGGCTCTTTTCATGCACGCCCAAATGTACTGACACGCCAAGTCTACAGATTTATTATTTTATTATAGGTATCATCATCATATCAGCCTATTGCCGTCCACTGCTGAACGTAGGCCTCCCCCAGAGATCGCCAACCATCCCGGTCTTCGGCAGCCCGCAGACATCCGCTGCCAGCCACCTTCTTCAAATCGTCGGTCCATCGTGCCGCAGGGCGTCCCACACTACGTTTGCCCAAACGCGGTCTCCACTCTAACACGTGTCTGCTCCATCTACCATCTGTCCGTCTGCAGACATGGCCAGCCCACTTAAACTTCAGCGTGCTAATTCTACGCGCTATGTCGGTGACTTTAGCTCTCTGGCGAATGACTTCATTGCGAATTCTATCCACCAGAGAAACCCCGAGCATCGCTCTCTCAATATACAGGGTGTTAACGAATTCGTGTAATTCCTTAAAACCACATGATCTACTACTGATGTAGACAGGCTCCGCACGGGATTTAGCTAGATTAAAAATAAAAAAATTAAATTATTATTTTTTCATGCGGCTTTGTTATCGATCATATCTAAACCACCTAATAAGTATTCAGTAAAAAAATAAGAACTTATTTTTTTGCAAAAAAATATGATTTATTTGTGTCAACATTTCGATGCCACGCATAAATTTATGAAAGCACGGCAACACTGCTGGCAGGCACAACTAACGCGATATCGTTCTTTGCAGTCAGATAAGTCAAGGCTCTAAAATTACTCAGAAATAGAAAATCAAGATTTTCTTTTGATTTTTTTTTAAGTTGATTTCCAAAAATTCCCATTTAGGGTTAATCTGTGTCACCAGTAGATCACGTGGTTTGAAGGAATTACACGAATTCGTTAACACCCTATATTATGTATCGATAAATAAAATTTAAAAGGATAGTCGCCGATTTTTGAGTCCCTTTTTCAAAGCAAAATTGATATATTTTTGGTAGCACTTCGATGCCCGAGGTTACAATCATGTTTGATAAATGGCGATGGGCCTGAGGGCCTATCATTTTGTGTAACAGAGTATGCCCTGTAACGTGCACGCTTGGTGGTAGGATCTATTCGGTCGGTCCACCTGGCTAGCTCCCACCCTTACATTAACCAGTTTACTGTGTTCCGTCGTGTGTATGTGAGAGCCAGAGGGATATAGGAGAACCCCTCTATATCTCTGGTACTTGGATTCGTGTGTTGCATCTTAGACTTTTTGTAGCGAAGCTGTCGCGCATTGTATCGATACAGCTGCGATGCTGTCGCTGGCTGTGTACCTTCGCCCACATTCTGTACGCGATAGTAGTGATCAGTGGCGAAGGGTGAATTTTCTTAAAAGGGAAGCCGGACCAATTATTTGTTTAAATGATAATTGAAAATAATAGATACTAGCATTTGCCATATTTCGAAAGGGAAGCCAATAGGAATCGAGTTGTATGCAGCCTTCGCCACTGGTAGCGATGCAGAAGCGCGTTTACAAAACGCGCGACAGCATCGCTACAAAAAGTCGCCGTAGGCGAGGGGCCTTAGACCCTGTCTGCCTTTTCCTAGGGTCAAACCCAACCAAGTCGAACAAATACACTCGGGTGAAATAAATCCGGGTCACCCACATGAACCCTAATATCTCGGAAAATAAGAACGCTAGCTTTTTTAAATAGAAATATTTTATCTACTAGTAAATACTAGGCTTACTTTAGTAGTATTAACTAGTCTGAATTTCGTACTAAGCTCAAATAGCTACCTATTCGCCTTCGCCAGAATGCCCATATTCTTTCTCTATTTTACAATGTTCTCTTTAATCCTTCCACCCCATTTTAACTTAAAGAACGCTTCAAGTTCCTCTGTGACACTCATTCTAGGTTCTTGAGATCATCAGAAAATCATAAATTAAAACTACAACAGCATTCCACTTCCTTTTTAGACACGTCCTTTACAGTTCAAGCTGCTCGCTTGTGGAATGCATTACCACTTAATGTGATACGAGCGCAATCACTGCCAGTGTTTAAAAAGTTAGTGAAGGAGCATTACTGGTCTCTTTAATTTGCTTTTTCTTGATTATTACTCACATTTCATCTACTTTCTTATTTATATTATATTTATTTATTAGTTTGTTTAATGCATGTATGTAACGTCTTCTTTTTAGGGTTCCGTACCCAAAGGGTAAAACGGGACCCTATTACTAAGACTTCGCTGTCCGTCTGTCCGTCGGTCCGTCTGTCTGTCTGTCACCAGGCTGTATCTCATGAACCGTGATAGTTAGACTGTTGAAATTTTCACAAATGATGTATTTCTGTTGCCGCTATAACAACAAATACAAAAAAATAGAATAAAATAAATATTTAAGGGGGCTCCCATACAACAAACGTGATTTTTTTGCTCGTTTTTGCTCGATATTGATAACGGCAACAGGTAGATGCTTGAAATATGAATCACAGAATATTTAGTTATAGGTATATTCACTTTAAAAATAAATAATTAAATTAAAATAAAACAAATATTTAGGGGGGGCTCCCATACAACAGACACGATTTTTTTGCCGTTTTTATAGATCATGGTACGGAACCCTTCGTGCGCGAGTCCGACTCGCACATGTCCGGTTCTTTATTTATTTGTGTATTTTGTGTATTGATATGTATTTAATGTTATTATATCTAAGTAATGTTATGTACGATACGTACTTGTACACCAGGACTGCCCGTTATCTCTTTCTGTTCTTTTACTCCATCCTAAGGTTGTCTGAAGAGATTGCTTTGTGCGATAAGACCGCTCGTTGTACATATTGTGTAAATATTTTTATTCCTTTTTTATTACCAGTGTATTATGTACAATAAAGAGTATATAAATAAATAAATACGAAGCTTGTTTCGCCCCTCCACGGGGCATCCTCAGATGTTGAAAACAAATTATAATTTAAATGAATGACAACTTGAATGAACCTTTGACATCTTAATTAAATTTTAATCTTGAGGAATCTCTGGACACTGGGAACCCCGGGAAATCGGCTGCAGTAAAACCACATCAATCGCGTAACAGATTTATTGAGAGACAAAGCTCACACATGTCAGGTTGACATACCCGCTTGTTGCATAGACAATATAATATAGAAACACCTACATCACACCTCCGCACTTAAACTTCTAGTATATAACTAATACAGGAAGATACAAAACTAAACGTTACATTAACTAACACACTAACTAAACCTAATTATAACTAAACTTTTACCTTGTGTACTATACTATTAATAACAATATATTCTTACATCTAATCGAACTCAAATCCATATCTAACCGGTTTCTTGCGAATACGGATGGGACGGTTCACGGAATCCGGGACGGTCGCGGCCGTCGGCGATAATTTACTGCCGACTGGTGGTGACGATGGTGCCCTATGTGCCGCCGCAGGCTGCACCACGTAGTTGGCCGTATTTAGCCCAACCGTGGAGTAGATTACATGTAGACTTTTTAGGCCCATACCAGGGAAAAACGTTTTTCGTAATTATAGATTCCAGTACAAAGTGGATTGAAATTTTTGAAATGAATAAAACAAATGCTTCGGCTGTCATTAAAGTTATGAGGTCATTATTTGCGCGATTCGGTTTGCCTTTGGAAGTTGTATCCGACCAGGGCCCACCATTTACTAGTACGGAGTTAGGTGAATTCTTAAAATTTAACGGTATAAAGCAGTCGTATTCCCCAGTATATCATCCAGCTTCAAACGGGGCAGCAGAAAATGCCGTCAGATTATGTAAGCGAACAATAAAAAAGGCAGTCCGAGATGCAGTTGACATCGACACAGCCTTACAGACATACCTACTAGCGTATAGAAATAGTATTCAAAGCACTACAGGGGAAAGTCCCGCCATGCTGTTGCAACGTAGGCCGTTGCGTTCTCGGTTAGATCTTTTGCGCGCAGACCGCGCGCGTCAGGACCGGGTGGAAGGGGTACAGGGTCAGCAGTCGACGAGTTCGGGCACTGAACCATTGCAACACACCGTTGGTGATACGATATGGGCCAGGAACTACGGTAGCAAAGACAAGTGGTTAAAAGGAACAGTAGTAAACCAACAAGGTTCACGTAGGTACGTAGTAAACAGCGATGATGGTCGACTTCTCACACGGCATAGCGATCAAATTAGGCATAGAACTCGACGTTCAAGTTTAATGTACCCAGACGTTATGTCCGAGGGACAGGTCAGTGGGGATGTCGTTGAACCGCAACCGCAACAGCTGTCTCCAAGTATATCGGAGCCAAGGGTTCGGGAGGGGACGAGTAGGGGCGAAGTCGGGGGCGACGGTCCAGTAGTGAATGACGCGGTGGATACAGCAGTCACTAAGACCTCACCAACCCGTAGGGCACCATCGTCACCACTGAGGAATCTCTGGACACTGGGAACCCCGGGAAATCGGCTGCAGTAAAACCACATCAATCGCGTAACAGATTTATTGAGAGACAAAGCTCACACATGTCAGGTTGACATACCCGCTTGTTGCATAGACAATATAATATAGAAACACCTACATCACAAATCTATACTGGACTTAACTGACATGCTTAAAATTTAAATTATAATTCGTAATTATGCACTCATCATCATCTGCCTAGCCTTTTCCCAACTATGTTGGGGTCGGCTTCCAGTCGAACCGGATGCAGCTGAATATCAGTATTTTACATGGAGCGACTGCCTATCAGACCTCCACAACCCAGTAACTGGGTAATTCGATACTCTTGGTAAGACTGGTTGTCAGACTTTCTGGCTTCTGACCAACAGTAACGACTGTCAAAGATCTGCAAATGACAGCCGGGACCAACGGCTTTACGTGCTTTCCGCTCGCTATGGTAAATGGTCACCCATCCACAGACCAACCTCGGCAAGCGTGGCTTAACCCGGAAGATCGGTCTATGCGGCTGTAATTATTTAGCCACGAGCTCGTAATTATGCACTCAATAATGTAATAATAGTCCTGTTAACATGTACCAAATATTTGCACGCCTCACGTGGCAGAATATGTTTTTTTTTTTTTTTTTTTTTTAATTTAGCGATAGGCTTGCGTTTGACCACTATCTCGCCTGATGGTAAGCAATGATGTGGTCGACGCTAAAGCATGCTTGCCTAGAACTAAACTAGACTTAAATACCCCAAGGTTGTAACTATCAGGAAACACAGACTCCGGCAGGGAATCCCACTCCTTAGCTGTGCGAACAATGATGATAATATTTGTTTAAATCTGACCATGTAAAGTACCATATTCTGATAAATAAATGATTATGATTATTATATGTATGTCATGGATTTTCATTCCTGATTCCATCATTTAACTTTATATCTTTAACTTACTAAAAACTTGTGGTTCACTACTCTATAACGTTAAAATTAACTATAAAATAACGTTAAAAATAACTGCTAATCAAATAGTTAATTGACTATTCGGTTATCGGTGCCGCATCGAGCTCAAACAGACCGACACATCTTCAGTAAGTTATATAGGCATAGATATGACCGTAAAATAATTATGATAATGTTAGTAGAAATATATTCTTAGTATACGTTATGCCATAAAGTGGATGCAGTTTGTTGATCTAAAAAAAAGCTTGTTTAACCTTTTATAGGGCAGAAACGAAATTTATACAGCGCTTGCAACCACCCCACTAGTCTGACTTTAATGTCGATTATATCGAAACTATTGTAAAAATGATCACTTTTATGCTAAAAATGCATCGACCTTAAACGGTCACAGCGCACAAACGCGACCAGCACCATGAATTTAGCCAACACGATCGCCAGGAACGCCAAGTAAGGCTAAGCGTATGCTGAAACGCAGGTGACGCAGGTGCACGCAGCGCAGGACAGAGCAGATTTTGTAATGCATGAACGTACTAAGAGCTGCGTACGCTGCGGCGCAGACGCGTGCGACGCAGACATGCATCTGTCGTCTGTGCGTTGTAGTTGTAGTCCCGGCACAGATTTCTGCGCAACGTGTGCATGTCGACACGTGTTTTTTACCGCTAATTCGAATTTTATTGCAATGACAGTACATTTAATTGAATTACTGCGTTGTGAACCTTGTTTTTATGATACTAATCATCCAGATTATTAAAAAAAAACGTTCGTCAACCGCAACACGTCTATTCTTTGTACTAGTTAAAACTTGAATATGTCTTCGAGCTGCATCGTAGCATGCGGTCATGCTGCGTCACCTGCATCCTAGCATACGCTTAGCCTAATTGTGGTTTTATGCCAGGCATGTGCCTTATTGTAAAATCTGCCCTATATAGGGTTAAAATGGGTGCGATGATGCATAGCATCAAATCGTAGGATAAACATGGTTGGGGCCAGCTAAATATTGAGACACATGAAAATTTTACGCATCGTCTACACCTAAACACAAATTGTGATACAAATTGTGTACAGATCTTTTTTATTCATTTTTTTATCCAGGCTTTAGTGCACTTTTCGTGACTATGGAAGCCTCATTATGTAAAAGGTATTTTTAAAAGTCACTTTTAGTTACTTTCTTTAACACGCGATGAACATGATGTAAAACATATTTCAAACAAATGTTTGCAAAAAGTGTTTGAAAAAGATTTTTTATTTTGATTTACTCCATATTGTTAGCATCTAGTGTTACTAGGAGTTCTAGAAATTTTAGATGAATATAATTTAAGAAGAAGAAGAATAGATACGGAATAGAAATGCCAGTAGAGGATGCTCTAGATTCTAGAGCATCCTCTACTGGCATTTCTATTCCGTAGTGACTATAGGAAGGGCAGCAGCATCCTCTGAGTACTTTAACAACCATACTGTAATCGCCAACCCGCCTGCCAAGTGCGGCGATTATGGAAACCCCTCCCCCCCTAACATGGCTTGGGAGAGGCCTATGTCCAGCAGTGGACTTCTTTCGGCTGAATAATGATGATAAACTAGCTGCGGTATAATTCGAAACACAACAAAAGCGTCTTGTTACCCTATACATAGTATAGTAGGTACTTACAACATCGTATAATAACTTTTATTCATTCGTTAAGAAGTTTTTAATGAGCACCTCAACCGCCATTAAAATACACGGTCGAGGTATTCATCATAATATATTCAGAAAAGGAAAAAAAAACTTTGCATCCTTCAAAATGTTGACTAACTCGTAAACATGCTTAGGAAGGTCTATCTATACCTATGTATTTTATGTTTATAAAAATGAATCCCTATTTACCTTGGTCACGGCATCACGCGTGAGCGGCTGAACCGATTTCGCAATTTTTTTTGTTGTGTTCGTAATGTTCAGGAAAAGTTTCTTATGAAAGATTTAGATATTTAAAAAAAAAACGAAATTATCTCAGTATGTCCATATTCTTCATTTGTTTACCGCATGCATGAAAATTGTTATAACTTTTTGTTACCTACTATTTTCATTTTGTTTCTGAAGGTAGGTAGTAGGTAAGTAGAAGGTAGGTAGTAAGTAGGAAAAAGTCCATTGCAACGCACGGGTACAGCTAGTTTTCATATAAAATTAGACAAATATGACCCATTTTAGGAAGAAACATAACATCATAATATCACGCCTGTATTCCCTTATAGGTTGGGCAGAGGTGTACGTCCTCAGTTCGCCGGGTATAAATCAAAGTTGCGAAGTTCATTACCGCGATGTACGTTATCGCGAAAGTTTAAAATCAATACAATAATAAAATATAAGATATTCGTATTGGTGGGCCACTTTTGTCTAATCCCTACTATAATAACTATATATGCGAAAGTAACTCTGTCTGTCTGTTACGCTTTCACGCCTAAACCGCTAAACCGATTTTGATGAAACTTGGTACAGAGAGTCTGGAACCCGAAGAAGGATATAGACTACTTTTATCCCGAAAACCGCGAAATATCTACGCGATAAACGATATCCATGCGGGCGAAGCTGCCGGCGACCAATAGTAAGTACTATACATAAAATTTCTTTAAAAATAAAAGAAAAACCGATAGTATGGTAATTATTTTACTCTTTTTGAAGTCGGTTTTTCTTTTATTTTTAAAGTAATTCAATTTTTCTATTTTAAGTGGCATAAACAATACATAAACATACAATTACAGCAATCGCGGGTAATTTGCTGTTATCCATTGAAGAGTTCTAATCTCAATCCTCCGAGGGTCTTCATCAGATCTTTACCAAATTTAAATGGGACCACGGAAGTATACCCTTTCAAACAAAAGAAGTATTTTCCAAATCGGTCAAGGCGTCTTTGAGTAATCGGAGAACATACAAAAAAATAGATTCCGACGAATGGAGAACCTCTTCCCTTTTTTGATGTCGCTTAAAAATGGAGTAGGTATAGTAACGTATGCTAAAGATGTTTCCTTTCACTATCATGATTTTAAACAGTCAAACTATTTAAAACTATCGATAAAATATTCAAGAGAATACTTAAATATATTATTAAAAACGTTTAAGTTCCTAATGTATAGGCTAATATACATTTCAACAGTTCATTATTAATAAATTAATAGTTATAGCTATTTATTTAAAACGCCATATTGTTTGTAGTTTATGTTTAAAATGGCGTGGACGTTGGTATTTTTGGATTAAAAATTTAAATTATGCCTGTTTTTTATTTACATAAAATTAGTAAAAATATCTACGTTGCCATAAATAGCTTCTCGAGTTTGTATGGGAAAATTACAATTGTGTTTTTTTTCTTATTGCCAAAAGTCGTAAAACAGTCATATTAAACAAGGTTAGTCAGAAAGGGCGTACTAATCCGAAAGGGTGTTAAACTACCCGTAGTAATGAATAACTTTTGTTCAATAACTTTCCCCAAAAGTCAATAGTTTAAGAAAAATAGCTGTTCAACAATTACATAAAAATACGCTAAAATCTATCTATCCTCAGCTATGATCAGCTGTGTACATTTTAGGTCCCAAATATGACCTAAAATGTAAACACAGCAATGTAGTCACGAATTAGAAGCAGAGATGAAAACTTTTTGATAAAACTTATGAGAAAAAAATAATTTTACATGGAATTAAAAATTGGCGAATTTTGAAATTTTAGCATTTCGTTTAAAACCTTCATCAGTGAACTTTAAGTGGCCTGCGGATTAGTACCTACCCCCTTTTCGACTAAACTTGTATGGTTTGTTTTCACGAGTTTGTTCACAAATTTTAATAAAATATGAGGATATTTTATTAAACTTTGAAATTTGATTTGAATTTGAAGGGGTGTTTTCACTCAGTGCTAGATACAATCTCTTCCTACGCACAGACTTATACATTTTCATCTCCTTTCATCAGTCATCATGGTGTGTGTAGACTGCCAGCCTGCACCAGATCATCGAGTTGGACTCAGGTCTAAAGCCTTCTCATTCTGAGAAGAGTCCTTGCCCAGTAGTGCGACAGTAATGGGCTGATTGTGGAGAATGCTATTGCCCATTCTTGTGGCATAATCTCTAAGCCGCCTTTTACAATACCCACGGGGGTACATAGAGGGTGCTATTCTTTGCTAGGAACATACTTACTCCATACTCTCAAGGCTTGTATTAATAATTACCCTCCCTCATCCTGGCGGCTTGGGAGTAACATCCCAAGTGGAACTGTCAAAATGTAAATGTCATGGGAATTTCATTCGTTCGACTCAGGACTTTATATTATTTGTAGTACTTTACAATGGGTCTCATGAGAAGGCTCTAGGTCACCCAAAGGGCAATGGCTATCCATTGCCCTTTGGGTTATACTTGAAGTTTCCCTACGTGATCATAACAGAAATGATGAGATCCGCATGAGAATCAAGGTAACCGACATAGCTCGAAGAATTGCCAAACTTAAGTGGCAGTGGGCGGGCCACATTGCGTGCAGAACGGATGGCCGACGGGGCCGAAAGGTTCTGGAGTGGCAGCCGCGTGCCACAAGGCGCAGCGTGGGTAGGCCTCCCACAAGGTGGACCGATGACCTGATGAAAGTCGCAAGAATCCGCTGGATGCGAGAAACACAGGATCGGTCGATGTGACGATGATTGGAGGAGGCCTATGTCCAGCAGTGGGTGACTTTCGGCTGAATAAATGAATGAACACATCGCACACCTAGATCTAAACAGAGACAACTCAAAAAAAAAACATTTTTCAGGTGATGAAAAAAACGTATTCTGCATGATTTCCTATCCTGTGTTTATTCGCACGCCGAAATTAAAGGCAGAATATGAGAACAATTTTATACATTTTACCAACCTTCTGTATCTTATTTATGCAAATAAATGATTTTGATTTGATTTTAGATCTAGGTGTGCGATATTATTTCTATACCATTTTTTTTATCATTTGTCTTCGTTTCAAGTGTAATTAAAACGACATTTAAGACGCAGTTCTCAAATGAGAGCTAGTTATCTCTAGATTTATACATTAGGCACTCAAGATTGTTTCCTCAACTAAAACTTTTAGTTGGTTTTCAAAGTATTTTTCCTTCGCGAAATTCTTCTTTAACTGTTTTCACTTAAAGTTGGTCGAAACAACTTTAATGTAATTAATATTGTGTGGTCCGCGGCAGTTTCTTTTAAAACATTTTTCTGCGGGAATAGTTTGGAGTTTGAACATTCTTTGATTTCGACAGTTGATTTTAGGACTCCTATTACATTATTCATTGGGTAATGCATCAGTACTTTTATATTTTTGACATGGTTTTGTAGGGTCAAGACGAAAACTATATGGAATACAGACAAATGGTCAAACTGCCGTCAGACCTCCGCAACCCAATTAGGTACTTCTTCTCTGGTGTCAGCACGAGCCATACAAAAATAGTTCATCATCATCTGCCTAGCCCTTTCCCAGCTATGTTGGGGTCGGCTTCCAGTCGAACCGGATGCAGCTGAATATCAGTATTTTACATGGAGCGACTGCCTATCAGACCTCCACAACCCAGTAACTGGGTAATACGATACTCTTTGGTAAGACTGGTTGTCAGACTTTCTGGCTTCTGACCAACAGTAACGACTGTCAAAGATCTACAAATGACAGCCGGGACCAACGGCTTTACGTGCTTTCCGAGGCACGGAGGAAACTCGCTATGGTAAATGGTCACCCATCCACAGTCCAACCTCGGCAAGCGTGGCTTAACCCGGAAGATCGGTCTATGCGGCTGTAATTATTTAGCCACGAGCTCCTCATACAAAAATAGTTCATACTGTGGTGAAAAGATTAGCCAATCAGCAAGGTTGGTAGCGGGGCTGCCAGGGTGCGCCGGACGTAGGTACTGAAGTATCGTCACTCGTGGATGCTCTCTTCATTCACCCCTACTGGTACCGGGTAATGCCAATATCCTAAGGTCAGACCGATTGTCAAACTTTCGACTAACTCGTTGGTAGTGATCGCAAGCGCGACTGAGGTCCTGGGTTCGATCCCCAGGTAGAAGAAAGAATTTGGATTTTTCCGTGAGGAATTTCTCAGTAGTATGGGCCCGGTTGATGGCCATAGGATTGCCCCCTATTACATGGGACTTAAACATAACTGCGAAATCAGGGTGTACTATACACCCCTGCTCAACCCCTCGGAGCACAAGCGTGATGTTATTGTATTTTATATTTTTTTTTATAGTTGGCTACTTTCAAATAATATCTCGAAAATGATTCACTTTTGCATAAAGCAGTTCTCATTGTCCAATGACGACATAGAATTGATCATTGTATACACAGCCTATTACAATCAAAACTGGACCATCCCGTTCTATGGTCATGTACCACATACCAAACACATCGACACAATTATTCCCATACGTTCGTTAACCCTAAAATGCCGGCGTCATTCTCACCCAAATCACTTGATCACGACTAAGACTCCGATCAGAAAAAAAAACAAAACTCTAAGACAGCAGGAAACGGTTGACACCATAGACACGGGTCTAAATTGACAGATTATAAGGATTAATGTTGACTAGTCTATGCCGCGGCGCTACTTGCATTTTGTTATCAGTTTTTTTTCGTGAGAATCGAAGAAGTGTTGAGAAAAATGGTGGCTTTTTTTGTGGGTGAAATTGATGTGTTGTCGATATTTTTTTATGATAAAAGGGTGCTTATAAAGAACTGTTAGAACTTCGATTCACCATTCTTTTTTTTTAATCACCATTTTTACTGTTAGGTGTTGTGGTAGGCAGCTGTTAGGTAATAAGTTGTTGATTGATTTCACTATAAATGTAGGCTTAAACACAATTTAAATTTGCCTATAATGTCGATCATTTACAAACTCGTATGGTCCGGATACATGCTTAATTATTTGCACAAGTAAGTAATTTGCGCACGTTGAGAAGGCAAAAACTTTGCGCAATCGGTTTTGTTATCACCGAAAATACAGTATGCTCAAATATTTGCACAAACTTGCATGCAAGTCGCTACGTAGTAAATAAGGGTTGGCATTACACAGTATTTTTTTGTGAATGAAAGTAAAGTATTTTTTGCAAAGAGTACAAACTCAAAGCAATATCACATACTATTTATACAAAATTAAATAATTTGTAATAATCAAGTGAGTTTATAGTTGAAGGTACAAAGTCCGAGACGGGCTGCAGACCACAAACTGCAAAAGTGGTATCGCTTGCGGTGCGATCTGCGGCTGCGGTCTGCGGTTGCAGTTTTGCAGTCGCTGTCGGAATAGCACCCTTAAAGTGCACACCTTAAAGGCGCTATTTCGATGGCGACTTGCGGTCTGCGGTTGCAGTCTGTAGTTTGCAGCCCGTCTCGGACTTGTACCTTTAGGTTAAAACGAACTTTTTTTATGCAGTTAGGTACGACAAAACTGAATAATTACAGTTTGTTTCGACCTAACCACTAAATATTAATGAACCCAAAATGTCTTAGAATGTTGCCAAAGTTCAGATTAAAAACCGGATTGGAACTAAGTTTTTTTTTTCAGGACATTTAATCTACTGTCTGTCTTTTTACCAACTACTTTGGGATCAGCTTCAAGTCTAACCAGATGCGGCTGAATACCAGTATTTTACACGGAGCGACTGCCATCAGACCTCCACAACCCAGTTACTGGGCAATGCCGATATCCTAAGGCTAGACCGGTTGTCAGACTTTCGGGCTTCTGACTACCCATAACGACTGTCATAGGTATTCTTATGATACCCGGAACCGACGGTTTAACGTGCTCGCCAAGGCACGGAGGGGTCTCGATGTGTAACGCACGGTCTCCCATCCACGGACTGACCGCGGCGAGCACAGCTTAACTCCGCCCCTTCCTAGCTAGCTAGCTTAGGCTCAGCCCCTCAAGTTGATGTTTAAGCTACATGGTGTAATGTAGCAAACGGCCGTAGGATCTCCAGAGCACGTCTGCTACACTAGTTATAAAGAATGGTGAAGCACTAATGCACACACATAACAATAGTAAAAAGCTTATAGAATAAGAGGCAAGTCAGCTTTGCGTCCCTTGGGATAGTCAGCGAATTCCTTCTTGTAGTTTCGATGTTCGCCGATGGCCCACACAGCCATTTGGTAGAAACCGGCAGCAGCAATCAGACCGGCTGGAGCGCATTTAGTCATGACGGTAGAAAATAGCCAGGATCCGATCTCGTAAGTGTAGTTAGGGCAGGAGGTGTCTCACTTTGGTACCAGGGGGCGCAGCTTCTTTAATAAAATGTAGAGGCTCAGGTTGTCCAGCTCATACTGATAGATCCTCCGAGTCCCACATAAAAACAGGTGTTGCTTGGAGCAGTGTATAGGGAATCGTTGATCATAAAATGTAAACAACCAATAGGTTTGAATATTATATTTTAGTACACAGAAAATAATAAAATTATAAAGCACTCATCAAAATTACTTCCATGTCCAATATTAAAACCAAGTCCAATTTCGAATCTCATACATAAACCATAGTGGCCTGTGATGAAAAAAGTATAATAAAAATAGCATGAAGGTGAAATGACGATGATTATGAAAAAGGTGGTGCTACAATGGTACAATAGTTTTTGATCGCCAAACTGCTAATACAATTTGTAGAGGAACCTATAGCAGTTCTGCTTACCATGATCTATGCAAACAGCGTAATATTCCTCCTCATTACATTCCACCAGTTCTTGGCAACGTGCGACACAAACAAGCTAACACAAAGTACTCTTTGTTTTGTTTTAATGGGATAACTTTTGATCGTATCCTCTCAATTTTCAATTCGTTTTTATGTGGTTTTCTGAACTTCTGTTTAGGGTACATATAAATTTCAGTCACGAGCTTTACATGAACTAGAGGAAGTATATTATGGGCTAAGTTTTAGGTATTAGCTTTAGCTTTATTTTGTATCTGTTCTAGGCATTGAAGATTACTATTTACTAGCCGTATCGTTCATCGCTTTTTAAGACTCGCTGGCCTGACTGGCCTGGCTGGACTAAGGGGAATTCCGTCTTCCAACTACTCGTACTGTATGTGTCTGCCCATCTTTTAACAAGGTTTTATTATACTTAAACTACATATACAAGGTGTAACATAAATAACGCACAACCTATTAACGGGTCACTGTACTCATCATTATGAACAACTTTTACTATGGGACCAAACCAGGAATCTCGAAAAAAAAATCAGCTGTTCCCTACATTTTGAAAAGTTATGCGAACATAAATGTAGGGAACAGCTGTTTTTTTTCGCGATTTCATGTTTGGTCCC
Source organism: Amphipyra tragopoginis (assembly GCA_905220435.1). Lineage (NCBI taxonomy): Eukaryota > Metazoa > Arthropoda > Insecta > Lepidoptera > Noctuidae > Amphipyra > Amphipyra tragopoginis. The sequence continues at coordinate 6,028,600 of HG992016.1, forward strand.
ACAGTAAAAGTTGTTCATAATGATGAGTACAGTGACTCCTTGGGCCAGCGCCCTTCGCCCTGGGGTGGCGAAGGATTATGCCGGACTCTTACCGGTTAAAAACCTACGGTGTTCTACTCCTGACCTATGGCTGGGGTCATCGGATTCGCAGCTGCATGCATCACAACCCCGAATGTCACGCAAACTAGGTCAACTTACGTTATGTATTTAACTCCATATCGGTCGGGAACCACATGGACAAGGCTTAACAATCAATGGTTCGTTATGTCAGTCTAATCCTACAGGGACTTTGTTGACGTAAGTCTAGAATTAACCCCTAGAATCTAGACGTATTTGTACTTAATCTGATTCAAAATCAATGTAGGGTTTTGTTAATTTTATTCTCTTGAGAAGTGCCTCTTGATTGTAGCCAGGTGGTATTAGTAAGTGGTCAATCAGACTGCACTAGCGGGCGCGGGCGCTCGGGTCTTGGCGTCTGCGTGTTCACAGTAGTGCCGAACGAGCTGTCGTACGACGCTTCGGCGGGTGAATCAAAATTGTTTAGAACCACACACGCAGTCACCTAACAGACGATATATGACTGTGAAAGATACGAGCGGACTGAGCCATTAGAAACACCCGCGCCACCACGCCCGCGCCCGCCTCATGCAGGCGCGCGACTCGCGGGCGCACTGTGAATGCAACTGGCGTCTACATACATTTGATTTACACGCGCCCCCGCTAGCACCCACGCCCGCCTCCACTCTGAAATACAGCTAAGGCTTAGCTGGAAGTTTGGAGTGAAGGTAGTCTTTGGCTGAAGATTAAGATAGGATATAATATCGAACAGCACTGCGCTAGCTGCGATCAGTCAGAGGATCAGTGACCGTTCGGTACATGGAGACCCCTTCGTGGCTTGAAAAGCACGTTAAACTGTCGGTCCCGGGTGTCACACGAATACCTATGACAGTTGTTACGGGTAGTCAGGAGTCTAAAAGTCTGACAACCTGTGTAAACTTAGAATATCGGCATTGCCCAGTAACTGGGTTGCAGAGATCTGTTGGCAGTCGCTCCGTGTAAAATTCTGGTATTCAGCCGCATCTGGTTAGACGGAAGCTGACCCCAATATAATGATATCAGCCTGTAACTGTCCTACTCCAGGGCAAAGGCCTCTTCTTATACCGAGCACGAAGAACTATTGATCACCACGCTTGCTCACTGCGAGTTGGCGATATCAGACCATTAAGACCAGATTTCCTCACGATGTTTTCTTTCATCGGATATCAGTGGTGTTTTAGATTAACTTAGAGATGAAGAAAGATAGAAGAAAATGAAGAGATGCAATATTGCCATTATTGCCTCGTCTGGCAAATAGATTAGTAAAGCGCAGTTCAGACTATGCTATAATATTAACATATAGCAAATATTTTATAGCGCAACGATATCGCTAAGCATACATTTCATATGGACACGTTCACACAAGTCTATGCTATAAAGTATTGGCTTGCGGTACGCGATAAACTTGAAAGATTCTCAAAGCTATATCGTACGAATCTCCGGTCCTCGCCCCGCCTCACTTCTGTCCCGTCCGTCGCCCGACGGATTACCGTCAAATAACTTGCTATACATAGTAAACCGGCTTGCGATATAGCGAATAGTGAGAACGCCATGCTATGTAGTATTTATTAGCTTGTGACGCAATATGCTTTACTATATACCGAAATAGTATAGCGTAGTCTGAATTCCGCTTAATCGCAGTAAATTTTTATTAGTGCAAAGAAAGTAGCTGGCACACATCTATTGTTTTTTTTTCTTCTAATTAGTTTTAACCTAAAACCTAAAAATTACTTGTAGCTATGCAAACCTACTTTATTTCAATGTAGCTTCAAACTCTGCCTATCTCACAACATATATAGCGTTAATATAAACAAGTTGTAACACCGACGTAACTCACGATAAAGCTTTCAAAGCTGCTATTAAAAGAAACATTGTCTTACAAACAGATGAGAACTGTTTCCATTATTGTTGAAGATACGATACTTGAGTTTATTAGTTTAGTTTAAGGGGCTGGTGGTTAATTTTAATACTGATATCATATAATTTGCAAGGTTAAGCAGCGCTTGCCGCGGTCAGACCTTGGATGGGTGACCATTCAATACACATCAAGACTACTTCCATGTCTTGGAGAGCACGTTAAACCGTCGGTCCGGGATGTCATACTAATGACAGTCGTTACGGGTAGTCAGAAGCCCGAAAGTTTGACAATCGATCTAACTGGGGATATCGGCGTTGCCCAGTAACTGGGTTGCGAAGGTCTGATGGCAGTCGATCCGTGTAAAATACTGGTATTTAGCCGCGGAAGCTAGTCCCAACATAGTTGGAAGGGCTAGGAGGAAGATTCTTATTAAAATGTATTCGTTTCCTGCTTCGTGCTTAGCCTACATTTAATTTTTAATCTCGTACTACTCTAATCTTCCTCACTCCTTGAAAACACAAACACAGGACACTCAAAATCATCAAATTCTGTTCATAATGCGCACGGCAAAAGAGTGGAACTCACTACCTGCGTCTGTGTTCCTGAACGCTTACAACCCGAATTTCTTCAAAGAGTGAACCTATCACCTATCAAGCCTATATATAGAATAGAATACTTAATTGTACACCAAAATTGTAACACAGCTCTTATACAATATCATATATTGAAGGGTACAATGGCGGTCTTATCGCTGATAGCGATATCTACCAGACAACCTTTGGATGAATAAGAAGACAATGAATAAGATAGAGGGGGTTGTCCGTGGTGTACTGCTGCACCTCTCGCTCCCGGCCGTGGTTCTGTCCATGGTCGGGGGCGAGAGTGCGTGGGAAGAAGTCGCCTCCTTCTGCGAGGAGGTGATGGTGACCAAAGAGGGAGCGGAGAGGGAGAGAGAGGCAGCTGCTACTCTCCCTTCCCACGCCAGACGCACCGGGCGCCAGAGGGCGCGCGACGATCTCCGGCCACCGTAGTGTGTGGCCTGCGGGCAGCGGGTTAGGGGACCCGTCGCCCGACCAGTAACAGGCCCGAGAAGGCGGCGCGCAGTGTTCCGTGCGCGCCTCTCAGGAGGACGTGGGGCAAGGCCCCACAGAAGGAGAGGTCCGCCAGGGGCTGGCGGACCGAGGCCTGCCGGGGTTGCGGTGCATGCAGCTGCGAATCCCGCGACCCCGGAGAGGGTCAGAAGAAGCAACACCGTGGGTTTTTGGCAGGTAAGAGTCCGGCATACCCCTTCGCCTTCCCCGGGCGAAGGGCACCCATGAGGATTTTCCCGAGAAAAAAAAAAAAATACAGAAATTTGGTGTACTGCTGCAAAATACATACTACCCACAATAATATAATACTTACATACAAAAATTATACATATATATTGTATATATACATAATTATGTGATAAGGAAAAACAAGAAAAAACAAAATATATACATAGGCTTCTTTTTGGTAAGTTCGCTCCATCGTAGCCTTTGTCTCTGTCATGACCTTGACCAGAGTCAAAAGCAAATCCATCTCAAATTTAAAAAAAAAAAAACAAAATCGTACGTCAACGAAAACGCACACCATCTTAAAACGAACTAATCGCTCCAGCCGGCGTGAAACATTGCGGCGTTTTTGATGCACGATTCAGGGCACTAGAGGATTATAGTACGTATCATAAGCTGATCATATGAGCGGGTGATTTAGAGGTATGGGTATAGAATTTCAATAGTTTAGAGTGTCTTTACATATTAAACGGTTACTCAGCTCCTTGGTTGTCAAAGGTACCGTTAGTTATGCACCATAAACTATTATTTCAATTTGCATCAAATATATTATTAAATTGGAGTGCAGTATTCTATGCGTCAAAAGAACAGACAAAACATGAAACACCATACTGTGCTTCAAAATAGGTATAATAGACATAGGCAAAAAGGCTGCACGGCTCAAGCGCAGTTCAGACTACGCTATACTATTTCGCTTTATAGTAAAGCATAATTATTGCATCATGAGCTATAGCTATATAGCACGACGTTCACACTATACACTATATCGCAAGCTGGTCTACTATGTATAGCAAGTTATATGACGGTGATCCGTCGGGCCACAGACGGGGTAGAAGTGAGGCGGGGTGGGGACCGGAGAATCGTACGATATCGCTCTGAGAATCCATGGCAATACTTTATTAGAACGAAGTCTGAACTGCGTTTCAAACGGGATTGGGTGGGTCACGTCAGCCGCATGCATAATGACAGCTGGGCAAGAGTCTCCTGTCCACTCAATGGATGCTTGAAGATACACTGCGCCGCCGAGGTCGGCCTAGAGAGAGTGAAAAATAGGCTACCCTCTCTCTGTTTGTAGGTATCATAAAAGTAAACTAAGAGATAATTATAAAGAGGTTTGCTGTATCTTTGCTGTTCTTAAGTGCAAACAACAGTACACTGCACTGTAATCACCAATCATTACCTAAATCACTAATAAACGGAACCCTAGGAATAACTAACGGCTAGAAGCAGAATCGCTCCCAACCTTGATGTCTGGCTGATCTTTCCGGCTAACAAAACGAACTTAACTTGATCGCCTTTGGCCCTTGTCGCACCTGATGGTAAGCGCATACAGGGTCTAATATGGAGCACAGGAATCCAAGTACCAAAGATATAGAGGGTCTCCACTATACCCCTCTGGCTCTCACATACACACGACGGAACACAGTAAACTGCTTGGCTTTAATGTGAGGTGCATTAAAAAGCCTCAACGAGTGACGACACGTAAGTACGTCCAGCGCACCCTGGGCAGTCAGCCACGCTACCAACCTTGTTGCCTAGCTGAATCTTTTCCAACTTATGCCAACAAGAGAGAAAGACATTCAATTCCAGCTTAAATGTATCAATCATTCAATTTATACGTATCCATGTTTAGATGTAAACAAATATCTACATAAACTCTACATAGAGCATCTCTACATGTACTTACACGTTGAGGCAACACTCAGTAACTCTATCCACGTATACGGCGTTACCAATCAGTATCAGGGCTGTCACTAGTAATTGGTATTCATCTTGTCGTCACCCATTAGCAGCCCTCGTTACTTGAGTACCATAGACAAGATAGGTACAGAATATCCACTCGGTACAATTCGTGATTAGTTACGATTTACTCACGTGCATTTTTCGTGATTGCCCGACCCAAACTCGAATCGGAGACCGTGTAGAAACCGGTTATCATGGTATGGGCATGTGATGCGGAGGAATGAGGAACATGTCGTGAGGAAAGTTTTGAGTATGAATGTGGATGGTTATAAGAGTAGAGGTAACAAAGAAACGATGGATGGACAATGTAAACGATGATTTGACTAGAAAGAGGGTGACTACTGAGATATAATAATATAGAAGAAAAATAAATGCTACGCCGACCCCAAATCAGTTGGAATAATTTGATTTTTGCAGAATAACCAACACTGTTCCGAAGTGAGACGAGCGAATTGTAGCGAGCGATGTCGAATGGTGGCATGGCACACCGAATTAACCGTATGGCGCTCGCCAGCATTCTGCCAGCTAGGCGAGCGACAACGAGCAATGGCGAGGCTAGACAAATGGGCTGTCTATACGTTACGAGAGAGGTATGACCAACATGTATTGCCGACTTAAAGTACAGTTCCATATTCGCGGCACCGCACCGCGTTCGGTGTTCATTATCTCTAAAATGCACACATAATTCGGCAGCTGCGGGATCGCATCGCACCGCATTTGGTGTGTGGAGTTAAATATGTAGAAATAAAATCAAGGCCCTGAATACACCATTCTACGTTGTTCTACGTAGTTGCACAAAAGCATACTACTTCCAACCAAATGTTATGTAGGAGCCAGCAATTAGCACGTTTACGAATTTACCTTGTTAAAAATATATTAAAATAAACGAGCATTCTACCAACATGCATGTTTTTTTAATAGCATGTGTATCTAGATCTAAATGGTTCTGACGTAGCTTAGTAAGCGAAACGCAAGCATTGTTATGGGTTATTAAATGGTTAATTTTTTTATTTTGTTAAATTTTTTGTCGATGCTTCATAGTGACATTTCGTGACTATGAAAGATTCGTTACTATACAAGGTTAGTCAGAAAGGGGGTACTAATCCGAAAGGGTGTTGAAGTACACATAATAATGAATAACTTTTGTTCTACAACTTTTTCCAAAAGTCAATAGTTTAAGAGAAACAATAGTTCAAAAATCTCAAAAAAATAATCTCTAAAATCTATCTATCCCCAGTTATGATCAGCTGCGTTTACATTTTAGGTCATATTTGGGGTCATGAATTAGAAGAACCATTTTCTGAATTTGTAACTAAAGCAGGGATGAAGAATTTTTGAAAAAACTAAAATAAAAATCAATTTATTTGGAAAAAAATATATCGAATTTTGAAATTTTAACACTTGCTTTCAAACAGTCATCAGCGATACTATAAGTGGGCTTCGGATTAGTACCCCCTTTCCGACTAACCTTGTATACTTCCTAATTTGTCGATATCAGGGAACCGCTATACAATAGAGTTTTTGACAAAAAATATTTTATTACAAATCTCGAAACTATTACAAAAAAAATTAAGCAACAGTGAAAAAATCAGTGAAATATTTAATAAAATTCCCAAGTTATAAATAATTTACATTGTTCACGAGACAGAGATAACACTGCTTAAAAATGACGTCAATACATTAAAAACTTCATAATGACTTGAAAATATTCTGTACAATATCCATTTCGTGTGACAAGGACAGAAAATGCCTCATCAACAAACTTCGAAAATGTGTATCTCCTCAATTTTTTTATCGATTTAATTAATTTTTGCACGAGTGTTCTTTTTATACTTTCTTTAAAATTAATACGAATTTTTAGTACATTTTTAATAGTAGTCAAATATCCTATTCTACCGGCACGGCATCCCACAACAGAGGAATCAATGTAACTCTTAATAAAAATCCTCCAGTCCTAATTTCGTATCGCATACTCTCGTGGCTATTACCGACTGCGGTAGTTTGATACTATTTAATTTTGCCTACGCTTACCGAAATGACTATTTTTCTTCTATCTTTTTTATTCCGTGTTTTTAGTTACATTTCAAGTGTTATTAGCCTTCTGCACTTTTTTGTACTGTGGCGCACGTAATATGAAGGCAAGCGCGTCTAATTTAGATGTTATTCAGTTTTAGGTAACGTCATAGGATTAATTATGTTCGTACATAGTTTTGAGTATCGGAGCTTGATTATGTTGTGGGGTAAGCAGTGTTTGTGGTATCGAGGATATGTACTGAATATCTTTGAGGCATTGAAGCGTTCGCTACACAAAGAGCGGAGCGCGCGCGGGGCGCATCGTCAGCGGACCCGCGTAAGTTGTATTAAAGGGATGACTATGAAGCATGTCATACCAAATGAGAGCACGGGACATTGACAGGCCCGCGTGCGTTGTATCCACAGGATTACTATGAAGCATGTTACATCAAATTGGAGCGCGGGCCCATGCGAGTTGTATTCAAGGGGTTATTATGAAGCAGGTCACAACAAATGGAAGCGCGGGTCGTGATCGTGAGCGGGGCGTGTCATCGGCGGGCCCGCGTGAGTTGTATTCAAGGGATTGCTACAAAGCAGTCGCTGCATGTAGCCGGGCCTTTAGTCTTAGAACACTTTCAGAAATATCCTATAAAAGATACTTCTAGATAGATACGGTTTAAAATCACTTTATTTCTCAAGATTACAATCACTTCGAGCAGAAATAAACAATATTCATCAGTTACAATTCACAGAGTGCGTAAAAAGGTATACAAAAATATAATACAAAATATTTCCGATTAAGTATGTAGGATTGTGGGTAGATTTCAATAAGTTTGTTTTGTCGATTTATATTTATGTGGTTGAGCAGATGTAAGGGACAGTTTACGTGATGCCAAAATTGTGAAATAGTATTATTATTTTATAGTAATGGCTTTGAACATGTGCTTTTTAACAATCTTTTATTACTTGTTATTGTTTTTGCGTCTTTTATATAATTTGGTAATGAGTTGTAAATCCGTGCTCCTTGATATAAAATACACTTTTTTGAGTAATTAGTTCTAGAGTTCTATAGTCGGATATTATGTGCCCGATGACTCTGTTATTCCTATTTCTAACTAGATTAATTTTGATTTCATCTTTCACAATGAAGCTTTGTTCGCTAAACTTGACGGGCACACTGCCGAGCTCTCATAGAAATGATAACAACGTAATCAGTGGTACTCTATCAAATACATAAGTGCCGACGTCAGGTGTAATAGTATTAACGTAATAGTTTCACTTACCGATCGATTTGAATCGAGATGAGTGGGATCGGGATACTTGTGCGTCAGCTTGAAGTACCCTTGGCATGATTAGTCATTATTGTTTTATTTTAATGACGAGGCAGTATGGTGGTACTTGAAAGCTTCGAGTATTTTAAAGTGGTGGACTTTGTTTAGTACTAAATGTCTTATCAATCAGACATCGGAATAGGTAGCCAAAACAAAACCCCGGAATAATTATAATGACGTTTTAATCCCGGGATTTAAAAATCACGAATTATTTGTAATAATATGAAACCCTAAAAAATTGTATATGATTTTTCAAATCAATAATTTGTGACTATAAATAAAGACCAATAAATAATTCGTGATTTTTAACTCCGGGATTAAAACGTCATTATAATTATTCCGGGATTTTAGAGGAGGTATTATCCACTCTATGCTACTTCCTTCCTCGAAGTTTAGGTAAATATCGACGCTTGAAAGGTAAAAATTACCAAGCGACATGTTGGCGAATTTACACTAGAGCATTTTCAAGTTTTTTTTTTGGAAAAATAAATAAAAAAATCGCCTAATTAGTCATAACTACTTGATTCCAACGAATATTAAGTGCAATTTAAAGGTTTATAATAAACAGGCATTTAAAGATTTACGAACTTAAATAAAACTTTAAAATGCTCTAGTGTAAAGTTGCCAATATGTCGCTTGGTGATTTTTGCCTTTCAAGCGTCGATATTTACCTAAACTTCGAGGAAGGAATTAGCATAGAGTGGATAATACCTCCTCTAAAATCCCGGAATAATTATAATGACGTTTTAATCCCGGGGTTAAAAATCACGAATTATTTATTGGACTTTATTTATAGTCACAAATTATTGATTTGAAAAATCATATAACATTTTTTAGGGTTCCATATAACAAATAATTCGTGATTTTTAATCCCGGGATTAAAATGTCATTATAATTATTCCGGGATTTTAGAGGAGGTATTATCTACTCTATGTTACTTACTTCTTCGAAGTTTAGGTAAATATACTCTACCTATTCCGATCTCTGATGATCATAGACTTATGAGTTCTCTTCTCTCGTGTTGGGACGAGGTAGGTATATGAGAAGCTTGTGCCATGGTGAAAAAAATAGCCACTCAGCAAGGTTGGTTGCGGGGCTGACTGCTCAGGTTGCGCAGTTTAAGGATAAGACCGACGCAAAAAGTCTATGTTTAAAAACCTTTTCTTTCCATATCTCGTCATCTGCCTAGCCTTTTCCCAACTATGTTGGGGTCGGCTTCCAGTCGAACCGGATGCAGCTGAATATCAGTATTTTACATGGAGCGACTAACTATCAGACCTCCACAACCCAGTAACTGGGTAATATGATACTCTTGGTAAGACTGGTTGTCAGACTTTCTGGCTTCTGACCAACAGTAACGACTGTCAAAGATCTACAAATGATAGCCGGGACCAACGGCTTTACGTGCTTTCCGAGGCACGGAGGAAACTCGATATGGTAAATGGTCACTCATCCACAGACCAACCTCGGCAAGCGTGGCTTAACCCGGAAGATCGTAATTTTTCTATCTATGATAGAAAAAATATTAAAAAAAGTAATAATCTTGTATAAATCTTGTAAGATCATTCTTTGTCTAGTGAAAATGTTGATTAGTTTTTACAAGCGACCCGCCCCGGCTTCGCACGTGTACGTTTTATAGCTTAAAACCTTCGTCTTGAATCACTCTATCTATTAAAAAAAAACCGCATTTAAATCCGTTGCGTAGTTTTATAGATCTAGGCATACATAGGGACAGACAGACAGCGGGAAGCGATTTTGTTTTATACTGTGTAGTGATTTAAATCAATAAACGAAGCTGTTAAAAAAAATTGCAAGCACCGTTTTTAACCTATCTATTTGAATTCTCTATTTGAATTCTCTGCTAATTTAATGTGATTTCAAAAGTTAGACAAAAAACACAAGAAGATTAGGTCCCAAAATAATCACGTTCGTTTAGTTTTGCGAGGACCTCTCTTTGGTAGACATAAGAAAATAACATTAGAACGTTCATTGAATTATTCTTACAAAAATGCCGCTGCAATGCCTTATATTTTGAGCTTAAGCGCATATATTTTGAGTATATTATATAATAACAGTACGCGGTAGATCCCGTGTCTCATAAGCTAAGTCTACACCAGTGCGCTTTCAAATTCATCTTGCGTTTACGTCTGAAGCATACGTGAAGCGCTATAGCGCATGCAATAAATAGCGCATGCCTTAATACTAGTTCTACAAAAGCGCATGCCTCTAGCGCACGCTAATCCGTCTATTGTATGTCGACTGACGACTGACCGAGGCGCACCGGTGTAGACGATAAGCTGCATGCATCTAAGGCAACCAATATTGCATGCGCTTGACGCAAGAGGAATTGAAAGTTGAAAGCGCAAGATGAACATGAAAGTGCACTTGGTATAGACATACCAATACACGAGGCCTTCGATTCAATCCAAGCCTCCGCACGATCGTACTGGCCTGATCACAATTCAGGTCGACGAAGGTTCTACATACTGACAGATAGCGGGATATATCTACTCAACTTGTCAACCTCAATACCAATCGATGCGACAGGGCTTACAACACGGACAATAACCCCCTTTTCCAGCTTAGTGGCCACAAGCAAAGCCTCCTTTTTAGGGTTCCGTAAATAAAAGGTCAAAACGGAACCCTTACAAAATAAATAAAAAAAAACTTTGCCCCATACCACGATTTCTCCTGCATCGTGGGTGCGTTTACATACACAACTCTCGAATACATAAACGCAGACCCGAAACAACTATCTGTAGGCCATACAAATTTTTGTTCCGTGTGGAAATTGAACCCACGACCTGTAGCGCAGAAGCCAATCGCTCAGCCACTGCACCAAACCTTTCTTTTTCTTTTCTTTCTGTTCTTCTTTTTTTTTAGTAACTTTGCCCCACTCTAAGATTTCTCTTGTATCGTGGGTGCGTTTACATACGAAAATCTCATATACCTACACAAACGCCCACCCGAAAAAAGTATCCGTAGGCCTAGGCCATACAAATTTTTATTCCATATGGGAATCGAACCCACGACCTGTAGCGCAGAAGCCAATTGCTCAGCCACTGCACCAAACCTTTCGTCGAACTATGTTGTCTATCTTTCCATCAAGACCTTTTTAATAAGGATCGTGTTGAAATTAATACCAAATACAAGTCTATTATAGTCCTAATAGAACTGTAAAAAATAATGATAGTAACTTTTTTTAAAATTATTATTTGACTTTCGCGTTTGATCCTAGTCACACGTGACGGTAAGCGTAGACAGGGTCTAAGATGAAGCACACGAATCCAAGTAACAGAGATATAGAGGGATTCTCCCATAGCCTTCTGGCTGAAACACATAGAAACACTTACTGTCGATAATCTCTCCACCGATACATCGCAGATCAATTGTTTTTCGCTGATCATTTCTGCTGATCAAATTATATTTAACGCCAATCGAAAGGACCTTGAGTTATTTTGGTCCAATCCCCCAACAGTGATAAAACCTGTGCCATATGAAACCTATTGGGGTACCATTTATTATGGGTTATCTAATCAAATAAGCGAAAATGAGCCAACCGTGTTGTTGATTATGATCAAATGCTTGTCATTTTTTAACAAATTAAAATGTACCAAAACACCTTGTCCGCGCTCAATTTTGACTTAACCGCCATAGAATCAAATAAATCATACCCCAATATCTTTCATATGGCATAAGTTTTATCACTTGTGGGGATTGGACCAGGTCCCATACATTTTTAGCCATGGTCCTTTAGTCGCTGATTAATTAATAGTACTCTAATAAAATACGTGCTCGCTCAGCTCATTTGTAGGTAAACTAGCTTTAAATAATACTAATATTAGCCTATAACAGTCCCACTGTAAGGCAAAGGCCTCTTCTCATACAGAGAAGGAACGAGCATTGAGCACCACGCTTGCTCACTGCGGGTTGGCGATTTCAGACCACTAAGTCCAGGTTTCCTCACGATGTTTTCCTTCACCGTATGTCAGTGGTGTCTAAGATACTAAGAAAGTATATTTGTCATTGAAAAAGTCACTTTGGTGCAAGCCTTTTTTTTATCGTGGTGAAACCTCAAGAATCCCCTTCTCCCGGGGAAGGCAAAGGGTTATGCCGAACTCTTACTGGCTAAAAACCCACGGTGATTCTTCTCCTGACCATTGGCCGGGGTCGCGGGATTCGCAGCTACATGCACCGCTATCCCGGCAGGCCTCGGTCTGCCAGCCCCTGGCGGATCTCTCCCGCTGTGGGGCCTAGCCCCAGGTACTTTATTGTCGACTAGATGCCGATGCGGACGCCTCCCACCACGATGTGGGATCCCGAAGGTGGTCCCTTCCGAGGTCTGTGGAAACACAGGCCTCGATCTTCTGCAGGACCACCTCGAGACCCAATCGCCGGATCCTCGCACATTGGTGCATGCCTGAGTTTAAAATCAGCAACCAGGGGCTTAACAAGCGGGTCTATAACCTCCGGGCCAACATGACAATACCTAGCCTTACAGTAAATTACTATAATTAGCTGTTTTACTTACGTGTAAATAGGCGACTCGTGTCCCTGCTTGTACCAGATGACAAGGCCCATTCGATCATCAGGCAGAGCTGGCGTGACGTCACAGGGCAGCTCCACCCCGCCCCCTGTCGGCGCGTGCAGCGACTCGATGGTTGCTGTTAACAAAATAAAAATATCGTTTAAATGGATGACAGAGTGGAGATTTTAGTCTGTGTTTGAGACAAAATAGTCTCTTTACTATACGCATAAAATAACTGTGAAACTACAATAAAAAATAAACCTATACAAAAAGAGCACTTTGGCATCGAATGTTGTAAAAAAATAGTTGATGAAAAAGGAACATTACAAAATTGATTACAAGTAAAAAACTGTTAGGCACAATATTGGTAAATATTTTTTTAGTTTTCACGTAAAAATCCTATAATATAGCTAACGATATGTTTAAAATCAGAATTAGGTATCTAATATTCAGCTACATCTAGTTAGACTGGAAGCCGACCCCATCACTACATAGTGTAAAACAAAGTCGCTTCCCGCTGTCTGTCTGTCCCTATGTATGCTTATATCTTTAAAACTACGCAACGGATTTTGATGCGGTTTTTTTAATAGATAGAGTGATTCAAGAGGAAGCTTTATATGTATAATACATTGCACCCCTGCGAAGCCGGGGCTGGTCACTGGTTGGGAATAAGGTAAGGTTGATGACAAATATGTATAGGTGGACAAATACTATCTGACGAAGGCGCGTGAATTATTACAATTTGAACCTTATATCAAAAACATAAAATTTACAACACCCGCCTTCGTAAGATATAAAGACTATACAGATCTGTCAGTCACAATATCTGCTGTATTTTAAAACTTAGCTTTGGTTCTTAAAGGCTGACCAACGCAAAAATTTACTAATAAGCTGTCAAGTCTCATGTCAAGTGATTGGTTGTTAGTATTTTGGTCAACCAATCACATTCATTGACATATTTGACAACAATTTAAATTGATCAGCATTCAGAAACCCGGGGGTTTGTCTTCTATCATAACTTAATGCGTTGTAATAATGTACATAATTTCTGACGTTTCTAGTACTCCAACCTCAGTTGGTCCAGAAGAGTCTTTTGATCGTTATGAGAAATAGGATCGATTGCCATCATAGAAATATTTTGTGAAATCTGTCCTTTTTCTCGCTGACTGTTTTTTTTTTCAAAATCAGTAAATGCAGAGTGAAATATTTTCAAAAAATGTAGACAGTCTCCTAAGAAAGATTTCCAGTAGGTACAACGGTTAAAGTAGCTGCCCTTACTGCTCCGAACCTGCGTAATAAATATATTTGACAAAGAATTACGTAAAATGAGATGTCACTAAACAAATGAATCGTATGAAAATACAGGGTAGAATTAACACCATCCACGTTTGGGATACATAAATAATTACAAGGCGATACACAAATTGACTACAGTAGCACACCACAGACCAATTTGAAGAAAGATGGCGGAAGCCTCTTGCAAGGTAAATGGTGGGAGGCTCCTGTCAATAATAACTTATTTACTTTAACTACCGAATTACAACGCCAGTACATAACAATCACCTGACACATTCTCCGATAGCTCGATAAAAAAAACATTCAAAATTTCCCCCAAGCGTTCTCAGATGAATGTGCAGTAATCACAGTGAAAAAATAACAGTTCCGTATCACTGTTATTTTATCTCGATGAAATTGCGATCCTGAAGATATATTGGGCTAAAATGATATACCAGTGAGCAAGGGATATTATTTTAATGATTGCTGTTGGGCACAATTCGGATCATGCTTAACCGACGACGTTGGAACAAGGTGTGTAATGCTTTTTTTTTTGTTTGTAGCCTGTAGCGTCAATCGTTGTTTAATAGGATAATTTATTTGGTGTAGTTACTCGGATTTAGGGTTTGGAGGAAAAAATAGTTTCCGAAAACATGCAGGAATAAATTAAAATGGTAAAAATATTAGAAACGTTTTCAAAAAATCGCAATACTCGTAATTGCTGTGGCTTTATTTTTGACAAGCCAACAATTTGTATAGCAACGTATGTATTAACAATCCGACCTCTCCACAACTATGCACCACACAATGAATATTTATTTATTAAAGGAGAACCAACAGCTACAACAAATGGATAACAGTGGTATCAATACAAAGCCAATTACAGGTTCCCACGAGTAAAAAAATATTATTATATTGTCAAAATTAAAGCTATTGAAATTACGAATGTGGTACGTAATTCGGATCGAGACCCCTTCGTGCCTCGGAAAGTGCGTTAAAACGACGGTCCCGGGTCTCATACAAAATTACAAATACCCCTATGACAGTCGTTACAGGAATGACGGAGGCTTCGTTCGCTCGCTTTGCTCACTCACCCTAGGCCCCATCATCCCTTTCGAACGTAACCTACCCGTGTCGGGGTGTCCCAAACTACAGGTATAATGTTAATTTGTATACATTTCCTAGGAAATGTATGTATCAAAGAACCTTTGACAAATTATTTTACACATTTCCTAAATTGGCTTGACATTGTATAAAATTCCTAGGAATTATATAAAACTCCTAGGTTTCACACATTTCTTGTAACATATATACTGTGACAAAGGCATCCCCCAAGCATCGCCCAACATTTTAATTAAACTTATTTAATTTCAGAACCGGTTCGAACCTATCTTTATTTATTACTGAAATAATTTTATTTTGCATTGCTTTTTATTTGACGGTTGCTACCTGTGTCGCAGTGTACGCGATTTTCGCGTACATTTCCAGTAAAAGCTTTATGTTGTTTTCAATTTTCTTTTTGTTAAAAAATAAATTATTGACAATTTACTATAGAAATGATAGTGATTTTCATATGCGGAAAATATGTCCCGGTTTAAAATCGTCTATTTTGGGACAAAACTATTGAAAAATGAAAGAATATTAAGAATATCTTTTTATCAATAATGATGGTAGTTAGTCAATTTTAACAGCATTGTTAATAAATGACTCCGATTTCTCGACTTACTACGCGGGAAATATACAAGCTTAGTTTTAGTATATACTAAACCTCAAACTAGTTTGTTCAGAATCACTAGGAGAATCGATTGACACATTTTTTACACCACATTTTTTTTTTCATAAATTTCAATTTTGTTTCAGTAGGTTTCTACCCATAACAGTTGACGGGAATAGACACCTTGAGACTTGAGATGGTCAGCTCGGTCATTTTCCGTGTATTAGACAACCCCTGCATAGCACATCTCTGGCATTTCACACTTTACTAGGGAACTTAACGCCACATAAACTACGGTGTAACTTGGAGATTTATTAAAAAAAAAACACATATTCAGGCAGTTCTGATGAAAATCTTGTTGGGGTGTCTCGGTTTTTGTATATGTTACGGCTAATAGCCGAAGTGTGGCTACACCTAGTTTTAGCCGGGTACAACTAGGTGCAGCCAGTAGCAGTTGGTTAGAACTAGGTGTATCCTACTTATCCTCGGGTAGAACTAGGTTTACCCTTCATCATAGCAGGTAGAACTAGGTGCAGCCGCACACCGGTGGTTAAGGGGAACCCCGACACGGATAGGGTAGGTTCAAAGGGGATGACGGGGGCTAGAGTGAGCGAGCGAAGCGAGCGAACGAAGCCCCCGTCATCCCCTTCGTGTTAGGTTACTTTAAACCCTGCAGACAGAAATAGGAGCCCCGCTCTGCGGGGCTCCGTCGACTTAAGCTACACCTAGTTCTAACCAACTGCTACTGGCTGCACCTAGTTGTACCCGGCTAAAACTAGGTGTAGCCACACTTCGGCTATTAGCCGTAACATATATACTAAAAATAACGTTGTATATTTTTTTCTTCTATTTAGTATAACACAAATCGTGATGTTAAAAAATCAGAAGAATCGTCGACCTTGGTCCCAGAATCTGTTTTTGGTGTAGATATTTGGTTGGTAGTGTGTCACTGGATAAAATGTTTTTCTTGGTAATAAGTTTCATATTAACTAAACAATATGAGGATAAAGAATATTTGATTTGTTATTCTATGATATGATTATTCTAACATTAAACTTTATGTGAAACAAAAATCAATGATTTCAAAATCTTCAAAGTTATTCTGCGTATTGATTATTCTATGAAACGAAAATATGAGAAAAATGTTATGTTAAACGAAATTCTATCAAACTATTAGCAATAAAACAACGTCGAACCGTGAAAAAGAAACTCACACCGATAATTCAGCCCTCATCAAACTGTCCCCCCCCCCCCCCCTACCAGCAACGCCCTAAGCCGAGGTCCGAATCCCACTAGAGGTTGCCCTTAGTGCTGTTGTTGCAGGTAGTCATGATGTTAGTGTAGTACAAGTACACTTCTCATCAAAAAAATCGAAACACTTCCGAAATTATCTTTGTGGCGACAATTAAACAAAAAACAAGCATTAATTCACTATAGAAAAAACATAATTTAGTAGCTGGAAGTTTGGCCTTTACAATGGTGTACGAAACTTCCAAAAATTAGGTTTTTTTTTTTAAATTTTATCCTTTAAATGAATGGAACATTGTTTTGAGATAAACGTGTGTTTAGAGTTGGAGTACATTTGTCGTGCAAAAAACGCAAAATAACGCATTACTTTAAAATTTTCTGTTTGTAATTTGTTGATTAGGCTCTGTGACGTCTGATAAAAAGTTTTTTTTCTAACACACATGCATACTTCACCCGCAGCAGCCGCCCAAGAAGTGGCATTGCTGGATTCTGGGACTAGTCAGCGTGTTGTGGCTGCAATCTTGCATCTAAGCCTCTTGTCTGTTCATAGAGTGTACCAACGCTATCGGGAGACTGGTTTATTTACGCGCCATCCAGGATCTGGTAGGAATCGGGTCACTTTTGAGTGAGACGGCCAGTTTATTGCAACCGTTTGTTTGCAAAATCGACGCCTTCGCGCTTTTCAACTGCAGCAGCAGCTCCTTGTTGTTCGAAGGGTGACTGTAAGTGGCTCTACGATTTGTAGAAGATTGAAGGAACGTAGACTGGTAACACACAAGCCAGCTAATGGGTCAAAATTAACAACAGACCATCGAAGAGCTCACCAAAAAAAATCGAAACACCTCGCAAGTTTTTGTTTTGAATGGATTATTAGAAAAACATGTTTTTTTTTTAAAATAAATACGAAATGCCATTTAATAGTAGGTAGCATAACGTTTAGAATTCCTTATGTTGATGTTCCATAATTTTACTCTCGTCAGAAAAGAGAACCTTGCTCATTTGTAGGTTTGAACAATTTAAGTGCACAAGTGCAAAGTTAAGGCGCGCTCTTCGATGGTCTGTGGTTAATTTCGGCCCATTAGCTGGCTTGTGTGGTACCAGTCTACGTTCCTTCAATCTTCTTCAAATCCTAGAGCCACTTACAGTCACTCTTCGAACTACTCGGAACTGCTGCTGCAGTTGAAAAGCGCGAAGGCGTCGATTTTGCAAACAAACGGTTGCAATAAACTGGCCGTCTCACTCAAAAGTGACCCGATTCCTACCAGATCCTGGATGGCGCGTAAATAAACCAGTCTCCCGATAGCGTTGGTACACTCTATGAACAGACAAGAGGCTTAGATGCAAGATTGCAGCCACAACACGCTGACTAGTCCCAGAATCCAGCAATGCCACTTCTTGGGCGGCTGCTGCGGGTGAAGTATGCATGTGTGTTAGAAAAAAAACTTTTTATCAGACGTCACAGAGCCTAATCAACAAATTACAAACAGAAAATTTTAAAGTAATGCGTTATTTTGCGTTTTTTGCACGACAAATGTACTCCAACTCTAAACACACGTTTATCTCAAAACAATGTTCCATTCATTTAAAGGATAAAATTTAAAAAAAAAAACCTAATTTTTGGAAGTTTCGTACACCATTGTAAAGGCCAAACTTCCAGCTACTAAATTATGTTTTTTCTATAGTGAATTAATGCTTGTTTTTTGTTTAATTGTCGCCACAAAGATAATTTCGGAAGTGTTTCGATTTTTTTGATGAGAAGTGTAGTTAGCTTAGGTTAAGTAGGTATTTTACTCCCCCCCCCCCCCCCCCCCCAATGGCTGGACACCCTTCAGGTCTCGCCAATAACTGCCCGGTTACGTAGAAATGGTCCCCTAGGACAACCTACAGCAGTCCAACAGAAAAAAAAGGAAAAGAATCTGCGCAACAAACTCCCCAGCAACACAGATTTGTCTCGATGACGAGTAGGTACTAAATTAACCTCATAAAAGCAGTGTGGCCACTGTCTTAGTTATATAGACATCCTGTCACAAGCTTATAGGTTACGTGAGGTAATAGGTTACTAAGGGATTATACTAGGTCAATAGACAGAATAGATTGGTCGGTATTTGCTAAGATATTAATAGCTAGCTAGGATTCCTAAACAAGTGCTGCCCAAACGCTGCTCAGCTGTTTACATTTTAGGTCCTATTTAGGGTCTCGAATTAGAAGCTCCATTTTCTGAATTCGTGATCAGGGTTGTCGATGTTTAGAAAATGTTTTGCATTTAAATATAAAAATACACGTTTTATTAAGAATAACGTAAAACAGTCATTAGTGATAGATACTTTAAATTGCCCGCGGGTTAGTACTTTCTCCCCAACTGACCTTGTTCTTCTTATAACTAAGTATACAGAATGATTTTAAGGCGAATCAGGGAGTCTAGTTTGTTTAACCACAGTAAAAGGCGGTTTAAATGGTAAGAGAGCCCCTTTCCCTCATTCAGTGCATGCGCGACAAACGTAGTATTTAACGTTAAATGATAAATGATAAATGATAAATGATATTTATTTCTGTAAATAAATCTGTTACAGACACTTTTACAAGTCAATGTAAGTTTTTTTTTTTAAGACTAGATGGCGCCGGCATTTCCTATCTGACTCGCTCTGAGAAGAAAAGCCGAAACAAACTCAGAGGTCAACGTCTCTTTTAAAGTCCAGACATTGTGGTATAAAAACTATGCGAGTGTAACAATGTAGGGCAACGTTTGGAATGGCCTTTTGAGGAAAGAGCCATAGCAGGTTTGAGTTGACCTGTCCCAACTGACGGCACGCATGCATCAGCCATCGTGTAGCTCAACCTTATTTTAGGGAGCTCAACGACCCGACGCACGACGACACCAATCAGCCGGACATTTGCGTAGGTCACAGAAAAAAATACTCAAACCGCCAAACAGTTCTACGAAATTTATGTATAAATCTAGCCTACATAGTACTCACATTCACAATTTAATAAAATAAAAAATAATATAAAACAAACGACATATTAATAATAATAGTCGACAAAATGTCAAGTTAAAAAAAATAATAATTCAATAATAATAATTCAATAATAATAATTATCAATAAATCATCATGCAGAATGTCAAAAATAGAAGAAACAAAAAAATATATGAAATAATTTCAATGATTTCAATGATATCTCTATGATAAGAGCGAGCGGCTCAATTCCAAGCATTTTTATCGTCCATATAATCTTTAACTTTATAGAAACCCTTATTACAAAGTTTCTGTTTTATGAAGGACTTAAATTTATTGAGACTTAATTCTTGAATATTGCTTGGAATCTTGTTGTAGAAACGTATACTTTGGCACCTAAATGAATTACTAATTTTTTGGAGCCTAGTCATTGGTAGTATAAGTTTATTTTTATTTCTAGTATTGACGCTATGAATGTCGCTGTTCTTAGAGAACAAACTAATATTTTTCTTAACATACATCAAATTTTCATAAATATATTGAGATGCGACCGTCATTATATTAATTTCTTTAAATTTATCCCTCAGTGAATGCCTAAAGCTAAGGTTATAAATTGCTCGAATAGCTCTCTTCTGCAAAACAAAGATAGTTTGAATGTCGGCGGCATTTCCCCACAACAAAATGCCGTACGACATAACACTATGGAAGTAACTAAAATATACCAATCTGGCTGTCTCTACATCAGTTAGCTGGCGTATCTTATAGACCGCGTAAGCTGCAGAACTGAGTCTCTTCGACAATTTATTTATATGTGGGCCCCACTGCAGTTTCGAGTCTAAAGTTATACCCAAGAACGTAGTGGTGTCCACAAGATCCAACTCGGCTCCATTTATTATTACACTGGTTTTCACCTGCTTAACATTAGGTGTCAAAAATCTAATACATTTAGTCTTTTTCTCGTTCAAAAGTAAATTGTTAACATTAAACCAGTGCACTACTTCAGAGAGAGCGTTATTAACATCGACAGTAACCGGCTGCTGCCGTTTAAGTTTGAATAACAGTGATGTGTCATCTGCGAACAACACAATCTCTTGATTATCTTTTATGAGATAAGGTAGGTCATTAACATAAACGAGAAACAGGAATGGGCCAAGAATTGAGCCCTGTGGAACACCCATTGTCACCACAGACCCCGGAGATCTCTTCCCATTAACGTCCACTCTCTGGATCCTATTACCCAAATACGAAATAAGAAGATCCAGAGCGGTGTTTCTAACTCCGTAGTGATGTAGTTTCCTGACCAATGTCTCGTGAAAAACGCAATCAAATGCCTTAGACAAGTCACAAAAGATGCCTAAGGCATCATGTGAATCCTCCCAGGCATTGAAAATATTACCTAAAAGCTCAACACCAGCATCAGTTGTAGAGCGACCTCTTGTGAAACCAAATTGTTTCCTATGTAATAACTTATTTTTATTAAAGTGGGTTTGCAACTGATTAAGGATTAATTTTTCAAATATTTTACTAAAGGTGGGTAGCACAGAAATAGGTCTAAAGTTTGTGGGGTCAGATGTGCTACCTGATTTAAATAAAGTTAGGCATAGTAACCACGCAGAATCGAAAAAATATACGGTTTTTTTTTTGACAGTCCCCTTTTTTTGCCGTTCAATGCCAAAAAAAATGCATGGTAATTAAATCAGCCTGTGCACATAGATGATTGCCTTTAAAAAAACAGGCATATTTTTTTAAGAAACAGTCTATCTTTTTTATTTCTACTTGGATTAAAATATGAACATACTAATTAATACGTTATGTTATATAACTCGTGTGAGTAAGCCCTTACAGCCGAGAGCAGTGGGCGTATCACCCATCTCTGTAGAATATCACAGGGATGAGCATCAATTTGCATGGTAATCACTCGCTTCATCTTTACGCAGCCTCCCGTATCGGATTTATGCATGCTCATCTTAGTAGTTATTAATATTAGTAGGGTTATATTTATGTATATCTGGTACATTTCAATTCTAACTTTTAATATTATAAATGCGAAAGTAAGTTTGTTTGTTACCTTTTCACGCCTAAACCACTGAACCGATCACCCTGAAATTTTGCATAGACGTTGTCAGATGTGCAAAAACAGATATAAGGTACCTTTCATGCCGAAAACAAGTACTGTTCCCGAGGAAAACAACAATAACGTTCATAGATGGCACCACTTGTCTTTCGAATCATGATTGAATTATGTTATTATAGAAATAGAAACTTTAGTAGTGTGTTAAGAGTTGATTGTCAAATTCTAAATTAATGCGAGCGAAGCCACGGGCAAAAGCTAGTTCTTAATAAGGCAAAGGGAATATATTTCTAACCAATTTTTTGGAAGATGTTTTGAATCCCTTCATGTTATATTTTTAAACCTGGAAATATCGCAATGTTTTACTATTTTTTAAATAAAAATGATTTTAATTAAAAAAAAATTAGGAGAAAAAAAATGTAATAGAACATTTCGATGCCACGCTCGAATGAATGAAAGCGCGGCAACACAGCTGGCCGGCACGACTAACACGATATCGCTATTTGCAGTCAGTTAACTCAGGGCGTTAAAATTACTCGGAAACAGAACACCTAGTTATATTTGTTTTTTTTTTTCTTTAAAAAAGACCCATTTATGGTTAATCTATGTTTCCAGTAGATCACACGGTTCGAAAGAATCACACGAATTCGTTTACACCCCATATACAATTCGCGAGACGTAAGCTCAGTATTGCATTTATGTAGTATACACCGTGTACAGTGAAGCGCGGCTTGTGGCGCGGCGCTTGCATGTTATAAACCGGCTTGATGCGCGGCGCATCCTACACGCGCCTCCACCTTGTCGTGCACTTTCATGGTTCATTCATGTACACTTATAAGTATGCAAAGCTGAGCTTTCGGTTCAAGAACTGTACCAGCAAAATGTGGTAGTAGAACAATGCAGCTGAGCATGATTAATACTTTGTCGTTGACTGATTCTCAGAAGTCCAAACTCAAGGTTTATCAGAGTGCGATGGAGCAAAGTATACAGTATGTAAAATAACAGAGGGCGTTCCCTTAAACCCTACATTTATTACGTAAATCTACATCATTAATAGATTAACATTAAAAAATTAAAATAAACAAAATATGCGAAAAAATTGTATAAAATAAATATAAAAAACAATTTGGAACGGCCTATTTAAAACCAACATTATAGCGTCCGTACATACTAAAAAAAAACCAACAAAAAATAATAATAAAAAAAGATATGTAAAAAAATTTTTACGTAAAAGCAACGCATATAAAATAAGTTTAATTTAAATAAGTTAAATGCGATGTTGCCGTGTTTTCCACATAGATAGACAAGTGCGCATGTACAATAAATGTTGCTTTTACGTAACAATTTTTAATTTTTTGTGTTTATTTAATAAATTTTTTTGTTAGGTTTTTTTTTTAGTATTTACTGACGCTATAATTTTTCCGGTTAGCGGGAACGCCTTTTGTTAGTTAACATACTGTATTAGGAATTAAGCTCACGGATCGAGTTCTCAATACAACGATATGATGTAAGACCATCGACCATCGAAGATCATCGACGTAGGGAACAAGAATGCTAGGGTAAAGTGGGGGTGGGCAGGTCACATTCTGAGAATGCATCCATAAAGGTGGGCTAAAATTGCTACACACTGGCTGCTTGAGGAAGGAGGTCGCCGCCGAGGCAGGCCGAGGAAGTGTTGACGCGACAATTTGGACGTCTCTTTCAGGGATTAGCTGGAAAAGACAAGGGATAAAGAGTTATGGAAAAAGAAGCTTTTAAAAAAAAGTACAATTAATCAATTTGATTAACCTGGTTTTTTCAGCATCACGTTGCAACGAAAAATCCGATTTTCGTGATCACAATTTCGGGCTATGGCTTAAAAAAACGGTCGTTGGATAGAAGTACATTTTGGCACAGTCATCCGGTGAAGCGAAGTAAAACAAGAACTGACAAGTAAGCCTTAAAAAACGTAACTGCTTTAAAAAAAAAACGGACAAGTGCGAGTAGGACTCACGCCCTGAGAGTTGCGTACAAGTTTATTGTTTAAAAATTGTCTCGAAAAATTTTGTGGGGTTATTCGGTACGCATCTGAAATAGAAAAACTTTTTGATATCCACGTATTTTTTTTTTACTTTGCGTGCAAATCTCATGTTTCTTTACATTATTAATTTAACAGGATAGTTTATTGGAATACACGCCTTCACCATCATCATTATCATTCAGCCGAAAGACGACCACTGCTGGACATAGGCCTTCCCCAAGCATCGCTACATCGACCGGTTCTGAGAATACATACCTGAAAAGTATAAATTAGCATGTACTACAAACGAGAATAATGCTAAATTTAGCATGACGTTTTGTTGTTTATTTAAGGCAGTTTTAAGGTCATGGCACATTATACCGGCACCGCAACTGCACAGCTGCGGCACGGCGTCGCGCCGCCTCGAATTTAGGCTACGGCTAGCTGCCAGCGCGCTAACTACGCGTCGCTCGTCCGCGAGGTGTAAGCTCGCCGTCGGCGTCGCGCGCCGGCCGCGAGGTGCAAAGTGTGCCATGACCCTTCTTAGACTTTAATCTCGTAAATAAATAAATAAATGTAACGAAATGGTTTGTTTGAAACAGTGGAGCGGAGTAATCCAGCGTCTAGCATCAGCGCGAGCGAGGCGAGCGTTCAGCATTAGCGCAAGCAAAGCGAGCGAATTTTTTTACGAATCTTTGTCGAAAGCATGACGTCATTTTAAGTGCATTTTAGGAAGTTTGTTTGGCTTTTGGCCAAATTCTCATACATTTCATTTTAATTTGTCATTAAGTCTAATGCTGATGACAGTACTGTCGTTCGGATCTCGTGATTCTTGATATGAAACCATTTCTTTTAATTTTTTTAACCATGTGTATTAATTTTTTGTTACAATAAAACAAAAAAAAAACTATCTAATCTTATCTCTAACATACTTATTCGGTGTTGTTAAATTAAGGGGTTGTTTCACCAACCTATCATCATCATCATCATATCGGCCTATTGCCGTCCACTGCTGAACGTAGGCCTCCTCCAGAGATCGCCAACCATCCCGGTCTTGGGCAGCCCGCATCCATACGCTGCCAGCCTCCTTCGTCAAATCGTGTCGGTCTATCGTGCCGCAGGGCGTCCCACACTACGTTTGCCCAAACGCGGTCTCCACTCTAACACGTGTCTGCTCCATCTACCATCTATCCATCTGCAGACATGGCCGGCCCACTTCCACTTCACTTAACCTATCATTAACTGTTGATTAAGCTAATTCGATCTCTAAACTTTTCAATAGCTTACATTTGCATTTCACCACCATATCACTAGTGATAATGACGAGATTATTGAACACATAAATGTAATATTTTGAGGTCACATTTAGCGTATCTGGTCAATAGTTACGGTCTACTTATTGATAGGTTGGTGAAATCGCCCCTAAGAGCTCAAACATACCACGTTGTTTTCAGGCGCCGTCGACGCGCGTTTCGCAATCGCGCGTTGTCGGCGCTGCTAAACTTGAAATAGGCAGATTACTTGCGATTGCATCGCTGCAAACTCACGAGAAACGCGCTACAGACGCGCGTGAGCAATTCTCCTTGGATTCTCCTCGCTGTATGTATGTGTTTGCAGCTAAAGAGACGCGCTGTGCCAGCGCGTCTGTATCGATGTAACTCCGCGCTACGAGCGCGTCGACAGCTCGCAAAAAAGTCGTCGTCTGCATACTACAATTTTATGAACGTGTGAATAGGTAAATTGGTCGCGATAACATCGCGTTTGCAGCGCGTTATAGTTGCATGAGACGCGCGTCGACAGCGCCTGAAAAAAGCATGGTGTGTAAAAGCCCTCAGTTTGTCAAGTAATATTTCCACATTGAATTAGAAATTTATGATTTTTGGATTCATTCCTTTACTTGTGGTATGACACCTTCCTTCGTGCCAAATTTCAAGATTCTAGGTCAACGGGAAGTACCCTATAGGTTTTGATGTGTCAGTCACTGAGCTATGAAAATACACTTTGAGCGACCATATCTTTTCATTGTATTGAGTTTTAGGAACTTGAATTTTTTACAGGACTATGAAGCTACTGATTTTAGTATTTGGTATTAATTTCAACTTGATACCTTTAGCCGTTTTTGAGAAAAAGGGTCTTGATGGATAGACAGACAGATGGACACGAAGTGACCCTATAAGAGCCCCTCAGACCACAGATTTTCAATCAGCCGATAGTTTGGTCAGTTGGTCAGTTTCTTAATCAGTATGAAGATGTATGTAAGTGCGTACACTATTAAGATTTTAGTATTTGGTATTAATTTCAACTTGATACCTTTAGCCGTTTTTTGAGAAAAAGGGTCTTGATGAATAGACAGACAGATGGACACGAAGTGATCCTGTAAGAGCCCCTCAGACCACAGATTTTCTGTCAGCCGATAGTTTGGTCAGTTGGTCAGTTTCTTAATCAGTATGAAGATGTATGTAAGTGCGTACACTATTAAGATTTTATAGGTATCGACCGATAAAAAAGTTTGATGGGCTACACGATTGCGCTCAAACTGAACTGGTATCTGGCATCCGTACTCACCCGACTGTTTAGTTGGCCCAGTGTGCGCGCTAGCAGCCCAACCCGACCAAACTATCGGCCGATAGAAAGTCTGTGGTCTGCGGGGGCTCTAAGGGTTCAGTTTTTTCATTTTAAGGTACGGAACCCCAAAAACGGGCATATTTATTCACTAGACTGTACATGGCAACTTTTATTAAAGCGCCTATCTGGCATTTTGCCAAAAGTATGGCAATGTAGCAGATTGCATGTGACGTCATTTCCTGTTTAAAATGTCCTCGCAAAATTAAACTGAATGGGTTTTAACGAAGTTTTTTAACTGGTTAAATTGAAAAATTCACTTTGTCCTGGCTCTTTCAATTTAAACAACCTTATAATTGTTAGCAAGTTTTAATTGAAAGAACTCTTTTGAAACTTCGAAGTCATGACTTAATTTTGATGCTGACTACAGGGTGTATCCGAATTCGTGTAATTCCTTTAAACTACGTGATCTACTGGTGACACAGATTGAACCTGCATGAGGTTTTTTTGAATGCAGCAAAGAAAAAATTCCACTAGAAAAGTTGGTGTTCTTTACGTAAGACATTTTAGCTTCGCGAATCAACTGACTGCACGAAGCAATACCGCGCTAGTCATGCCTAGTGTTGCCAGATGTCCCGATTTGCGCGAGACGTCCCGATTTTCAGGGGTCTGGGGACGCGTCCCGATTTGTACCTGATCGCGACGCTAAATGTCCCGATTAATCAAAAAATGAAAACAAAAAACATAAAAAAATGTACATTTACGCTACGTAATTTTTTTAACACGGAACGGCTTTGGAGTACGATTTCATTTTATAATTTCTACTAGTCTAGCAAGACTGATTACTTGTTATGTAAGATTAAATAGACTTAAAACCCCTTGTTTTTTTTTTGTTTACAGTCCCGATCTGCAACCCTAAATCCCGATTTTTTTGACCTCATGTACCGATTTACAACAAATCGGACCTGGCAACACTAGTCATGCCCGTCAGCCGTTTTTCTGGATTTCCATCCATTTATGCGTCGCAATAAGAAGGAATTTACAAAAAAAAAAGTATGTAAGTATTATATCCATTGTCTAGCACCCATAGTACCAGCTCTGCTTAGTTTGGGACTAGATGGTGCTGTGTAAAAAATGTCCCAAATATTTTTATGTAAGTATTATATCCATTGTCTAGTACCCATAGTGCAAGCTCTGCTTAGTTTGGGACTAGATGGTGCTGTGTAAAAAATGTCCCAAATATTTATTATTAAAGTGTTCTATAAGATAAAACCTTTTTTTATCTATCCGTGTCTCGTGCAGGGTTCATCTATACCAGTTATAGATCATATAGTTTTCAGGAATTCCACAATTTTGTTTATACCCTGTATACAACAGTACATATCTACGTACCCCGGGGTATACAAGCGTGAAGTTTTATTATTATTGATTGTACGCAATGGACAACCAATTGTAATGCCACGATCGTGCAATAACCGTAAAATCGGTTCGCGACCCGTACATGTCAATGATTTGCATAAAATTAAATATTCAGCAATCAAGTACATATATCTAATCGATTTGACTTAATTTTGACTTGCCTCAATGGAAACTTCAAAACTCATTTATACAAAATAGACTAGAATTACTTAGTTTTGACGATACGTTTGGTGCAGTGGCTAAGCGATTGGCTTCTGCTCTACGGGTCGTGGGTTCGATTCCCACACGGAACAAAAAATTGTATGGCCTACAGATGGTTGTTTCGGGTCTGGGCGTTTGTTTGTGAGATTTGTGTTTGTAAACGCACCCACGATACAAGAGAAATCTTAGTGTGGGGCAAAGATTTAAAAAAAAAAAGAAAAAAAAAAAGAAGTTATTTTTGAACGTCAAAGTTACAAAAGACAAGCCCTTAAACGCCCGCCCTTCACCGATTCCTAGTGTTTATGCTGTAAAGAAGAAACGGCGAAATAAGAGGCTTCCAAAGTCACGATAAGGAAAACGAGGTATAGAAAATACGGATATAAAAAACTCGGACCGAATTCGGATATTGGTTTTCGCACTGCATCCGAACCGAATTCGTGAAAATACGGATCTAGAGTCTAAAAATCTCGGACCGAATTCGGATATTGCTTACGCACTAATCCGATCTCTGATCCAAATCCAAGCAATTCAGGGGCCATCTTTGGCATATGTCCGATTTTAATCCGAGGTAATGCGAAAGCGTTCATACAAACAGTACTACGCCTACTTAGATCCGTCAACATTTCTTCCGAATTGGAGACTCACGGATGACGGAGAGAAATCGGATGACAGAAGTCGGATCTAGTGCGTAAACTACTATACAGATAGTTCTATGACTACTTCGGAACGTATTTTCACGGATTCGGATCGGACGCTCTAAGGCTGAGATCTATAGATCCAACTTGGACTTAGCTTAGACTTTGCTCAGACTTTACTTACGTAATACTTTGCTAAGTGTATGCTTAGCATAATCTTAGATTTGGAATTTATAGACGTATCACGTTGAGACAATGCTGAGCTTAGGCTAAGCATTCGCTAAGACGGCCGATGTCAAAATACAAGTTAATGTTTCATTTCAAGCATTACATTCTTGATTTTTCTTTATAAATGTTTAACAATAATAACATGTAAATAATCTAGAACTATGCTCATATTTCTTCTATGTATTATTATTATAAGAATAAGCAGAAATTGGCATGCTTTTAAGTGTTTTTTGTTTTTTTATAAACGAACACAATATTATATTCATTGAAACGGATCGCATCGTTTTGACATCTGCAATTTGTCGAAAAAAAGTAACTTTTAATTCATTTTTATACATTTTAAACTTAGAAAAACTTTTTTATGTGATGTTACAATACCTAATTGTTTTTATCTTAACTAATTCAGAATTAGTTCTCAACATCAAGGAAATCTTTTCTAATCTGGTATTACTGAGTTGAGTCTGGTCACTTGATATTACTAAAAAATTAAAAAGTTGTGTAAATATAATGATGGTAAAGGAAAGTTTGGACCATTAATTTTTGTTAGGATAATAGTAACCTAAGTATTTGCTAAGTCGTTGATTTTGTGAACTTAGACTTTGCTAAGCATTTGCTAAGCACGCACTCAGATGAATTCAAAGACGGCTCTATAAATACTGACTTTGTCAAAAGTCTAAAGTAAAGTCTGAGCAAAGTCCAAGTTGGGTCTATAGATCTCAGCCTAAGGATGTCGCTGTTTTGGGAAAAATAATTTACTCAACAGTGAAAAACATTGACAGGTACCCGGAAACTCCACTGAAAGCGTCTTCAATTTGTATTATACATAATACCTCAATCAACCTCAATCAACGGTGCCTCAAGGCTAAACCACCAACCAGGAAGTTATCTTGTTTCTTAGTAACGGGAACCATAATTTGTTGTTATTTTCAGCTGAAAATATCCACGATACCGCGGTACCAGCATTCTAATTGCGCAACGCATTCGTAATTGTTAGGGCCTATCTACATCTCCACGTCACAACGTCGTCAACGTGGAACGGTGCGGTAAGGCGACACGGTGCGTTGACATAACGTGCAAATTTACGTTCCTTACCGTCTCGTAACACGTTCCGCCTCTAGCCGCAAGCGCACACGTATATGCGCTCCGCCCGCGCGCAGTTAGTCGCTGTCTACAAGGTTAGTCGGAAAGGGGGTACTAATCTGAAGCCCACTTATAGTATCACTGATGACTGTTTGAAAGCAAGTGTTAAAATTTCAAAATTCGATATATTTGTATTCCAAATAAAATGATTTTGATTTTAGTTTTTTTTTTTAAATCTTCATCCCTGCTTTAGTTACAAATTCAGAAAATGGTGCTTCTAATTCATGACCCCAAATATGACCTAAAATGTAAACATAGCTGATCATAACTGGGGATAGATAGATTTTAGAGATTTTTTTTTGAGATTTTTGAACAACTTTTTCTCTTAAACTATTGACTTTTGGGAAAAGTTGTAGAACAAAAATTATTCATTATTATGTGTACTTTAACGCTCTTTCGGATTAGTACCCCCTTTCTGACTAACCTTGTATATGCACCGATGCTTTAAAACCATACCTTACTGTTTCTCTTATTAAAATTCAGTATCTACATGGTCAACGATAAATCTAACAATGATCCTGACGTGCAGTTTTACGATACGGTAACGTTTTGCACGTTATGTCAACGCACCGTGCCGCGTTACCGCACCGTTCTACGTTGACGACGTCGTGACGTGGTGATGTGGACAGGCCCTTACGGCTTTGTTTTTGACAATTGAACAATTTCCATAGCAACGTTTGTATTAACAATCCGACTTCTCCACAACTATGTACCACGCAATGAATATTGTTTTTAATACATCAACTGTTATAATTGATGTTGGTTACGTTACGCAATTGCCTTATTGGCTTACCATATCGACAAAAGTGGGGACAAAAGGCAGACTATTATTACTTTTTTTTCTACTTGTTTGTTTGTTTTTTTTTACTGCATCGTTTGTCTAATAGTCACAAGTACAACTGCTGAGCTCGAGCTCCTGCATTCCCAGGTCGGGCAAAGTGTTATTGGGTTTTTTGTGTGGAATTTCTCAGTAACAACCCGGAGTCTGGATGTGTCAAAATCAAATCAAATGAAATGTATTTATTTGCTCAAATATGGTAGGTGTAAAATACAGTTGTTGGTCTTTTTTCAAGTACATCATATTCTACCCCATAGGGCGTGCAAATCGAGTTAATATAATAATAGGAATAAAAAAAAACTAACTAATTACAGATTTATGTTCGTAATATTTAAACTACCTACTTACATTTATGTATTATACAGGGCTACTGGTAATTCGACGTATTCCTTGCACCACGTTATAGGGGGGCTAATATGCAACAAATTTAACCCCACATATGTTCTACGAAATTCAATGGATTTCGAGATATTGCAATTTTTATATTATTTTTAATAATACCCAGAATTCCTCCTTAAACATTATTTATTTATAAAACATCAAATTGATCGGCTTTGATTATGATATTAGCTTGTAGCTGATACTTTTACGAAGCTTTCTGCGTATTTAACTGTTCTTAATGACCATCCAATTGAAAGTAATCATTAAAAGTTAAATAAGTGTATTAGAAAATCATCGAGGTACACGATAAAGAAAGATGTTTATCTCAAAAATTTACTATCACACTAAGTGTACAAAATGCAAGACAAACATCCTTATTTAATCAGCTATCCAACGAGGTATAGACGTTCAAAAAATATTTAGAAACTAATGTAAAAATGTTATAAAATACTGTCAAAGGCGATTTCTGAAAAATCTCTACAAGCACGCAGGTGGCCCGTTAAGTGCAATTCATTGCATAATCCTCGCATAGAGATTAAACAGCAGTCTGTCAGGCACCAAATGTCCTCTAAATGTCAGGATTAGATTAGGTCAGGTCGTTAGGTTATGTTTGGTCAGGGTTAGGTAGGTTAGGTTAAGACCTAAGTGTGCGAGGGAACACCGGGGTGGTTTTAGTCAGTAAGAATCTGACAGACCCCTCTACCCACCCCCAGGATGGAGGACATCCATGAGGATATCAAGAAGGCAAAAAAAAAAGTAGTCAGGTTAGGTCGTTAGGTTAAGTCACGGTTAGGTTTAGGTTTGGTCACTACTTCGATGCCCTGGGATCTGGAGGCGAGGGCCCTCGCGCTGAGATATCGCCAAAGCGAGGAGGCGCTTGAGCGGAGTGGTCTCCGCCAGATCCTAGTGGCTGTGGAGGGAACGACTTGCGCAACCCAACGCAGGGCACGCCGCATTAGTGGCGGTAAGACCCGTAATGGAGGAGTCGCTGGAGAGGCGGCATGGCAACCTCAGCTTCCAGATGACGCAGATGCAGATATCTCAGCGCGGGGGCCCTTGCCTCTAGATCCCAGGGCATCGAAGTTGTGACCTAACCTAAGCCTAACCGTGACCTAACCTAACGACCATATTTTTTTTGCCTACTGGATATCCTCATGGATGTCCTCCGTCCTGGGGGTGAACAGAGGGGTCTGTCAGACTCTTACTGACTAAAACCACCCCGGTGTTCCCTCGCACACTTAGGTCTTAACATAACCTACCTAACCCTGACCAAACATAACCTAACGACCTGACCTAATCTAATCCTGACATTTAGAGGACAGTTGGTGCCCGACAGACTGCTGTTTAATGTCTACGCGAGGATTATGCAATGAATTGCACTTAACGGGCCACCTGCGTGCTTGTAGAGATTTTTCAGAAATCGCCTTTGTCAGTATTTTATAACATTTTTACATTAGTTTCTAAATATTTTTTGAACATCTATACCTCGTTGGATAGCTGATTAAATAAGGATGTTTGTCTTGCATTTTGTACACTTAGTGTGATAGTAAATTTTTGAGATAAACATAATTCTTTATCGTGTACCTCGATGATTTTCCAATACACTTATTTAACCTTTAATGATTACTTTCAATTGGATGGTCATTAAGAACTGTTAAATACGCAGAAAGCTTCGTAAAAGTATCAGCTACAAGCTAATATCATAATCAAAGCCGATCAATTTGATGTTTTATAAATAAATAATGTTCAAGGAGGAATTCTGGGTATTATTAAAAATAATATAAAAATTGCAATATCTCGACATCCATTGAATTTCGTAGAACATATGTGGGGTTAAATTTGTTGCATATTAGCCCCCCTATAACGTGGTGCAAGGAATACGTCGAATTACCAGTAGCCCTGTATATCATATCTTGTGCTCGATTGATGGCAATATGTACGATATAGCTCTGAGAATCGCTTAAGTTTATCGTTTACAGCAAGCCAATACTTTATAGTATAGCGTTGTGAGAAACTATAGAAATGCATTACATTTTTTTTATGCAGATTTATTAATTAGCGCGAAACTGCCTCGTTGTGAGGTCCTGCGTTCGATCCCTAAGACAGGCAAAGTATTATTGGGTTTTTCTGTGTGGCATTTCTCAGTAGCAGCCGGGAGTCTAGATTTGTTCCCGGTTGATGGCAAAAGGATCGCTCCCTATTACATGGGACTTAAACATAACGGCAAAACGAGGGTGCATATATCTCTGCCTTAACCTTCGGGGAATATAGGCGTGATGGTATGATAGTGTAGGTATATTTTTTCGGAAATTACTGCTGTTCTGCTCTGCTCTTCTGTAAGACTTAATACTCACAGGTAGGTGCTTCACTTGGTATTTATAGCTACGTTGTGTGCTAAATGACATACCCTAGCGAACTGACGCACGGTTTACTATCACAATAGCCACACTCACGCATCTTTTCTGCAGCCCTCTCAGTTTTTCAGGCACCCTCACGATGTTTTACTGCACCGTTAACGCAAGTGATATTCAAATTCTGATCCCCATATGAATTCGAAAAGTTACAGGCGATCCCGCCCCGCAGGTCGAACTCAGATCTTCTGCATAGAACTAGGCTACCGTTCAACCGCTATCACAGCCTGCCGGCCTATTTATACACATAATGAAATCGTAACGATGCTAAAACTGTACATTCATCATACATACATCATCTTTGGAAAAAAGTATATGCACCGCATCCTAGGGACGATACTGATGCCAAAAACGTCGCTTTTAGAATTTTTGTCTTTTTGTCCGTTTGTATGTTTGAGCTTCACGCTAGTGATACTGAACAGATCCAGTTGAAATTTGGCAACCACATCCATTAAAGAGTGGGTCAGGTTATAGGGTATAAATTATAACGCTATTGAGTATGGGTGATAAGCAGTAACCTTGTTTCCGAAGGCAAACCCGCGGTTACAGCTAATATAATAATAATGACGGCCACAAAATAGTTTCGCAAAATTCTTACATACAGTTGCAACAGTCATTGAACGTGATTACCATTTAACATTTAAACCTTTGTGTAATACAAAACCCTACATAAATTAATTAAATAATGTTTTAATCATTCAATATGTTAATGTGTGAACAATTACGGATTCCTACCACGAAAACCAATTTGCTGGTTGAACGGCAGTGGTCGAAATAACAAAACAAAAAATATTTTTAATTGCAGCCTATCCCCGCTCCCAATAGATTGAATATCAATAAAGGAGACATATTGAGGATACGCGGCGCCACGATTCGAATTTATTCCTATGTTCCATAATATAAAAATGTTTTTTTGTTCTTGTGTTTGATACTACGTAGTGCCACAATTCAAATATTATTTCTATAACCCATTATACAAGGTGTAACTTAAATAACGCACAACATCTCAAGGAGTCACTGTAATCGTCATTATGAACAACTTTTACTATGGGACCAAAAATGAAATTGCGAAAAAAAATCTGCTGTTCCCTACATTTTGACGAGTTATGCGAACATAAATGTAGGGATTATAAAAATATAGATTCGGGTCTAGTCGCGTAAAAACTTAAAAAAGGCACTAAATACCTTTTTTTGTATCCCGACGTCCCTAGACCCGAATCTATATTTTTATAATGTGTACAAATCGCGAAAGTTTAAAAACATAAATGTAGGGATCAGCAGATTTTTTTTTTCGCGATTTCCGTTTTGGTCTCATAGTAAAAGTTGTTCATAATGATGAGTACAGTGACCCCTTAAGAGGTTGTACACTTATTTATGTTACAACTTGTATATGTATAGTAGTAGGTTAAATGCGATGGTGCTTCCAAATTTAAAGACAAGGGCGCATGTTTACTGCCTCAATTGTCTAGTTGTCGCAAGCGCAACTACTGAGCGTGAGGTCCTGGGTTCGATCCCCAGGTCGGGCAAAGTATTATTGGGGTTTTCCATGTGGAATTTCTCAGTAGCAGCCCAGAGTCTGGATTTATGCCCGGTAGACGACAATAGGCTCGCCCCCTATTATATGGGACTTGAACATAACGGCGAAATGCGGGTATTACTATACCTACAACTCTGCCCAACCCCTCGGGGAATACTGTCGTGATGTTATATTATGTTGTTACACTAATATATAGTTAGGAATACAAGCAATGATCTGAGCTAAGTGTTGTAAAAGACACAACAACGTAATCTTTCAGGGGTGATTCTATCATTACAGTTATAGCTAATATCGGTTTGTCAGGATTGCGAGCAAGGTAAAGACAGTAAATAAAACCAACATAGACTCTCCACCACTGAGAGTACTTGTATTTGGGTTAGTATTAGTAACATAAACTAGATCACAATATATTACTAACACAATTATTACAAGATCATAAAACAAGGACAAGCTAATCAGATATAAAATGTCAGACTTCTTCAGCTGATCAACACGGAATGCTCCCGCTTCGTCGAATGACCGCCGCCTTTATAACCTCGGGTGCGTTCATCCATGTCGACGACTACCTCCCTTTATCAACATTGCCCAGTGTTACCCACTAGCGATAACAGTGTACAATATTAAGTGGTAAACATAGCCTATGTATATAAAATGAATCCCTATTTGCCTTGATCACGGTATCGCGCGTGAGCGCCTGGACCGATTTCGCAAAAATTTTCTTTTCATCCCACCTATTCGAAAAGGACGACTTGGTTCGCCTTTAAGTGCGCCCAAAGGTGGTGTTTTCTATTAAGAAACTTTTAGCGGGCAGGAATGAGTTTTTAATCGTCTTTATTAAATAAGTGCGCCGCAATTATCTTTGCCGCGCACTTTTTGAATTCTTTTAGCGGGCAGGAATGAGTTTTTAATCCTTTTTATTAAATAAGTGCGCCGCAATTATCTTTGCCGCGCACTTTTTGAATTCTTTTAGCGGGCAGGAATGAGTTTTTAATCCTTTTTATTAAATAAGTGCGCCGCAATTATCTTTGCCGCGCACTTTTTGAATTTGGAACATTTTAGTGTTCAGCGCCAAAGAAATCGAACGCAAATATTGTTTGAAGACTGGCTGGTACGACGGCCCATAGTCGCGCCACAGGCGCGGCGCCGCGCGCCTGCTGATTATAAAAATAAATTAATAATAAAGAATGAGAACGTAGCGCTAGCGCGCGTTAAGTTAATTTCATAATTGCGAAAACGTCTCAAATGTAAATATAAGTTTTTAGTTGTTTTATTATTAGATAGGTACTATTTAATTTCAATTTAGTTGTTACTCTGTTTTATTAAATAATAATATTACAATAAAATATGAGGCCCCTTTTATTTTCTCATAGTGGGTGATGAAAAGTAGAGTGTATCACTCGGGCGCAAAATTATTTTTGGCTCGGGCGATATACTTTGAATCCCTCGCTACGTTCAGGATTCTACTAAAGAATCCCTCGGTACGCTCGGGATTCTACTCTAGAATCCCTCACTTCGCTCTGGATTCAAAAAAGCGCCCTCGCCGTAAAAATCTTATTTTGCTCCCTTGTGATACAATCTACTATTGTTGTGTTAGTAATTGTCAGGAGAAGGTGCTTATGAAAGAAAATTTTGATATTAAAAAAAACTAAATTATCTCAGTATGTCCATGTTCTTCATATGTTTACCGCATGCATGAAATGGTTTTAACTTTTTGTAAATATTTTAATATTTTTTTGAAGGTATATAGTAGGAAAGTAGTAGGTAGGTAGGTAGTAAGTAGGAAAAAGTGCTTTGCAACACATGCTGGGTACAGCAAGTATACAATAACAATAATATACTATGTACGTGTTGTAGTAGTTAACTCCGCACACTGATTGTCGTGAAGTTTTGTAAGTTCCGTATAATAGAGAAACACATTTCTGCAAGATTTACTAGTTAAGTTTATTTAAGTTAACAGTTATACTACTAGAGTGAAAAGCGATTATCTCTCTCAGGTGTTGATAGTGTAGGAATTATATGGTTTGCATAATTACTCAATGAAGAACAGTTGAATATAATTATGTTATTCTGAATTGAAAATAAGTGGACATTTTGCTCAGAATTTCCGACTTTTCCGATTTTCCTTTTCACTAATTTTATATTTCTCAGCTGTAAAATAAGCAATCCTATTAGGACACAGAGCACGTTGCAAAAATAAAATGTATTTTTTTATAAATCGGAAAATTCGAAAGATTTCGTTGATATTTTCCACGGATTCTCAATTCAAAATAATGAACTAAATTCACTTTGTCAATTTTTGGTAACCTGTCCTTTTACACCTAGTTTATTTACCTGCCAAAACACTTATTGAAATACAATAAAACATTGGCAAATTAGCAATTTCCAGTAAATTTGGAAAATTCCGAGAAAAGAAAACATTTATTTTCGATTCAGAATAATGGGCTGAATTCACTGTTTCAGTTTTCGGTACACCTTCCCTTACACCCAGTATACTTCCCTCGAAGTAGTATTTCAAGGATACTTCAAGGATACTAGGATATATAGGAAGGAAGTTTTACTAATAAGTACTATATTATGGCAATATGCTTTATTAAATGGACCTAATACCATCACCCAAGAACTGTGGCTGATAAATTGTACACCCTTGCCTCAAAATTACTTGTGTGACTGATACTGTAAAGTTATTCACTAATCACTAACACTAATTAACATGTAAATGGAGTTTAACAGTCTTCTCAAACTAAAGCGGTTTACGACGAATTGTTATAATTAATTCTGCTTCGTAGACCACCGCCCTCTGAATTTAGCAGGTGTTAAACTATAACTAGAATATCAATTAATGTTGTAGGTACCTAATTACATGATTTAGTGTCTGTTTCACCACTTGCCACTTAACATAACAATCTGATAGATAATATACCTATATTGGATTGCATGAAATACGATATAACTATCTGTTAGATAAAGCCCGTACCTTTAATGCGTAACACAATCACAATGAAATAAATTAATGAATCTGCAAATTGTATATTTAAAAATTATAAAAAAAAACCCCAATGCAAAAAGAACGAACATTTAAAAAGTCAAAAATAATACCTATCGTTGTGCCATCAAATTCGATTGAGTAACACCTATACATATACAGAATGACTGGTGAGACACTAACGATCTCTTAATGGGGTAAGTACTCATCATTATGAAAACAAACCAGAAATCGCGAAAAAAACAGCTGTTCCCTACATTTATGTTCGCATTACTCGTCAAAATGTAGGGAACAGCTGATTTTTATTTCTCGGTTTCAGGTTTGGTCCCATAGTAAAAGTTGTTCATAATGATGAGTACAATGACCCCTTAAGATATCGATAGTGTCTCACCAGTTATTCTGTATATTTTAACTATAGAATTTGAAATGGCGCTAAAATTTTGCGTCAGACAGACACACATAGCGGTCAAACTTATAACACCCCTCTTTTTGCGTCGGGGCTTAATAATCACTTTTACATGTCGGTTTATTTTTTTAAAGCTAGATGACGTCGGCGTTTCCTATGACTACCTCTGAGACGAAAGGTCGAAACACACTCAGGGGTCGAAGTCTCTTTTAAAGTACAGTTTTTTTTTTACAATCGCTTTAATTTTCATTTTTACAATACAACAATATTCATTACGTGGTGTACAGTTGTCGAGAAGACAAATTGTTAAAACGTATGGTGCAATGGTCATTGTTGAACTATCAAAATCAATGCTATTGCGATTCCGAATGATTTTCGTAATAAGGGTACTGGTTAATATATACAAGGTTAGTAGGAAACCCCTTTCCCTTTCTCCCTCCGGAGAAAGGGTAAGAATATTTCCTGAAGTCGCAAAGATTAAGGTAGCTGTCTTTATTAAAAAAAAAATGTCCTAAAATAAGTTTGTTGCGATTTCTAACGTTTTTAGTACTTATGGGAATTAGGATCGATTGGTATTATAAAAATATTTTGTGAAACCTGCCCTTTTTCTCGCAGACTGTAAATTGTTATTCAAAATATTTCCATAAAATATAGACAGAACATTTTCCTGTAGCTACAACGGTTAATGTAGCTGCCCTTCATGTCCCATCTCAAATTACCACCCTGTATAGCTAGGCATCTAACAAGTCTACAAAGTTCTCACATTTACAAAAGGTAAGAAGTCAAACAAGCTT
Organism: Amphipyra tragopoginis; assembly: GCA_905220435.1. NCBI lineage: Eukaryota > Metazoa > Arthropoda > Insecta > Lepidoptera > Noctuidae > Amphipyra > Amphipyra tragopoginis. Next base: position 6,068,281 of record HG992016.1, read on the forward strand.
TCAGTGTGTTTCTTTACAGAAACGGACAAATATCACACACTCTTAGTATAAAGAAATGAAGTTACTTTCTGTTGTGAAAATATATACTGGGAGTGATATTTTTGTGTTGCAGTATTCCCTTGCTGAATAAATGTTTTATCTTTCGCTCTGTTTATACAACGTGTAACATAATAAAGACAAACCCTGAAAGTTGGTTGTTAAGAATCGGTTACTGAATCCATTTGAACAATCTTTAATGTTTTTTTTAAGTATTGTCAGAAGTTCTAACAGTGAGTAAGTCATTTTGTGACAAAAACAGATAACACTGCGAAAGCCACAACATTACTTGAAATGAAAAAGATTTGTGGGATTTTCAAAGGTTTATTAAATCATCAAAGAGTTTATTTGTAATGATAATTAAAAACAATATTGCGTTCAGCGAAGGTTACGCTCGTTTTGAATAGTTTTTTCACTCTCTTGTAAAGTAGCCATTTTTGACTTCCGCACTGTTAGAAATTCACTGACGACATGCTTTTTCCCTACCTTTCTTTCAAGTGAAACAAAAAAGCCCTATGTCAAAGCAATACGACTGAATTTTAAGAGCAGTAACACAGAAAAGTAATACTATTTTCTTGACAATATTTAAGCACATCAAAGTAAAATTTCAGTGTATGTATTATGATTGTAACAGAATATTCTAATTGGGGTGTTTGAATGTTTGCGTAATTCCTGTTACATGTTGTATATTATTTTATGTTTTAATTACTTTTGTGTGGTTTCTATCCACCGGGGGTAATGAAGGCGACTTAGATATTATGTCGAAAGAAGCAGCAGCGTTCTCCTATCTCCTATAAAAATACTTGTACAGTAATCACCAATGTTCTGTTGTTCTCAAGACTTGGTACTTCATTGCTTACTGGTCTGTGTCCAAGACTAAATTGTTGTCTCATAACTATCTTAAATCATAGTACTGAATTTACTGAAATTGTTAAAGATATTGATTTTAAAAGAGTAACCTAGAAGTTACTTGCCGGCTCTTCTCCATAGGAAACGACAATTTGGAACCATGTTCCTAAATTCGAGATTTCATAAGCGCCTGTAATGGTACTAATACGTGAAATAAAATAAAATTATTTTGATTTTCGATTCTGCCGAATAAGATGATTATTGAACTGTTAATTTTAAGACCATTTTCACGATAACGGACCGATATAAAGATTTACTTATTACTTACTGAATTATATTTTGTCCTCTGTTGCAATACAACTCCATATGTTAGGGCTCTTTCAATTTAGACGTTTCGTGTCGGACCGCTGCCGCACGTTTACCGTGCCGCTGGTTATAACCTGCTGCCAGCGCCGCTGCAGTACGGTTGCAGTCCAACACGAAACGTCTAAATTGAAAGCGTATCTGACTGCCGTGCGTTTGTATGCTAGTGATGTTTTATAATATTTGACAGCAGTTAAGCCATGGGCTCTGACGAAGAAACATTACTGTTAGTGCTCTTGTTGAAAAACATCAAACAGAAACAAAAACGACGCCCCCGTAAAAGAGCATCACCAATGTTTTCGTTAACATGCAATTTTGGTGATTTCCATAATCTTTACCCTAGGTTAAAACAACATCCAAGCAATGTTTCCACGAATTACTTGAATTAGATAAAAGTAAAATCCAGCGGCAAAAAACTATTTTATTTCCGTGCGATTACTGTATTTGTCGCTTTTGAAGTTCCTTAAAGTAGGACGTATTTCAATTTCATTTATAAATTCTTCCACGTTTATATCATCCATTTTAAGCAAAAAAATAAATGAAAATTCGATGAAATTAGCTCTCGCGTCTATTCACCGCACTATTCAACAGCGAAAAGAACACGTGGAGTTTGCGACGTTGCCATCCTGTTGTCGAGCGTTCGCGGTACCGACGCCGCACTGTTGCCGTACCGCGCGCTTTGTATGAAAACAAACGACCGTCCGTGCGCAATACGACAAACGCACCGCTTCGGCACCGCAGCGGTCCGACACGAAACGTCTAAATTGAAAGAGCCCTTATAAATACAAATTTAAGTACTTTAAGGGCACAAAATGACGTCACTATCCAAGGTAACGTATCCTGAACATGTTAATCTTGATCGTAGTGATGTATTCGATTCCTCTTTGTGATAACAATGAGTTTTAATTTTATTTTTAAATTTAATTCCGATGCTTGTTTCGTGTCTTTATTTATTACTTCCCTTGGTCACCCGCGGCTAGATGGTTTATTTAAATGGAAGGGTGAGATGTTAATATTGAAATAGTTGATCATTAAACAGGGTTACTGGTTATTGGTTACAATGTCGTGGCAGGATTGTGGGGCATGTTAACCGCAGTTCAAACTACGCTATACTATTTCGCTATATAGTAAAGCATGTTGCGTCATCGGCTTTAACTATACAAGGTTAGTCAGAAAGGGGTACTAATCCGAAAGGGTGTTAAAGTACCCATAGTAATGAGTAACTTTTGTTCTACCACATTCCCCAAAAGTCAATAGTTTAAGAGAAATAGCTGTTCAAAAATTACATACAAATATGTTAAAATCTATCTATCCCCAGTTATGATCAGCTGTGTTTACATTTTAGGTCATATTTGGGGTCACGAATCAGAAGCTCTATTTTCTGAATTCGTGACTAAAGTAGGGACAAAGAATTTTTGAAAAAACAAAATTTAAAATTATTTTACATGGAAGTAAAAGTTTTCGAATTTTGAAGTTTTAACACTTGCGTCAAAATCGTTATCAGTGATACTTTAAGTGGCCTTCGGATTAGTACCCCCTTTCCGACTAACCTTGTATAGCATGGCGTTTACACTATATGCTATGTCGTAAGCCGGTCTACGGTGTATAGCAAGTTATTTGACGGCGATCCATCGGGCGATGGACGGGGACCAGAGAATCGTACGATATAGCTCTGAGAATCGCTCAAGTTTATCGCGTACAGCAAGCCAATACTTTATAGTATAGCGGTGTGAGAAACTATAGAAATACATTACATTTTTTTAAAGCAGATTTATTATTTAGCGAGGAACTGCCTCGTTGCGAGGTCCTGCGTTCGATCCCCAGGACGGGCAAAGTATTATTGGGTTTTTCTGTGTGGCAGTTCTCAGTAGCAGCCCGGAGTCTGGATTTGTGCCCGGTTGATGGCAATAGGCTCGCCCCTATACGAAATCTCTGTCCAACCAAAGGAATACAGGCTGTATGTGATGTTATTTATTAAATACTACAATAACAATACAACTTTTAGCACGTCACGTTTTAAAGTTCCGACACAAAAATCTAAATCCGGTAAACCGTAAAAATTATGTTAAGGAGTAACAAGAATATGTTCACGCTATCCACAAAGGGGGTGAACTTCAACGTAATTATCAACGGTCCCACAATGAGCCGAAAGCAAAAACTCCTTACTTTAGCTCGTTTTTTTCAAAACACCCACGTTGGGCGAAACTTTTTTATAAAGATGTGTAACTAATGGATGAGATATGTGGCGTGGTATTGTGTGAACTGCGAGCGTACTCCTTTTTTTTTATTTTGCTATCCATGTAAACATACGGGAAAGTCTTTGGCGTTCGTCTCATCTATTCACGTGAATAGTTGAGACAACTTTTGATCATAGTGACGTCACTATGATCAAAAATGTCATTAGATTCAGAGTTTGGATAAACGTAAGCAATAAAAACAAGAAAAGAAATCATAACTCGAAAACTACAAAAAAGCGCGGAACATACGTGGGGGTGATTTGGGTACCTCTACGTGCGTATACACGTAGAAAACGGGTTGCCGGCGCCGATCCCTCAGCGCTTGTCGGTGCTGGTCCCCGCAGTTAGTCGGCGCAGGTAGTCTTTATACTCTGTGGCGAACCAGCGCCGACAAGCTTCGAACGTCGCCGACACGTTCCGACCTGCTCCGATCAGCGCTGGTAGGCTGTCATCTGTTGTTGTATTTGCAAGGGAACAAAGCGTATTTTTGTTAAAAAATGCCAGCCCCTGCTTCTACCTGCTTCCTTTATGTAGCTGTTACCTGCACGGACCAGTACCGATAAGCGCTGGTAGGTCGGCGCTGGTTACCTGCTTCCCTTATGTATGGCGTATAAAGGGTGATCTAAGGGTGGTCTACCTCTGAACTTCCGCTTGACACTACTTTTTGGGACACCTTGTATATTTAATCCTACACGATTTTGTTAGCTGTCTATGATATTACTTTTATTTGAAGGTGTGAGTTTTGTTTTGAATTAATAAAACACATTCAAATAAAAAAATACCTAAACTTTATTAATTAAATAACAAGAATCTACTACGTGCATGCTCTTCGCTTGTTTTAGTTGGCTATCGTTTATTTCTTCAAATAAAGTGTGGTTATTTTCGAATGTATAAATACAGAACTCTCAAAGATGAGTAATGGTATTCAATTGTGTCAGATAAATGGGTTAAATGGGAGTGGTGTAAGTGGGTGACTAATACATAAGTGGTTTGTTTTCATGATTCTGTTGCAATGATAACATACCACGTAAATCGGCTGGTTTGAGACTAAAAAAACGACTTCCACTAACTCTTACCGATGAGAATTAATCCCGTGTGGGATGACGAGCTTCCCGTGTGGGATGACGAGCTTCCCGTGTGGGATGACGAGCTTCCTGTGTGGGATGACGAGCTTCCCGTGTGGGATGACGAGCTTCCCGTGTGGGATGACGAGCTTCCCGTGTGGGATAACTAGCTTCCCGTGTGGGATGACGAGCTTCCCGTGTGGGGACGGGCTCGTTAAAATTTCCTCATCACACGCTGGGAATAGACGCGTGTTGTAAGACTCAAAAAAACCCAGCACGCTTTGGGGGTAGCAACTTTACGGTCGGCCTGGCAACCATCCTTACAATTAAGTCCGGTACGGTATGCGAGAGCCAGACGGTTATGGGGAGTACCTCTATTTGCTACTTGGATTCGTGTGCTTCATCTTAGACTCTGCGGTTACCATCAGGTGAGATTAGGATAAAACGCGATTAGGTTAAAGATTTAAAAAAAAACCGGTCAATTGCGAGTCGGACTCGCGTACGTAAGGGTTATTTATTTATATTTATTCCAGGTACATCAAATAACCCATAAATGTGTTAGTATTACTTAAAACTATGTTAGTACAATTAGAACAAGAAACACGAACATAATTAAATTAATAACACTTATAACTACATCAAATAATATTATTATTCCACCTTCTGGAGACACTTGGTAACAATACATGCACTGCACACAGGTGGCCCATCAGGTGGCCTTCATTCTTATTTGCAAGAATGCTCAGGAGACTGTTGTCGCTGTCTCGCAACCGACGCAGCAGCGATGCAGCTCTCTTACGCATGATCGCAAAGAAGTCATCAGTACGGGCTGCTGCGAACATCTATATGTTATAAAAACGGCAAAAAAATCACGCTTGTTGTATGGGAGCCCCCTTAAATATTTATTTTATTCTGTTTTTTAAGTACTTGTTGTTATAGCGGCAACAGAAACACATCATTTGTGAAAATTTCAACTGTCTAACTATCACGGTTCATGAGATACAGCCTGGTGACAGACGGACAGCGGAGTCTTAGTGATAGGGTCCCGTTTTACTCTTTGAGTACGGAACCCTAAAAAATGACGATAACGTGCTTTAAAGTCTCAAGTACTGTAATTATAGCCACAATAGATAAACAATGGCACTGACGAACCGGTTCGTCGGTCGGGCCACTAGCGGTTGCCGTAGTAACTGAAATTAGCAGTGGATAATGTTTCACAGCTATCGTTACCAAAATACCAAATATTGGCGCCGTCCGTACGTTTGAAAGCCTGACAAAGCGCTTTGCCCCTGATTCCCAAAAGGCTAAGCAACACAAAAATAAACAAATCTGCTGTCAAATTCCATGTCAAATACTGTGATTGTTTGTTAGAATGTTGATCGACAACAAATTACATCCGTTGACTTCAGATATCACAACAGATTTAATGGATTAGTCTGTGGAGGAACGAGGTGTGGTGTTCCTCCAACCAAAGGGAGGATCCTCCAATCAGGCGGAGTCTTGTGCCTGGCGGGCTACTGTCCAACAGTTGATGTTGGGAGGTTGTATATATACTATCTGTGTGTTAAATCTTAATATCGCGATGTAGGATTGAATAGTTCGCATGTGGCGTCATAGATGCCGCCACAAGACTTTCAGGAACAGGGAACAGTCACATCTTGAGACATCTACAAGAAAGAAATCTGTGGAATATTCCAACACCTTATAATTCAACTTACGATTTCACGTACCTACTAAACGACTGATATTCATCACACTATAATATTCTCTTGTCTCATAAGACCATAAAACAAAGGACCAACATATCTATGACCTCGATTCCCCCTACCCGGAATTAAATTCCCCCCAAACGGATATAAACGGGTTCGTGACATTCATCAAACGTATTGTGTACCAAACTATGGAACTATTGTTTGAGACCCTTCCATACGAACTAAGTCGGTGTGTACCCAACGATATTTTGTGCATATGTGCGCCTATTCAGAATTAAGCGTCGAGGAAGGAATGCTTTTGTAGTTCAATTTTACGATCTTACGGTCTATGGAGTAGGGATGGGGGAGTTAATTAGGAGTTGGGAGCCGATATCGATAAACTTTCATCGATTAATTTTAATCTGTTTTAATTTATTAACAACTTTTTTTTATTTTTACTGCCGCTTTCGTCTTGTGGTCGCAAACGCGATTACTGAGCTTGAGTTCCTGGGTGTGATTCCCAGGTCGGGCAAAGTGTTATTGAGTTTTCTGTATGGAATTTCTCAGAAGCAGCCCGGAGTCTGGACTCATGCCCTGTTGATGGCAATGGACTCGCCCCCTATTATCTACTATACGCCTCTGCCCAACCCTAAGGGAAATAAAGGCGTGACATTATATTAAAAAAAAACTATTCTCTTGTTTGAAATTTATTGTGGTTGCTTTAAGTTGGTGTAATTTCAGGAATTGTGGACGTGAACATATTGCTAATAATTTAAGTACCTAACTATAATCTTATAGAGGTTAGTGTACTCATAAAGCAAATATAATTTGTACAGTAATATTATCCCAGATGGTGTCAGTACTGTATTATTAATTAATGGAGTATAATTTTGTAACGAAATAATACGATTAAACTACTTGAATTTCACATTTACAAGTATTATTAATTAACCCATTCATTACCTCATAACGTCTACAAGTAAGCTTTAAAATTATAATTGGATAGTTTATTTTTGTTGATGAAACACTATTAACAAAGTCAAGTAACAAGGCGCCTGTTCACACAACTAATCCTGGCCGTGGAGCAAAGTAAAACCGTTCGTCCTAACTGTCATTAAATATCTTTTACAGTACAATATAGTTTCTATTTAGACAGGAATCTGGTCCTAACTCACTCAGGAATGGGCTCAAGGATTATAGTTTGTGATAATTAGTTACATAACCTATCCATCACACAAAAGTAGGTCAAAATAATCTTAAAACATTTTGAAGTCCATAAATTACTTAGTACAAAGTATGGTCATAAGTAACCGTAATTATATCGACATAAATATCGACACACCCCGATCCCACCACCAATAACTACAAACGACCCACGCCAGGTGTTCTCAATCTCTGGTCCAGATTCCGCTCTCTACAAAGAGCCCGTTCATTTCTCGTATAATCTAGCGATCGTTCCTCGAAACTGAGATAATCGACTACGTAAAATCGATCCATTATTCGATTATTTTGTGGAATAATAATGAGGTGCCATTGACGCCTGCCGGTGAAAAAAAAATACGAAAAGGAACATGGCCGCGCGTCAAAGACGTTTTGTGTGTTCCCGCGCTTTTGTTATTGTTTATTTTTTCTGGAATTTTGTTAGAAATATGTCTTGATTGTGTCCCAGATATACGAATGAGTTTATTAAGTTAAATTTTTCGATGGGCAGGAATGTTGGGTGTCCTTATTTCACAGTTGTTTTGATGTTCCGAGAAGTTATTTATGCGACAGTTCGAATTAAACGGTTCCATTTTCATTAAATGACATTTTTATCATGTTTTTAAGTGCGATTCATATTATTTATGAATGTATCTTTATAGTTTTATAGTTGTTATTTTGAGAATATTCATCGCGTTCGAACCAAAGGACCAAAAATAGGACCATTTCTAATATGAAGCCAACACGGCTTTAATTCATTATCAACCAACTACTGTTGACAATTTACCCATGCATTAGCAATTACATAATGTTGTTCCACTGTTGTACTAATGGGCAAATTAATAGCAAATTAATTTGACATGAGTTACATAGACTAGTTAGATCTCTGTTGTCGACAGTGATTGTTATCCCGCAAGACAGCTGTAGTGAAAACGTATGTGTACAACAATTGACACGCTACACATAATGTATGTCAATGTCAGTGACATGTTTGTAGTGACGTTCAAGACGTGCTGTTGTGGTTCATCAATTAAGCTATTATTGCTAATCGAAAGCTGTCTTTGCAGCTTAAATAAGGTTATTCGGAAAAGGGTTAGTAATCCACGGGCGACTTAAAGTAGGTCAATGATATTGATGACCGTTTGACAAAATGATTTTATATTGGTTTTTAAAAATTCTTCATCTCTGCTTTAATTTAATTTAATTGCATTGACATTTTATTTTAATTCTGTGACCTTTCTCATTTGTTTTACCCATTCATTTATTTTATTTGTATTGACATTTTGTTCTGGTCTATTCTGTGGCAGGATTATGAAATTTTATTTTATGTAATATGGGTCTTGCCTGAATTAAATGAATCTTAATTTAATTTAGTTACAAATTCAGAATATCTAACATCTAATTCGTGACCCCGAATATGATCTATACTGTAAAAATAGCTGATCATAGCTAAGGAGAGATAGATTTTGGCGTATTTTTTACGAAATCTTTGAACAGCTATTTCTCTTAAACTATTGACTTTTGTGGAAAGTTATAGAATAAAAGTTATTCATTATTATGGATACTTTAATACCCTTTCGCATTATTACCCCCTTTCCGACTAACCTTGTATAGAAGCCCCAGAATCCAAACCAAACATTGTACTCTTACCAACTATCAAAAGTGTAATAAACAAGTTACTGGGTGAATTCTGACCCTATGCCAGTACTATCTCAGTGATTTATGATAAGTAACAATTTACTCAACGTGCATATTTCGGAATTGCCCGACTAGTTTCGGACCTAAACGGAGCCTTTAACACTCTCACTGCCATGGGATCCGCTGGTGGGTTCCAAGTTTCCGAGTGCAAAAGGCCGGTGTTATTTTAAAGAAACATTAACAGCAGGCCGTGGGGTCCGCCAGCGGCTAGTTAAGAATGCTTCAAGCACGTCGTGGGATTCGCTGTGACCCCCTAAGTTCAAACAGATTTTTGTACTACTGGCCTGCTAATAAGGAAAAAATATGTCTAGTATTGGCGTGCGCATACAGTGAGCTACATGTTGAAAAAAAAAATCAAGTCAAGTCAATTTCATTTTGAGTGATGGCCTACCGCAGCGGAATCGTTGGGACCCGCCGGCGGACTCCATGGCTTGCTGAACTGGAAACATGCTATATATTGTTGGCAGTGAGAGTGTTAATCATGAGCTGAATACACGGCGAGGTCGCGAATTGAACTGAGCACGTGAGTAAACCGTAACTACCTAATCATAAATATGAATATGTGTCGAATTGTAGTAATGCGTAGGTCCGTACTAAAGGACCATTTCGAACGCCACCAAACAAGATTCTATCCTGCTTCAATGACTCTTTGATCCAGTTTTTATTTCATTTAACATCACTTTGATCAACTTTCAATACGATTCTAACGTGGCAAACTGGTTTGACGTGTTCCTGTTACTTGTAGGACCACCCTATCGGCTGTGATTGTTGTAGTGACCGAGGGTGTACCAAAAGGACCACCATGATGATGTGATAATTATGAGATAAACTTGTTAACACTATAAATCTAAAGAAATCTTTTGATAAAACATGACGTGAGAGAATAAAAAAAATTATAAGTACTAGTCGCGCGCAAAAGGTTTGCCGATGACTGCCCCTCCCACTTCACCGACCGCTACCCGCGCTCGTCTGGTCTACCTACTAATCGTACCGACCATCGACGCGTGACGTCATGAGGCTATCGGCAAACCTTTTCCGCGCGACTTATAGGTATAACTATCCTTCGAAACAAAAATACTGTGAATCTTACAAATCACTTTAAACACATGAGTCTGAGCTGTGTTTATCACCATCACGCCTGTATTCCCCGAAGGGGTGGGCAGCGGTGTATAGTACACCCACATTTCGCCGTTATGTTTCAAGTCCCATGTAATAGGGGGCGAGCCTATTGTCATCGACCGTACACAAATTCAGACTCCGGGCTGCAAGAAATTCCACACGGAAAAACCCAATAATACTTTGTCTGACCTGGAGATCGAACCCAGGACCTCACACTCAGTAGTCGCGCTTGCGACCACAACGCCAACGAGGCAGTCTCAGAGAGAATGGTGTTATAACAGTGTCAAAGTAAACAGGGTTACAGGGAAAGTCGTACTGAATATTAAAGGACGTTATTATTCAAGTTATTTCTGATAGATTTGATTCCGTAATATGGTGTCCGAAACTTAACCGTTCTGGAGACATTGAATTTTAAAGATATTTTTTAAAATCCTTTATTTTTTGGCTTTTTTTGGGATTAGACCTCCTACGGTCCATTTTTTTTGTATCTTGTTAGAGATGTCAATTAATAAAAATTATTAACAATAACTGAATCTACTACAGTACTAACAGCTTAAAAAGACTGCTCGACAAAGGTTAGAATTAAAGAATTTTCACTCAGTGTTTTTAACATACAAAAATGTATGGAACTTATTCTGCAAATAATTTTTAAAACTTCTACGTCTCTTTAGCTATTCAAAAAGGTTTATCATCTACTAGGTACGTTCATAAAATCTTAAAAAAATGTTATTTGAATAAGCCAAAGTGTTGTACTACACAACATAAAAAATATCTTTGAAGTTCAATATCTCCATAACGTTTAAGTTCCGGATACCATATTACGGAATCAAATCCATCAGAAATTAACTGAAAAATAACGTCCTTTAATATTCAGTACGACTTTCCCTGTAACCTTGTATAATTTTTGGCTACTCGCTTGCCTAAATGTCAATTCCCATACCATTGAAGACACTCTTACAGCGGTTACGCACTGCATCCGATCCGAATCCGTGAAAATACGTTCCGAAGTAGCCATAGAACTATTTGTATGGTAGTTTACGCACTACATCCGGCACCCGTCATCCGATTTCTATCCGTTGAGTCTCCAATTCGGAAGAAATATTGACGGACCGAAGTAGCCGTAGTAATGTTTGTATGAACGCTTTCGCACTACCTCGGATTCAAATCGGACGCCGAATGGATATGCCAAAGATGGCCCCTGAATTGTTTAAATTTGGATCAGAGATCGGATAAGTGCGTAAGCTATATCCGAATTCGGTCCGTGATTTTTACTCTAGATCGGTATTTTCACGGATTCGGATCGGATGCAGTGCGTAAAGCAATATCCGAATTCGGTCCGAGTTTTTATATCCGTATTTTCACGGATTCGGATCGGACGCAGTGCGTAATCGCTCTTACTGAAGCGTAGCTAACACCCACATAACATTCCAATAAAAATCGCAATCATATTCTCTTCGAGAACCCGAAAATATTTACGAAATCCATCACAAAAATTGCTTCAAAGAAAAATGGGGTGTAAGTGTAAAGATGTCCCTCTCACTGTCAGATACAAAGGGCACATCTAATATTAAAGGGTATTACCGGATATGAGTGTAACCCTCCAATGGTTTAATATTTGAGATAAAAAGAAATATTCAAAGTGTACCAAGGGTTGGGGACCCCGAGTTGTAATGTCGGCTAAATCAAATCGAAAGGACATGTTGTGTGGTCTAAGTTAGAATTTGATGAACAGTCAAAAATTAAAAAAAAAACCCGGCCGTTTTCTTTTTCTGTCCTTGGTTTCGAACTACCTATCAGTTGTTTTAAAATCGATGCCTTCCACGTAAGTTGTTGTAGCCACAAATTGCATTTTTGTGTTTTTCCCGTAAAAGTGTCTAATTTTATGAATTATTATCTGTTCCAAATATAAAAATAGCAAAAATATATATAGTTTTTCGGTATTTTTATATTTCGAACAGATAATATTAATAAAATTAGACACTTTTACGTGAAAAACACAAAAATACAATTTGTGGCTTACAACAACTTACGTGGGAGACATCGAAATATATACAATGTATTAGGTACCAAAGTAAACAAGATAAGTCACTCAACATTTTTATAAAAAAAAACTGATAATGTTATCGATAATGCAAGCCTAAAAATTTTCTTTCTTCTCACTTTTTTCTAATGTTCATGATTATTTAAGTTTTTTTTTTTAATACGGTTTTTTTTAGTTATCTGTCAGGGCGATTTAAAAGCGATTTTTACTTTTTTTGATGTTATAAAATAGAACAACACAGTTATTTTTGAATTTGTTCGTTTTCATTTCAAACTCAAAACGATGACTAAAAACGTAGTACGCTGCGCTATGGGGCTAAGCAAAAACTACAAAACACCACTTGCTATGATTTTTAATCAAAATTTAAGTAATTCACGTTTCTTAACAAAGCCAATGCTTATCTCCATCGACATTTTTACAAATCAATCATAGATAACCATCAATCATAGATAATCATCACGCCTGTAATCCCCGAACATAATTATGACAGTAGTGTATAAGTACCCCTTCATTTCACAGTTATGTTACAGTTACAGTCCAATGTAATAGGGGGCGAGCCTACTGCCATCAACCGTGCACAAAGCCAGACTCCGGGCTGCTACTGAGAAATTCCACACGGAAAAACCCAATAACACTTTGCCCGACCTGGGGATCGAACCCAGGACCTCACGCTCAGCAGCTTACGACCGCTAGACCAACGAGGCATCGATCATATACAACCTTATTTTTACTTTATACGAAAACCGAGACACCCCAACGAGATTTTCGTCAGAACTGCCTGAACATGTGTTTTTTTTAGTAAATCTCCAAGTTACACCTTGGTTTACGTCGCGTTAAGTTCCCTAAAAATGTGTGAAATGCCTGAGATGTGCTATGCAGGAGTTGTCTAATACACGGAAACTGACCGAGAAGACCGTCTCAAGCGTCAAGGTGTGTATTTCTGTCAACTGTTATGGATAGAAACCTACTGAAACAAAAATTAAATTTGTGAAAAAAAAAGTGGTGTAAAAAATATGTCAATCGATTCTCCTAGTGATTCTGAACAAACTAGTTTCAGGTTTAGTATATACTAAAACTAAGCTTGTATACCTACTATAAGTACCTATAGGTAATATTAACAAAAACGGCTGTAAATATACCAATACATATCCCACCTCTGGTAGTCTCGTGCAAGAAAACAATAACAAAGTAACTAGTGGAGCTGGCGAAAACAGCTTTCCTCTCTATTACCTAGTTGATTTAATTTTATAAAATCCTATGTCCACAAAGCGAAGTTCATACTACTCGTATACTATAATAAATAGCAAATATTATACAGGCTGTAAGGGTAAACACCGTTATCCTTGAAACCAGTGGTTTGGTTTCATTTATAGAACGTAAAATCAATGAAAAATAACAAACTTTTTTTTTTAAATGAAATTTTCATTTTTCAACGAAAGCATTTCACCCTACGCGCGGGGGCTACAAGCTACGAGAGGGGGCGTGGGGAACTCACCACGTGGCCTGACGCACGGCCCCGCACCGTTCGCTACCCCAGTCAGTTAGCTGTCTCGCTAGCGAGTGCGTGTACGCCGCGTAGTAGTGCCGCCGCGCCGCTCATTTCTCGCGCGTGTATACAATTTTTTTTTTACTCGGTCCTATGTTTTTGTGTTCACGTCAACTACCCATGGTTTGAGTGATAACGGTGTTTACCCTTACGTGCTGTATATCACAACGATATCGCTCAGTATACATTTTATATGGACACGTTCACACAACGTTATGCTATAAAGTATTGGCTTGCTGTACCTGATAAACTTGAGCGATTTTCAGAGCTATATCGTACGATTTAACCCCGCCCCGTTTTAGTTCTAGCCCGTCCATCGCCCGACCGATCGCCGTAACTTGTTATACACAGTGGACCGGCTTGCGGTATAGCGTATAGTGTGAACGTCTTGCTATATAATTTTAGCTTATGACGCCATATACTTTACTATAGGTATAGCGAAATAGTATATTGAGTTTGAACCACGCTTTATCTAGTTGATTTAATTTTACAATATCCTACGAGTATCTCTACAAAAGAGAGTATACGAGTATTTCATTACCTATTTAATGAGAAAAGCTTATTAGAATTTAAACAACGCTACCTCCTTAATAAAAAATAAGGCACGAACAAGCTATAGGATCAATATCTCCAGCTGAATCTGTAGATACTAGATAGGCTAGATGGGATATTTTCTAGATTCAAAATAACGCTGGCTCAAAACTTTTGCAATTTCATCTTTCCGCTGGCAAACTGCCGCTGGGTTTTATGTATTTTATTTCCCTATTGAAATAGATTATTCAACGCTGTGGAGCAGAAAAGGAACAAAAAAAGTATGAGCTAATTATTTATAGGTAGAGCGGTGATCAAATGTTTATTTTTATTTTTGGGAAGTCATCTTATGACTCCTTCCGCTCTGGGCGGAGCGGAAGGGAGTGTCAGACTCTTACTGACTAAAACCCATCAGTGTTCCTCCTAATGCCCTTTGCGTTCCAGGGCCGCGGTAACTCTTTCGAACAAATTCCGCAACCCTGGAACAAATTCCACAACCCTGGACCGGTGAGCACCCTGGCCTTGTCGATACGAGATCCTGTACTGCCAAGGCAGACAGATTTCGCTCATGTAGCTCTGTTATCATTTGGAAATTTTACATAAGCTGCACCATACAGAATTGAGTGTGTGTCGCCGAGATCTTTGCTGCTATCAAGAACATTTGACATTTGAAAGGAGCTCGTGGCTAAATAATTACAGCCGCATAGACCGATCTTCCGGGTTAAGCCACGCTTGCCGAGGTTGGTCTGTGGATGGGTGACCATTTACCATAGCGAGTTTCCTCCGTGCCTCGGAAAGCACGTAAAGCCGTTGATCCCGTCTGTCATTTGTAGATCTTTGACAGTCGTTACTGTTGGTCAGAAGCCAGAAAGTCTGACAACCAGTCTTACCAAGAGTATCGTATTACCCAGTTACTGGGTTGTGGAGGTCTGATAGGCAGTCGCTCCATTTAAATTACTGATATTCAGCTGCATCCGGTTCGACTGGAAGCCGACCCCAACATAGTTGGGAAAAGGCTAGGCAGATGATGAAGAACATTTGACAGCAGCGAATCCAGGGTACACACCAGAGCTCTGTTTTTGTTATGCAAACGCGGTAACCGCGGCCTAAGCTCGAACCGGTGTGGATCGAAATTCCCGGAACGCATCCTACAAGGCACTTCTCAGTATTTCCCTGTACTGGGTACCTGCAGATATAACCCTGTCCTCCTCTTCCTCGTCAACGTGGTTGGACCCCAGCAGTACCATTGGAGGTACTAGCGGCTACGGCCTTGGGGCCTACTCCCTAAGCCCGTCAACGAAGTAAGTTGCCCGTCCGAAAGTAGCCCGAAACGTAGGAGTGAACAAAACAAGTGTTAAGTTCAACTTTTCGGACGGGCAAAAACACATCGGTAGTAGGGACAACTGTCAAATCGTGTTGTCATTCATTCTTAGTTCGGGCCCCGAAATAATCGTATGTCCGTAGGTGATAGTGAGTAGGAAACGCTCGTAACTAAGGCCGAAACCACGGACTTCGTGCTTAAGGGGTAGACCCCCTGGTCTGCAGGACCAGACGGGTTTACGGGAGAGGGGTGGCATGGCTATTATAATTACTGTTAAGGTACCTACTTCTTCCCTCGTGTCAGCACGAGCTATACAAAAATAGCTCATGCTGTGGTGAAAAGATTAGCCAGTCAGCAAGGTTGGTAGCGGGGCTGACTGCCCAGGGTGTGCCGGACACGTACTGAAGTATCGTCACTCGTGGAGGCTCTTTTCATGCACCCCACCTACTATGTCCTATGTAGGTACCTACTACAAGCTTATTTGGTTTTTTGATCAATAAAATCTGACTCTATTAAAGTATGTACCTACCCTTCATTAATTTATTTGACTCTGATTTAATTAATTTGTTTGAATTGTATTGTATATTATTCCATTTGATTTTGAATGAACTAATTTAGATTTTAGCCATTACTTTATTTTAATCATGTTTGCTCGATCCAATTGTGTAAGCTGTGGTTGCCTATAATTGGATGGGCATATTGTGTTAGTTTTTCTATAGTTCAAATATTTTTTTGGAATTTATGTATGTATGGCAATCCTTATGTAAAATATCTTTTTGCAAACCTAAAAAGTACTGATTAGTATAATTTTATTCGATTTTAAATGCTGAGTAGCATTGGATTATCATCCGCATTTATAGTAGGCCTAATTTCGACTACGCTAATAGGTCCTATAGTTCTGCTCAACTGGAATGTGAAAAGTATGTGTCCAGTATCAGAATTAAAAAACACAACAGTCAGTAAAGTAATTTGCTAACCTTACAAAGAATGAATGAATCCTACTAATATCCTAATCCTAACTATCCTAACTTCCTGAATAATGTTATAAATGCGACAGTAAGTTTGTATGTTTGTTACCTTTTCACGCCTAAATCACTCAACCGATCATCCTGAAATTTTGCATATACGTTGTCAGGTGTACAGAAACGAACATAAGGTCCCTTTTATCCCGCAAAAAACTACTGTTTCCGAGAAAAACAACAATAACGTTAATAGATGGCGCCACGTGCCTTTCGAATCATGATTGAATGATATTATTATAGAAACTTTAGTAGTGTGTTAAGTGTGTGATTTGCAGTGGCCTATATGGAAAGCGCTCAATAGACTGCGCACCCAAGTAGGCCGATGCAAACATAACCTAGCAAAATGGGGGATCATAGATCCCTTCGACACCCAGTGCGAGTGCGGTGCTCCTGACCAGACGATGGCCCATTTGCTTCAGTGCCCAAATTGTCCCTACACTTGCACTTTGGAGGACATGAAAAGCGCCACTGATGCCGCGATAAATGTGGCTACATATTGGGCCAAAATGCTGTAAAAAAAAAAGGATTATTACCATCGATTCGAAAAAGAAAGAAAGAAAAGAAGTGTGTTAAGAGTTAATTGTCTTATTCTAAATTAACGCGAGCGAAGCCGCGGGCAAAAGCTAGTTATAAATATGAAAGTTTGTCAATAAGTTTGTTAATAATTCACGCCATAACGGCTACACGGATTTTAATTAAATTTATCGCACGAATAAACCATG
Organism: Amphipyra tragopoginis; assembly: GCA_905220435.1. Lineage (NCBI taxonomy): Eukaryota > Metazoa > Arthropoda > Insecta > Lepidoptera > Noctuidae > Amphipyra > Amphipyra tragopoginis. The sequence goes on from HG992016.1 coordinate 6,085,721, forward strand.
ACCTGATTTAGAACATAGAATACATTTTATCCAGGTACGTGAAGTAGTTTCCCTAGGATGCGAGTAAAACTGCGGGCTAGTTGTAATAATAATTTTCATTCCGCTGTCATCCCCGCTACAACTTACAACTTAAACCATCCAACAATTCTCGTTAGCAATCAAGTAGCAATGCCAAATTTCTTGGAATCTCTATTAAATTACACATGTAGGCGTCGCAGATTAAGTAAAGCTAATGAAGTTATGTTTGTATTAGTTACGTAACAAAATAAAATACCTAATATTATGTAATTTGTTGATTAACAACCCACTTGATGGTAACTGGTTACCACGGCCTATAATCCCTCCCTTGAGGACCCTCAAGAACCACTGCGGCACGGCTCCTGTGGAGCCCAACGTGACTATACGTGCCGCGAAGCCGAACACTCCGGTGTACATCTCCCGCCTACACTACACCACTAACGCGTCATCCTACGTGAGCGAACAACTAGCGACGCGAAGCGGTGCGGCGCGATGCGAAAACAACAAACAGTCGATACCTATTAAAGTGGCCTACGTGACCAAACGCACGCAGAGTGCGGTGCGGCGCGAAGCGAACGCTGTCAGTTAGCTTGATATTTTCACGCGAACTGGATGCGGTACCGTACAGTGCTATTGAATGACGGCGGCGCGCGGCGAGCGGTCCGCGAGCTCGTAGGACAAAGCCGCCGCTTCGCACCGCATCGCGTGTCACCGCATCGCATCGCTTCGCAATTCGCGTTGCTTTAAACCGCCTACGTAAGACGTCGCGTAAGGCGGAGGACATCGAGGAGTACGTGCGCCAAAGGACCAAGTACACGGCGAGAGTGCAGCTGCTGGAATCGCGCAGCAATGTCAACTTCAGGGCATTCGTGGTGCGACCAACTTGTCTTCTGCACCTCGTCATGGAAGAGAACTTTTGGCCGCAGGGAGTGCATGGTGTTCCGTCGCTTCCGCGGATAAGTGCCACACGATCGCACAGTGAATGACACAGTGCGCAAGTGTTTTTTTACTAACATAGGCGCAAGTTTTATTACTAACATAAACTGTGTTATTTAACATATATATGTTAGTTTGTAAGTATATCTATGAGCTAAAGTAGCCTGAAAATAAATGAGTTTATCATTATATAATACACCTGCACCTACCAAGAGGATTGCTGCTTTGTCAACCTTAGAGACAATGTTGGAAAGTCTCATCCCTCAAGCATCGCCATATCGACCGGTCCTGTGCTTCTCGCATCCAGCGGATTCTCCGCGACCTTCATCAGATCATTGGTCCACCTTGTGGGAGGCCTACCCACGCTGCGTCTACCAGTACGCGGTCGCTACTCCAGAACCTTTCGGCTCCATCGGCCAGCCGTTCTGCGAGCAATTTGCCCCGTCCAATACCACTTAAGTTTGGCAATTCTTCGGGCTATGGCGGTTACCTTGGATCTCTTGCGGATCTCATAATTTCTGATATGATCACGCCGGGAAACTCCGAGCATAGCTTTCTCCATTGCCCTTTGGGTGATCTTGAGCCTTATTAAGAGGCCCATTATGAGTGACCACGTTTCAGTGCCGTAAGTGACCACTGGCAACACGCACTGGTCAAAGACTTTCATCTTGAGACATCCGAACGCTGTCCAGCTGACTCGAATTCGACAATTGACCTCTTTCTAATACATACAAACCTATATACATAAATACATGGCTTTATACAAATCTGATGAGGTAATAACCTTCAACACACATACCTACACTAATTTCCTCAAATCAACCTTTATTGTATCCACACTCATACAATGAAACCTTCACACACACACACACATACGCACACAGCTGTAAATAGCAAGCCGTCCTCATTTCGAGAAGTCGGTAAACAATCCTAATAATCTATTAAAAGACGTTAAGGAATACGGAACGGGGGAATTTGGAGGAATTCGGGGGAATTTCATTAAAACATCGCAAGTTTGCTAGGATTTCTTAATGGGTGTTTGAACAAGACTCGTATGCAAATACCTTGTTATGATCAATAAGAGGCGTCGTTGCAGAATATGGTCTCGTTATGGGGGAATTATGGGTTATTTCGGGGTAATGGTAGATTGTTAAATGCGGCTGTATAGTGTGGGTAAGGAGGGATATTGAATAGAGAGTGAAGATTTTATTAAGGTGTCGTCACACGATGAACTAGTTTTAAAATATCAATTCGTAAATGATTACTGATGTAGAAAGAAAAAAGTGTATTTGCAACTTAAATAAAGAAAGAAAGAAAATACGTTTGTTTTACTTTTTTTTGTCTAGGGTAATAATAGCAACATGAACATAATATCCAGTTCATTTAACACCCCATAGACCAGATAGATATTTTTCACCATATTTAACAATAGTCTTGCCCCCACCTGAGACGGTTCATGACTGTACTCCAACAGTGCAGCCGTGGATAGTCCCCGGTTGGTGTCCCATCCCATTTTAGACTAAAGTTCTCAAAAAGGCCTCTGCGCATTGGACCTGTGTCCCCCGTATGCCTTCCAAAGGATCGGACATCTTCCGCATGGAAGATGAGCCGTGATTCTAAAGAGATACAAACATGAACATAACATAACGCTACGCCTGTATTACGCGAAAGACTGGACAGAGGTGTATAGTACACCCGCATTTCGCTCTTATATAGGGGGCGAGCGTATTGCCATCAATCGGGCATAAATCTAGACTCCAGGCTGCTACAGAGAAATACCACACGGAAAAACGCAATAACACTTGCCGACCTGGGGATCGAACCCAAGACCTCACGCTCAGCAATCGTGCTTGCAAACACTACACCAACGAGGCAGTCAGCCATCAAGTCAGAAATTAGCGACGAAAATAACAGAAAAATGATTTTTGAAGTCAAACATACTTTTTTGGCGTCTTGAGGGTAAATTTTTCATTGTTAGGCTGACCATCCACCAGAGCTGTGCGAGAAAAGTTGTCTGTGTATAACTTCTACCCCGCGTACATGAGTAGCTACCGCGTATGATTTGCAGCCGAATCTCCTTGAAACGTATTTTGTCGGATTCAGATTGGCAAGCGCCCTAACAGTCCTAAAACCAAATTGCTATTATAATCAATCACCTACGCTTGACTACCGGTTTGATGATCAAAGTAAGTATATGTGTTTGTGTGTTCATTAATACACAGGAGGATGTCTGGCTGTTAATAATCTATGTAAGTCATTAAGCACCAGTCTAGTGACCGTTAATGGGGTGGGTACTCCCTTGGGACTGCCTTACCAATTACATTTTATTTATTTATGTATTTCTCATCGATTCCCCTCCGTGCCTCGGAGAGTACGTTAAGCCGTCGATCCCGGGTGTCAAACGAATACCTATGACAGTCGATACGGGTAATCAGAAGCCCGAAAGTCTGACAACCGGTCTAATCTTAGGATATCGGCATTGCCCAGTAACTAGGTTTCAGAGGTTTGATGGCAGTCGCTCCGTGTGAAATACAGGTATTCAGTCACATCTGGTTTGACTGGAAGCTGAAACCAACAGAATTGGGAAAAAGCTAGGCAGATTATCACATGTCGACATTATTATCGTTTGTTTAAAAACACCTGAACTGTGTTTTTTTTAGCTCTAGTGTTTTTACACTCTTGAAAAAATTCACAAGTGCCTAAAATAATAATGTGAAACTCTAGTGTTTAAAAAAAACACCAGTAGTTTTACAGTGGAACTGATAATGGTACTAGTGGCAACGAAGGGCGTTAAGGTAGGGAAATTTCTAAATAGCAAAAGTCAACGTGAGAAGTGTCAAAGTGACAGGTGTCAAAATGAAAGGTGTTAAAGAGACAGGTGTCAAAGTGACAGATGTCAAAGTGACAGGTGTCAAAGTGACAAGTGTCAAACTATGAAATGTCGAATACCAGTAGTAACACGGGTAAAAAAAACCGTGGTACTACTAGATCGCTTGGTAGTTTCTACAGGGTTTTTTTCCCGTGGTACTACTGTTAGTAATACTGATAGTAGTACCACGGGCAACAAACAAAAAAATACAACATTACGTCATCTACCGAGTTTCACCACTAAAATGTTGACAAGCAGTTGCACTTTAATCTCAGATTACCGCATCCCGCTAAAATAACCCACATAACACAGGCTGATTATGAATATGGGTTCAGTTAATCCTTGTTATTCTAACCGGGTTGATACAGCGGTTAATGATGTCATACTCGCCTTAGTTGATATTTAAAATTAATGTTATTATTATCTGAGTCATCAGGCTGTATTAAGGTGTAATTTGATATGTGGGTCATGGGAACGTGTATACATAAAACTTACCTAATAATCGTAATTTTCTTTTAAAGTTAGTTGTTGTTTTGAAACAGAGTTAGAAATTATCAAGATAAATATGCCTTGTGATAATTAATTCGATAATTATCATAATAGTTATCGGATAATTATCAGATAATTATCAAACAATTATTAATTAACCTATCGACTTTTACGTCAGGAGGAAGTAGTTTCGTATAAATAATATTTAGGTAGGCAATTTGAAAATAAACACCATTAAGAATTATTTTCTTTATTTTTGCCCAAGTTGATTAAAAACTTACAAAACAACACTTGCTAATATAAAATATAAAAAATTAACTAAGCACTAAATAATTAAACTGATGATTGGAATATTATCCTCGTCCCCCTCAATTGCATCATCTGGATGGGGATTGTCTGTATATGACGATTCCGAATTCGAAATCCAACTTAAATCTGGTTGATATTTATCTCGATAATTATGTCGATAATTACATTTGTGGACCAAATTGAGTCATTATTTTTTTTAGTTGGTGCGGTATACTCTTCGAGTTGTTCCCGGATGAATTTTATTAAGTTTTGTTAAGTAGTTTTTTTTTATAAATACAAGGCTAGTCGGAAAGCGGTTACTAATCCGAAGGGGTGTTAAAGTACCCGTAATAATGAATAACTATTTTTCTACAACTTTCTCCAAAAGTCAATAGTTTAAGAGAAATAGCAGTTCAAAGATTAAAAAAAAAAAACATTAAATTCTATCTATCCTCAGCTATGATGAGTTGTGTTTACATGTGTCACGCAATAGAAGCTCCATTTTCTGAATTCATAACTAAAGCAGGGATGAAGAATTTTTGAAACAACTAAAATTAAATTAATTTTTCATGGTTTTTTTTACAGAATATTCATACTTCCTTTAAAATAGTCATCAGTTATACTTTAAGTGGCATGTGGATTAGCACCTCCTTTCCGACTAACCTTGTATAATTAGTAGTTTGAAAATGAATTAGCTATAGAGATAGACGACGTTCTAGTTGTAGTAGTGGTCCACGAATTTGGACACTATTGTGATTGTAATTATTGGCACTAAAAAAATATTAAATAAAAAACTTAAAAAAGAAACAACCGAAATTAAAATAAACTAAAAGGAGTTGTCCCGTGTGGTGCCGGACGTAAAGAATAGTACTACCCCATCTCTTCCCATGGGTGTCGTTAAAGGCGACTAAGGGATTCATTAGAGGATGGGCAGCAGCATTCTCTGAGTATTTAAACAACCATACTGCGATCGCCAACCCGCTTGCCAAGCGGGGCAATTATGGCAAACCCCCCATATTTGGGGAGGCCTATGTCCAGCAGTGGACGTCTTTCGGCTGAGTCATCAAAAGGAGTAAATATATTATGTAAGTATAATAAGGTTTTTACGTTTTTTTTTTACTTTGTAGTGTAATATTACTATGAAATGAAAAAATTAGAATAAAATTAGGATTTGAGTGCACATGCGCGAAATTTCGGAAACCCTATGTTTCGGACCTCAATAAATCGACCAGTACACAACTTACAAACAGTCCTAACCTCCAAAACTTGGAACGTCACACCTAACAAAAACCAGAAACTTTAACCATAAACGAAACTCCTTAACTCTATGACTTATGCCCACCAAAATGCCGTAAAACTAATGAAGATGTACAGGCAAAACATTTAACAAAATATTTTCTTCGAAATAACGAGCGTTTTCGCTTATTTACGGTAATGCCGGGAATGGGCACCCCATGGGGACAATAAAACGCTACTTCAAGGAGCGTAAAGGGATTTTTTACCAATTCCAACCTCCAGGGATGATCCCGGTTTTTGGGTAACAACCGTAAGTTTCCCTGTAAAAAGTTTTGTGTGTTAGCAATATTATTTTTTGGGGAGTATATTTTTGCGGTGACGTTGGCAGTTTTGAAATAGGTTAGTAAGTCTGTTTTTTGTAGTTTATTTTTTCCCTGTTTAGTCCTTTTCAAAATATGTTAGGTTAGATTCCAGTTTAAACAGGCGGCTGAATACCAGTATTTTACTCGGAGCGACTGCCATCAGACCTCCGCAACCCAGTTACTGAAGGAGGCTCCAATCAGTAACGTATTATTTAAATATGGTTACGAAATAAACAATTTTTTAATTTTTTTTAACCCACTTAGTGAACAGTGCGGTCTATAAAGAAGCCCAGCAGTGGACGTTAACCGGCCCGGTCACGATCCACCTCGCTCTCCCGTCGTAGAGCCGGTCGTCTCTTCAGATTCCGCAGTCACACCGATAATTCAGCTCTCATCAAGCTGTCTCCCCCCCCTAAACCCCCGCCAGCAACACCCTAAGCCGAGGTCCGAGTCCCACTAGAGGTCGCTCGTTGAGCTGTTGTTGCAGGTAGTCACGATGTTAGTGTAGTACAAGTAGTACCTAAGCTTAGGTTAAGTATTTTACTCCCCCCCCCCCCCCCGCCCCCTATTGGCTGGAGACCCTTCAGGTCTCGCCAATAACTGCCCGGTTACATAGAAACGGTACCCTAGGACCATCTACAGCAGTCCAATAGAAAAAAATAAGTTATCCGACTGATATTATGATACATCATGATGAACGATTTAGACGCATTAACGGACTTCAGTTATAAGTTTTTTTTTATGTTATAGCTTGGCTAACAAGCCGACAACACACCTGATGGTAAGTGGTTACCGCCGTCTAATACATTGCTGGTGCGTTGCCAACCTTAGAGAGGAAAGTTGGAAAGTCTCAAGTGCCTGTAACTTCACCAGACCACCCAAGCCCTTCAAAGCGAAACACAACAATGCTGCTTAGCAACAGACATGATGGCTACCTATGGAGGTAAGACTTTCCTGGACCAACTCTTTCACAAGGAGGTTTAAGACCAAATACATATTTCAAAAGAAATAACCTAAGATTTCTTTGCACCTTTTGAAAAATATTTCGTGTATAAATACTACCCCATCTCCCATCATAACGCAAAACAGGTCTTACGATACGGCACGTTAGATCCATTTAAAACGCTCTAAAAACTTTGAAGCCGAGGAAAACATGCTTCGAAGATAATTTAGGTCATAGCGCCAAGCGAAGGAGGAATTAAGAATGGAGTATTAATGACTTGTATTCATTTTACCATAGTATAATCACAGTGTACCTACTTACTACATACAGTGAGTCAACGCCCATACATTTGACAGGTCCTATGAAATGTCAAAATTATGTAGAGGCGGAGGTTATGTTCCAAGTACGCAGTATGGTTACTCGGCACATAACCTCCGCTCCTTCACCCCGCAACCCACCGCACGAGTGCTCTGCGACAATGTTCTACGTTAACCGACTGTAAGGAGTAAGACATAGGTAGACTGTGCTATAATAATATGTTTCACCAGGTATTCTCTTCCCGTGACAGGTCGCGTGATTGGCCCAAGATTACTTCATCGGCTGGGATTGCTGCCACAATGTATAAATAAATTACCCGAGCAAAATGCAATTTTTTCACTTACTTGCTTCTAGAAGCAAGGTTCAACAAGTCATTTTATACAGTTTACTTTTTAACTAAATAAGATGAATAACATGAAATAGCAAATATTTGGCGTGTTACCAATTTATTTTATACTAGCTTTTACCCGCAGCTTCGCTTGCGTGAAATTTTGAACCCGTTAAGTGACGATTTTCCATACAAACTTTCATCCCCTATTTAACTCCCTTAAGGGTTGAATTTCGAAAAATCCTTCCTTATTCCTTATCTACATTATAAAGGGAACCACTGTGCAAAATTTCAGTTTTCTAGGTCCAAGGGTTTGGGCTGGGCGTTGATGAGTCAGTCAGTCAAGACCTTTCTTTTTATTTATGTAGATTTATTATGAACTAAAATCTAGTTATTGTATTAAAATGTTAAAAAATGGCAGCACTGATCGTGACATTTGTGACGTAGGCTTGGGCCATCGCGAGAAGAGAATTCTTGGTATTATTATACCATGATTTGTACAAAAAAATACTGCGTAATACCACACTGTACCTACTTACTACATAAAGTGGGTCAACGCCCATACATTTGACAGGTCCGATGAAATGTCAAAATCATGTAGGGGCGGAGGTTATGTCCCTCGTATGCAGTATGGCTACTCGGGACATAACCTCCGCTCCTTCACCCCGCAACCGCCCGCACGATTGCTCTGCGACAATGTTCTACGTTGACCGACTGTAAGGAGTAAGATATAGGTAGGCTGTGGTAATAGTGTAATGGTTAATGTGTGGAGGGCCTCGTGGCTAATTTCAACCGCGCGGATCATATTACTTGCAAGGTTAAACAGCATACCGCTGTCAGTCCGTGGGGAAATGACCATTTATTACATATCGAGACCCCTACGTGACTCGTTAAACCGACGGTTCCGGGTGTCATAAGAATACCTATGACAGTTGTCACAAGTAGTCAGAAGCCCTAAAGTCTGACAACCGTTCTGTCTAAGATATCGGCATTGCCCAGTAACTGGGTTGCGGAGGTCTGATAGCAGTCGCTCCGTGTAAAAGCTGACTTACATCCGTCACCTCACACTTCAGATCCAGTTGAAAACCAGCGTCAGGCACTAGTTGTCTGGAATTTTTGCTGAACTGGGCCTTTTTGGCGCAGCCGTGAGGCACACTCTCCTGCTAATTTCTTTTGTTTTTTTTTCTGCTTTATTTTATATTGTGTGCCTTTTTAGTCTATGCTAAATAAATGTATTTTCTTTCTTTCTTTTCTTAAAATACTGGTATTCAGCTGCATCTGGTCAGACTCGAAGCTGACTCCAACCTAGTAAGGAAAAGGCTTGACAGAACGTCATCCCCACTTAGTATACGTGCACCTTAGCTCTCCATTCTTTCTTACTCCATGGTTCAAGCTATTATCTGTTCTAGTATAAGCTGGATAAAGTTTAGTGTTGTTCGTTTACTCTTTAATGCTGATACTGTACAAGAGGCTGTAAAAGTCAACGGAGAGGATCATGCTGGAGTGTTTTTATAGTAATGAGCACAACTATCGTAACTGTTTTAACCCCTTAACCGCCCTCGTCGGTTTATATCCGACAATTTTATTAATCTTTATATACAATGTGTCCGGTCATGGACTAGCGATATTCTAGGTACTTATATAACAACTATTCAAGTACACAAATACACTATACACTAGGGTTCAATTCACTTCCGTTTTTTTGTTGAGATATTCTGTACGTGTGTACAAAAAAAGTCATATCTCTCAAAGTTTTGGTCCTACTGAGATAAAAGTAGGCTTATTCGGAGGACAACAATAACGTCTATCGTTTACATTACGATACAATGGGTTCACATTTTCATAACTTTAAGTTGGAGAATATCTCAACAAAAAAGCAAAATGGCTGCCAAATAGCGGGGAAGTGGATTGGACCCTAGTGTGTAGTGTATGTGTGTACTAGAATAGTTGCTATATAAGTACCTAGAATATCGCTAGTCCATTACCGGACACACTGTAGATACAAATGGATATACATATTTTATATCCGACATGGGCGAAATAGACACGAAATTTTTTGTCGGATTTATCCGATTGGGGCGAAACTACCGCAGTTTAGGTTCACACCGGTAATTCAGCCCTCATCAAGCTGTTTCAATCTCCTGCCACGAATGTTCTTAACCGAGGTCCGAGTTCCACTAGGGGCCGCCTCTAGTGCTGTTGTTGCTAGTAGTCATGATGTTAGTGTAGTATAAGTGAATTAGCGGTAAAAACACGTGTCGACATGCACGTGCACGCGTCGCGCAGAAATCTGTGCCGGCACTACAACGAGGCGCAGAGCAGGACAGACGCATGTCTGCGTCGCTCGCACGCGTCTGCGCCGCAGTGTACGCAGCTCTTAGTACGTTCACACATTACAAAATCTGCTCTGCGCTGCGTCCACCTGCGTCACCTGCGTCTCAGCATACGCTTAGCCTGAAACAGCGCGGGCCATCCGTGCTGGTAGATTTTACTACGTAACGATCCAAGACACTCAAAGATCGTGGCCCGCGACGCTTACTAGCCGCGCTGGCGACAGCGGCACTGTAAAACCAACCTTACTGAGCTAAGATTTATTATTCCGCTATTGGCCGCCCTTTTTATCTGGCCGCCCTAGGCCTGGGTAGGCCCAGGCCTAGGGCGGCCAGGGTCGACCTTATGGGAAGTCCGCCTCTGGATACAGTCTAATTCTGATGGGTTGCTCCAAACAAATCATGGGACCCTAATACCTAATTGACAAACTATAGATGCACAACAGAACACCTCTACCTACCCTTTTAGAAATAGCAGCCGTGATGGTAATCTTATTGAAATATCACGCACGTAAAGATAAATAATTCCACTAATTACAAATAACATCCCGACTTTAATCATTATAATCATAGTCACATCAATTTGTATCACCCTGTATAAAGTACAGACAGCAGCAATTATTCAATCTATAAACTCGTCAGTAATTGGATATCTTGTTACTTTTAACGACTCGTTGTACGACTCGTCGCTCGATCGGTTGGGTTAAACGATATGTACGGATAGCAATGAAAGTGTTGGTGAAAAAGTAAATTGAGAAATATTTGTTTGAAAAAATAAATGTGTAATATTTGCATATTTGTAATTGGAATTAACTGTTTGTTTATTGCGATGAAATATGTAAGGCGAATGCTACACGGTCAATTTTTATCATGATATCGATGGGTCCTATGTGTAAGGGCCAAAGTGGCATTTTAGTAATTTCCAATTTGGACCTTATAACTGTAGATATTAGGTTCATATTGATAATGACAAAAATTCCACTTTAGCACTTATACATAGGACCCATCGATATTTGGATCGTGATTCTGGATGGAGATATTAATAACGCGTTTAAATAACATAACATCATGCCTGTATGCCTGAAGGATTAAGCAGAGGTGTAAATTTCGTCGTTATATGTGGGCGCGCCAATTGCCATCGATCGGGCACAAATCTAGATTCCGGGCTGCTACGGAAAAACGCAATAACTCTTTGCCCGACCTGAGGATCGAAGCCAGGACCTCAAACTCAGTAGTCGCCTTTAATCTATCAAACAACTGATCAAACACTCAATAATTATTACGATGCAAGATTGAGAGAAACATTGAGCATGTAGCATTCGCCAGTTTTTTTTTAAAGAGATACTCCTCGCTTTCATTTCCGAAAACTGAATCATAATTCTAATTGCGCGACACACTCGTAATCGCTATGGCTTTGATTTTGACAGGTCAACAATTTCCATAGCAACGTATATATTAACAATCCGACTTCTCTACCACTATGTACCACGCAATGAATATTGTTTTAGACACATCAACTGTCAAGATTGATGTTGGTTACGTTGCACAATTGCCCTGCTGATCAAATATAGAAGACACAAAAAAACAGTTATATTCAAAAACAAATAAAAGAAACATCAGATTTCTCGATTTTTTATTCCTAAATGAGTTTCCGATTCGATTTTATTTTTAAACTGCAGCACTTAATTCATTTTGCTGCTGACGCTCCACGTTCCGAGTTAATTATTGTTCAGTAAACAACTTTATTGAAATACCGGAGACGCTTAGCTATTTACTGCATTTTAAAACTACATACTATTTTTACACGGCTCGTATACAATCCATGTTCTCAATTTATCTTGCTAATTTAAAAAGGAAAGAAGAAATATAGTACTCTCTTGCAACAGGCATTTTAACAGAATGTTTCAGAATTAAACAGAATTTTGAAGTTACACTACATGTCGCCCGCGACTTCGCCCGTGTAGATGACGTTCCGCACTTTTCGGGATAAAAATAGCATATGTCCTTCACCGGGTTCCAGACTTATATCTGGGGGCTTACCATGACCTCTTATGAAAACGTTCAAATGCCAGCCAGTCAACTACCGTTCAAAAGCAGGCCTGCTTCTGAATCGCTAAAAACGTTACCATGACAGTACTAAAGGTGAACGACTATTGAACCAAGTTGAACGGTAATGCTTATCCATGGTACGAAAAGTCTATACAAAAAAAAAGGTGAACGGATTTCGTAAACGTCAACGTAGCAGGCCAGCCGCAGGCCTACTCTAACGATGTCATAGTACAAAAAAGCAGGGCAGTTCAACTTCCAGGCAACTTTTGTCCTGCTTTAACCTGTGTAGTACTGTAATTATAGACACAATAGATAAACAATGGCGGCCGTACCGTTTTCGGTACACTTGGGCGAGTGACATTAAGAGGTCATAGTAAGCCCCCAGTACCAAGTTTCACCAAAATCCGTTCTGTAGTTTAGTCGTGAAGAAGTAACAAACAGACAGGTAGATTATCATATTTATAATATACAAGGTTATTCGGAAGGGGGGTACTAATCCACGGGCCTAAAGTATCACTGATGACTGTTTTAAAGCAAGCGTTAAAATTTCAAAATTCGATGATTTTCATTTTAGTTTATTCAAAAATTCTTCCCCGCTTTAGTTACAAATTCAGAAAATGGAGCTTCTAATCCGTGACCCCAAATATGACATAAAATATAAACACAGCTGATCATAGCTTAAGATAGATCGATTTTAGCGTATTTTTATGAAATCTTTAAGCAGCTATTTCTCTTAAACTATTGACTTTTGGGGAATGTTGTAGAACAAAAGTTATTCATTATTACGGGTACTTTAAGACTTTTTCGGATTAGTACCCCCTTTCCAACTAACCTTGTATAACAAGATAGATATACGTGCGCGCTTTTTGCTACTCTATTAGTTAGGTATCTTGGTATCTACTTAACTAAGGTTTAGTTATTTTTTGTCTGAATGTGTTTTATATTAGCCCTGTGAAGCTTTACCAGATAATTTGAAGTAGAGGTCGATGAAAAGAGCCTCCAAGAGTGACGATACTTAAGTACGTCCGGCGCACCTGACTGGCTAATCTTTTGCCCACGGCATGAGCTATTTTCGAATAGCTTGTGCTGACACAAGATAAGATTTGGGGTAATACTGTATTTGCATGTATAATTACGTGTCATGTACAGCCTAATACCATTTCAAAGGTCGCCGTGGCTCTCATATGACCAGGAGCGTAGCTACTGACGTATCAGCCGTATCAATGATACGGGGCCCCCTACAGGGGCCCCAACGTGTTTAAGCAAAAATTCGTAAAAAGATTATCCATAATCTCACTCAAGCTCTTAGGCCGTACGCCAAACTTTAAACCCCAGAATAACTTTGCTAACTTGGATCTTAGGAGCATTAATTGTAAGTAATTAGTTACACGAGTACCTAATCAATATTTTTATTTTATTCAACACAAGCGTTTTTGTTTCTTTTGTGAATAATCTTTACCCTCCATTTGAGCTTCGCTGCAGTCGGGTAGAAGGAGTGTACTATGCCATATCGAATGCCACATCATCGAATATTAATTGATCGAAAACTTTAAACCGAATGTCCAAATAGTCGAACGTTCATTTCATCGAATGGTTAGCAAATCGAACATTCAATCAATCGAACACTCAAAAATACATCTAGTGTTCAAAATATCGAATGTTTGTTAGATCGAACGTTCAAAATACCGAATGTTTATTTGATCGAACATTCAACGCATCGCATATTAATTTTATCGAAATATTAACACACTGACTACTTATTTTAATGAATTAAAAAACACATAAAAAATGATGAAGCAGTAAATTCTGTGTTTTTCTTCGACATAGCTGTAATTTTTGTATATATATATTCAGTGTAATAAGTAGTCAGTATATTAATATTTCGATTTAATGAATATGCGATGCGTTGAATGTTCGATCAAATAAACATTCGATATTTTGATCGTTCGATATTTTGAACACTCGATGTACCTATTGAGTGTTCGATTTATTAACCATTCGATGAAATGAACGTTCGACTATTTGGACATTCGATTTATAGTGTTCGATCAATTGATATTCGATGATTTGGCATTCGATATGGCTTAGTACACCCGATTCTTACAACATCCAACTAGCCATGGAGCTATGAAGCCAAAACCAGGACCACACGATATTAAAACAAATAAAGGACAACTATTTAAATAAAAACAAAAACTGACTTTGTCTATCAAGCCAATAACAATAAATTTTGTCCGACTAGTGTGACAATGGTTTTAACAGGACTCGAGACAGTCCCGACCGGCGCCGCCGTAATTACGATCAATCCAAAATGTATTTATAGATAGCAATAAAGATTGTAGATAGCAATAATGATTTCGATAGCAATTATTATTTATTGCTATTTCGATTGCTATTTGCCACTTGTTTATTTGAAGTTTATTGTTGAGAGTTCAAAGAACTGTTGATGAGTTAATTTTTCGTGTATGGGCTGGAATTGTAGGAAAATTGTGTGTTACTTTATATTACTAGAAAAACAAAAATATTTGTTTTATAGTGCAACGATGTGGAACTGTGATTCTGATTTATACATTACTACCTTTTTTCCGCGGCTTCGCTCGCATTAATTAAGCTCAAAAAAACTTAACACACTACTAAAGTTTCTATAATAATTATAATTCAGTCGTGATTCGAAAGACACGCGGCGCCGGCGCGGGAACATTACTTTTTTTCGGGATGAAAGGTACCCTATGTCCGTCACAAAGTAAATTTGTTTGTTTGTTACCTTTTCACGCCTAAACCACTGAACCGATTATCCTGAAATGTTGCATATGCGTTGTCAGATGTACAGGAACGGACATAGGGTACCTTTCATCCAGAAAAATACTACTGTTCCCGAGGAAAACAACAATAACGATAGATGGCGCCACGTGTCTTTCGAATCATGATTGAATTATATTATTAAAGAAACTTTAGTAGTTTAAGAGTTTTTTTTTATTATAAATTAACGCGAGCGGAGTTGCGGGCAAAAGTTAGTAAAAAAAAGTACTATTTCGCTTCCTCTTGTCACCTTTTACGATACCCACGAGAAGAGCAACGAAGGCCTATTTCAACCGGAAATATAAATATTAAAATAAGAAAACTAGATCAAAACACATCAAGTATGTTTATTACCCCATAACTCTGCCATGCCTTATAATATTCAGCGTGAATATATAGTCTCGTCGCAAATAGAGTATAATTAAATTTTAATGTACAAAAGGGGTGGTTTAAGCCCTTTCGTTTCTAATTTAGTCATGTACAGCGGTTTGTGTGTTGAAGGGTAAAATTCTATGGGAAGTGAAAATCAAGTCTGTATTTTGTGTTGTGTTTAAATGGCATGAAAGAGGGTAGGTAGGAATATTATACAGGGTGAAATTTCGATGACAGGCCAAATTTTGTATGGTGACCCGGTAACACAAACTCACGCCTGTATTCCCCGAAGGGTTGGCAGAGGTGTATAGTACACATTTCACCGTTATGTCTACGTCTCATGTAATAGGGGCGAGCCTATGGCTATCGACCGGGCACAAATCCAGACTCTGGGCTGCTACTGAGAAATTCCGCAGGGAAAACCCCATCAAACTTTGCCCGACCTGGGTATCGAACCCAGGACATCACGCTCAGCATATAAAAAGCATATAAAAATATACTCACTTTGTATTGCGAGAAAATTTTCGGAGACCACAAAACAAAGTTTAAAATTTTATTTCAATGGGTGTCTGCTCTTGACCTCGATCTCGCCTGATGGAAATAGATGAGGTCTACGTTGGAACAAGCCCACCCGGAAGATGCCTATTTAGGGTCATAGTATGGAAAACAGACGCTGGTAGCTTTTACTACGGGACCAAAACTGAATCCGCGAAAAAAAAACAGCTGTTCCCTACATTTTGACGAGTTATGCGAACATAAATGTAGGGAACCACTGATTTTTTTTCGCGATTTCATGATTGGTCCCATGGTCATGGAGTTCCAGTTCCACACTTATGCTGTGCGCATGATGTAGGAAGATGAGAAGCGCTTTTTTGATTTGTAATCATTTTGCATATTTTTTTAGAACTTGCCGTTTCTATTTGGAAGAATATTTAAAATTGGGTCATTAGTTTCCATACCATCCCGACAAATATATTTTACAAACTAGATGTCCTTTTTTAAGTTTATATGAGTACGATTTGTATGAACATATAAAGAGACAAAAATTGGCACGACTACAAAATCTGATTCTCTGACTATTACAGCCGTTCGGGCATAATTTTAATTTGAAGCTGCCTTTTATGCCCGACTGGCTAAGCTTTGTGCTTAACTCCAATTCTGGAAGCACTGAACCGAATTACTGAATTTAGCACGGATCTTTTGCTATTAGTAGGAAAATTCCAGCTTTTTGTGGATTTAAATATATCTTATTGTTTATCTAATCACATGGTTACAATACTAAAATGTAGAATGGATTTCTCGTGCTGTGTATTTTTTGTGTTTAATCTCGTAATTATGGAATTAAGATAGGTACATATTAATTATATTAATTACACATCAAAGAACCTTCAGATTAGCGGCAGCTAAGCGCGTATTGACATCTAGATACACGACGAGAGTGCTTTGGCAGCAGCCTCAGCATCTTGCAGGCACATCTTGGGTTACAGGCTATGAGAAGACCAGTACGAGACGTCGTCATGAGAGACGGACACACAATAGTAGCTCCCCCAGGCAATATTGTGCTTCAAGGTGGGGTGGATTTAGAGTAGCTCCACCCCAAGGTACTACTTCACTGCGTAGAAACACACTCTCCTGCGTAGAAATCAGTCCATTACTGTGTCCCTCTGCTAGGCACGGCTATCTTCTTTTAGACGTTAATCCTCCACGTTGGCCTGGTGCGACTTGACACACTACACACACTAACCAGAACTTTTTGGAGCCTTCTCAAGTGTGCAAGTTTCCTCACGATGTTTTACTTCACCGTTAACGCAAGTTATATCCAAATTTGGACCCGCACATGAATTAGGAAAGTCAGAGGTGTGGGCTGGGTTCGATCTCAGACCTTCCTGCGAAGGCGAGCTTTCAACCGTTAAGGTACGTATACACGGTGACACTGACATTCGACACACGGCAATCGCGACACTGAAATTAAAGCCAAACTCATGCGGAACTCAGTGTAACGGCGATGTACACACTACGGCACTTGGTGTCGACACTGAGTGTCGAGTGTAAAGTGTCGCCGTGTATCCTTACCTTTAGGCTAAACATCAACATAATATCACGCCTGTATTCCTCCATGAATTGGGCAGAGTGTATAGTACACCCTCATTTACATGTAATAGAGGGTTACATGTAATAGAGGGTTACATGTAATAGAGGGCGAGTCTATTGCCATCAACCGGGCACAAATCTAGCCATCGGGCTGCTACTGCGAAATTCCACACGGAAAATCGCAATAACACTGCCTGAAATGGGGATTGAACCCAGGATCTCACGCTCACGACCAACGAGGCAGTCATCGCTGGGCTATCACTTCTTTATTTTGGCAATGAAAAATAAATTGAACGTTAACCTTATGCTTTCGTGGGCAAAGCTGCTGATATAGCTGTTTCATAAATATACAAGCTTAGTTTTAGTATATACTAAACCTGAAACTATGTAGTTTGTTCAGAATCACTAGGAGAATCGATTGACATATTTTTAACACCACTTTTTTTTTCATAAATTCAATTTTGCTTCAGTAGTTTTCTACCCATAACAGTTGACGGGAATAGACACCTTGAGGCTTGAGACGGTCCGCTCGGTCAGTTTCCGTGTATTAGACAACCCCTGCATAGTACATCTCAGGCATTTCACACTTTTTCAGGGAACTTAACGCGACATAAACTACGGTGTAACTTGTAGATTTACTAAAAAAAAACTCATATTCAGGCAGTTTTGATGAAAATCTTGTTGGGGTGTCTCGGTTTTCGTATAAAGTAAAAATAAGGTTGTAGAAAAAAACAAACATCATTATACAATATCTAATCTAAGAACACAATAAAACGATTTCCTAAGTAAAAATTTAATAAAATACGCCTTAATACATCTTAACCGTCAGATCACGTACTCGTCTTTTAAAAATTTTGTCCTTGGAGTCGTCGAGGGCGGAATAGCAATGTCTCCCTGGAAGATACATGTATTGGTGTCATGGTGTAAAATATCGGGCAGTAAAACACAGATGGGGGGAAGCTGTTGGGAGAAATGTGGAGGATGGGTTGTGCATAAAGATTAGTTTTAGGAATGGCAGAGCTAACAAGCTCATTGGTCTTACTCGAAATTTGCGAATTTTGAGGTTTGGGGCTCGATTTCCAGTTCGAGCAAAGTTTTGTTAGATTTGCTATTCGGAAATTCTTAGTAGCAATAGCAATCTGGAGTTTGGAATTATCACGGGTATAGTGTCACCTCCTATTGTATGGATTTTTAAAAGTACCTTTGGCGTCATCCACATTTCGCCGTGGAACGACGTTGTTTTGGTATCGAGATTAATAAACAATGCTAGTCGAAAAGGGGGTACTAATCCGGTAGCCATTTAAAGTGTCACTGATGTCTGTTTTACAGCAAGTGTTATTTCAAATTAGTTTATTTTTATTTCCATATTTATTTACTTCCAAAAGATTGAGTCGTTATTTATTTACGAGTTCAGAATATGGAGCTAATCCGTCACTCCAAATATGAAGTAAAATGTAAATACTGCTGATGATACACATCGATTTTAGCGTATCTTTTATGAAATTTTTGAACTGCTATTTCTCTCTATCTTCTGGGGAAAGTTCTAGAAAAAAAAGTTATTCATAATTAGAGGGAATTTCAATACCTTTTGACTAATCTTGTAGTTATACTATTTGATGTATCCCTCATCGGAAATATCATCAGCCGAAAGACGTCGACTGCTGGACTTAGGCCTCGCCACGTAATCGCCACGCTTGGCAGGCGGGTTGGCGATCGCAGTATGGTTGTTAAAGTACTCAGAGAACGCTGCTGCCCATCCTCTCGAGAATCCCTTAGTCGCCTTTTACGAAAACCACGGGAAGCGATGGGGTAGTGCTTGTCCGGCACTACACGAGACAAAATATCATCACTACAATGTAAATAAACCTCAACAAAAATAGACGTATCGCTTCATATCCATCGTAATTGAACTGACATGCCATCCCTCTCTATCATACAGAAATTAATACGCCTCTCACATTACTTTATTTGCGCAACATCAGACGGTGACCGCAGAACAAATTGCTGGAGACTTATCGGTTTCCTGTCGTGAGGACTCAATGTTGATGGGCAGGTGTACTTCCAGCCCAATGAATGCTTGGACGCGAGGTTTATTATGAAGATACCTTGTTTAAATTATAATAATATTATTACTGTTTTTTGTATTATAACTTTCGTGAGACATGTTTCACAGTAGACGTGTTTTTTTTTGTATTGTCTGACTATTTTCAGACCCGAACGGAGCCCTTAATCATGAACTGAATACGCGTCGAGGACGCGAGTCGAAGGTCGAGTATTATTATTACTATTTATTTTGATTCCTACTCGAGACTGTCATAAAAGGACTTCGAAACTTGAGGCTTGAGTTCAAAAGTCAGTCCCAGAAATAATTGATCAAGTGCAAAAACGCAATTATTTCTTAAAAGAGCTGCTGATTATTCTGATCGGACGACTACCCCCACCTAGCCCCACAGCCCGTTACTTATCTTCTTATTGAATTTTAATCTAGGTAAATTGTGCGTGTGGTTTGCGATGATTTAAAAATGACATTGTGTATAAATGTTTATTTGAAAAAAGCATATGTAGGTTTAGTATTATTAATTCATTGGAGTAAGCTGACAAGTTCTAATGTCATACAACAATGCACTACTGTCACTGTCACACAACAATGGTAGAACCTGTTAATTTACCTACTACAGTAAATTAAAAATCTTATTTTACTTACATAAAAAAATGTTGAATCGATTCTACTCTCGAAACTAAACAAATTACTTTCAGGTTTTGCGTTATTTTAATAACACGTTGTATAAACCATACTACCTAGCCCTTAGCCTAACCTTTGGGTATACACTAGAGGGCTGAGTTTTTTTTTTTTGCTGGAACCTCGCAGGACTCATAGCATATGAACAATGACTCGGTCAGGCCGAAAATTACGTCGACATTCCCCGAAATATGAGCAAAAGGAACCCGTATACGTCATAGATGGATTACCTACTAGTAGGTATTGTAAAAGAGCTAATATTTCCATGCTAAAATATTTATTAGAGCAGAGAATTATCTACAAAACATTGTAATATCCACCCTTCATCTAGATAGGATCCTCACTTAACGTTATAATCGTTTTCCCCTACAACGATTTAAAATTAAAATCTCCACGAAAATAGTCCGCTCCGATAACTAGCCACTACCGAAAATTCAATTATAGCCAATAAATTATCCAGGCGTCCGAATAAATTTATCCCACATGTCAATTTAATACCATGTAATAAATTATCGGCGAGGACACTAATATTTAAGTCCGCAGTAATCCGTTTGTGTGGTTACCGTATTATTGACGTCATAATATTGGAACATTATTGTTTGAAAATATTAATTATTAACTAGTTGATAATTGGGTACTGTTTTTGAGGGATTTGCGGTGTGCAAATTAATTCATGAGTGGATTAAAAAAAAACTATTTTTGTATTATAACTTTCGTGAGACACATTCATATTTATGATTAATTATGGTTTACTCACGTGCATTTTTAGGGATTGCCCGACTAGTTTCGGACCCAAACGGAGCCCTTAATCATGAGCTGATCACGCGGCGAGGTCGCGAGTCGAACTACTAGTAGTAGTACTAGTCGGGCAATCCCGAAAATGCACGTGAGTAAACCGTAATTAATCATAAATATAAAAAAAACTAGTTTATGTTTTACAGCCATTTAAAGTGCACTTACAAATAAGGCTTTAATTAATCAATTGCAGTCTTCTGAGTGTCGCAGGTGTCTCCCAAAAACCACTGTGGTGAACATAAGGCCGAGCATATATGGGACGCTTCGTCTCCGCCTACGGAACACTTAGTTCCTAGAAACACAGTTTCTTCTTTGTGACATCCTTAGCTTCACAAGGCAGAAAAATATGTGACGTTTGATTGTGCGGTCAGTGTAAGACAGCAGATCGCTGTGTCAGTTATGTCTACAGTTTCCGACTTGCTGACGACTCGGACACAATATATTCGGACATAGTGTCCGAATTGACACATTTTAATGTCAATATTTTTTCATTGATGATTTGGTCACCAGTAAAAAATGCTGTTTTGTACAGTCAGATAAAATACTTTCAACGATACCTTAATTGTAGAAATCCGTCCTCCACCCAGCCTATAGTTGTAAAAAAAACTGTTTTTAACCGGATTTTAACGAAAGCAGTCGTTTTTATTTAAAAAAAAATTATCTGACTTCATTAAACATCTGCAATAATTTTATGGTATCCGAATCATCAGTGAAAAAAATATTAACATTAAAATGTGTCAATTCGGACTCTGTGTCCGACATTGTGTCCGAGTCGTCAGCAAGTCCAGTTCCTTACTTCACTTTAACGTTTTGAAAAATTAAGGCCAATAACTTGTATTCCACTGTCTGCCAGTACTCTTCGGTCAGTTAACAATACATAGAGTTGAGGTAAAAATCTTTTGTCATAATGCATTCATCTGGAAGGGTTTGTGGCTAATGAATAACCGCGTGGATCGCGGATTAAGCTGCGGTGGCGAACGAACACACATCTAGCAATAGATCTACATCTAGATCCCTCTGTGCCTCGGAGAGCACAATAAACCGTCGGCCCAGGCTCAAATAAGAATACCTATGACAGTCGTTACGGGTAGTCAGAAGCCAGAGTCTGACAACCGGTCTAATCTTAGGATAACCTTATACCTTATTCAACGTTATTTTTAGTATACAAGGTTAGTCGGAAAGGGGGTACTAATCCGAAGCCCACTTATAGTATCGCTGATGACTGTTTGAAAGCAAGTGTTAAAATTTCAAAATTCGACAAAAAAAAAACAAAAATTCTTCGTCTCTGCTTTAGTTACAAATTCAGAAAATGGTGCTTCTAATTCATGACCCCGAATATGACCTAAAATGTAAACACAGCTGATCGTAACTGGGGATAGATAGATTTTATAGATTTTTTTTTGAGATTTTTGAACAACTGTTTCTCTTAAACTATTGAGTTTTGGGAAAAGTTGTAGAACAAAAGTTATTCACTATTATGTGTACTTTAACACCCTTTCGGATTAGTACCCCCTTTCTGACTAACCTTGTATACAAAAACCGAGACACCCCAACAAGATTTTCATCAGAACTGCCTGAATATGTGTTTTTTTTAATAAATCTCCAAGTTATACCGTAGTTTATATCGCGTTAAGTTTCCTAGTAAAGTGTGAAATGCCTGAGATGTGCTATGCAGGGGTTGTCTAATACACGGAAACTGACCGAGCGGACCATCTCAAGCCTCAAGGTGTCTATTCCCGTCAACTGTTATGGGTAGAAACCTACTGAAACAAAATTGAAAATTTAAAAAAAAAAAACGTGTAATCAATATGTCAATCGATTTTCCTAATGATTCTGAACAAACTAGTTTCAGGTTTACTGTATACTAAAACTAAGCTTGTATACAACGTGTTACAAAAATACCCCTAAAATCGAAAGGGGGTTAAAAGGTCCCTTGTAAAGACTCTATCTATCTAAGATCTATAGATCTAAGAGTCTATGGGCAATATTTGAAAACCGTAATACCTATGACTCAAAAAAATTGGAATTTGGATAAAACATAAAATAATCATTACTGAAACGCAACCCTGAAAACATAAAACTAAAGAGTAGACTACTCAGAAAGTTATTTACATTCTTACCTAATTTCCTCAGGGAGGGAAATGACAATAATCATAAAATACTATATAATTAATATTTTCTTTTTCATGGGGAATTATGTAACACATTGTATATGTGGAGAATTTTACACTGAATGACTGCCGTCAGACCGCCGCTCGATACTGAAATTCAACCACATCTGGTTAGACTAGAAGCTGATCACAACATAGTCGGGAAAAGGCTAGGCAGATAGATAGCATTAGTTTAGTAAAGTTTTTGGTTCATATTGCAATTGAACAGGGAAATATGTAACCCATTTTATTTTTAATTTGACAGCCTGTTAGCTGTTAACGATATAATGGTTCTATTGTTGTATTTAAGTTTCTATAGAACTAAGTACAGCAGATTTATCCAAGCCCCCACAAATTGCTTGTGATAATGTCTAATAACAGAACTCATACATCATCCCGACGATTAACGGGGGGGTAGCAGAAACAAATAAAACTACCCCAAACGGCCATTATTGAGGGTATTAATGAAATACCAGGGGGACCCTAATCTTGGACATGTATCCGCATTCTTTTGACATATATATGTGGAATTACGATATTATGACAGTTGCGGGAATGTCTCAAAATTGCGGGAATTTGTTGTCACCGTAATATAAGTTTTGTTTTATTTGTTTGAGTGGTCGCAAGAGCGCGTGCCGAGTGTGGTCGTGGGTTCAATTCCCAGGTCAGACAGTTTATTAAGGTTTTTCTATTTGGAATTTTTCAGTAGTATTCCGGATAAAATTATCTTGTACCTATGGTAGTCAGATGGTGTGATGACATTAAAGTAGTCGAGAAGCAATGGTCAAGAACGAGCAGGGTATTGTCGCAGACAATAACCATAATAAAATAAATTAACGGTAAAAACCCTTTTTAAAAACAAGCTTTTATTAAAAAGTTTTTTTACCATTAATCTATTTTTTAGTTGGGAATGTTTCTAAGTCTGTTTTCGTGTTCTCCTCAGCAAGCTCTTTCATTTGATACCCATACTGTGGTAGTAGAGAAAAAATAACTAGTCCGCCATCTTGTATGATCCGCCATATTAGAATTAGAATGACATCATATAGCTAAGCATGCATTGTCATCCAAAATAAGCGTGTATACCAAATTTCAGCTCAATCGGTTAAAGATAACTGATTTAAAATTCAGTTACAAGATTCCACCCGGACAAACATACATACATTGCAAGTTAAATAAAAGCTTGTAATAAAAATGATCAAGTTTTTGCACACTGATGTCTCTAAAAGTTATCAGCGAGGAATTAAAAAATACATTTGCTCCATGTGAATCCAATAAAAAAGTAAAGCTATCAACAAAAAAAAATATAAAAATTATATCGAAGCAATATCAGATTTATCGTAAAAAATAAAGCATACCTACTTTGAAAACACATTCAATTTATTATTTAGATATCAATTTCGATCTCGAATTTTAAAAATATTTGACTTAAAACATTTTTGCATTACTTTAACTCAAATCCAAACGTCACGCACATATGAATTTAAACTCTATTCCATTGATATAAGAATCATTATCCTATAGAGGATTAAAGTTAGTTGCTGTGCAATATTGTCATAATCCAGATTCTCGCACCAATCATTTAAGAGAGACAGTTTCAGTATGGAAATGTGTTGGAAATAATGAAAACGTTTTTTTAATACATCATCCTATTTTGCGCTGGTTGATATATCATCGCCTTAGAGTGAAATCTCGGGCATGCTTCGGTCATTTTTATTTTATCACGAAGTTTATGTACTATATCTTATAAGAGAGCCGCTCTATGTGAAATTAGTTTGTAGGCACTGAAATTAGCCTATAATGGGTACCTATTTAAATTATCCTCATCATCTGCCTAGCCTTTTCCCAACTATGTTGGGGTCGGCTTCCAGTCGAACCGGATGCAGCTGAATATCAGTATTTTACATGGAGCGACTGCCTATCAGACCTCCACAACCCAGTAACTGGGTAATACGATACTCTTGGTAAGACTGGTTGTCAGACTTTCTGGCTTCTGACCAACAGTAACGACTGTCAAAGATCTACAAATGACAGCCGGGACCAACGGCTTTACGTGCTTTCCGAGGCACGGAGGAAACTCGCTATGGTAAATGGTCACCCATCCATAGACCAACCTCGGCAAGCGTGGCTTAACCCGGAAGATCGGTCTATGCGGCTGTAATTATTTAGCCACGAGCTCCTTCGGTATTTAAATTATCCTATGGGTATTTAAAAAATCCAATCTTACTTTGAATGACCTATAGGCCTAGCACGAATGTTGTGACGTATGGTAACGTAAACGTAACGCGCGAGTGAATTTTGAATTGGAAATATTCATTTCGCATAATATTTAATCGAATTGAAAACTTTATTCATATCTATGTATGATACAAATTGTAGTTGTCGTATAAATTTAAACTAAAATGCAATAGCATAGTTATATTTTCGATTCAAAATTCAATCACATTAACGTTACGTTTACGTTACTATACGTCTAAATATTCGTGCTAGGTCTACTGGACCTCGAATATCCATATGTATCCCATTGACAAATGTGTTATATTTTTAATTAGTCACTTATTAACATAACATCATGCCTGTATTTGCCGAAATATTGGTAGAAGTGTATAGTACACCCACATTTCGCCGTTATATTTAAGTCCATGTAATAGCCAGCCTGCCTTGACTTCGGGCTGTTACTAAGAAATTCCACACGGAAAAACCCAATAACACTTTGCCCGACTTGGGGATCGAACCCAGGATCCCACGCACAGTCACGCTTGCGACCACTACACTCGCGTTAACTCTTAACACATTACTAAAGTTTCTATAATAATATAATTCAATCGTGATTCGAAAGACACGTGGCGCCATCTATGAACGTTATTGTTGTTTTCCTCGGGAACAGTACTTTTTTTCTGGATGAAAGATACCCTATGTCCGTTTCTGTATACCTGACAATGTATATGCAAAATTTCAGGATGATCGGTTCAGTAGTTTAGGCGTGAAAAGGTAACAAACAAACAAACTTAGTTTCGCTTTTATAATATTAGTTTGGATAATAAAATTTCCTGAACGATAATTTTTGACGAGTGCCTTAACCGACACTTTGCACTATCGCCCGCAAACAGTCAATAGGGACCGACATTATCGGGCTATTCTCAATGAACCCCGCTTCAAATCAAACGATGATTGCAAACCCAAATGCCTTCACATCGGCACAGGATGAGTCGTTCGTGTGCCAGTGAATGCCATAGATGGCAATCATTTGGCACAGTGCCACACCTGACTGATTATTGAACGAGCAGGACGGTTCAATTGTTCTGGTAGCTGTACGCCGCATAGCCGTTTCGTATGACGCCAATTGGGTGTACGGTTGGAAGAGAAAGTGGGAATATTTTTTATGAAAAATATTTTTTGAAGTTTTTTTTTTTAGATTAATTTTGTCATAAATGGCGCTTTCTACCTTAAAGGCTAATGCTAGAATAATAAGTATAAGATTCAGCTCGGAAATAAACTGTACATTTTTGATTATTTTCTTAATGATTTAAAAGGAAACGCTGGATTTAGACATTGCGGAACACTCGTTGCTATATTGCTAAAGCATGGATGTCTGAGTTAGAAAAATATGTTGATGATGATGAAGATGATGCTGTACTCTTCCACGTGACGTATTCCTCAATGGTGACATCCAGTTAAAGCTTTTTTTATCAAGTGTAAATCCTCATGGATACCAGTGGTATGTTGGACTGTTACCAACTAAAACCTCCCAGTAGTCCTGCTTAGCAACAAAGATGGGGGCTCCGGGATGGACTAGAGTGTCCCTCTAGTGCGACGTCTTTGGGTCGTATCGAGGAAATCCGATTGCGCCTGGCATGCTCTCCTGTATGACTTGCAATGCCGAACTTATAATATTTATTTTGTGAGCAAAAACTGTCAAGTTTAGCTAAGAAAAATGTATGAAAAAGGACAACATAACATAGACGACTGTTATCCAGAATGTTATGTTCATCCAGAAATAAAAAATATATTTTTAAAACTTGCATTTTTGTTCATTTTTCTGCTAACGCTACCTCTCGCTCTCGGTCTGATCAGCCAATCTACGCTGATTGATCGTGACATTTCTCTTTAATTATAACAACACATAATAGCCGCGTTCCTGATGCACTTTACCGACTACACAGGCGAGAAGTAATGGCTTTAACGAGGGAGAAAAAGTGTTGGGTTATTCCTGTTATGTATGCCCACGGCTCTGTCCCCGTAGAAATGTATTCAGAACATGATTAATAGAGTATATTGTCCCGTAGAGTGTAGAGTTGATAGTCCCACTGTTGGGCACAGGGCTCTGTTCCGAATGAGAAGGGTTTAGGTCTTAGTTTACCACTCTGGCAGAGTGTGGGTTGACGAACGGCACACAGCTTCCTTCACCGTTAACGTGTGATAGTCAAATTCTAATTCGCTCATGAATTCTAAAAGTCAGAGGTAAGGAACGAGATCGAACTCATACCTTCAACCACTATGTCATCACTGGTTTTCACTACAAAGCTTCCCCATCATCATCATTCAGCCGAAAGACATCCGCTGCTGGAGATAGTCTTCCCCCAAGCATCGCCACATCGACCAGTCCTGAGTTTCTCGCATCCAGCAGATTCCCACAACCTCCACCAGCATTCTAATTGTGCAACACACTCGTAATCGCTATGACTTTGATTTTGACAGGTCAACAATTTCCAAAGGAACGTATGTATTAACAATCCAACTTCTCCACAACTATGTACCACGCAATGAATATTGCTGTATTTGTTATCGGCAGCGGGTAGCACTGGGCAATATTGACAAAGGAAGGTAGTCGTCGGTATGGATAAACCAACCCGATGTGATAAAGGCGGTGGTCACTCGACGAAGCGGAACATTCTGTGTTCATCAGCTGAAGAAGTCTGACCTTTTATATCTGACTAGCTCGTCCTTATTTCCCAAATACAAGTACTCTCAGTCTCGGAGAGTCTATGTTGGTTTTATTTACTACATTTATCTTGCTCGCAATCCTGACATACCGATATTAGCTGTAACTGTAATGATAGCATCACCCCTGAACGATTATGTTGTTGTGTCTTTTACATATAAAATGATGGAATCAGGCGTTACTTTGCGGAAATCCATGTCATACAAATATGCAAATACAATATCTAACTTTAATTCTGCTGAACAAGATCGTTAGTTTGGATGTAATATGCAGCACCACCCTTCCGCCCACAAGTATATGCACATGCAGAAAGAGTGAAAAATAATGCAAAATGCTACCGAACCAAGGATGCAGGTCATCGGTCTTTAAAGCTTAAAACATCATAATTTGTGTTAA
The DNA here is from genome assembly GCA_905220435.1 of Amphipyra tragopoginis. Lineage (NCBI taxonomy): Eukaryota > Metazoa > Arthropoda > Insecta > Lepidoptera > Noctuidae > Amphipyra > Amphipyra tragopoginis. The sequence goes on from HG992016.1 coordinate 6,114,169, forward strand.
AAACCTTTGGCCAAACAATTAACATTTTTCTAAAAACTGTCGCCTCTATTTACAAAGAAATTAATTAAAATGACTAATTTGTTTTTGAAAATTTCCTCCTCTTGTCTCACTTTAATTGCTTCCAAAATTTATTCGCGATAACTTGTTGGCTTTTTGCCGTTTTCCTTTATTTATGAGCGGCCCCTCTTTGTAATAGCGTGATTATATTATAAAAGATTACCGCGGATATAAAAGTAGATAAATTTTCGGTTTACAATGAGAGTTAGTATTGTATTTTGAGTTTGGGATGAATTATATTGTTGTTGTGGTTCGCCTATACTTATTTGTGCAAATTCTAATTTGCACAAGCATGTTTGCACATGTGCAAATTTGAATTTGCACCAGTAAGCAACACGCTTGCGCAAACTGCATTGTTATTCCCTTAGGAAAGATAAAAGATTCAATTATTATACTATTTTGAGGGGCTCGTGGTTATTTATCAACCGCATAGATCGTATGATTTGTAAGGTTAAGCTGCGCTTGCCGCGGTCAGTCTGTGGATGGGTGACCGTTCGTTACACATCGAGACCCCTCCGTGCCTCGGAGAGCGAAGAAAAGGTCGGCCGGATGTCATAAGGATACTCATGACAGTCGTTACGGATAGGCAGAACCCCGAAAGTCTGACCACCGGTGTAACCTTAGGACATCGGCATTGCCCAGTAACTGGGTTGCGGAGGCCTGATGGCAGTCACTTAGTGTTAAACGTGTAGTCAGCAGCAACGATTAGACATACTATTCCATATTTGTTTACTTTCTCTCTATCGTTTGTGCAAACGTTTGCACAAACTGTTTCAGCATGTAAATCTCTGCGAGTAGCCGGACTGTTAATCATGCTAAGGGTTTCTGTATCCTTTTTGTATTTTTGAGGTGTGTCAGACTGATGCAAGTTTTCTGTAAGCATTTTGGGGGTAGCGCACAATATTGTATTAGAGTTTTAGAAAACAGTGATGGCCTAGCGGTTAAACACTTGCCTTCCAATCAGGAGTTTCTAAGACTAAGTTCGATCCTGGTCTGCACCTCTGAGTTTTTGAACTCATGTTCTGACTAACCTCTTCCAAAGGTTAAAAACGTAATAAAAAGGTAAAATATATTAACTTTTTCAATAAACCTGAGCGTGATTTTTAGTTGACATCGTTGAACTTACCTGAAAAAGAAAAATTACACAATAAATATTTAGAATCATTAAAAATATGCTGAAAAAAATCAATACAGAACGACCGTTGGGCAAGAGTCTACACATGCAAATTGGTGCTAATTGATGTGTTTAGAGATCCCGTTGCTTATATTGGTAAGGCGGTTTCCCCACGGTGACGCAAATCGGAGCGACACGCATCAGAACGATTTTAACAAAGTATTGAATGAGTTATTCCCAACTAATCACGTGATTAGTTTCTAGTTGCATCACGCAAACGTTTCCCATCGGATCACGTGATGTAACTACAAAATAATACAATTATATTCCCACCAAATCACGTGATCCGTTACAAATATGTTACTTAATTTTTTCTGCAACCACTCATGATTCATTTAAATCGAAGTTTTTAATTAATTTTGCCTATTATTATGTTCTCAAAAATTAAGCTACGGTCCTATGATTGTTATTGTTAATATTCCTACTTGATCCGTTGGGAATACAATTTATTGTTTTGTAGTTGCATCCAATCACGTGATCCGATGGGAAACTTTGGCGTGATCCGATGCAACTAGCAAGGAATCACGTGACGCGTTGGGAATAACTCTACTGAATTGGACAGAGTTGCATACAGCTGTCGCATGGATGCACGTCTTTGTGCGAACTACGAGTAACACACGTAGTTGTTATCGTTTCGAATTTCGTTACTGTGGAGGAACCGCCTAAATCGATCGATTTGCCAAAGCGGATTCTGTTGAGTAGAGAATTGGGCAATCGAATATGAACTATATTAATATAAACAGATAACCTCAGTTTCCATATTAATATATGAACACTGCAAATTGATAATCGCGAACAATGCGATTTAATCGCACAATTATTTATTATTTTCAATATAATATTAATGAGTTATGTGAATTGTGGGCAACCGAGCGATATTATGTGATATCGATATAATTTCATAGCTACATTATGGGCAAAGTAAAATAAATACTGTTACAGCTTAAAATCACAATAGACGGTAGACGCGACTGTTCATGTACACACGGCTACATATCAAGCTATACATTTCCAGTTTACACTGACCTCTCACTGTAAGGAAATCTTATACAATGCGAGATCAGCTTATACTGAAAATGTATAGCTTGGTCTGTAGCCGTGCGTACGTACAGTCAACATCAAAACTAAATGATGATTGTACAAAGTTTCAAAAGTGTGTTATGAATGCGAACTTGTTTTTGATTGGGGAGTGCCCCCGCTGCCGGCACCCAAAAATAACGCCATTGGGAATTGGCGGCACATTACTGCTGGCAGCCGAGATTAAAAACATCGGCTGCCGGCACCCAAAATGGACACCGACGGCGGTAATAAGTTGTTTGGTAGGTATGTTAGTTAAAAGGTAGGTTAGATTTTTGGCCAAGCACTGTAACTTGTCTTCCAACTGACTAATTTCAAGAGCGAGCGAAGCGAGCTCGGTTATTTGGGGCACCCCGATTCGGACAGGTTAGGTTTGAAGGGGATGACGAGGGCTAGAGCGAACGAGCAAAGTGAGCGAACGACGCCCCTGTCATCCCCTTCGTGTTTGGTTACTTTAAACCCTGCAGACATAAATAGGAGCCCTGCACAACGAGGCTCCGTCGATTCTGCTTTGGAAGCCCAAACAACCTTACAAACATACCCTGAAGTTTTTAATTTGTTTTTATTGTGAAAATTAAAGTGGGTGACGAATAATCGTGCCATGAAGAGTTTGAAGAAAACTTGAAGGTGTAAAAAAAAACAGTGTATGTAGTCAGCGCGGCGCCGGCAGCCAGTTTGGAAGCCAGCGCCGGCACTCGTGATGGCAACCGGCGCCGGCAGCGGAGGCACTCCCTTTTTATTAATATTATATCATCAAATTCGCGGGTCGGTGCGGGCCGGGTTCGAACTTAGACGCTTTTGCATGGAATGCAAGCGTTTAATCACTAAGCTATCACAATGTGCAGCTCAAAATCGACAAATCTATTAGTCAGTGCGGTTGGTATTTTGCCATTAGCTTCTCGAATGTACCTATAAGTTCTACGCTTCGTAGCTTTATTAGTTCTGCCTACCCTTTTTTCCAAATATGTTGGGGCCAGCTTCCAGTCAGTAGATTTATTACTAAGGGCTCTTTTCCTATCATGCGTATTTTCACCCGAGCGCGGATCTGGTCCACATGCGGGTGATAGCACGCTCCTGGCCACACGCAGGACAAAGATTTCGTTTACCGCTGCAGTGTCGTGCGTGTCGCCAGTGACTACACTCGTGCACAAAGATGAACGTTTAAAAAGTAATCATGCGTACTATGACCATGCGTGCGACCCGCGTCACAGTAAAAACAACACTGAAGGTAGAAGAACGCCGCCCGCATCCGGTTAGCACGCACGCGGGCTGCACGCCCGCAGCCAATCCGCGTTTCGCGCGCGTGCTGCCCGTATGATAGGAAAAACATGTATGAAATGATAGGATGCGGGCAGCCTGCATGCGGACCAGGTCGTCTTTTACAATGTCCCTCTCACCGCTCTGACTTTATACATTCTTCCTTCTTTGTCCAGTCTATTCTTCTTTGGAATGAGCTTCCCTTGGAAATCAGGATGGCCACCAGTCGCTATTCTTTCAAAATTAAATTACACAAGGGATTGGCAGAATCATCTCAGCAAAGATCTGTTTCTATATTTTTGTAGGTATTATATATTTTGTATATTAATTAATATAATTGTAGTTTACGATTATTGATAAATATTTATGTATGCATGTGAATATGAAATCTAGTATTTATTGGTTTATTTAATTTGTATTTTTATATTTGTAAGTGTAAATATTATTGGCAATAATGCCATCGCGTCACATACTAACACTATTAAGTGCACCTATCATGTTTTCTCTGCTCCACCCTAAGGTCGACTGGTAGAAAATGCCTATGGTATTGAGTCCGCCTCTGTACAGATTTTGTGCGAAAATATAAATAAATACAAGGGCCCTTAGTAACGGTCCATAAATCTATTTTAAATAGATAATATTGTACAAATTATTTTATAACTAAATCCCTAGGCCCATTTTCATTTACACCACATACTCCTATTAAAAATCAGTTCGCATAAAGTTGAACCGACTTTTATTGGGTTCCGTTAGTTGACTAATTAAAGGCACCAAAAGTTAGTGAAACGAATTACTTAACTTTTATATTGGGTTACTGGAAGTTAATGTACCTACGAGCAGTTTAACGCCTGGTCACATATTAATTAAGTAGTTTTCGCTTTTCATTTGCGAATGTATTCGTTCCTGTGGAGAGAGAATGAATAAAGAATATTCTATCTTACATACATACTAACGCCTTTTTTTCCCATAGGGGTAGGCAGAAATTACAGATCGCCACATGGTACGATCCTTACATACTTCGCTTCGTCCACGTTCATACATAGGGCCTGTCCACATCTCCACGTCACGAAGTCGTCAATGTGGAACGGTGCGGTAACGCGGAACGGTGCGTTAACATAACGTGCAGATTTACGTTTGATAAGATTGTTAAACAAAATCACATTTTTTTGTTTAACAATCTTATCAAACAGTAGAATTTTCTTTTTTAACGCATATTGTTTGTTCACGCCCCGACAAGGATAGGTTAGGTTCGAAGGGGATGACGGGGGCTAAAGTGAGCGAGCAAAGCGAGCAAACGAAGCCCCCACCATCTCCTTCGTGTTAGGTTACTGTAAACGGTTGCTACTTATCCTGGCCTAATTCTATCGTTCCTTCAACATAATACCAGAAAAATATGGACCGTAAAACTGGTTTAATAATCTATTTTTTTTAGTTTTAGTACTCAACTAAAATACCAACCGAAAAGTTCAAAATTTAACTCTGCCTTTTGATTTATTTCCCAGAAAAAACTACAATAAAAAGTCGGGCCCCGAAGTTAGACTGTTCGCCGAACTAAATGTCAATATATCAGAAAGTTTACGAACACCAATTATTAGGAGTCGCGCTCTATTGGGCTTCCTAACTGAAACTTAATATTTTCAAAGGTTTCTATGGCAACCAACTTGTTATATTATCAAGAAGTTCTTCAGAGTTAAATTAAGGAATTATGAGCATGAAAAAGGCAGTGCTTTGAAATTAAATGGAATCGGATATCTAGGAAATACTGCATTGATTTTGCTGTCGGTATGAATAAATTGGTCTTTTGGGATTGGTTTCCAGCGAATTGAAGACATCGGATTCTATACTCGTATGGTAAAACTATTTGTGGTCTACAAATACACAATGATTGTGCGATTTTTGTCTGTTAACTACCATAATTTCTTAGACTAGCTATTGCCCGCAGCTTCGTTTGCTTGAAATTTTGAACTCGTTAAGTGACGATTTTTCATACAAAATTTCATCCCCTATTTAACTCTCTTAGGGGTTGAATTTCGAAAAATCCTTCCTTATTCCTTATCTAAATTACAAAGGGAACCTCTGTGCAAAATTTCAGCTCTCTAGATGCAAGGGTGTGGGCTGGGCGTTGATGAGTCAGTCAGTCAGGACTTTTCTTTTTATTTATATAGATTCATTTTACAGATTACTTCGTGTGTATGTTCTATTTCTTTGTAATGTGTCTCAGTTGTGTCAAATTTCTTTATCTTGCTTCGTTTCTTTATTTATCTTTTTTCTTTCTTACAGAAGAAATCCTAGTGACATCCAAGTGTCCTAATAAAGGAGGAGGGAACGTGAAAGCCGAAAATGATAAAAAAAACAAATATCTTGATTTGGCACACGAGGTTGTCGACATGTGGGATGTTGACTCTGCAGTAATTGTGCCGATAGTCGTTACAGCCAATGGCTTAATAACCAAGAGCCTCAACCAACATCTGATGAGGCTCTCGTTAGGCAGCTGGATCTAATTCAGAAAGCGGTACTTCTGGACACGACACGTATCGTTAGGAAGTTCCTCTCTCTGGAACCATGACCGCCGGCAGCTTGGACTCTTGGACCCTGTTCCCGATGCCGGTGGGCTACAATTTTTTTTTTATTTTTAAATATTTTTTGTTTTTTATAGAAATATTTAAAAATGTATTTAATAAGTAATGGAAATGAATAAACGAGGAGGGAAAGCATATTGTCTATTAAATAAAATATAAACCTTGTTTTCTCTATAACGAATTTACATACGGCCAATCCCTACGATTTACCTTGCGTTATTGGTTAAAATTAAGACCCTCCCATACGTTAGTGGCTAACACAGGTAATCTGTTCAGTTAGAAATAAAAAATGCTACCATTAGTAAACAAAACGAGTCGTTTTTGGTAATGGCAATCGAGCATAAGTCGTTTCTCATGACTTCACACAACAGAAGGAATGTTTTTATTAAATCGTGCTTCCCTAATCCGGAGTAGTAAAACTGGCTTTGATAAACGTTTCTTTTATACCCAAAGCAATACAGTAATACTACAGGTGTTGGGTACAAATCACCCTACCATAAACAACAAACAAATTGTCCCCCGTACAACACTGTAAATAACTCAATCGTTCCTAACTTCGGAATCATAACAAATAGCTTTTTATTATTTTGTCGCAGCGTTACACCGTGCGTTTTTATTGTCGCGTTACGACAATCGCAGCGCGATACATCAACGGCGTTTTACGGTGCTATCGCTCATTTAATGGCCACACACGGAAATGCGTACAGTCGTGAGCTGTGTTGGTTAAGGAGGTAAAAAAAAATGTTAATTTAAATATTCTATTTTTGTAGGTAAAAAATACACGTTTATAAAATTTTGGCGAGAATATTTTGGTGTTCCAGAAGTTTTAACGTTGGATTTTTCTTATTAATTATCATAAACATTTTTGAAGCATGGAATTTATTATATTCGTGAATTTCGAAGGCTCTAATTAATTTAAATATGCAGGATGGGCCTTTTAAATATTATTTTATCAGTTTATGATAAAATTACTTAAGAAAATAATGATATGAAAATGTTTTTCCTTGCATAAAACATTTTGAAATGATTTCGAACTTAAAAACGTTATAAAATTTACAGTTTATTTTTTCTTAGAATTCATGTTTTATGTGATCATTATTTTAATATTAAACATAAACATTAACATAAATCATGCACACAGATTTAAATCAAACTCCATACAATACAATAACCATTTCCTGTTTGATTTAATTTTATTAATATTCAACACTTTTGTCAACGAATGCACACAAAACAGAGACACATTAAATAAACAACAATTTACAACATTTGTATGCAGTCATTTTGGGTATTGTCCGGTTATTGTCCGAATTAACCGCGGGCAGGGTAAGAATTTATAGCACGCACGGTGTTTACGACAAGAAGGGATTAGGGGATTTTTCGGAAAAAAAGTAATGTTTGCCTTACAACGATGTAGGTACTTAAGGCCCCGAGCGAGTTTGAATCATGTGTTATAATAATAAATTGGTTTTTAAGCCGTCTTATTGCTGCGCTGTTTCGTCTTTTAACGTAAAGGTGCTCAGAATATTTTTTAAGAACAAGATCGAACCAAAAATAATATCCATATGAAAAATGACACATCCGAACAACCCTTCTACTTCTAGCGCTCTAAGTTTATTCTGCCATTTTTTTTATCTATTATTGTAATACAATATAATATTAATCAATTCACTGGAGCATAATAAAACCTATCTATTGAAAAAAGAATAATTGAGCTTGAGACAATTTAAGTAAAAAATGGTTCTTGCAATTATTATTTTTACAGCAGCATTTATTAATTTAAATAAAAACTAATCAACGTTTTCACTAGACAAAGAATGTAACAACATATTTATTTTTTTATTTCCGCTTCCATAAATATAGAGACAAAAGGATTTAAAGTCATCTACGCATTATCCATTCGTAAGCCTGCTGGGCAGCAAGATGCACGACGTTTTGCTGTCCAACAAGCCTTGGCCCTATAGTTTTACGTCATGCATCGTGCACGGAAAGACAGCACAGATAGACAGTGCACAGAGTGCTTAAAGAAAAAACCGAACAAAACATAATCAATATGGAAAATAACATATCTCATGGAAAATTTTATAAGTGGAATCTTGCAATTGGCCATGATTTGCATACTGTATTGCTTATTTAAATGTTGCTGTAAGTTTTCCAAAGAGTAATAAAATAAAATAAATAAAATAACACAACCCACGGAAAAGTACACATCCCATAGAAATTACACATCCCATGGAAATTACACATCCCATGGAAAATGTCACATCCCCGGGTTCACTGTACCATTTCGAAACTTGTTTCGTGACAAACTTCAGCGTTGACGAATCTTTGATGATTAAAACGCTAGCCATGTTGGGCCTAGGTACCAATACAATACAAATACGAGTAACATAACACATCAATAATCAATTTCACGCGACAAATAGATAAACAAACCGCCTTTGATCGGTTGCCCACAGTTATTGCGAGTGGGGTGACCGCGAGCGAGATAATCCTAGGACATGTTTGATATATTGTAATACATATCTATTAATTTCATATATATTGTTTGCGCGGTCGAATAGTAATGGAAATGAGTAGATAGAATAGAATCATTTATATGTTAAGCATAGATATTTTTTATTTTTTTTATTTGTTTATTACTAGGTCTGCGTTTGACCGCCATCTCGCCTGATGTTAAGCGATGATGCGGTCTACGATGGAGCACGCTTGCCCAGAAGAAACCGATTCACTCGTGACTTGAAGACACCCAAATTGTAGCTGTCGGGGAACACCCACTCGAGCAGCGCATTCGACTGTTTGGCGGTTTTCACAATGAAAGTGGAATCAAAGCGCTTCGTTCGGGTTTTTGGTATATCAACCATGAACCGATGGCGCTTTTTCGTGCTTCTGGCCGTCCGATAGAAAAAAGGGCAGGGGGGTATTAGATCATGCAGATCTGAAGCACACTCTCCGAAATGTGTCCGATAAAAACCGATAGACTGGCAACTTTGCGCCGATGCTCAAGACTTTGGAGCTTGGTCTGAACAAGGGAGTCGTTGCTGATGAGCTTCTTGGCACGCTTCTCAATGGACTCCAACGCCTCAAGCTGGTATTTGGCTGAGCCATCCCAAAGGTGCGAGCAGTACTCCATGCACGAACGAACTTGTGCTTTATACAGTTGATTTACATTGAAGATCTTATATAATTAGATAGGAATTGCACTATGTTTTGCCATTGCACATACAAAAGTAGGTGTGGAAATCATAAACAAAATCTCAAACATTTCACAAAAATGTATCTATCTAGCAATGTTTAGCCGTATACATATAAATGAGAGGTCATATTCGTGATTAAAAGCTGCATTGTCTGAATTCATCACCAAAGCAGGAATGACGACTTTTTGAATAAACTAAAATAAATGTAATTTCGATTGGGAATAACATTCTCGAATTTTTAAATTTTACATTCATACATAAACTCACGCCTTTTTCCCATGGGGGTAGGCAGAAACTGTAGAACGCCACATGCTACGATCCTTACATACTCCTTTCGCTTCGTCCACGGTCATACATCTTGTCATACACGCACGCCGGTTGAAAGTACTACGCACCTGTCCTTTTTGAGGAACATCACCAATAACATCTATACATATAAAAGGAGACGCTGACTGACTGACTGATCTATCAACGCACAGCCTAAACCACTGGGGTTAGAAAGTTGAAATTTTGACAGTAGGTTCCTTTTGTAAAGTAGGCATCCACTAAGAAGGGATTTCTCAAAATTCAACCCCTAAGGGGGTGAAATAGGGGATTTAAGATTGTATGTAAGTCCGTCATTTTTGAGGTAAGAAGCATGAAATTAAATACTAAGGTTTCTGGTCAGAAATAAACCTATACGTGTTTGAGCGTTTTTGGAAATTCCACCCCTAAGGGGCTAAAATAAATGTTGGAAGTTTGAATGAGAAATAATAATAAAAATAATAAATAATAATAAAATTTTTATTGTTTCATAACGTAACATGTTACAATATTAAGATGTGACACTGGATCCTGCACTAGGATACCCTGTGTCGCAGGATACAGTCTCTCTCGACAAATATGGTTTATTGTTCTGGCACATCAAATGCAACGGTTCCAATCATAAAGACAACTAAAGACTAAAAGGTAACTCAAGGTGTGTATGTTATGATGAGTGTTAGTTTGTGTGTGTAGGTGTGTAGGTTAATACCCAATTGTAAGTAGGTTTTCTGTTTCGTCATAATTAAGTTCGAGTAACCAATTCTGGACTTCTTTTTTGCACCCAAACTTGGTCATGGGGAGGATATTTATTTTTTTATTTACCCTATCATACAGATGTGGCCCAGTACGTGAGAATGCTTTATTTCCAAACTTAAGTTTCCACTTAGGCTTAGGCCACAAGACTCTGTTCCACTTAGGCTTTCTACGCGAACGCTGGTCCGCAACCACTGTTGCAGCTGCAGTTTTATGGAACTTGAGTACCACTGCCATAATAAATAGTTGGCGCACCGTAAGCACTCTAGTCTCTCGATATAACATATCAGGTGGGGTAACGGATTCCTAATCTATGCGAGACTTTTAGGATAGCTCTTTGTGCACGTTCAGCAGCAATTATAAATGTTTTTCCAGCGGGACCCCACGATATTATGCAGTAGCCAAGTATAGACTGACATAAGGCTAGGTAGATCATCTTAAGAGTACTTTTATCAGCTATAGATCGAAGTCGTTTAAAAATGTACAAAAGCTTCCTCACTCGTCCAGTAACTGATTCTATCTGCTTTGTCCATGTCAAATGTTGGTCTATGTTAATCCCGAGATATCTAATGTACCTAACCCGCTCAAAAATAGGACAGCTGCAGCCATTATTGGGGCCACAATTGGTTTGGTGGAACTTGAGTGCAAGTGTATCAGGGGTATCTGTCTTTTTGCTCACAGAAAAGTTTAGAACCTTAGTTTTTTTTACATTTAAGGTGAAAGAAATCTGGTACTTTTGAAGTAAGAAACTTGGAATTAAATATTTAGGCTTTTGGTAAGAAATAAATAAACACGTGTTTGAGGGTTTTTGGAAATTATACCCCTAAGGGGTGAAATAGGGGATGGAAGTTTTTTTGAAGATAAAGCCATGAAACAAATAACAAGGTTTCTTGTTACAAATAAATGTACCCGTGTTTCAGCGTTTTGGAGGGTCTAAAATTTCACGCAAGCGAAGCTGCGGGCAAAAGCTAGTCAATGTATGTCCTTCTAGGGCGTCCTCTACTGGCGTTTCCACTGATATCCACCGTATAAATTCCTTTTGTTAATCGTCGTTCACTCAATCTTTCAACATGCCCCAACCACCGAAGCATACTCCTTTCAATTTTTGTCACTACATCATCTTTTAAACCGCAACTTTGTCTAATCACAAAATTCTTCAATCTATCATTCAAAGTTACACCGCACATACTTCGCAAGAAATGCATTTCCACGGCATTTATTCTTACACTTTCTTTACTATAATTTTACAGTTTCTTTAAAACAGTCATCATCATCATATCAGCCTATTGCCGTCCACTTCTGAACGTAGGCCTCCCCCAAAGATCGCCAACCATCCCGGTCTTGGGCAGCCCGCATCCATCCGCTGCCAGCCACCTTTTTCAAATCGTCGGTCCATCGTGCCGCAGGGCGTCCCACACTACGTTTGCCCAAACGCGGTCTCCACTCTAACACGTGTCTGCTCCATCTACCATCTATTCGTCTGCAGACATGGCCGGCCCACTTCCACTTCAGCGTGCTAATTCTACGCGCAATGTCGGTGACTTTAGTTCTCTGGCGAATGACTTCATTGCGAATCCTATCCACCAGAGAAACCCCTAGCATCGCTCTCTCCATAGCACGCTGAGCAACCTTAAATTTGTGGACCAGGCCCACGGTGAGTGTACACGTTTCGGCTCCGTAAGTCATTAAAACAGTCATCAGTGATACTTTAAATAGCCCGGGGATCAGGACTAACCTTGTAAATAAGAACCATCCTTTTTATCAAAGCGGACCTAAGAAACCAATATAAAGAGGTAAGCGGGTCTATTTTAAATTCACTCGGGAACAAAAGAACAATGCTAATCAACAATTTTGACCCGAGCCTTTGTAATTCCAAGTTCCAATTAGGATATACCCTATATTTGCATTGATTGCCTAAAGACGTTGTAGATCCTTATTTCCCTTTTAATTAGCTGGAGCTGACTAAAACAGCGAGGAAAATTTAAAACCCGGAGGATTTATAATTCTCTATTATACTTTATGTAGATACTATAATAATATCATATACAGTATGTAACAAAAACCCTGTCCGATCCATAAGAGTATTTAATATTCTATTTATAATTCTATATTTAATATTCTATTTCTACATCTTATTGCGACACATATCGTCGCTCGCATGTCTAAAAGTCCTATCTATTTTTTTAGGTGATTTGAGTTAGAACCGCTACATTTTTCTATTCGTGATTCTTATTCTCATAGCGGTTCTAACTCGACCACCAACCATTAATTAAGTAAAGAATCGGAAGATTAATTAAGACAAAAAGTAACCATTTAATGGATTTGAGATTATTATTTTTCCCTAGGGAGTGTTGTCAACTTATGAAAATTTGCCATATTCAGTGTTACATTTCGCATGGATTATAAAAAAAACAATAACTTTTGATTTTTATGAGTTACATTTTATAAAAAAATCTAGTACTTATGTTGAACCAGGAATACGCCTTTATTGGATCGGACAGGGTTTTTGTTACTCATTGTATATTTATGTATACTTACATATTTATTATTATTTTATTATCTATGTCCTATATTTTTAATTGTTTTGTCATCTATAGTTAATAATTAAGTCGCAAATATCCTTTTTTATTTTTGTATCTCCTTTCGATGTTGTTCTCTTTGACCCAAAGGTCGATTGGTAGAGAATGCCTTTTGGCATTAAGTCCGCCTTATTTACCACCATTGTGCATTGAAGTATTAAATAAATAAATAAAATAAATAAATGATTTCAGACTGAGATAACGTCTGCGTTCTCGTTCTGTCTAGCCTTTTCCCAAATATGTTGGGGTCAGCTTCTAGTCTAACCACATGCTGCTGAATACCAGTATTTTACAGGAAGCAACTGCCATCAGACCTCCGCAACACTAACTGGGCAATGCTGATATCCTAAGGTTAGAACCGGTTGCCAGACCTTCGGGCTTCTGACTACACGTAACGACCGGGACCGACGATTTAACGTGCTCTCCGAGGCATGGAAAGGTCTCGATTTGTAACGAATATCACCCATCCACAGACTGACCGCGGCAACCGCAGCTTAACAGCAGGTTAACAATTAGCCACGAGCTTCTTCTCTCGACGAGACAACATCTGCATTCTACTAAAGGTAAATTCGAAATCTGATGTTTTACGAGGCGACGAACCTGACACCATTATTGTGCCCGGAAATTGGCAATAGGCTCGCCACCTATTACATGGTACTGTATTCCAGAGGCGAATCGTCGGTCTACAGACTCCTATAATAGTCTGCTTACCACTTTGGGTACACGTGTATGTTTATTTCTCACCAGAAGCCTAAATATTTAATTCCATGCTACTTAATTCAAAGGTACCAGATTTGTCAAACAATCATTCAACACTTATTTCACGCCTAATGGATTGAATTTCCCAAAACGCTCAAATACGTATGCTTTTATTTGTAACCAGAAACTTTAGTACTCAATTTCATGCTTCCTATTTAAAAAATTACGGATTTCCATATAAACTTTAATCCCCTTTTTCACCCCGTTAGGGGTTGAATTTTGAGATATCCTTTCTTAATGGATGCCTACGTTACAAAAGGAACCTACTGTCCAAATGACATGTTTCCAGCTTTAGTAGTGCTCTGCGTTGATGAATCAGTATATTAGTCAGGACCTTTCTCTTTTTATGTATAAATTACACCTTCGTGGATTACTGGCGTGAGTATGAAAACAAAAGTAACTTTTTAATATTTTTTTCAAGTACAAAATCCCGTCTTCCTATTTACCTATAACATGGTGTCCCTACCACTCAGTATTGCAGATTAAATCGAACAAACAGACTGAAATGGAATTTATTTGTATGTATTGCTGATTTTGGGTTTCGTGACGAGCTCAGTTATAACACGCGTTTAACACAAAACATTCATTTAAAATTCGTACTGTAATTTTAGTTGAGCAAATAGGTATTTCGTATTGAATTAAGTAAATATTCCGTATTCCAGCAAATATTCCATTATTTTTAAAGGGCAAGGCTATTGGACAAGGCCTCAATTAGGCGGGAAAACTGACCACAATTCGTGGGGTGACGAATCAAGAGAACAATTCCTCTTCACCGTCGGGCAAGCGAGTCATAAGAAGCAACAATCCTAGCACCATAATTATTATTGTGCCCGAAAATGACATTATGCTCGCCACCCATTACATAAGACTTAATAGAGGCGAAATATAGGTGTACAGACTACTGTTATAAGAGAACACCTCCGCTTACCCCTTTGGGGAATACAGGCGTAAGTATGTATATATGGACCTTAACTCGAAAGACAGATTCTGACAACAGGGGCCCAATTCTCCTAAAATAAATCTTGATAAATTACAACCGAACCAAGGCTGAACCGTTCATTCAGACAGTTCTCAATTTCAAAAGCTGTCGAATTGTTTGACACAAAAAACAAAATCAATCATTTTGAAAGTTTTCGAAAACAAAAACTGACTGACGGTTGTGACAATTTGTTTTAGGAGAATTAGGCCCCAGAATATACTGGTTATTGGTCAGGATTACGTCGCAGGATGGTTTGATATTCGTTGTCCGCTATCTAATAACCCAGTAACGTTTTACGCAGAAGTTAACCATTTTCGTGATATTATTTCAAAGAAGCCAACTCCTCTATTTAAAAATAATATTAAGAAAAATATCTCGATAATAGTTCACTTTTGCATAGCATTACTGGGTTATTGGATAAAGGATAAAATCTCCTACAACCCTGCCACGATCGTTACCAATAACCAGTAACCCTATATAACTGTTACTATTATTTATTGTGTGCATAACCAGTTTGATTACTGCAATAATCCGGGAACAAGTTACAATAAAAAACAAACTAGGTACAAACTCACCTGCTCATAATACTACAAAAGTAATAAGTATAGGATTTGTTCACATTGCGAATAAAAGAAGGTATTTGATCCAATTACTTAGTGACTCAGATTTGTATTTGAACTGTATTTGAACTGTTGTTTTTATTTTGATTCTGTACTGTAGTTTTTATTCATACTGTAGTTTTTTTTTGTAGTTTTTTTTTGTAGTTTTTATTTATGTTTTATTCTATTACTAGCTTTTGCCCGCAGCTTCGCTTGCGTGAAATTTGAACCCGTTAAGTGACGATTTTCCATACAAACTTTCATCCCCTATTTAACTCCTTTCGGGGTTGAATTTCCATAAATTCTTCCTTATTCCTTGTCTACATTATAAAGGGAACCTCTGTGCAAAATTTCAGCTTTCTAGGTCCCAGGGTTTGGGCTGGGCGTTAATGAGTCAGTCAATCAGTAAGAGTTGTCTCATAATCCTCCTTTCTATTCTTTTCATAAGGTATGTATTTTATATGTATATAGGTATATATTTTTATATGTTTTATGTATAGGATTTTATATAAGTAGTAAATTATTCATATATAAGTATTGAGAATTTTAATTATATTGTACTTGTGTACATTTAAATCTATTTGTGTAATTGCTTTGAGTTCTTTTTTTTTTTAATCTCAATTGTTCTCGTTTTACTGTCGTACAATAATTTGCACCTGCCTTGATATCTCTTCACCACCTTTGGTTGACTGGTAGAGAATGCCTAAGGCATTAAGTCCGCCTTTGTACTTTTTTGTTGCATAAAGTTTAAATAAAATAAATAAATAAAAATCAGTCAGTCAGGACTTTTCTTTTTATTTATATAGATTATCACTCAACACTTTTATTGGTTTTTAAAGTTTAAGTTTCACTCGTGTGCAAAATAATAGTTCCTTAATAACTTTCTAGTATTCACGATGTAGGTAAGGTCGTGAGTTACACTACACACAATGCAATCTCCGTTTTTTCATTACTCGTATAAGAATTGCGTGTAACTGTTTGTTTTCCCAAATAAATAAATAAAGTTATAAAAATCAGCAAAAAGAATTCATTATTCACGCCTTCATAGGCTATCGATACAACATAAATATCGATACATCACAACCCTAAGCCCTTACAACTTCATTAACAACAACAAGGTGACAAAATAAAATCGATTCGAACCTATCGCTGTAATATTTCAAAATCGATTCGAATTCCTTTAAATTGGACTCGATTACAGGTAGTTTGAGTGTTGTAATTTAAATAAATAAGGGTTGAATGGGGCGTGGTAGTAAATTCACGTCGTATTTAATGGGATTGTTAGTGGGTAACTATGGTATCGATTTTCGAGTAGGCGTTTGTCCGCTGTTAGCTGGGATTATGATTTTGTAAGGTGAGTAAAAAAATATGGTATATTTTTTATGGGATAAAAAGACAGTGGCGTGGATGTATGAATCCAGCAATGGATGGCTCTAAGCAGAAGAACATATACAGTATATTAACTAACGGAAGCGTTCCCGTTAACAAGAAACACTATAGAGACAGTGACAATAAAAAAAATACAGATATAAATAAAAAAAAAAAACACATTTTTTTAAAAAAATGGTACGTTAAGGCAACGCTTACTAAACATGCGTACTTGTCTTTTTATTTGTAAAACACGGCAACATCGCATTTAACTTACTACCATATAAATTTAAATACTATTTTGGTCTTAAACAGGCCACTCCGAATTGTATTACTTTTTTTCCGCATTTTTTTGCTTTTTTTATTTTAAGGTAGGTATTAATGATGAAGATTAACGGGTTTAAGGGCATTGCCCTCTGTTATTTAACATACTGTATTTTGTAGAATTATTTTTTCTTTTAAGAAACAATTAATATCGATCTCGAGCAATCGACTCAAAAAACTCTAGCTTGCTATGATTCGATCTTTTGACGACACGTTGGTGCAGTGGCTGAGCGATTTGCTTCTGTACTGCGGGTCGCGGGTTCGATTCCCGCACGGAACAATAATTTTTTACCCTACAGAGAGTTGTTCCGGGTCTGGGCGTTTGTGCATTGAGCTTGTGTCTGTAAACGCACCCACAATAAAACAATAAAAACGTCTCTTAACAAAATCGTCTGAAAAATAAACCGAAGACAATAAAATAATGGTTTAATAATGGATAAAAATGTTATCGAACCCAATGATATTATATATACAAAAAGAAGTAGATATGTTACGTTCATAGAAAATGGCGTTTAAAATTCGACCCTGCAATTCACTAGTATCTCTAATGAGTAAGACGAAGATACTAAATAACTACGAGAGTGAAAGAGATAGCTATTTCCAATTACAACAATTGGTGTAATTTTGAAAAATCTTTTTTGGCTCGTCAATGACATATCTACCTCTTTTTGTATATAAAATCATTGAGCGTACCATAAAAAATCAACTAAACAAAAACATCTCTACGCCTTTCGAAAACAATTCGACTACCGATCGACTTCCAATCGAGAACCGCCATTAGTCCCACACCATACCGTTTTATGTTATAATTCCCCCATAAACTAGCGCCGACAGGCCTATCATGGTAAGAGTCCAAGCCAACGGGGTCCTATGGCTTTTATTACAAGATGGCGACCCGATAAGGCCTCCTTATTTTATGGGACGCGATCATGCCGTTTGAAGACATGATTTTACGAGTTTATCTCTGGTTTTGTTGTTTGGCGTGTAAACTCTTGTTTTATGGCGTTATATATGGGGTCTTTATGTCGTGTAATTAATGGTATATTTAGTTAGACATTGTTTTTGTACGGTCCCCGGCGGTGAGAGATAAATAAAAAATAATAAAATTGTTATCCATCTTTATGTTATTAATTATTATTGTATAGTAAGATCTAAATAAAATGCTGTGCTTACCTTTAATTTATATGCATGCAATGCTATTGTATTTGTAAATGATATGTACTATGAATGCCTTTGTGTGTATTTAGTTGGTTTGCCTACATAAATAAATAAAATAAAATATAAATGTCTTTCCATGGATACAGTAAGCAATGCTGCACATTATGTGAACTGACAGCAAATTTCTGGCCCATGCACGAAGATGCTCTGTGCATACATTTTGTACCTACTACAGTCAACTGGCTGCTGCAAATTCGGCAAAATCTGAAAGTGTGAGGGCTTTAGTACAAAATATAAGAGGAGAGTCCTGCGTTAGAAATTTTCTTACAGAAATTTCTGGCATTTGCACTAGACCCCGCACACTGTAAGAATTAAGGTTACAGCTCATTAGAACCACCCGGAATCCGACCCGCATCACCTCGCCTCGTGCGGTTAGTATTCTATATATGAACTTGTATGAATGTGCGCTCACTACATCAACTCCGTAGCGTCACCGGATCGCCTCGGGCGTATGCCGTCCACGCGCGGACGACGAGTTGACCACTCGGTGAAAACTCGCTGCTGCATGCTTGCCTAGCGTTGCTGCGCATTGTCAACGCACAAGTCGCGAGTGAACCGCGCGCTGCCATCGAGTGGACTCCTCCGACGACTCCTTTGGTTGACTACGCGACGTTTACTGGTGATAACGCGGCGTCCACCCGTGAACCACCTGTTGACAACGAACGCCGAGCGACAAGGCGATGCGGGTCGGGTGCCGGGTGGCTCTAATGATCTGTGACCTTTAACCGGATTCAGCAGCCTATTGACTGTAGTACAAAAAGTATGAACAGAGGGTCATCCTGCACGCGTCAGAAATTTTCTGGCAGTCTGATAATTTGCTGCCGGGCTTAACGGACGAATAACTTGGACATTTTGACACATTTTCTATACGAAAGCTGTTGAAACGTCAAACTTATTCCTCATGTAAAAGTTATGTGACTATTGAAAAATCGACCCTGAATAAAACAGCATTCTAATTGCGCAACGCACTCGTAATCGCTTTGATTTTGATAGGTCAACCATTTCCATAGCAACAATCCGACTTCTCCATTTGTACCACGCAATGAATATTTATTTATTGGCCTATCTACAATAGGGTATTTGACTGAAAAAATCTAATTAGTCCGTCACTTAGGTTATCAAAAAATATTTGACCCATATTTTTTCTTTTGTTACGTAGACCAAAATTGACGAAGACACTACACTTTTAAAATTGGCAAAACGTCACAAGCAAGTACAATTTGTACTTGCTTGTGACGTCACAAGCCCCCACTCTCGAGTTTAGATGCGTTTTATCTTTCCAAATATTCATAGATTTAACAAAAGAAAAAATACGTGTCCATTATTTTTCAAAACTCTAACTAGCGGACTAATTAGATTTGCAATTTATTGATGCTGTCAACATGCTTATTGTTACACTGTTTATCCTAATAATACAAAAAATATGATACAAGCATAATGCACAATATGATGCGATAGACACAGCATGCAATATTGTTGTATTGTCAAATCAAAGCCATCGCAATTAATTGTATGCTGCGCAATTAGAATACGGATTTTGGGAATAGCCTTGGGAGACAAAATAAAAAGTTTTAAATCTGCAGATCTATATTAAAAATAGATAAAATATTTCATCACTGAATTCAGTTTGTCCGACTTCTCAAACAGAGCATTATGAAATTGAACATTAATTAAACATTGAAATAATTAAATTAAAACTTTTGTTCGGAGCAAAGTTAGCTCTCTGTTAGGGTCGTCAACCAACGCTTAATTATTTATAGGATGATGTTTTTACACTAAAGATTTTATATTTAAAATTGAGAAAACATTTCGACGCTTGAAAGGAAAAATTACCAAGCGACATGTTGGCAACTTTACACTAGAGCATTTTAAAGTTTTTTTTTTAAACAAATTAAAAATTCGCCTATTTGTCATAACTACTTGATTCCAACGAATTTTAAGTGCAGTTTAAAGCCTTACAATAAACTGTCATTTAAAGATTCATCATCATCTGCCTAGCCTTTTCCCAACTATGTTGGGGTCGGCTTCCAGTCGAACCGGATGCAGCTGAATATCAGTATTTTACATGGAGCGACTGCCTATCAGACCTCCACAACCCAGTAACTGGGTAATACGATAGTCTTGGTAAGACTGGTTGTCAGACTTTCTGGATTCTGACCAACAGTAACGACTGTCAAAGATCTACAAATGACAGCCGGGACCAACGGCTGTACGTGCTTTCCAAGGCACGGAGGAAACTCGCTATGGTAAATGGTCACCCATCCACAGACCAACCTCGGCAAGCGTGGCTTAACCCGGAAGATCGGTCTATGCGGCTGTAATTATTTAGCCACGAGCTCCTGTCATTTAAAGATTATGAACTTAAATATAAAACTCTAAAATGCTCTAGTGTAAAATTGCCAACATGTCGCTTGGTAATTTTTGCTTTTCAAGCGTCGATTTTATTTTCCCATTCGACATTGGTTCAACAATTCTGTCCAGCCTTTTCCCAACTATGTTGGGGTAAGCTCTCAGTCTGACCAAATGCGGCTGAATACCAGTATTTTACATGGAGCGACTGCCATCAGACCTCCGCAACCCAGTTACTGGGCAATGCCGATATCCTAAGGTTAGACTGATTGTCAGACTTTTAGGCTTCTGACTACCCGTAAGGCTGTTTGTTCTCCGCCGCCGTCACCGACAACGAGGTAATGTTGCCGAAGTAGCGAATTACGAAGTAGCGAACTCCGCCGAGATCGTGACGGACCGAAATGACGGCAATACAAAACGCGTCTGCTCTTGTCCACTACATCTGTGATTGGCGGCGCCGGTGCACGGATTACTGTCTTATATTGAGAACCACCGAGATCGGTCGCGGTGGACACACGATCGCCGTCACGTCTTTCCGAAATCGGTCCGAAATAGTCTCGTTTCTCGGTGACGGCGGCGGTGGACAAACGTATTAACGACAGTCGTAGGTATTCGTGCAATACCCGAGACCAACGGTTTAACATGCTCTCTAAGGCAGGGGTCTCCCATGCGAATCGTAACCCATCCAAGGATTGACCGTAACAAGCGCAGCTTAACCTTGCAAATCATATGATCCGTGCAGCTGTTATTTAGCCACGAGCCCCTCACATTTGTTCAATAGAATACAATGTGTATACTTGGTGTCTGGTGGTTAGAGTATGTCATGCTCACTCAAATGTCCCGCTGATGGTGGCGTGTGTGTTGGATCGTGCGGTTCCCTACAAAATGGTTGAGCTGAGCGATGCTGATACATGCGTCTTGTTCGTGAACGGGCGCCGTCAGTTGGCACTGGTCATCTCTAATCTGCCATGGCAAATGAATTGTAGTTACTCTTATTAGCATAGCATATCTTACATTGTTCTCACATTTATTTATTTTCTTATTCACAATGTAACCAAATTGTAAATATTTCTCAAATAAAAATTCCCTGCACTTGCCTTTGTAATTAACACAGTAAATTACCTAAAGTAGACACACGCACAATTTCTAGTTTAATGTAAATAAACTTGAAGACGACTTACGCAATATCGACTATGACCCAGTCTACGATTCCGCTGATCCGTAGTTTTGTATGTTGTACCTAATCAAAAATGTACAACATGCAATTCAGAAGAACACGGTCATGTCTCGGCGAAATAACAAAAACTTACTATTCATCAAATTTAGAAACTAAGAGTTAAGCTACTCAATATATTATTAGTGATCTATTGTCAACCTATTAGTTAATTATTTATTTTATAAGTCTATTTAAGCTCTTCTCGCCTGAAACACAGGATTACCTAGTTCAGGCACGTAAGTCTTAGAACATAATTTACATTTAAGCAAAACTGTACTAATTTTTATGCCTTGTAATTTTTTGAATAAAATATTATTATTATTATTTGATGGAAAAGAGTAACCATGGAGTTTATTGCCCGTTCTTCTCCATAGGAATCTACACTTTGGAACGCGGCAGTAACTTCTTTTTTTTTTCTCGACAATTCTAAAGTGCCTGTAAATGGTCCAATTGAAATAAATGCTTTGACTTTGACTTTATAGCAACTTTTTTTTTCTTTTTCAACCTCGACCTACATAATCAAAATTCAAACTTTTCGTTTTCGCTTTCACGTCGACAACTGAGCTAGGTACCGTTTGTAACAAGTATACATTTATTTACTTTCTACGTCAAACAGTCCGTAAAATGAATGTCAATAACGAACCAACAACTACACTAGTCAAGATGTATTTACTCTGTGGTTCCTGAAGCATGCAAATTTTGCCAATTTTCATGCAGAGAAGTTAAAGAACAATTCTCCAGGAAATGGTAATTACATTATGAAACAACCTGTAGATAAAGCACGAAAAATAAAATTACTAATTTTAAAAGCTAGCGACAAAGTGATAATTAAATGAAGAAAATTTTATAAGATTCGTTTGAGTCCAATTCACGACTTTGTTTGTGGTTGATAGTTATAACTTTCATGTTATTTTTATTGTAACTTTACTGACATATTGTTTGGTACTGTTTATAATTGACATACCGTACTTCTCTTGAGAAAGTGACAAGAAATATTTAATTAAATAATATATAATTAATAAATATTTTTTCTTTTTAAATTCAAATTTTCATAATGCATTTTAATTTTATTATTTCTTGTATAATAATCTGGCTAAATATTTCGATTTTGTTTTATAATTATTCTTTTGATAATATCACTTGATAATGCTTGCATTCCACTGTAAAGTATGAGCATCATGCAACAATTAATGATACACCTATAATCACATAATTTTACTGCCTATTGTCTGGCAGTATGAGTCTGTCATGCTGGCATAAATGTCCTGCTGATGGTGACGTTGTATATCCGGTCGTTGGGTTCCCTACAATATGGTTGAGCTAAGCGATGCGGATGTGCACGTCATACTCGTGAACGGGTGCTGTCTGTCGGGACTGGTCGGCTCTTAACTGCTACGGCAATCCTAGAAGGCATATTTTTCTATTTGTTACTCTTATGTGAGTTTATTTGTTACGTTAACCTGCATTATTCTCATTCTATGTCGCACGCTACTGTAATGGAACTGTCATGAATGGTCATGATCTACTATTTTAAAAAGAGTATTCATGGAGTTACTTGCCGGCTCTTCTCCTACCTTTTGGAACCATGCATCTAGTTTTGATGTTTTAAAAGTGCCTGTAATCTGGTCTATTTGAAATAAAAAAACTTTGACTTTGAATTAAAAATGAGAAACTGAAACTTTATTTGGAAACTAAAGCCCTTATTATTGTTTGATTTGGTCGCGTTGACCCTAGTCATGGTAAGCGCAGACATGGTCTAAGATGGAGCACACGAATCCAAGTAACAGAGTTATAGAGAGATTCCCCTATACCCCTCTGGCTCTCACATACACACGAAGGAACACAGTAAACTGCTTGATTTTAATGTTCTGGTGATAGCTAGCCAGGCGGACCGTATAGATTCTACCACCAAGCATACTGAGTTTTGTTTAATCTTACAACACGCTTTTATTCCCAACTTTTTTTTTCTATTGGAGTGCTGTAGGTGGTCCTACGGGACCTTTCCTACGTAACCGCGCAGTTATTGGCGAGACCTGAAGGGTCTCCAGCCAATGGGGGGGAAGTAAAATACTTAACCTAAGCTAACTACTTGTACTACACTAACATTATGACTACCTGCAACAACAGCACTAAGGGCGACCCCTAGTGGGACTCGGACCTCGGCTTAGGACGTTGCTGCCGGGTTTATTCCCAGCGAGTGGTGAGGTAGTTTTATATTCTAGCCCACACGGGTGCCCTCATCGACCCCCCTCTATCTCTGAGGCTAGTTACTCCACAACACTGACGAGAGAAGAAGAAGAACATTTGAATAATTTTCATGCGATGCTTTTAATATAACTACGACCGAACCATGTACCGAGTCAAAGAAAATTCCGAATGTTCGAGACTGCAAAACCGCAAAACGTAGTAATTAACGTATACATTAAATACGAACGCTGCTGACTAGAGCCACTAGGTAGATACGTAGAGAAGGTTTAGTTAATTCAGCATCCAATATGCAAAAGATACGATGCCAAAATATTTAAAAAAATGCTAGGGTGTGCAAAACTGGTGTTTAACTATTTTTTGCATTGATAAATTATATTAATTTCTGTAAATAAATCTGTTACGAACACTTTTACATGTCAATATAATGATTTTTGTTAAGACTATATGGCGCCGGAATTTCGTATCTGACTAGCTCTGAGAAGAAAAGCCCGAACAAACTCAGAGGTCTCTTTTAAAGTCCAAACATTGTGGTATAAAACTATGCGAGTGTAACAATGTAGGACAATGTCTGGAATGGCCTTTTGAGGAAAGAGCCATTTTTGGGGCCATATTCAGCTTCGCAAATCATTATACGATCGCATGCCAGCAGATGTAGCACGTACTACTGTGAAAAGTGTCACGGGTTTCAGAATCTTTCACACAAAAAGTGAAACAATCCGAAATACTATTTGTCTTGACACGATAGTCCATGCTACTCTTGCATGGACTAATAGGGTGTCAGAGAACGTCGACGATGCGTGGAGATTTTGTAGAGGCCAACATAAAAATTAAATATTAGCCTGTAACTGTCTCACTGCTGGGCAAAAGTTTCTTCTCATACAGAGAAAGAACAAGCATTGATCACCACGCTTGCTCACTGCGGGTTGGCGATTTGAAACCATTTAGTTCAGGTTTTACATATGATATTGAAAATGTCACATGGTACATACATGCCTGGGTTTAAACCTGTACCCCGATGCTTATCAAGCGAGTCCGCACCTCCGGGCCACCACGACATTTTTCAACATAAAAATCACTATTATTTATAATAATGATTGACGTATATTGGATGCGTTGACCTTCTGTAATTCTTTATTTGTGTCCTAGGTACGAAATGTATGATTTATATTAAAATGTGTCATTATTACCCTGGGGTATAAATGATAAATGGGTTCAAAATTAAATGTAAAAAGTTTAGTTCGAGCTCTAAGCTTGTATATTATATTTAGTGAAATATATTTCTCTGTGCTGTAGGATTCGTGCGCGAATTTTCTCGTGCATGAAATTACATTTTTATTATTCCGTTTTGAGAAATCATGAAAAATGGTCACATTAATTTAAATAGGTTTGGGAAGGGTTGGGTAGAGGTGTTTAGTATCTACACCCTCATTTTGCCACTATGTTCAAGTCAAATTTAATAGGGGGCGAGCCTATTGCCATCAATCGGGCGCAAATCCAGATTTAATGCTGCAACTGAAAAATTCCACACAGAAAAACGTAGTCACACTTTGCCCGACCTGGGGATCAAACCCAGAGCCTCGAACTCAGTAGTCGCGCTTGTGACCTCTAGACCAACAAAGCAATTATGTCATATAATAGCGTAATAATGGATATTTGTCATGTGTAAAACTGTTATAACACGGAAAATACAAATTAGCATAGTAAAATAAATTAAAAACCGAAAAAAGACCGCAATTGTACCCTTCAATATATGATATTGTATAAGAGCTGTGTTACAATTTTGGTGTACAATAAAGTATATTCTATTCTATTCTATTCTAAAAGAGGGCTATATCCTTAATATTCTATCTTTGCATTTTTATTCTCGGAAGAACAGTAAGCATAGAATTATTTATTTAACTAATTAATTAGCCCTTTACTGTCCTATTGCTGCCTTTTCTTACATTGAAAAGAATTTAGTTAGTCTGCGACGTTGCCCGTGAGCGGGTTGGCGGGCCCCGCAAAACCTCGAGTTTTTTTTATGGGACCCTTTCTTGCTTGTTTCTTTCCTGACGATATTTTCCTCAGATCAGACTACTGCCGGACAGAAATGGATATAATTCCCATAGTTACCAACATAAGCAAGCAGTTTGGCGACAGTAACACATGCCAAGAAAAATTAAGACGCTTTCGTCCAGCGAGTACACATAAGCAGAATATATTTTTATTTTATACTGTTACTTAGTCGTGATTTAAAGAGTGAAAACTGAGCCAAAAGCCGATTACTAGTATTCTTGGCGAGATGCCTGAATATTTTCAGATTTTACAGAAATTAAAACTAGTTTTGTTTCAGATGCTGTTAAATAGGCCATTTTGAGGCCACTTTTTCCTGGTATGTGTAGTTGAGCCAATATAGTTTTGATTTTTGAGCCTGAAAACTCCAAAATATGTAGTGCCTAAATGAATTATAACAGAACCGTGTAGTTCCCAGCATAAAATATGCCCATTCTTCTTTACCTGTGGATGTGGTAAAAGGGAACTACATCAAGAGAGTGGGCAGCAGCGTATGACTTTTTTTTTAAGGCTTGCTTTTAATTTGCTTTGCAACATCAATTCTTAGCTATCATTATCGTTTTTATTTAAACGAAATACACGCAATTTATAAAAAAACATATAAAGGTTTTTTATAAAAAAAAAATATATAAGTTATGGTGTAGTTTCGCTCATTTTCATGTGTGGAATTTATTCAAGGAAACACTGTATTATTCGTGCAAGCCAAGTCATTAGTGCAGTTTTAGTTACGTCATAATGTAAAAACGACGTAAATCGAAAAATATCAGATGTGCATTCCGGTGGTGTCCCAGTAAATCGGAACGTCTGCATTTATGTTTGGTTCGTTTTTGGCAACGATATCGGTAATCTTGGTCTAAGCTGAAACACAATTTTATTAGTGGTGGAAACGGGGTACAAATTACATCTTTTCAAGGCACTTTTTAATGCATTAAACTATGAGGATTCCCCTAGATAACCGTAGGAACTTCAGTTTACTTTTTAAAATAAAATACGATAAAAATACTGGTTTTAATGCACTTAAGCACTAACTTAGACTTAATACTAAAACCACGTTTAAATCACGCGACTTTCACAGAATATTTATTACAGCCCGTTTAAATAGAAACTTATTACTATTCCAAAGGGTAGAAAGGTAATAAATAATACATAATTATGTTTTTAAATAAACCTTTGCATGATTTTCAGGTGACAGCCTGCCGTTGAACTTACCTGAAAAAAGAGAAAAATACAAAATAAATATTTTGAAACATTACAAAAAGGTTGTAAAAAGGGTGATAAGCTATGTCTACACTAGTGCGCTTTCATGTTCATTTTGCGTATTCGTCTGAAGCATGCGTGAAGTGCCATAGCGCCTTAATACTAGTTCGACAAAAGCGCATGCCCCTAGCGCACGCTAACCCGTCTATTGTATGTCGACTGACGACTGACCGAGGCGCACCGGTGTAGACGATAAGCTGCATGCGTCTTATGGCAATCAATATTGCATGCGCTTGACGCAAGAGGAATTGAAAGTTGAAAGCGCAAGATGAACATGAAGGCGCGCTGGTATAGATAGACATACCAATTGACATTCACTGCTGAACAAAACCCTTCCAATAACCGCTGTAATTAATGGTTCTACCTAGCCTACTATACCTACTGAAGTCAGCTTCCGGTCTAACCAGATGCAGCTGAATACCAGTATTTTATACGGAGCGACTGTCATTAGACCTCCGCAACCCAGTTACTGGACAATGCCGATATGCTCAGGTAAGACCGGCTGTCAGTCTTTCGGGCTTCTGACTACCCGTAACAACTGTCATAGGTATTCGTTTGACACCCGGGACCGACAGTTTAACGTGCTCTCCGAGGCATGGAGAGGTCTCAATGTGTAACGAATCGTCACCCATCCTCGGAGTAACCGCAGCAAACGTAGCTTAATCTTGCAAATCATATGATCCGTGCGATTGTTAATTAGCCCCACCTGTGGGCAGTAAAGGCTTTCACAAAAAAAGCGGTCAGTTCAGTAGTGATGACTATGGTCTCCCAATAACCATTGTAATTAATGGTCATAGAGGATATTGCCAAGTGCTACGTTTGGAAAGTAAATTGGTAATCGCAGTAATATGTTGTTATTAGCAGACAATGTGGGGTGCATGAAAAGAGCCTCCACGAGTGACGATACTTAAGTACGTCCGGCGCACCCTGGGCAGTCAGTCCCGCTACCAACCTTGCTGACTGGTTCTCGTATAGCTCGGACCGATACGATAGAAGAAGAAGCAGATAATGTATACGCTGTTGCCCGTGTTCTTTTCCCCTTGAATCACCCTTAGGCGCATTTCATGAAACCCAAGGATGAAGAAGGGTGGCCTATTTTTTACCAAGAACGACGTATAAGAAGAAAAAAAAACTGCCAAGGTTACAATGACAGCATAAAAAAATAAAATCAATAAAACATAAGTACACGTTTTATAGGGGTGTAAGGGGTCCCAACTAACATCTTTCGGGACCCAGGCCAACCTCACCTGCCCGTGGTGCACCCTGCTAACAAACAAACGAGGCTATGGCGACCCGCCAACACGCACTGGACCAGCGTGGCGGGTTATGGTCCAAACCCCCCCCCCCCCCCCCCCCCATGGACAGAGAAATAAGAAACAGGCCCCAAGTGCCCGGCGACTCCAGCGGTTGTGCTGGCGAAGACGGGAGCGGGCACAGCCCTGGCGTCAGGGGAGCTAAGAATCTCCGGGCGAGATCGACTAACCGTCAAACGACAACAGCAAGATATATAACGGACACCGATACACTTAATATTCTCACTTACAATGTTCGGACGCTGATGAAAGACGAACGTTTAATTGAGCTTGAAAATGCTCTACAACACATCAACTGGGACATTTTGGGCCTTTCAGAAGTTAGAAGAGAGGGCGAACACACAGAAGAAAGAGACGATGCAGTATTCTTCCACTTTGGTGAAACCAGTGGACAACACGGAGTGGGGTTTATGGTCGCAAAGAAGTGGAAAGATAATATCATCGAATTTTTGGGCTATTCTGAACGTGTCGCTGTGCTCAAATTCCGACTAACACCTAACAAAACGCTAACTATTGTACAAGTATATGCACCGACAACTGCATATACTGATGAAGACGTAGAAGATTTTTACAATCTTGTTAACAGAGCATGCGATGAAAATAAAGGTACTTGGAACATGGTCGTTGGTGATTTTAACGCAAAGGTGGGCCGACGACAAGAACTGGACAGCGGTGATACTCTTGGTCACTTTGGCTTAGGAGACCGCAACGAGCGAGGTGCCCGTCTTATACAGTTTGCCTTTGGACAGAGCATGTACATAAACAACAGCTTCTTTATAAAGAAATCGCAAAGGCGATGGACCTGGGTTTCACCTGATGGCTCCACGTGCAATGAAATAGACTATGTTTTATCATCAGACAAATCTATTATCAAGAACGTTAGCGTCATCAATAAAATAAAATACAGCTCCGACCACAGACCAATCCGTGCAAAAATACGACTAGACTTTAAAATTCACCGAGCCAAATTATTTACCAAACAAATTAAAAGACTTTCTAAGGAGACACTTGTTAACAACTCAGATCATTTTAATCTAGAACTGTCAAATTACTTTAAAGACCTTAAAATCGATGAATTGGACGCAGAAGACCAATATAGTGCAATAGTTACCGGAATAAGCAAAAGTTGTAAAATTATAAAGAACAAACCCAGAAATAGAAATAAACTAACAGTTCATAGTATTAATTTGATAGAAAAACGAACAAAGAAAGAAATAGGGACAGCAGAATACAGAACAATAGATAAAGAAGTCAAAAGAAGCATTAGAAAAGATTTAAGAAATATTAATACACATTTAGTCAAAACAGCTCTGGAAAAACATACATCTTTGAGGGTTTTGAAACAAGGAGTCACAAAAGGCAGAGTTTGGATTAACAGTCTTAAAGACGACAACGGAATAAAACACTATAGTAGAGATAAAATCATGGAAATAGCAACTAAATTCTATAAGTCATTATATTCCGATCATTCACCACACACTATCGATACAGAATACAGTTTATCAGATTCCATTCCTCCAATAAGCGGTTTTGAAGTGCACAGAGCACTTACAACTATGCGCTATGACAGAAG
Source organism: Amphipyra tragopoginis (assembly GCA_905220435.1). Classification (NCBI taxonomy): domain Eukaryota; kingdom Metazoa; phylum Arthropoda; class Insecta; order Lepidoptera; family Noctuidae; genus Amphipyra; species Amphipyra tragopoginis. The sequence continues at coordinate 6,144,360 of HG992016.1, forward strand.
TCCTGGGGAGGATGGAATCTCTACTGAAGCACTTAAAATCGGATCTGTCACTTTGTTGCCCCACCTCGCTAACCTGTTTAACACCATACTACAATCAGGAAAAGTACCAAACACAATGTGCCACTCGAATATAGTGCTTCTGCACAAGAAGGGCGATAAAAGCGATATCGAAAATTACCGTCCAATAAGTCTAACATCCCACATATATAAGACATTTATTAAAGTCATACATAATCGCATAGACGGGAAACTGGATAAACATCAACCACCAGAGCAAGCCGGATTTCGCCCTAGTTTCTCAACAACTGACCACCTTCAGATACTAAATCAGATCTTAGAAAAATTTGCAGAATTTAATAAACCACTGTATCTGGCCTTCGTAGATTATACGAAGGCCTTCGATAGTATCAAACACTCCGAAATATTCAGATCTCTAGAGAACCAGCAACTTGAAAAACCATACATCGACCTCTTAAGAAATATCTACCACAATAGCTCTGCAAACATCAAACTTAGCACTACAGGATCTTCTTTCAAAATAGAAAGGGGTGTTAAGCAGGGTGACCCGCTTTCTCCCAAATTATTTACAAGTACACTCGAGGAGATATTTAAGACATTTGCAGCCTCATGGAAGACCAAGGGCATCGAAGTCAGCAATAGGAGGCTGACAAACCTCCGGTTTGCTGACGACATAGTCCTTTTTGCCCCGACAGCTCTTGAATTACAGACCATGCTCCAAGAACTAAGCACGGCTAGCCTCAGGGTGGGGCTCGCGATGAATCGGTCTAAAACGAAAATAATGACCAACAGCACTAAACGTAGGGTCGAGGTAGATGGGCAGGAAATACATTATGTCGATGAGTACATCTACTTGGGCCAGTTAGTTTCTTTCGAAAACAGGCAGGAAAGAGAACTCGATCGCCGAATCGAAAACGCTTGGAAAAGCTACTGGTCCATGAAGACGCTAATGAAGGGAGATCTGCCGATCTCCCTCAAGCGCAAACTTGTCGATATGTGTATCCTGCCCATCCTAACCTACGGTGCTCAGACCTGGTCGCTCACCGAATTGCAAAAGTCCCGCCTTGGGGTTTGCCAAAGAGCAATGGAGCGCAGTATTCTATGCGTCAAAAGAACAGACAGAATACGGAACAGTACACTGCGCTCCAAAACAGGGATAATAGACGTAGGCAAAAAGGCTGCTAGGCTCAAATGGGATTGGGCGGGTCACGTCAGCCGCATGCAAAATGACCGCTGGGCAAGAGTCTCCACTCAATGGGTGCCTGAAGGGGGACGGCGACGCCGCGGTCGGCCCAGAAAGAGATGGCGGGATGACTTAGACGCGTACCACAAGGGCTGGTTTGAGGTAGCGCAGGAAAAAAGTACATGGAAGGACTTGGGGGAGACCTTTGCCCAGCAGTGGGACAGTATAGGTTAGAAAAAAAAAAAAAAAAAAAAAACACGTTTTATGCTGTCAAGCATGCCCATGTCGAAAGAGTCAACAATCTATGCATATAAAAGGAGAAGCTGACTGACTGACTGACTGATCTATCAACGCACAGCCTAAACCGCTGGGATTAGAAAGTTGAAATTTTGACAGCAGGTTCCTTTTGTAACGTAGGCATCCACTAAGAAGGGATTTTTCGAAATTCAACCCCTAAGGGAGTTAAATAGGGGATGAAAGTTTGTATGGAAAATCGTCACGGGTCATCGGGTTCAAAATTTCACGCAAGCGAAGCTGCGGGCGAAAGCTAGTTCAGCATAATTATGCTGGGCGTCAAACACACAAAACAAAAGAGAAAAAGAGAAATCCATTCCTAGAAAAGTCATTTTAATTTCAACGAATCCTAGTAAATCACGAAAAAGCTAGAACACAGTCGCAAACTCAGTGAATTAACGGCACAAAAACTAAAGGGACAGTACAGTTCAACCACTAACCGAATTAAAATTCAGTTTCTGATGAAATTACCAATAATTTATTCCGACCTTAATAACTAACCCGTCGGGAGCGCATAAAGCGCAAAAGTTAACACTGTTGCCACATAATAGTTAGGTTTTAGAAGTACCATTTCAGATAGTTCACGAAAAAAAACACGTAGCCAGTGGCCTTATACGAATTGCGGATGAATCTATTCGTTAGTTTGTCAACCAATTCGGTATGGTATGTCACAGAAATGTACGAAAAAAATGAGTTAAAAACGGCAACTGATTATCAAAAAGATTATTTCTCAATCAGCTGATTGGCCGCTTGTGTTGTTTTAAACATCGCTGTCGTGAAGAAATTTTAGCAAACATCAACCACGCTTGGTTTAGTCTAGTAGTACCGACAAAAAGTGTACCTCGAATTCTCAAACTACGTCAGAAGGATGAGTAGTAACATAATTATTCCTCATGTGTAAGCGAATCTGCTTGACATCCCGTCCCCAATCCCGTGCGGTTATGGTCTGGAATATAAAACTTCCTCACCGCATGCTGCGTATAGACGTGTTTTGGAAGATACAACCAAAGCCAGCACGCTTGATGGTGGAAGGATCCATACGGTTCGCCGCCAAACAATTTGCTGTGTTGCATAGTGTGTATGTGAGAGCCAGAGGGGTGAAATGGAATACCTCTATAGCTATGTTACTTGGATTCGTGTGCTCCATCTTAGACCCTGTTTACGCTTGCCACCAAGTGCGACTAGGGTCAAATGCGACCAAGTCAAATAATAAAAAATACATTATACCTTTTTATAACATATTTGCATGAGCTCAATATAGCGCGTTGTATGGAGTGAACCTTCTATAGTACCTCTATATTTTGTGGTACAGTCTGCATCGAAATGAAGAGACTTTGTTAATTGTACCATATTTACCCATTTACTGGGATACATTCAGCCCACAATTTGTGTGTGGCAACATTTAGATATGTGTGAATGTAGTTGCGTTGATACTGGTCGCCATTTTGGTTTAGTTTATGCTATGAGGACAATACCATAAATTACTACTATTTAAGTTTTAATGAAGGGATTTAACTTTGAATGGTAGATTGAGGAATGATGTAATAAGACAAAGTTGCGGTTTAGGGTCAAAATACACGGTCGATAGATGCTTCCGGGAGCCAGATCCGACTATCTGATCAGATTCGTGAAATACACGTACGATTCTCGTGTCTGATGTATTCTGGACGACGACGACGCCCGTACTATGCTTACGATTCTGACATCCGATCCGATAGTCTGATCGTACGTGTAATTCATGTTCAAATAAATGTATGACGCGGAGACCTTCAGATAGTCTGATCAGACTATCGGAACCGACTATCGGAGGCAAGTATCGGACGTGTATTTGGGCTCTTAAAAGACGATGTAGTGACAAAAAATTAAAGGAGTATGCTTAGATGGTTTGGTTATGTTCAAAGAATGAATAAACGGCGATTAACAAAAGGAATTTCTACAGCGGATTTCAGTGGAAACGCCAGTAGAGGACGCCCTAGAAGGACATACATCGATGTTATTGGTGATGTTCTTCAAAAGGGACAGGTGCGTAGTACTCGCAACCGACGTGCGTGTATGACAAGATGTATGAACGTGGACGAAGCGAAAGGAGTATTTAAGGATCGTAGCATGTGGCGTTCTACAGTTTCTGCCTAAGTAGGTACCTCATCGGAAAAAGGCGTCAGTTAATGTAATATAATGTTATTTGTATTGACTGCCTCGTTGGCCTGAGCGTGAGGTCCTGGGTTCGATCCCAAAAGTGTACTTAACTGGGTTTTTCCTTGTGGAATCTCTCAGTCTGTATTTGTGCCCAGTTCGTGTCGTAAACCAAAACTTCCGAACTGAGTACGATTTCAAGACCTCGAATGTTTATTAGTACTGCAGTAAAAATGGTCTTTACGATGACGCGAGAAGTGTGAGTGGCGCGAAAATGAGCGACGGCTATTGGTTGTTCGATCAGGTACATCGATGTAACTTATTAGTTGTGTTGTATTGTAATTGTCTAGCGAAATAAGACCGCCCATTGTGCATTGTTTATTTAAATTGTCTTGCCTTGTTTTTGTTGTTTATCTGGTGTACAATAAAGAGTAAAATAAATAATCACTAAGTACTGACTGAATATCTGTCGAACTTCATGAAAGAGGAATTTTAGCCGAGAGGTGCAGCGTTCCAACGATTTCGAGGCCGGCTATCAGATACCGCGCGACACATGACGCCGACTCCTCGTGTGAATTAGTGTTTACATTTTATTGTTTATGTATTGTATTTATATGTTAGTTACAAGTTTTACATTATATTGTATTTTCTTACAATGTATATTAGTATGCAGTTTCGACTAGCTTCCACGATACATGGAATCCTAGTGTGGAAGCTAGTGCCAAATGTAAGTTTATTCGTACAATAAAGATACTTATAAAAAAATATTATTATTATACTCCTGTGTTCCACAGAGTCCCACGGCCAAAAACAGATATTAGGTCCCAACTGATTAGAGGCGAGTCTTAAGCTATTTACGTGAGTTAGTTCCAACACTGAGTTGCAACAGGGAATTTAAATCGATACCTGGAAATCGAAATCAGAAAGCCTCGCTCGGTTGCCTGTGTTACACAAACAAACTAAATCCATGTTAACTAGCATTCAGACTGTGACAGACAGAATACAGATAAGTACTTATGTGGTGGTTAGGTGAATGACGCTCGGAGGTTTACGAAGCCGCTTCTACTTCCTAAGCCTAGGCGCACACTAGGCGACACGCGACAGCGGCAGCTCGACGACGGGCTGCGACCGAGAGTTTTCATATATTTTGTTCAAAGCTCCGCACACTTGGCGTCAGAGTCGCGGAGTCGCGACGACAAGCTAGGGGAGTCGCGCGCGGTCGCTACTTGTCGCCGCGTCTAGTCACGCTATACACGCGCACACACGACGACAAACGCGCGACAGCGCAGCGTCAGTCTTGCTGTGAAACAACACGGCCGTCTCTCTCGAATACTCTACTACTAATGATCGCTTCCTGCACGACGTCTGACGTAACGACTAGTCGCTGACGCAAGCGACAGCTCCGCGTCTAGTCGCGATGACAAGCTAGAGGAGTCGCACGCGGTCGCTACTTGTCGCCGCGTCTAGTCGCGCTATGTACGCGCACACACGACGACAAACGCGCGACAGCGCAGCGTCAGTCTCGCTGTGAAACAACACGGCCGTCTCTCTCGAATACTCTACTACTAATGATCGCTTCCTGCACGACGTCTGTCGTAACGACTAGTCGCCGACGCAAGCGACAGCTCCGCGTCTAGTCGCAGTGACAAGACGCCAATGCAAACGACAACGCCGCGTCTTGTCGCCGCGACTAGACGCGGCGACAAGTCGCCCAGTTTGTGATGGCCCTAAGTGTTATTGCTAGCGGGTAACACTGGGCAATGTTTACAAAGGAAGGTAGTCGTCGACATGGACGAACGCACCCGATTTTATAAAGGCGGTGGTCATTCAACGAAGCGGAGCATTCTGTGTTCATCAGTTGAAGAAGTCTGACCTTTTATATCTGAATTGCTTGTCCTTATTTTCTAATCTTGTATACTTGTGTAAATTAATACAAGGTGTAACTTAAATAACACATAACCTCTTTAGGGGTCACTGTACTCATCATTATGAACAACTTTTACTATGGGACAAAATATGAAATCGCGAAAAAAAAATTTGCTGTTCCTTACATTTTGACGAGAACGACCCTACATAAATACTAATACTATATATAACTGTAGTGAAAGAAACATCCTTACACGATTATGTTGTTGTGTCTTTTACATAAGTTTATCATAAACGCCACTGACTTTAGTGCAGGAAAACATCGTGAGGAATCCTGCATTAAATGGTCTGAAATCATCACACTACGATGAGAAAATTACTGACTGACTGGTATTATTCTAACATAATTACGATAAAGACAATTAATAAAATTAAAATTACAATTATGTACCAATAACAAAATTATCTATCAACAATATTTCAAAAATTGAATTGCAATCAAGCAAAAATGTAAGCGCTCGTCTTCTCTCCTACTAAAATATCCTGTGGCCAACAGGGTCCAAAATTCTCCCTCCAGTAATAAGATCCAACTCCGGAGCGATCTTAAAGCCCTCTTTGACCTCGGTGGAGGTTCCGTTATCATAGCGGGCGACCTCAACGCCAAACATCTCTCGTGGTGTTGCAACTCCAACAATCACGCGGGTCGTAACCTCGAAGAGTTGAGCCCGGAGCTCGAATTCGACGTTATCGCCCCGATGTGTCCCACTCCCTACCCCCATAACCCTGACCATCAGCCCGATGTCCTCGACATAGCGCTTCTAAAGAACGTAAACCTCGGTCTACGCTCTGTAGAGACGCATGAAGAGCTAGACTCCGATCACCGCCCCGTAGTCCTTCACCTAGGTCCCCGGGGTGGTCCCCCGGATCCTGGTCAACCCGCCCCGACCAAAACTGTCACTGACTGGGGAAAACTAGAGGAGCGCCTCAAGTCTTCCTCGTCCGTTCACTTAGATTCCATCCCCGACGATATCATTACGATCGCCGACACGTTGGGCGCGATCGACTCCCTCACCAGTCACGTACAGTCCGTGGTGAACGAGTGTTCACGGCAGGTTCCAGCGGTGGACGAACACCGCTGGAAGCTGCCGGACGATGTGCGCGAACTGCTGACGGAGAAGAACGCGTCCATCCGTGCCTATGACTCTTTTCCCTGCGAAGCTAACCGCGTCCATATGCGTTCTCTACAGCGTGCTGTAAAGAAACGTGTACGGGAGGTTCGGGAAGCCCGCTGGGACAAGATGTTGAGCGACTTAGAGCCATCCCATCTGGCCTTCTGGCAATTGCAACGTAATCTGAAATCCGATTGTGTAGCTTCAACTCCCCCTCTCAATCGTCCGAACCAAAGGCCGGCCTTTGAAGACGACGAAAAGTCCGAATGTCTAGCCGACAGTCTAGAAGCCCAATGTACTCCCAGCACCCAACCCGCAGACCCGGTCCATCTTTCCAAGGTGGATCGCGAGGTCGAACGTAGGGCCACCCTCCCACCCGATGAAGACCCTGACGACCCCTTACCCCCCATCACCGTAGACGAGGTCCACACGATAGTGAGGAAACTCAAACCTAGGAAAGCCCCCGGCTCAGACGGTATCACCAATAAGGTGATCAAACACTTTTCCGCCCCGCTCATAGTCCTCATGACCGCCATCTTCAATGGCGCTCTGAGTAATAACATCTTTCCGCAAGCTTGGAAACAAGCCACCGTTATCGGTATCCCCAAACCCGGCAAACCCAAGAGTGAGCCCACTAGTTACCGCCCCATCAGTCTTCTCAATGTATTTGGGAAAATCTATGAGCGTCTCATTTATATCCGTTTAAAGGATTTCGCTGACTCCCGTAAACTCATCCCCGACGAACAGTTCGGTTTTCGAACCCAGCACTGTTGCATTCGACAATTGCACCGCATAGTCGAACACATTAGCTCCCGTTTTATGCGCTCGTACAAAACGGGCATGCTCTTCTTCGACGTAGCGAAAGCCTTCGACAAGGTCTGGCACAACGGTTTATTATACAAACTGTACCAATTCAACGTGCCGGACCGTCTCGTGCTCATCATTCGAGACTTTCTGTCGGATCGCTCCTTCCGCTATCGCCTAGAAGGCACCCTCTCGTCCCCTCACCCCATCCGCGCCGGAGTCCCTCAGGGCTCCGTGCTATCGCCCCTTCTGTTCACGCTGTACACCAGCGACATTCCCAAACGTGGCTTGGCCAAGTTGGCTCTCTTCGCCGATGACACGGCTATCTACTATTCCGGTAGGAGTCTCGATAGCATCTCTCGAACCCTTCAAACCGCAGCCAACACCCTCGGGGTCTGGTTCCGGAAATGGAGAATAGAGGTGAATCCCGAAAAGAGCGCAGCCGTTCTTTTCGAGAGACACGGTGATTCCCACACCCACATCCGTCCTGTCCTCATGTTCGGCAAACAGATCCCTTGGGAGATGAAAGCCAAATACCTGGGGGTTATCCTCGACCACCATCTGAGTTTCCGAGACCATATCAAAGCGGTGCGCGCTCGCGCCGCTTTCGCTGTCGATCGCCTCCACCCCATCCTTAGAGCGCGCAGTAAATTGTCACTTAGAAATAAGCTGAGAATCTACGTGACGTGCATCCGCCCCATCTTGACTTACGCTAGCGTCGTGTTCGCACACGTTAAGCCTTGTCGCTTCAAATCCTTCCAAACCCTCCAGAATCGAGTGTTGCGCAGAGCCGCGGCTGCCCCGTGGTTCATGCGTAACGTCCAACTCCATCTCGATCTAAAAATGCCAACCATCAGGCAATACCTCAAACGCATTTCCAAGCGTTACTTCGACAATGCCCCCCGCCATCCGAACCCCCTAGTCGCCGCAGCGGCCGACTACAGTCCCTCTCTCATAAGTAAAGTTCGCCGTCCCAGGCACACACTTTTAGAACCCGACGACGAAATAACCCTCCTCCAGGAGGCGAGTAAATCGACCAGCACACTACACAACGTCCGCCGCCGTCCGGCATACCGTCCTCGCCGACGAGGCCCGTCGCGACGTCCCACCGCCGCCGGTCACGATCCACCGAGCTCTCCCGTCGTAGAGCCGGTCGTCTCTTCAGACTCCGCAGTCACACCGATAATTCAGCCCTCATCAAGCTGTCTCCCCCCCCTATGTCCACGCCAGCAACGCCCTAAGCCGAGGTCCGAGTCCCACTAGGGGTCGCCCTTAGTGCTGTTGTTGCAGGTAGTCATGATGTTAGTGTAGTACAAGTAGTTAGCTTAGGTTAAGTATTTTACTTCCCCCCCCCCCCATTGGCTGGAGACCCTTCAGGTCTCGCCAATAACTGCCCGGTTACGTAGAAACCGTCCCCTAGGACGACCTACAGCAGTCCAATAGAAAAAAAAAAAAAAAGGGTCCAAAATTGATCCATAGACTTACAGCGATTACGCACTCCATCCGATCCGGATCCGTGAAAATAAGAATAAAAAAAACTCGGACCGAATTCGGATATTGCTTTGCGCACTGCATCTGATCCGAATACGTGAAAATACGAATCTAGAGTCTAAAAAACTCAGACCGAATTCGGATATCGCTAACGCACTTATCCGATCTCTGATCCAAATTCAAACAATTCAGGGGCCATATTTGGCATATTCATTTGGCGTCCGATTTGAATCCGAGGTAATGCGAAAGCGTTCATACAAACAGTATACTACGGCTACTTCGGTCCGTCAATATTTCTTCCGAATTGGAAACTCACGGATCACGGAGAGAAATCGGATGACGGAAGTCGGATCTAGTGCGTAAACTACCATACAAATAGTTCTATAACTACTTCGGAACGTATTTTCTCGGATCCGGATCGGATGCAGTGCGTAACCGCTCTTGAGCCTAAAATTACATTATGGTATGCAATAAAGTATTGAGTATTATACCCCTTTGATTTAAAACTTTTTACTAAGCACAAATCCTATACAGCTCTAAATTATAATAGGTACATCATTATATCAGATCAGGGTTTCAGAGGATAATTATTTTCAATTTAATGGCTGAACTGAGCTTTTGACACAAATCACAAAGCTACACGAGATTGTAGGGTTGCCCAGATAAGTTAAAAAGAAAATCTAAAATGTAGCGATCCTTCGATTGGCTCTTTTTTTTCTCTCGTAACGGGACGAATTATTCGAGAATAGCTGATGCCGTTGTAAAAAGATTGGCCAGTCAGCAAGGGGCTGACCGCCCAGGGTACGTCTCAAGTCGGTATCGTCACTCGTGGAGGCTTTTTTAATGCACCCCGATTGGTGACTAATGTACGATTCCCACCAACTGGGCCACGCAGAAGCGCAGCGCAGCGCATCGCAGCGGATGCTCGGGCACGCGCCAATAGCCGACCGTGTCCGCCCGACGGCTACAATCTGCTGGAACCCGGGCACATGCGCGTACGTGCTCGTGTATTCGCTATCGCAGTCAGTTTCTACCCACGGTGTGGCCGAGCGGAGCCGACCGGACGCGACGACAGCCGAGCGCCGCCGTCCACGTACGCGAGGAGCCGACCGGCTGCCGCGGCGTCCGAGCGCAGCCGACCGGCTGCCGCGGCATACGCGCAGATCTAACCGAGTTCCAAACGGTGTAAATTCCACGCAAACATGAAACTTAACTATTGTATAGGAGACTGAATTTTCTTTAGCACAGTGTGAAATGCGCTCCGGCGCGCTCCGGCGCGGCACATTTGGTAGAAATTGTACATAAGTTAGGCTTTCTGTGTTGATAGTCGAGGATTTGAAGTCCGTATGAAAGGAGTAGGTATTTGTTATGCTTACGGATAGCAGTAGCGCGTTAGAGCGCATATCCATAGCGTCTGATCCGACAACAGCATCTGCTGAATAAGAGTTTGTCAAAGTTCAGTTTTTGAGTACCGAATTAGAGATGATACGATGCAAACAAGCTGCAGTACTACTAAGCTTGCCATCCGTCCCGCGAGAACCGAGACGTCCCGTTCGTTCTAGTTTCTAGGAGCTTTAGAGGATGCGTCCCGCGAAAGACGTGTGCGGGACGCCAATTGTCACGTTTTATCGTACCTACGGCTAAACTCTAGAAGTCGGAATTTAGTCAACGTACGTTTTGTTTAGCTAGAAGAGTGGTGATCTCGACCGCGTGTCTCGCATCGAACGAACGAAAAAATAATTTCTAATTGTATTTTTCGCCTCCCTATACTTTGACAGTTGGCTCCCGCTTTTTTTTGCCACGTCCCGCATTTTGATAACCAAAGTCCCGGTAAATTCATACATAAAGGTTGGCAAGACTGCGATTCGAAATATGAAAAAACTCCCGCTGCTCTTCACGCTTTCTGCACACGCACGGCAGCTGTATTTAATCTAAGCTAATAGACACAATGTATCGAGATCGAATTGCCGATTAAAAATAGAACAATGGATAAATTAAACTGTCAAGATAAAAATTAAACGACTGGCAACCCTGAAATATAGTCATATGGGTAACAAAGCCAACAATCCTTTGTTAAAAGCCGATTCAAATATGTCTAGACTAACTGCGGATTCGAGTTTAATATTTGACTAAATTAATAGCATGTGAAATGGGTCGCATTAAATTACTGTTATTGGAAATATGGTAGTGTATCTATATTTAGGACTAGCTGTGCCCGTGGCATTGGTCACGTGAACAATATGTCCTTAAAGCATCATTTTGTCGCAATAAATAATGGGGATATTAATTGTACATGCCTACACCAATTTGAATACTTCTACACCGGTGAAAATATTATTATTATTCTTGTATCTCTTTGGAGTCACGGCTCATCTTCCGTGCGGAAGATGTCCGGTCCTTTGAAAGGCATACGGGGGACACAGGTCCAACGCGCAGAGGCCCCTTTGAGAACTTTAATCTAAAACGGGATGGGGCACCAACCGGGGACTATCCACGGCTGCACTATTGGAGTACAGTCATGGACCGTCCCAGATGGGTGCAAGACTATTATAAAATATCGTGAAAAATATTTGGTCTATGGGAAGGGGTATTAGGTGGACTGGATAACTTCTATTGCCGGAAGAAAACGGCGTCTGCCTTTCAATATTTAACATTGAAAAGTGTTGGCAGATGGTGACTCGCCAGGTCACTAGCTGGGCCCCCTGAAAAGCCGCCAGTACATAGGCGAAGGGGGCAACAGACGTGTGAGCGGTTATTATTATTATTAAAAATAGAAAGTAATGTAGTTATTCTTATGAAAGATCCTGGCGCAGTTTTTATGTGCTGCGAACCCAGGTGGATTTCGATTCTTAAGTGTCCGTTAAATGCCACGCCTTGCCATGTAGATTAGATTTTCTACTCAAAAAAGGTACCTTGTCTTAATCTACAAACAGTTGTTTTCTTCTAAAATAATAATATGATAGAATAATTTCAGTCAAATCGTTGCTTTGCATTATCCTCACACAAATTTTTGTTATAGAAAATATGTCTGGACTTTAAAAGATACCTTGACCCCTGAGTTTGATTCGGCCTTTTCCGAAGTAGTCATATAGGAAACACAGACGACATCTAACTTTGAAAAAACAAACCGACATGTAAAAGTGATTTTATATATCCAATTTGCAGAATAAATCATTTCATTTCATAATTTCATTTCATTTCACCTCTGCCATTTCATTTCACCTCTGCCCATCTCTTTGGGGGAATACATGCGTGATATTACGTTGTTATGTTATGTATGTTCTACGAAGTTCTAGAAAATTAATATTCAATATTTAACCCACATTTTCTTCAACATTTTAATTACATCACAACTCCGGAGTGTACACCACAGATTGTTGGGAACTGCAAACTTGTAACAAGTGCGCAACATAGTTCTAAAGTGTCACAGTATAGCAAAATATTTGAGAAGTTTATTCATGTTGCAGCCGGAATACTAAGATGCTTTAGTGAATATGAAATGAGGAAGAAGCTTGTTAGGATAAGAATAAAAAATACAGGAAAGATTTTTCTTTTAATTTTCATATTGGTATGCGTTCAAATGTCCATTAGCGTGGACTACATAGGGAGGGGGGGGGGCATTTCATCATCAGAGAGAGCTGATCATCCTAAGAGCGCTTGCGATTCGGATCGGATGCGCTCTAAATCTTAGTGTCTAAACACACTATGCCGAAGGTACGCGACCGAAGTTCCGCGGCAGATTTTACGTTCCGACGTATTCGGCTGATATGACACACCATAAGTTGCCGAACTTACGCGGCAGACATTCAGTTGCGTAAACTTGTGGGCGGACACGCGGGACGCGGACATGCCTGCCTCCCGCTGCTCCCGCCCCGGATCTTCATCGGTAATCGAACCGAACTTCGGTCGCGTATAATGTGTGCTCTACAGAATACGTTGCCGCCGAATTGTCGCTGAACTTACGCCCGACCTAAGTTCGGCTGTACGCTATAACGCAACGTTATTTCGGCATTATGCGTCGTCAGTAATTCAAATAGCATTGCAGGCGTAATCATGCCGAACTTCGGTCGCGTATCTTCGGCATAGTCTGTTTAGACACTTAAACTTAGTCTAAAAATAATCTAGGAATTTGTCACTGTAGCCAATGCTGAATGCATAATGTTAATACAGGCTATACACGAATTCGTGTAATTCATTCAAGCCACATGATCTATTACTGGTATGGATTAACCCCGCACGTTAAGCTTGATTACAAAAAAAACCTTTTTTCATGCGGTTGGGGTAAATGATCACGTCTAAGCCAGCAGATGGAGAAAGAAACGAAAAAAAAACCTTTTTTTTTTAATTTTTATTTTCTGTCATTTCTATGTTACGCATAAATGAATGAAAGCACGACAACAGCTGGCGGGCACGATTAGCGTAATATCGCGAAATGACTCAGAAAAAGAACAACAATATCTGAAATTGTTTTTTTTTTTTTTTTTTTAATTTCTGCTACTGGGTCAATTTGAACATAAATTCAGATACATGCTGTATAGAGATGTTGCCGTTACAAAAAATGCACTATCATAAAGATATAATCTACAGCCCAAACTTATTTTAATGTTAACAATATGTAAAGGCGGTGCATAAAATCATGTGTGTAAAGCAGGTAAAATAATGGTCGAACTTCGACCACAAGCGAATGACGCATCACTCAATAATTTCGTGTACATCCGGCGTAAATTTCTTAAACACCCACTCGAGTACAATAGGAAATAAAATACAAAAATATATTTATACGTCCGTACTGCAATAAAGAAACAAACAAAATACTGTCAAAATACAATAAAAATATTTTAAACAAACATTTCTTGAACTTTATTTATCAAATCAAAAGAAAATAAAGATACAATCAGTAACAATATACTATAAAAATCTCACGCTGTGACAAAATGACTAACAAAACGTAAATATATAATCTTAACTACTATTATAAACGCGAAAGTAAGTTTGTTTGTTTGTTACCTTTTCACGCCAAAACCACTGCACCGATCATCCTAAAATTTTGCATATACGTTGTCAGGTGTACAGAAACGGACATAGAATACCTTTCATCCCGAAAAAAAGTACTGTTCCCGAGGGAAACAACAATAACGTTCTTATGATAATAGATGGCGCCACGTGTCGTTCGAATCATGATTGAATTATTTTATTATAGAAACTTTAGTAGTACGTGATAAAACGCAGGCGAAGCTGCGGGCGACCTCTAGTGTTTATATAAGTGGGCAATCGCTTTTGAATTTAATTTTGAAACTCGGAAGTTGAACTGAGTATTATAAGGTTAGGCGCCGCGGGAGGGTTAAGCCTTTGTGCCGGCAATTGAGTTTGCTTCAAAGATCATTTTGTGTTGTGGTTGGTATTTACTGGTAGTTGGAATTGGCGTACTATATCTGCCATGTTGCTTTTCACCGGTTATTCCCAGTTGCCACCACTGCAACGCCACCAATGGTGGCAAATGGGATTTTTATTTTCCTCTTTACATTAAATCTAGTTAGATATTCTCAAGATTACTCCAATATGCAGACAGTTGGAAACTTTGGTTTATAACACATTAACGCTCTGAGATACAGAATTAAGGACTTAGTCTAGTTAGAGGTTAGGGCGCATTCAGACGCCACGCGCGTCTCACTCGCTTTGAAATTTGTTGTATATAATTTGAGTCTTATGATACATCAATAGATCTCAAATTGTATTTGCCATCCTACCCGATAGGGTGGAGGAGGCGCGGGCACTGCGCGATTGCGACGCGTGTACTACGCGATAGCTGTTCGGGCGCTGAGCGTGCGGGTGTACTTTACATCGATAAAAAATGTACGTTATGACAAGGGACTAACTATTAAATTCCAAAGTTTCTGAGGAAGGAGCGACTCGTAAGAGAGGCGCGCGCGCTTTCGCGCCGAAAAAAATCGCGCAAACGTGAACGCAGCCTTACTGTTAAACGTCATTAGATGTATACGACACAGATACGCATTAAATAGAGATGCATGCATTATTATATTATGTCGCAGTGAGATAGATAGGTCGTTAGATAGTACGAGTATGTCATTAGATTAGTCTCGAGATTCATTTATCTTCAAGCTCTATTTTCCGTTTATTCGTAACTAGTTGTGCCCGCGACTTCGTTCACGTGGAAGTCGGAAAACAACACTGTGTCGAAACGACTAAACAATGATGTGTTCACCATTTTTAAATCTTATAAAATGTTCCATTTGCTACTAGTGGTGGCGTTGCAGTGGTGGCGATTGGGAATAACCATTCTTTACGTTCCCAGTTGCCTCCAGTGGTGGGAGATGGGAAAAATAAGTACGAGTACATGTGACACCATTATGGAGCATATCTAATGGTGAATATAGAACGGTGTGGTATCAAATATTTATCATAGCATGGAGTTTCTTGCCGGATATGGAGTTTCTTGCCGGCTCTTCTCCATAGGACCTACTTTTTGGAACCGTGCAACTAATTTGTCGAGACGTTTCCTATATTGTTTTCACGATAAGTTGATTAAAATGACACATGCCAATAGGAGCTGCTAGACATGTGACTGTAGTCGATTCAACTATCGATAAAATTTCTAAAATTTCAGCGAGAATTTGACAAATTATTGTAATGTGATTTTATGTAGATTTCAAATACTTGTGATTTAAGTAATTAGGATTAAGTCAATTGGCATGCATATCTTCAACAATAGACGATTACGTGCTGATGTGATAATGAATCCAGCAGGTATGGGATGAGTGAAAATAAATGTTTATTTATCACCAATAATAGCCCAGTAGCCGGGTCGAGAAAAAGAGGTTTACCTTGCGAAAGGTTCATCGGTCCTGAATTTTGGATGTTATAAGTTAGGTGTTATTATGAAAAGCCCACGAACAGACACACAGACAGAGAGAGAAATAGACAGCCAAACAGAAAGACAGACATGGGCTTCAATCCTATAAAATACCTCTGATTTTGAGTCGGGAATGAAAAATAAGAATTTAATTTTCTACAAAATTGATGTGAATAATTTTTGGCATAAAATCCATAAGGAGTTATTTAATAAAAACTCATTTTTGGGTTCTTTAACCCAAGATGGCAGAGCGCGCCGAGGTCACTCAAGGTACAAAATTTGTAATTTTTATAAGAACTCATATCCATAACACATATCCAAAATTTAGGGCTGACCGACCTTTTGCAAAGCAACTGGGCTATAATGACCCTTATTTTAATTATTCAATCAACTGAGCCTATCGTCTATAATTATTACGATACTCAACATATTCATTCTGTTAATATAAATTTATCGAAATTATTTTATCGATACGCACGTCTCTGGCAACTGGTACCATCTGACGCAAGTTTGAAAACGCGTCGGGGTTTTTTCAAAATCATTTATATAATATATAATTATGGCGTTAAACACATATAACTATATTGTTTCTATGTTTCTGATTTTAAAACAACCTTTTGGGTAACGCTTTACTAATATTTTAAATTGATTTAATACTTTTTAAATTAAATTGTCATACACAAGCGCCATTACAATTTATTTTCATGTCATGAACTGACATCTGCCAAATTAATCAAGTTACCGTGAAAGCAATATAAGTGCATGTACTGCCTATTCTAAATAAAAAACTTTGTATTTTGAAATTTCGCGTAAACCGATGTCTGGCAACGTGGGACATTTGCCCTCGAGACAATTTGGATGCTGTTTACTTTCTTGCCATTTCATTTTTATCTGTCAACCTAATATCAGGTCTATTGCGTGCCCTAGAATGTAATCATTTTTATCAGAGCTATTTATGACAATAGGCCTTGCCTATTGTCATAAATAGTCTAATCTTCATCATCCTATTCTTTCTCTGAAATGTAAGGATCGGATTCCATGCAAACGCAAAGATATAAAAATCTTTAATGCCGGGGCCACCCTAACGCCTAAAGCCATTAAATAACACATTAACTTGCACAAATTCTTAGTATCCTCTTCACATAAGTGCGGATACACGTAGAAAGCGGGTTGCCGCACCGATCTGCCAGCGCTTGTCGGTGCTGGTCCGCGCAGTTAGTCGGCGCAGGTAGTCTCTATACTGTGTGGCGAACCAGCGCCGACAAGCTCCGAACTTCGCCGACAAGTTCTGACCTGCTCCGATCAGCGCTAGGCCGTCATTTGTTGCTGCATTTGCGCGAATTTGTATTTGGAACAAGGGGCTCATTTGTATTTGTTATAAAATGCCAGCCCCTGCTTCAACCCGCTTCCTTTATGTAGCGGTTACCTGCACGGACCGATAAGAGCTGGTGGGCGCTGGTTATCTGCTTCCAGTCCATTACTATCCCACAACTGGGCACGGGCCTCTTCTCAGAATGAGAAGGGTTTAGGCCTTAGTCCAACACGCTGGCCTGGTGCGTGATGGCAGACTACTCACACCATTGAGAACATTATGGAGCCCTTTCAGGAGTGCAGGTTCCCTCACGATGTTTTCCTTCACCGTTAATGCAAGTGATAATGAAATCATCATCATTCAGCCGAATGACGTCCACTGTTGGACATAGGCCTCCTCCAAACAATATTAGGGGGAAGGGGGGGGGGGGGCATAATCGCCACGCTTGGCAGGCGGGTTGGCGACGAGGTCTGCCGGGGTCGCGGTGCATGCAGCTGTGAATCTCGCGACCCCGGCCAATGGTCAGGAGAAGGAACACCGTGGGTTTTTAGCCGGTAAGAGTCCGGCATACCCCTTACGCACCATACAGATGATATTGAAATGCCTTGCCACTTAATGCGTTAATTAATGGCGTTGGTCGTTAATGTGGCTTAGCACAATTCTTAGAAAACCTAGTATTTCTTGTAAATAGAACAGGCTTCTAAAATTAACCACAGATGTAATATTAAACCTGTTTCTGCGTCAATTTTTCATTCGATATCGTAGGGCGTACGATAGGATTACGTCGTCGACTATGCATGCAATATGTAAATGTGGTCTATCACAAAAAGAGAGGAACAGAAGTTTCATTCCCAATAACTTGTGAAAAAATCAATAAGCAAATATAGTCGGGGTGGGTCGGTTCAGCGATAAGAGCTTGTTTGGCGATCGATATCTTTCATTTAATAACGTCCTAAATACATCCCAGCACTAGGCTGCTGAGCCATAGGTGCTCTTCGTGGATAAAAATGTAAAAATAAATTTGAATCCACGAAGGGCACCTGCCAAAAATATTGATAGTTGCCTTTCGTGGACTAGGCTAGGTGCCATTCGCGCATGTGCCATTCGGACGGGTGCTCTAGATGGACTATGTCGGTATAAAACTTCATTAAGACTATGCAGACCACAATAAAAACGCTTAAAAAAGGACAGGAGATGCACCCCTCCACATCTGGCAACGAATGACAGCGCAGAGCGCATTATACAATACAGAAATGGGTGAATATTCGAACTTCCATAAAAAAAATAACAAATCATCTTTCTCCTTCGTTGTTAACATTAATATTAGTTTCAGATTGTTTTTATTCTTGTCTTATTGCTTGACGGCAGTGGTATAGTTTGATTTTTCATTATTATAATTGAAGTTTGAACCATCTGTATTTAGAACTTTGGGATGATGATAATGACGTTCTTATTTTTACAATTTTTTTTAGAATAATCACCCAAATGCCGCAGGTCTGAATCACGCAATGGTTTCGGGATAAATTTAGTTATAAAGCATTGCCTTGTCTCTGAATGGAGTAGTTTTGAACCGTGTGTCGCAGTTTAAATATCTTGGTCACATTGTAACTGAGAGTTTAAAAAACCGCTTTTGTCATGCAAGGTGTGCAGAGGAGCGGCAACGGAATCTTGAAGATGATAGCAGATAGACTGGACTCAGCTGTCCTCAGTCGATTCATTGATTTGCATGTGAGAGGTGTGAACTAGTGAATCGACATTAATATTAAGTAGTTTCTGTTTTTTAGTATTTTGTTTTTCTTGTAGACCACTAATATAGGTTGTAAGTTTTTCTGTTACTAACACTATGGAGTCAGTGGTCTGAAATAAATGATTTTTATTTTTTTGCGTGGTGTAGATCACCCCGGTTCTGAGTACAATGGTTTCTGAATACGCGTCCAGAGTGCCTAGGATCGGATACACCCCGCTACAGAACTAATATATGCAAGTAGAAAGGTATCACAGATATTTATATTTATCTATACTTAATATTATAAAGAGGTAGAATTTGTTTGTTTGTTTGTATGTAAGAGGTAATCTCCGAAACTACTCATCCGATTTCAAAAATTCTTTCACCAATAGAAAGCTACGTTATCCCTGAGTGCTATAGGCTATCAATTTTTCATATAAGTTATCAGTTGTACAGAAACGGACATAGTGTACTTTTCATCCCGAAAAAAAGTACTGTTCCCGAGAAAAATAACGATAATAGATAGTGCCATGTATCTTCCGAATCGAACGAAGTCGCTGGCAAAAGCTAGTTTATCATATACCTACGGTACCATACTTGATCTTAGTACACAGTATTGTTACAATTATTTTTATTTTTCACACACCACTACTTTTTTTTGTAATTTTTAATATTTGTCTTTATTTTCTTATAATTGTGTCTCTGTTACTGCCAAATAATGTATTTTTTTCATTCTATATTAAGTTGAATAGATTCTCCAAGTTTATCGAACTGGAAATATAAGTAGAACAATAGTCCAGGTTTCTTCACGATGTTTTTACTTCGCAATACGATACGTCTATTTGCACTGTCACAAAGAAACAATGTGTACAAAGAAAATAATGATTACCATCATGGGTGTCGAGCACGGCAAAAAGGATTGGAGAGAGGAGGAACGTTTTTTGTAAATTTTATTTTTATTATTAAGATATTCGTCTAATTGTAATATGCTTTGTGTAGAAGATGTTATTTTTTTCAATTTATTGTCAAAGATATTGTTTTTTCTTTTATTTATTTTTATAATTTGTGGTTTATTATAACACCGTTAAGGCAAGTGACAGGACGGGCTAGAATATAAAACTACCTCACCACACGCTGAGAACAGACGCGTGTTGTAATGCTTGTTTCCCATGGTGCGTGATATCGCGCACCGCGACGCACAAGCTCGCACCGACGCACCATAGGAAGAGACTCGTCCGTGGTAACGCAGACGCGTGCGGAGCGGTGCGCTGTATCCACATCACGCACCCTCATAATGTGGCTTCCCACGGTGCGTGATTTTACGGATGATACCACGCACAGCCGGTGCGCGGTACCACGCACCGTGGTAAGCCAGCTTAAGATTCAACAAAACCTAGCACGTTTGGTGGTAGGATCTATACAGGCCGCCTGGCTACCTACCACCTGAACATTAAAGTCTGGCACCACGCAGTTTACTGTGTTCCGTTATGTGTATGTGAGAGCCAGAGAGCCAGAGAGGTATTGGGGATTCCTTCTATATCTCTGTTACTTACAGGAGTCGTGTGTTCCATCTTAGACCCTGTTTGCGGTAAGGCCTGGAGTCCTGGACTCCACTAAAACAGAGATGTGCGGAGATGTCCGAAGCGGAGACGAGATGTTTTTCAGCTAGGGTGTATCCACCGAAACTGTGCGGAGATGAGTACTGGCTAGACTGTAGCGGAGATGTGTGCTGGTAGGGTGGATATGTGCGCTGACCAGAGCGGAACTGAGCTGCGTGCGGCAAGCGTTGGATGTGAACGCACAGTTTAGTGCGATCTGTCACGAAAGGCACACAGCACAATCTCAGCAAGGAACAGCTCACATCTCCGCTTCCATCGCGTCATACAAATATGATACATCTCTGCTCAGTGTTATCCACTTAAGCTGAGTGGAGACGAGATGTATGAATAACGAAATTCTATTGGTTTTTTAAAACACATCTCCGCTTTGCTTGTCTCGTCTCCGCTATGGTAGAGTCCGGGCTTAAGAGTCAAATGCGAGTAAGTCAAATTGTTCGTGTTAAATGGAGCTTCTGTTACTTACTTTGTTTGTGGTCCAATATCATCGTAACTTCAACACACGGTGTGAATGAAAATGTTTCGATACGGTAGCTCGATGCGGTGCGCGGTGCAAAATTGAAATTTGTATAGCGGGCCGTACAAACGCGTCGGTTAGTTTTAATAGCTTCTATATGATTGTTGGCACTTTGTGGTAATATTGTAGTCTATCTTGTTACCGATAGCGGGTAGTACTAGGCAATGTTGACAAAAGAAGGTAGTCGTCGATATGGATCAACCTACCCGATGTTATAAAGGCGGTGGTCATTCGACGAAGCGGAGCATTCGGTGCTGAACAGCTGAAGAAGTCTGACCTTTTATATCTGTCTAGCTTGTTCTTATTTTATGATTTTGCAATAATTGTGTTAAGTATTATATTGTGATTTAGTTCATATTACTAATACTAACCTAAATACAAGTACTCTCAGTGTTGGAGAGTCTATGTTGGTTTTATTTACTACATTTACCTTGCTCGCAATCCTGACATACCGATATTAGCTGTAACTGTAATGATAGAATCACCCCTGAACGATTATGTTGTTGTGTCTCTTTTACTATCTTTACAGTTTAGTCTAGAAAAAAATATGTAATTTCGACAGAATGGATGCATCGTTCGCGGAACCCCGAGGAGTGAGCACGCGACTAGCTGCTTACACTGTTTCACTCGTTACTCACTCAGCATATAGATCTGGATATCTTTCATGAAAAATCGTACATAGTTCGTAAATATTCCACGTTATTTTAAGTATATACAAAAACCGAGACACCCCAACAAGATTTTCATCAGAACTGCCTGAATATGTGTTTTTTTTAATAAATCTCCAAGTTACACCGTAGTTTATGTCGCGTTAAGTTCCCTAGTAAAGTGTGAAATCCTTGAGATGTGCTATGCAGGGGTTGTCTAATACACGGAAATTGACCGAGCGGACCATCTCAAGCCTCAAGGTGTCTATTCCCGTCAACTGTTATGGGTAGAAACCTACTGAAACAAAATTGAAATTAACGAAAAAAAATATTTAAAAAATGTGGTGTAAAAAATATGTTAATCGATTCGCCAAGTGATTCTGAACAAACTAGTTCCAGGTTTAGTGTATACTAAAACTAAGCTTGTATATAAAAAAACCGTACACCGTGTAATTTCTTAAAACCACATGGTTTATTAATAAAAACATGAAATGTAGTTATTATCCAACTGCTAATACGTAGAAAACATGAAACTAAGCTTGAACTTACTTTAAAAGTTCCAACGTGGAAGGTTTCCTAATTCTTTGTTTACACCGAAAAATAAGTTGTAAACAAATTGTGGAAATGTAAAAGTAGTTGTTTAACACGTAACGAACATTACGAAATCCTTTAAACATATTTCAAAGATTTGTTACATGTTTTTGAAAATATTATTGTTTATACAATATGTAGATTTATAACTCCATTTATTCATTTACAATACATGTTTAGTATTTTTTTAAATATAAAATAAAAACATTTAAGCATATATAAAATAGTAGCCCACCGGCATCGGGAACAGGGTCCAAGCTACCGGTGGTCAGGGCCTCAGAGAGAGGAACCTCCTAACAATACGCGCCGTGTCAAGAAGTACATACAGCTTTCTGTATCAGGCCCTTGATCCAGCCGCCCAACGAGAGCCTCTTTAGGTGTTGGTCGAGGCTCTTGGCTATTAAGCCATTGGCCGTAACGACTATCGGCACAATGATTGCTGAATCAACATCCCACATGGCGACATCCTCGTGTGCCAAGTCCTGATACTTAATAAAATAACTTATTGTTACCTTGCTTAATAAAATAAGTGTAACTTCAAGAAAAAATCCCTGAATAATGAGCTAATTGACAGTAGACAGGAAAAAAAAAATTACCGTAAAAAGTTTTCGTGAATACGCCGCAAAAAATGTATATTTCTCAATTAATTCGCATTCCAATAAATTCTCAAAATGGTCAAAAATGATACGAGCATTTTAAAAGCCAGAGATCAACTCGAAACAAATCCACGTTCCCAACGAATTCAACATTTAAAATCAATGTTTTATTCATCTGAACAGGTAAAATGTAAAAACAAAGCAACTCGATTTAAATCGGGAAGCTTTGACATCTTATTTCCCTAAAGTCTTCGAAAATCGATAAAATTTCAATTCTGCCCTAATGAGTCAACATTGCCCGTCCTTATCCCTCTTAATTTTCAATAAAAAACGTCAGATTTGCATAAGCCACTTTAGGCGCCTCACAAACTTACGATTGTCGTGAGTCGTAACTATTTTAAGAGGTAATAAATTTTGTCGCTGGAGAAAAATTAGAATTTTAAATAGGTAAGTGGTCTACTGTGTTTTATTAGAACGAGACTACTTGGTTGTCAAATTAACATAGTTATTTATAGTATTTTAATTGTTTATTTTCATTTGGGAATTGTGTTGTTCTATTTTGTTACAGATTTTAACGTCTAATGATGAAGGAGTTCACATGCAAACAACTAGTACTTAAGTAGTATTTTCCATAAGATTATACTTTATTAAATGATAAAGTTAAATATTTGGTTTTGTAGTATTTTATTTAGAACCTGGCAATTTCTTTTCTTTTTGCTTTATATTCTACTCAACTTTATTTAAAGACCATCGTTCATGCTTTTACTGTACCTATACTGTGGAAGGAGCTGGTACCTGTGATACAATTTTCATCATTAGTACAGGAACCAACGAAGGTAACCAAAAGGAGGTAGCTCCTTTTCTGTAAACAAACGTGATTGCAGAAAAAAAAATATACCTACATTATCTAAGGAAATTAAATACATACATTAGTCCGACACCAACTATCAATACCTACAGTAGATAGGTATGTATAACAAACATTGTATTCATGCCACAGAAAATATTATTGTAAGATAAAACAGATTACATCATAAAGTACGATAAACTCAGTAGGTTAGTAGAAAAAATAAATCGCCTTACCAGACAACCTCCTAAACTTAAATTACGTAGAACAATATAAGCGCGTAATCGTAAGTCTGTAGCGAGCCTAATACCGTAGGAGGCCTTTTAACCAAACTTTATAGCCTGTTGCCGCTATAAAGAAAAATATAAAACCTTAAAGTGAATAGAATCATTATTTAAACTAATAAAAGTTACAGTACTGGCCGGTTGTAAAAAAAAAACTATTTGAATAAAGAATAGAAGTGTTTTTGGAGGGAATCGACAGGTGTCAAGGCTTTATAAGAACAACAAAAGGAATAGGAAAGGAAGTATGAGAATTGGGGTAGTTCTAATTAGCTTTATTGGACTTCAGTTAAGTATAGGCCATTTATAATCGAGATATTTGTTCTTTTGATGTTATTGCCGAAGTGTTTTATATCGAATTTCATTATGCCGACAACGATTCGCCGACGTAATCTTTGCCGAAGCAATTTTTACCCTAATTTGATTTCGCCGAATGATTATTAGCCACCATAATTATTTGGCCAAAAATCATGCGGAAATTTTGTTTTAGTCGAATGGCTATTGTTTAATTTGGCAAATAAGTATTCGCACAACATTATTTTCACGCAGCGGAATGTAATGTTAATCCAACTCAGCGCACCCCGACTACACGTGGCCAAACTCTGTCCTACCCCTAGAGTGTTATTTAAAAACGTGGAGCCAGAAGCTCGCGAAGGAGCTCCTGAGTGGAACGAGTGCACGAGGCCGAAGCACTAGAGTGTAGCGCTGGTCGAGTGTGCGAGCGAAGCGAAGGGACGACAAAGCGAGTCTTCTGGCGGAGCAAACCAAGAAACACTTGCATGCTTGCTTGCACAATGGCAAAATGAGCCATCTAACAACTGTAAAGTGGACTAATGAAACAGTGGCCAGCAGACTAGTCGGCGTAAAAAAACTTACAAAACATAATTAGGGACTTTAATCATTCGGCGTTTTAATTATTCGGCGACATGAAAAGTGGCGAAAGGTTGTCGGCCAGATAAAAATCGGCTAATAATATTTCGATATTCCAACAGAGAACCGAAACATGTGTTAGTTCATGTAATTATTATGTATCTATGAAAGTAGAAACTGACTGGCTGACTGATCTATCAACGCACAGCCTAAACTACTGGTGTTGAACTTTGGATAGTAGGTAGGTAGGTTTATTTTGTGACTGATGATGATTTTTGGAAATAGGTGATTAAAGTTTGTATGGAAGTCCGTCATTTTTGAAGTAAGAAGCATGAAATTAAACGTTAAAGTTTTCGGTAAGAAGTACACGTGTTCGAGCGTTTTTGGAAAGTCTACCCCAAAGGGGGTGAAATAAGTGCTGAAAGGCTGTATGAGAAATCTGGTACTTTTGCAGTAAGAAGCATGGAATTAAATATTTAAGCATCTGGTTATAAATAAACATAAACGCATTTGAGCGTTTTTTGGAAATTCTTCCCATAAGGGGTGAAATAAGCGATTTCACGCAAGCGAAGCTGCGGGTAAAAGCTAGTCTACAAATGATAGTTGCTTTTCGGAAAACTAACGATTAAATAAAATATGTCAGCAATGACATTACTTCTTTCATCAAAATTTGACTACCACTTGCATGATCAGTAATGAGCTGATAATGCTATGTGCTGGTTTATAATGACGTCATGCACCGTGCAGGCAACGTTAAAGTTTTGTAAATCTGAATGTTGCACTTCCTTACATTAAATCTACTTAGTTATTCTCAAGATTACTCCAATATGCAGACAGTTGGAAACTTTGGTTTATAACACATTAACGCTCTGAGATACAGAATTAACGACTTAGTCTAGTCAGAGGTTACTGTTAAACGTCACTGGATAGAGATACGTGTGGAATGTACGAATTATGAAGACAATGGAACGCATGTACTGTACAGGTGTGAGTGAGAGGTGTATGAGTGTGAAAAAGAGAGGGAATAAATGATTAAGATGACGAATGAGTTAAGAGGAGAACGTGGAGTGTCAGAAGATGAGCGACGTACGACGAGATGTGTTAGATTTTGCTTTTAAGTTTTTTTCCTTTATAATACAAAAATATACCATTTGTTCACGAGATTTCCATTTTATTTCGCACCCTGATCCCACATACGTATTAAATAGACATGCTTCTTCTTCTGTCTAGCCTTTTCCCAACTGTGTTGAGATGAGCTTCCAGTCTAACCAGCGTGCCTACTCCCTAAGTCCGTCAACGTAGTTAGTCACCCGTCCGAAAGTCGCCCGAAACGTAGGAGTGAACAAAACAAGTGTCAAGTTCAACTTTTCGAACGGGCAAAAACACATCGGTAGTAGGGACAACTGTCAAATCGTGTTGTCATTCATTCTTAGTTCGGGCCCCGAAATAATTGTATGTCCGTAGGTGATAGGGAGTAGGAAATACTCGTAACTAAGGCCGAAACCATGGACTTCGTGCTTGGAGAGTAGACCTCCAGATGCGGCTGACTACCAGTATTTTACACGGAGCGACTGCCATCAGACCTCTGCAACCCAGTTACTGAGCAATGCCGATATCCTAAGGTTAGGACGGAGACTTTCGAGCTTCTGACTACCCGTAACGACTGTCTAGGTATTCGTATGATAACCTGAACCGACGGTTTAACGTGCTCTCCGAGGCAAGGAGAGGTCTCGTTAGTACTGAACGACCACTCATCCACGGACAGACTAAAATTGCAAATCATATAATTCACGTGGTTGATAAATTAGGCAGGAGCCCTTCAAAATACCAAAGTATTCAGCAAAGTTTGCTGTTAACTGTCTAGGGAAGGATGTTACTGCCCATCCTCTTGATAATTTAGTCGCTTAAAGATACGAGTTCGTAGCCGACTGCAGACAACAGCAGCAGACGACGTGTCGCTACAACACTACTGGTTTCTATCACTCCCAAACTGAATTTCGACATATCGTTCTACGACAAGATTTTACTCCGACACTATGGAACTCCGACATTACGCTACTCCGACAATTATGGAACTTCGACACCTAATTTGGGGCACCCCGACACGGATAGGTTCAGTTTGAAGGAGATGACGGGGGCTAGAGTGAGACAAAGCCCCTGTCATCCCCTTCGTGTTTAGTTACTTTAAAACCCAGTGTCGAAGTTTCATAATTGTCGGAGTAGCGTAATGTCGGAGTTCCATAGTGTCGAAGTAAAATCTTGTCGTAGAAAGATTTGGCGAAATTCAGTTTGGTAGTCGGTTTGTATGTATTTCTGTGAAATAGCTTCCGCAGCTAGCGTCACGTCGCCCGACTACACGTCGCACGACCGCAGATGACGTGTCGCCCGACCGCAGATCAGTAATAGTGCCACCGACGCTGGAGCGACGACACGCTGAATCTTTCTCTAAAAATGAGTTTTTCAAATTCCGAGGAAGAAAAACTGATAAACCAGGTGGCCCAATATCCTGCACTGTACTGTTTATAGATAAGTATTGAATAACTTCCCTCACTTGCTCTGTATCTCAGCATTGGACCTGTGGCTTGTTGTTATTTCTCTCTATACTTGTATAATAAAAACAAGTCATCGTCGTTTTCTTCCTCTTCTAACAAAACTTTAAAAAAAAGTAAAAACCGACTTCAAAGAAATACTAAAAGGAGTAAAATAATTACCATAATATAAAATTAACAGTTTCAGAAGTCGGTGGCTTCTATTTGCTTCAGTGTAGAGTTGCACCGACTTCTGAAACTGTTAATTTTATATTATGGTAATTATTTTACTCCTTTTAGTATTTCTTTGAAGTCGGTTTTTACCTTTTTTTAAAGTTTATTTTTTATTAAAAACGTTTTAGTGTCATAATTTTAACACCCTCCTTCATAACCCTTCTTTTTGGCTTTGACGTAGTCGGGCATAAAAAGTCCTTTCAAATGATACCTTACACGATATAATGAAAACATTCCAAAGGGGGGGAGGGGGGACACGCACCCCCTCCTCTTTTCAAGTAGTCAGTTCCCAACAACAAATATAAACAAAGCAATATTAGTGATTTGAGAATTTTGCTTTGATCCGACGAGGAGTTCCGTTCCATATCTCTGAAGTTCATGGTCTGATCATAACAAAATTTAAATGGGACCAATCGGAAAGTATACCCTTCCGAACAAAAAAAGATTTTTTCAAATCGGTTCATAAATGACGGAGATATGAGGTAACACACATAAAAAATAAAAAAAATAAAAAAAAAAATACAACCGAATTGAGAACCTCCTCCTTTTTGAAGTCGGTTAAAAAGATACAAAAGTAAATCGTGCTCGCTATTCCCAAACGGGTCAGACATCTTGTCTCACGGAACATTCAGAACTAACTGGAATACGACGCTGCCGTCTGCTGCAGTCATCTGCAGTTGGGTTTGGAATCATGACTGCAGCGACATGACGCTGCGACGTGTCGCTACGACGTGTCGCAACGACGGCTCCGAAATCGTACCTTTATCCCTAAAGATAACTCCATAATTTGCGTCGAAACATGTCTGTAATATTTTCTTACAAAATAACATTTATCTCCACTAAAAACCTTTACCTTTCTTGCGTTCGAGATCGTCATAATAATAACACAATGAACAAAATCACGGGGGGTCGCTTGTGTTCTTAATAAGAACGAAATGTTTATAAGCCCTGCTGGAAGTCTTGCGCATGCGTGTTTGATAGTTATGTCTAAAGTGTGTATTCAATTAAACCTACTGAGAATTTGATTACCAACACTATCCATTTGTCTTTTTAATTATATGAGAAATTTCGGCATTCTGGCATGAGTTTTATGGAAATAAACTGGTCATTCGTTCATTCATAAGTGCATTCATAAAACTTACGTACATAATCAACATCAACAAAGGTTGTCTGGACCGCCCATTGTACATCTCTATTTTATACTAACGGTTCTTGTTTGTTTTGTGTACAATAAAGAGTATTGTAAACATAAACTCACGCCTGTATTCTCCGAAGGGTTGGCAGAGGTGTATAGTACACCCACCCACATTTCGCCATTTATGTTTACGTCCCATGTAATAGGGGGCGAGCCTATTGCCATCGACCTGGCACAAATCCAGACTCCGGGCTGCTACAGAGAAATTCCACACGGAAAAACCCAATATCACTTTGCCCGACCTGGGGATCGAACCCAAGACCTCACGCTCAGCAGTCGCGCTTGCAACCGCTAGACCAACGAGGCAGTCAAGAGTATTGTGTTCTAAAGTATAATCAGCCCATTAATGTATCACTGCTGGGCGTGGGCCTCTTATCAGCATATGAATGCTGCATGCAGCATGCAGAAGCCCAAAAGTCTGACACTCAGTCTGACGCTCCATCGGAAGAAGAATGAAAAGAAATAAAAAGTTTTTTTTTCTATTGGTCTGCTGTAGCTGGTCCTATGGGACCCCTTCTACGCAACCAGGCAGTTATTAGCGAAACCTGAAGAGTCCCCAGCCAATGGGGGGAAAGTAAAATACTTAACTTAAGATAACTTCATGACTTCCTGCAACAACAACACTAAGGGCGACACTCCTACTGGGACTCGGACCTCGGCTTAGGGCGTTGCTGGCAGGGGCTTGGGGGGGGGGGGGGGGAGACAGCTTGATGAGGGCTGAATTATCGGTGTGATCCCAACGATCAATGTTAGGCGTTTGTATTTACTATCTGCGTGTCGAATGTTGATATCGCGATGCAGGATAGTTCGCATGTGGCATGATAGATGTCGCCACAAGCCTCTTCTCAGAATAAGAAGGCTTTAGGCCTTAGTGCACCAAGCTAGCCTGTTGCGGGTTGGCAGACAACTCATACCCTCGAAAACTTTGTTTTAATACATTTAATGTTAAATCTATACTATCACCTATACACAAAAACTCGTAATGCGGGTGAAATCACTAATTTTTGAGCTATCAAAGCTCAATATATTTTACGATACAACAGCTGCTGTTTATTTAAGAACGGTAGTAAATGAGTAATATAAGAAAATCTCGTTCAGTTAAATAAAGTTCTATTTTATTAGAACATTACTCGGCCAGACCGTTTCTAGTCATTAAAAGCTACTAGAAAAACTAGTTAAATCTGAAGTGGTAATTTCAACGTGATTTTTATTCGTTTTTTTAATAGATTGGCTCGGAGGTTCAGTTTTAGAATTGCTTTTATTAAAATAGTGATAGAATCTATTAGTTTTAAAAATTGCTGAATTAATTGGGGCTGGAGCCGACAGCGGCACGGTTTTCCAATTTGAAAACTTATCTTTTCATCTATTTTTATGGATAGCAGCTGCAGACTTATTTTGGTTGCGTTCTTTACAATTTTTAACCGACTTCAAAAAGGTTTGGCTTTTTTATGTTTTTTACATTCATTAACCGATTTGAAAAAATACTTTTTTGTTCGAAAAGGTATACTTCCGATTGGTCCCATATAAATATTGTTATGATTAGACCATGAACTTCAGAGATATGGAACGGAACTCCTCATCGGATCAAAGCAAAATTCTCAAATTACTAATATTACTTTGTTTATATTTGTTGTTGGGAACTGACTACTGGAAAAGAGGAGGGGGTGCGTCCCCCCTCCCCTTTGGAATGTTTTCATTATATCGTGTAAGGAAGGAATGATAATTCGAAAGGGCTTTTTATACCCGACTACGTCAAAGCCAAAAAGAAGGGTTATGAAGAGGAGGGGGTTAAATTTATTGCACTAAAACGTATTTAAGAAAAAATAAACGTTAAAAAAAAGTAAAAACCGACTTCAAAGAAAAACTAAAAGGAGTAAAATAATTACCATAATATAAAATTAACAGTTTCAGAAGTCGGTGCAACTTTACACTGAAACAAATAGAAGCCACCGACTTCTGAAACTGTTAATTTTATATTATGGTAATTATTTTACTCCTTTTAGTTTTTCTTTGAAGTCGGTTTTTACTTTTTTTTTAAGTTTATTTTTTATACACTGAAATATTGTAAAATTATTTACTTTAAAATAGGTGAAAACTGGAACGTCGTTTTATTTTAAGTTGAGAGTCTCGACTTTGACATTACCCAGCACTGCTCAAAACCAACTTTAACTTAATTTTTATAATACATATTTTCCAATATACATAACACTCGTTCGTTTTACTTAACAAAATAAAAACCATTAGAGCTTCGCCAAAAAACAGCAAATTCACAATAGCAAAAAAGCCGATAAAACTAAAAATACTGTACGCTAGCAATTACCTAACAATAAAAAACGAGGTAACTAATACAATAACAATAAACACACTCCCGAAAATTGGGTACCTGACCCTACTTTAAAACCTAAACACAGAATTTATTTATTTGTATACAGGTATCCAATTAAGGGACCCCTAGGTCTTTCCACCCTTTCAATGCCTTAGGCACTTTCTTTACAAAATTAACTCTGTAATTGCTGGAACTAAATTGTGCTACGTTATACTCTACTTAAATGTTAAGAGCCTACGTAATTGTAGGTAAATTCAATAATGTTTAGGTTGGTTTAAGAGTTGAAAGGAAGCGGTTTAAATTATTGAAAAATTATTTGAGAAGCATATTATGAAGTCGCTACGTGCAATTACATTGCTCGCAGAAGGGATGGCCGATGGGGCCGAAAAGTTCTGTAGTGGCGACCGCGTACCGGAAGGCGCAGCGTGGGTAGGCCTCCCACAAGGTGGACCGATGATCTGGTGAAGATAGCAGGAATCCACTGGATGCAAGAAGTACAGTACCGGTCGATGTGGCGAGGCTTGGGGGAGGCCTATATCCAGTAGTAGACGTTTTTCAGCTGAATAATCATCATCATCATTCAGCCGAAAGACGTCCGCTGCTGGACATAGGCCTCCCCCAAAAGGGGGAGGAGGTATGCCGTAATCGCCACGCCTGGCAGGCGGGTTGGCGATCGCAGTATGGTTGTTAAAGTAATCAGAGAACGCTGCTGCCCATCCTCTAGAGAATCCCTTAGTCCGGGAAGAGATGGGGTAGTGCTATTCTCGATATATAGACTGTACGACACAACGAATATTAGCATCGGCAACCTTCGTAAAACCGATCACTTCCGAACTGAGTGCGTCATCAAGACCACGAATGTTTATCAGTACTGCAGTAAAATATGATCTTTGCGCTGACGCAATAAGTGTGAGAGGCGCGAAAATTAGTGACTGCCATTGATTATTCGATCAGGTACATCGATGTAACTTATTAACAGGGAGCGGAATCTTATGGCAAAACAATTGAAAGGTGATAGAGACAGGTCATTATTTTTTATCGAATATTCAAGCTATCGATACTGTTTAGTTTTGAACTGTATGCATAATTAACTTACCAAATACTCACAATTAAACTTTAATGACACATAAATAAAACTTTGTCTTATCCATGAAAAAAATCTGATTACTACCGCGACTTGGGCAGTTTACCCTATAGAGACACTATTGTGACATTTGATCTCTTTTGATTACGGTACGGTATAGTACGGTAATCAAGATAAAAATGAATTACGTCATATTTATTTCAATTTGACATTTCGTGTTGATCTATTATTTTGTGTTTCTAAAAATGCCTAATAAGTCTGTCCGTCCGTCTGTATTTTCAGCTGCTAAAAAGTATCGATAGCTTGAATACTCGATAAAAATAATGACCTGTCTGTATCACCTTTCAATTGTTTTGCCATAAAATTTCGCTCCCTGCTTATTAGTAATGCAGGATTGCACAGTCGCTACTGCTTGTAAGTTAAACTGAAACACGCGTGCAAGCAGTATAAATTAAAAATATAATTAACTCCGCACTGGGAACACGTTTTCTACTCATTAAAACGAACTCCACGTTATAAACGATATCTCTAGGTTTACACAACATTAGAACAATTTTCTTTAAAGTTACACTTAGAATCTGGGAATATTGACAAGGGTTTTTTCTCACCTCTAACTTTTCGAATTCATGTACGTATCTGACTGAGAAACTGTGTGGAAACCAGCTGTCATGGTATGGGCATGTGATGCAGAGGAATGAGGATCATGTGGTGAGGAAAGCTCGTTTGAATGTGGATGGTTTAAGAGAGGTAAACCAAAGAAGCGATGTATGGATAGTGTGAAAGATGATGTGTGTAGCAGTGGCGAAGGCTCCATACAACTCGATTCCTATCGGCTTCCCTTTCGAAACGAGTAGTTACTGGAAATCACGCGACACACTTGAGCAAAGTAACCATTTTTTGGTTCGGCTTCCCTTTTAAGAAACTTCACTCTACGCCACTGGTGTGTAATATTTTAACGTACACCGTGGTAGACTAAGGCTTAAACCCATCTCATTCTGAGAACAGTTGCCCAGCAGTGGGACAGTAATGTACGATTTCCACCAAACGGGCTGCGCCGGAGCGCATTTCACACTTTGCTAAAGGAAATTCAGGCTTCTATACAATAGTTAAGTTTCATGTTTGCATGGAAATTACACTGCTTGGAACTCGGTTAGATCCGCGCGTATGCCGCGGCAGCCGCTCGGCTGCTCGTGTACGTGGACGGCGGCGCTCGGCTTTTGTCGCGTCCTGTCGAAAGAAACTGACTGCGATAGCGGATACACGAGCGTATGCGCGTATGCGCCCGGGTTCCAGCAGATTGTAGCCGTCGGACGGACGCGGTCGGCTACGGGCGCGTGCTCGAGCCTCCGCTGAGACGCATTGCGCTGCGCTCCTGGCTTTATAGGCTGATTATGTAATTTTTAAAGAGTAACCATAGAGTTTCTCGCCAACTCTTCGGGCAGATAGTATTGAGGTTTCATCAGAGTGTAGCGACACTGCTGACGCATAATTTTTGAATACTCACCATTGTATTCGCGCGACGCAGCAGTCGTCTCACCGCAGTCATGCAACTTCCTTCATACCCCTACATTGGTGACACCAATGTAGGGGTATAAAGGAAGTTACATGATTATTCAATGAAGGTCACAAGTTATGATATATAACTTTACTGGTACCAGTATCCAAATACATAATTACTTTATACTACATGATTAATTATAAACTACATATTAATCAACCTAACTGTATGACTGCGGGGAGACGACTGCTGCGTCGCGCTAATACAATGGTGCGCTTGAGTATTCAAAAATTATGCGTCAGCAGTGTCGCTACAAGAGTAATACGGAAAATTAAAAAAAAAACTGTCTCGTTCGTCTATTGGTCGCAAGCGCGACTGCTGAGGCAATTTCCTTGTGGAAGTTCTCAGCAGCTGGAGTCTGGATTTTTGCCCGGTTGGTGGCAATAGGCTCGTCCCCTATTACATGGGACTTAAACATAATGGTGTACTTACACCTCTGCACAACCTTTCGGGGAATATAGGCTTATGATGTTAATGCTGTTTTCCACGCAAAGCAGGATTCAATTATTGACTTTTACAGCAAATAAACTGTATTTAACACCGAGCAAAATGGCTACAACTGTTGAACTAGCAAAAAGTCAATGTGCTTTCAATTTGTCACAGTCTGGCATTATGCCACAACAGTTAACTCCGTATAATTATGTCAAACGGCCTGGTAAACAAGTGTTAACTTTGGCATTAATCGTTAGTCTGAGTAAGCTAGTAGTTTATATTATCATTGGAGTAAGCGGGGTTTACATTACGAAACTGGTCTGGAACTATAGCGTCACAAGTGTTAAATCTAACTTTAACTTGTCAATTGAAACTTGACCATGATTTTAGTCAGATAACTACGCTTAAACTCTCAAACACCGCAATAAAAATACTCAGGTATAATCATCCTAATTCTAACTAATATTATAAATGCGAAAGTAAGTTTGTTTGTATGTTAACTTTTCACGACTAAACCACTGAACCGATCAGCCTGAAATTTTGCATATACGTTGTCAGGTGTACAGAAACGGACATAGGATACCTTTCATCCCGAAAAAAAGTACTGTTCCCGAGGAAAACAACAATTATGATAATAGATGGCGCCACGTGTGTTTCGAATCATGATTGAATTATTATTATAGAAGCTTTAATTGTGTGTTAAGTTTTTTTTTATTACTTAATGCGACCGATACATTACTTGTTTGTGATTAAAGGGGGTATTTCACCAACCTTTCATCAACTGTTCATTAAGCAAATTCGGTCCCAAACTATTCAATGCTAACATTTGCATTTCACCACATATCAATAGTGATAATTTACGACTAGTTATGATTTACTCACGTGCATTTTTCGGGATTGCCCGACTAGTTTCGGACCCAAACGGAGCCCTTAATCATGAGCTGAACACGCGGCGAGATCCCGAAAAATGCACGTGAGTAAACCGTAAATAATCATAAATATCAATGTGTTTCACGCAAGTTATAATACAAAAATAGTGATAATGTCGGTTTTTTTGTGCCAACTCCAATTTTTTTTGTTTCGTTTTCTTATACTTATTGTACATGTGAGTACCATGTAACCATTTACGAAACTAAAAACTTTACTTGGTGTCTAGCGGTAAGAGTATGTCATGCCCACTCAAATGTCCCGCTGATGGTAGCGTGTGTGTTGGATCGTTCGTTTCCCTGCGAAATGATTGAACTGAGCGATGCTGACACATGCATCATTTTCGTGAACGAGCGCCGCCGCGCCGTCACGCCGCCGACTGTGTGTATGTTCGTAAGAACCATTACGCAATGTTGACTGGTCGCCGGAGACTTGGTCTCTCGGCGACCAAAACATAAGCATAGTCGCCCGGGCGACCGGCGACCAAGTGCGTGAACACCTATTTAAACTGTAGAAAATCACAGTCGAAAGTGCGTAGAGCTATTACGAGCCATTACGCACTGTCGACTGGTCGCCGGAGACTTAGTCTCTTGGCGACCAAAACGTAAGCATAGTCGCCCGGGCGACCGGCGGACAAGTGCGTAAACACCTATTTAAACTGTAGAAAGTCACAGTCGCCGTCGACCAAGTTTCTATAGTTAGACTTGGTCACCGGTCGCTCGGGCGACTATGCTTATGTTTTGGTCGCCGAGAGACCAAGTCTCCTGCGACCAGTCGACAGTGCGTCATGGCTCTAAGAGCCCGAACTGAAAGGTCATAAGAGCACGAACGCCGCAATACTTCTCTTCTTCGTCACCTGACTGAAGACGTGCAACGCGGCCACGACGAATAGCAAAAACAATAGGAACCTCATAATTTAATTCTCAATATTACTCGACCTACATTTTACCACCTCAAAAACGAAAAAAAACCATTGAGATGTAATTTTATTAACTAAAAAATATGGCCAGGCACTTTAATTACACGACAGTGTGGTACTTAAAAATATAACGCTCAACTTCTAATTACTGAAAAAGTAAATACATTTTTTTTTCCCCAAAAATAAGATAATTAAGTATACCATGATCAAATTAAAAAGGAATTGAAGACCCTCTTATAATTAAAACGAGGCCTTTGAAGGTTTTAATGAAAAAGGAAAATGGACTGGTTTTTTGATTGGCCTGTGGGTGGCCTTACTAGTGAGGCCAGTTCTTCCTTGTGTCAGGTGCTAACGAGTATTATTGTTTATTAATTTTATATTAGTTAGACAAGTTAGTATTAAGTTCATGTAATTACACTATAAATGCACACAGCACTGGTTTTAAATAAATTATCGGGCACAATTCCAGAACGATGAGAAATCAATATAGAATTGTCTGTGAGAAAAATCCAATAACACTTTTCTTGACCTGGGAATCAAATCTATGACCTCACACTCGGCGGCCGCGGTCACTAGAATAAAGTTCAGAGATCACGGGCATTTTCAAGTATCACAGATAACTGTTTTACAGCAAGAAATATTTTTTTTGGGGGCTGAGTCTCCCTCGTCCATGGGAAGGCACCCTTAGTTCGAAACCCCACACGTGCTCCCCGGGTGGTGCCAATCAGGTGACAACCTTTCGCTTGGTGGTAGGATGTTTACGGTCCGTCTGGCTAGCTACCACCCTCACATTAAAGTCCGGCGCCAAGCAGTTTGCTGTGTTCCGTCGTGTGTATGTGAGAGCCAGAGAGGTATAGGGGAATCCCTCTATATCTCTGTTACTTGGATTCGTGTGCTTCATCTTAGACCCTGTCTGCGCATCAGGTGCGACGAGGGTCAATCCGACAAAGACAAGAAAAAAAAACGTTTATTTATATTTCCATAAAAATTAAGGAAGATACTGCATTTGAAAAAAATCGACAACTCTTTTACGAATTAAGAGTATGAAGCTACTACAGGGCTGCCATAAATGTTGAGATGCCGACCTATATTTAGAACAGAAATAGGGTACTAAACCATGGAATAATCAAAACTCAGACTACCTATAGGTATTTAAGACTCTTTTATAAAAAAATAGCGACGTCGACTCTTCTTAACTAGCCAACGTTCTCGGTGACACTTTTCTTTGCCCATGTTATCGGTAGCGGGTAACACTGGACAATGTTGACAAAAGAAGGTAGTCGTCGATATGGATCAACGCACCCGAGGTTATAAAGGCGATGGTCATTCGACGAAGCGGGAGCATTCTGTGTAGATCAGCCGAAGAAGTCTGACCTTTTGTATCTGTCTAGCTTGTCCTTATTTTATGATCTTGTAATAATTGTGTAAAGTATTATATTGTGATCTAGTTCATGTTACTAATACCAACCCAAATACAAGTACTCTCAGTGGTGGAGTCTATGTTGGTTTAATTTACTTCATTTCCCTTGCTCGCAATCCTGATCTACTGATATTAGCTATAACTGTAATGATAGAATCACCCCTGAACGATTATGTTGTTGTGTCTTTTATACTCATTCATATTTTTCCGTAGATTTGACCGTTTTCAATCATTCCTTTTCCCCTTTAATGTACTTAATTATAAAATTCTGTGCACGTCATTTTATAATTATAAACGCATTGAATGATGCTTTCGACTGTGCTTACACTGAGTGAATTTCGTTCTTCAGATCGCAGAGGTGACACTTACGCAGAGCGGTAGCTTACGAATTGTGTGCATGCCGGGACAAATTACTTGCTGACCGAGACACAAGGCTTCAAACCGGGACATGTCCTGGGGGCTTCCCATGACCTCTTATGAAAACGCTCAAATGCCAGCCAGTCAACTTCCGTTCAAAAGCAGGCCTGCTTCTGAATCGCTAAAAATCGTACCATGACAGTACTAAAGGTGAACGACTATTGAACCAAGTTGAACGGTTATGCTTGTTCATGGTACGAAAAGTCTATACAACAAAAAAAGGTGAACGGTTTTCGTAAAAGTCAACGTAGCAGGCCTTTTTTTTTTTTTTTTTTTTTTTTTTTTTTGCGTGGGGAAATCCTCATGGACTATCCCCCGTCTGGGGAAGACGGGGGGGTGTGCCGGACTCTTACCGGCTAAAACCACCACGATGTTCCATCACTTGACCGTGGGCCGGGGTCGCGGGATTCGCAGCTGCATGCACCGCGACCCCGGCAGGCCTCGGTCCGCCAGCCCCTGGCGGACCTCTCCTTTGTGGGGCCTAGCCCCACGTCCTGCTGAGAGGCGCGCGTGGAACACGTCGCGCCGCCTACTCGGGCCTGTTACTGATCGGGCGGTGGGTCCCCTAACCCAGCGCCCGCAGGAACGTAGCAGGCCTGCTGCAGGCCTGCTATAACGATGTCATAGTACAAAAAAGCAGGGCAGTTCAACTTCCAGGCAACTTCTGTCCTGCTTTAAGAGGTCATAGTAAGCCCCCTGGTGTACCGGGACGTATGTCAGCCCTATCTTTATTTTTTCTTTCCAATATCCTCATGGATGCCCTTCGCCCGGGGAAGGCGAAGGGGTATGCCGGACTCTTACCGGCTAAAAACCCACGGTGTTCCTTCTCCTGACCCTTGGCCGAGGTCGCGGTATTCGCAGCTGCATGCACTGCAACCCCGGCAGGCCTCGGTCCGCCAGCTCCTGGCGGACCTCTCCTACTGTGGGGCCTAGCCCCACATCCTCCTGAGAGGGGTGCACGGAACACTGCGCGCCGCCTTCTCGGGCCTGTTACTGATCGGGCGACGGGTCGGAGATCGTCGCGCGACCTCCGGCGCCCGATGCGTCTTGCGCGGGAAGGGAGAGTGGCAGCTGCCTCTCTCTCCCTCTCCGCTCCCTCCTTGGTGGCCAGCTCCTCGCAGAAGGAGGCGACGGCTTCCCACGCACTCTCGCTCCCGACCATGGGCAGAACCACGGACGGAAACGTATGGCAGCCTTAAGCTACTAATACGTGGCCCCAACTATGACCTAAAATGCAAACCCTGGCACGAATGTCGTGACACAGGTAAATATAATTAGGTAAGGTAAACATTACAATAATGTGAGTGAATTTTAAATTGGAAATACTCGTTTCGCACATGATATTAATTTATGGTGCTATTCCACCGGCGACTGCAAACTGCAGACTGCAACCGCAGACCGCAAGTCGCCATCGGTAAAGGTGCTATTCCGACAGCGACTGCAAAACTGCAACCGCAGACCGCAGCCGCAGATCGCACCGCAAGCGATACTACTGTTGCAGTTTGCGGTCTGCAACCCGACTCGGACTTGTACCTTTAATGAAAATTGAGAACTTTGTTCTTATCTATAAGTACGAGGTTAGTCGGAACTAATCATAGGTACTAATGCGCAGGCCACTTAAAGTATCACTGATGACGGTTGAGCAAGTGTTAAAATTTCAAAATTCGATAATTTTAATTTCCATGTTAAATCATTTTTACCGACTTCAAAAAAAAGAGGAGGTTATCTATTCGGTCGGTATTTTTACTCTTTTTATTTATTTTGTTATTTTAGTTTTTTCAAAAATTCTTCATCCCTACTTCGTAGCGCCATTTTATTCATGGTGATTTAAAAAAAAACCTTGTCCTGACAATAACGAACACACAAAAAAGTGAATTATCCAATTCGGTGCCGTCGTTCGGAAGTTACGAGCGTACATACATTTCGGCGATTCATTTTTAGTTATACTATTATTATGAGCTTTAACACCCTTTCAGATAAGTATACCTTTCCCGAACGTGTAAATTATTAAAAGTAAAATAAATTGATTTTATAATTGGCCCGTGGGTGGCCTGAGTGGCCAGGCCAGTTATTACTCTGTTTGCGTACAAGGTAATCTCAGTAACTAGATATATATTTTTTATAGGACACACTTGCAAAGATCTAGTTTTTGCTAGTTAGCATGCTGACGGGAGAAATTACTTAATCGATTTTATAAAGTACTTTGCTAATAAGATATTGAATGGGAAATCGTTAGTGGGAAAAAACATGTCTTTTAAGATAATTATAGTTTAGGGTTCTGTGTCATCACCATGGTATAATAACATGCTACACCACTTAAGGGCCGTTCAGTCCGGCCGGCTTCGCACGGGTGCAATGTATTATACATATAAACCTTCCTCTTGAATCACTCTATCTATTAAACAAAACCGCATCAAAATCCGTTGCGTAGTTTTAAAGATCTAAGCATACATAGGGACAGACAGCGGGAAGCGACTTTGTTTTTATACTATGTAGTGATACAGCAAATATGGTATAGCACAGCGATATCGTTCAGCATACATTTTATATGGACACATTCACACAACGCTAAACTATAAAGTATTGGCTTGCTGTGCGCGATAAACTTGAACGATTCTCAGAGCTATATCTCATGATTATCAGGTCCCCGCCCCGTCCCACTTCTACCCCGTCCGTCGCCCGACGGATCGCCGTCAAATAACTTGCTATAAATAGTAGACCGGCTTGCGATATAGCGTATACTGTGAACGTCATGTTTAAGACCAAAATAGTATCGTAGATAGGTAAAATGCAATGTTGTCGTGTTTTCCAAATTGATACACAAGTGCGCAAGTACAGTAAGCGTTGCTATTACGTAGACATTTTTTTTAGGTACATATATTTAGTAGGTATGTACGTACGCTATAGTATTGCTGGTTAACGAGAACGCCTTTTGTTAGATAACATACTGTATATTATAGCATAGTCTGCACTGCGCCTAAAAACAAATTACATTGTAAACGTGACCTTATTACTAATAGTAAACCATTTAAATTAATAATAGAACGTAATAAAATGTAATCAATTTAAGTTAACGAAACAGAAAACCCATTATCAACACCTACATTATTTATGCATAATCATTCATTAGTCCTCCCACATTTACAATATTGATCATTCACTGAGTAACAAATATAACTCTTAACGTTAATTCATTTAACATACAAAATGATTTACATTTTTAAACACTCCTATATAAAAAAAAATTGAAAATATAAAAATAGTAGCTCACCGGCATCGGAAACAGGGTCCAAGCTGCCGGCAGTCAGTGCTCCAGAAAAAGGAACCTCCTCACTATGCGAGCCGTGTCAAAGCGTACACTAAACTGTACACAGGGGCCTAATTCTCCTAAAATAAATCTTGATAAATCACAACCGAACCAAGGCCGAACCATTCATTCAGACAGTTCTCAATTTCAAAAGCTATCAAATTGTTTGACACAAAAAACAAAATCAATCATTTTGAAAGTTTTCGAAAACAAAAACTGACTGACGATTGTGGTTCGATTGCGTTTGGCAACAATTTATTTTAGGAGAATTGGGCCCCAGTACACTAAAACTGTGTCCAACTTTGTTCTCCATACTTTTAAACCGTTTTTAACTGTAATCAACTGCTAAACTAGATTTTGTGGTGAAACTAAAGTGTGTCGTGAGCAAAAAACAGTTCATTGTAAGCTGCAACACAGTTCTCGCACAAAAAAGTTTCCTAGTTACAAAATACGCTAAATTTCCCATTAAAAAAGATACTTTTTCATTAAAAGTCTTTATAGGTGAATTTTTCAACTGGACATGGATGAGCTAATCAGAAAGTATAGGGAAATGCTCAATGGAGACTCTGTAAACTTAACTTCTTTTGGAGTAGGGAATGAAAACTAAAAAATGCTTGAAAATTGTGTTTTTGCCTGCTTCAAAACGCAATATATCGTAAACTATTAGCTATAGAAAAAAATACTTCAGCCAGGAATTGTAGGGAATTTAACTGTCTACAAAATTGGTGTGATCTATTTTTGGCGTAAAACCCGTAGATAAGGAGTTATTTAATAAAAACTGATTTTCGGGGTCTTTAATCCAAGATGGCGGAGCGCGCCGGTGTCACTAAAGATCGAAAACTTGAAATTTTTTTAAGGACACCTCTACATTCCAAATTCAGGACTGACGGACCTTTAAAACTACCTCGCGACTGGGCTAACATGAATGTATACTAAAGTAAAGCGATTAGAGAAGAGAATTAAACGTTATTACTAATTACGAAATTATCAACTTTGACATGTGTTTAAGTTCATT
Organism: Amphipyra tragopoginis; assembly: GCA_905220435.1. Taxonomy (NCBI): domain Eukaryota; kingdom Metazoa; phylum Arthropoda; class Insecta; order Lepidoptera; family Noctuidae; genus Amphipyra; species Amphipyra tragopoginis. Next base: position 6,186,554 of record HG992016.1, read on the forward strand.
TTAGAATGACAAAAATTACCGAAAAGGGCTTAAAAGTAATTTGAATGTGATGGAAACTGAACTATTAATCATTGAATTAAGGTTCATAATCCCAAAGCACGTTAATTATCACTTTTAAGTGGCTGATGTATAGATAAAAGTGTTAACATTAAAATATTTTAAGATTTTTCAATTTATTCTAAGTGATCTTTTGCATGTACATCCTACATCCGATGTTAGAGTTAAAAATATCTTGTGGTTATTAGGATCCCTGCTGAGACCCTTTGTCAAAAATGTTGTAGGCAGAACAATAGCGTCACGTTTTTTTGTCATCAGTCAAATTTTAATAAGTACCTTATTTCAATTGAAGTTAAAATAATTGTTTCAATAATTGTAGTGATTATTTTAATACATATATACATCATGACTGGTAAGTAACTTTACCGTGCATACGCGATAACCCTTTATACGGCAGTGGCAATATTTCCGCCACCAACTATTTTGGAAGATGTCTCGAAAGCCTCCTTGTTATATTTTTATCTCTCTGGGAATCACGGCTCATCTTCCTTGCGGAAGATGTCCGGTCCTTTGGAAGGCATACACGGGGACACAGGTCCAACGCGCAGAGGCCCCTTTGAGAACTTTAATCTAAGATTGTTAAAGTTGGCAATATTATTATTTTTTCCTATTTTCTTAAATAAAAATAAAATGACACCTAAGTCTTGCACCTACCTGGGACGGTCCATGACTGTACTCCAATAGTGCAGCCGTGGATAGTCCCCGGTTGGTGCCCCACCCCATTTTAGATTAAAGTTCTCAAAGGGGCCTCTGCGCGTTGGACCTGTGTCCCCGTGTATGCCTTTCAAAGGACCGGACATCTTCCGCACGGAAGATGAGCCGTGACTACAGAGAAATTACACCTAAAAATTTATTTTTTCTTTTCTTTTTTTATTGTTTTATAAAAAAATGCCAAATTCTTTAATATTTACTTTTCCTAAAATCTTCTGTCTTATAAAGGGATAAACGAAAAAAACGCGGACGAAGCCGCGAGCAACCTCTATTTTTCTAAAATGTATACTTTTCATTTTGTTTTTTTAAGAATATTGAACTTTTTTATGATCAAAGGTTTATTAATGGTTGAACTATACGCTCTCGTATTTTGAATGCTTTAATTAAACTTAAAAATTAATTAAAAACAACAATACGTCAATTACGATTCATTTCCTTTGATGAGTACTTCCTAATATGTTGTGGCTTCCGGGAAATTTAATTATGTTGGTGGCAGTACCCCGGAAACTATACCGCGATATGTGTTAACATATCATATGTACAACATAACATAATATGTGTTGACAAACTTGTTTACAATGTGGCGACATCATTAAATTTACTAATTTTGCGATGTTTTGATTGAAATGATGTTAACATTATATAACACAGTGATCTTTAACATATTATGTACAGATGCCAGCATATCAAGCTAGCCGAAACTGTCAAATTTTCCCAATCAACCTTGAACCTTATACTTGTGCGATAAAGATAAAAATCTATTAAAGAAATGTGACAGATTGTAGTACGACCGTATGCTGCCAAATAGCTCCTAACTAACATTTTTACCAAAATATTGTTTTTTGTCCCATTTGTTAGCTTATATCGTAATCTTAGATACGACAACTTATCGTAACTGTTAAAACACACTAAACATACAAAAAACCGATAAAGAAATAACTTCTATTTATTATTTATTTATTTTATGGAAACACCTTCTAACTTACCTAGAGCCCTAAAGGAACATGATTTGAATAATATCTCACTAGAAATGATAGGCTTACATAAAATTAATAGGATATTTTGGGTTCCTAACATATTATGTGAATTTTAAAAAATATTCAGTTTTTTCAGTCTTCTGTAAACTTAACGTCAAAGCACATAAAGGTGGATCCAGACATAGCGAGGCATGCGCCGCGAACGGCGCACAACGCATGCGTATCCCTACCGACACACGCTGGCTCGCCTCGCAAATGCTCAGCCTGTGCGCAGCATATGCCTCGCCACAAACATGAAGACAGACAAACGAAGCATTTGCTTCACACGCGATGGCTCGACCCGAGCATACGTTGGTACATTTTTTCGACACGCACGCCTCACTCTGCGGCATTCGTTGTGCGCCGTTCGTGGCGCATGCCTCGCAAAGTCTGGATCCACCTTTATTATGAGGTTGGCAGCTTACGGTCGAGTAGCTTCATGTGCTGGCGTCGGTACCTACATACATATACAGCATGACTGGTTAGCCTTTACATCCGAAAACCATGAACTCTGCTCAAAATTCTGTACTAATACTATGAAAAAAAAAAACTGAATTCGCGAAAAAAATCTGCTGTTCTATACATTTTAACCGACTTCAAAAAGGAGGAGGTTCTCAATTCGTCTGAATGTTGTTTTTTTTTTGTATGTTTGTTACGCTATATCTCCGCCAATTATGAATGGATTTTGATGATACTGAAAAATATTAATATAACTTTAAATAAAAGTAAAAACCAACTTAAAACGAAAACTAAAAAGAGTAAAATAATTACTTTTTTTTGCTTTGGCTTTTATTTGTTTCAGTGTAGCATTGCACCGACTTCTGAACCTGTTAATTTTATATTATGGTAATTAGTTACTCTTTTTAGTTTTATTGAAGGCGGTTTTTACTTTTATTTAAAGTTACTTTTTGAATGCGTTTTAGTGCCATTTTAAGACTACAAATTTAAATGACACGGTTGCGTAATCTTTCCAACAACTAGGTAGTTTTCTTTAAGAATAGGTATTAATGTATAATTATAATGACGGCTCCTCATAAATACATTCAAACTTCTTTGTTCTTTTCTAATGTTTCTGTGATGACAGTTAAAACAGAAATTGAAAGTCCTCATCCAAACTTTTGTTGAAGGAAACCACAAACCAAAACGTCATCTAAGTATTACATTTTTTTGTTTTTGTTGATTTTTTCAAAAAGCGCTGAATCAATTTCGATAAAATTTATAAGGGACCACCTCTGAAGTATGGCCTACTAAAAAAAGAAAAGAATAATCAACATCCATTCATAATTGGCGGAGATATCGCGTAAGAAATATGCAAAAAAATATACAAAAAAAAAACGTTCAGACGAATTGAGAACCTCCTTTTTTTTGAAGTCGGTTAAAATTATACAAATAAAGATAAAGAATCATTTATTTGGATATAGCACAAAGAGATACAACAGGTAAAAAATGTGATATAAATAAAATAGTCTTGTGTATAGATAGATAGATAGATATACTTTATTGTACACTAAAAGAAATAAAACAGTAGGAATACACATGATTAAGAATAGTACAAATGGCGGTCTTATCGCTTAAAGCGATTTCTTCCAGACAACCATTGGATGGAAAGAATTGCTAAGGAAAATATAAAGGCAGTTTGCAGCGTACAAATATATAACCTAATAAAAAACATCTGGAATTAACTAAATAACTAAATATAAATACATAATATAACACAAAAATATATATAAACATATCTTAAATATATATATATACATACTCAAATAAGGTAAAAATATTTAAATACATAATACATATAGACAATTTAAAAAAAAAAAACTACTAGACAGCAAGATAATGTTCCTTCACCATTCTTTTGAAGGAGTACAACGACTGAGCACGCCTCACAGACACAGGTAGTGCATTCCACAAGCGTATGGCCTGGACAGTGAAGGAATGATCAAAGAATCTTGTGGAATGCAGAGGCATCTTCAGTTTTAAGTTTTCCGATGATCTCAAGGATCGTGAGTGTGAATCACGCATGAACTCAAAACGTTCTTTAAGATAAGAAGGGGTTGTAGGATTGAATAGAATACTGTATAGTAGGGAAAGAATATGAGTATTCCGACGAAGGCGTATTGGAAGCCACTTGAGTTTAGCACGAAATTCTGACACATGATCATATTTACGTAAACCAAATATGAATCTTATACAAAAATTTTGAAGTCGCTCAAGTTTGTTAAACTGGTCCTCGGTGAGATCAAGATAGCTGGCATCGGCATAGTCAAGGATGGGATGAAGAAGAGATTGTGCAAGCGCAGTTTTAGTAGCAGTGGGTAGAAAGTTACGAAGCTTTCTCAAGGATCCGGCTGACGCAAACATCCTACGACTGGTTTCTTGCAATTGTGGATCCCATGAAAAGTTCTTGTCCATAAAGATCCCCAAGTTTTTTACTTTTTCGCTAAAAGGTACCTGGATACCGTCAAAGTAAACCTGTGGAAGTTGCAACCAGTCGATTCTCGAAACCATCCGAGAGCTGCCCAAAACAATGACTTGTGTCTTCGTAGGGTTGACTCTTAGTCCGTAGGATTTGCTCCACTCAGAAATTTGGACAAGATCTTCGTTGATATTGACGATGGCTTCTGATAAACGTCCCCACGGTGCTTGCGAGTAAATTAGTAGATCATCTGCATAAAGGTGGTAAGAAGAAAGCAGTTGATTAGAGATTGAATTAATAAATATTGCGAAGAGTAATGGGGATAAAACGCCACCCTGCGGCACACCAGCAGTCGTATTACTCCATGAAGATAACTTATCCTCAATACTAATACGCTGTCGGCGGCCATACAGGTAACTACGAAACCAATCAATTGCTGTTGGAGATATGTTAAGCGAGCTAAGTATGCCAAGCATAATGTCGAAGTCAACAGTATTGAAAGCATTGCTAAAATCCAGCAATGTGTATGTGTCTCACAGCTGGACCAAAAAGGTGTCCAGATCAGCTTAATGTCAAGCACTTAAGTACTTGACGCTGGTTTTCGTCTGAAACCTTTGTGCTCCACGAATGTCAGTCAGCGGTCATGCCCGTTCACTTAAACCAACATGTGTGTGTGTATTTGTAGTGTATGTAAACAAAGAAAATAAATAAACACGCAATAAATAAGGAACAATCTAAAACTGTATGCAATATTTAATATTTAAATATGGCAACATTTTGTTTGCGTCGACATCGTCGCTTCAAATCCAAATCCTTCCACTCTACTAACCCAAACAAAAACACGGTAGAAACTAGTTTAGAATCCAAACAAGGGGCGCTGTATGTCCGTCATCAATCAAACCGTGATTTATTTCTATAGTTAACCTCAAAATATGCGGTATTTATAACAATATGTCTTAAATTACTCTACAGAAATGGTTTCATTATGAAATACTGCTTGGATAATTATGTAAATTAGGTTAGATGATAAGACTTTTGTTAAGTCTTGGTCTATTTTTACCATAACATACAGGGTGCAAACGAATTCATGTAATTCCTTCAAACCGCATAATTTAGTACTTACTGGTGTTGATTGACCCCTAAAGAAATTTGGATTTTTAAAAAATTAAAAATCTTTTTTTTTTCTTGCGGTACGGTTAAATGATCGTATCTTAACTACCTTATAAGGATGAGAAAAAGAAATAAGCAAAAAAATTGTATTTTTATTTATTTCGTTTAACGTTTCGATGCCACGCATATATAAATTAAAGTAGTTACGGTTACACAGCTCGACTAGCCGATATCGCTCTTTGCAGTCAGTTAAATCGGGCCTCTAAAATGACTCGGACGAAGAATAAAAAGTTTTTATTAACTCATTAATTTATATTATGTACCTACAACATCATATACCTGTACCTACATTCAAAGCAAATAAAGATCTGATTCTGATTCATTTTTTTTATTGTGATTCATAAAAACCCGTTTAGGGTTAATCTCAATCAATCAATCAATCAATGTGTTTATTGTGGATCATAGGTACAAAAATAGGTACAGGTGTTCTGCAATACATTAGATCGGCTATGTCCCGTCTTTTAGACATACAATATAAATTATTATTTTAATAAATTAACATCTATATCATTATCTGTGTCAGTAGATCACGCGGTTTGAAGGAATTACACGAATTCGTTTACACCCTGTATACAGTAACTACTACGACATACCTAAGTTATGCACCTCGGCAATCTTCGTTTATCCGAACTTCGATTGTACGAATGACTTACAAGCCTAGCATGCGTAGCGCGACATAATTTTCTCGTACTCATTAACTCGTGCCAAGACGAAATAATTATATGACTTATCTTTTTATTAGGCCCTTGATTCAGAACGATTCGATTAGTCGTTGTCACACGATTCGGTTTGCTATCTCTTTTTCACTCGCTATGAGAATCCAGTGATCATTTAGCAACTTACAGTGACAGACACTTTGTACTTAAAATAATATCAGCAGGAAAGGAATTATACTTTTTGTATACTTATTACTTATCTGCAACTGCAAATGGATATGAAGTTTTTGTTGATACTCGTCCGTTGAAACTTACCTGAAAAAAAAGAAAAACAAATAAGTAAGGTGTTGAAAATGATATTAAGTTTTTGGCGCCATACTTTGCGTCATGGCAATATTTTTGTATTGTCTTTCTGTAATGTCGTCAGAGATTCATACAACGTTATTTTTAGTATACAAAAACCTAGACACCCCAACAAGATTTTCATTAGAACTGCCTGAATATGTGTTTTTTTTTTAATAAATCTCCAAGTTACACCATAGTTTATGTCGCGTTAAGTTGCCTAGTAAAGTGAGAAATGCCTGAGATGTGCTATGCAGGGGTTGTCTAATACACGGAAACTGACCGAGCGGACCATCTTAAGCCTCAATGTGGTGTCTATTCCCGTCAACTGTTATGGGTAGAAATCTACTGAAACAAAATTGAAATTTACGAAAAAAAAATGTGGTGTAAAAAATATGTCAATCGATTCTCCTAGTGATTCTGAACAAACTAGTTTCAGGTTTAGTATATACTAAAACTAACCTTGTATATTTGACTATTTCAAAAAATGTACCTACGTCAATTTAATATAGAAACAACTCGATATCGTCGCCCGGGAGTGAAAACCTCGGGAATGCATTTGGTCATTGCACGGTTGTTGGCTTTCAAGCGGACGAAGTCGCGAGCAAAAGCTAGTCAATTATATTTATTACGAATGTTATTTATCCAATAAAGACTAGTTTCAGTGCCTAATGTAGGGCCAATTTAATAGATCACTTAAACACGTCACATTATGACCTGCTTAAAAACATCGATTAGAGTGAATGAAATCGATACGGAGTTCAAACATATGTAAATCGAATTCAGTACATAATCATTGCATTCGAATATACTTAATAACATTCAATTTTTTTGGGTAACATCCCTAGTGTTTAAAAAGAAAAAGGATTCACTGACGCAACATTGTAACAACGTTCAATTCTCTTTAGAACAGAAATTGTTTAACCGGTAACGTCCCGCCCGACGATCCGGATCGTCAGTGCCATTGTTTATCTATTGTGTCTATAATTACAGTACTCGATCGGTCCTGTGTAGTACTGTAATTATAGACACAATAGACAAACAATGGCACTGACGATCCGGATCGTCGGGCGGGCCGCTACCGGTTAATACGTTTACAATGGTTTATTTGTGAAAATAAATCGTAAATTTACCTTCTTTTGTCATTATTACAAAAAATAAAAATCGTAGGTAATTGAAAAAGTTAAGCAATTGTGCAGTTCTAACTTCGAAAAAATAAATAATATTTTACACTCGCCGTTACAAGGTTACGTTGATACATTTTGATGAAGTGTCAAATGTGTTCTATTAACTTGGCCCTACAGTACAAACTAATTTCGCATAGAGCAGCTCTCTTATAAGACATAGTACCAATACGTCGTGATAAAATAACCATGACCAAATTGCATTCCCGAAGTTTTCACTCCCGGGCGACGATATATGAAAAAACGATGAAAAAATAGATGATTTTCACGCTTTCGATGTTTGGGGAGGTTGTGCGATTTTCTGTCCTTGTCGCGCAAAACGGGCATTGTACTGTGTGGTATGGAATTAACAATGGCGTTAACGCGTTATGACGTCAGCACACTGAAGTGCTGCCTCTGTCTAGTTTCCAATTTTAAAATGATAATACGTATAACTAGGATTTTTGTTAAATATTTCATTGTTTTTTTCACTGTTGCTTATCATTTGTGTAATAAAATCGAGAATTCTAATAAAAAAATAATAGTTTCAAAGATCTTTACGGATATTAAAATAAACTGCACCCACCCGCAACCAGTAAAACACATTTTTTCCTAAACACATTTTGTTCTAGAACAATCTATAGAGTTGAAAAAAATACTCCAGTTCGTTTGACCTCACAGAGCGAAAGGTCACCCTGTTGACCTCCACTGATGGTTTTAGGAGTAATTTGGCAACGTGCCGACTTCTCAGAAGTGTCAACCGCACCGATCGGAATAATTGCTCTACTGATAAGTGTGTTATCAAGCATACTTTCAATGGGTAGTAGCAACTTATGCTTTGTTTACTAAGAAACCATGGATTTGTGCCCGGTTGATGGCAATAGGCTCGCTCCCTATTACATGGGACTTAAACATAACGGTGAAATGAGGGTGTACAGTACTCTGCCTAATACTTCGGGGAACCAGGCGTGATGTTATGTTCACCATGCTGGCCTGGTGCAGGTTGGCGGACTATGCATCATCTCATCATTTGCCTAGCCTTTTCCCAACTATGTTGGGGTCGGCTTCCAGTCGAACCGGATGCAGCTGAATATCAGTATTTTACATGGAGCGACTGCCTATCAGACCTCCACAACCCAGTAACTGGGTAACACGATACTCTTGGTAAGACTGGTTGTCAGACTTTCTGGCTTCTGATCAACAGTAACGACTGTCAAAGATCTACAAATGACAGCCGGGACCAACGGCTTTACGTGCTTTCCGAGGCACGGAGGAAACTCGCTATGGTAAATGGTCACCCATCCACAGACCAACCTCGGCAAGCGTGGCTTAACCCGGAAGATCAGTCTATGCGGCTGTAATTATTTAGCCACGAGCTCCTGTTGGCGGACTATGCATACCATCTAGAAATATAATATTTGTAGTCCTCTCAAGCTATGTCTACACCAGTGCGCTTTCACGTTCATATTGCGTCTTCGTCTGAAGCACGCGTGAAGCGCCATAGCGCATGCAATAGCGCATGCTTTAATACTAGTTTGACAAAAGCGCATGCCCCTAGCGCACGCTAATCCGTCTATTGTATGTCGACTGACCGAGGCGCACCGGTGTAGACGATAAGCTGCATGCGTCTTATGGCAATCAATATTGCATGCGCTTGACGCAAGAGGAATTGACAGTTGAAAGCGCAAGATGAACATGAAAGTAGACATACTATCAGGAGTACAGGTTTCTACAAGATGTTTTTCTTCACCGTTAACGTAGGACATAACCAAATTCTGATAAAAAAGGCCAAGTAGGTACAACTTGTCTCAGGTAGGCAAACTTTGAAATGCATAAGCGAAATGAGAATGTACTATTTTATTATTATAACTTTCGTGAGACACATTCATATTTATGATTAGTTACGGTTTACTCACGTGCATTTTTCGGGATTGCCCGACTAGTTTGGGACCCAGACGGAGTCCTTAATCATGAGCTGATCACGTGGCGAGGTGGCGAGTCGAACTGAGTTCGAAACTAGTCGGGCAATCCCGAAAAATACAACTAATCATAAATATGAGGATGTACTGGACACCTGCCCTACCCTTTGGGGGCATACAGGCTTGGTGTTAAGTGTACCAAGAAACAAAGTTCTTGCCCAAGTGAGTTTTTTAACTAACCAACCATACGCACAAAAAAAAAAAACACCGAATTCTTCCAAAAACAATACCAAAATTATTATTCTGTTTAGACAATCTTGATTTGGCTAGAGTTAGAACTTAGTTTATTTCTTATACCCCAATTTTAGAATCTGATTCCCTAACGGAATATAATAATAGAGCCATCCTCAATCCCCTGACCTTCAATACGACCCTCCCGCCAAATAAATCAATATTGAACCAACCCAAAGTAAAACCAATCGAACTATTAACTAAAGGGTAATAAATTCTCATAAAATTCATTATTATGCTCGTTTTTCGTTTTAATCTACCAGGAAGTGAACGAACGGATAGGAATCTCTCACAGAAGCAATTTTAGTAATGAGTCATGTTTAGGGATGGGGCATTTGGATGCATATTTACCTAAAATGATTTTTGCTATGAAAGTATGGAAGCGGCTTCTTAAAACATATTTTTTGTAAAAAAACGGTATTCCAGGAACACTGGGAACACAGAACACAAGAACACACAATACATAACTAGTCGGGTTTAAAGTAAGGAAGCGACTTCATAAAAGATTTATTAAAAAAAAAGCGGTATTTTTGAATTGCATAGATATTTAACCCCCGATGCAAATATGTGTGTATGTAGAGTGTAAGTATAGGCGTGGTGTGTGTTAGATAAACAAAAAAAAAATGTCCCGGAACCGCGGGATTTTTTCGATACAAAAGCGCATTCCATACGATACGGTAACGTAAATTTGCACGTTATGTCAACGCACCGTGCCGCGTTACCGCACCGTTCCACGTTGACGACGTCGTGACGTGGAGATGTGGACAGGCCCTAAGATCTAATCCCTTCTCACTCTGTGAAGAGGCCCATATCTAGCAGAGGGATAGAGGTTGATTATGCTATGCGTATGCCATCATCAATGATCAGCAAATTACTACTATAGACTGCAGAGCATAATTTGCATAAATGACAGCGATTCATCATCATCTGCCTAGCCTTTTCCCAACTATGTTGGGGTCGGCTTCCAGTCGAACCGGATGCAGCTGAATATCAGTATTTTACATGGAGCGACTGCCTATCAGACCTCCACAACCCAGTAACTGGGCAATACGATACTCTTAGTAAGACTGGTTGTCAGACTTTCTGGCTTCTGACCAACAGTAACGACTGTCAAAGATCTACAAATGACAGCCGGGACCAACGGCTTTACGTGCTTTCCGAGGCACGGAGGAAACTCGCTATGGTAAATGGTCACCCATCCACAGACCAACCTCGGCAAGCGTGGCTTAACCCGGAAGATCGGTCTATGCGGCTGTAATTATTTAGCCACGAGCTCCTCTCTCTATACATATATGACAGCGATTATCGAAGTCAAATCCCGACAATGTAATTTCGACATCGCAGTTATCGCAACGTTGCCTACACTTCAAAATCGCAAATGTGTTAACCCCCTTAATTTTATGCGAATCGGAGTTGAACTAACATGTTAGTTGGGACTAACATTCGGAAGTTTGAACCGAAATCTCGATTGCAAATATCGATAAGTAGTTCTGAACTGAACATTATACGTAGTTGAAATTATATGGTGGCCCGCATACTCGGATTGGTAGATAACTAAATGTTCAAGTTTGAAAGTGGGGTTATGGATGCTAACGTGGCACTGTGGGGTATCTTCACGGATTTCATATGAGGAGGTAGGTAGAAAGTGTCGGCTGCTCAGTGGCAAAGTCAACGTATTTATTGTTTCCATGTGTACATATCGGTGTTATAAAAATAGTTTGGATCAACATGAAACCCTGTTTACATAATACATAAAATTATATAATGAAGCTAACTTAAGTACTTACTTATACAAGGTTAGTTGGAAAGGGGGTACTAATCCGCAGGCCAAGTAAGGCCAGGCAAGTGTTAAAATTTCAATGTTCGATAATTTTTATTTCCATTAAAAATAACTTTTATTTTCGTTTTTACAAAAATTCTTCGTCCCTTCTTTAGTTACGAATTCAGAAAATGGAGCTTCTAATTCGTGACCCCAATTAAGACCTAAAATGTAAACACAGCTGATCATAGCTGAGGACAGATAGATTTTAGGAACTTTTTTATGTAATTTTTGAACAGCTATTTCTCTTAAACTATTGACTTTTGGGGAAAGTGGTAGAACAAAAGTTACTCATTAATATGGGTACTTTAACACCCTTTCGGATTAGTACCCCCTTTCTGACTATAAAGTAAAAAAACACGTCAGGATCATTGTTAGATTTATCGTTGAGCATGTAAATCCTGAATTTTAATAAGAGAAAAAGTAAGGTATGGTTTTAAAGCATCGGAGCACATAGACGGCGACTAACACGCGGGCGTGGAGAGCGCGGGCGAGCGCATATACGTGTGCGCTTGCGGCTAGAGGCGGAACGTGTTACGATACGGTAACGTAAATTTGCACGTTACGTCAACGCACCGTGCCGCGTTACCGCACCGTTTCACGTTAACGACGTCATGACGTGGAGATGTGAACAGGCCTTAAGCTACTTTCATGCCGAAAACGTGGAATACGCGAAGCTGCAAGCGACTTCTACTAAGTTTACGTTTTTCATTGTAAATAGATCCTACAGTCTATAAATAAAACCATCCTGTAACAAGCACTATCGTACAACAAAGTATGCGCTCAATTAGCCGTGTTAGCTGAATGTTTAATGAGAAAAGGAAGTAGGTATACGGGCTGCACTAGTTCTACTTTATTGGGGTGGGGTGCAACTGTAAGCGTATTTTGTTTTATGCGGATGAGGTTGTAGATGCAAATTCCGTCCGCATACGGAGCTCGCATAGTAAAGTAACTCTTCGTCCTGCAGTTGATACTAAATTTAACTATAGGAAATAAGGTTTATGTATTTGTATTATAACTTTCGTGAGACACATTCGTATTTATGATTAATTAGCAGAAAGAAAATACGTTTATTTTCGGTAAACATGACGCAAAAAGAAAATAAACACAAAAAACAAAAAAAATAAGAAGGTTGAGGGAAACATGCGTCAGATCCACGTAAAACGGCTATCGCTCAGCATTATGCTGCGACCCTATGCAAGACAGAGCCCCAGCGCTGGTTTTCAGCGACAGCCGGCGCCGACGTAATGACATCGTTCGGTGCAGCAAACAATTATTATTAAAAATAGATAAATATTATGATTTAATTTATAAGTGATAGAATATACTAAACAGGAATATAAAAAGAAGAAAAGGAAACAGACATCCGTACATGCCATGAGAATGTCTTCCTCATTATACATTTTACGGTTTATGCAGTGGCAACATTTCGAAGCGTTCTCTTCTCTTTTGTATTTTAACGTGCACCCACAATGTACCAAAAAATAAAATATAAAAATGCTGATAAACGGAATTATTATTACATATTGGCCAATGATGTAATGTGTTACTACTATTATGCAAAAGTTATGTGTCAGTGTAATAATGTTATGTGTCAGTGCTAATAAGCGATTTTATACGAAATTACGGTTTACTCACGTGCATTTTTCGGGATTGCCCGACTAGAAACTACTAGAAACTAGTCGGGCAATCCCGAAAAATGCACGTGAGTAAACCGTAATTAATCATAAAGGTTTATGTTGGTCCACATACAGAATTCAACCTATTAGCGGGAATTATTAGATTGCACGCTGTGCCTTCCAGTACGCAGTCGCCACTCCAGGGGTCTACTCCCAAAGTACGAAGTCCGTGGTTTCGTTCTTAGTTACGAGCGTTTCCTACTCCCTATCACCTACGGACATGCGATTATTTCGGGCCCCGAACTAAGAATGAATGACAACACGATTTAGGCCGTCCGAAAAGTTGAACTTGACACTTGTTTTGTTCACTCCTACGTTTCGGGATACTTTCGGATGGGCGACTAACTTCGTTGACAGACTTAGGGAGTAGGCCCCTTGAACTTTTCAGCCCCATCGGCCACCTGTTTTGCAAACAATGTGCCCGGACCACTGCCGCTTAAGTTTGTAATTTTTTTTCCCACAAGGTGGACCGATGGACCTGGTGAAGGTCTTGGGAATCCGCTAGATGCGAGAAGTACAGGACCGGTCGATGTGGCGATGTTTGGGGAAGGCCTATGTAAAGCAGTAGACGTCTTTCGGCTGAATGATAATAAGATCTGTGATACTAAGATATTGCAATGAAGGACATAGACGACGTAGATATTATAATGAAAGACAATGGTTCCCATCCTTTCGACAAATTCCCTAGCCTCCACGAGTGACGATACTTCAGTACGTCCGGCGCACTTAGGCCAGTCAGTCTCGCTACCATCCTTGCTGACTGGCTAATATTTTCACCACGGCATGAGCTATTCTTGTATAGCTCGTGCTGACACGATAGAAGAAGAATACAAATTCCCTTAATTACCTTCTAAGACACACGCAGTTCCGTGTAATGCTCTAAAAATTGTGGATATATTTAGATTGCGTGCTTTGTACAGCGTGGTAGCAAAAATAATTAATGATTACAATAAATGCAAACAATAAATTTTGTACTGACATTATTCATGACTGTTCGTGTTGCTTTGTAAACAATGTTTTTGCTACATGAGTTAGTCTAAGTAATAAGAAGTGAGATGCTAACTACGCAGGCCATTTAAAACTCAGTCGGCTAACTGAGCTATTTTTTAATTATAGGGAGGATTTGCAAGGTTATGCTGCGCTTGTCTCGGTCAGTCCGTGGATGGGTGACCGTTCGTTAGACATCGAGATCTCTCCGTGCCTCGAAGAGCACGTTAAACTGTCAGTCCGTAATACGAATACCTATGACAGTCGTTACGGGTGCTTAGAAGCCCAAAAGTCTGACAACCAGTATAACCTTAGTATATCAGTATTGCTCAGTAATTGGGTTGCGGAGGTCTGATGGCAGTCGGTCCGTGTAAAATATTGGTATTTCAGCTGCATCTGGTTAGACTGGAAGCTGAGAGGATAGGCAGAACGATATTTTTCTATTACAAAATGTCAAAATCAAAATAAAATCACAAAGACCAGTGATCTTGACTCATCGAGACCCCTCCTATCTAAAAAAGTACTTGGTGACCCTTCAAGAGACCACCTTAAACCATAAGTCTTGGTTGGCATTGAAATACTTATGATACTCGCTATGACTAAGTTCTTCTCCTCAGACCACACGTAACGAAACGAGTTTACATAACTAGCAACAATTTAAAATATTAACACAACTACACCCTTCTCTGTAAAGCTAATAAACTATTAAAACTAAATGACTACATTCAACATTTTACAACCCAAGCATGTTACAGAAATATAAAATGTATGAAGTTTTGTCACAAATTAAATTGTTACAGAAGGTCCATTGCAAACATTCATCGAATCATCTGTTGTTACCTACATAGAGACGTAGGCTTTTCCGATTTTAACCACAATTTCGTTCTCAGCTATTCTCATCCAGTCTTTCCCATCTACCCTCTTTAGATCGTCGGTCCATCTAGCAATTGTTCATCATCATCCTCCTGCCCTCATCCCAACTTATTTGGAGTCGGCACAGCATTTATTCTCATCCATACATCTCTATTAGCCGTCATCTCAGTAGTCGCCCTCTTTCTAGTCATATCATCTTTTACATTATCCATCCATCGTTTCTTTGGTTTTCCTCTACTCTCGGTTATAATTCAAAAAGATCCACATTCTTACTCAGAACTTTCCTCACGACATGTTCCTCATTGTAGCTATTATTAGTAAAGCTAAATAAACATACGTCAATATTAATAATTGTCATCTATCACTTTTCAGTCTCATGTGTCTTTCAAAACGTCAGATATTTTATCTTTCTCTCTGCCATCTACCATCATCCATGCCGTACGTGTTTTGTGAAACTCCTAATAAAATCTTTTTGCACCTACAACATTCTTTTGTTTTTACCTATAATCCATCAGCTACGTGCGTCGTCGAAATGTTTGGCGGTTCACGGTCAATATTTCGATCGTCACCTCAGTGTTAAGTGTTAACTCAACATGCTTTTTTTGCAAGATATGTCGGCAAATCCAGCTCTTTACTCTCTCAGACCACAATGCGCTATATTTACCACCCTGGATAAGCGGATGAGGGATCACAGGACTAGTTCTCTCACAAATAACACCGATACCTTTTACTGGCTTTCTGACAGTTTTTGGAGCTTCGTCGTTTACGAAACAGGTCCACCATATGTAGGTGAAGTTGACGTTATCATTATGGTCATATGGATGTTGTTTTCCTAGCACATCATTTGTTTGTCTTTTTATTCTGTGTCGCGATGGGCTCGAAAATAAAACTTCCTCACCGCACGCTGAGAATAGACGCATGTTGTAAGATTCAACAAAACCTAGTACGCTTGGTGGTAGGATCTATACGGTCTGCCTGGATAGCTACCCTCACAATAAAGTCCAAGCAGTTTACTGTGTTCTGTCGTGTGTATGTGAGAGCCAGAGCGGTATAGAGGAATCCCTCTTCATCTCTGTTACTTGGATTCGGTGCTCCAGATAGGCCCTGTCTGCGCTTACCATCAGGTAGGTTAAATGCGATCAGCTGAAATAATATTTTAAAAAAAAAACTGTGAGCTTTCTGTATTTTCTTATATTGTGTAACAAAGATAACCGTATGAACTTTTGGTGTTATTGTTCTACGTATAATTTTAATAAAATTTTATCTACGAGAGACGGTTGAGGGTTACAGTCTAAGATGTCGATACACGATTTCATATCGCGGGGGAATATTGTCGAAACAATTTTTATGATATTGGTTATTGATCAGATTTTCGAACATTTCATTGTTTATGTCTTCTTTGTTGTATTGATGCTTTCCTTATGAATTGATAGCAAATCATTTTGAACTATTGAACGGAGGGATTATTAGTATTTGTAACATAACCTTTTATATGATTAAATTCAAAAGATTAATTAGGTAACTAGATGTTCAATACGTCTTCTGACAGAGAGTGATGTCAATATTAACAGTGCAAAATTTTAATTCCAGGATTGTAGGTATGAATTTTTGAACAGTAAAACCCAATTGCACTTTGTCTTGGAGACATATCATCACCTATCGAAAAAATGGGGTTACATTTTTGCTATTGCATTTTACATCACCTCTAGAAACTAAACAGATATGTAACATCTTTTTTAAAGTCGGCTGCTTATAATATTACTAATTTTATTTTATTAGAAGCAGAACACTTTTATTTACAACTGTACATAATTTTTACATAAAATTCAAGCGAATGAAGACAACGTGATAATGTGCTCGTCAATAAGCAGTTTTTGCATTTGTGTTTAAAATTCAGGCGATTAATTTCGTATGAATGAAGACTAAGCCAGTGCAATCGCTTTCATCTCGACAATTTCAAAATGCTCATTGTACCGCATATTTTAAACATCTATCTTTTCTATAACTACATGAACACAATGAAAATCGTTTTATTTTTTATTATTAGACTTGGTTGTATTTAACTCTAGTCGCTCCTGATGGTAAACGCAGACAGGGTCTCAGATGAAGCACAAGAATTCAAGTACAAGAGGAGAAACTCCCCTATACTCCTCTGGCTTTAAATTAAAGTCAGGTGACAAGCAGTTTACTGTGTTCCGTCTTGTGTTACATACACAAGACGGAACACAGTAAACTGCTTTTGCAGTAAAATTTGAGGGTGGTAGCTAGCCAGGCGGACCGTATAGATCCTACCACCAAGCGTGCCATACTTAGCGTGTGTTGAGAAAGTTTTATATTCTAGCCCGTCCCCACACGGGGGAAAAACTAAACTTAACTATAATAAAAACGATTTTAATTGCGAGAGCTGCAGTTATATCAAACGTCCCCGCTACAACTGAGACCCCACCTTTCTTCGTACAGTGTTGAGCAAAAGTTTGAATTTCCAAGTTTTACATGGAACATGATATTGTCATGACATATCGTTACGAAGATATTGAAATGTTATTATTATTATCTTGTAGTTACGTTATTTTGGCTTCGCAGGCGGAGAGAGATGTTCCTTTATTGGTATGTGAGTCGATTTTTTAAAAGCTTCAGAATATGATAATGTCTAATATTGGTATGAAAATGTACCACCGGATTGGATGGAAATGGTCTCCACAAATGACGATAGTTAAGTACCGTACGACACAACTAAGAAGTGCAACCAATGGCAGTCGCTTATTTTAGTGCAAGTCATACCTACTTATTGTGTCAGCATAAAGATCACATTTTACTGTAGTAGGTTCGAATAAACAAACATTGAGGAGCTCGTGGCTAAATAATTACAGCCGCATAGACCGATCTTCCGGGTTAAGCCACACTTGCCGAGGTTGGTCTGTGGATGGGTGACCATTTACCATAGCGAGTTTCCTCCGTGTCTCGGAAAGCACGTAAAGCCGTTGGTCCCGGCTGTCATTTGTAGATCTTTGACAGTCGTTACTGTTGGTCAGAAGCCAGAAAGTCTGACAACCAGTCTTACCAAGAGTATCGTATTACCCAGTTACTGGGTTGTGGAGGTCTGATAGGCAGTCGCTCCATGTAAAATACTGATATTCAGCTGCATCCGGTTCGACTGGAAGCCGACCCCAACATACTCTTAGTTGGGAAAAGGCTAGGCAGATGATGAGGTTCGAATAAACATTCATGGTCTGGAAGTCGCACTCAGTCCGTAAGTGATCGTTTTTAAGAATTTTGCCAATGCGACTTGTTAGCTGTGTCGTACTGTACGTCTGGCGCAACCTGGATAGTCAGCCCCGCTACCAACCTTGCTCACTGGCTAATCTTTTCACCACGACATTAGCTATTTTCGTGCAAAAAAAGGTTTAGCTCGTGCTTCTTCGTGTTTCTATCGTGTCGGCACGAGCTATACGAGAATAGGTCATGCCGTAGTGAAAAGATTAGCCAGTCAGCAAGGTTGGTAGCGGGGCTGACTGCCCAGGGTGCGCCGGACGTACTTAAGTATCGTCACTCGTGGAGGCTCTTTTCATGCACCCCCCACGTATAGCTCGTGCTGACACGAGAGAAGAAGAATGTATCACTTTTTTACATAGATATGGTAATATTACTTAGCGACCATTAACAGGACCTGTTTCTGATGAATCCCACATTCGAAGATGCACTTCCAGGACTTGATATGATGACCAGGCTCGAAATATTTGAAGAAAGCATATCTCTAGCTACCGTTTATTGTCATAGTTGCTTGTTAGGAGGCCCAAGATCAGCAATAGAAGTACATGTTGCTCGACAGGTGGCAAAATGATGAGCCACAACATGCATCGAAATGATGCATACTAATTCTTTTAGCGTCATGTTCAGCCATGGCAATGTTACCGGATATGTTGAGCGTCTGTGAGGTTCTGATCCCCAAGTTTGGCAAAGTGTTATTGGCATTTTTTCGAGTGTAATTCTTCAGTAGCACAATAAGCTCGCCCTCTATAACAAGGGACTTAAACATAACGAAATGAGCGTGTACTATACCTACACCTATGCCCAACTCTTCGAAAAATACAGGCGTGGTGATATTGTGTGTATAATATACTAAATAACAATACCTGAAAACGACAATTTCACCACACAATAGAACAGTTGACTTGTACTTCACTTAACGCTTCTCCGTAGTGTTATCGCTTACATTTCTATTTACCCCATAATAAAGAACGTAAACATAACTAAACTCATTAACTCGGAGCCCGTTGTCTTCACAAAAACAAAAGAACCTCAGAGTTGGCGGTTAATTTTGTAGAACTTCCTACTGCCCCGGATATATTCTGTAAAACCTAGATTATAAGTACAGAGGATAAGAATACTAATGTTGTTTTTTTTTTACACATAACCTCTGTGGTCCGGTATCCACCAAATCGGAGAAGAGAGGAGACGTGCTGCGAAGCTGGCAGGTTATTTCCACCAAAGCGAAGAGGAGATGTGTAGCGGAGAGGAGAGGAGAGATGTGAGCTGTGCGTAGCGGAGATGTGAGCTGTGAGAACTCGAAAACAGTCATTTCGGGTGTGCGAGGCGCGGGGAGAAGGCAGCGGGGAAAGGGGCGCGCGAGCGCGGGCTTCGCCCGGCCGCCCCACTATATGCATCTCCGCTCTGCCGCGCCGCTTGCTCGCTCGCGGCACAAAATTCGATAGAAAAATGAGACACCTCCTCTCTTCTTCGCTTGATCCATTTCCACCGAAGCCAAGCGGAGAGGAGATGTGGAAATAATGAAATCTGATTGGTTATTCAAAACACGTCTCCTCTCGTCTCCTCTCCTCTCCGCTTTGATGAAAACCGGGCCTAATAGTTGCGTTTCCAGACACAAATCTTTTTTTTCTTTTTATTTATTACTAGCTTTTGCTCGCGGCTTCGCTCCCGTTAATTTACGGATCCCTAATTTTTTGATCCCAAAATATAGCCTATAGCACTCAGGGATAACGTAGCTTCCTATTGGTGAAAGAATTTTTGAAATCGGATGAGTAATTTCGGAGATTACCTCCTACATACAAACAAACAAACAAATTCTACCTCTTTATAATATTAGTATAGACTAGACCTGCGTTTGGCCGCCATCTCGCCTGATGTTTAGCGATGATGCGGTCTACGATGGAGCACGCTTGTTCAGAAACCGATTCACTCGTGACTTGAAGACACCCAGATTGTAGCTGTCGGGGAACACCCACTCGGGCAGCGCATTCCACTGTTTGGCGGTTTTCACAAATCTCACATAAACAAACACCCAAAACCGGAACAATTGTCCGTAGTTCTGTTTTGCCTTGCTTTTCCCAACTATGTTAGGGTTAGCTTCAATTCTAATCAAATGTGGCTGAATACCAGTATTTTACACGGAGCGACTGCTATCAAACCTCCGCAACTCAGTTACTTGTTAATTAATTAAACATGTCAGAATTTAATTAACTCTCCATGTTAAAAAGAAAATGAATTCTGGTTTATCTCGGAACCTCATGCAGCTAGTATAATTTCTCACTTCAGTTTTGACTTTCCCGTCCATCTTTGTACATTCCAAGTGAGATTGTTTGACGTCGTTTTGTATAATTAGAAGTCGGATTTTAACTGCGGCAAAGAGTGTAATTAAAAATGTAACTAAAGGACATTGCTTGTTGTGTTATAACTGCATGTTAGAAGAACTAAAAACAACATACATAGTTACATACGTAAACTCAGACCTTTTTTCTATGGAGGTAAGTAGAAACTGCAGAACGTCACATGTTACGATCCTTACATACTCCTTTCGCGTCGCCCACGTTCATACATCTTATCATACACGCACGCCGGTCATAGTATGATTTTTTGAAAACCTACGTAAGTTTAACTTTATCTTATCATCTTGTTTGCATCTTTTTAGTTGGGTTTTTATGCTGTCGGGTTTTTTGATTTTTATAATTTACTTTTTATCGTCAGAATTTTCCGAAAAGATTTCCAGGTAGGCTTTAGAATTAATTTTCGGTTACTATTCAAATCAGAGGCTGTCTGTCTACCTAGACAGGTTCCTTTAAATCTGAAGGTGCTACATCAATTGAGTTACAGAGTTTGGTAGTAATCAAGACCCATTCATCGGATCCTGTTTCAGGTGTATTGATTGGAATCATGTTTGATGTAGTATTTAGTTAGTACTTGTGTTGCGATGTACTGATATTAAGTTCTCTTGTGTACTGGAAGCTGACACCAATCCTTTGTCCTAGCGGTATGTGTGTGGCTTCTTTACATAATGTAATTGTAAGGCCGGCCATACACGGGCCGCTCGAGCAGTTAGCCAGTGATAAACATACACGGACCGCTCTTGCAGTCAGAGTCAACAGCTTGAAGCTGCCATTGATATCTTTACCTTAACTACTCGAGCAGTTAGCAATTGCAATGTTAGGCTGCCATAAGACGGACTGCATCGCAGCAACCGCACGTAGTCGATATATTCAACTGCATGCAGTTGTACGTTTGACTTCGTTCAGTCGTGATATCAATTTCACGCTGTCGGCTGCAGTCGTGTGAAGTCAATATTAACTGCATACAGTCGTGACTTCAACTTTACGTGGTCGGCTACAGTCGTGTAGTGTCGACACACGCTGTCCATCGCTGACCGCATACAGTTAGTGTGTGCGTTCAAACAGTAGCAGTACTGCACTGTCTACTGCTCTTCCTCGTTGTTCTGCCCTCGTGTGAAACCAGCATAACTGCGAGAGAGCAGTTGACAGCTCGAGCAGTCAGTGTATGCTTGGCGACTGCTTGACCGCACGCCGTGCCGCCAACCGCCCGAAGCAGTTGCAACTGCTCGAGCTGTTTCGTGTATATACGTACGTAGAAGGCTGTAGTTTACTATGCAGTTGCAGCTTAAAGCAGTCGCTCCTGACTGCTTCAAGCTGCCCTTGTATAGCCGGCCTAAGTGCCGAACAAAATAAGTTAATTAATCTATGATCAAGTTATGATCTATTTGCAGATCCGTGGATGAAGATACTATCAGTACTTACGTCAGAAGCATTGTGAGGGATGATGAAAGAAGTATTTCTAATTGTATACTTTGTTCTCCCTTCTATTGTATCTTCAATTATTGTCCCAAAGAGTATGACAGATTAACAGCAAGCTACGATGGCAAGGTCATTTAAGGGAACATACTAAGGCTGTTTTCTAAAAAAATAACATGTGAAATAAATCTGTTCAATGGAACTGGGAATGGGGGTGCATGAAAAGAGCATTCACGAGTGACGCTACTTAAGTACGTCCGGCGCACCCTGGGCAGTCAGCCCCGCTACCAACCTTACTGACTGGCTAATCTTTTCAACACAGCATGAGCTATTTTCTTAAAGCTCGTGCTGACACGAGAGAAGAAGAATCTGTTCAATATGAAATTGTTATACCTTTAAAGTGACTTGTAACTTGAAATAAATTTCAAAACGAAACTGCACATACACAAACGGTGCTGGACAGACGGCGGTCATTTTGTCGCTTGCGCCCGTTGTTGGCTGCGGGTGCAATCGCTGTGAACTCAACGCACACGGCAAATATGACCGCGACGTTCTAGTGAGGAATTAAAGGTACAACTCCGTGCATCGCGGCCGGTCGTAGCCGCGCGTGATAATGCTTCAATAGTCGTGTCTATAATATACTGCCTAATCTGTCGTTAGCCGCGCGCGTTTGTCGCAGACTTCGGAAGCGGTGCCATACATTTTCATGCTCTGACTATTGACGCATTAGCCGCGCGCGTCAGCCGCACGCGAATGATCGCGCGCGGCTGCGATCGGCCGCGGTGCACGGAATTGTACCTTGATGGGAACATAGAGAACAAAGTGCGCGAAGCAGACTAAACTGACCGCCGCGCGCCGTCTATATTAAATTAGCGTGCAGAAACCAACATTCTAAATGCGGAAGACACTCGTAATCGCTATGGCTTTGATTTTGACAGGTCAACAATTTCCATAGCAACGTTTGTATTAACAATCCAACTTCTCCACAACTATGTATCACGCAATGAATATTGTTGTGTTATCAAAATGAAAGCTATTGAATTTACGAATGTGATACTCAATTCGGATGCTGTTCATTTGATTCAACGGCGGGCAGCCGCGGTCTGTCCTGTCCGGCATTTTGACAGGTGGTCGCTTTGTCCTACGTGCGCGTTATTCCATAAGCTTAATTGTCGCGGCAAAATAGGCAAGTTGACAGCATCAATAAATTGCAAATCTAATTAGTCCGCCAGTTAAAACCCTCCAGAATCGAGTGTTGCGCAGAGCCGCGGCTGCCCCGTGGTTCATGCGTAACGTCCAACTCCATCTCGATCTAAAAATGCCAACCATCAGGCAATACCTCAAACGCATTTCCAAGCGTTACTTCAACACTGCCCCCCTCCATCCGAACCCCCTAGTCGCCGCAGCGGCCGACTACAGTCCCTCTCTCATAAGTAAAGTTCGCCGTCCCAGGCACACACTTTTAGAACCCGATGACGAAATAACCCTCCTCCAGGAGGCGAGTAAATCGACCAGCACAATACACAACATCCGCCGCCGTCCGGCATACCGTCCTCGCCAACGAAGCCCGTCGCGACATCCCACCGCCGCCGGTCACGACCCACCGAGCTCTCCCGTCGTAGAACCGGTCGTCTCTTCAGACTCCGCAGTCACACCGATAATTCAGCCCTCATCAAGCTGTCTCCCCCCCCTATGTCCACGCCAGCAACGCTCTAAGCCGAGGTCCGAGTCCCACTAGGGGTCGCCCTTAGTGCTGTTGTTGCAGGTAGTCATGATGTTAGTGTAGTAGGTTAACTGCCCGGTTACGTAGAAACCGTCCCCTAGGACGACCTACAGCAGTCCAAAAGTAAAAAAAAAAAGTCCGCCAGTTAGAGTTTTTAAAAATAATGGACACGTATTTTTTCTTTTGTTAAATCTATGAATATTTGGAAAGATAAAATGCATCAAAACTCAAGAGTGGGGGCTTGTGACGTCAGAAGCAAGTAAAAATTGTACTTGCTTGTGACGTTTTGCCAATTTTAAAAGTGTCGGATCTTCGTCAATTTTGGCTTACGTAACAAAAGAAAAAAATACGGCTCAAATATTTTTTGATAATCTAACTGACGGACTAATTAGATTTTTTCAGTCAAATACTCTTCGTCAATTTTGGTTTACGTAACAAAAGAAAAAATACGGGTCAAATAGTTTTTGATAATCTAACTGACAGACTAATTAGATTTTTTCAGTCAAATACCCTATGTATACCCAGCGCCAGCGCCTAACGACTCAGTAGTTTGAACAACAAAATCAATTTATTGTACACTAATTTGAAGAGTCTTCTTCTTCCCTTGTGTCAGCATGAGCTATACGAAAATAGCTCTTTCCGTGGTGAAAAGACAACAATTACAACTAAAAGTATTTATTATGCTAACTTTATGTCTAGTTTTTAATATACAGGTGGATTCGCAAGTAATTGCAAGTATATTTCATGCATTTACGCGCACGCACGCATTTACAAGTAGGTATTATTAACTTCTACCTAACTAAAAATACTTGCAATTTACAAATATTATTATTATTTGTAACTTACAAGTATGTATTGATCATAGCCAGTTAAGAAATATAATCAACTTCTATTTAGAATCTTGCAAATCACTTGTCATTTAATTAGTATTATAATATTTATTATTTTATTAGTCATATTCATCTTTTTTAAGAAGATAAAATAACATAATTATTGTGTAAGTAATTGGTAACGATATACTACCACATTCACACAACACATTCACAAATTATTTTACAAATTATGTATCGGCACTCGCTGACTGACATCCGTGGAATACAAAGGTTCGAGGGGCCCAATTCTCCTAAAATAAATCTTGATAAATCAGAACCGAACCAAGGCCGAACCGTTCATTCATACAGTTCTCAATTTCAAAAGCTATGAAATTGTATGACACAAAAAACAAAATCAATCATTTCAAAAGTTTTCGAAAACAAAAACTGACTGACGGTTGTGGTTCGATTGCGTTTGGCAACGATTTATTTTAGGAGAATTAGGCCCCAGATCTCTCTCTCTCTCTCTTGTGTCAGCACGAGCTATATGAAAATAGCTCATGCTGTGGTGAAAAGATTAGCCAGTCAGCAAGGTTGGTAGCGGGAATTATTGCCCAGGGTGCGCCGGACGTACTTAAGTATCGTCACTCGTGGAGGCTCTTTTCATGCACCCCATTTGAAGAGTCAAATAGGCCCATCTACTCGACGAAGACCTAATTAACTTGACTTACAGCTTGAACCCAACAAAACCGCATTTTAAGATATTTTTTCCAGTCGTAATTCCTCATGCTGTCAACTGCTTCATTAGGGTATGGCGGCCATTACTTGGCAATAAACCCCCACTTCGCCCAGGGGAAATCTCTTAGCCGGATCGTTGGCGATTAATCTTTGGTAAGTAGGTTCTTTCGATATGATTCTGTGCAGCGTTAATTGTGGGGGAGAATTGTGATGATTGGAAGAAAAAAACACAATGGAAGTTGTTGAAAATAGCTTTTTTTAATGTTTTGATGTTTTTATGTTCGCAAGGAACTTGTAGCCAATGTCACACTTAGTGGGTTAAGGGTGGCTTGAGGAGTCAATCCTTAACGAGCATATGCACATAAAATCAGAAATCTACTAAGAAGTTTAGCAGGCGTGTACTTACAGTAGAATAATGAAAACACTTTTAACCACACAATATAATAATATATTTTAAATAAGTTTACAGGGCGTATCGTATCTTCTAGAAGATACGATATGAGGAGTCCAGGATCTTCAGGTGTAGTAGTAGTAGTTAACTAGCGGCTACTGAGGCCTCGCGCCTCAGTAGCCGAGCAGAGGACGAACTTTTTTTTTTTGGACTGCTGTCTATTTTCTTAGGGGACCGTTTCTACGTAACCGGGCAGTTATTGGCGAGACCTGAAGCGTCTCCAGCCAATGGGGATGGGGGGGGGGGAAGTAAAATACTTAACCTAAGCTGACTACTTGTACTACACTAACATCATGACTACCTGCAACAACAGCACTAAGGGCGACCCCTAGTGGGACTCGGACCTCGGCTGAGCTCAGCTCAATGAGGCCTAAATTATCGGTGTGAAGAGGACGAACTGCAGGGCCTTAAACAACACCCTGTGATCACCAAAACGTCTGCTGCAACGCAATAAAAAAACAAACACCCGAAAACCAACGCCATGTATAACCAACCCGGCACAAAAATAAAGCAACGATAAAATATCTCAATTGGCTGCACATTGATCATTTTGCATTCCCATAAATAAAACAAATGAACAGGGACCCATTTAAATTTGTGACGTAATATTGCCTTTATAAACGGTCTGAATGCCCAGTGGGCACCATTTGTCACCCTTTTCCATATTTAGTTCAACATTGTGCGCCGTATTATTTTTTTTCGTTCCATTACAGGAGTGAGTAATGTGTACTAAGGTGCACTATTAGTAAGCCGCGTTGTATCCTATATATGGTGTGCAAAAGATTGTAATAAATGTGTTTTTAAGAAAAATATATTGGACTAGTTAAATCCGATGTTACTGAAAGGTTTAAATTAGTACTATTAATTTAGTTTTTATTTATCTGTGTTTATTTATGTATTAAGATGATAATCTTGAGACAAGGATTGAGTTTCGAGCAGTTGAGAGTTTATTAAACCTGGGTTTAATCAATGTTCCCACGCTAGTTGTAAATGTAGAATATGGTTCTTATTAAAAATTTATACGACCTCTTGTTTTCACACGTTTTTTCGCCGTAAAAACCTACGGTTAATTAGCCGTGTGTAGGCACGGTCATCAGTGTTGTATGGACTACTATAGAAGTTTGTTGACGGACACGGCGGCCCAACGGCACGCCTGCGCCGCCGTATGCATCGTGGCTGCTCCTCTTTTGCGCAAGGTTTGATTTACATTAGTGTTGTATGACAGTCTATGAGAGTTTGTTAACTACATCGGACGTTTTCGCGACGGGCAATTATTGCATGACAGCTTTCCAACGCTGATTTTGTGTAACAAAATGGATATAATCAGTTTCGGCTGTTAGTTTGCCGTGTCATGTACAATCCTATACGATTTTTCTACGGCGCGGCTAATACGCCGTACGGTTAAGAAACCGTGCCGTGAACAAGAGACCTAACAGTAGGAAGTGCCGTGTGGTGCCGGACTTAAAGAATAGCACTATCTCTTCCCATCGGTGTCGTAGAAGGCGACTACGGGATTCTCTAGAGGATGGGTAGCAGCGTTCTCTGTGTACTTTAACACCCATATTGCGATCGCTAACTCGCCTGCCAAGCGTGGCGATTACGGCAAACCTCCCCTTTTGGGGAGGCCTATGTCCGGCAGTGGACGTCTTTCGGCTGAATTATGATGATCATGTATTAAAATAATAATTAACCTCCACTATGATTTAACCCTTTATACATATGGCAGAAGATTTTAGGAAAAGTAAATAATAAAGAATTTGACATTTTTTATAAAACAATTAAAAAGAAAAGAAAAAATAAATTTTTAGGTGTTATTTTATTTTTATTAAAGAAAATAGGAAAAAATAATAATATTACCAACTTCAAAAATAAAAATATATCAAGGAGGCTTTTGAGACATTTTCCAAAATAGTTGGTGGCGGAAATATTGCCACTGCCGTATAAAGGGTTAAAATAGAACTCATCTAATTTCAAACTCTCAATACAACACAAATTAATTGGCATTATCAATCAACCAAGTCGATTCAATCAAACCGAGTCAAATCAATCAATTTGATACATTTGATCTATCTTGTACTAAATTAAATTTGAGAGGGCCAGACTTGCCCATGGGACCAAACCTTGTCAGACTTACTAAAAAGATTTTAGAAAATACTGAAGATTTTGCTTGGAAAAAACATCGTAGATACGTATTATTCTTATAAAAACAACGTTGCTCTAATCACAGAATAATAAATAATACTACGGACAGAAATCTTTCTCTCTAATGCCTAGTCACTATAGCTAAAAAAAAAACGTTTTGCTTATGTAGGTACCAATAGGAGGAGCTCGTGGCTAAATAATTACAGCCGCATAGACCGATCTTCCGGGTTAAGCCACGCTTGCCGAGGTTGGTCTGTGGATGGGTGACCGTTTACCATAGCGAGTTTCCTCCGTGCCTCGGAAAGCACGTAAAGCCGTTGGTCCCGGCTGTCATTTGTAGATCTTTGACAGTCGTTACTGTTGGTCAGAAGCCAGAAAGTCTGACAATCAGTCATACCAAGAGTATCGTATTACCCAGTTACTGGGTTGTGGAGGTCTGATAGGCAGTCGCTCCATGTAAAATACTGATATTCAGCTGCATCCGGTTCGACTGGAAGCCGACCCCAACATAGTTGGGAAAAGGCTAGGCAGATGATGAGGTACCAATAGTAGCATTTTTCATTGCAAAACTTAGCGTATTAATAGACTCGTAAGCTAATTTTACCTGTGACAGCTGCTAACGTTTGGGAAAGTCTTCTATGCAAAGCTATGGGGTCTTTGTTTCAATATAAAGTTACACGAGTCTTAGTATTAATCAATAACGCTCAGTAAATCATAGGAATTGGCCACTAATGCATCAAGTACTTAGAAAACCGGCCAAATGCGAATTGGACTCGCGCACTAAGGGTTCTGTACCATCACTATATATATTTCCTTGTTTTTATTATTTTTTATTTAACTATAGAGTACGCACTACAATCATACCTACTAAGTTTCACGCTTGTATGTATTACCGTTTCTAAGATAAAGCAGGAACAAAAAACGTTAAAAAATGCCTTTTTTTCGAGGTTTTTTGTATGGGGACCCCCTTTGGATTGAGACTTTTTACTTTTTTTATTACTTACCATGATAAAAGTCTTAGTAACACACATTCTGTGAAAATTTCAACTGACTACCTATTACGGTTAAAAAGATATAGCCTTGTGACAGACAGACAGACAGACGGACGGGCGAATGTGTAAAAAATGTGCTGTTCACATGCGATATTAAACTTTAGTGTTAAGCGAGAGAGTTCCCATTCCGCTGTGCATGCGCGCTCTTAGTACATTTCGGTTCGGTCACTCACTTTTATTCGGTTCGGTTTTCAATTATGTTTGACTCCGAAGTTGCAACGATGTGTGGCATGTTGTCATACCTAAACAGTTGAGTGACACAGGCCTCCAAACTAGGATTTCTCCAGCCTCATGGGTACAATAACAAATCCCCCATACACAAACACCGAGACTCGGAACAACTATCTGTAGGCTATGCAAATATTTGTTTTGCACGGGAATCGACGTTGCGTCCATCACAGGAGGTGCCGTCAAAATACAGGTGAACTTGTATTCCTTTGTAGTGTATCCGTATGTCCATGTGAAGCCAGACGTAAAGAATAACACTACCCCATCTCTCCCCGTGGGTGTCGTAAAAGGCGACTAAGGGATTCACTAGAAGATGGGCAGCAGCGTTCTCTGAGTATTTTAACAACCATACTGCGATCGCCAACCCTCCTGCCTAAATATTATTTATCACTAGCTTTCGCCCGCGGCTTCGCTTGTGTGAAATTTTCAACCCGTTAAGTGACGATTTTCCATACAAACTTTCATCCCCCATTTAACTCCCTTAGGGGTTAAATTTCGAAAAATCCCTTCTTAGTGGATGCCTACGTTACAAAAGGAACCTACTGTCAAAATTTCAAGTTTGTAACCCCAGCGGTTTAGGCTGTGCGTTGATAGATCAGTCAGTCAGTCAGTCAGCTTCTCCTTTTATTATTTATATCATTTAAGTATTTAAAATGAATGAATGGCTTTGATTTGACAATAGGGAAGGCTCGAGGAGCGATGGGCATAGCTACACCACTCGCGACCATCCATAGCACGCATCCATACCACGCATCCACAGCATGCATCCTTCCATATAAAAAACGTAGCTTAGTTGAATCGGTTTCCACCAGTGCTATGCTATGTGGACCAATGAATATGATTGGTGGATATCAAACGCATACATAGCAACGTTGCATAGCACATCTCTGGTGAAACAGCAGTCTAACATTTCATCAGCTATCAAACAAATTAAGAAAGTTAAAAAAAAAAAAAAACTTGTAAAATGTTTGAAAATACTGACAAAGGTGGAGTACGACAATTGTTAGGAATTGAAATAATAACTGTATATCGCACAATCCTTAACTAGAAAAAACACTTTACCAAAACAAACCAAATTAAAATTACGAGTGCGGAACCAACCATAACTTTAACTCCCAACTAACCGCCACATAATCCAATTTATAATGTTCACAAAAACAGAACAGATGTAAGCCTTTACCCTATTGTAGTTCATTTTGACACAATAAAAGAAAATACAGAAAGTCGAGTGTTTAAAACTTATAAAAAACTCGCACATAAACTTGCTTTTAAAAAAGTTGATAATAGTCCTATGGATGGTTCCTTGAGAGTATTCCACACCAACTAAAAAAAAAAACTTAAATCGGTCTACAAATCCCGGAGAAATCGGCTGATAAACATTTTTACATAAACTCACACCTATTTCGCACATCTTTTTCTCGATCCTTAGTTAGTGTTATTATTCTACAGGCTGTAAGGGTAAACACCGTTATCCTTGAAACCAGTGGTTTGGTTTCATGTATAGAACATAAAATCAATGAAAAATAACAAACTTTTTTTTTTATAAAATTTTCGTTTTTCCTCAAAAGCATTTCACCCTATACGCGGGGACAACAAGCTACGGGAAGGGGCGCGGGGTGATCATGAAAATGATCTATCAGTGAATCCCGCCAAAACAGAGTTAGTCATGTTCACCCAAAAACGGGCACTAGGCCCTTTCCGACTGCCCAAACTGCTCAATACGGAACTCCAGCTGTCCAATGAAGTTAAGTATCTCGGGGTGATCCTGGACAGCAAACTAAAATGGAGCAACCACCTAGACAACAAACTAAACAAGGCCTGCATCACCTTCTGGCAGTGCAGAAGAATGATAGGTAAGAAATGGGGATTATCCCCCAAAATCACACTATGGCTGTACAGTGCGGTGATTCGCCCCATGCTCGCCTACGGGGCTGTGGTGTGGTGGCCCAGAACCAAGCTGAGCACAGCATCAAACAAACTACAGCGCATACAAAGACTTGCCTGCATGGCAACCACAGGCTGCATGAGGACTACACCGACTGCAGCACTAGAAGCCATGCTGGGACTGCCACCGCTGCACCTCTTTATACAACAGGAAGCAGCGGTGGCAGCAATACGCCTGAAAACACTGAACCTCTGGAGCAAAGGTAACACACAACACACCTCGTTGCTAGAGGAACTCGCTAGCGAGTTCCCTCTTATAAGAGCTATAAACGACCGGATACCCAAACAATTCATTTTTGACAAAAAATACAAAATCCAACTGTACGAAGATCACCGATGCGAAGGTTTATGTCCCGCGGAGCTGCGGATCTTCACGGATGGATCCAAAACAGGTACAGGCACAGGTGCCGGGGTCTTCTCAGAAGACCTCAACGTACACATAGCCACACCATTGGGGGCTCATAACACGGTCTTCCAGGCTGAGTGTTTGGGTATCTCCCTAGCTGCGTCAGCAATCATGGCCAGGAAGGTTGAGGACCACTCAATCCGAATACTCTCGGACAGCATGGCAGTCCTGCAAGCACTAAGCAGCCACACAGTTAATTCTGGGCTGGTACACGAGTGTCACCAAACTCTGAACCAGGTGGGTAACCTCAATAATATAACCATTCAATGGATCAAAGGACACAGCGGTTCCCGAGGCAATGATGCAGCAGATGAGCTCGCCAGAAGGGGATCGAGCATGGATGCGGTGGGTCCCGAACCCATAGTACCACTCCCCTTCGGATACCTACGCACCCTGGTAAGGAAACGCACCAGAGACCAACACAACGAGTTATGGATAAACCATGGCGAGTGCAGGCAAGCCAGGGAGGCGCTTCCCGCCATTGACGGTCGACTCACTAAAAAAGCCCTCCGGCTGTCAAAGCTACAACTGCGGACAGTCACAGCGGCCATCACTGGCCATGGTTCATTTAACAAACACCTCTTTGTCATTGGAGTTACAGACAGCCCACTGTGCAGAGCATGCATGGAGGAGGACGAGACGGCAGCCCACGTGCTACTAAACTGCCCTGAGGTCGCCACATACAGGGCCAAGTACTTCGGAAACCCAGGTACTCTCCGAGAGATCACCAGTAACATCAAGGGTGTGCTGGCCTTCTTCGAGGAGTTAGGGTGGATCGAGTAACTATACTTACCACCCATCACGCAAAATACGCGCTTAGACGTGGAGTTGCGGATACCAGCCCGTTATACCTTATACCTTATAGCTTAAGGGGCGCGGGGAACTCGCCACGTGGCCCGACGCACGGCCCTGCACAGTTTGCTACCCCAGTCAGTCAGCTGACTCGTTAGCGAGTGCGTGTACGCCGCGTCGTAGCGCCGCCGCGCCGCTCATTTCTCGCGCGTATATATATTATTATTTTTTACTCTTTCCTGTATTTTTATCTTTAAGTCAACTACCCATGGTTTGAGTGATAACGGTATTTACCCTTACATGCTGTATAAGGATCGGAATAATCAAAACATATTCCATCTGAAATTGGAAGGTGCTTTCCTACTTAGAATAGTATTTTTAAGTTGAAATGACCAGGACGCGTATCGGGGTACCTGAAAGAACATGTGGGAGAGACTTTGCCCAGCATTGGGACAGTATAGGCTGACATAAAAGTTGAAATAATTGAATATAACGCAAATTGCGTGTGGCCGTTTCACCACAATGTACAGATGTCGTCAACCTTACGTGCGGTACATCCTGCCACCACTCAAGGAACGAGATTCTGACTTCTAAACATCTCAAGCCGGTACACGCACAGATGTGATACCGGTGCAAGAGAGCTTGTTCTGAGGTGACGAACGACAGACATCACCTAGTTCCTTTTTTGAAAGAGGCCTATCTATATTCAGCTGTGATCGCCAGATTATAATACTGAGTGGACCTTTTCAACGTACCTCTTTTGTGGTAACAACCACAAAAGCGAACCCACCGCGGGCGGTCCTCCAATAATGTGTACCTTACCTAATGTAAGGTTATCTTTAAAAAAAAACGCTGGGTCATAGAACAATAAGGTTTTGTGCGTACCTTCCGATTCTGTGTAGGTGTTGATTTATATTGTGTACCAGGGTTTTTATGTTCGCTTTGGGTATCGCTTTTGTTTGAATGCAATTCGGTGGAGAATTCATGTGAAGTGGATTTTGATATCTGCATGGGTTATTTATGTGTGTACCGTGTAATAAGATAATATTAGAAACAGATACTAAAGCACAGTTCAGACTACGCTATAATATACAAGGTTAGTCGGAAAGGGGGTACTAATCCGCAGGCCAAAGAAAGTGTTAACAGAATTCGGTAATTTTTAGTTCCATGTAAAATAATTATTATTTTAGTTTTTTCAAAAATTCTTCGTCCCTACTTTAGTTACGAATTCAGAAAATGGAGCTTCTAATTCGTGATCCCATATGACCTAAGATGTAAACACAGCTGATCATAGGATAGATAGATTTAAGCATATTTTTATTTAATTTTTGAACAAAAGTTACTCATTATTATGGGTACTATAACACCTTTTCAGATTAGTACCCCCTTTCTGACTAACGTTGTATAGCATATAGCAAATATTGTATAGCACAACGATGTCGCACATCATACATTTTATATGTACACATTCACACAACGCTATGCTACAAAGTATTGGCTTGCTGTACGCGATAAACTTGAGCGATTATCAGAGGTACATCGTACGATTCTCCGGTCCTTGCCCCGTCTGTCGCCCGACCGATCGTCGTCAAATAACTTGCTATACATAGTAGACCGGCTTGCGCTATACCGTATAGTGCGAACGTTTTGCTTTATAGTTATAGCTTATGACGCAATATGCTTTACTATATAGTATATGTATAGCAAAATAGTATAGCGAAGTCTGAACTGCGCTTAAGTCCAATATTTGTGATTATTTATGGTCTATATAAATAACGTCCATCTATTCATACACGAAATATTTTAAGGGAAACATCTATAGGTGGTAAAGAAGCCAAAGAAAAGCGAAAAAAAAATGTTTTTTATTTTACGTAATTATTATAATTGTAATAATGCTTGAGAAATTTTGCACAGAGTTGAAAAAAAAACAATAACAACTACGTAGAAACTAGCGTAATGAATGTTGAAAATAGTAATGAACCAATATTTCTTATGTGCATCAAGTAAATAAAAATCATTTAATAAAAAAAAAATCCTTAGTTTTTATTTATTTTTATTTATATGGCTTCTTTACTATGTATAGATGTATCCCTTAAAATATTTCGTGTATGAATAGATAGACCTTATATAAATCGAATAATTGTTTATTCACGCAGTTTGAAGGAATTACAAGAATTCGTATAGACCCTGTATAGTCAAAAATGTGTCAAAACGTAGCCGAATTGCCTTCACTAGCGCATCAAGTTAACTTGTTACAAAGTAACAATTAAAAGCTTGTAATTTAATATCTCTCATGAACATTGGACGGGCCAATCACTGTCGGCTGTCGGCTGCTAATTAAAGACTTCAATGGACTTCAATATAGAGTGTTCTGTACAAAGCTGACTTTAATTACATCTGATGGTTTAATTATGTGAACTGGTTTTGATATTTTGGGGGAATATAAGAAGAGATACAAATAAATATGTAGTACTTAACCCTTTATAAGACAGTGGCAGTATTTTCGCCACCACCTTTTTTGGACGATGTCCCGAAAACCTACATGTTATATTTTTATTTTTAAACCTAGCAATGTTACGATTTTTAGCTACTTTCTCTACGAACAAAAATAAATAATGGACAAAAAAATGTTTTTTGTTTTTTTTTTGTTTATAATAATTTGCCTTTTTGTTATTTACTTTTCCTAAAACCTTTTGCCATATAAAGGGTTAAGTTATTTTGCATTTGAGCTGTACGTAGGTAATGTTACTTATTTTTTTGCTTCCTTGTGGAAGGTTATATCGTTATCGGGTTCTAAGCGTGTATGCTTTTTTTATAAAATCGATGTCAAAACGTAGCTAGTCTTTACAAAAACAAGGCCTATGTTTTGCTAGCCAGGCGGACCGTATAGATCATACCACCAAGCATGCTGTGTTTTGTTGAATCTTACAACACACGTCTATTCTTACTAATGTTAGGAAGAGCTTACTAATGTTAGGGTGTTAACGAAATCGTGTAATTCCTTCAAACCGCGTGATCTACTGGTGACACAGATTAAACCTAAATGGGAATTTTAGAAAATGAAAAAAAAAAACAAAAAAAAAAAAATTTCAATTTCTAAGTATTTTTAGAGCTTTGAGTTATCTGATTCCAAAGAGCGATATCGCGTTAGTCGTTCCTGCCAGCCGTATCGCCGTACTTTCATTAATTTATGCATGGCATCGAAATGTTCACACAAATAAAATGAATTTTATTGCAAAAAAAAACAAAATTTTTTTTTGACTCCTTATTAGATGGTTTAGATATGATCGGTAACAAAGCCGCATGAAAAAAAAAGTTTTTTTTTTTATTTTTAATCAATCTAAATCCCTTGCGGGGATCTAAATCCTGTCTACACCAGTAGTAGATCATGTCGTTTCAAGGAATTACACGAATTCGTTAACACCCTGTATTCTACCCCATCCCCACACGGGATAATACATACACATATTTGTAAGTTTCAACCCCTAAGTAAGGTTGCAAAGTCCCCAAAGTATTCTTAACAGTCAGAGTGATAAAGATACATTGTGGGCTCCAAGCATTTTTTACAATTTAGTCCGCTGTACATGGAAAGTCACTCACCATGAAATGGTCGTTCTCTGGTCATATATTTTGGTCGACGGTTCATCAAGGCGTAAGCAGGGGTTTTGCTTTTGATGTAATACCCACTTGGGGACAGTTGAGGATAAGGATTGGTTGTTTTAGATTTTGGCATTTATTTATAACCGACTTCGAAAGGGCGAAGGTTATCAAAGCGATTCGAATATTTTTTTTATTAATATTTCCTGATTTCTCCAAGATTTCTGGACAGATTTCAGTTTTTTTTTTTTTTGTTAAATTCTCTCGAGTTGTTTCAAGATGAATTTTATTAAGTTTGGTTGAATAGTTTTTATACAATATTATTAATAGTTTGAAAATAAATTACCTATAAAGTTCTATTTGTAGTAGGGGTCCACGATTTTGTACCCTATTTTAATTTTAATGTGGCACAAAAAAAAAAGAAAAAACTTCAAATAACCTGAAATGAGAAGGCGGAGAAGATAACATATATTTTACTCCTTTCAGTAATTTTTTAAGTCCGTTTTTTTTAAAGTTTTTATTTAATTTTGTCTGGTGCCATAAATTTCTATTAGGCAATAGTATAGTTTGTGGACTACTACTAAAGCTAGAACTTCGTGTATACTTTTATAAAAAAAAAAAATCGGCCAAGTGCGTGTCGGACTCGCGCACGAAGGGTTCCGTACCATCACCTATGAAAACGGCAAAAACGTTTGGTGTGTGGGAGCCTCCTTAAATATTTATTTTATTCTGTTTTTTAGTATTTGTTGTTATAGCGGCAACAGAATTGCATCATCTGTGAAAATTTCTACTGTATATCTATCACGGTTCATGAGATACAGCCTGGTGACAGACGGACAGACGGACGGACAGCGGAGTCTTAGTAATAGGGTCCCGTTTTACCTTTTGGGTACGGAACCCTAAAAACACTTACAGTGTACACCAAAGCGTGCAGCAAGCCAATTATA
Source organism: Amphipyra tragopoginis (assembly GCA_905220435.1). NCBI lineage: Eukaryota > Metazoa > Arthropoda > Insecta > Lepidoptera > Noctuidae > Amphipyra > Amphipyra tragopoginis. The sequence goes on from HG992016.1 coordinate 6,223,522, forward strand.
ATTAAAGTAAAACACAAAAAAGTTATAAAAGCACAAGCTAAACCTACCTAAGTAAGTACCTAGCTACAGTTAAGTACATCCTAATCTTTAGTCCACAAATTCTTTTACGATCCTTCGATATTTCCGGGAAAGAGTAACTCGCTGCTTTGAAACCTGAAAGAAATTTCATTTGTGGCCTGAAAGACGGTCGGGAAGTGGAAAGAGCCACTTTAGTACTGAGGGTGCTTCATAGGATTAGGAGCGGAAACCACTTTGTGTTGAAATGCCGGAATTTTAAAATAAAAGTTACATAATAATATGGCCGAATTAACTGGCAATGTAGGTAATGTACTTTGCTATCTTTGCTACGAATGTAAAAGTATTTCTGTGTTTTTTTTATACAAGATAATTCGAAAAGGGAGTACTAATCCGCAGGACACTTACAGTATCACTGATGACTGTTTCAAAGCAAGTGTTTAAAATTATTTTTACAAAACTTTTAATTGAAAATTTCCTAAAAAAAGGATTTTATTTTAGTTTTTAATAAATTTTTCATCTCATCTTTGGTTACGAATTCAGAAAATGGAGCTTCTAATTTGTGACCCCAAATACCTGTAACCTAGTGTAGAAAAAATCAGCTGTTCCCTACATTTTGACGAGATATGTGACTATAAATATTTTGTAATGACGACACGTTTGGTGCAGTGGTTAAGCGATTGGCTTCTGCGCTACGCGTCGTGGGTTCGATTCCCACACGGAACAAAAATATGGCCTACAGATAGTTGTTTCGGGTCTGGGCGTTTGTGTATGTGAGATTTGTGTCTGTAAACGCACCCACGATACAAGAGAAGTCTTAGTGTGGGGCAAAATTACTAAAAAAAAAATGGTTTGCAGGATTTTAAATAGAAGTTGATTATATTTTTAAACTGGCTATGATTAATAATACCTACTTGTAAGTTACAAATATGAATAATAATTGTAAATTGCAAGTATTTTTAGTTAGAAGTTAAAATACTTGTAATTGCGTGCGTGCGTGTAATTGCGTGCAAGATATTTGCCTAATTACTTGCGAAACCACCTGTATTTTGAAAACTAGACATAAAGTTAGCTTAGTAAATACTTTTAGCTCTAATTGTTGCCTTTTGCTAGTAAGTCTACATAACATTATATTTTTATAAGCGCGTAAAGCTAACTACCCACCATATTTAGAGTTCCGTACCCAAAGGGTAAAACGGGACGCTATTACTAAGACTTCGCTGTCCGTCCGACTCTCCGTCTGTCACCAGACTGTATCTCATGAACCGTGATAGTTAGAGAGTTGAAATTTTCACAGATGATGTATTTCTGTTGCCGCTATAACAACAAGTAGGTACTAAAAACCAGAATAAAATGAATATTTAAGGGGGCTCCCATACAAGAAACGTTTTTTTTTTTTTTTTTTTTTTTCTGTTGGACTGCAGTAGGTCGTCCTAGGGGACGGTTTCTACGTAACCGGGCAGTTATTGGCGAGACCTGAAGGGTCTCCAGCCAATGGGGGGGAAGTAAAATACTTAACCTAAGCTAACTACTTGTACTACACTAACATCGTGACTACCTGCAACAACAGCACTAAGGGCGACCCCTAGTGGGACTCGGACCTCGGCTTAGGGCGTTGCTGGCGTGGACATAGGGGGGGGGGGGGGGAGACAGCTTGATGAGGGCTGAATTATCGGGGTGACTGCGGAGTCTGAAGAGACGACCGGCTCTACGACGGGAGAGCTCGGTGGATCGTGACCGGCGGCGGTGGGACGTCGCGACGGGCCTCGTCGGCGAGGACGGTATGCCGGACGGCGGCGTTTGTTGTGTAATGTGCTGGTCGATTTACTCGCCTCCTGGAGGAGGGTAATTTCGTCATCGGGTTCTAAAAGTGTGTGCCTGGGACGGCGAACTTTACTTATGAGAGAGGGACTGTAGTCGGCCGCTGCGGCGACTAGGGGGTTCGGATGGCGGGGGGCAGTGTCGAAGTAACGCTTGGAAATGCGTTTGAGGTATTGCCTGATGGTTGGCATTTTTAGATCGAGATGGAGTTGGACGTTACGCATGAACCACGGGGCAGCCGCGGCTCTGCGCAACACTCGATTCTGGAGGGTTTGGAAGGATTTAAAGCGACAAGGCTTAACGTGTGCGAACACGACGCTAGCGTAAGTCAAGATGGGGCGGATGCACGTCACGTAGATTCTCAGCTTATTTCTAAGTGACAATTTACTGCGCGTTCTAAGGATGGGGTGGAGGCGACCGACAGCGAAAGCGGCGCGAGCGCGCACCGCTTTGATGTGGTCTCGGAAACTCAGATGGTGGTCGAGGATAACCCCCAGGTATTTGGCTTTCATCTCCCAAGGGATCTGTTTGCCGAACATGAGGACGGGACGGATGTGGGTGTGGGAATCACCGTGTCTCTCGAAAAGAACGGCTGCGCTCTTTTCGGGATTCACCTCTATTCTCCATTTCCGGAACCAGACCCCGAGGGCGTCGGCTGCGGTTTGAAGGGTTCGAGAGATGCTATCGAGACTCCTACCGGAATAGTAGATAGCCGTGTCGTCGGCGAAGAGAGCCAACTTGGCCAATCCACGTTTGGGAATGTCGCTGGTGTACAGCGTGAACAGAAGGGGCGATAGCACGGAGCCCTGAGGGACTCCGGCGCGAATGGGGTGAGGGGACGAGAGGGTGCCTTCTAGGCGATAGCGGAAGGAGCGATCCGACAGAAAGTCTCGAATGATGAGCACGAGACGGTCTGGCACGTTGAATTGGTACAGTTTGTATAATAAACCGTTGTGCCAGACCTTGTCAAAGGCTTTCGCTACGTCGAAGAAGAGCATGCCCGTTTTGTACGAGCGCATAAACACGAAACGTGATTTTTTTGCCGTTTTTATAGATAATGGTAGAGTGCGCGCAAGATAAGTCTGCGCGCGGCCGAAATCGGAACTAATCATGCTCCACCAAAGTGTGTGCCGTTTTATCAATTTTGATAGTAGAACTACCTCATTGTAGGAATATTTAACGGGAAAATTATGTTAAGCGATAAAAAAGTTAAGCTTAAAAAGCAGTCATTTGAACTTTTGCGATCACGGCAACGTTTAGCACGCCCTCAGTCGCGCGCAGAGTTATCTTGCGCGCACTCTAGGTACGGAACGGAACCCTTCGTGCGCGAGTCCGACTCGCACTTGGCCGGTTTTTATATGTAGGCAAACATAAAAGGCAACTCATGCAAAATGATTGTTTTGTTTATAAATGTGTATTGTTTGAAATATATGAGCTTTATTTACTTTTATGAGGCCGGTCCGTATAACAAACATGCTTAGGCAAGGAAATTTATACATATATTACTTGTATATGTACGGCTTATGCCGTTTTTTTTTCATGAACGTATTGTGTAAATATCTAGGTCTAGACTCAAGATAAACTCGCTGGAGGAAAAAATCAATCGATTTTAATTGATAGGATTTGGGATGCATGAAAAGAGCCTCCACGAGTGACGATATTTCATTACGTCCGGCGGCAGTCAGCCCCGCTACCATCCTTGCTGACTGGCTAATCTTATCACCACGGCATGGGCTATTCTTGTATAGCTCGTGCCGACACGATAAAAGAATTGATAGGAAATTACATACATACACACAGGGTGTAAAAAGACCCATCATATAGCCGAAATCTACGCACTCTGTACATCAAAGTCATCAAACTACATTACATTGACCAAAAATAATTGCTGGGAAACGACTTTTATTTTTAGACATAAAAAAAACGCTGTTTTTGTAGCGCGCAATGTAATGCACGTAACTGACTGCGCCTGTGTGTGTTGTGCAGCGGCTACACAGCTGCGCCAAGGCGGTCGTGTGCGTTTGATATTCATTGCATTTTTGTAACTTCAAATGCGTAATTTGTCAGGAAAAATTAAAATTTTTGATAATGTTTGTTTGGAAGAAAGTTTAGTATTACAACTTAAAATTCGTTTTTGGAAAAAACTAAAAAAAAAATGAATAAGTACTTTGACCTTCAATATCTCCAGAACCAATGATTTACCAGGTATGGTCTGGAAAAAAAATGATCCCAATGATGGGTAGAATACGTGGTTTTCGTTATCGTTAAGGGTCTTTTTACACCCGATATAATTTACGCCAGGATACAACAGTCTGCCTACCTACCAAAACAATACGTTCCAACAGTAGTATCACCGATCCGATCATAGACTTTGGGACAGTGGCATATGATCACGGACCACGGCTATCCTCTGAACATCACTATGAATATGTATTAAATACATTAGAATATATTACGTGTATGTTGTTTATTTAGGGCTAATTTTTCAATCGTCAGATAATTTTTATCTGAGGAATAATTTTGACGGTTTGACAGATTTTCAATACAGAGAAGCTGTCAAAGCGTTATATTTATCCCTCAGATAAAAGATATCTGACGATTGAAAAATCGGCCCTTAATGGAAGATAAATATTGAATAGTTAGCACATAACAATTTCAGATGATAATATTTTCTTGTTTCATACACTTTTCAGTAGTCGAGTTTTAGTTTTTGAACTTGATTTTTTTGAATGAATGAGTTTGGAGTTTGTGTTTGACTTGTAATAAGCTGGCTTCCCACGGTGCGTGGTAGCGCGCACCGGCTGTGCGTGGTATCATCCGTAAAATCACGCACCGTGGGAAGCCACATTATGAGGGTGCGTGATGTGGATACGGGGCACTGCTCCGCACGCGTCCGCGTTACCACAGATGAGTCTCTTCCCATGGTGCGTCGGTGCGAGCTCGTGTGTCGCGGTGCGCGATATCACGCACTGTGGGAAGCCGGTAATACACGCACGCCGGTTGAGAGTACTACACACCTGTCCTTTTTCCCCAGTAGTCACGTTTTCAATTAATCCTACAAGTTACCTTGTTAGTACTACATTTTCATCTTATTCTAAGAATATCTTTAACGGAAACTACTCAGAACATTATCATTAGCTAATTCCACGTACGTGTCAAAAATACATAAAAGCTCGTACATAATACGCGGAATAAGATATTGATTCCGCTTAGCTTTGTAGTGTGTGGTCTTGACTATAAATAGAACACCCTATATTTTACCAAGGGTGTTGTTGTAAAAGGCAAGTCGTATTGGGAGAAACAGCATGCTCTTTTTTGTTTTATTAACGTAATTTTATACAGAGTGTAAATTCGTGTAATTCTTTAAAACCGCATGATCTAATACTGGCGTAGATTGACCACGCACTGAAATTAGCATGAAACAAAATAAAAAAAAATAAACATCATTATTTCTTGCTGTAGGGGTGTGGTCGTAAATAAATCACCTTGAAAAGATTCAATAAAAAAAAAAAACAAAAAAAATGCATAAAAACTATGTTATGTAATTTTCAGAAAAGAATAGGCGTAAAAAGGGATTCTGTGCGCTTAGATACTCTAATCACCAACTGATTTGCCAAGTCTGGTGATTAATCAATGACAAATCTCAATTAATACCGTTGACTTCGAGGCGATTTATGAAGCGACCCAAATTCAGCTGTAGATATTGGACTGCGATCACCAGTTAGTTTGCCAAGGGTGGTGATTGTGACAATTCTCAATCAAACCCTTGATTCCGAGTGGATCTGTTTATGATAGGGTTACTAACCCTACTATATAATATAGTATCCTACTGTATTAGAGGCCCGACTACTATATTTCTGAAAAAGTAATTAGTAGGCGAAACTACTATATTTTAAAGCATCAAACTCAAAGCAATAATATTCGTTTTAAATGTGTAAACGTAAAACAAAACGTCAATATCGATTTCTGAACGATTCTGGTACGGTCAGCATCAAAAGTAGCTGAACATTAGAGTTTTTAAACTTGGCATTAATTAGAAAACGAATTGTTTTAAAACAAAAAGTTTAATAGACACCTAGAGCTGCTAGGTATAGCTCTAAGTATGCCTTACATTTTGTGCTTCCTATCAATTAGTTATCTAATTAATGCAAAGTTTAAAAACTCAAATGTTCAGCTACTTTTGATGCTGACCGTACATCAAGTTGACAGATACGTTCACTTTAAGTTTGACAGATTGGAAATTTCGATTTTCGCGCTCTCGAGTTTTTGTTTTGGTAACTACCTACCTTTGAAGTCAATTTATAAAAAAAATCTTTTAAGAAATAAAGTAGGTACCTACTTTATTTCTTCAAAGAATATTTGGAACCTACTATTTTTTTCATCATTTTGTTACCTACTATATTTTTGTGGGCAATAATTTTCGAACTACTATTTTTGACCGACAAAGAGTTGGCAACACTAGTTTATGAGGTAGCCCATGTTCAGTGGACACTGCACTGCAATCACCAATTGGTTTACCAAATGAGGTGAGTTATATTTAATCAGGATTATACAGCGGGCTATGAGGAGCCCATGATCAGTTTTACCTAAAAAGATAAAAAAAAAAAAACGTCTTGGTCGCGTTTTGTCCCTAAGCCACTAGACAGGTCTAAGATGGAGCACACGAATACAAGCAACAGAGATATACAAGTTTAGTTTTAGTATATACTAAACCTGAAACTAGCTTGTTCAGAATCACTAGGAGAATCGATTGACATAGTTTTTACACCACATTTTTTTTCCATAAATTTCAATTTTGTTTCAGTAGGTTTCTACCCACAACAGTCGACGGTAATAGACACCTTGAGGCTTGAGATGGTCCGCTCGGTCAGTTTCCGTGTATTAGACAACCCCTTTTTTTATCGATGGGAAATCATCATGTGACTCCTTCCGCTCTGGGCGGAGCGCAAGGGAGTGTCAGCCTCTTACTGACTAAAACCCATCCGTGTTCCTTCTAATGCCCTTTGCGTTCTAGGGCCGCGGTGCTCGGTCAGTTTCCGTGTATTAGACAACCCCTGCATAGCACATCTCAGGCATTTCACACTTTACTAGAGAACTTAACGCGACATAAACTACGGTGTAACTTGGAGATTTACTAAAAAAAAAAACATATTCAGGCAGTTCTGATGAAAATCTTGTTGGGGTGTCTCGGTTTTTGTATATACTAAAAATAACGTTGTAGAGGAGTCCCCTCTTGGTCTTACATACATACATACAACGGAACATAAGTAAACTGCTTGACTTAGTGTTCAGGTGGTAGCTAGCCAGGCGGACCGTATAGATTCTACCACGTCGCGTGCTGGGTTTTGTTGAATCGTATAACACGCGTCTATACCCAGTGTTTTTTTTTTCTGTTTGTCTGCTGTAGTTGGTCCTAGGGGACCATTTCTACGTAACCGGACAGTTATTGGCGAGACCTGAAGGGTCTCCAGCCAATGGGGGGGGGGGAGTAAAATACTTAACCTAAGCTAACTACTTATACTACACTAACATCATGACTACCTGCAACAACAGCACTAAGGGCGACCACTAGTGGGACTCGGACCTCGGCTTAGGGCGTTGCTGGCGGGGGCTTAGGGGGGGAGACAGCTTGATGATGGCTGAATTATCGGTGTGAATATTCCCAGCGTGCAGTGAGGAAGCTTTATATTCTAGCCCGTCGCCACTCGGGATAGCTTCCTTCTTTCACTCCAGAACTCTTAACAAGTAGACCCTCGCAAACCCTCTTAAAGATATTAGAGACGAACTTCCCCAAACATACTTCAATCATTTGAATAATAAGGAAAAGTCTTCCTATTTGTCTAAACGGGCATTATTTATAACTAAGGCAAAAGTATCAAGATATTATATTTTTGTATTAGAAGCAAACAGTTTACTGGCGGCCATTTTGTACAAAACTTGTTAGTCTTGACCTTGGAAGAACAATTTTTGGGGTCCGAGGGAAATTTGGCAAATTCAGTTATCTTATTCGCTGAGTGTACTTTTCTTTTGTTGTTTTGTTAGGCGCCCCATACACCTACAATAATATTGCACAATATATCTCATTGCACAATATTATGAAACGTGTAGGGATAGTATTGAAACATTGCGCAATGATTGAACAAAAGTTTGAGCGAGCTTAAATTTTATTGTGCAATATTTTTTTCTTGCACTGTTTAGGTTTAATATTGCACAATATTTTTCATTTCATTGTTTGGAGCGGACGCGATCGGTCAGTCGCGGTGTTAGTGTATGTCGTGCTGTAAAATCTTTTTCTTATCAAAGGGTTTACTAATATTGTAAAAATTCTTCTAACTTTGCACTGTCCATTCTCATGTAATTTTTAAAATAGTTTTCTTCAGTTAAGGCTAAGTCCTTTAAAAGCCTTTCGTGAGTTTAGACTGACCTTCTTTTCAACAATTCTATAACCCATAAACGTTTTTTTTTTTTACTCAACAATATCACCAGCACGGCTGCCGCCAAAACTTCGTTGTCAGACATGTTGCTCGCACGAAAATATTGATCAGACTGGTTTATCAATTTTATTGAGTGAATTTATTGAACGTTTGGAAGTTTGAAAGGAGGGTATTCAATATTATTGCACAATATAAATATTGTGCAATATGATTATAGGTGGGGCGCCTTACTCTATTTCTTTGTTTTGAAATAAATATACAGGGTGTATGCGAATTCGAGTAATTCCTTTAAACCGCGTGATCTGCTGGTGACCCAGATTGACTCTGGAAGGGTTTTTTTCAAATACAACAATAAAAAACAGTGTTAGTTGACTGCGCGAAGCGTTATTGCGGTGCTGCTGTGTCACTGTGCTTTCATTCATTTATACGTGGCATCGAAATGTTCTATCACTTTATTTTCACTTTATTAATTTATTGCCTATTTTTTTTTAACTTTTTTGGTGATTTAGAAAAGTTTTTTTTTTTTTTTTCATTCTAAATGCCACGCGGGTTTTATCTAACCAGTAGATTATGTGGTTTTAAGGAATTAAACGAATTTGTTTAGTACCTGTATAGCATGACGTTCACACCGCTATATATCGCAAGTTGGTATTATGTATAGCAAGCGACGGACGGGGTAGAAGTGAGGCGGGGCGGGGAGCGGAGAATCGTACGAGAATCTCTCAAATTTATCGCGTACAGCAAGCCAATACTTCATAGCATAGCGTGGGTGTAGGCTCCGCTCGCCCCTTGGATCTTGCCCCCGATTGCGTAAGTGTATCTACTCGCCCCCTTGAATACTAGATACCCCAAATCGCCCCCGATTGTTAGTAAGTTAAAAGTACAGTCAGCACTCTAAGTTTTTAAGTATTTAAATATATTTTTTTTTCTTAAAACTTCAATAGTGTCTACTTGGGATTTAATGAAGAAGATTGAAATAAAACTGCACATGTAGTTAAAAAAGTGTAATTTGGAATCTAATCACGTAGGTATATACTTACTCTTTTCAATGTTTAACACTTTTTGGTTTATATATGGATAGTTAAATAAAAATCACAGATCAAAATTATGGAATCAACACTTACATTACTAAAAAAACTGTACAAAATAATCAAAGATTTTCTAATTAAAGACTACGGTTTTGTACAAAAACTATTTATCACCAGAAACTCTAAAAAGCTATAAAATGTATCACACCAGCATTTCATTAAGTTAAGTTCAATCGTCAGATAACTTCTAGCTGAGGATTACAAATGAAGGAAATGCCGTAAATTGTTCATCCCTAACTTTGAAACAGCTCTGCATGTCAGTTTGTAAAATTCACAAAATAATTGCAACAAGTTCAATTTATTAAAAATGCACCAATTATGACAAAATGAAGCAAAATTCAGTAATGACAGATATTATGCAAGTGCAGTAGGTACACACAAGTAAAAAAAAAGGCTTCGACATAAGCGTCACTAATGAGAAATTATTGACGCTTATGTCGACGCCATTTTGTTAGATTAGATAGTTACATTACGATGATACCTTTGAAAAGATAGATACAGATATCTAACTTTTCAAAAGTATCATCGTAAACTAATGATTAAAATGATGCTACTTATAATTCTAGAGTCGGCAGACTATGGTTTAGTCTGCCGAATCTAGAATTTGTTTTACGAGTACTCAAAAACTCAAATTGTATTTGTGAATAAAGCGTACTCGTACAAGGCAAGAGTAGCAAAATTGTTTTATATAATATTTGTAGCGATGTAATAAAACTGATACCATACAGAAGTAGTAGCCAAACACAATTATTAGAATATAAGGCGTTAGCTTTATATCTAATTTAACAAAAAATGGAAATTCAAGTGTAATAAAAACTTACCTTAACTTCCAATCAGGAATTACACTCACAATACACAGGAATATTTCACCTACTTAGTTACACATGGAGATAAGTACTAAATTAATTAGCAAATATCGCAAAACGCATCCCTTCCACATTATAATACGAACATAGAAAGAGAAAGCATTATATTATACAGGGTGGAATCGTTAAGTGTCAACAGACGATTTTTTCGTCAATTTAAGAGATATTTAAAAAGTTAAGGCTATTATCAAAACTAGGCTACATGGAGAGTATAAATAACTTCAGGAAAAAAAAGCCAGACGTCGAAAATTTTATCTTTCGCTCCCTCCATACATTTAGTATGAGAATTTCTTTCAACTGTTCATACCTATCATACCTACGTAATCTCTCTCTTCTTTTCTGTTAATATGGCGGCGGAGTTAGCTTTACTCGACTTCGATCTATTTTAGTCATCTCTGTAATAAAGCTTCATATCACCAGATTCCTGAGCACTACCTAAATCTAACCCACGATTTCGAACAGAAAACAAACAGATTTTGTAGGTTCATATTGCCTTCGTAATGCGATAGCCTATTAAATATTTTCATGTCTAATAAATAATAATAATATTGCAAGCAGTTTGTTTAACTAATAAAATACGAATAGTTCAATGACAATGTTTTTATTATAATTATGGCGCTAAATACCGTCATGACGAACTGAATCAACGTCATGAGGCTGCATGTATAAAAGAACTCCTCTACCTACCTACGCTTTAAGGGAATAGGCATTAGGTGTATTTTTTATTAATTAAAAAAAAACAAAAGAATAACTTTTTTTTGAATTTGAAATTCTGAGCTAATTCGGTAGTTTTTTTTTTACTTGTTATTTTTCGGTTTCAGCCAGTTCAATTGATTAAAAGTTAAAAAAAAAAATGCTGACTTTGTCAATTACAAGAAAGAAATATTAGCAATTTTTTTATTGAGTTATTATTAATCCTATCATTCATAAACAATTTAGCTCGAAAATTAAATGCAAAAAAAAATATAAGCTTCCTGAATATCTCATGAACAAAAATGTCATACTAAATGTACAGAAGTAGCTAAAATCAAAATTCTCGAATATTGGCGATTTTTTTCCAAAAATATATATGTCATTTTAGTAATTAGGCAGCCTAGTTTTGATATTAGCCATAAGTTCTGAAATATTTCATAAACTGACGGAATGATCGGACTAAAGCATATTATAGCCTAAATCAGTACATCGAAGATAAAGATGTCTGGCATACGATACCCTCCTGCACACTGCGACCCTCTGGCACCGTCTAACAGAACAAACGGACATTATTCAAATGCTTACTTATTGTAATTATTTTTTATTTTATTGACTCAATAAGTATGCCATTTTATCTTATTTTTTATTCTAATGTTTCCAATTTTGATTGTTTTTTTTCTTTGAGTTTTCATTAAATTTATTTATTGCTAATGTTTGCCTATATTAGTTTGACATTAAATTGCAATTATTAATTATCAATTATTAATATTATTCTGTTAATACCTACGCAAGGCTGTAAAATGTGAGGACCATGCAGCATTCAGTGTTACACTTTCATTCTTATTATTTGACTGCCTATTGTCAATCGGTATGAGTCTGTCATGCTCACTGATATGTCCTGCTGATGGTGGCGTTGTGCATCGGGTCGTTGAGTTTCCTGCAACATGGTTGAGCTGAGCGACGCCGATGTATGCGTCATGCTCGTGAACGGGTGCTGTCTGTTGGGACTGGTCAGCTCGTAACTGCTATGGCAATCGTTTTAAAAGGCTAATTTTCTCACTGCTTTTCATGTTGTTAACTGTATTTACTCTAATCTGCATTGTTCTTACATTACTACAATGAAAATTGTCAAATCATTTACTTTTTTAAAAGAGTGTCTATGGAGTTTCTTACCGGCTCTTCTCCAAAGGACCTACTTCTTGGAACCGAGCACCTAGTGTTGACCTTTTGAAAGCACCAGTGATCTATGGTCTACATGAAATAAAAACTATTTGACTTGACTTTAATCGCCTGTTGACACTTAACGTTTCCACCCTGTATACGAATTTCTCAACGGGTACCAATAAAAAAAAAAGTTTGTTTATTGGACCTATAAAAAAGTTTCCTTTGTTATAATAGGTAAGCCAGGAAGCAAAAACTATCACAAGTGTCACGAGTTGGTGAAGATTACAGTTAGAGTTAGTAATCAAACATGGCGTTATTCATAATGTGTGCATTTTTCTGTCTAACTGTACCTTTTTTGGTTAAATTTCAAAGGAAATGCCGCAAGGGGCGAATCGATACACCAAAATAATTATTTAAATGTCAATTTTCCATTCGCCCCTTCGTAAGGGGCGAATCACTACATCAAAAAAATTAAATACGGGGCGAGTTGAACATTTTAATCGAAAGGGGCAAGATCTAAGGGGCGAGCGGAGCCTAAACCGTGTGAACGTGTCCATATGCTGTCCACACGTGTCCGTATGCTGAGCGATATCGTTGTGCTATACAATATTTGCTATATGCTAAATATTATAGCATAGTATGAATTGCGCTTCAATCCAGAAATAAATAAAAAATATCATAACCTTTTGTAGAAATTAACGTAATATGAAAAACAAGAAATTGAAAAACAAAAATTGGACCGTACGTACGGAACCTTCCAGACGTCAAATTCTCATTTATCAGTTACTTCTCTTGAACGAGCAATTGTGACGAAAGTTTCCGGGATATCTATTGATTTTGTATTGAAATATAACTTTTCGATAGCCAGCTATAGCATAATATTACGCTTAGTTGGGCTAACTTCAAATTGAGGAAGTTCTTTTGAAAAATTGACTATTCCACTTTCGACAGAACTGATTTTTTAGGGTTCTGTACCCAAAGGCTAAAACGGGACCCTATTACTAAGACTCCGCTGTCCGTCCGTCCGTCTGTCACCAGGCTGTATCTCATGAACCGTGACAGTTAGACAGTTAAAATTTTCACAGATGATGGATAGATATACTTTATTGTACACTAAAAGAAATAAAACAGAAGGAATACAGGTAATCAAGAACAGTACAAATGGCGGTCTTATCGCATAAAGCAATTTCTTCCAGACAACCATTGGATGGAAAGAATTGTTAAGAATAATATAAACGACAATTTGCAGCGTATGTATGATGTATTTCTGTTGCCGCTATAATAAAAAATACTAAAAAACAGAATAAAATAAATATTTAAGGGGGCTCCCATACAACAAACGTCACTTTTAGAACCCGATGACGAAATAACCCTCCTCCAGGAGGCGAGTACATCGACCAGCACAATACACAACGTCCGCCGCCGTCCGGCATACCGTCCTCGCCGACGAGGCCCGTCGCGACGTCCCACCGCCGCCGGTCACGATCCACCGAGCTCTCCCGTCGTAGAGCCGGTCGTCTCTTCAGACTCCGCAGTCACACCGATAATTCAGCCCTCATCAAGCTGTCTCCCCCCCCTATGTCCACGCCAGCAACGCCCTAAGCCGAGGTCCTAGTCCCACTAGGGGTCGCCCTTAGTGCTGTTGTTGCAGGTAGTCATGATGTTAGTGTAGTACAAGTAGTTAGCTTAGGTTAAGTATTTTACTTCCCCCCATTGGCTGAAGACCCTTCAGGTCTCGCCAATAACTGCCCGGTTACGTAGAAACCGTCTCCTAGGACGACCTACAGCAGTCAAATAGAAAAAAAAAAAAACAAACGTGATTTTTTTTCCCGTTTTTATAGATAACTAGCTGTTCCCGGCATGCGTTGCAATGCCCTTTTTCCTACTTATTACCTACCTACTACCTACCTACTACCTACCTACTACCTACCTACTACCTACCTACTACCTACCTACTACCTACCTACTACCTACCTACTACCTACCTACTACCTACCTACTACCTACCTACTACCTACCTACTACCTACCTACTACCTACCTACTACCTACCTACTACCTACCTACTACCTACCTACTACCTACCTACTACCTACCTACTACCTACCTACTACCTACCTACTACCTACCTACTACCTACCTACTACCTACCTACTACCTACCTACTACCTACCTACTACCTACCTACTACCTACCTACTACCTACCTACTACCTACCTACTACCTACCTACTACCTACCTACTACCTACCTACTACCTACCTACTACCTACCTACTACCTACCTACTACCTACCTACTACCTACCTACTACCTACCTACTACCTACCTACTACCTACCTACTACCTACCTACTACCTACCTACTACCTACCTACTACCTACCTACTACCTACCTACTACCTACCTACTACCTACCTACTACCTACCTACTACCTACCTACTACCTACCTACTACCTACCTACTACCTACCTACTACCTACCTACTACCTACCTACTACCTACCTACTACCTACCTACTACCTAAACAGATTAAGAATATGGATATACTGATATAATTTTTTTTTTTTTAAATATCAAAATGTCGAACGGGATAAAAAGTATCCTATGTCCTTCTCCTGGCTCTAAACTACCTCCCTGCCAATTTTCAGCTAAATCGGTTCAGCCGTTCTTGAGTTATAAGTGAAGTAACTAACACGACTTTCTTTTATATATATAGACTAGCTGTTCCCGGCATGCGTTGCAATGCCCTTTTTCCTACTTATTACCTACCTACTACCTACCTACTACCTACCTACTACCTACCTACTACCTACCTACTACCTACCTACTACCTACCTACTACCTACCTACTACCTACCTACTACCTACCTACTACCTACCTACTACCTACCTACTACCTACCTACTACCTACCTACTACCTACCTACTACCTACCTACTACCTACCTACTACCTACCTACTACCTACCTACTACCTACCTACTACCTACCTACTACCTACCTACTACCTACCTACTACCTACCTACTACCTACCTACTACCTACCTACTACCTACCTACTACCTACCTACTACCTACCTACTACCTACCTACTACCTACCTACTACCTACCTACTACCTACCTACTACCTACCTACTACCTACCTACTACCTACCTACTACCTACCTACTACCTACCTACTACCTACCTACTACCTACCTACTACCTACCTACTACCTACCTACTACCTACCTACTACCTACCTACTACCTACCTACTACCTACCTACTACCTACCTACTACCTACCTACTACCTACCTACTACCTACCTACTACCTACCTACTACCTACCTACTACCTACCTACTACCTACCTACTACCTACCTACTACCTACCTACTACCTACCTACTACCTACCTACTACCTACCTACTACCTAAACAGATTAAGAATATGGATATACTGATATAATTTTTTTTTTTTTAAATATCAAAATGTCGAACGGGATAAAAAGTATCCTATGTCCTTCTCCTGGCTCTAAACTACCTCCCTGCCAATTTTCAGCTAAATCGGTTCAGCCGTTCTTGAGTTATAAGTGAAGTAACTAACACGACTTTCTTTTATATATATAGATGATACTAAACACTTTGTGCGCGAATCCGACTCACACTTGGCCGGTTTTTTATTTATTATGATTGCACTCGAACCCGAAACCCTTAGCACAAAAACGGACGCCCAGAAACTGAAGCAATCAGATCGTCGTAATATTAATAATGAATAACTACTACAAAATCAAACTCAAAACCCACCTTCCCTCCGTAATCGAGTAAAAGCAAAATCGAAAGCAAATGGCTTCCTCCATAACTCGATTCTTCTATTAATTCGCTCGTACAACTTCTCGAGTTGGCGACTAATTAATTGACAAGAAATGGGCTTCATTCGTCCCAAGCTCGATGGGGAATCAATCTTGGAAAAGGAAGGTTACTGGAGGATAACGTAATTAGTTTTTTGTGTTATTTCGTTGCTATGGTTTCATTGATATTAACCCTTCGGCTCGACGAGATTTTGACATTTGTCATATCCGCTGACTCGGAGAGCTGTCTCGTTAATTAATCGAATTAAGTCACTAAATGCAGGAATTTGCTCGCAAGTTTTAAGTATGAATTTAATGTGAAAATTATTTTATTTCATTAATATTGTACCTAATATGTCTAGTAAATTTCTTTAAAAATGTGCTGTTTACGTGAAGCTACGTCAACATACTGCGAAATCAGAATAAAATAGATATTTGATATACCTATATCCAAATATTAGTTGAGATAGATTAGCTCAAAAACAATAATTAACGTACCTAGTTACGTGTTGAAACGCTGAAGGGACAAGCTAAACATAGTTTCTTTTTCTTTTCATGTTTATTTTCACCATTATTCAAATACAAAAACGGATAAAAAAACACAATTCAATTTAGTAAAAATTGTACGTCGACATAGTTCGAACCTAGTGCTGACCATCAATACAAAATTGTTAATACAATACAAATGTTGCATTCAGCCAAATCGATACTCATTCAGCCTAATCGAAAAATAATCATTAAATAAATAAAATCGCTCGAAAGTTAATTAATGACATTTATTTATTTTCGGCATAGCTACAAATAAATAATTTCACGTGAATAGAAAGTATTTTTCAAAAACCTAAAGTATTGGCACAGATTAAATATTAGTACAAGTAGAATGAACACGAAAATATTTTAAGTAGGTATCTAATAGACATAATTAGAATGTATTACCACATTCTCTCCTATATTACTACATGCAGTCGGTCAATGAGGTACATTGTCGCAGAACATTCGTGCTAGGGTTTGCTGAGGAAAGCGGGCAGCAGAGACGCGGAGCTTATGTCCTAATCTGCCATACCGCAGCTCGGGACATAAATTCCTGGGCCTTTGCTTCCTGATTTCAAATAGAAGTGAAATAGTTCATAAGATAGAGGACGTACTACTATAATCAGGTTTTAATAATGTTAGAGGATATATGGTCGGTTCACAAAACAAACATGGCTAAGATCGATTTCTAAATCTAAGATAGCGGCTACGAAAACTTACTACTTATTCATCATGGGTGATATTTCCATGGTTTTCATGGCTCCTGTTGCAGACAATGAGGTCAAAACATGAAAAGTTCACTAGTCGTCATGCGTGTCAATTCTGCAGTTTTCGGTGGAGCTGAGGCCGAAAATGGGGTCAAAATGAAATTCCAAGATAGCGGCTACAAAAATTTGCAAATTAGTCGTCATGGGTTTCAAAATCGTGATTTTCGGGGGTATTAATGCCGAAAATGAGATTAAAGTCCAAATCCAAGATGGCGGTTACGCAAATTGGCTAGCTGTCATGGGTGTCAATCCCATGATTTAAGGGCTAGTAAATTTCATTTAACTAGTGAACTTTCATGACGGCTATCTTGGATTTAGGAGTAGAATATATTTTCGGCATCAGCACCCTCGAAATCACAGATTACTAATCTGTGCTCGAAATCTATGGAAATAATATAATTATGAAATAATAAGTAAATTTTCAAGCCCGCCATCTTGAATTTAAGAATAACTTATGTCTACCTACTGCTGCAAGGCTTATCCGCTGCGACTATCAGCTCGACAAAATGTTAAGGTCTAAAAAATGTTGTAAAAGTGCCAAGTAAAGATAGCTGAACTACTGTTGCCTTTGCACCCCTGTCCAAATAAAACGACCAAAATTTCATAAAGCGTTCAAAATCGATCTCAAAATAAAATAATACTACTTCAAAACCCAGAGGTGCCTAGTCTGAGGTGAAACATTTACGAGTTCGTGTAATGTTACAATTATTCGCCATTTTCACATAACAGCATGTTCATTGCTCGTTGTAAGTTCTAACTTATTCGAATTCTAACTACTACATTATAAGTAAATGCTTCCGGTCAGCATCCGACTTAAGATGGCCCAAGGCCTCATCAATGTCTCGCATCGAGAATGCCAAAAGCTTTCCGCCATTAAATCTTCCCCGAAATCAAATACTCACTACGCCTATGTCAGATATACTGGGCACCCTATACCATCTACGCCTTCAAAAAATAAAGTCTGTAATGTATGACCTTTTCACCCTCTTCACCTCTCTTCTGTTTTTTTTTCGCTTATTCACAGCCGTCAACTATCCTGGACATAATAAAATTAATATTCTATGTAGGACCAATACCTATGCTGCTATGCAATTTAAAATTAGTACATGAAGGCGTAGGCGAGGTACCTAGATTTCGCACTATTAAGATCCCGTTTAATAATTTTAAACCTTATTACAAGGATCGTTTCGTAGATAATTATTATTTTACTGCCGATATTGCGTCAAATTAGAATTTTTATTTTTTTGAATTTTGAATAAAGAATATCAGTCTACGGATGCATTGGATTCCACGGTGAAGTTTCGGTACGAATATTTATTGATGTAGCCACAGAGGATTATGATTTATGATGAATCTAAATCTATTTTATTTTATTAAAATGTACCTACTGACTTAATACGATATTTAAAAAAAAGTATCTTTGATTGCTTGATTATAATTTTAACATAGATAGAATGTTAAATTACATCAAACATGTAAAATATTTATTATAATTAAAAAAATCGATTTTTGGTGTTACTTATTTTTTATTAAATCGATTCGAACAAAATCACAACGAAATAATCGATTCACATAATCAGTTTCTCACATCATTAACCATAAAAAAAGTAATATGGCGGCTGATTCCGAATCCCAAATTGAGTAGTGATAACAAAGATTTCGTGATATTTTACGTACGTTTATGTTTTACGTTAAAACATGGGCTTTTTCTAGTAGTATATCGCATTTGTCAATAGATAATGGAATGTTTTTAACCACGACTACTATGTAATGTGTGATATTAGTGATAAATGAACAACAACAAAAGTTCAACTGGCGGGAAGCTTTTACTTTGGATATCAAAAACTTTGTTATCACTACTAAAATTATCAAAACTATGGATAATTTCCTCGAATTAATAAATTATTTACTTATTTTGCGATGATTGGTAGTCCAGAATCCATTCTTTTTATGATTTTTAGCGTCCACCACGACTGTCATCAAATGGCGGTTATCGCATTTATACATTCAGTTTTGTAAAGGTAAATATTAAAACTCGTGCGCTAAATAGGATTGATTCAATGGTACTCAAACTTGAGCTTTTTATTTAGTTCTTATAAATTTCATCCAATAACAAGATCCGATAAGTAGATAATTAAATGTTTACATTATTAATTAGGATGTCGTATGACCTAATCCTGGGCCCCAATTGGGGTCGAAAACGAGTTTACGGTAGTTCTTGTGTTCGTCCCCTTTCGGGGCCCGCTACGGACTATACGGTTAAGAGCCCAAATACACGTCCGATATTTGCCTCCGATAGTCGTCTCCGATAGTCTGATCAGACTATCTGAAGGCCTCCGAGTCATAGGGCCTTTTTAATTGTCATGCATGTTTGCGCCCGCGTGCAGGCCAGGCACGCATGCTTGTTGCGGGTCGCACGCTGAGCAGATTATTTTCGCCTCGCCGCCACAGTATTGTGCGTGTCGCCAGGAAGAGAACTCGTGTCAAAATGAATGAATGAATTTTCATATTGATCATACAACGTGCGTGCGACCCGCTTGACAGTAAAAACAATACTGACTGTCAAGGTTCGCCACACGCACACGGGCGGCACGCATCCGTGCGAGCCACCCGCGACCCGCCCGTGTGCCGCGTGCGTGTGGCGCGCATCACAATAAAAACATGTATGATACGATAGTTTGCGGGCAGCACGCATGCGTAGCTGACCAGCACGCGGGCGCAAACACGCATGACAATGAAAAGGCCCATACATTTGTTTGAACATGAATTACACCTACGATCAGACTATAGGATCGGATGTCAGAATCGTAAGCATCGTCCGGACGTCGTCGTCGTACAGAAAAAATCGGACACGAGAATCGTACGTGTATTTCATGAATCCGGTCAAATAGTCGGATCCGGCTCCCGGAAGCAACTATCGGACGTGTATTATGACCCTAAGGGAATCAGTTGGAGTATAAGGCTGAGCATCCGAAATCCGAAGCGAAGTTGCGTAGCGAGGAATGTGTTTTGTAAGCACCAATAGAATCACTTCATTTACCTAGCTTCGCTCTGCGCAGATCTTGTGGATATGGGCTTAGCGGAGCAAGGTTTTTGTTCATACAAAACAAGCGAGAAATGCGAGCGAGGGATGTGTTGCTAGGAATGTGTGCGAGGATTTGAAAATATGCGTCTAAAATTCAGTCAATAGATGGTGTTTGGAAGAGGTAGATGATCATTTGTACACATTTACACATTATACATTCCTCGCGCAGCTCTGGTGGAAAGGATCACACCGTTTCACATCCTCGTTACACATTTTCGCACCGCACATTTTCCTCGCACAGCTTCGGTGGATGTCCAGCCTAAGTAATTAGAGGTCGCCAGCAGCTTAGACCCTGTTCCTGATGCCGGTGGGCTACAATATTTTATACTTTTTAACGTTTTTTTTCTTTAGAAATATTTAAGTATAAAACAAAATGAAATTATATATTCTGCAAATTGTATATTTAGGTATCAATCATATAGATGTCGTCGGGCGGCGTTTCCAATCTCAACTATCTCTGAGAAGAAACGCCGAAACAAACTCAGGGGTCACCGTCTGTTTTAAAGTCCAGACATTTTTCTATAGCAAAAATTTGTGCGAGGACAATGCAGAGCAACGCCTGGACTGGCTTTTTGAGGAAAAATAAATAAAAATGTATCAAATAAGAATGTTAAATGAATAAACGGAAAATAGAGCTTAAGATAAACGAATCTCGAGAGTAGTCTAATGATATACTCGTACTATCTAACGACTATTTATGTCTCTGCGACATAATACAATTATGCATGCATCTCTATTTTATGCGTATCTGTGTCGTATACATCTAATGACGTTTAACAGTAACCTCTAACTAGACTAAGTCCTTAATTCTGTATCTCAGAGCGTTAATGTGTTATAAACCAAAGTTTCCAACTGTCTGCATATTGGAGTAATCTTGAGAATAACTAAGTAGATTTAATGTAAGGAGGAAGTACAACATTCAGATTTACAAAACTTTAACGTTACCTGCACGGTGCATGACGTCATTACAGATGGCGAACACAGCTTATGAAGTACATTACTGTCCCAGGTATGTTAGGGCCAGTTTTTGGTCTAACCAGAGGGCCAACTCCCTAAGTCCGTCAATGAAATTAGTCGCCCGTCAGTAGCGCGAAACGTAGGAGTAACAAAACAAATGTCAAGTTCAACTTTTCGGACGGGCAAAAACACATCTGTAGTAGGGACAACTGCCAAATCGTGTTGTCATTCATTCTTAGTTCGGGCCCCGAAATAATCGTTTGTCCGTAGGTGATAGGGAGTAGGAAACGCTCGTAACTAAGGCCGAAACCACGGACTTCGTGCTTAGGGAGTAGACCCCCAGGTCCTCACGCTCAGCAGTCGCACTTGAAACCACTAAAATAATTCTCAGTCGCAATTTCACAATCAGTTGACACAAAGCACTTTCGTCTCCCCTTCGCAGAGTAAATTAGGCACATCTGATGCACCCAAAAATATCCTTATTACCCAATGAGTCATTGACCTCAATCCAAGCAAACTTGTAACTCCCGAAAGCATTCCTTGAATCTCACACTTGGTAGTTTTCGAGATATCCTTACCTTCCCCATCTCTTTCTAACCCGTACAGGAAATCGTATGTGCGAAAAGGAGAGGCGATAAAGTATCTAGTGTTGTTCGGCGGTCCGCATTTGTAATCCGATATCCGTGTGCGGGCAACGGGTGACGGATTATAGTGAGGTGCAGTATCGATTTATCGATTGTCGATAGGATTAATTAGGTGTGGGTTAGTGAGTTAGTTCGAACTGTTGTTGTTGCGAAATTAGCTGTTTTCTGTGTAAATGAGTCACGATACGATATACGAATAAAGTCCTGGCCTCGTAATTTCGCAAAGATCTGTGATGTTGGTAAATACAATTAAGGGAAAAAACCGTACTCGACTAAGTTAGTATTTGCACTGAGAAAACATGAACGTTTCTTGCTGGCTCTTCTAAGAAAAACTAACTTCCTTAGTTTATTAATATTTATTGTAGTTTCTTGTTTGTATAAAAACATTTTTGCGTTTTTAATAAAAAGGAATATCAGTGTTTATGCGACAGCATTGTTTGCAATATAATTTTAATTAATTCTCGTGAATACATTATGAAATTAAAATGAGGAATAACATGCTGTTAGGCTTAAAAAAAGGAAAGACAAATAAATTACAAGGAAAATACAATATAACGTGAAAGAAAACCAGGAAAAGAAAAGTCTTTTTACATACAAAGCTAAATGCTTTGCTTTAGCTGCAGTGACAAAACATACAAAAACAATGCAGAGACAGAGAAATGGACTGGTGACGGTATAGTTTTATTTTTCAACGTCACAGTGCATTCTCTTTTATTTAGCATGTATATTGTATGACAGTACAAAAACTCTGCTGACATCTGCGATGCCAGTAAAACTCATAACAACGAAATATTCAAAAAGGATATTTGGTAAATAGTGTTCAAACAAAGGTCAAGTGTTGGCCGAAGCCAAAGCCGATTTATTCGGCTCTTGCCATAACCTACGACCAAAGTCGGACACTACTGGTAAATAGGACGCTTGGCAAGCATAATACCAAAATAGTAACATATTACCAATGTAGGAAGGTTCTAGTAAATATTTATACGCAATTTACTGTATCTTGGTGACGTTTTAAGTCAAAAGAGGACCTATTTTTACGCATTATGTTTAATTTAAATACAACAAACATACTAATATCATAATTTCTTAATATTTACCTTGTGACATTCACAACTGTCATACTTACATCCAAACCGCTTACCACAGATTTAAAACCAGTAGAATGTAATATTTAATATAATTTTAAGCCGGAACACACCATCGACTGTCGTTGACAAGTTATGACGGGCGGACGTCATCGATTACGTAATGTATCGATAAAGAAATCCAATCAACGGCCATCACTAGTGGCATGATCCCGTTAATTCAAACAACAGTAGTACATGTCAATTGTCATCTGTTTTTGACACGTGTGTTATATTAGGGGTGACAGATTTAGATTTGACAATATTTAAGTATTAAGTAAATGTGTGATTTAACACATTTAGGGATACCCAAACTTAAAATCATTGATCTCTAAACAGAGTGTAAACGTAATCGTGTAATTCCTCCAAACCGCGTATCTACTGGTGATATTGATTGACCCTGCATGGGTTTTGAAAGAAAAAAAAAAACTTAAAAAAAAAAGGTTTTCTGTATCTGAGTAATTTTAGAGTCCAGAGTTAACTGACTGCGCGGACCGATATCGCGCTAGTCGTGCCCTCTAGCTATGTCACCGTGCTTTCATTCATTTATGCATGGCACAGAAACGTTCGTTATTTTCTTTTTTTTCTTCAGTTTTTTTTTTCTCTATTTTCATTTTAAGCCCTGTATGTTTATTTACCTCTCACGATGCATGTTCCTCCTCGCATAAGGTCTTTCTTGGATTTATTAAAACTATTTTTATTGCTGTGGGGGGACCTGGTGACAACAGGTTTGGTTCCAAAACCTATTTCAGGCACCAGTCCCTTACAGCGGTGAAATATGGTTAGTCACGTTAGTTTTAACCTGTGTAGTACTGTAATTATAGACACAATAGATAAACAATGGCGGACGTACCGTTTTCGGTACACTTGGGCGGTTGAGATTAAACTATGTTAATTTTAAGGCAGCCAATGTGAAGACAGAATAAATAACTTTGAATTGAATTGAATCTATACCAATAATAGATCATGACTGTGGTTTGAAGGAATTACACGAATTCGTTTACACCCAGTATTATAGGGGTATGATAAGGTTCAGATTTGCTTACGTTACAAGACATCATCACTTCTGAATTCATCCATGGCTTCATACACTATACTGTCCCACTATTGGGCACGGGCTTCTTCTCAGAATGAGAAAAGTTGAGGCCTTAGTCCACTTTCATTAATTTATGATCGTTTACGTGCTAGGCGAGGTCGTTAGTCGAACTGTCAACCGTGCCGCGTGTTCAGCTCATGATTGAGGCCTCATTTAAGGAGACGCGGGGCGTCGCGTGCGGCGTGACTCGCTGGTCTCGCGGCGCGTCGTACGATTTTTCTGTTTACGGAGCGGGGGCGGGTGCAGCGGCCCGCGTCATCACACGCGCAAACACAAATATATGGCAATGTACGATGTTGTTTAAGAAGATGCGGCGCGTGCGACGCCTCATACCCCGCCGCGGTTGACGCTACGTTTTACAGTGGACAGATAATTGCAGGAAAAGCTGGTCGCAACGCTGCGTGCGCCGCCGCGATAAACGTCGCGTGCGACGCGGCGATGCCATCCGCGGGCTCTGCCTGCATTTCAAGCAAACGCGTGTAAAATCGCTTCTCCGTAAACGCTCTCATACAACACCATAATATATGTATGAATTCAGTGCGGGCCGCGCCGCACAACGCGACGCGCGCCGCCCCACGTCTCCGTAAATGAGGCCTAAGGGCTCCGTTTGGGTCCGAAACTAGTCGGACACTACCAAAAAATGCACCAAGCAAACCGTTAACCATAATATAGTTCTTTTCTCTATTTCTTTTATATAATACGTGCATGGCAACTGTGTGTAGATAAGTATATCTTGAACATAAAAAACTGGACCATCTCAAAAGTTATTATCATTGCAGCTTCCCAACTCTCATGATATTTGTGTTATAACTACAATCTTATGCATACATTTTACGATGCATTTGTGTGAGATGACTCGTCATAAAGATTAGACCAAACTATACGGACATTTTACTGTTTTGCCTGACTACTTATCGCAGCAGCTTTAATGATTCACAAGCATTTTATGCCTGTCTTTCATTCCAACTGTCTTGTTCAACATCCTTCATAATGCGCACGGCAAAAGAGTGGAACTCAGAAACGAGTGAATCTCTTCAAAGTAAGATTGAACACGAACACCAAAGAGGGAGCGGAGAGGGAGAGAGAGGCAGCTGCCACTCTCCCTTCCCGCGCCAGATGCACCAGACGCCGGATGGCGCGCGACGATCTCCGGCCACCGTAGTGTATTATGTCCTGCGGGCGGCGATTTAGGTAGGGGATCCGTCGCCCGACCAGTAATAGGCCCGAGAAGGCGGCGCGCTATGTTCCGTGCGCGCCTCTCAGGAGGACGTGGGGCAAGGCCCCACAGAAGAATAGGTCTGCCAGGGGCTGACGGAACGAGGCCTGCCGGGGTTGCGCTGTGAATCCCACGACCCCGGTCAAGGGTCAGGAGAAAAAATACCGTGGGTTTTTAGCCGGAAAGAGTCCGGAATACCCCTTCGCCTTCCCCGGGCGAAGGGCATCCATGAGGAAATTTGGACAAAAAAAAAGAGTTAACACGAACAGGCTTCTTCTGGGTAAGCTCGCTCCATCGTAGACTTTGTCTCTGTCACCTCTGAACTTGACGAGAGTCAAGAGCAAATGCATCTCAAATAAAAAAAATAAAAACAAAAGTTAGACAACTCAGTCCAGGATCCAGGGTCCATTTTTGCACTTGATTACTATCAAGCTAATTTTTCGTGAGTAGCTTCATTTTGATGAGACGCCCAACAATTTCCTGTACGAAAACTCTCGATTGTGGTAGCTACCAGAGGTAGCAAGGATAAAATACGTCGATTTGATGATTCTCAAAAAATTATTACTAACTGGGTTTTTTTTTGTACTCACGAAAAATTCGCTTTATAGTAATCAAGTGCAAAAATGGACCCTGGATCCTGGACTAACTAGCTTGCAAAGTCTAGTCCAGTGATGGGAAAAGTATGGTCCGCAGGCCAGCTCCGGCTTGCGAATCGCTTTGATCCGCCAACAACCGTAGTCGCAGAAACCCTTCGACACGTCTTGAAAATAAACGTAGATGGTGTTGTCTTCGTTCTGCTTAGCCTTTTCCCAGCTATGTTGGGGTCAACCTCCAGTCTAACCAGATGCGGCTAAATCTAAAGGCTAAAGCTAAAGGCATCCTCTCATACATTGGAGCGAGCATTGATCACCATGCTTGCTCACTGCGGGTTGGTGATTTCAGACCATTAAGTCCAGATTTCCTTACGATGTTTTCCTTCATCATATGAGGGGCTCGTGGCTATTTATCAACCGCGCGGATGATATCCTACGGTTAGTTGTAATACTCGAGCTTCTGATTACCTGTAACGACTGTCATAGGTATTCGTATGACACGACACGAACCCAGGACGGTGTACCGTCCTCTCCGAAGTACGGAGGAGTCTCGGTGAATAACGAATGGTCAGTCATCCACGGACTAACCGCAGCAAGTGCAACTTAACCTTGCAAATCATAATCTGCGCGGCTGATAACAAGACAGGAGCACGTCCAATTAAAAAATGAAATTGTATCTCTTTATTTCAAGATGTAGATACTAGGATCGGTGGGATACACTCGGAATAAGGATACATACATTATCTCACGCCTCTTTTTCCCATGGGGGTAGGCAGAAACTGCAGAGCGCCACACGCTACGATCCTTACATACTCCTTTCGATTCGTTCACATTTATACATCTTGTCATACACGCACGCCGTTTGAGAGTCCCCGAGCCGAGGTGCGAGTCTAACTAGGGGTCGCCCTTAGTGCTGTTGTTGCAGGTAGTCATGATGTTAGTGTAGTACAAGTAGTTAGCTTAGGTTAAGTATTTTACTTCCCCACCATTGGCTGACTTGTCCCCTAGGAAAATCTACAGCAGTAGGTACAATAGAAAAAAAATGCCGTTTGAGAGTCCTACGCATCTGTCCTTTTTTTTTAGAACATCTTTTTTTAAGAACATCACTAATAACATCGATGCTAAGGCGTCATCTACTAGCGTTTACACTAACATCCGTCTCATAAATTCCTTTTCTTAATCGCCGTTCACTCATTCTTCCAACATCTCTAAACCACCTAAGCGTACTCCTTAAAATTTTCGTCACTACATCATCTTTTAAACGAGATAGTAGTTAACAAAGGTATTTGTCCCTAATGGTAAGGATACACGGCAACACATTACACTCGACACTCAGTGTCAACACCGAGTGTCGCAGTGTGTACATCGCCGTTACACTGTGTTGCGCATTAGCTCGGGTTTAATTTCAGTGTCGCGATTGCATTGTGTCGAATGTCAGTGTCACTATATCCTTGCCGTAAGAATTAAGTCCATAAACCTTCTACCAACATGCCATTTGGCAAATATCCCTCAACATTTACACCTTTCCGAATCCCCTGACTGTCAGCCCTGGTTGTAATTTGATATGTTCTGTACCATTTTCGGTGCGTCCCATATTTGGGGCAGATTGAATGCCAGTTTGTTGTGTAACCATATATTTTAATGTTAGCTTTATAGTGACAGTCGTATTCAATGAAAAGGGTATCCTCTGATCAGATTTCTGTTAAAACAATGTAATAGGTATGTAAGTGTTACTGTAAAAAAAATGTTGCCATATTAAATATTATAATTATATTCCATACACTTTTAGTTTGTTCCTTATTTATTGCGTACCTATTTATTTTCCTTCTTTACGTACACTACACACATACACACACACATGTTAGTTTAAGTGAACGGGCATGACCGCTGACTGACATCCGTGGAGCACAAAGGTTCCAGACGAAAACCAGCGTCAAGTACTTAAGTGCTTGACATTAAGCTGATCTGGACACCTTTTTGGTCCAGCCGTGAGACACATACCCAAGACTTTTTTATTTGTATCACTTTTTTACCTGTTGTGTCTCTTTGTGCTGTGTCCAAATAAATGATTCTTTATCTTTATCTAAAAGCTCGAACTACGGTAAATCCTAAGATTTTCCAAACTGTTCTGTGATAATCGTTAATTTCGGACTTTTACTAGCATTCACTCAATAAATCTTAGGTTTTACCTCAGAGACACGGTAAATATTGAAGAATAGTCATGCCGAGATATATAATAATACCACATAATAATTAGCCTAGGTGTTATGTTTATCAGAAGAAAATTTAATTTTTGCTTATTTTACTTTACAAAAAGCGTTTCGAAAATGTTTTAAAATTATGTAGGTAACTTGCCTACTGCTATTGACTCTTAATTATAATGTTTAATCAATACTTTCTGATTATATAATACTAGCGACCCGCCCCGGCTTGGCACGTGTACGTTTTATAGCTTACAACCTTCCTCTTAAATCACTCTATCTATTAAAAAAAACCGCATCAAAATCCGTTGCGTAGTTTTAAAGATTTAAGCATACATAGGGATAGACAGCGGGAAGCAACTTTGTTTTATACTATGTAGTGATTGTTTAGTACTATCCCCTTTCCAACTAACATTGTAGATACCTCAAAATCTCTCAGTGAATTTTTACTAATTGCACACAAAGAAAGTCACATAAAAACGATGCCCACTGCTGGACTTAGGGCTTTCTTCATAGATTATATTAAAAACAGTTCCATTTTACTCCCAGATACGTTCATCCTAATAAAACAATAGATTTTTTAATAGAAACATTCTACAACCAAAATAGTTTAGACAGGATAAGGAAACGTTTAGATATACATACAACTAAAAGCTTTTTTCTAACAAGATAAAAGGAACACGCGTTTAAGGCTTCCGCATACACAGAAATCGTGTCCGATCGTGTACGCACTGATTGAAACCAAACCCTTCGTCCCACGTGAGCGACGGAGCGAGAATATCAAACAGACAACACGTTTGCCGCAGCGGGCGTAGCGATTGGCTTTCTGCACTACGTCGATTCCTGCGTGGAACAAATATTTGTATAGCGTACACGTTCCGGGGTTGTGTTTTTGTGTATGTGAAGGTTTTTGTCTGTAACTCACAATGCAGGAAAAATCCTAGTGTGGTGTACAGTGTATAAAAAATCTAAATAAATTAGTTTCTACCCGATTTCGCGAATACATATATCCGGATATCCTCCACCTTGGGGAAGGTGGAGGCCTACGTCAGACTCTTACTGAACGAAACCACCACGGTGTTCGTTTAAAAAAAAATGGTCGGGGCCAAGGGGTTCGCTAATGCATGCACCACAACGTGAATACAGTAGAAACGAGACAACCTACGAAGCATGCGTTTTTTAGTGTTATTACTTATTGTGACATTTTACAACTTACTCCGAAAATCGAAATAAGATTTTTTAGCTCACGGATCGTACGTTTTCCAACCACGAAAGTGTTTCGAATCCAACGACTGATTCGATTTTTGCGATTTGATATTTTGTCTATCGTTCACCCAACTCCGAAATGTTAAATGACATCTAGTAGTTCGTTGTTTGACAATACTTTGATCATGTATTTATAAGTTGTTTTGTTTTGATTCGAAATTTTACCGTTCGATTTTCGGAGTAGGCTTCCTGTTAGAGGTATTCTATCTGACAAAGGCGGGTGAATTATTGCAATTTGAACCTTAAATCAAAGACATAAAAGTTACAACACCCGCCTTCTTGAGATAGAAAGACTATACGTCGGTATCGTAACGCCTCGCATCGCATGCGTCGCTCATGCAGGACGTTAGGAAAGTTGTTAGGTCAATTTGCACCGTAAAACAACTCGAAAACAAAACTCAATCATATGTCTTAACTAACAAAGCTGTTAATTGTTAAGCACAAATACGTCGGCGTACCTCAAAGACTGTTGTAATAAAGACAGGTTTAAAGATCAGTGTCCATTAACGGTGACATGTTCGTTGGGTCATTGTCCGTTTAGTTACTACAATAAGGAAATATTCACACGAAGCCAGTCGGCCATGGTTTCCGCTATCAGTCGTCTAAAAATGTAAATAAATCTCGAATCAATATCTGTCGTTGACATTATTGTCAAGATGAACAAAATAAAGTAATGGTTCGTGGGATTATGAATATCTACACACCTACATAATAATAAAATCGTAAAATAGCAAAAATTGTACAAGGAAAAATATTGAAAAAAAAAACTACGTGTCATCATCATCTGCCTAGCCTTTTCCCAACTATGTTGGGTATCAGTATTTTACATGGAGCGACTGCCTATCAGACCTCCACAACTGGGTTGTACGATACTCTTGGTAAGACTGGTTGTCAGACTTTCTGGCTTCTGACCAACAGTAACGACTGTCAAAGATCTACAAATGACAGCCGGGACCAACGGCTTTACGTGCTTTCCGAGGCACGGAGGAAACTCGCTATGGTAAATGGTCACCCATCCACAGACCAGTTTTTAGAATTTTTGTCTCTGTCTGTTTTGAATGTTTCAGCTTCAATTTTCACGCCATTACTACATAACAGCTGATTTATTTGATATTTAGCAAAAATGACCGTTAAAGGGATTTAGAATAAGAATAAGAACGTTTATTTGCTTGAAATGAGTTACATACAAGTTGTTAACATTAAATAAAAATCCGTCATTTCGCCTAGTTGGCATGCAAAATTTAAAGTAAGCTACTAACAAAACACAACATATCTAGCTTAACTTTAACATGTAGTTACAAATATTAGGCAATTTAGGTTTACATTATATCTATCTTTTTTTTACATTAATAATTTTACATGTTCATTTTAATAAATTACATCATAACAATTAAAATTGTAATAGTAACTGATTATCGATTAAATTGTAATGAAATTATATTGACTATGAAAAGGAACAATAATATTCTTATTATTCTATAATTAAGCAACAAGTTACACGATTAGTTTTGTTTACATGTGCATCTTGTTATAATTTTTCGTTTAGAAACTCTTTTATGGAGTAATAACATTTCTCAGATATATCTCATTTATCATCTCACATCGATAATTCAGCCCTCATCAAGTTGTCTCTCCCCCTAAGCCCCCGCCAGCAACGCCCTAAGGCGAGGTCCGAGTCCCACTAGTGGTCGCCCTTAGTGCTGTTGTTGCAGGTAGCCATGATGTTAGTGTAGTACAAGTAATTAGCTTAGGTTAAGTATTTTATTCCCCCCCCCCCCATTGGCTGGATACCCTTCAGCCAATAACTGCCCGGTTACGTAGAAATGGTCCCCTAGGACCATCTACAGCAGTCCATATTTAAATTAAAAAAAAAACTTTTAGCATCCATTGAAATTCAATCTTCGACCTAAAACTCGTTGAATTATTTCTGTACGTAAACGGAAGCATATCTCCAAATATAAATCTTAAAATAAAATGGAAAAAACTTTATTTCCCACGATAACCCATCTAAAAAGAAACCTTAAAAAGATAACATTGACAAGCATCTCAATAGAGCATTTGCATTGTAAATACTGCAATAAAACACGAATGTAGCATCCTTGGAAAATGCAAAGTTATACTGCAGTTGTGACAATAAAGTTTCAACTTGATTACTTAGGTAATAAAGATGTAAGTGTCTGTAATGTAAAGTTTGCCAGTCTCGGTGTCCCTTGTCTTGTTTATGTGGGTAGTAAAATATTGGCAATGATTCCCACGTGACCAATGGGACTTTAGCACCATGGTACTGAAAATTAACGTAAACATACAAAATGTCTTGTGCAGTGCTGGACTTAAAGAATAGTACTACCTCATTTCTTCCTGTGTCGTAAAAGGCGACTAAGAGATCCTCTAGAGCAGGGGTTCCCTAACTTACTTATGACGCGCCCCCTTTCTAGCAAAAATAATATCCGTGCCCCCCTTCCCAAATAATTTTATGTTACAATCAGGTTAGAAAACAAAACTGTTCATTCACAGTTGACAGTTTTGTTTATTGCTTTTATTAATTATTCGAATGTAATGATTAAGTTTGCATGGTTTTCACGAGGTTTCTGATTCTCGGCTTAATATTAGAATTTAAACGCGTTAATCGATAGCAATGATTCACTTTTTTCGAGAATTTTGTATTAGACCCTTGGTCCATTTGTCTCTACGTCAATGTTTCTCTGCCTACCTACGGACGTTTCTTGTTAATCTGTAAATAAAGTCCTTGACTACACACACACAATCGGGTGGCCCGCGCCCCCCTTTGCAGATCTCTGCACCCCCCTTCAGGGGCGCGCCCCCCACTTTGAAAACCCCTGCTCTAGAGGATGGGCAGCAGCGTTCTCTGAGTACTTTAACAACCATACTGCGATCGCTAACCCGCCTGCCAAGCGACATTTGACGACACGTTTGCTGCAGTGGCTAAGCGATTGGCTTCTGCGCTACGGGTCATGGATTCGATTCCCACACGGAGCAAAAAATTTAATGGCCTACAGATGGTGGTTTCGGGTCTGGGCGTTTGTGTATGTGAGATTTGTGTCTGTAAACGTACCCACGATACAAGAGAAATCTAAGAGCCTATGCACACCACGTCTTTTTAAAGCGTTGTCGATGCGCGTTTCCGTCAAACTCCATACTTAAAAAATCACAATGACGTTTTTTAAGTACGAAGTACCTTAGTGTGGGGCAACAATTTCATTGAAGAAAAAAAAATGCGTTGCGATTACGGCAAACCCCCTGCCTTTTGGGGGAGGCCTATGTCCAGCAGTGGACATCTTTCGGCTGAATGATGATGACGAGGATACAAAATGACTATAAACATGAAATAATAATGTTCTACGCCAGACTAATTCCACTAACAACATTGTTACGAAATGCAAACAAACTACAGTCAGTTTTTGTTTACAAAACTGTTAAAATGATTGCGTTTTGTTTGTTGTGTCAAACAATTTGACAGCTTTTGAAATTGAAAACTGTCTGAATGAACGGTTCGGCCTTGGTTCGGCTGCGATTAAGGCGAAACAAACTGACCCACGCTACGCTGCGGGGTGCGTGGCGATGGAGCCACGCATGCGGGTGCAGGAGTACAGTTCTGCATCATCATGCAGATTTCTCTACACAAACGCGCGAAGCTGCAGTATAGCCATGCAGTGGCCTTGAGACCTCATTTTACAGCAGCTTGCTTTGGTACATTGCAGAGCATTGTTTTTTATACTTAAAAATGGTTATTCATTTAGAACTCATTCAGGATGCTGCAGTTACATTATCTAGCTGTTTGGTTATATTACCTGTTTGTCTATCACTATATTCTTTACATTTCATATTCCAAATTGCTTTACGAGTATCCATTTCGAAAATAAATCGATCGATATCGAGATCCATTTCGAAATAGTTCATCTAGCTCTGTCAAAATCACGCACTATACTGCAGAACTCGATGTGCCATACCTTGCGTCTTGCCCCGCACACACGCGCGTGGTTGCGTGTTTCTCAGCATGTAGGCGCGTGATCTGCAACACTGCGTGTAAATGCGTTTTCTGTGTGTTGCATTACGCGTGTTTTCTATACAAACACAGGGGCCTAATTCGCCTAAAATAAATCTTGATAAATCACAACCGAACCAAGGCCGAACCGTTCATTCAGACAGTTCTCAATTTCAAAAGCTATCAAATTGTTCGACACAAAAAACAAAATAAATCATTTTTAAAGTTTTCGAAAACAAAAACTGAGTGACGGTTGTGGTTCAATTGCGTTTGGCAACAATTTATTTTAGGAGAATTGAGCCCCAGATACTTGTAAACAACGTAAGAACACGCACTCCCGCGCTACGCTGCGAGATACGGTGCAGTGTGTGAATCGCCTATCAAGATTTCTTTTAGGAGAATTGGGCCGTAAGTATTCTCTTCCCGTGACAGCAAGGTCACGCGATTGACCCAAGACTACGTCATCGTCATCAGCTGTGGGTGCTGCCACTACTATGTGTAAATGAATTACTTGAGCAAAATGCATTTTTTCACTTACTTGCTTTCTATAAAATTCGTGATCCCAAATATGACCCAAAATGTAAACACAGCTGATTATAGCTGAGGAATCTGAGAATAGATAGGTTTTGGCGTACTTTTTATGAAATCTTTGAACAGCTATTTCTCTTAAACTACTGACTTTTGGGAAAAGTTGTAGAACAAAAATTATTCATTGTTATTGGTACTTAAACACCTCTTCAGATTATTACCCCCTTTCCGACTAACCTTGTAGAGCATAGATATAATTTATATTTCTACTAGAGGTTCAGCGGCTTCGTCCGCGTGGATGTCGTTTATCGCATATTCCGCGACTTTCTCTACTATAATATGGATGTATTATACATATAAAACTTCCTCTTGAATCACTCTATCTATTAAAAAAAACCGCATTAAAATCCGTTGCGTAGTTTTAAAGATCTAAGCATACATAAGGACAGACAGCGGGAAGCGACTTTGTTTTATACTATGTAGTGATTGTGATGTTGTAGAGCAATGAGTTTCAAACACTTTCACGAGTATTTTCTTTGAAACAGTTCTCCTAGGGTGGCTTTTGTTTTTTTTTTCAAGGGGGCACAGCGTTCAGATGTCCAGGGAATTTCTACATTAGCTACTTGAATTATTCTCGGACCTAACCTCCCTTTGTGCCGTCGGTGTTGACCGTGTCTCACCCCTCTTTTCTTCCCCCTAACTCCTATACCTCTTAGGGTCAGTTCATACCGAGACGCGACGCGAGGCGACGATACTGGAAAAGGCCAGTGATTTCGCGCTGCGCCGCGCGCCGCCTCGAGATGCATCGTAATATCGCGAGACGCATCGTAAAATCGTTGGCAGCACGACGCCTCGCTGCACAGCGAGAAGCCGCGCAGCGCAGCGGAACGTCGCCGCGTCCACCCGCAGTCTACCATTTGCAAGCGCATGAACGGCGGCCTCAGGTTGCGAGACGCAGCGCTGCATGGTGCAACGTATTCTGAATTGTCACAATGAAATGTGTATCTTTTCGTGTAGTAAATAAAGTTATATTTTAACTGGCTCTATTAAATTGTGCGCGCAGCGTCGCGTCGCGTCGCATCTCGGTGTGGACTGACACTTAGTTAGGCCGCAAATTCGGAGCAGCGTGGCGTGCAGCGGGGCGTTTTTGCGGGCGTTACTTAACATACAGACTAGTATTTGAAGTGTCTTCGTAGCAGCGTTCCTAGCGTGCAGCTAAATGTATGCACGCTTAATACAACGCTTCAACGCCCCGCTGCACGCCCCGCCGCTCTGAATTTGCGGCCTTAGACTCCTCCGACCGGAGAAAAAATACACCCCATATTATTTCTAAGAGATCAGCAAAGTTTTTCAAAGTTGATTTTAGAAATTGGTTTTTAATACTCTTCTTCTATCAACTACGGTACCATATTTGCATTCAATATCAATGAACTTCGTGGAATTCAATTATTACAGCAGTCGTACGACTTCAAATCTATCGCTCGAGAATCGTTCATGACATTATAAGGATTCCGTTGGATATGATTCGCTCAATTGTCGAATCGCTCGAGGTATTTCATTGAGAGCGATATAGGATTTTCGTAGAATTTGACTACGATATCGTCAGTGAAGTTGTAACAGTGCGTAAGTCATTTTGTGACAAAAACAGACAACACTGTAAAAGTCACAATATTACTTGCAATGAAAAAGATTATTGGGATTTTCAAAGGTTTTTATATCATCAAAGAGTTTATTTGTAATGATAATGAAAAACAATATTGCGTTCAGCGTAGGTTACACTCATTTTAAATAGTTTTTTCATTACTCATACTCGGAAAGTAGATCTGAAGTTGCCTGAGGAGCGGGTTGAAAGTAATACTTTTCAGCCCTAGGGAGAATCGTTTTCAACAGACAGATGTCAAATTATAAAAAAAAATCTAGTTCTATTTTCACATTTCTATTGAACCATGTTCCAACCAATGAGATGAGCCACTCAATTACAGCGTGATGTAAAATTGTAATAACATAAAGTTGAGTAGGTATTAAATAAAGAATATTTTTTTAAACGACTTTATTATAATTTAGTTTCAACTATTTATTTAAAATAACATAGATTTGGGCAAAATAATCACCATTTTTTCAATGACGAAAATGAAAAATAATGGCTGAATAGCTGGCCGACCACAGAAAAAATAAAATTGGCGAGAAAACGGCAATTGGATCCCTCATTTTTTCTTTAGCAAATTCATGTTTTTATTTTTACTTTCCTTGTATTCGTATTGACAAGCACAGTGTTTACCTCGGGTTAAAGACTTATTTAGTCCCTCAAACTATTGGCGCCCTCGCTACAGTCTCGGGGCTAAAAAGTTATTTTCACCCCTAAGGTAACAATGTACTACTTCACTTTCTTGTAAAGTAACCATTTTTGACTTCCGCACTGTTAGAACTTCACTGACGATAAGTGATTTTAAATTGTCAAACCATTTCAAATAGTTTATAATGTATCATAGAGGCCCATAGAAATTAAGCTGTACACTAACGGTTATATTTACTCATGTTTGTATGTTATTCGTTTAAACTTTAAATCTACATGTGCAGTTAGGAAAAAGAAGGGTTTAGCAAAGTAAGACACTATGTAAGTATGTATTCTAAACATAGTATACGTCTGTAGACTTAGCGAGTCCAACAATAGGCAATATTTAAAAAAAACCGGCTTAGTGCGTGTCGGGCCACGCACAGTAATACAGTTTCATAGTTGCACAATAATGCGGACCAACCTGTTTTACACAACTAACAACGTTATAAGTAATTTTTCAATGGAATTTGTACGAAATTTTTACTTTTATAAGTTGATCGACTATTACTCGTAAACTTGTAAAACCTACTTAGCTGTGATAGTTTTCCTTTTAACTTCGTTATACCTATATACTTACTACTACCGTGAATTTTTTCACATATCCAAAACTAACCGTTTAGCTGCCAGGGGGGGACACTTGGGAACAAGAATTTTCTCTATAAAGCTTAATATTATTTCACGAACGGATTCCTTTATCGAAAAATTGCAGTAGCAAACCCACAATATTTTTGAAAGGTCTATCTAACAACACCCCACACGATGGGGTAGATGAGAAAAAAAAAACATCCCCACTTTAGATGTACAGGAGGCAACCTCAAAAAAAAAATCATGATTTTATTTTACCACTTTGTCGGCGTGATTAATATGTATATGTCGTGGCCAGATCATAGAATTGATCACTTCATGATGTGGCCAGCCATTTCATGAAATGGTTGCATTTCATGAAATGGCCAATACCCGCTGCCCACATCATGAAATGGCCTGGCCAGATCAATGAATAATCAGCGTTTAACGATATGATCAGCTAAACGCACGGCCACTTCATGATATGGTCAAACATTAGTGATCATATCGTAAAATAGTTACATTATTCACCGTTAGAGGCGCTGATATCGTTTTGTTTTTGTGATGCATCATGGCGGCGGACAATTATTCTGACAAAAAAGCTAATAATAATAAGTAAAGTAGGGTGACCACGCAACGAAAATTAATGGACTATTATTTGATTTCAAAATATGACTTCATGGTAACTGCGGGTGAACTTTTCATAGAATTTTATTTGTTCGATTATTTATCTGGTTAACCTGTCAAACTACAGAACACAGCACAAAATATCGATGCACGTTACTGCAAACATTTACTATTTAGTATATTGAATCATTTGGGTTAGGTTAGGTTAGAACAGTGACCAATAACGCGCGAAGGCGAGCGAGCGAAGCGAGCGTGCCGCGGCAGCGGCCGCCGAGCGCCAGATCCCCTTAATTGTTGGTGAATCAAGCTATTAAACTTTCTCGGTAACGTGCATCGATATTTTGTGGGTCGAAATTCTGTAGTCTACTCCTTTGCTTGCATGGTACGTGCTTCCTTTATTTGGATTTTTTATTAAACCTTTGATATCATGGAAACCCTACATTAATGATATGGCCAAACGTGGATGGCCATATCATTAAACGTTGACGTTTCAACGATATGGCCAATTTTAGTTGGCCATTTCATGAAATACGACCATTTCATGAAATGGCCGGCCACATCATGAAGTGATCAATTCTACGATATGGCCACGACATATATACATGCCAAATTATAGCTTTCTAGTACTAAGAGTCTCTGAGCTAAGCTGCGGACGGACGGACAGACAGATTAAAGGATTACCAATAGAATCCATTTCAATCATTTCATCACTTCCGTTTATCTGTTTGTCGTTTTGTTTGTACAGGCATCACATAACAAGTACTGATTTAATGCGCTTGAATTTTACAGAAAAATATTGTGCATATCTCGGAGTAACATTTAGTTTCTGTTTCATCGTAATTGGTTTGCTTAATCAAAATACAGGGTGTTTGGCAGAACGTTGAACATACGAAAATGGTGGATAGGTGGGGTCATCTGCTACTTACTCAGCCCTAATTTATTTGGCCCTTGCCCCTTGGTTTTTTTTTTATTGAAAGTTGAAATTAAGATTTAAGTATTTTTACATCTTTCTGTAAGTTTGAGGACTCATAACTTTTCTTCTAGGTAACATCTGAATAAAGCAATAATTTTATAAGAATCTGCCAACATTAAAGATTAAAAAGTTAAGAAAGTGGTGAAAGTAGAAGAAAGCAAAAAAACATTTCATTTTTAATATCTAGTGGGCCAGGGCCACATAAATTAGGGCTGAGTAAGTAGCAGATGACCCCACCTATCCACCATTTTCGTATGTTCAACGTTCTACCAAACACCCTGTATATTAGAATTTTAAGTTATCAAGAAAAAACTTTAGTTATTACGACACAATATTAGTTTGAGACTTCCACGCGGACGAAGTCGCGGACACAGCTAGTTCAAAATAAAAATCAAAACGTTTTTGGCTGTTGTGACATGTCTTATTAGGTGTAACACTATAAAATTACGTAAAACAAAAACAACCAATAACCAAAACACAAATTAAAAAATTCAAAACCGGCCAAGTGCGAGTCGGACTCGCGCACGAAGGGTTCCGTACCATTATCTATTAAAACGGCAAAAAAAACATGTCCGTTGTATGGGAGCCCCACTTAAATATTTATTTTAATTTAATTATTTATTTTTAAAGTGAATAATAACTAAATATTCTGTGAATATTTCAAGCGTCTACCTGTTGCCGTTATCAACGAGCAAAAACGAGCAAAAAAAATCACGTTTGTTATATGGGAGCCCCCTTAAATATTTATTTTATTCTATTTTTAGTACTTGTACAACAAATATCAACTGTCTAACTATCACGGTTTATGAGATACAGCCTGGTGACAGACGGACGGACAGCGGAGTCTTAGTAATAAGGTCCCGTTTTATCCTTTGGGTACGAACCCTAAATACAAGACATTAATACTTAAATCTTCCACAAAATCCCAACACAAAAAGGCAGTCAACCACAAAAAGCCAATTACAGTACATCATCTTAAACAGACTTACAGATACACCTGATAAACCTCTATCAAACCCAACAGACGCAATCATACGCCTTTTATCAAAATACCTTCAAGGTAATTCGTGTTATCAAAGGGCCGGACAAAACAAGGTTTCGTCCCTTACATAGCAATGCTAATATTGACTCAGGTGGGTGACCCGAACGGGCCGGACCTTTAAGGGACCTATTCTGTAAAATTTCGCGTAATCAGAGAAAGGATGGGCAAGTGTTTGCTTTTAGTTTTTTTTTTCTCGTTTAAAAGGTGTTTTTAATGCGGAAGTGTTTGTATTTTTGTTGTTAGGGGAGTAAACGGAAATCTTAGTAAGGAAGGTGTTTGGCTAATTAGTTTAGAAGTTGGGGTAAGAGCTAGTTCGGACATGGCGGAATCCGCGCGGATTGAAACCGCGCGGTTGAGCCGCGTGAAGCTTATTATAATGACATCCTTGTTCACGCGCGAACGTGTGTGTGGCCATGACAGACGACAGCGGGGCGGGGCGAGGCGCGTGGGACGGTGAAGCGGTGAGCGCGCGCGCGCCACCCGCCGTCCGCCAGTGTCCGTTAAATCTCGCTAGCGAACGGCCGTATACGATTCTGTTATCCGACTTTGCACCTATTACAATACAACATATTTTTATACAGTCCACTTGTTTCATTTATGTCGAGAGCCAAATCACTATCCTCAACAATTCTTGCTAGACGTTCACACTACACCGCGCGGATCATGTATACGTGCGGTAGCTGCCTCTCGACCGCTAGAAAATAAATTCGCGCAGACGCCGCGCAGATCCATTTACTTGACGTGCCTAGAGTGCGTTCAG
Organism: Amphipyra tragopoginis; assembly: GCA_905220435.1. Taxonomy (NCBI): domain Eukaryota; kingdom Metazoa; phylum Arthropoda; class Insecta; order Lepidoptera; family Noctuidae; genus Amphipyra; species Amphipyra tragopoginis. The sequence goes on from HG992016.1 coordinate 6,263,746, forward strand.
TTGCTCCGTGAAATCCGCGCGTATCGGACGTGTGACAATGGATCGCTTCGACACCGAGTTATTCATCCACTAAGTGGAAAAAATACCAGCTTTGTGGGACATCCAGTGTGCAGAGTATTGTAATTTCATATTGCTTCTTCGACTTCCATTGTTGGAATGAAGCAGCTGTAACCCTACTTCACTCCGCACACACATCGCGCCTGTCTAACCACTTTCAATCCTCGCGGATTGGAACCACGCGGTTTGGATACACGCGGATTCCGCCATGTCTGAACTTGCTCTAAGAAATGAGGAATACTGGGTATATAACATAACCAGCCTGTTAATGTCCCACTGCTCGGCACGGGCCTTTTCTCAAAATGAGAAGGATTCAGGCCTTAGTCTAACATCTGGCCTGGTTTACTGACTACACACACCATCAATGTCAAAGTTTTTTATTTCAAATAGACCAGATTTCAGGCACTCTTAAGGGTCAAAATACACGTCGGATAGTTGCTTCCGGGAGCCGGATCTATCTGATCGGATTCATGAAATACACGTAAGATTCTCGTGTCCAATTTTTTCTGGACTACGACGACGCCCGGACGGTGCTTACGATTCTGACATCCGATCCGATAGTCTGATCGTACGTGTAATTCATGTTCAAACAAATGTATGACGCGGAGGCCTTCAGATAGTCTGATCAGACTATCGGAACCGATTATCGGAGGCAAGTATCGGACGTGTATTTGGACTCTAAAACGTAAAAACTAGGTGCACGGTTCCAAAAGGTAGGTTCTATGGAGAAGACCCGGCAAGAAAATTCTTGAATACTCATTTTAAAATAGTTGATCATGATAATTCCATTATAGTAATGTGAGAAATAGCCTGAGAATAATGAAGGTTAATGTACTCGTAAGAGATAAACTCACATAAAAACATAGACAAATATGCCTTTTAGCATAGCCATTGCATTTAAAAGCTGTCGAGTCCCAACAGACGGCACCCGTTCACGAGCATGACGTGCACATCCGCACCACTCAGCTCAAACATATTGTAGGGGACTCAACGACCGAAATATATAGCATGATTGACTCATCTTCATCTTGTGCTTTCAGCTTTCTATTCCTCTTGCGTCAAGCGCATGCAATATTGATTGCCATAAAACTTGAACTAGTATTAGGGCATGCGCTATGGCGCTTCCGGCATGCGTTAGACGAAAGCGCAAGATGAATATGAAAGCGCACTGGGGCCCAATTCTCCTAAAATAAATTGTTGCCAAACGCAATCGAACCACAACCGTCAGTCGGTTTTTGTTTACGAAAACTTTCAAAATGATTGATTTTGTTTTTTGTGTCAAACAATTTGACAGCTTTTGAAATTGAGAACTGTCTGAATGAACGGTTCGGCCTTGGTTCGGTTGTGATTTATCAAGATTTATTTTAGGAGAATTAGGCCCCTGGTGTAGACATACCAATACTGCTACGGTAGTTTCAACATCATCATCCAAAATGTTTCTTATTTTTTGTTGTGCAGATTTTCTCACGATGTTGTTATTTCACCGTTCGCATGTGCTTAATCAAATTCTGATCTGCACATGAATTCGAAAAGTCAGACGTACGGGCCAGGGTCGAGTTCAGACATACAAAGCAAGCGTTCAACCGCTAGAGTATCACTGTTCACAAAGTAAAGGTGATATTTAAATTCAATGGAACGAAATAACGAATGCAGCAGCTTTGTGATAGGTCATACATCAGAGGAGATCGTAAATTTCCACTGGCGAACGTGTACTTCGATTGGATTCCTGTTGTATTTGTGTTTCACGATGCTAGCGTAAAAATATCCATGTTGTTGTTGTCTATCTAGATAGTCTGAGAACCGGGAACAGAGAAACGTTACCGGTTTCTGAGTTCCCGGTTCTCAGACTATACTACTAAAGGGTACGATATCACTACATAGTAAAAAACAAAGTCGCTTCCCGCTGTCCGTCCCTATGAATGCTTAGATCTTTAAAACTACGCAACGAATTTTGATGCGGTTTTTTTAAATAGATAGAGTGATTCAAGAGGAAGATTTTTAAGTATAATACATGCATATTATAGTAGAGAAAAACGCGGAATATGCGATAAACGACATCCACTTGGGCGAAGCCGTTGGCGACCTCTAGTATATTATATTTTTGTAGTTTATTTCAACATCATTATTATTTATTAACAAGTAAAAAACCTTTAATCCACATAAATAATAAAATATATACCTATTGAAAATTACCTCCGTCCGTGTGTCACTGCAAGGGTTCCAACTGAAAATCAGCACTGGGTGTTTGACGCCCAGCATATGCTGAGTTGGTGACCCTTTTGGCATAGACATGCTCGACAGCATGAAATGTTTATGTTTAATTCTTTCTACGTTTTTATTGTTAATGCTATCATTATGTTCTTGGCTGAATTAAAATTTAGTTATTTTATTTCTTCGTTCTATATATTTTGGACTCGTGTAGTGCCGGATTTAAAGAATAGCACTACCCCATTTCTTCCCGTGGGTGTCGTAAAAGGCGACTAAGGGATTCTCTAGAGGATGGGCAGCAGCGTTCTCTGAGTACTTTAAAAACCATACTGCGATCGCCAACCCGCCTGCCGAGCGTGGCGATTACGGCCAACCCCCCCTTTTGGGGGAGGCCTATGTCCAGCAGTGGACGTCTTTCGTCTGAATGATTGTGATGATATATTTTGGAAGCGAATCGTAGGCATACCTCATACTCATGCCTGTAATGCTCGAAGGCGTAAACAGAGCTGTTCTCGTATTTCAGAAGTCTATACACCCGAGTTTCGGCTCGGTATTAAGTCATGTAGGTGGCTAGCCTATTGCCAATTGTCGGGCACACAGGTTCCAGGTTTATCGCCTTATACGATTTGCTTTCCCGGCGACAAAGGGGATTTTATTCTTACGCCCGGTTCCTATGGCCAAAGACGAATCGTTTTGCTTACCAATAGTAGTGTTTTCTATTGCCTAAATAGACATGTTATAATACTTGTTAGCTAATTTTACCTGTGATGCCTGCTAACGTAATGGACTACTATTCAAAGCTATGAGATCTTTGCTTCATTATTGGTAAAGTTACAAGTCTTAGGGGGTTTTTTACCAACCTATCATTAACGGGGGCCCAATTATCCTAAAAAAAATTTGTTGCCAAATGCAATCGAACCACAACCGTCAGTCAGTTTTTGTTTTCGAAAACTTTCAAAATTATTGATTTTGTTTTATGTGTCAAACAATTTGATAGCTTTTGAAATTGAGAACTGTCTGAATGAACGGTTCTGCTCTGGTTCGGTTATGATTTATCAAGATTTATTTTAGGAGAATTGGGCCCCTTTAAGCTAATTCGGTCTCTAAACTTTTAAATAGCTAACATTTGCATATCACCACCATATCAATTGCGGTAATGAAAAGATTATTGAACACATAAATGTCCTATCGCCAGGTTAATTCAAAAACCAACTAACTACCCAAATCATGATTTCGAGTAATGGCGTTTTGAAAGTTTGTGTCCTAACATTTCATACACTATCTTAGATAATATAGTATACGAGATTTTAGGACACAAACTTAAAAATTTTAGGATACAAACTTTCAAAACGCCATTAGGTACTCGAAATCATGATTTGGGCAGTTAGTTGGTTTTTGAATTAACCCGGCGATATTTGTAGGACACATTTAGCTTATCTGGTCAATAGCTACGGATTACTTATTGATAGGTTGGTGAAATCGTCCCTTAGCTTTAACCAATAACGCTCGGTTAATCACAGGAATGGGCAATTAATTCGTCCGCGCACAGACAAAATAGTTACTCTCCCAATACATAATAGGTAGTCCACCGCTAAAAGATATTCGTTCATACATTGGAAACTAATTACCCAATTACCTTTGTACTAATTAATTCATATCAATTGACCAAATTAATAACGCCATTACGTCATTTACACTCGACAATAACCACCGTGAATTAGAGTTCCTATCGATACATTATCGATACTACATATCGAAACGGTATCGGTACCTACGAATATTAATTAAGGACGGTTAGTAATAATATAAAGTATCGTTCCAAACGATACTTTTTTCATTACATTACATTTTTCACTTTGTTTAAATATATTTTAAGCGGATAACTGCATTGATGAGAATATTGCCAACAAACTGCATCGCAGTTTGGCAGGAAAAATGTGTTAGAATTATAATATATACTCAAGTATGTGAATCTTCTATGAATAAAAACTAGCAATATGTTTATTGTTTAACGATATCATGGATATACGCTTTTGTTTAACAATTGGTAGTATGTATTCAGCGATGTTATTTAATTTTTTCTATACTATCGGAAACTCCATCGACAGTAACACTGTCATTGTTTATGAAATAAATGAATAGTAAAGACAAAGGACTTTTAAAGTGATAGCTCAAAATATCGATATCGACAATTACCGGTACCGATAATATCGCGATTATAAATGATATTTTTTTCGATACTATCGATATTTAAACGACACTATTACAAACGTTACAGCCACACAACAAATGAAGTAATAAAGGCGTGGTTGTCATAATAGGACCCTTGATGAGACCAAATGGTTGAATTGACGGAATTTAAAACGAGTAGTGGACACGGGTCGGGTTAAAGGGATTACGTTTGAACCGAATTATAGTACGTACGTATAGTAGCTACCGCACGCAATATTATAGGGGCTTTGTGGTTTTCACATCAGAATTTAACGTCAAATACTCTTTCGACTGCTGAGCCTGAGGTCCTGGGTTCGATCCCCAGGTCAGGTACTGTTATTGGGTTTTACCGTGTGAAATTTCTCAGTAGCAGCCCGGAGAACTTGTCTGGTTGATGGCAATAGGCTCGCCCCATATTAAATGGGACTTAAACATAAAAGCGAAATGAGGGTGTGCTATCCAACTCTGCCTAACCTTTCGGAGAATACAGGCGTGATATTATGTTACGTTATACTCTTTCTAGTGTGTTTGTCATGGACCTACATAAAGAATATTATGTTACGTTATACTCTTTCTAGTGTGTTTGTCATGGACCTACATAAAGAATTTTACTAAGAAGTTAAAGTTGGAATTATAACATCTCTCATCGGAACCTGGATTCTCTAAAGCTTAGATCAGATGGAAAAGTTTTGATGTCTTATAAACAATCTGTATATTTAACTTACTGTATACTTTTTAGCAGTAAAAGAGCTCTTTGCGAAACAGTTCATCGGGGAAGTGGTATCAGCATTCCTATTTCTGCCGTCGAGTGGCATTGCTGTATTCCAGTTTGAAGATAGTTGCCAGTGACTACAGGCAAATGATAGTTTTCAACTTCGTCTCTATGGTTGGCAACATGGTTGTTGTGGATGTAAATACGAAATATATCGGCAGTTGTAGCCAGTTTCCATCAGATGGACCATAAGAATATACGCCAACATTTAAAAAATCGCATGTCAAGCCCATAACATCTAACATCAGGCTTAGGGCTGCAAGAAAATAAGGTCAACTACTAGAAAATGCCTGAGGCATTAAGTCCCCCTCTGTACAATTTTTTTGTGAAAGTACATAAATTAAAATGAAGTTGTTCCAAATGTAGCTAGAAACTTGTTCATTACTTGTCAGTAACCCCTAGGCTGTCATCTCAACAAGCAATAACATTTCGCTAAACGTAATCAAACCCGGAATCTAAACACAACAAACTGAATCATTAAACACTATTAAGATGATCAAAATGATCAATAAATCATTAACTACACTAATTAAAACGTGTTTTGACACGTGTAAACTAATTATTTCATATTTATGTCGACAGAATCCCCTATTTCAAAAATTAATGTAATTAACTTGAATCACTTTAATCTTAGGAGATTGTGTGTTTTGCTATTGATAAGTAATTAACAACATAATTAAGTGTACATTATTACTTGTTAAATAGTAGCTGTGTAATTAATTTGTAATTTCTGTCGTATAAATAAGGCAAGAAATGGATCAGAGCGCGATTTTTATGCCCATGTAAAAGACACAACAACATAATTGTTCATGGGGTGATTCTATCATTACAGTTACAGCCAATATCGGTATGTCAGTATTACGAGCAAGGTAAATGTAATAAATAAAACCAACATAGACTCTCCACCACTGAGAGTACTTGTATTTGAGTTAGTGTTAGTAACATGAACTAAATCACAATATAATACTTTACACAATTATTACAATATCATAAAATAAGGACAAGCTAGACAGATATAAAAGGTCATATAGACATAAGACTTCTTCAGCTGATCTACACAGAATGCTCCGCTTCGTCGAATGACCACCGCCTTTATAACATCGGGTGCGTTGATCCATATCGACGACTACCTTTCTTTGTCAACATTGCCCAGCGTTACCCGCTAGCGATAACACCCGCATCGATAATTGACTCTATGGTATAGTATTGTTTATGATAAATGATAAATGATATTTATTTCTGTAAATAAATCTGTTACAGACACTTTTACAAGTCAATGTAATGTTTTTTTAAGACTAGATGGCGCCGGCATTTCCTATCTGACTAGCTCTGAGAAGAAAAGCCGAAACAAACTCAGAGGTCAACGTCTCTTTTAAAGTCCAGACATTGTGGTATAAAACTATGCGAGTGTAACAGTGTAGGGCAACGTTTGGAATGGCCTTTTGAGGAAAGAGCCATACCAGGTTTGAGTTGACCTGTCCCAACTGACGGCACGCATGCATCAGTCATCGTGTAGCTCAACCTTATTTTAGGGAGCTCAACGACCCGACGCACGACGACACCAATCAGCCGGACATTTGCGTAGGTCAAAAAAAAAATACTCAAACCCCCAAACAGTTTTACGAAACGTATATAAAGCTAGCCTACATTGTACTCACATTCACAATTTAATAAAATAAAAAATAAAACAAACGACATATTAATAATAATAGTCGATAAAATAAAAAATAAAACAAACGACATATTAATAATAATAGTCGACAAAATGTCAAGGTAAAAAAAATAATAACAAAAAATAATTCAATTATAATTTAGTGGGCATTTTTCGGCAACTGCTCGACAAAGCGCGTATTAAAATGTTCTTAAGTTATTTAGAGAGTATTAGGTTATATTCTTTGTAATTTGTTGTCATCTTAAGTATTCACGTCAAAGACTACATGGAGCATAGTTTTTAACCGACTTCAAAAAGGAGGAGGTTCTCAATTCGGTTGTATTTTTTTTTTTATTATTTTTTATGTATGTTACCTGATATCTCCGTCATTTATGAACCGATTTGAAAAAATCTTTTTTTGTTCGAAAGGGTATACTTCCCGATTGGTCCCATTTAAATTTTGTTATGATTAGACCATGAACTTCAGAGATATGGAACGGAACTCCTCATCGGATCAAAGCAAAATTCTCAAATTACTAGTATTGCTTTGTTTATATTTGTTGTTGGGAACTGACTACTTGAAAAGAGGAGGGGGTGCGTGTCCCCCCCCTCCCCCCCTTTGGAATGTTTTCATTATATCGTGTAAGGTATCATTTGAAAGGACTTTTTTTTATGCCCGACTACGTCAATGCCAAAAAGAAGGGTTATGAAGGAGGGGGTTAAAATTATGACACTAAAACGTATTAAATAAAAAATAAACTTTAAAAAAAAGTAAAAACCGACTTCAAAGAAATACTAAAAGGAGTAAAATAATTACCATAATATAAAATTAACAGTTTCAGAAGTCGGTGCAACTCTACACTGAAGCAAATAGAAGCCACCGACTTCTGAAACTGTTAATTTTATATTATGGTAATTATTTTACTCCTTTTAGTATTTCTTTGAAGTCGGTTTTTACTTTTTTTTAAAGTTTATTTTTTTTAGTTTATTGAAAGGGTTAGCAGGTAACTTTATTTCTCTCTAAAAAAATCTCTACTTTTTGTACCATTATTTTACACGGTAATTTACAATATCGATACTCAATTTTACCGGTAAGTAAGTATGTCAGTAACTATATATTTTAATATAGGTAACACAACTTCCAAAAGGCGACTTTGTCAATACTGCCAGAATCCTAGTTCGTGAAATTTTCTCTACCAATTTTGTACCAGCTTTTTTAACGGTAAATTACCGTATCGATACCAATTACCGGAAGGTTTGTGAATAACTATTTATTTTAAGACCGGGACCACAACTTTCAAACTGAGAACGTGTGGTACAACGTTTTGTTGTTCATATAGTTGAAATGTCTGGAAATAGTTAGAAATAAACGAATTAGGTCACGTCAGAGGTCTATGCGGGAAAGCAAAAGCTATTTAATATAAACACGAATCCTGTCGCTCCGTTCAGTAATTGAAGAGGTCGAGCGCAAATTAATTTCAAAACTAATGCCGGTGACATACGGACGTATGGGCTAAAGGATTTTATTGTGGTTTCTTGTTTTGTACAGTTTCTAATGTTCGTTTGTGGTTAGTGAATTTGTTATTAGCTCATAATAGGAATATGAAAGGTTTTAACAGGTGTAGAAGTTAATTTTCGCGTGTGCTACGACACTATCGTTTGAATTGTTTGATATTCGATGATATTGATATGGTTATAGTTTGATAATAGCTATTAGTTGACGATTATTGGTTGAATGATACCAAATTATATGGCATAAAAGATTATATTGAACATGACAAATATTAAACGGTAAATGCTAAATTAGCACTGAAAAGATTATTTGATTTGAGTTACGGTATTGATAGTTGAATATTTACCAACTCGTAATACTTATTCGTAATACGTAATATTTATTTGGGAATACTTAGGATCGATGCATTTATAAAATTGCGCACAGGCAAAGGTGTTGAGCTGTTCGGTTATATTGAACCGAACAACAGGTTTTGGCATACTTAGCACAATTACTAAATGCTTGGCCTTTTGCGCTACGGGTGGCTCAATCCCCGTACGTAACCAATACTTGTGTGGTCTACAGATAATTGTTAGCACAACGAATGGCCGATGAGACCGAAAGGTTCTGCGGAAGGCGTAGCGTGGATAGGCCCCCCACAAGGTGGACCGATGGCCTGGTGAACGTCTCGGGAATCAGCTGAATGCGAGAAGCACAGAACCGCTTTATATGGCGATGCTTGGGGGAGGCATATGTCCAGCGGTGGACGTCTTTCGGCTGAATGATAATAGAACTAGTCTTTAGCAAGCACAGTGATCTATCAACCTTGGCAATAGCTCAAAGAAATCTAGTCTAATCTATCTAAAGACCTCAAAAATCACTAAAGAAAACTCAGCTTCATTTCATCCCACATCTTTCAAATCTAAGGGAATTCTTCAACCTTAATATAAAGTTTTACATTCTTTTTCAAATAAAATCTATTCCTAGTTCACATTAGATCTGTGGGCTTACATTTGTCAACGTGGCACGTACAAAAAGATGTGCTGAAGTAATGTGTTTTTATCTTTTCCTTCAAGACTAATACTAAAATCTAATACAAGAAATAGGAAAACGTGACTAAGGGTATTGTGGGAGAAATGTGTCAAAAACAGTGGCAGTAACATAATAAAAGAAGGAAATAGCTGTCAACGCACTATACAGGGTGTAAAGGAGTTCGTGTTATTCCTTAAAACCACATGATCTACAGATTAACCAGGCCAGCCAAACAGGAACCTGTAGAAATAAAAAAAAAAACTTAATCTTACGATAGTGGCAAGACATTGTATCGAACCAAAAGACAGCATTCAAAAAAAATATGAGCAAATAAAAATTTTATGTGATAGAGCATTTTGATGCCACACATAAACAAATGGAAGCAAAACATACAGCTAGTGGGCACGACTAGCGCGATATCGCTCCGCGTAGTCAGTTAACTTGGGGCGCGAAAATGACTCCGGTTAAGAACGCCACGTTTCTTTTTTTTATTTCATCTAAATGAATCCCTTGCAGGATCAATCTTTGTCACCAGTAGATCACGGGGTTTGAAGGAATTTCACTTTGGATAAACCCTGTAGAGGGCTAATAGACCGGGAGATGATGACAGAAAAATCCAAGTCATTTGTTACAGGTCCGACCCTTAAAGGGTCGAATTAGGTGATTTAACGAACGAAAATCATAATCTTAGGACTGGTCAGCGGGACGTAAATTGATATTATGGGGCAATACCGGTATTGTAAATCGCAAAGACTCATACTTCACCGATGACAGAAGTTTCGCGAACGTAGAAGCGGTAAAATAAAAAGTATAGCTTTGTAATAAAATTGACGTTTGTTTGTCAATAAACGTCAATTTTACCGTCGCCTTCCATTCTACTCTTTTATAGCTGGGTTCATACGCGGTCAAACATCTTCAGAATTGCAAATTGTCACGACATTCTGGAATACAACCCGCGGCTATAAAATCTTCCCCGGCAGACATTTAGGTTTAACCCAGTCCGGATTAAGAAACAGGAGGCGCAAGGCGATCAGCGAGCTAATTTTAAAATATAAATAACCGGCATAATATGTGTGCCAGGTCAGCTAGTTTCAATTATCGGAACCGGGAGTGGGAAAAACCGGTATATTACAAGGTGTCCCGAAACTCAACTTAAAGCCGGGAATAAATGACAGTATATGTAGGGTCAGAAAAAAAGTTTTAATTTATTTATTTAATAATTTATGTACCTACACACAACGCTTAATAAAAGATAATTAACCGGGACCATAGCGTTCAAAGACAGTGCTTATTTCCAGTACACCTGTGTGAGGAGAATTTAGAACAAGAAATGTTGACAATAGTGTGTAAAAACAAAAGAAACAATCATTTCGATATCAGTAGCCCGCCAGGCACAAAACTCCGCCTGATTGGAGGATCCTCCCTTTGGTTGGAGGAACGCCATACCTCGTTCCTGCACAACCTCATAAATCTAATTATAAAATGTGTTTTTGAAAAAAGTACAAAAATGTTTTAAAAAAATACAAAAATCTTTCTTGTTCTGCCCCTGTCATATGTTCCCAGCTTAACTTTAAGTTCCAGGTCAGCCTCTACACTCCCGATAAAAAAATACCAGTGCGTAGCTACGTCTCAATGACTACACCATTGCTTCATTCTGACATTAATAAATCATGTACGACTAGTCATAGTTCTACAAGGCCTAGAACTTTGATAGACAGACCCAAAAGTTAGCCAAACAATTTGCCGAAGACTACAACACAGTTGTTAGGGAACGCCCACACCCTATCCCTTCACAAAGGGTTCGTTTACAGGGTGGAGCGTGGGGAAACGGATACATGAGACGTGTCGGATTTTGTATTGAAACGTTTTTGATATATCGTTTCATAACCCCTAAATAAGCGTAAGGGATAGACTGAGATGTAAATTAAATGAACTGTGGTGAAAATGAATTGCATTTTCTTTGGAAATTAAACAGAAATCATATACGGTATGTATCTAAATCTTGGGTTTTATAGTACTTAACCGAAAATATGTACAAGTAATATCTATGGCGGTAAGGCTACGTCCTAGCTGGGCATCGCGTTGCATTGCGTTGCGTCGGGCAGTGCGGTGCGTATTATTCTTGTTTCCCACGGTGCGTGATAGCGCGCACCGCGACGCACGAGCTCGCACCAACGCACCATGGGAAGAGACTCGTCCGTGGTAACGCGGACGCGCACGGAGCGGTGCGCCGTGTCCACATCACGCACACTCATAATGTAGTTTCCCACGGTGCGTGATTTTACGGATGATATCACGCACAGCCGGTGCGCGCTACTACGCACCGTCAGAAGCCAGCTTAAGATGAAGAGTATGTATGAACAGTACCATGATATGATTTGTGCGTCTCGGCAATCCTCGTGTTTCCGAATTTGTACGAATGATTCCGGGTATTCCTCGGAGGAACATTGTGGTGATTTTAACCGGTAACCGGTAAGAGTTTGACAGTACCGAAACCTACCTATTATGTAGATACTAGCTTTTGCCCGCGGCTTCGCTCACTTTAATTTAGAATTTGACAATCAACTCTACTAAAGTTTATATAGTGAATGTAATCAATCATGATTCGAAAGACACGTGGCGCCATTTATTATCGTTATTGTTGTTTTCCTCGGGAACAATACTTTTTTTCGGCATGAAAGGTACCCTATGTCCGTTTCTGTACACCTGACAACGTATATGCAAAATTTCAGGATGATCGGTTCAGTGGTTTAGGCGTGAAAAGGTAACAAACAAACAAACTTACTTTTGCATTTATAATATTAGTTAGGAGTTAGGAAGTTAGGATTAGGATTAGGATTATAATGTTAGTTAGAATAGGATTTCTTCCCAATCACGTAATGAAAAATGTTACCCTATAAATTCTGACGACAGCCAAATGAAAAGATGAATAACTCTTTTGAGCCGAGAAGGCAAACGTTACATAAAGAAAATACATATAAAAAGATTTAAGTTGATTCCCTCAAGTATTCCTTATGCTAGCTATACAAACATTACTTTTAGGGTTCTTTTTTTATTTATTCATTTGAGACTAGCGACCCGCCACGGCTTCGCACGGGTGCAATGTACTATACATATAAACCTTCTTCTTAAATCACTCTATCTATTAAAAAAAACCGCATCAAAATCCGATGCGTAGTTTTAAAGATCTTAGCATACATAGGGACAGACAGCGGGAAGCTACTTTGTTTTATACAATGTAGTGATAGTGATGCGTTTGCTCTTCACTCTGGCCAAGGTCAGAGGTGACAAAGACAAAGTCTACGATGGAGCGAGCTTACCCAGAAGAAGCCTGTTCACACTAACTTTGAAGAGATTCGTGTTATAAGCGTTCGGGAACACAGACGCAGGTAATGAGTTCCACTCTTTTGCCGTCCGCATTATGAAGGATGTTGAACAGAACAGTTGGAATGAAAGACAGGCATAAAATGCTTGTTAATCATTAAAGCTGCTGCGATAAGTAGTCAGGCAGAGCAGTAAAATGTCCGTATAGTTTGGTATAATCTTTATTTTTTATACCGGTTATTAGACTTCCAGGTTTCTGACTGTCATACTGTGTAACGACTGTCATAGGTATTTGTACGACACCCGAGACAGACAGTTTAACATGGTCTCCGAAGCACGGAGGGGCATCGATGTGTAACAAATGGTCACCCATTCACGGACTGACCGCGGCAAGCGTAGCTTAACCTTGCAAATCATTTGATCCGCGCGTTTGTTAAAGGTTACAGCTCATTAGAACCACCCGGCACCCGACCCGCACCGCCTCATCGCTCGGCGTCCACTCGTTGTCAGCAGGTGGTCCACGGGTGGACGCCGCGTTATCACTAGTAAACGTCGCGTGGTCAACCAGAGGACCTCGCGCGGTCACCGAGTGGACATCGCGTGGTCAACCAGTGGACCTCACGTAGTCAACGAGTGGAAATCGCGGGGCCCACGAATTTCCGAGTAGTCTGTCAGCAATTGGCACCAGGTCCACACGTGTTTTTGGTCATGTGAAATTTTACCAAAATTTGTCATATATTTTTGAACTTCTCGATAAGTCTTTCTTTATTCATTTTGAAAGCAAAAACCATACGTCCGACATGTTAGAAAGAAGGGCTGGAAATGACGGGTGGGTGGGGAGCGGCGCATCGCTGACGCATTGTCCTCGCGTGAACCACTCGCGGGCCGCGCGCTATCTTCTCGATGGCAGCGCGCGGTTCACTCAAGGCAAGCATGCGAGCAGCGAGTTGTCACCGAGCGGTCAACTCGTCGTTCGCGCGTGGACAGCATACGCCCGAGGCGATCCGGTGACGTTACGGAGTTAATGTAGTGAGCGCACATCCATACAAATTCATATAAAGAATACGAACCGCACGAGGCGAGGCGATGCGGGTCGGGTGCCGGGTGGGTCTAATGAGCTGTAACCTTTATTAGTCACGAACCCCTCTATCAGTCTGTTACACAAAATATAAATAAAATGAACATTCAAAACATGACAATAATGATGAAAACAGAATCATACTTTATGCTTAGTCAACACGCACTTGGCAGTTGTCTTTTTTCTTTTCTATAAAAGGTACTACATGAAAGGAAAACGATTTTGAATCCTTTGATACAAGGAGATAAATTCAGTTTGAGTCATGTCACGTAAGTTATAAGATATTCGGCTTTTCCAATACCTTTTTTAGGATATAGAAAAGATAAAAGATATGCTTCATTTTGTATGTAGTGTTTGTATTTGTTGTATAGAATTTCTGTTTTCTGTTTTTATTTGTTTTTCCTAGAGCTGTGAGTGTTCGATTATCTTTATGTAACACGAGGGGTGGTTCGTCGGACGCAGGGCGATGGGTGACCTCAATACCTTTTAATTTACCCCATGTATATTTCGCGATATTCAGTTGTTCAAAAGTTATTTGTATTTTCAAGTAGATAATAAATAATAATAAAATAAAAGTGAACTCGAATTTGACGTATTACCTTAAGGCGCGATTCCATTAAGCAAGTTACTTGTATGCAAGTTGCAAATTGCATACAACTTGAACAAACCTGCATACAAGCTACAACTTGTATGAGGTAGTTTGAACTTGTACATTTTTTATTCAAGTGATGTGCAAATTGAAATTAGTTGCACTTTTCGAATTGCGAACAAGTGATTGACACCCATGATGTCCAACTCAATTTTTGAACATCTCCCTCCACTTGTATGCAAGTAAAACCTGCATGCAATTTGCACACTCTCGAAAACATGTTTCCAATGTAAGCAACTTGTACGCAAATGTGACGTCATACTTGCATGCAAGACTTGCCTAATGGAATTTCGCCTTTAAGGCGTGATAGTGTGTCTTATATGTATACAACAAATTAGTACCCCATGTAACCCAGGCGAAAGTCGATTTCGAGAAATTTCAAGTTTTATACTTTTTTGAAAAATACCCGAAATGCGCTATTTCTACTGTAAAATATTAAATTGAATAGCTTTGATTCTCACATTAACTTGTAGCTGCCGCTTTAACATGCTTTCTATGTTTATGAATGTTTAAAAATACAGACATAGAAAAAAATAAAAAAAAAATAAAAAAAAACTTTCCTTTTTTTTCGACTTGTTTTTTATTTACTTTTCCTAAAATCGTATGCCCTAAATCGATCTAACTTGCTAAAAACAATATGTGACAATCAGACACCAAATTCGCATAAGAAGAAATATCCGTTTTTTCCTCACAAAGAACCCAAATTTTATTCCCATCACCGGTTCTATAACAAACCCATTTATACCTTATACGGAACTCTCCGATCAGCTGTTTTTCGCCTATTCCCAGACTCCGGAAATCCATATAAACCACATTTTAATAATTCCCCCGAATGATTTATTGTTCCCTTGCCCACATTCGCGTAAAATATTACGCTACTTTTACGCGTGTGGTTAGTGGATAATAAATCAGATATACGACTTTCCGGTCGCCATGTATGCTTTTGCCCTTATTTGAGAGACGTACCTAAAGATTAAAGAGGCGACGGAGTGTAAAAAGTGATGTAAAATCAGTTATTGCATTTTTGAGTTCAGTAAAAAGAAATAGGGTGTCTCAGTAAGAGTGCACTTTTTTATTTTAAAATAAAAACACGTATTTTTTTAGAGAGTTGTTATATTTTTATTGGATTATAAAGAAGACATGTTCCGATTAAGTATGGAATAAAATATCCGGCTAATGGCCACCATGGCTCTGATGACAGGACATTACTCTTTTCATGATCCATGACTTTTTCACAGGTGGCTGTATCTCACTGATGACGCGTTGGATCTTGGATTTGAGCTCAGGGTACTTTTTTCGGGATGAAAGGTACCCTATGTCCGTTTCTATACACCTGACAATGTATATGCAAAATTTCCGGATGATCGGTTCAGTGGTTTAAGTGTGAAAAGGTAACAAACAAACTTACTTTCGCATTTATAATATTAGTATTAGTTAGGAAGTTAGGATTAGGATTTAGATATCTTGGAGCTCAAAAGCCGGAAAAGCACCCGCCCTTACGACCATCGAGCCCCATAACATAGATTTAGCCCTATATAGGATGTAAAAAATTGCTCTAAGAATTTTGTGGTTACTTGGTATTTAAAATTGTACAACTTTCGAAATTGACGTACTTTTTTATTCCTTTCCATAGAAATAAGAAAATATTTGTATCGGATGTTTTTTAATGGCGGTTTTTTACTTACTACCCAATGGCGAATGCGCGTGCCGCTCTTTTTAATCTGTGCAATTTTTCCAATGTTGCCAATAATATATTAATTGAATTAACCCTTTTTAGGGCTCCTTACTCAAAGAGTAAAACGGGACCCTATTACCACAGTCTACCTATATCTTCCTCCTTACAGTCGGTCAACGTAGAACATTGTCGCAGAGCAATCGTGCGGGGGGTTGCGGGGTGAAGGAGCGGAAGTTACGTCCCGAGTAGTCATACTGCATACTTGGGACATAACCTCTGCCCCTACATAATTTTGACATTTCATAGGACCTGACAAATGTATGGGCGTTGACCCACTGTATGTAGTAAGTTGGTACACTGTGCTATTACTAAGACTACGCTGTCCGTCCGTCTGTTACCAGGCTGTATCTCATGAACCGTGATAGTTAGACAGTTGAAATTTTCACAGATGATGTATTTCTGTTGCCGCTATAACAACAAATACTAAAAAATAGAAAGAAATAAATATTTAAGGGGGCTCCCATACAACAAACATGTTTTGTGTTTTTGTCGTTTTTATAGATAATGGTACGGAACTCTTCGTGCGAGAGTCCAACTCGCACTTGGCCAGTTTTTATTTGAAAAAGACCTAACTATGTCCAGAAATAAACTAGACTAGACTATTTGAAATAGCTTTTAGGCACAATTTCAGTAAATGAATATCGGCTGATAATACTAACGGTACTAACCTATAATGTAAAAAGACATCGACATGTTACATGAACATTTCCATTTTCTCGTATCGAAAGTCATCTATAATTCTAACTAAACTTCAAACGAGAATGGTATAAACTTAAAATAACATAGCCACAATTCTACTGAATTACGTTTGAGCGGCAAGGCGAGATTTGAACCGCAAAGGACATACAGAAGATCCACTCCTAACAACGCGCCACCAATAAAGGGTCCTTTACTATAATTATGCTTATTATAATACACCAACTGTGTTTTTAGGCCTCCCCCAAGCATCGCCACATCAACTGGTCATGTGCTTTTCGCATTCAGCGGATTCCCGCAACCTTCACCAAATCATCGGTCCACCTTGTGGGAGGCCTACCCACGCTGCGTCTTCCAGTACGCGGTCGCCACTCCAGAACCTTTTGGCCCCATCGGGCATCCGTTTTGCAAGCAATGTGCCCCGCCCACTGCCACTTAAGTTAGCAATTCTTCGGGCTATGTCGGTAACATTGGTTCTTCTGCAAATCTCATCATTTCTATCATCTATTACTCTGCTTCAAACGAGTTGCATTCGACCTGGTCCCAGGCTCAGGCTTTTTAATGTTTTGTTTCATTCGGCGTCTATATGCGCGTGAGTTATAGCCCATTGTATGAAGCTTCTGTACCTACCCGCAATGTGATTGGAACGGACAGAAATAAAAATTTAAGTGCACCATCGCAGTTGCTCTGTCGGACGTCAGACAATGAGGTTAATGCACCAATTACCGGCGACCGGTCGTAATTATAGAAACTTTTCATTGGTGAGTGAAAAATTTAATAGTTCCGCCGATTGTGGCGGAATTGTTTTCCGTTAGAATGATTTGCGTCATACTATTGAGAGTTTGAACTTCTTTGTTGCATTGAAATGAAGGAATAGATAATGTTTTATATTCCAGTGTTCTACGGGTTTATCCGGTCTACGTTACTTAAAAGAAATTTATTTTGCCCCGAGGCGGTGGCTGCGATACCAGATGGATAATAATTGACCATTATCCTTACCTTGTTGCGTCTATTTATGTATTTAATCATTTATGTACACACAACAGTAAATAAAAGACAAGTTAATAAGTACCATAACGTATAAAAGCACTGCTTATTTCTTAAAGAAATCTCTTCCAGCAGACTTGCCAGAGAGTATTCTGTAATTCGTCTTTCATCAGATTTTAATCAGATGCAGTCAAATGTTAGTATTTTACACGGAACGACTGACATCTGAAGTAGAAAGTAATAATTACTGTTTAAAATTATCATTTACTGTGTATGGTTTGGAAGAGCGAAATAGACACCGCAACCGCTCTAGATCGACATAAATGGAGAAGGCAGACAAGGAGAGCCGACCTCAGATAATGAGACAAGACAAAGGAAGAAGACTTAAATTGTTTGAAATAAATTACAGGTTGCTACTAAAATAATAGATGAATAACAATTGATATTTTACGAAATCTTGCGACTTGCTAGGCTAGACAAGAAAAAGAAGTCGAGAGACGCACAGAAAACGCCTGGAAAAGCTATTGGTCCGTGAAAGATCTTATGAAGGGTAACCTCCTCTCACCCTTAAGAAAAAGCTCATGGACATATGTATTCTGCCTATCCTCACCTACGGTGCTCAGACTTGGTCTTTGACAAAACATTAGAAGTCCGCACTCGGGGTTTGCCAGCGAGCCATGGAGCGCAGTATCTTAGGATTCCGCTTATCAGACCGTATAAGGAATAGTGTACAGCGCTCCAAAACTCAGATCGCCAACGTTGGTCAGAAAGCCGCAAGCTTAGAATGGAACTGGGCTGGTCACATCTGTCGCATGTCGGACGAGCTGTGGGCAAAACTCACCACTGAGTGGAGCCCACATAACGTTAGACGACGTCGCGGCAGGCCCAGAAGGAGATGGCGGGACGAGTTAGACACTTATTCGAAGGACTGGCCGCAGAAATCATTAATACGAGAGGAGTGGAAGGAGGGTAGGGAGGCCTTTGCCCTGCAATGGGATGACCACGGCTACATAATAATAATAATTGCGACTTGCTAGCATAATACCACCGCGCCAACTCTATAAGTAAATTAAGATAAATGAATCAGTGTTTGAAAATGATGAGGCTTTAAAACTGATAACTTATGACATTATTGATTAACGTCTTACTTTATATCACGCCATTTTAAATAAACAGGTACAAAAAAAATGGTCTCGCTTAACTGAAAATAGTGAATCGTGAATTCAATTAAAAGTTTTTTGCTCAACTAAAGGGAAACTATACAAGTTTAATCGAAGTTTCTTCAGCAAAGTTTAAGTTCTACAAAAATACTTTACGCACGCCTTTTCTGTCTACGAACGAATATTTCCAAGAAAATTTCCTTGAGTGTTCTCTTTGTAGATAAAGAAGTTTTTTTTTTCTCTTTTTAAAATCGTTGCCTCACACTAGGATTGCTCGCCTAACACCTAAACTCGAAATTTCTATCTGCAGGACATGTTAATTTTTTTTAAGTATCAATAAATGTATAAAAATCATTTCCATAATCACCATGTGTGGCAATTTTAAGTAATGTCTCGTTTGTTCATCACAAATACATTTAAATTATATTTTGAAATAAGGACATACTTAATTTTACTGAAAAAAAAAACATTTATTTGGTATACAAAATTATAGACCATCGGTATCGGGAATAAGATCCAAGCTACGGTGGTCGGTGGTAAAGGCTTTAGAGATACGAACCTCCTAACAACACACGTCGTGTCCAAGAGTACCGCATACAGTTTCAAGATTTTGATCCAGCTGCCTAACGATAGCCACTTCAAATGTTGGTCGATGCTTTTGGCTATCAGACTATTGGCTGTAACGACTATCAACACAATGACTGCTGAGTCAACATCCAACGTATCGACTAACTCGTGTGCCAAGTCAAGATATTGAATTTCTTAGTATGTTTGTATCTCGTTTAAATTCACGGCTCGTCTTCCGTGCGGAAGATATCCGGTCCTTTGGAAAGGGGACACAGGTCCAACGCACAGAGGCCCCTTTGAGAACTTTAATGTCAAATGGGGTGGGGCGCCAACCGGGGACTATCCACGGCTGCACTATTGGAGTACAGTCATGGACCGTCCCAGGTGAGGTGAGGTAAGTGAAATATGGTAAAAAATATCTTGTCTATGGGAAGGGGTGTTAAATGGATCTATTGCCGTAAGAAAACGGCGTCTGCATTTCAAATTTAAAGTTGAACTGTGTTGGCAGACGGTGATTCGCCAGCTCACTAGCTGGGCCCCCTGAAAAGCCGCCAGTACATAGGTGAAGAGGGCAAAAACGTGTGAGCGGCTAGAGGAGTAGGGAGGTGTGGCCCCGGTTTCACCGTTGCGTGTCTAAAAGACCCGGAGTGAGTTTCCCCACTATTTCACCATTAGACACTTCCACCCCCGAGCATATAGCCCTGGCGGCCCCCCTCTGGTCGGCCGATAAAGGCAAGCCAGAGTTGAGAGTCCTGCGGACATTCTTGGAGTTCCACTCCAGCCAGCCAATAAAGGCAAATTGGAGATGAGGCCCTGACCGATTTTCTGAGACAATAAGGTACGCAGTGTCGCCACAAGCTGCGCTGCTTATGTTGATTATTATTCAATCAAACTCTGACTTCGGAGTCATCGATCCACTAGCCACACAACAATAGCGCACGCTATAATAATAAATTCATTTGAAATTGGCACAACTAACGAACGAAGCTACCTTTTTTTAACAAAAAAAAACCCTAACTATTGTGGCCAACCCGTAGTTGGACTGACAGACGAAAGGACATTTCTATTGGAGTGTATTGTCCGGGCCTGTTGGGATTTTAACAAAAAAAAAAACTTTATTTTACAATTTATTGGGCCGGCACAAAACAGGTCGCACAACTGGTGTTCCTACCTTAAAAATGTTACAAGAGTAATACATTATTTTCGTATTTTCTGTTTTATTTTATCTTTACTGTGTTTCGATCATTTTGGCGTTAAAATTGAAAATGATTGAATGAACTCTGTTTGTGTTTTCTTTTTCTTTATTTTGTGATGTTTA
The DNA here is from genome assembly GCA_905220435.1 of Amphipyra tragopoginis. Taxonomy (NCBI): domain Eukaryota; kingdom Metazoa; phylum Arthropoda; class Insecta; order Lepidoptera; family Noctuidae; genus Amphipyra; species Amphipyra tragopoginis. The sequence goes on from HG992016.1 coordinate 6,284,683, forward strand.
TTACATTTTGATACATGAAACTACCGTGTGATGGATGGGTTTTAAGCTCACACATATTTCTAAAAGTTACAGAGCCAGCTGAATCCTTGCTTTGTCTAGCTAGGTCCCTAGGAAGACAACAGTATAAGGCTGATCATCCACCAGAGCTGTGCTAAGTTGCGTAGCGAGGAATGTGTTTTGTAAGCACCAATAGAATCACTTCATTTACCTAGCTTCGCTCTGCGCAGCTCTGGTGGATATGGGCTTAGCGGTGCGAGGTTTTTGTTCATACAAAACAAGCGAGAAATGCGAGCGAGGGATGTGTTGCTAGGAATGTGTGCGAGGATTTGAAAATATGCGCCTACCAGTACGTCAATAGATGGTGTTTGGAGGAGGTAGATGATCATTTATACACATTAACACATTACGCATTATACATTCCTCGCACAGCTCTGGTGGAAAGGGTCACACCATTTCACATCCTTGCTACACATTTTTGCACCGCACATTTTCCTCGCACAGCTCTGGTAGATGTCCAGCCTAATCCTTACTAATGTCTCAGTGTACCTACTTACTACATACAGTGGGTCAACGCCCATACATTTGACAGGTCCTATGAAATGTTAAAATTAACAACCTGTTCACTCAAAGAATGTCAGAGTTTGAGCAGCAGCTACAGAAAGCTCCAAGCACTGCATCCTCCACCACCACCGTGAGTTTAGCTGCTGAATTTACTGCATTCCGGACCTTCATTATTCAGGCACTCGGCACCCTCCAACAGCAAGTTGAGATTCTTGCGCAGAGCGTAGACAACATGGAGATGCGTGGGCGCCGGAAAATATTGCTGTTCCATGGAGTGTCGGAGTTGAAGGAAGAGAAGACTTCAGACGTGTTAACTCAAGTGATCAAGGATCATCTCAAGCTTGATGACTTCACAGCTGCTGATATTAAGCGTTGTCACAGAATGGGGCGTAGCACTTCTCTTAAGTCCAGACCAATCCTCGTCAAACTTCATGATGTGGCCCTCCGGGACAAGATCTGGTTTGCCAAGACCAAGCTGAAGGGGTCAGGTATCACTGCATCAGAGTTCCTGACAAAAGCCAGACACAACATCTTCATGGCGGCGAGGGAGAGATTTGGCGTGACCCAATGCTGGACCAGGGAGGGCGTTGTGATTGTTCTCGGGTCTGATGGAAAGCGCCATCGGATATTTTCGCTTGTGGACCTCGACAAGATTGGGCAGCAGCCGCAGCAGGTCACCGGGCATCCAGAGCAGGAAGTCATTCAACCGGTCGCTGCTGTGAAACTGAAACGTGCTGCGGCCAGAAAGTGATGTGTTTGTTGTGCCATAATTTGTTTTTGTAGTCCAGGTAAATAATAAGTATCCTTAGTATTCTGTTATGTCCAGGCACCCTCAATTTGTTTGTTTATTTTAACCTCTGTTTCTATTCTGTCAAATCTTTCAATGTCAACTTGAGTGCGTTCCTTGTCTGTGGCATACTACTTTTTTAGCATTCGTTTATCGCTCTGTTACACGTATTAATTTAATTTTTATTTCATTATTGTTAAATATTGCCTGGATTACTATAAGTTTCTTTTTCTTTCTAATTCTTCTTCTTTTTTAATTTGTTTCTCTTGTTACACAACTGGCAGGTGGACAAAAATATTTTAATTTTATATATACTTATTTTGTATAATAGGTATATTGTTATCATATTATTTAATAGATTTATTTTATAAGGTATCGATGCTCAGCCCTGACTGTAGCAGCGATACTGATACTTTTTTTTCATTGAGTAGTGATGATGAGAGCTTCACAAGTATTCCTTCGTTAGCTGACACTCTTGTTTCACAGTTTTCTGATGTTACCAAGAATTTTAATGTTGTCCACATAAACGCTCAGAGTATTCCGGCTCATTTCCCCGATATGCTGGCAAGTTTCGACTTTAAGAATATTCATGCAATTCTTGTTTCGGAGTCATGGTTAAAACCATGTCTACCTTCATCTTCTTACTCTCTGCCTGGCTTTCAACTTATAAGAAATGATCGTGCGGTGGGCGCGGGTGGCGGTGTGGCCATATATCTTAGGAATCATATTCCCTTTTCTGTTTTAAACATGTCCACACAGCCACCTCCGTCGAATGCCGGTGAACATCTGTTCTTGGAAGTTGAGCTGCACCATGCAAAAGTTCTCCTTGGAGTATACTACTGTCCTTCCCTGCGCATTAATTTCTTCTCATCCTTTGAACTTATCTTAGAAACTTTAATCCCTTCTTACAGTCACACTATCATCATGGGCGACTTTAACACCTGTCTCCTTAAAAATGATTTCCGTTCTTCTTCTCTTCGTCATATTGCTGAATCTAGTAATCTTTCCATTCTCGATCTTTGTGCTACACACCATTTCCCTAACTCTGTTCCATCTCTACTTGACCTTATTTTCGTCTCATCCACCCAACATGTCGTTAAGCACGGCCAATCCCCAGCTGACGCCTTTTCCTATCATGATTTGATTTTTCTATCATATAGGATTCGCCCTCCTAAGGCAAAGCCAAAAACTCTTCTGCTACGCAATTTTGGGGGTATGAATCTCGATCGTCTTCGGGAGGATGCTAGCAACATAGACTGGACTTCTCTGGGTACATCTACATCTGTTGACGAGAAAGTTGATCTGATTGCTTCAAATCTTATCCATCTCTTTGACCTGCATACGCCTATTCGGGCTGTTAAAGTAAAACACCTTCCATCGCCATGGCTTACTGACGACATTAAAGCGTTAATGGCTAGGAAAGTGGCAGCGAAGTTTAAATACAAAATTCGACCCAACGACTCGAACTGGGATAAATTCGTCTCCATTAGAAATCACTGCAATAAGGTGTGTAGGAATGCACAGCGCCAACATGTTCATAAATCTGTTCAAAACGGAGATCCAGCTAAAGTCTGGAAGTTTCTTAGATCTATGGGGGTCGGAAAATCTCGAAATGACACTATTCCTAAAGATTTAGATATCAACTTACTTAATAATCATTTCTCATCTCCGTCTGACTTTGATAGAACTATTAAAGCTACCACTTTAAATTATCTTTCTAATCTTCCGACACCCGATTATTCCCCATTTGTCATTAGTCAATTCTCTGCGTGTGATGTTAAAAGAAGCATTGTATCGATAACATCCAACGCTGTTGGATGTGACTGTATCAGCCGTAACATGATCATTCCCATTCTTGATGAAATTCTTCCTGTCATCCTCCATGTTCTCAATTTTTCCGTTACCAGTAGTGTCTTCCCTCTTGCGTGGAAAGATGCCCAAGTTATCCCTTTACCCAAAAAGGCGAATCCCGCCGCTTCCTTTTCTGATTATCGTCCTATTTCCATATTACCATTCCTTTCCAAAGTCCTTGAAAACCTTATAAACCAACAACTCAGCAAGTTTCTTTCCAAATTTAATCTCCTGAATCCTTTTCAGTCTGGATTTCGTCCTGGACACAGTACTACCTCAGCCCTTGTGAATATTACGGATGATATTAGGTCAGGCATGGAAATCGGAAATTTGACGGTACTTGCATTGCTTGATTTCAGCAATGCTTTTAATACCGTAGATTTCGATATTTTGCTTGGCATACTTCGCTCTTTTAACATATCTCCACCGGTGATTGATTGGTTTCGTAGTTACCTGTTTGGTCGCCGACAACGTATTTGCTTCGAAGATACTTTCTCTTCTTGGTGCAGTACTTCTGCCGGTGTACCTCAGGGTGGCGTTTTATCCCCTCTACTTTTCGCGTTATTTGTCAATTCTATCTCTCACCGACTTACTTCTTCCTATCACCTTTATGCAGATGATCTTCAAATTTATAGCCAAGCCCCTCTTGGAAGGTTGTCAGAAGCCATTGATACCATAAATCTGGACCTGGCACGAATAGGTGACTGGAGTAAAGAGTTTGGACTAAAGGTCAACCCCACTAAAACCCAGTTGACTGTTGTGGGCGGTTCCCGGACAGTCTCCAGGATTGACTGGTCTGTACTTCCTCAGGTTTCTTTTAATAACACTATAATTCCTATAACCGACAAAGTTAAGAACCTGGGGATTTATATTGACAGTACCCTTTCCTGGACCTCACAACTGCAGGAAGTCAGTCGTAAAATGTTTGCTTCTGCGGGCTCCTTGAGACGCCTTCGAAATTTCCTTCCAACTGCCACCAAAATTGCGCTAGCACAATCTCTTCTTCTCCCCATCCTCGACTATGCTGATGCCAGCTATCTTGATCTAACTGAGGACCAATTTGGAAAGCTTGAGCGACTTCAAAATCTTTGTATCAGATTCATATTTGGTTTGCGTAAATATGATCATGTTTCTGAATTTCGTACGAAGCTCAAATGGCTACCTATTCGCCTTCGCCGGAATGCCCATATTCTTTCTTTGCTTTATAATGTGCTATTCAATCCTTCCACCCCGTTTTACCTTAAAGAACGCTTCGAGTTCCTCTGTGACACACATTCTAGGTTCTTGAGATCATCAGAAAATCTTAAATTAAAAATACAACAGCATTCTTCTTCCTATTTTGACAAGTCCTTTACTGTTCAAGCTGCTCGATTGTGGAATGCATTACCACTAAATGTGAGACTTGCGCAATCACTGCCAGTTTTTAAAAAGCTAGTGAAGGAACATTACTTGTCACTTTAAGTAGCTATTTCTTGATTATTGCTCACATCTCTTGCTCTTTTTATTTATAGAATATTCATAGAATATTTATTTATTACTTTGTTTTAAAAATGTATGTAACTTTTTATATATTATGTTTGTGTAATTATTGATATGTATTTTATGTTATTATATCTAAGTATATTTTGTACGATACGTACTTGTACACCAGAACTGCCCGTTATCTCTTTCCGTTGTTCCAATCCATACTAAGGTTGTCTGGAAGAGATCGCCTTGTGCGATAAGACCGCCCATTGTACATATATTGTGTAAATGTTTGTATTTCTTTTTGTTTATCGGTGTACCTATTATGTACAATAAAGAGTATAATAAATAAATAAATAAATTATGTAGGGGCGGAGGTTATGTCCCAAGTATGCAATATGGCTACTCGGGACATAACCTCCGCTCCTTCACCCCGCAACCCCCCGCACGATTGCTCTGCGACAATGTTCTACGTTGACCGACTGTAAGGAGTAAGATATAGGTAGACTGTGCTAATATTATAAGACTCATCAACGCCCAGCCCAAACCTTTGAACCTAGAAAGCTGAAATTTTGTACAGAGATTCCCTTTATAATATAGACAAGGGATAAGGAAGGATTTTTGTTAAATAGGGGTTGAAAGTTTGTATGGAAAATCGTCAAAATTTCACGCAAGCGAAACTGCGGGCAAAAGCTAGTATTAACATAATAATAGATAACATTGATTTATTTTAGTAAGACCCATCAAATGGCCAGCACGTGCATTGACCGGATAATGTATTTTTTTTCTACCTCAATGAACCGTAAGTATTTAAAAAAAAACATTCCCTTTTCACACCAAAATGCTCAAACAAGCAAAAACATCACTCAACCCATACACAGGCTGTGTCCAAATTAAATTGCGAAATTCCCAATTCCGTCGAAAGAACGGAATTATAGGAATTGAGTACAAAATTGATTCGACGTTTCTGTAAAATAATTATGTTTTTGACCGGCTCGAAAGAGCCGACTGTTTTTGTCCAATCCATACAGATTTCCGAATTCATCTCAATTTTTTTAGGAACCTTTCAAATGCTTTATTCGAGGGCATTCAGTCGAAGCTATTAATTTATAGATACAAAGACTCGGGAAGTTCTTTTTATCTTTGCGTAGCAATTGAATTAAATTGGACGGGCATTTGCGATGGTATTTAAAAAAAATACAATTTTATTTCGTTTTGGAACGGAAAAGGTATTAGATATTATTGGCTGTGATGAGTAACAGTAGCAAGGTATTAACAGGCGACTGGAAAATAGTGAGTTGAAATTCTGATCATTAAAATTATTATCGAGGAACAATATCTAATAATACGAGTATTCAACTTATTGTAGTTCGCAGCTTGACAGTAGTCCAAAAAACAAAATTCATATTACCAGTATTCACCCGTTTGGCAAACAAGACAAGGTAAGAACTAAAAATTTGCAATCCTGGTTACATTAATATTGTCAAATATCTGATTGGGTTACCCCGATTTTTCTTATAGCATTTACGAGTAATAAGGGTAACCTACATCCACACACATTGAAATATATATGTAGTATCTATGCCTGGACATGGAATTCGAGATCAGAAATGTTAATTGGCACAGTGACAAAGTGACATTCCAGTGGGGTAAAACACTTATTTTGAAAATATTTTTACCTGTCAAAAAATTACCACATAAAATATTGATAACGCCTATAAACTATTTTCACACAAATATTATTAATATTATAACATAATTATTACACAGAAAACGGGTTATATCCCAAATAAATATTTTGTTTGATTTCACGACGTTATTTAATGTTTGTAAAATTTCATCAATTTTTGTCTGTCAACAACTTACCCTTTGGTTTTTATTTTTTTGTGCTCTTTAGTCCGTGAGGAGAAGGATTAAGAATATAATTCCACTCCGTTACTGGCACCTAGCACCACAATTGTGCCCGAAAAATGGCAATAGGCTCGCCAACCTGGGACTTAACACCAGAGGCAAAATGTAGGTGTACAGACGCCTGTAACAGGAAAATAATTCTGTTTACCCTTTCGTGGAATACAGGAGTGGGTATGTAGCCCGTTTATTTACATTTTTGATCTGGAATCCCATTTCTAGGGACACATGAATTGGAAAAACAAACACTCGCTCCATTTTAGGTCAAGAATCCACACGACCGATTTCCTCTGAAATGTTATTGCCTCTCAGCCTTAACTATACCCAGAACATTGTAAGCCAAACTTATATTTACTTACTTATTTGTTTTCTAAAACTCCACTTACATAGCGAAAGTAAAAATGGAACTTTTCACTTATATTTTTAGTTACGTAGCACGGATATTACGAAACTTCACAACTAACCTAAAGCAATATTTATATCAAAAAAGTTTTGTATCAATCATTCCCTTTTTGCAACTTTAATATTTCGTAGAATTTCGTACAATTTCTCGAAATTGCCGTCTAGGTAAAATTTTAGCAGTTTCTTTCAAAAAGATTAAAGGAAAATGAGTCTTATGTTAACAGGATTAAGAGCTATGAAGTCGTAAATTATTTGGTAATGGAGTAATCCCTTGGATTGCCGCCAGAGGCCGCTTCGCCAAAATGGCGGATTATTATTCATTGAGTTTGATTGTGACATCATGCAAATAGCTACGATTCTAGTATTAGATTTTAGGTCCAATTACGAAACTTAAATAAATGAGTTATGAATATAATATTTTATGTTTGTAATCGCGAAATTGTTCAGTTTAATTTCAAATGAGTTACACCCTTTACAGCGTGTAATTAGAATTTTACTATCAGTACTTATAAATGTAGAATCTTAACAGTTTACGTGGCTTTTGTATTAATGTGTAAACCGGTTAACTTTTTCAGTAATCCCTAGTACAAGTCCGTAACTTACGAACGGCAATAGTTTTAGTCAGCTCATTAAATTGAATAATATGTCTCTTTTTATCGCGGGTATGTAAGAGAGTTCAGCTCACGAAAACTATTGCTATTTTTGTAATATACAAACTGGTACTAGGGTTACTGTCATATCTATTCTCATTCGCATTATCTACAGCGTTATATCCTACGACATTCTGTTGTGGGGCTCAGCAGCTGACGTCGATCCTGTTTTTATTTTACAAAAGAATATATCTTGCTGATGAAGGGCAGAACCACTATCTGTACGAGGGAACTAGCTCTATAATAAAGACATTACTATAAAGCTATATATCACAAGGTCTACTGAAAAGCTTACAAACCGCAGGGCAGCTTGTGGCGAGCTGTTAGTGAGTGGCGACACTGCGTACCTTATTGCCTCAGAGAGTCGGTCAGGGCCTCCAGTTTGCCTTTATTGGCTGGCTGGGGTGGAATCCCAAGAGTGCCCGCAGGACTCTCAACTCTGGCTTGCCTTTATCGGCCGGCCAGAGGGGAGCCGCCAGAGCTATACGCTCGGGGGTGGAAGTGTCTAATGGCGTAATAGCGGGGAAACCCACTCCGGGTTTTTTAGACCCGCGACGGCGAAACCGGGGCCACACCTCTCTACACCCCTAGCTACTCACACATTTGTTGCCCCCTTCGCCTATGTACTGGCGGGTGTTCAGGGGGCCCAGCTAGTGAGCTGGCGAGTCACCGTCTGCCAACACCATTCAATTTTAAATTTTAAAGGCAGACGCCGTTTTCTTCCGGCAATAGAAGTTATTCAATCCACTTAACACCCCTTCCCATAGACCAGATATTTTTCACCATATTTTACAATAGTCTTGCACCCACTTGGGACGGTCCATGACTGTACTCCAATAGTGCAGCCGTGGATAGTCTCCGGTTGGTGCCCCACTCCATTTTAGATTAACGTTCTCAAAGGGGCCTCTGCTCGTTGGACCTGTGTCCCCGTGTATGCCTTCCAAAGGACCGGACATCTTCCGCACGGAAGATGAGCCGTGATGTCAAAAACATTACTATAACCTATGACAAGCCACCAGTTACTGTCCAGCTGTATGGGTTTGATTCTAGAGCCACCACTCAAAGTGATACAAAATGTCACCACCAAGCCAAAAGTGATTTAAAATGTTAGTAAAATGACAACGCCTCATCTCAACAGGAAGTGCGTACCGCCAAGCCGCCTGCTGTTTCAATTAATGTAGCGATATTTTAGGTTGACTGTCATAAATTAACAGTAGTTTTTATCTTTTATATTTTATTATATTTTTGTAATTTGTCTCAATATTGTATTATTTATTGACACATTATAAGAACACTGTAATATCTACATAAATAAAAAACATAGATTTAAAATTACCTCCGTCCGTGTATCATTGCAAGGGTCATCATCATCTGCCTAGCCTTTTCCCAACTATGTTGGGGTCGGCTTCCAGTCGAACCGGATGCAGCTGAATACCAATATTTTACATGGAGCGACTGCCTATCAGACCTCCACAACCCAGTAACTGGGTAATACGATACTCTTGGTAAGACTGGTTGTCAGACTTTCTGGCTTCTGACCAACAGTAACAACTGTCAAAGATCTACAAATGACAGCCGGGACCAACGGCTTTACGTGCTTTCCGAGGCACGGAGGAAACTCGCTATGGTAAATGGTCACCCATCCACAGACCAACCTCGGCAAGCGTGGCTTAACCCGGAAGATCGGTCTATGCGGCTGTAATTATTTAGCCACGAGCTCCTCTATCATTGCAAGGGTACCAACTGAAAATCAGCGCTGGGTGTTTGACGCCCAGCATATGCTGAGTTGATGACCCTTTCGGCATGGGCATGCTAGACAGCATAAAATGTGTAACTTTAATTATTTATTCTGTCATTGTGTCCTTGGCTGTTTTTTTTTTCTATCTTTCTCTCATCAGCGATCTTCGAGTCTGGCAAGTTTAACTCTAGGAACGTAGGCATTCCATTAACTTATTACTCTTTGGTTTAAATGAATATAAATTGTCCTACACAAGTGAACTAACCGAGAATCAATTACCCCGAATGGGGTCACTGTTGTTCAACTATAAAACCCGTTTGCGCTATTCAGTTGCCAAATGAGCGAAAGGCCATTACTGCCTGAAACACCATAAACTCCATAATGTACGAGCATGGGATTTAAAAGATGGCTGCTGTTTTCGTTGGCAGGTTCCAGGAGTGTTTTTTCATGGCTTTATTTGTTTTCTTTCATTCTTCAACGTGTTATTTTTAGGGTTCCATACCCAAAGGGTAAAACGGGACCCTATTACTAAGAATCCGCTGTCCGTCCGTCTACCCGTCTGTCACCAGACTGTATCTCATGAACCGTGATAGTTAGACAGTTGAAATTTTCACAGATGGTGTATTTCTGTTGCCGCTATAACTATAAATACTAAAAAACAGAATAAAATAAATATTTAAGGGGGCTCCCATACAACAAACGTGATTTTTTTGCCGTTTTTATAGATAATGGTACGGAACCCTTCGTGCGCGAGTCCGACTCGCACTTGGCCGTTTTTATTTATTTATTATAAGCAATTGATATTTATGATTAATTACGGATTACTCACTTGCATTTTTCGGGATTCCCCGACTAGTTTATACCTATGTTACTGTAAAATCTCGAACTACGGTAAATCCTTAGATTTTCCGGTAAAAACTAGGATTTACTAAGTCTTAATAGTAAAATTCCGAAGTGTTATAATCGTTAATTTCGGACTTATATAGGGTGACTGGTAATTAGTGATCGATCCTTTTACACATGATTGTACTCATGATAACAAACAACTATCCCAAAGAAACATTATTTTTATTTTATTTTTTTCATTTAAAATTTATTAGTAAACCTTTACGGAATGAACGCGGCTCGTAATATGTTTTTTTTTTGTTTTTTTAAATACAACACTAGGATCAAATCCACTTCCACTTTTTTGTTGAGATATTCTGTACGTGTGTGCAAAAAAAGTCTTAACGAAAAACTTAAAAAGATTTTAACGATTTTTTTATGAAATCTTTGACTGCTATTTTTCTAGAACTACCTATTGACTTTTGGGGAAAGTTGTAGAACAAAAGTTATTTCATTATGGATAATTTAAAACCCTTTCAAATTAGTACCCTCTTTCCGACTAACCTTGTATAATAATCCTTCCATAAATGTACACATTTCCGACCTATGTAAATAAATACCGTATAATACTTAACCAAACAGTAACAACATCAAAGCTAAACCATACAACAACCACACAACATTACTTGTTTATCTAACTCTGTAAAACAATTATTTGTACAAACCTCGCAAGGTATGCAATGTTATTCAAACGGTTCGATGGTCTCTATTAAATAATAATGCATGGTTTGCTATTACTGACCCGTGGAACCTATGATTTTATGGCTATAAAATCAGTACAACTGCAATATTTATATTTGTTCAGCAGTCATTATCGGGCAACGACTTCGTTTTTCTGTCATCCAGTTTTAAAACTAACAAGGTTAGTCGAAAAGTCGTTTAAACGCAAAATTAGGGAATACTAATTGAAGTCGCTGCACTCTTAGAGCCATTCTTCTTCTTCTCTAGTGTCAGCACGAGCTATACGAAAATAGCTCATGCTGTGGTGAAAAGATTAGCCAGTCAGCAAGGTTGGTAGCGGGGCTGACTGCCCAGGGTGTGTCGGACGTACTTAAGTTTCGTCACTCGTGGAGGTTCTTTTCATGCACCCCAGAGCCATCACGCACTGTAAACATAAGCATAGTCACCCGAACCCAGTGCGTAAACACCTATTTAAACTGTAGAAAGTCACAGTCGCCATCGACCAAGTCTTCGGCGACCAGTCGACAGTGCGCAATGGCTCTTAATCATTTAATTTCGTCTTCGTCATAATTGCATTTAGATTTTCATTTTGTAGGTATTTGATATAAATTGTAATATCTATTTATTTTATTTTTTGTAAACATAACCCCCCTTATTACAAAAGATGGTTTGAACCAAGACTAAGGTAAACCCAGGTTTAAAATATACCCATCACTTTCTTATGTCATATAACAAAAAGTACGGGTCTATTTTAAAACCTGGGTTTTTCTGAGACCATCTTTTGTCTATGTGTATTTCATGTTATTTATATTTATCTTTTGAATTCGTAGTAATATTCAGTTCAAAATTGTCAACTCATTTATTTTTGCTGTACGTATTTAGATGCTTTTCTTTTTAAACCAAAGGTTGACTGGTAGAGAATGCCTTATGGCATTAAGTCCGCCGTATGTACCATCATAGCTGCTTATGTCCAGCAGTGGGACAGAAATGGGCTGTTATAATTTACGTTAGAAATAAAAAGTCTTAGGGAGTATTCACCAGGTTGCGGTGCATGCAGCTGCGAATCCCGCGACCCTAGCCAAGGGTCAGGAGAAGGAACACCGTGGGTTTTTAGCCGGTAAGAGTCCGGCATAACCCTTCGACACCCCCGGGCGAAGGGTGTCCATGAGGATTTACCCAAGATAAAAAAAAGGAAGTATTCACCAACCTATCATTAACTGTTCATTAAGTTAATTCGGTCTCTAAACATTTCAATAGCTAACATTTTCATTTCAATACATATCAATAGTGATAATAACAAGATTATTGAACACATTAATGTCATATTTCTAGGTCACATTTAGCTTAACTGGTGAACTGTTACTGACTGCATTATTGTTAGGTTGGTGAAATACCCCATAAAGGGTAGTACAGACTACGCTATTAATATAACAAATAATGTATTCCAAAACGATATTGCTCAGCATACATTCGATATGAACACGTTCACACAATGTTATGCTATAAAGTATTGGCTGGCTACACGCAATAAACTTGAGCGATTCTGAGAACTATATCGTACGATTCTCCGGTCCACGCCCCGCCTGACTTCTACCCCGTCCGTCGCCCGACGGATCGCCGTTAAATAACTTGCTATACACAGTAGACCGGCTTGCGTAATAGCGTATAGGGTGAACGTCATGCTATACAACATGTGTTTTTTGATATCCCATAACTCTAGGGTTATATTTTTTAACTAAAAAGAACACAAAATCTCCTAGAATAGGTGGTCCAAAAATGCATAGTTTCGAAGATATAATCAATCATAATTAGATTATAGGTATCTAAGTTTCATTGATAAATAAGAGTAATTCATTTTTATTCAAACCAATCATTCATATTTAAAGCTAAGAAAATGCGACGTTGTCATATTTCACGTAAGCCTGTTTTACATTAATAATTTTGACTTTGTCGAATTATTTTGTATGAAAAATGAAAACAAAAAAAAAATATGATTAAAGAATAATTCATATGCCAGTTGGTTCTTTGATATGGTCTCAATCATACCCTAGAGTTATGGGATATAAAAAAAACACCTTGTATAGTTGATGACGTAATATTCTTTGCTATATAGCGAGATATTATAGCGTAGTCTGAACTGCGCTTTAGTAAACTATCGGCCGATATAAAACTGCAGTGAACGCACCTCTTAAAATCCGAAATTCAAAATGGCTGCCAAACTTATCGACAATATTGGCAGCAACGCACTATAACGTCCGTCGGTGCATAACCAAGTACTATGATCGACCTCTTCTACAGAGGAGCAATGGACGTCGAAAATAGCGTGACGCATTGTGTGCGGAAAATGTAGTATTAGTGGCAAAATTATGCAACGTGTAAACACGATCGTTTATTGGTTAAAAGTGAAATAACCTGATAATTGTTATTTTATGTAGAAACTAGCTGTGCCCGCGACTTCAGCCGCGTGGAAGGCGTAAAACAACATTGTGTCAAAACAACTACACAATGAATTACGTACGACTGCAGTCGAGGATGCAAATAAAACCGATATAATTTTACTTAAAGAATTTAATCACTACATAGTATAAAACAAAGTCGTTTCCCGCTGTCTGTCTGTCCCTATTTATGCTTAGATCTTTAAAACTACGCAACGGATTTTGATGCGGTTTTTTTTAATAGATAGATTGATTCAAGAGGAAGGTTTATATGTATCATACATGCATTAGAGAAAAAAGCGGAATACGCGATAAAGACATCCACGCGATAATGCGCGACAATTGTTCGACAAGAGAAATAAGAGTGAATCATAAATTACATTAAATTAATAAGTCACTTGGTATTGGCATTGTACGATCACACGACATTGGAACAATCGGAATGCTGAGAGGGCAAATCTCACGGTGCACTTCAAGTATTAGTAATTGTCACTGTAATTTAGGGTTCCGCAAGTAACCATGTAACAAATGTATATATTATGTATATCTACTCTATATTTTAATCTAACATAACATCACGCCTTGTAGGTATTCCCCGAAGGGTTGGGCAGAGGTGTATAGTACACCCTCGTTTCGCCATTATGTTTAAGTCCCATATAATAGGGGGCGAGCCTATTGCCATCAATCGGACACAAATCTAGACTCCAGGTTGCTACTGAGAAATTTCACACGGAAAACCCAATAATGGTATGTCTACACCCGTTCGCTTTCATATTCATCTTCCGCTTTCAACTTTCAATTCTTCTTGCGTCAACCGCATGCAATATTGATTGCCATAAGACGCATGCAGCTTATCGTCTACACTGGTGCGCCTCGGTCAGTCGTATGTCGACATACAATAGACGTATTAGCGTGCGCTAGGGGCATGCGCTTTTGTCGAACTAGTAGTAAGGCATGCGCTATGGCGCTTCACGCTTGCTTCAGATGAATACGCAAGATGAACATGAAAGCGCACTGGTGTAGATATAGCTTAACACTTTGTCCGACCTGGGGATCGAACCCAAGACCTCACGCTCAGCACTCGCGCTTCAGACCACTAGATCAACGAGGCAGTCTTAGTTAAATAAATAATAATTGTTATTAATTGAGAAATTATTGTTCTTTACTAACTAACCCCAATTTCCTGTGTGAGAATGGATCAAGAATTCTGTGGAAGAGAGATTCTGGCGCAAGCCAATCCACGCTCCCAAAATGGTGCTTTGGAGCGAAATCGTATTCTTAGTAATAAGATCAGTTGTTCAATTGAACTGATGAACTACTAAGAACTTGAACTACGAAATTGACCAACTACTGGGAATGTTTATTTCCACTAACTCCAATTCCGCATAAGTGTAAGTTAGCTAACGAGTGCAACAGCACTGACATATTCTAAGATTCAATTGCGCGCTTCCGAAGCAAACACAAGAAGGAATTGGCCTAAGTAACTGTGAACTGCAATACCAGCTACGTCCTGAGTCCTGATGTCATCACGGTGTGCGTTACCTTTGTCAGTTTGTCGTCACTTGTTCTGGGATACTATGACCTCTTAAAGCAAGACAGAAGTTGCCTGGAAGTTGAACTGCCCTGCTTTTTTGTATGACATCGTTAGAGCAGGCCTGCTACGTTGACGTTTACGAAATCCGTTCAACTTTTTTTTGAATGGACTTTTCGTACCATGAACAAGCATTACCGTTCAACTTGGTTCAATAGTCGTTCACTTTTAGTACTGTCATGGTACGATTTTTAGCGAATCAGAAGCAGGCCTACTTTTGAACGGAAGTTGACTGGCTGGCATTTGAACGTTTTCATAAGAAGTCATAGTAAGGCCTGTGCAAACTACGTTCGCGATCCCATTTTATTATTTTCTTCCTTATTTGAAAGTAAAAGATGTAGTGTTTTGATGATCTTTGAAAAGCTACTCAGATAAACATTCTGCCATTACATTTTACTTGTCGCAGAATCAACACAGAAGCACAACTATTAGAATGAATATTGATTATTGTTCATGTAGTACAACGCCATCTATTATCGTTTGTCGGAAACGTCAAGCAGTGTGCTTAGGTGAGGTCGGTGCGGAGCGTGGCATGTCTTGTTTGACGGTTGTCAGCAAGCTGTCGGCTGTCGGCTGTCAGCTGTCATTCTTTTTGACATTGGATGCATTTGATTTGAGTGAAGTCACTTTGGAGTGAGATACGAGGGCGAGAGGTCGTTTTGCCAGCCTGCACCGAACTTACCGCGTTTCCGTACTTTAATCTATTTCCATCGGTTTGATCATTAGAGATTTTATTATTTTGTTATCGAGAGTGAATAAATAAAGGACTATAATCAGTGTTGTGACTATTATTTCCTGCCTACACCAAGTCGAACTTGGACTCTGATGACGAGGTACCCCCAATGGGTGAACTACCCTCGTTATGCTTATACGTAATTTATTACATTTGTGACACTGGAGACATCTAGCGTAATATGGCTGAACCACGTATTAGTTATCTATAATATTTGAAGATTTTAGTTTTTCCTATTCACCGCTAGATGGCAAATATAGAAGTAGGCGGGGTGTATAACTCCCCTTGCCCCGCGAAAGGTAGGAATTGCGTAGTTATTACCTAAAGTAAGCGATCTATATTTGACAGTTGCTCGCACAGAGAACGTAATGCCCATAGATAATACACTATAGTACGATGTATGCCTGTGTGAGCGACGATGTCGATGCAACAAAACGTTGCCATATTTAAAAATATTAGATTTCACACAGTCTGCGATAGTTCCTTATTTATTGCGTATTTATTTATTTATTTTTTCTTGTACTGAATTTATTTATATCTTTTTAATTGCTACACCGGTGGACGTCATCATGTCAACACCGGTTTCGCTGAAAACCAGCGCTGTGGCTCTGTCTCGCACGAGTCATAGCATTATGCTGAGCGATGGCCGTTTTGCGTGAATGTGACGCATATTTTTCCCAATAGTTTCTTTGTGGTTTTGTGTATAGTTTTTTTATTTTTGTGTGTCATGTTGGCGCAAATAAATATTTTTTTCTTTCTTTCTAAATGCCACGCATCGTATTTTCAGATAAGTTAGGCCTGTGTGTGGTCAGCTTAAGATAAAACATCTCCATTAAACTTAAATAGATTTTCGCAAAGTCACTAACCTATTATTAATCACCGAATTTTGTATAGACGAAGCACTAATCTCCTAAGACTGTGTTCCAATGATAATGCTCTGAGCTCTCATGACGTTCGTCCTCTAATTACTGGCAAATATTACGTCATACTTGGTATAAGGGAACTCTTGATTCTTGCGGTATGAAGACGTTTCCAGAAAATTGAGAATTTTCAGAGGAAAGGAGACGGTCTCACAATAGGCATGTTGACAGCATCAATGAATCGCAAATCTAATTAGTCTGCCAGTTAGAGTTTTGAAAAATAATGGACACGTATTTTTTCTTTTGTTAAATCTATGAATATTTGGAAAGCTACAATGCATCAAAACTCGAGAGTAGGCGCTTATGACGTCAGAAGCAAGTAAAAATTGTACTTGCTTGTGACGTTTTGTCAATTTAAAATGTGTCGTATCTTCGTCAATTTTGGATTACGTAACAAAAGAAAAAATACGGATCAAATATTTTTTGATAATCTAACTAAAAAAAAATATTTAAAATTTAAAAGCTTTTATTGATTGACACACATTTTACAAAGAAATTAAACCCACCAAACTGTGTGACAGTTTGTCGGCGGGAATAGCGCTCAATGAACATTTGGTAAAAAATTGGACAGTTTTAGTTATTAGCTATTAAATATATATTCATGCAGTTTATCTAATCTACTCGAACGGACGGACTAATTAGATTTTTTCAGTCAAATACCCATTGACCAAGAAATTGATACGAACAAACTGTATGACCATATCCAAGTCACATACCCCAAATCCATGGGGTATCGGAGCTAGGCTGACAAAGTATGCATGAAAAATCATTATCTACTAAGGAAACGTGCTGTCGACTGATCACTAATATTATTTTTAGTGTCTTCACTATCGATAGCTTCTGTAATGTCATCAGTGTGTCTCAGTACAGTCGACAGCATGACTGATTTTGGTACTAGAGTTAAGAAAATCCTTAGTAGTTTTTTTTTTTTTTTTATGTCATTCCTCTTTTATACTCGTAGGTACCCCACGGATTTGGGGTCTGCGACTTAAGCCTTGTATCCATTTGAGCACACTCAGGCGAATGAGCGGCTCATTTGGCCAAGCCACTCAAGTGGAGACGCCTGAGCACGCTCGGCCCGAGCACGCTCAGGCCGAGCCCGCACCTTGTCGGTTTTTATCCGCGCTCAAAGGCGCTCAGTGTTCGCTCGGCGCTCAGTGTGGACGGTTGTTTTTGTGTTTGTAAGGCTCGGCGAATGATGAGCGCGCCGAGTTTCCCGAGTTTGATATAGTTTAATTAATAACGTTTTATTTTACTTTTTCTGTTATTTATAAAATGAGTGGCTTGTTGCTCCTTCGACAGTCAATTCACGAATCATATTAGGCGAGTTGTTCCTTCGATGACGATACATTTCTCTCATCCACAAGCTTGGTGGTTTTCTCTTCTTCTTTATGGCACTGTGAATGATTATAGAGGCCGCAGCAGCTACACGGACACGTGAAGACATGACAGAGCCGAGCATATACTGAGCAGTCTGAGCACAGCTTTTTCAATGTTGAGGCTCGTTCGACCAAAAGTTTCATTTTGTTTCTCTGAGCACGCTCAGGTGATTGAGCTGCTCATTTGCCTGAGCGTGCCCAAGTAGATACAAGGCTTTCGGTAGGGATATTTCGCTCGTTATAAGCAATCGATGCGCATGCTGTTAGTACGTATCGATTTCTGGGTTTTTGATTCATATATTTTGGACCATCTCCTTTGGCGACTGTCTCGTTGGTCTAGTGATCCAAGCGCAACTGCTGAGCATGAAGTCCTTGGTTCGATCTCCAGGTCAGGCAAAGTGTTATTGGATTTTTCCGTGTGGAATTTCTCAGTAGCACGTTAAGGTATAAGGTATAACGGGCTGGTGTCCGCAACTCCACGTCTAAGCGCGTATTTTGCGTGATGGGTGGTAAGTATAGTTACTCGATCCACCCTAACTCCTCGAAAAAGGCCAGCACACCCTTGATGTTGTTGGTGATCTCTCGGAGAGTACCTGGGTTTCCGAAGTACTTGGCCCTGTATGTGGCGACCTCGGGGCAGTTTAGTAGCACGTGGGCTGCCGTCTCGTCCTCCTCCATGCATGCTCTGTACAGTGGGCTATCTGTAACTCCGATGACAAAGAGGTATTTGTTAAAAGAACCATGGCCAGTGATGGCTGCTGTGACTGTACGCAGTTGTTGCTTTGACAGCCGGAGGGCTTATTTAGTGAGACGACCGTCATTGGCGGGAAGTGCCTCCTTGGCCTGCCTGCACTCGCCATGGTTTATCCCAGTAGCACGTTACATGGGACTTAACGGCGAAATGGGAGTGTACTGTACACCTCTGTCCAAATATTTGGGGAAAACAGGCGTGATGTTATTAAGTTTAATATTGTTTCTGCTAAAGTTCACTTTCGTAGAACAAAAAGATCACACAATAATCAATGTTTGGTCAACTATGTATTTACTGAAATAGTATTATCTAACGTCCTCCCTCTTCAACAAACAAAATTATAATAAGAAAAACAGATATATTTGTGTCCTCGAGTCCTTTTCCCTAATCCCGGACATTTTGGTCCGGGCCGTGCGGTCACTCTAATTTAATCATTCAATTTCGTCGCAGTTCGTGGCGCCGGAAATAGCCGAATGTTCCCGAACTTTTGCGGATAGTGACGTGGCGGTTTTCTAGTGGTCTTGTTATTCGAGACATTAGGGAAGCGAAAAAATATTAAATGTAAGGCGAGTGTTTTGGAAGACTTATTATTACTGTTACCGTTAGGCTGTAATATCTCACTGCTGAGCAAAGTATTCTTAAGGCCAGAAGAGGTAGGTTTTATGTAAAAATCCTTCCTCCTCGTCCTTTTGTAAATGTGAGAGCTTTGTAGACTTGCTAGATGCCTGGATACCTAGTTAATTTGTGACCATGTTTTTCATTTCGTTTTTTTTTGTGTGGTTCCTGCTCTTAAGTCTACTTTGCTCTCTCATAACTATTCTAAGTCATAACTGTACCCACTCAAATTGTTAAAGATATGAATTTTAAAAGAGTAACCATGGAGTTTCTTGCCCGCTCTTCTCCATAGGAAACGACTAATTGGAACCGTGCACCTAAATTCGACTTTTCATAAGCGCCTGTAATGGTTAATGTGAAATAAAAACTTTTGATTTTTGTTTTTTTTTTGAAAAATATAGGTAAGGAAAAAAATTACATTTGGCTATTTTCTGCTTGACATACTTAGTCGTGTAATTAGAAGCTAAACCGCTCATGCAGGCAGTTTCCTTTACCAACATTTTTTGACAACAACCATTGTAATCGGCGTCGTTGTGACGACGTCTGTGGTCTAGTGGTTCGAGTGTCGGACTGCTGATCACGAGGTCGTGGGTTCGATTCCCACAGGACACAAATATTTATGTGATGAAGTGTTTGTGTTGGTCTGGGTGTTTCTTATGTATTATAAGTATGTATTTACAAAAAAAAAAGTATTTAAGTATTATATCCATTGTCTAGTACCCATAGTACAAGCTCTGCTTAGTTTGGGACTAGATAGAGCTGCGTAGAAAATGTCCCAAAAAAAAAAAAAAAATATTATATTAATCATTTACCATGCTTATGTAAAAGATGAGGTGAACTTTTCCTAAACTACATAGATATATTCACTTGCACTGGCTACGACATTGGATGCGAGATAAAGTGTTTTCGGAAGAGAACGTTTTCAGTGCATTAATTCTCCAATCCCGAGCTACTACGAACCAAAGTCCATTTATTATTGAAATGGCCAATTCAAAAATTTATAGGTCCTGTAGAAAGCCAAAAACATTCCAAACGTAAATCTCATGAAGTCGTTAAAGTTTTTCATCGACTTTCGACTCCATTCGTTTTTTGTTTCAAACTTTTAGCATAATTCTTAGAACATCTTAACTAGTTAGAATAAGCCCAAATCATGTATTGAAAGTGAATTATTTTTAGAACTTTTTCAATAGTTTTAAAGGTTACTAGGAATCAATTTGTCCGAATCCGAATTCGACGAAAATCTGATTGGAATTGGAGTTTCAATCGGTTTTACAAAAACATTTGATGCTTAAGAAAATGTGCCTAAAATAGAAGTTACAAAAGGGAAAAAAATTAAAACTTAATTTCAACTGGTCCCAAAATCACTTTTTCAAGTTTGACGTTTAAAAAGTACTTTTTAAACGTCAAAATTGCAATAGACCCCAAATTTGGCCACCCTTCACCACTTCCTAGTGTTTATACTGTAAAGAAGAAACGGCGCAACAAACTCCCCAGCAACACATTTCGGTCTCTAAGAGCCTAATCATACCTACTTAGCGTATCTTCCGCCGCGCACAGTGCAAGATACGCGACGCAAAATACACTCAATAGTGTAGGGGTAACCGGTTAAAATACGCCTAATATAGTTAACATCAATCGAACGCAAGATGCACACGAAACTTCTAGGAACCAGTATGCTCGGTGTAACGACGTATATATAATACGCGTGGTAAGGTCACGCAGGAGAATTTCCATGCAGCGCGATGCGAACGCGTAACGCGACGAAATATGAGTCGCGCAAGATACGCTCAGTATGTCTGCAGCCTTAGATTAAAGTTTTGACAGAATCGGCGCAATCAAACACCTCGGCTGTCAAAATTAATAATTTTCCAAAGTAACACAAAAATAATGAATTAAATTCCCAAAAGATTAATTGAGATCTATCGCCAAGAAAACTGGCAGATTCCTCATTTTAATTACATTCGGTTGCCATTAGAAACATCAACACCTAATTGGGCATTAACATGATTATGTCAAAATTCGTTCAGACACCGCTTTCACGTAATCAGGAAGGACTATGCGGGTGATTAACGTTTTACAATTCTCAACCTTATTGCTAGAGCATTAAGGTTTATTGTTGATTAGAGGTTGTCGTTAATTATTTATTTTATGGTGTAATGAGGGTCTATGGGTAATTTGTGGGATAGGTTTATTGAATTTAATTGAACACGTGTCGCTTCTTGTTTTATAGATCGTAAATCTTTATTATATTAATATTTGGGAAATAAAAATTGGTGTTTCATCCATTTTAGGATAAAAATAATAACTTGGTGACCATTAATATTACGTGGTAAAATGTAAAAAGACTTTAGAAAAATTATTAATTTTTAAACATACAGAACCTCACTCACGCCGTTTTTCCATGGGGGTAGGCAGAAACTGGAGAACACCACATGCTGCGATCCTTACGTACTCCTATCGCTTCGTTCATGTTCATACATCTTGTCTTACACGCACGCCAATTGAGAGTACTACGCAACTGTCCTTTTTGAAGAACATCATCATCGTCGATGTATGTCTTTCTAGGGCGTCCTCTACTAGCGTTTCATTAATTTTTACTTCACATACAGGGTGTTAACGAATTCGTGTACCTAATTCCTTCAAAAATGGTAATGGTAAATAGTTTTCAAACTATTTACCACGGTATTTTGTATCTGAGTAATTTTAGCGTCCCAAGTTAACTGACTGCGTGGAACGATATCGTGATACTCGTGCCCGTCAGCTGTGTCGCCGTGCCTTCATTCATTTATTCATGACATCGAAATTTTCTATAAAATATTTTTTTTTATTTTTTTATTTTTATTCAATCTAAATCCCGTGCGGGGTTAATCTACTCGTATACCATTAATAGATCATGTGTGGTTTGAAGGAATTACACGCATTCGTTTACACCCTGTATTTTTAATTCACAACATTTATTTTTATTACAACACCAAAACCAATATTAATTTGGGTTTAGATATAAGTAATATATAAACTGAGGCCTTATCTGTATTGATAAGACAATTATTCTGGGAATTCAAGTTAGTTTTCATTCCCAAACCGTCGTACAAACTAGATCTCCTTTGTAATTGTAATTTTAAGTTATTCCCAGGAACCTGGAATCCAGTAGGTGGGCAGGCTATTAAAACTATCAATTCAGCCGCATTTCCAAGTACTAGGATCAGTTTTCTACGTCACGAATAGGACTGAAAGTCCAGGAACTAAGACTTTCTGATCCTACTAATCCAATTGGAGAGACTGTTACAGTACGAAACAACTAGAATCGCATCGGCAAACTTCGTAAAACCGATCATTACCTGAGTGCGACTTTAAAACCACGAATGTTTATTACTACTGCAGTAAGAAATAAAGGTCGAGACAAACTGATCCCACGTATGCAACGTATGCGATGCATTATGACATCTGGGCAACTGACAATGCAAACGTTTTCTATGAAAGTACATGACTAAGCAATAGACTTGTTACACGTTGCATTGCATATAACAAGAGTGTTTCTAAATCATTTCTTTTCATAGAAAATGTTTGTTCTGTCAATACGTCGCATACATTGCATACGTGGGATCAGTTTGTCTCTACTGTTACCTTTACACTGACGCAATAAGTGCGAGTGGCGCAAA
Organism: Amphipyra tragopoginis; assembly: GCA_905220435.1. NCBI lineage: Eukaryota > Metazoa > Arthropoda > Insecta > Lepidoptera > Noctuidae > Amphipyra > Amphipyra tragopoginis. Next base: position 6,307,693 of record HG992016.1, read on the forward strand.
AATGAGCGACTACCATTACCATGAAAATAAATGATCTAGAAACACTCTTGTCTTAAACAATGCAGTGTGTAACAAGTCTATTTCTTAGTCATGTACTTTCATATAAAATGTTTGCATTGTCAGTTGCCCAGATGTTGTAATGCATCGCATACGTTGCATACGTGGGATCAGTTTGTCTCTACCCTTAGTGTTTGATCAGGTACATCGATGTAACTTCTTAGCTATGTCGTACTACACCTATGCGTAGATGGATGGTTTGTAAGGTACGACGCGAAGAGTAATCTAGGAGGCTCAAACAGAAAGGTCTTGATGTTTTGAAAACACTCCTTTATCCTACATCTGACTGCACTAAAGGCTGTTCTATCGATTATCGATTCGCAAGCTACTCAAAGGCTATGGTTCGAACGATTGGATCGAGATGTTCCCGTGTGGGGACGGGCTAGAATATAAAACTTCCTCACCGCACCCTGGGAATAAACGCTTGTTCTAAGATTCAACAAAACCCGGAACGCTTGGTGGTAGGATGTATACGGTCCACCTGGCTAGCTACCACCTGAACATTAAAGACAAGTCGTTAACTGTGTTCCGTCGCGTGTATGTGAAAGCCAAAGAAGTACAGGTGAATCCCTCTACATCTCTTAGACTCTGTCTGCGTTTACCATCAGGTGCGGTTTGGGGTGCATGAAAAGAGCCTCCACGAATGACGATACTTAAGTACGTCCGGCGCACCCTGGGCAGTCAGCCCCGCTCCCTACCTTGCTGACTGGCTGATATTTTCACAACAACATGAGCTATTTTCGTATAGCTCGTGCTGACACGAGAGATGAAGATCAGGTGCGGCTAGGGCCAAAAATGACCAAGCCAAATAATAAAATAAATCGATACACTGGCTATATCGAAAAAACTACAGAGTTGTTAAAAGTGGACTTTAAGGACCGCCAAAATTATTCACTAAACCATTGTTTGCGAAGACAATTTAGTTCTTTACGTTTAAACTCGACCCTAGGGTTAGAATTTCAAGCTTTATCCAATACTTAGAGCTTGGCTAAACTCCAAGGCACGTACGTGTTGGATTTAAATCGGGTCCTATTATAGATAACAATCGGTCGCAAATATTGACTGAGCCAACCCTAAGAGTGGTCTTGATTCTAGGGTTATACCGGTGTAGTGTCGAGTCAGCTTTGTTTACGATCCTTGTTTACATAGAATTAACAAGAACAGTTCGTAATTCTGTTTTTACATGGATCTAGTGCCTTCCGAACTTTGGACTTGTATAATATCATAATATTCATTCAAATATGCAAATTGTCAGTGAAGTTCTAACAGTGCGGAAATCAAAAATGGCTACTTTACAAGAGAGTGAAAAAACTATTTAAAACGAGGAGCGTAACCTACGCTGAACGCAATATTGTTTTTTTTTTCCTCTTTTTTTTTTGAAACCTTACCTAATAGGTGGTTTAGATACGATCACTTAACCCAACCGAGAATGTTTTTATTTTTTTGTATCTCTCTGGGAATCACGGCTCATCTTCCTTGCGGAAGATGTCCGGTCCTTTGGAAGGCATACACGGGGACACAGGTCCAACGCGCAGAGGCCCCTTTGAGAACTTTAATCTAAAGTGGGGTGGGGCACCAACCGGGGACTATCCACGGCTGCACTATTGGAGTGCAGTCATGGACCGTCCCAGGTGGGTGCAAGACTATTGTAAAATATGGTGAAAAATATCTGGTCTATGGGAAGGGGTGTTAGGTGGACTAGATAACTTCTATTGCCGGAAGAAAACGGCGTCTGCCTTTCAACATTTTTTTTTTTTTTTTAATCAATCTAAATCCCGTGCGGCTTTAATAATAACTAGCTTTTGCCTGCGGCTTCGCTCGCGTTAATTTACATTATTGTAATTTATTGAAGGATCCCTAATTTTTTGATAGGTACTAATATATAGCCTATAGCACTCAGGGATAACGTGGCTTCCTATTGGTGAAAGAATTTTTGAGATCGGATGAAAAGTTTCGGAGATTACCTCCTACATACAAACAAACAAACAAATTCTACCTCTTTATAATATTAGTATAGATTACCAGTAATAGATCATTTGGTTTTAAGGAATTACACGAATTCGTTTACACCCTGTAGAGACTACCTGCCCTGACTAACTACGCGGACCAGCACCGACAAGCGCTGGCAGTACGGCGCCGGCAACCCGCTTTCTACGTATATACGCACTGATACACTAATTCCTAATACGTAGTAGGCAGTTACGAGTAATAATGTATCGTAAGCCTTTTATAGCCAAGTCGGACTTTTCCTTACTTACCATTATTTAATTAATCCCATAAGATTAATGGGGGAAATGTTTATTTATTTATTCTATTAGGGATTTAAGGGGTTTTGATGGGAAAGGTAAATGTTATGGTACGATGGGTTTTCGAAGCCAATTTATTGTTAATAATACTTTAGGCAATAACTTTATCAAGACTCGTGTGATTCTATGTGATACCTGACAGCGAAACATAGACTATCGTAGTACATTAAGTACTGGTCACAGGTTTCTAAATGGGTAATTTTCAGTAATTCTTTGTCATCAAGTGCTTAAATATAGGGCTCAAGGTACGAAAGTAGGTACTTATCGGTAATACACACTGATTTAAGACTTCTTAACATATTCAGTGCCGGTAGTCGCAATCACGATGCCGGGTGCCTTCGTGGAGGCCTCGTTTTAATGTAGGATTTTCTTGGAAAATACACATTCAAAATACCTATTTTACGTCATAATAGCGTATTTTTCACGGTTTTTAACCAAGAACCCTCCTCTACGGTTCACTCTTAGCGCAAACGTAATGCCGAGGACCCTCCTAGAAGGTCCACTAGCAATATATATGGCGCCATGGCGTATGAGCTTTATGAAAGGTGCGGTGGACTCGAATGTGCTAATAACCTACTCAGTAGACAAAAATATCGTTTTATAATCGTAAATACAGTAGGTCCTACTGTATTTACGTTTATAAAACAATGTTTTTTTTTTAATTTTGCTTCATTTTGCTTAGTTAATAACCTTTTTTGACCTCGTGCAGGCTATTTTAATTTTTGTTGTCTTTTTAACTGCTACTTACATGCTTCCTCAATCAGGTTCTCCTGCTGACTCTCGACGCAGTACTGCAGAAGGATGGTGAAGAGCACCCCAGAAATCACGTGGGACTTGGAGAACGACATTGTCACTACAACACTACCGGTATCTATCGATATGACGCACTTTTGATTTGCACATCACTAGCACTTGGTATCACTGGTTTTATTTAGTTCACTTTTTGATCCTTGGAGTTCCTGTAACAAAATAAATAGGGGTTAGTTAGCTGTTTTGTTGGAGTTAATATTTCTATGTATGCAGAGGTCGGCTTCGTCCTGCCTGAGCAGCACGTTGCATTGCGTTGCATCAGGCAGAGCGTCGCGTTTGGTGGTGACCTCTCGCTTCCGGACGTGGTTCTGTCCATGTTTGGGAGCGAGAGTGCGTGGGATGCCGTCGCCTCCTTTTGCGAGGAGTTGATGTCGACCAAAGGGGTGCGGAGAGGGAGAGAGAGTCGACTGCCACTCTCCCTTCCCGCGCCAGATGCACCGGGTGCTGCCGGAGGGCGCCTGACAACCTCCGGCCAAAATAGTGTGTGGTCTGCGAGCGGCGGGTTAGGGGACCCGTCGCCCGACCAGTAACAGACGCAAGAAGGCGGCGAGCCGTGTTCCACGCGCGCCTCTCAGGAGGACGTGGGGCAAGGCCCCACAGAAGAAGAGGTCTGCCAGGGGCTGCATCGACGGATCTCCCTCAAATAACTTGCTATACATAGTAGACTGGCTTGCGACATAGCGCATAGTGTGGACGTAATGCTATATAGTTATAAGTTATTTATTTATTTATTCATTTACAACAATATAAGCTTACAGTCTAGACACCAAAACGCTTACATGCTAAAGAGAGTAGAAAAAGTACAAAAATCTCCACAATTAAAATTATAGATCAAAGCATTACACATTGTAATTTTTGCTAAGAAACAATAATATTTTATTTTTTAATACATTACTATTATCAGAAAATATGTCGGCATCTGGGCAGTTATCAACAAATTCATTTAATAAAGCAATTGCTTTGGCAGTTGGGCTCTTGCTGGAATGAGGTGAGCGCCAGGTGATAGGGTGAGCTAGTAGTCGGTGCCGCCTTCGTCCAGTGGCACGCAATATTGTTATGACGCATTATGCTTTACTGTATAGCGAAATAGTATAGAATAGTCTGAACTGCGCTGTATCGTGATTTTTGAATAATAAAGGTAAACATACCGTTGATCGTGAAACATTAATTTTCCTTTAAAATATCAAATTTTAAGTAAATCCTAACTATTATTCTTTAATAAATTTAGTATCAAAATCTGTATTATTCAATTGTTTTTAAAGCAAAATGAATGTTTCACGTTCAAAAGCATGTTTATCTTTTATACAAAATTTTAACGGCGGGATTATAGTCAACTTGGGTTCGCTCGCAGCTTTGCCCGTGCGGCTGTTGTTTATCGCGAAGATAGTCCGCGGTTTTTGGGATAAAAGTAGCCTATATCCTTCTTCGGGTTCCAGACTATCTCTGTACCAAGTTTCATCAAAATCGGTTCAGCGGTTTAGGCGTGAAAGCGTAACAGACAGACAGATAGTTACTTTCGCATTTAGATAAGATAAGATATTTATTCGCCAAGGATATGGTACAAAAGTTGTTAGGTAGGTAGACAATTAGTTTTCCGACACATCCGCCTCTGCAAGAGGCATACGAATATCATTAATTACATTATTATTATTATTTATTATTATTATTTAGCCATGGTCATCCCACTGCAGGGCAAAGGCCTCCCTACCCTCCTTCCACTCCTCTCGATTTAATGATTTCTGCGGCCAATCCTTCGAATAAGTGTCTAATAATTATTAATTAAATTGTATCATTTTAGAATATATTATAATCACTTTATCACTTATTACATTATATAATATATTAAATTAATTGCGTACATTGTGAGATCAAGATTAAAAAAAATATACATGTCATTTTTTACGGTTAAATTTACTATCTATAAACTCTTTCACTGTATAAAAATTATTTTCAAGTAACCATTTATATAGGGCTTTTTTAAATAAACGTAAAGGTTGTTCTCTCATTATTTGTGGGATCTGGTTGTAGACTTTAATACACATTAATAATATTAGTAGGTTTATAATATTAGTAGGAATTTTAAATGAGGGATTAAAGTCGATTTAGCAAGCAACACATTAATGCTTATACATACGACAAAGGAGCTTGTCCAAGCTTGCTTCTGAATCATGGTTCTTCACAGATGTGTATCTGCCTTGCTGTCGAAATAACGATCTCGGACCCTCCAACTTCAAACTTGCCGAAAGCCGACCTCAGTGATCGATATCTGATCTTCGGATCTGTCTACGTTTCAACTGTCATTGCTTATTTTTTTTATTTTCGTTAAATCTGTCTGAAGGTTAGGTTATCTTTTTGTTAAAATTGTAAACTGAGTTTAAAGTTAAATAATGAATGTTGAGGTTGACCGGTTAAAAGGTAAAGGTGACCGGTTGCGTCCCGCGTGTCGTACTAGGACGACACCTGCTGTGCTTGCGTGCGTGCCTATAATTACGGTGATTGAGAGGAAATTTAAACTTTACCTATACTGTATATACATATGTACTGCCTCGTTTGTCTAGAGGTCGCAAGCACGACTGCTGAGTATGAGTTCCTGGGTTCCTAAATAACTATTAGAGTATTTTTTATGAAATGTTTGAACAGCTATTTCTCTTAAATTATTGACTTTTAGGAAAAGTTGTTGAACAAAAGTTGTTCATTGTTATGGGTACTCTAACTCAATTTCGGATTAATACCCCCTTTCCGACTAACCTTGTATAATTCAGGGTGTATTTATACAACGCTTCAAAATTTCCAGGACGCGCCGTTTTCAACGGAATTTCACATGAATGTATGAATAAAAAATATCATACTTTTATGTGAGTTTTTTATCAAAAAACTTGCTGAAATTCCTAACAGTGTAATCCGTTTCATTTTTCATTATGAATACGCAAGCAGGTAGCATTTGTTCAGCTTATGAACTCACTGTAATTTTTTTGAGAGAGCTAATGGAATAATAACGTTTGATATGAATCCAGGCACGTACTTCAGTTTATAAGGTAGGTCTTGAAATAAAATTTTACCTAAATAAAGAAAGATTTTTTATCCATTCGTCGCACATCGAGAACCCTCCGTGCCTCGGAGAGTATGTTAAGCCGTCGGTCCTGGGTGTCATACAAATAGCTATAACAGTCGTTACGGGTAGTTTGAACCTCGAAAGTCTGACAACCGGTCTAACCTTAGGATATCGGCATTACCCAGTAACTGGGTAGCGGAGGTCTAGGCAGTCGCTCCTGTTATCGGTAGCGGGTAGCACTGGCAATGTTGACAAAGGAAGGTAGTCGTCGATATGGATCAACGCACCCGATGTTATAAAAGCGAAGCGGAGCATTCTGTGTTCTTCAGCTGAAGAAGTCTGACCTTTTATATCTGACTAGCTTGTCCTTATTTTATGATCTTGTAATAATTGTGTAAAGTATTATATTGTGATTTATTGTTACTAACACTAACCCAAATACAAGTACTCTCAGTGGTGGAGAGTCTATGTTGGTTTTATTTACTACATTTACCTTGCTCGCAATCCTGATACACTGATATTAGCTACAACTGCAATGATAGAATCACCCCTGAACGATTATGTTGTTGTGTCTTTTACATGCCGTGTAAAATACTGATATTCAGCCGCATCTGGTTATACTGGAAGCTATCCCCAACACAGTTAGGAAAAGGCTAGATAGAACTCAGATGCCAATGGCATAATATCTTTTGCTTCTTCTTCTCTCGTGTCAGCACGAGCTATACAACAATAGCTCATGCCGTGGTGAAAAGATTAGCCAGTCAGCAAGGTTGGTAGTGGGGCTGACTGCCCAGGGTGCGCCGGACGTACTGAAGCATCGTCGTCACTCGTGAAGGATCTTTAAATGCACACCATTTTAACCCTTTTGCTTACGAACCACTACAACTGGCGAGGCGTAAGCTAAGCTTTGCTTTTGTGTGAGTGCACATAGAATCGATTGCCAAGAAGCAGTATAAACCGGTTTAAACCAAGTAAAGGACGTGTCTGCATTCATTCTCACACAAATACAAAGCTCAGCCTAGGCCTCGCGGACGGTAGGTACTATGGTCATCTTATGAGTAAGTACCAGGCATTAGTATTGGTAGTTTTTAAAACGACGTCAAATTCATTAAAAAATCTCAAGGGTCGAACTCAGACCTTCATAAATGGAAGGCAAGCTTTCAACCGAGACTATCACTGCTATTACTGTCTGCATACCAGGGCCAGATTGAGGGGAGGGCAATAGTGGCTAGTCCTGGGGCCTCCATACAAGAAAGGCCCCCACAATATGTGATTTTGAATGTATTTAGACAAAAAAAAACATGAACACCCATTTTGACAAGGAGAAAAGGTTCACAAGCACGAGGTACTTTTTTAAAACCACTTCAACGGTTTCAAATCGTGGTGGACTGGAGGTTATAGACCTGTTTGTTAAGTACCGGGTTGCGGGCTCAAACCCAGGCATGTACCAATGTGACTTTTTCAATGTCACATGCACTTTCTTGGTTAATCTAAGACGCCACTGACAAATGGTGAAGGAAAACATCGTGAGGAAACCTGGACTTCATGGTCTCATTCGCCAACCTGCAGTAAGCAAGCGTGGCGATTAATTGATCGTTCCTTCTCTGTATAAGAAGAGGCACTTGCAGTTGGACAGTTACAGGTTGATATATTTATTTATTTCAACGGGCCTCCACTTCTTCGTTACCCCAGGGCCCCAAAACCCCCAAATCCGGCTCTGATGCACAAATAAAAGCTGAAAACTACCAAAACAATACACAACTACGTTCCCATACAGTAGCAACGAGTCGTACAATTACCCGATTCCCCATAAAAACGTCTGATTGATGCTTTAATAAGCTCAGCAAATTAAGCCGTCAGTTCGACATGTCGGCTTCCCGTTAATGTAGGTGCATTCGATGCTTATTGACTGATTAAAAATTTACGTTGCCTTTGACAGTGTTTCGATTGCTTGTGTCAGGTTGTTGTGTTGGCAAATAATTGTTTTCGATTTAATTTGTTAAATTAGCTTTTGTTGGTTGAATTTTAAATGGTTTTGGGTTACTTTTTCGTGTTTGTGTAATGTAAACAATAGCATATTCATTGTTTGGTATGGTTGTAAAATTCTACTCTAAAAATAAAAATTTTGTTGTAAATATTACAATAGTTATTTGAATGGAGGTTATGTTGATGAAGCATTTATGTACTAAATGCAAATAATACTGGAAGAAGCAAGAAAGAAACATTATTTATTCGCGTCAAAAAGATGCAAAAGAAAAAACTATACACAAAGCCAAAAAGAAACTAATGCGAAAAATATGTGTCACATCCACGCAAAACGGCCATGTGCTGCTGTGTAGGTACAGTAAAAATATCTCAAAATTTAATTTTAGTTCTAATTCATACAATGACGTTTTAATAGAGCAAACGATTCTGTTTAAATTTAAATAAACTCGGGACTTGAATTGAATTTCGCAAAAAACTTTCCATTATTCGATGCGCCTTTTTTATAACAGCTATTTAAAACAGGTATCTTATGATAACAGACTGTAACTGTGACAAACAAACTGAAAAAGCAGTTCCTGTTCCACGAGCTAACAAAATCCCCTATATGACAGTCACAAGCTTTTCTCTATTCATGCTTATGACAGTTACCTCAGTTAGAATAAGTTAAAAAATGTTACTGTTACTCTGTGACACCCTGTTACAGCCGTCACAAGCTCTTTCCTTTTCTCGCATAGATTTTACACTTTAGTTAGAAAGAGAAGTCCTGTTGTTACAGTAAACGGGTTAAATGTTGCTATTTATAATAACAGAGAACACACAATAGTTTGATCCCACATAGTATGAAATAACAGACTGTTATTTTGTAACAGGTTTTTGGAACTGCTATTTACGTGTAACAGGAACAGGCGTAACAGGTACCTACGTGATTTTACCTGTTACAACCCACTAATATTTTTTCGTCATAATCATCGTGACATGTACAAGCAGTCACAAACCGTCTGTATTATTTTATAATACTGAGTTTATTAAGTGTCAAACCCAGTCACAGTAACGTGAGTACTCAAAGCGTCTCGTGTCAGTAACGACACCAGAATTATCGATTGCCCTCACTTTGCTTCAACGGTAATTATCTACAGTTTTATCTGTTCAGCTAAGTACTATTATTTGTACTTGCAGATGGTGGTACTCCAGTTATAAATACAGGTAAACTAAAATTACATGCTATTTTAAGCACAGAGCTTCTTTTTAATAAGTTAAGGCCGTTCTATATGTTTTTTGTGTGAATATACAGGCTGTAAACGAAATCGAGTGATTCCTTAAAACCACATGATACACTGGTATATATTAAACCCGCATGCAATTTAGAAAGATTAAAAATAAAAAATAAATTTTGTTTTTTTCTTTCGATAGTGGTAAATGATTAGGTATATTTTAACAAAAAAAAGGAAAAAAAAAACATTTGTGCAAAAAAAATTATTATGTTTTAAAACATTTCGATGTCTCGCATGAGTGAATGAAAGCACGGCCACACAGCAGGAAGGCACGACAAGCGCGATATCGCTCCGCGCAGTCAGTTAACTCGGGGCGCTAAAATGACACTGGTACAGCTGAAGACCATGTATGTTTAGTTGTATCTTTATTTTGCCATTCAGGGTCAATCTGTGCCATCAGTAGATCACGCGGTTTGAAAAAATTACACGAATTCGGAGACAACCTGTTATTATGTTTATCTATACTAATATTATAAAGAGGTAGAATTTGTTTGTTTGTTTGTTTGTATGTAGGAGGTAATCTCCGAAATTACTCATCCGATTTTAAAAATTCTTTCACCAATAGGAAGCTACGTTAGCCCTGAGTGCTATAGGCTATATTTTGGGATCAAAAAATTAGGGATCCGTAAATTAACGGGAGCGAAGCCGCGAGCAAAAGCTAGTTGATAATGTAAGCTTGGGTTATTAGTTGCAGTTTATTACACCAACTTGTATTTTATGAACTAATTCCGCCAAATTTTATTTCAAATGAACTCACAAGCAAAAATATTTTGAATTTATAAGTATTTTTATTGTTCGCTGTCTATTTAACTATGTAGTATACAGGTTGTTCTCTAAAATGACAAAAAAGTCAAGTAAAATGTCAGCCTTTATAAAACCGACACAAAAAAATAATTAAAAATCAATATGCTTTTTCAATAAAAATCCGAATTTTTGCTTGTAGGTACCGCTTTTACAACATAACACGAATAGTTTTGCAAAGGATTTTATTATCTGAAAGCTGAAAAAATACACCATAAAAGTTGAGCTGCGATTTATTGCGCTAGATTTACAAAATGATTTTAACATGGACATCGGAGAATAAAAACAACCGACCAAGTGCGGACCCCTCATCCGAACCCCCTAGTCGCCGTAGCGGCCGACTACAGTCCCTCTCTCATAAGTAAAGTTCGCCGTCCCAGGCACACACTTTTAGAACCCGATGACGAAATAACCCTCCTCCAGGAGGCGAGTAAATCGACCAACACAATACACAACGTCCGCCGCCGTCCAGCATACCGTCCTCGCCGAAGAGGCCCGTCGCGACGTCCCACCGCCGCCGGTAACGATCCACCGAGCTCTCCCATCGTAGAGCCGGTCGTCTCTTCAAACTCCGCAGTCACACCGATAATTCAGCTCTCATCAAGCTGTCTCCCCCCCCCCCAGGTCCAGTCACAGGATAGTAAATTTCGAATCGATCAGACCAGAAGAAGTTGCTCATATCCCTTCAACAACCAGAAAAGAGCTGATGATCTTCAAACGTCTGAACAGATTTTCTTGAATCATAGCTAAGAACACTCTCGATAAAGTCAACTTTCAAACAAAAGAAAAAACTAAATCAAAATCCGTTTAGGAGCTACGATGCCACAGACAGACACACAGTCACACACGTTAAATTTATAACACCCCTCTTTTTGCGTCGAGGGTTACTAAAAAAGACGTTATTAGTTAGTTTTAATCAATTTTTCATTCACCTTTTTACAACTGGAATTTTCGATATTGTATGCTTTGAATGAAATTTTTTTTGTGATGTCGTAGAGATGGCTCAATGAAATTTACAGGGTAAATAGCTGATAAAATGGATAAGTTTTTAGAATACATTTGACAAAAAAAGTTTAGGGAGATTCATTTTTAAATCACCCACAAAGATTTAGGAAACATGCAGGATTTTAACTTTATGACAATTCAATGTTTTTTTGTAACGCATCCGTTGCATCTATGGTTACAAATGTTTATGCATTCGATAGGGCCACTAATGAGCTAATTTAGAAAAAAAAATTACTCATGTATCTCAACTATTCACGTCACTATGATCAAAAATGTTGTTATAGTCAGAGTTTGATTAAAAAACATGAAAAACATTCATAACTCGAAAACTACAAAAAATCGCGGAACATACATGGGGGTGATTTGGGTACCTCAAAGGATGTTCTACCTCTGGACTTCCGCTTGACACTACTTTCTGGGACACGCTGTATAACGCATAATACCATACTATATAGCAAAATAGTATAGCTGAACTGCTCTTTTCAAGTCCATTTATATCCCCAGTTTGGCAATAAAATTCTACTATTGGTAAGCAAAACGATTCTTTTTGTCCATAGGAACCGGCATTAATCGATATTATCGATAATGGTATTGAATGCCGCATTCTTAACCGGAGTGCCAACAATAGTTAGTGCCGGTAACAACACCCAAGTCGATTGAACTCGAATGGGACTCGATTACGTGCTCCGTTTTATTTGCAATCGGTACTTTAGATAGTACGTGGTTTATGTCTGTTTTGTGTAATTGGGTGATCCTGACGTCCATTTTGGTCTATCAATGAAGAAGGCTACTCGTAAATACAGGGTTATTGGTAAAACACTAACAACTTCTTAAGGGATCATTGTACTTATCATTATGAACAAATTTTACTATGGGAATAAATCTGATCGCGAAATAATATAACATCTGTTCCCTACATTTATGTTCGCACTCGCTTTTGCCCGCAGCTTTGCTCACGGTAATTTATAATTAAAAAAAAAACTCTTACTACTATAGTTTCTTTAATAATATAATTCAATCATGATTCAAAAGACACGGGGCGTTATTATTTTTTTCCTCGAGAACAGTAGTTTTTTTTCGGGATGAAAGGTGTTAAACTATGTCCGTTTCTGTACACCTGACAACGTATATGCAAAATTTCAGGATAATCGGTTCAGTGGTTTAGGCGTGAAAAGGTAACAAACAAACAAATTTACTTTCGCATTTATAATATTCGTTAGGATAGTTAGGATAACTCGTCAAAATGTAGGGAACAGCAGATTTTTTTTCGCGATTTCAGGTTTGGTCCCAAAGTAAAAGTTGTTCATAATGATGAATACAATGAGTCCATAAGAGGTTGTTAGTGTTTTACCAATAAATAACCTTGTAGATTTTTGAAAATCTTTGGCCAATTCAAACATGTGGGGTTACGGCATGCATTTAGATCGAGTGCATTATAAGAGCCTTCACGACTGAGGACAATTTAAGAACATCTGGCGCACACTGGGTAGTCAGCCCCGCTACCAACCTTGCTGACTGGATAATCTTTTACACTACAGTTGTAACTTTCTCCTTCTGGCTTATTTACCGATTGTAATAAACGCATTATTCGGACTGTTTAAAGTGGTTGTTTATTACCTGCCTAATCACCTACGAACAACTACAGTACGCGTCTAGGTCATCTCGCCACCTCTTTCTGGGCCGACCGCGGCGGCGCCGTCCCCCTTCAGGCACCCATTGTGTGGACACTCTTGCCCAGCGGTCATTATGCATGCGGCTGACGTGACCGGCCCAATCCCATTTGAGTCTGGCAGACTTTTCGCCTCCGTCTATTATCCCCTATGCATTATTATATTAAATTATTTCTCCAAGTGCATTTCCCAGCCAGGTCTTTTTTGTTTAGCTGTTGGTTCCAATATCGAAAAACTAACCGTTTTATTTACCAATGGTTGTAATCATAACTGTACTGTCAAAGATCCTATAAAGAAGCCAAATTTTTCCAAGTCCGAATCATGGAACGTACGGTAATCTACATTTAGTAGGGATCCATTGTCCTTAATTAAAGGCCCTAACAATATAACTAACACCGAAAACCAATACATGAGACCCTATTACAATAACATAAAATAATGGTACGTCTACACCAAGCCGACGAACGCCAACAAGCCTTTGTCATTTGTTAATTTGACCAAACTTTGTACAGAACGAATCCTTTTGCATTCGGATGTATGTAAGATCAGTACCTACAACACAACTAATAAGTTACATCGATGAACCTGATTGAACAAGCAACGGCAGTCATTCATTTTCGCGCCACTCACACTTATTGCGTCAGCGTAAAGATCATTTTTACTGCAGTACTAATAAACATTCGTGGTCTTGAAGTCGCACTCATTTCGGTTTCAATAAGTTTGCTAATGCGACGCCCTTCGTTGGCCTTTGTGGCTTGATGTATACGTCAGTCAATCAACTCAGCCTATCGCAGTCCACTGCTGGGCTTCTTCAAAGTTGCTACACAACAGTCAATCCTCCGCCTCCAGTACACCCCAGCTACTTTCTTCAGGTCTTCGGTCCACCTGGCTACGGGGAGTCTTACGCGTGGTTGCTGATTCGCAGTCTCCACTCAAGGACTCTTCTGCTCCTGCGTCTGCTGGCTGAATCTGCTGCTGCTCATGAGCAACGATTTCGACGCGACGAAATGATGCCATATTGAAATATTATCTAGTGTTAGATTGTTTTAACATTCAATTTACTGTGTATTTATTAAAATTTGTTAAATTGAGTTCATTTATATCTTTTTACATGCTGCCCCGGTGAACGTCATCATGTCAACGCCGGCTAACGCTGAACACCAGCGCTGTGACTCTCGTACGTGAGTGAGTCACAGCATTACGTTGAGCGATGGCCTTTTTGCGCGGATATGACGCATATATTCCCAAGAGTCTTTTTTTTTTGTTTTGTTTCTTCAGGTCGGCGCAAATATTCATTTTCCTTTCCTTCTATAACAGCCATCAGTCCTTCAACAGAGTAGTGTGTACGTACCATAACCAAATGCCAACAGTCCGTAAAGAGCCCAGTTATGTGAATATTATCCACTGTAAGGTTATAAGATCCCCTTTGGCCAAGGACCAAGGAGCTACGTGGTTGAAATACAAATGGCATTACAATGATATTAGATTTCCTCTAACTAGAATGCCTCATTTGCATGCAAGTAGTAAGCATCTGTGGTGTAAGTTCGATGCCTGAAGCAGGCAGTTTAATAAAGTGGAGCTTGCAATTGTGTTAATAAAATGAGATTGGATTTTTCTTGCAGATTTTTTAGTAAGTTTCATTATTGTTAGATTATTAGTTTAAGATCATACAATATCAATAGTTAGGTTTTCAACTAGATTTGCGGGAATAAAACAGGCTATCATACTCAAATACCAGGTTATATTGTCAGAATAAGGATAATAAAACATAAGTAGGTATTTACTGTTAATCATAGATTATAATCAATTATTGTTCACTTGCTAACATATTACATAAGTACATGTTGTGATTTTTAACTGAGTAAAGCGCATTATGCTAAACTTACAGATGCAGAATTAACTATCCAAATTAAATAAAAAGCTTTAAAGTAAATAACAGCCACAGTTTAATAATTATGTAGTATGGTATTTAAATATCAAGAATTAAATATACTAAATTGACTTACATTAGATAGGCAGGATTACACTCAGACTTGCAGTCTATAATTATGACTTGTCGACTCGGTGGTTCGCGCTCGAATGGCCAATGCTCACTAACCCCACTTTCAACCGCGCGCGTCATCAGAGCAGCGAATAAACAACTTTGACACTTGTCACGTGGTCGAAAAAGGACTACTGAGTCAAAACATTTCCGGAATATTCAAAAATCATAGGATTACTTTCTTGACTTTTAATGAGTTAATTTAAAATTATCTAACAATTATTTGCAGGTCGTGTAATCAAGGGAGATTCATCCGAAATTTAAGTGCTTTGCACTTGTCGGTGTAGCAATTTGCTTGTTTCTCTATCCAGAACCTATTCATTCACTTCTCTTTATGTTATCACTTCCGTCTTTCCTTCAATTGGTCTGTGTACTTACTTCTTGGTCTACCTCGTTTTTCTTTGCCTCTAATTTACCTTCTA
The DNA here is from genome assembly GCA_905220435.1 of Amphipyra tragopoginis. Classification (NCBI taxonomy): domain Eukaryota; kingdom Metazoa; phylum Arthropoda; class Insecta; order Lepidoptera; family Noctuidae; genus Amphipyra; species Amphipyra tragopoginis. The sequence goes on from HG992016.1 coordinate 6,323,114, forward strand.
CGATGTTGTTTATAAAACTGTCGTGTCGCAGTAAGTGACGACATTTTCCCCCTTCTTCTTTCAATATGTACTAAAATTTGCTTTTTCTCTTTGATCGCAACTTCGCTTGCGTGATAGTTTTTCAAACAAGATTTTATCACCCCCTCTCGCCCTCTTCGGAGATGAATTTTGGAAAATCCTTCTTTGTTTACATTATAAAAGATACGTATTGTCAAGATTTCAAGTTTTTAACTCCAGGCTGTGCGTTGATCACTCAGTTTCTCAAATTTTTATATATACAGGGTGTAAACGAATTCGTGTAATTTCTTTAAACCACGTGATCTACTGGTGACACAGATTAATCTTAAATGGGTATTTTTGAAAATCTAGAAAAAAAAATCTAAATGAAATTTTGATTTTCAATTTCCAAGTCATTTTTTTAGAGCCCCGAGTTTAACTGACTGCAAAGTGATATCGCGTTAGTGGTGCCCGCCAGCCGTGTCGCCGTGCTTTCATTCATATATGCGTGGCATCGAAATATTCAGTCACATAAAATTATTTTTCTACAAAAAAAATGTTTTCTTATTATTTCTCTGCATCCATATTACGTAGTTTTAGATAACATCTCTAAACCCTACCGCATGAAAAAAAAAAGATTTTTATTTTTTATTTTCATTCAGTCTAATTCCCATGCGGGGCCAATCTACACCAGCAGTAGTAGATCATGTGATTTTAACTAATTACACGAATTTGTTTACAGCCTGTATAGGTACTGTAAAATAATGTTTACTGAATAAACTACGATACATCAGCTTCTCACTACTCATTACTAATCAAAAACGTCGCTAAAAAAGTTGGGCTAGTGACGTCAGACCCAGTTCCACTATATTGACTGTCATCAATGCAATATATCAACGGAATGTCATCTAAACATTCGTGTTCATCCAACAGCAAAAATTCCCAAACATTGCAATCACATATACCAACTTTTACAGTCACGAGGAGACATCCAAAATCGGCGAGCCATGCCGAAAATGGGACGCGCCATTGTGAATTCTGAGAGCAAATATGTCACTCAAATAGGGTCCATTGTCGCTCGAGCATTGATGAATAAGTCTAAAAGGAATGAAGTTGTGTGTAATGATCATCTTTGTGAACAGTTTTCTATATCAACGATTGTTGATTGTCCCACAAGAATAAAACATAAATTCCAAGATAATGAAACGGGTTTATTTAAGCACTGTCAAATTGTAAATGTCTATAACAAGGTACGTTTACGTGTTATAAGCAAGAATCACCATAATTTAAGTAATATTCGTAGATACGAAAGGCTAAAGTCGTTGCGTAGTTTGACATACGTACCCACATTCATCGTACCTAAATCTAATAATGTTTATGGGTCAGGGACGTGGAAATGCATGCTACAATGTTATATGAATGACTTACCTCTGGAAATCTGTAATGCAATTAATGCAAAGAACTGCTCAAGAGTGCTGAAAGATACTTTCTAGATTTTAATGCGATCTAGAAAGTGTCTTTTTAATATGACGAGCTATATACTTATGAGTACCTACTGTTTTAAAAGTATGTTTTGGCACCGAGATGCCGCGTCTGACATACCGCTGTTAAACCCGCGATGGTTTGTGTTGGTGTGTTGATACGTTTGAATGTTGTAATAAAGTAGTTAAATAATAATAAAAAAAAAGTATTTTTTGAAACCTTTTGTGGTTTTACAATGGTTTGTATTCGGTCTTCTTTAGAGTGAAAGTTAAGTGCCGATTTTAGGCTCCTGTGCCAATATTCGACTTGATTAATGAAGGGATGGTTTTCTACGAGAAGAACTGTTAATATTTGCAGTTATTCTTGATACCATAATTGGCTTTCCGACTGCTTGAATTCGGGTAGATACTCGCGCTAATATTTGGCATGAATAAAATATTAAATTAAAATGTAACTGAAACTAAAATGTTGTTAAATAAAACCGGCCAAGTGCGATCTATAAAAACGGCAAAAAAATCATGTCTCTTGTAGTTGAGCCCCCCTTAAATATTTGTTTTATTTTAATTTAATTATTTATTTTTAAAGTGAAAATATAACTAAATATTTTGTGAATATTTCAAGCTGTTGTCGTTATCAATATCGAGCAAAAACGAGCAAAAAATCACGTTTGTTGTATGGGAGCCCCTTTAAATATTTATTTTATTCTACTTTTTAGTATTTCTTGTTATAGCGGAAACAAAAATATTATACATCATTTGTGATCAACTGTCTAACTATCACGGTTCATGCATACAGCCTGGTATCAGACGGACAGCGGAGTCTTAGTGATAGGGTCCCGTTTTACCTTTTGGGTACGGAACCCTGAAAAGAGCGTCGGCTGCGACACACAACACATTTCCAAAAATCAGATCTGACCGTCCTTGTGTAAGGTAAAACTAGCTGGCGACTGGGCTAATAGGCTTAGCTTTAAAAATTATAATTTGCACTTTAATTTTATTACTTCTAACTTCAAAGTTAATAAGAATAAGAAATACAATGACAAACAGATAGCTGAAAGGTTTTGACGTCTATGGTCTAGTGGTTCGAGTGTAGGACTGCTGATCACGAGGTCGTGAGTTCGATTCTCACAGGACACAAATATTTATGTGATGAACAAGTGTTTGTGTTGGGCTGAGTGTTTCTTATGTATTATAAATACGTATTTACAAAAAAAAAGTATATAAGTATTATATCCATTGTCTAGTACCCAATAGTACCCATAGTACAAGCTCTGCTTAGTTTGGGACTAGAAGGTGCTGTGTAAAAAATGACCCAAATATGTATTGTATTTATGTACGTATTAGATAGGTCAGGTTATGTTACAACTATGACCACTTGACTCACCAAGCGAGTGCCAGAAACGATTCGCTTCGCCGATAACTTTCTACTATTCTGGGTGCGTTCAAAAAAAAAATATATTTGTTGATTATAGTACAAACCATTCCTCTAACCTCAGTAATTCGGTTGTTTTGTTCGGGACTGGACTAATGAGACTAATTTTGTCTCATTAGTTCGGTTATGACTTCAAACCGAACTGTTGATACTAAAAAGATACCAGTAGTCCGGTTAGAGATGTAAACATAAAATGCTTATAATATAAATAAAAGAATCAAACATATTCTCTGAAATCATAGTTTGGTAGTTATTCATTAATAGGTACTTTTATAAGAATACTGACCGGAGAATACTGAAATAATTAACCGAACTACACAACACAAGTCTCAACAGTTCGGTTTGACGTCATAACCGAACTATTGAGACAAAATTAGTCTCAGTAGTCTGGCCCCGAACAAAACAACCGAACTATTGAGACTAGAGGAAACCATTCATTTTGTAGTGGAAAGCATTATTATTGAAATGTGCCGTAAACTTTTTTGTTGTTATTTTCAATAATTTTAAAGTGTTTTAAATACATATTATATTCTAACAAACTACTGGGTACTGAGGTACTGGTCATAGGTACTGAGGAGCTCGTGGCTAAATAATTACAGCCGCATAGACCGATCTTCCGGGTTAAGCCACGCTTGCCGAGGTTGGTCTGTGGATGGGTGACCATTTACCATAGCGAGTTTCCTCCGTGCCTCGGAAAGCACGTAAAGCCGTTGGTCCCGGCTGTCATTTGTAGATCTTTGACAGTCGTTACTGTTGGTCAGAAGCCAGAAAGTCTGACAACCAGTCTTACCAAAGAGTATCGTATTACCCAGTTACTGGGTTGTGGAGGTCTGATAGGCAGTCGCTCCATGTAAAATACTGATATTCAGCTGCATCCGGTTCGACTGGAAGCCGACCCCAACATAGTTGGGAAACGGCTAGGCAGATGATGATGATTATATTCTAACAAAAAGATCGGGCTATTTTAAAACTTGATTTTTATTATAAGTAGGTACCTTCTTTTGTAATAAGAAAGTTAGCCACCAATACATGTATGATAATGGGAACAACCTTCGCTCATTGTGACTATTCATGGCGAATTATAGAAAAAGGGGTTATAGAGCGCCATTAAAGTTCTAATTAAGTATTACAGCCATCTTCTAAGACAGGAACGTGACTGGATTTAATATTTTGACGATACCTACCACGGTAATGTAATGAGAAGTGCTAATCTATGCATTAATAATTATGATTGGCATGCTAGCGTGAAATGTGTCTTTGATTCTGTTGAATGGATAATAACAATGTCAAGTATATTAGAAATTATTGTCCTATTGGCTTTGGTTGAAATATTTCACTCGATACTACGCATTTTTAGCCGACTTCAAAAAGGAGTAGGTTCTCAATTCGGATGTTTGTATTTTTTTTTAATGTTTTTTTTTGGCATAACTCCTTCATATACATATAAACGGATTTGCAAGATTATTTTTTTTGTTTGAGAGAGTATTCTCCCGGAGTGGTCCCATTTAAATTTGGTGAAGATCTGATGAAGATCCTCGGAGATTGACAATGGAACTCTTCAATGAATAAAAGCAAATTACCCTGTATTCCATGTTTGTGTATTGTTTATGCCACTAAAAATAGAAAAATAAAATAACTTAAAAAAAAAGTATAAACCGACTTCAAAAAAAAACTAAAAAGAGTTAAATAATTACCATATTATAAAACTAACAGTTTTAGAAGTCGGTGCCTTCAATTAGGTTCAGTGTAAAATTGCACCGACTTCTAAAACTGTTAGATTTATAATATGGTAGTAATTATTTTACTCTTTTTAGTTTTTTTTGAAGTCGGTTTTTAGTTTTTATTTAAACATTATTTTTTGGTGGTAGAATCGTGGTGTAAACGAATTCGTGTAATTCCTTAAAATCACATGTTCTATTATTGGTTTAGATTAACAAGGGAGATATAGCACGACAAAATTTTTAAAAAAAACTTGCTGTTGTGGTAAGTGATCGTATCTAAACCACCAGACACCTGGTCTACCTAGCCTTTTCCCAATTAAGTTGAGGTCAGATTTCAGTGTACCCAAATGCGGCTGAATACCAGTATTTTACACGGAGCAACTGCCATCAGACCTTCGTAACCTAGTTACTGGGCAATGCCAATATCCTAAAGTTAGACCGGTTGTCAAACATTCAGATTTGTGATTACCCATAACGACAGTCATAGGTATTCGTATGACACCCGAGACCGACGGTTTAACGTGCTCTGCGAGGCACGGAAGGGTCTCGATGTGTAACGAATGCTCACCCATCCACGGACTGACCGTGGCAAACGCAGCTTAACCTTGCAAAACATATGATTCGCGCAGTATTTAATTAGCCACAAACCCCTCACCAAATCAATCTAACTTTTGATGTTGATAGAAAAACACATTTACGTAAGTTTATTCAAAATTCCAAATTCTTGCAACATCTCAAGAATTTCTCTTTTAACGAAAATGTGGGTAAATATTTCACGTAGGCATTTACTAATTTGAACTAGGCAGTACCGGGAATTTAGCTGTTGTAACATATGAGTGCGAGAGTATGTGATTTATTAATGTACTACTAATGAACATAGCTCTGATTTCATCGCCGCATTTTATCAGTAGAGGGGTCAAGGGACAAGATGTAGCGGGTCATCTAGTAGTAGATGAACCAAGGACTGCAGTGTGATTCTCTAAGGATCATAGGTACAGGCAGGTGCTTCATTTAGTTCCAGCCGCGGTTCTGTCCATGGTAGGAAGCGAGAGTGCGTGGGAAGCCGTCGCCTCCTTTTGCGAGGTGGTGATGGCGACCAAGAATGGAACGGAAAGGGAAAGAGATGCGACTGCCACTAGGGCGCGCGACGATCTCCGGCCACCTTAGTGGATTGCCTGCAGGCGGCAGGTTAGGGGACCCGTCACCCGATCACTAACACAGGGGGTCTACTTCCTAAGCACGAAGTCCGTTGTTTCCACCTTAATTACGAGCGTTTCCTACTACTTATCACCTACGAACATACGCTTATTTCGGCGCCCGAACTAAGAATGAATGAAAAATCATAAAAAAAACTATCAGAGCTGTCATTTTTTTCAGGACTTTGGCGTAAATGGCGTGGTAATACTTTTACGCAGCTAGAAAATATGTGTTTAATAAGAAAAAGCATTTACTGCAAAGGCTTTTTTGGTCTGGCAAAAATCTTACACAAGTTTTTACTACTACAAGTTTTGAAATGACCTTGCCCACGCCCCTATTCGATTTGATCCATACTTCCAGGGACAGCCTGTATAGCATGGCGTTCACACTACACGCTATATCGTAAGCCGGTCTACTATGTATATCAAGTTATTTGATGGCAATCTGTCGGCCGACCGACAGGGTAGAAGTGAGGCGGGGCGGGGACCGGAGAATCGTACGATATAGCTCTGAGAATCCCTCAAGTTTATCGCGTAAGCCAATATTTAATAGCATAGCGTTGTGTGAACGTGTCCATATAAAAGGTATGCTGAGCGATATCGTTGCGCTGTACAATGTACAGGATGTAAACGAATTCGTGTAATTCCTTCAAACCGCGCGATCTACTGGTGACACTGATTTACACTGCATGGGTTTTTTCATAAAAAACAAAAAAAAGTTGAAAAAAAAACACTTTTTTCTTTATCTGAGTAATTTTAGCGACCCGACTTAACTGACCGCGCAGAGCAATATCGCGTTAGTCGTGTCCGCCAGCAGTGGCGCCGTGCTTTCTTTTATTTAAAAAATGGAAAAAAAAATATTGCTTATTTTTATTGAAACCTTATTAGAAGGTTTTGATAAGATCACTTAACCCTACGGCAAGAAAAAAAAGATTTTTATTTTTTTATTATTAATCAAGCTAAATCCCAAGCGGGGTTAATCTATACCATTAATAGATCAGTATACCTATACCATCAATATATAGTGGTTTGAAGGAATTACACGAATTCGTTTACATCCTGCGCAGTCTGAACTGCGCTTCAGTCTCCGAGTGAATAATTTAAATGAAGCAATAATCGTCAACGTAGCACCTAGCATAATATTATAGTATGCTACAATGCTCTCTTTGAGACACGCTACTAACCAAACGAAGCTCTTGCCTGTGTGGCTTAGGCCTAAGCAAACTGCGTTGAGCAAACGCTGTTGCAGCAGCGGCGAAATATTGGATTGGTATTCAGAAAATTACATGAAACCACACTAGCGCTATGCTGCAAAAAATTTGGAAAATGTTTGACTTTAGGTTTGATATTTATCCATATAACTTTGAGCTGAACTGCATTCTAATTGCGCAACACATTCGTCATCGCTATGGCTTTGATTTTGACAATCTATATAAATAAAAAGAAAGGTCCTGACTGACACATCGTTTTTGATTCTTATATTCGAAATTGGAAAGCACTCTAAAAAGAAAAAGAAGCAAAGTTGCTTATGCGGGTCATTCTAGAGGCGACTAGAAAAGTGAGCGGACTAGTGTTAACTTGAAGGAGACTGTACTAGTGAGCCTCCGGCACTCCGACTTACTAGAGGGAGTCGCCGCACTGCACTGCTGACCTACCAGCACTCCGCCTAGTCGCTGTACTGCTGAGCCTCTGGCGCTCCGACTTACTGGAGGGAGTCGCCGCACTGCTGTTCTTCCAGCAGTCCACCTAGTCGCTGTACTGCTGAGCCTCCAGCACTCCCGACTTACTAGAGGGAGTCGCCGCACTGCTGACCTTCCAGCACTCCGCCTAGTCACTGTACTACTGAGCTACCGGTCACCCAAATATCACTCAGAGAAATTTTGTGTATCTATTAAATTTTAACGTGTGCTATTAGGGACTATGTGTTTTTTTATCCATATCAAGTTGTCTTCTCTTAAAAGTGTTTTCCTTGTTTGTCCGGCTAGGGGTAGGTAGGATCCCTTAGTATTCCGCTTTTCTTCATAACTGGTGTGGCAGACGTGTTCCTAGCTCAAGAAAACCTGGGGCTGTCTGCTATATTACAAACTTGGTACAGAGATAGTCTGGAACCCGAAAAAGGACATAGGCTACTTTTATCCCGAAAACCGCGAAATATCTGCGCGATAAATGGCATCCACGCTAGTGAAGCTGCGAGCGATCTCTAGTGAATAATAAAGAAAAAAACTTGGACCAAACGCTAAACAATGATTAGTTTCCCCGGCCCGCCTGCTTTATTTGTTTTTCTAATTACAAAACACTTTGAATTAATAATCAAAAGACCGCGCCATAACTTCTACGTTTTTCATTAATTATACATAGTTTCAATTCATTCCGTCGAGTTGCTGACTTTTAAAGTCGCCGCGGGAATTCAATTTATTTTTAAGACTTTTTCCTCTCATTGTTAATTTTAATTTGTGGTTATCGGAAGTTTTATAACGGTTATAAAGTTGGTAGATTTTTTAATATTTACGGCGAACGAAGGCTTGGGCTGATGACGTAAGAAAATACGGAGACCATTTTGTTGAGGCACTGTTGTAAAAGGGTCTGACAGAGAGATAATTATACCAATACATCTAAAACATCTACATCATGTAAACGAATTCGTGTAATTCCTTCAAACCACATGATCTATTAATGATACAGATGAACCCCGTACGGGATTTAGATTGATTAAAAATAAAAAAAACTTTTTTTTCTATTTTTTTTTTTAATTTGGTAAAAAAAATTCGATGCCATTCATAAATGAATGAAGGCACGGCGATACAGCTGATGGGCACGAGTAGCACGATATCGCTTCACGCAGTCAGTTAACTTGGGACGCTAAAATTACTCAGATAAAGAATACCGTGATTAATTTTTTTAAACTTTTTTTTGTTGATTCTGAAAAACACCTATGCTGAGTCAATTAGTGTCACCAGTAGATCACGCGGTTTGAAGGAATTACACGAATTCGTTAACAGCCTGTAGAGTTCTCTGAGTACTTTAACAATCATACTGCGATCGTCAACCCGCCTGCCAAGCGTGGTGATTACGGCAAACCCCCCCTTTTGGAGGAGGCCTATGTCCAGCAGTAGATGTCTTTCGGCTGTATGAGGATGATGATGATCTAAAACTAATTATACAGCTTGGTCGCTTTACATCCACACTTTTACTATAGGATACACTCTGAATTCGTGAAAAAATAATCAGCTGTGCCCTACATTCGTTATTATGTTCGCATTACTCGTAAAAATGAAGGGAACAGCTGATTTTTTTTACTCGATTTCAGTTTGGTCCCATAGTAAGGGCTCATTCACACGGGTTCCGTCATTGACGATTCGTCATAAAACACGATACGTCATGTCGGATGGACGTTCACATTGCATGCGGAATCGTGTTTTATCACGATTCGGTAAAATATCCGAATTGATGTTCACATTCGTTTCGTGATTCAGAGTTTAGTCTTGGATGAACTATCTAACACGATGGATGTGTTTTTTGACGAATGTGTTTTTTAAAAGACTATACGTGATTTAAGTCGTGTCCGACATTTTTCACGATTCGTGATGCGTGTGAACACGGGCATTTAAAAAGGATAGCCGCCGTCAAAAAAAATAATACGAATCGTGCAAAAAAGACGATTCGTGAAAAAACGAATCATCATCGTGTGAATGAGCACTAAAAGTTGTTCATAATGATGAGTACAATGATCTCATAAGATATCGTTAGTGTCTCACCAGTCATTCTATGAGGAGCTGTTTTCTACAAGTGTTATAATAATCAGTCCACAACTGTCCCACTGTTAGGCATCTTCTCACAATGAGCCGAGTTTAAACCTTATTATATCACGCTACCCTGGTGTTGTAACTACCTACTTATACGTCTTAATTCTTTGAATTCCACCTTATCGGTTCACTCATGTATTGCAAGAGGTGGCTACGAGATGATATCTATCTAGAGTAGATGTCGAAGTGAAGTACACTCTACCAAGATTAGTTGCCATGGCAATATCTCGACTGTGACGTAATTTAAAATTTTCAATAAAGTCTGGTGTAAATTCCTGTTCGCTTTAATTTACTGAGACGCGACGAAGTTGTTTGGTACTGTCGTACGAGGACCTAAAAGTTTTAAAAAGCAATAATCGAAACCGGTTGCAATATCGGTTAATAAACGGTTTCGCATAATGTTTTCGTTCTGACCGAAACCGATAAATCATTTCGTCCTATAATCGAAATAAAACGGCTTCACTCAACGCGACGAATAGCTCTCGCCCCGCGTTAACAACTTGTTAATAGCAAGTTTCAGAGACATTTCACGGACGAAATACCGGTTCATCATTCAGCCGAAAGACGTCCACTGCTGGACATAGGCCTTCCCCCTATAGGTCTTGGCAGGCGAGTTGGGAATCGCAGTATGGTTGTTAAAATACTCAGACAACGCTGCTGCCCATCCTCTAGTGAATCCCTTAGTAGCCTTTTACAATACCCATGGGAAGAGGTGGAGTAGTGGTATTCTTCACGTCCGGCACCAAACTGGCGGTAAATACCGGTTAATGAACGCTAACCTTATAGATAACTTTATTTCAGAATAACGCTCAATTTACCGGTTAATAAGAACGAAACCGAAATATTTAGTTCCTTCTGTACTTCTGGCTTTACCGGTTTGCATAATTTTACCGGTTTTCTGTTTAAAATTAGTTCAGTACTTACATATTTTTCTCCTCAAAATCCGATCTCAACCTTACGCCATTAAAGACGGCGTAAAACCTTCAAAGGATTACTTCGTGCTAAATACGTTGCCAAAGAGATTTATATGACATTCTATTAGCCAATTCGGCTAATAATTATTGGCTAAGGCGAGGCGATTGAGCACAGTCACGCCCAAATTAACTGACAAAAGAAACATTTTTGAATAAAGAACGAAGATTTTTTGAATTTAGAACAGCCTGTTAAAATGGCGGACGTGCATAATCCGTGTTTACGCCATTTTTATGCCGCTGACATGCCGCTAAACAGATTATGTGCGGTAGGTTCTCTTTGATGGTTTTTTATGATGGCAACTGCGGAAACATGTTTTGTAATTTGTTTACAAATTTTCGCGTAAGTAGGAGAAATAAATGAGGGGTGGGAGAGAGCAGAGATACTCGTAAAAACCTAGGTTGTATTCAGTTTGTAGCCAAGCATTATAAAAACCATTAGGTTTTTTTCTCCATCATCATATTCATATACAACGTGTTACATAATTCCCTTTAAAAAGAAAATTTTAATCAAGTAGTCTTTTATGGTTGATGTCATTTACCTCTCAGAGGGCATTAGGTAAGAATGTAAATAACTTTTTGGGTAGTCTACTCTTTACTTTTATGTTTTCAGGGTTGCGTTTCAGTGATGATTTTATTTTGTGATTCGTCCAATTTTTTTTTGTGTCTTATTTTTGTTTTAAAATATTGCCAATAGACTCTTTACAAGAGACCTTTTAATCCCCTTTCGGCTTTAGGGGTAGTTTTGTAACACGTTGTATAATAAGGCATAGGCTCCGTTATATGAAGGGCTCATGGCTAATTAACAACGCAAGGTTAAGCTGCGCTTGCCCCGGTCAGTCCGTGGATGGGTGACCGTTCGTTACACACCGAGACCCCGCCATGCTTTGGAGAGCACGTCAAGCCGTCGGTCCTAAGTGCTATACGAATGCCTATGACAGTCGTTACCGGTAGTCAGATTCCCGAAAGTATATGAAAACCGATCTAACCTTAGGATACCGGCGCTGCCCAGTACCTAACTGGGTTCCGGAGGTCTAATAGCAGTCACTCCGTTTATAATACTGTTATTCAGCCGCATCTGGTTAGACTGGAAGCTGATCCCAACATTTCATTTCATAGTTGGGGAAAGGCTAGACAGATTTGAAAAACTCCATTATTTCAAAAGGATGGCTGCTGCTGCCTTCTTTCTGCTACTAACAACATATTGCAAATACCAATCCGTCTGCCAAATACGAAAAGGCAATTATGGCATTGCAGCGGTCATTGGAGGTCCACATTCAGCACGGACGTCTTTCATCTGATAATAATCCGGCCATTATTATACCATTGCTAGGCAAGGGCTTCTTCTCAAAATTAGAAGGGTTTAAGCCTTAGTCCACCACGCTTGCCTGGTGCAATGAAAAGTGCATGAAAAGAGCTTCCACGAGTGATGATACTTAAGTACGTCCGGCGCACCCTGGGCAGTCAGCCCTGCTACCAACCTTGCTGACTGGCTCATATTTTCACTACAGCATGAGCTATTTTCGTATAGCTCGTGCTGACACGACAGAAGAAAAAGCCTGGTGCCGGTTGGCGGACTAAACTCCATCGAGGACTTTATTAAAGCCCTATCAGGTGTGCAGGGTTCCTCACGAAATTTGATAATCTAATTCTGATCCGCAAATGAATTCGATTAGTCAGAGGTGCGAGCCGTGATCAAAATCAGACCCCCTGCATGAAAGCAACTACTACTTATTATAAATTTCTGTTTTTTTCTCGTAACTCAATCAGATTGTAAACAAAAAATATATATATTCACCTTCACAGCGGCTCGTAAAAACACCGGCACTCATAATCCGCGTTTACGCCATCCTGATACCGTTGACAATCCGCACATCGCAACAGGTGAATACAAAAGGTTAACTTTGTACTATTAATACCTATTAGGCAACGACAAAATATTTAAGTACCCTTTTCTATTCTGTTTGTGAACCGATTTTCTTTCTTTTATTTTTGTTTAGTAGCTATTGACGAGAATTAGAAGTTATTAATGAAAAAAAAATTAAGAAAAACTTACGCGGGCGGACGAGGAACCCACGAGGGAACAGCTAGTACGTGTGCAGCTAAAGACGTACTTATTTTTTTGTATCTATCTATCTCTATAAATAAAAAGAAAAGTCCTGACTGACTGATTGACTGACTCATCAACGCCCAGCCCAAACCCTTGGACCTAGAAAGCTGAAATTTTGCACAAAGGTTCCCTTTATAATGTAGACAAGGAATAAGGAAGGATTTTTCGAAACTCAACCCCTAAGGGAGTTGAAATAGGGGATGAAAGTTTGTATGGAAAATCGTCACTTACCGGGTTCAAAATTTCACGCAAGCGAAGCTGCGGGCAGAAGCTAGTTTATTATAAAATAAGGACAATGAAACTTATATCATTTAAAAGATACTGAGCCATAGATATGCACGAAAAAAACATGGGTGTACGTACCGGCAGGTAAAATAATGATCAAATCGACCACAAGCGGTAATTGTCTATCAAAAAGGACAAACGATGAAAGTAGTGTTACATGTGGTGTGGGATGTTTAAATACTTGGCCAAGCAACATTAAACAAAACAAAATGTACGTAATTAATTACACTATGTATTTAACATCACGGTTTAATCCTACAAAGGTAATCCTACTTGTTGGTTCATGATTTATATTTGACTATTAATATAACATTTTGTTCAGCAGGATCGCTTTTGCGTTGGCCGAGCAATGGCCTACTGTCAATCAATTAATAAATTGAGCCTATTGTAGTCCACTGCTGGATAGGCTTGTAAAAAGTTCGAAAAAAACTTTTACGGGTAGCTGTTCCGTGTCTGGGTGTACAGTTCGCATGAAATAACTTTGCCGCTCTGAAAACAGGCTTTCAGCATTATGTTCCTGACTTTAGAGGGGCAAAGTAATTTTATTTGTACTGTATATGCATTTTAGATTAGTGTTTGTGAATATAGGTATAAGAGATTCCCACGATATACAAGGTTAGTCAGAAAGGGGGTAAATAAGGGGGAGCTAATCCAAAAGGGTGTTAAAGTACCCATAATAACGAATAACTTTTGTTTTACAACTTTCCCCAAAATTCAATAGTTTAAGAGAAATAGCTGTTCAAAAATTACAAAAAAATACGCTAAAATATATCTATCCTCAGCTATGATCAGCTGTGTTTACCTTTTAGGTCATATTTGGGGTCACGAATTAGAAGCTCCATTTTCTGAATTCGTGACTGACGTAGGGACGAAGAATTTTTGAAAAAACTAAAATAAATATTAATTTACATGGAAATAAAAATTATCGAATTTTGAAATTTTAACACTTGCTTTTAAACCGTCATCAATGATACTTTAAGTGGCCTGCGGATTAGTACCCCCTTTCCGACTAACCTTGTAGAAGAGATAACAAAAGGAGGACAAAGTTTTATTAAAAAAAAAAAAAAAAAAAATACGCATTATGTGTCCCTTGCAAGCTATGAGTTGTATCGTCATTTCAGTGGTACTTCTGGATTCACCTGCGTGACGTCATCAGGAATTATGTCCGGAATTCTGTTAATTCTTGTGCGGAATGAGATTCATATTTTTTTGTGGTGAAAATTCATGAGAGCGAGACCTTTTTGATTATATTATATGCGAACGGGCTGATTTAAAGGTCCAGTTTAGGTTTTACGTTATAAAGATGGCGTTGTTAAAACATTTTTATTTTGACGGAATAAAGTTGGCTTTTTTGAGGTTATTTTAGGAGATTTGGGTTTGTTTTTTCAGTTTATGCGGTCGTTGAGTTGTTGTTGATGTTGTTAGGTAGGAGATTTTTTAACTGATTGCATGTGTTATATTATAAGAGGATGGGTTCTGCACCATGTCTGATAGTATACTCGTAGACAGAAAAAAAGAAAATCATTTAATTTGGTAACACAAATCGTCACAATCTAAAATGACAAAAGGTGAAACAGTTACCTAAAACTAATTATCAAGCATCGTTTATAATCACACCTTATACAATAAGTAAAAATTAAAAACAGAAATGCGTCGCATTCGCATGTGAATGGGTTATCACCGGTCATCAGTCAGCATAAAGCTGTAGTGATTGGATATCACCACTGACACATAATCACATAAGACATCATTAATGACATAAGTCATTACCACTAGCTCATCATTATTGACACATAAAACATCACTAGTAACACATATGTTATAACTACTAACACATAAGTCATCATCACTGACACAAATCTTCACCACTCACTCATAACTTATCATCAATGAAAGTCATCAAATTATGTCACGGACGGAAGTCATGACCACAAACCTAAAGTCATCTAACCACTAACTCATAACTCTTCATCACTGACACATAAGACATCACTAGTGACACATAAGTCATCACTACTAACTCAATTCTGATCACCACTAACACAGAAGTCATCATCACTACTGACAAATAAGTCATGATTAGTGACACATAAGTCATCACATATGACACGTAAGTCATCACCACTAACTCATAACTCATCATCGCTGACACATAAGTCATCATATATGACACGTAAGTTATCACCACTAACACTAAGTTACCACAACTACATCTTGACAATTTGTGATCAATCTGAAAGACTGACCAACGCAAAAATTTATGAATCAGCTGACAATTCTATGTGAAAGTGTTGTGATTGCGTGTTAGTATTTTGATCAACCAATCACATTTGTTGATATGATATTTGACAACAGATTAAACTAATCAATCGTTCAGAATCCGGTAAAGTCCCGTACCTCATTATCATCTGTATGACTTCTGATTCAGATAAAAAAACAGTTGTCAAATCGTGCGACTTGCGACCGCGCCGCGTCTTCAACTAATGATTAAGGGTTCCGTTTGGGTCCGAAACTGGTCGGGAAATGCATAAAAATGCACGAGTAAACCATAAATCATATATATAAGTTTTCAAATGTATGAAATTCTACTGTACAATGGTAGCGCCTTTTAAAAATCCTCCCTAGCTCCCAGACCGGCTATGTTATTAACTGAAACATGAAGTTTTTACCCAAAAGGGTACATAAAAAGCGAATAATATGAGTTAGGAATGAATATTTGATTTGTGATCCTAAAATTATAATAAAAGGAACCCTTATATGGGGAGGGATTACTAAAATAGAATACATTTGGGCGTAAATAAATAGGATATTATATTCATACAGAATACTCGTATAGCCTGTGTCAGGGGGTGGAGCAAAGGTGTATTAAACACCAACCTTTTATAGACAGTATTCAGGGCCGAGGAGGTGGTTAACAAGAGCGAAACCCGCTTCTCTGCCAAAGGTAGTACAAGGAACTCCTTCTTCTTCCTGACCAGTTCCTAAGTTACTTTTGTTCGGCGCAATATGTTTTTCTCTTCTTTTCTTCCCTGTAGCCGTTAGAGCCTGTCCACATCTCGACGTCGTCAACGTGGAACGGTGCGGTAACGCGGCACGGTGCGTTGACATAACGTGCAAATTTACGTTACCGTATACACGTTCCGCCTCTAGCCGCAAGCGCACACGTACGAGTATATGCGGTCCGCCCGCGCTCTTCACGCCCGCGAGTTAGTCGCCGTCTACGTGCTCCCATGCGTTACAACCATATCTTACTGTTTCTCTTATTAAAATTCAGGATCGACATGGTCAACGATAAATCTAACAATGATCCTGACGTGCATTTTTACGATACAGTAACGTAAATTTGCACGTTATGTTAACGCACCGTGCCGCGTTACCGCACCGTTCCACGTTGCCGACGCTGTGACGAGGAGATGTGGGCAGGCCCTTACCGCATCATTTTCTCTTTTCCTTCTTATCCTCCCTAACACAATCTATACATTTTTTTCTTTGGTCTCCCTCTCCCCTCCATTCATCGACATTCATATTCACCACTCCTTTACTCATATGCGTTTCATCTCTCCTTGCCCATACCAAGATAAACGATTTCCTTTCAACTTTTATGTCACTGGCGCCACTTTCAAACCCCCTCTAATATACTCATCCACGTCACTGCACACATCCATCTCAATATTCCCATCTCCGCTACGTGCAATCTTTTTTCATCCATCTTCTGCACGTCCCAGCTTTACGATCCGTACAGAACGATAGGTCTTATTATGGATTTGTAGATTTTGTCCTTCAACTTGAGAGGCATCCATGGGTCACAGATCTCATGCGTCACATCTCGGTCAATACCACCATTGGATGAGTGATCCTAGGGTACGAGGAACATCGTAATGGTTTTAGTCGATAAGACTCCCATATGAGCATTTCATCAAAAAAAAAGAATTAAATGGTTAGGTATGTCGATCTGTTACCGACTAAAACCACCAAGGTCTTCATCCTACTACCTTTGAAAGGGGGCGGGGGGTTTGCTCGCGAATTCGCCGCCCCCCGGCAAACATTAATTTAGTACCTACTGAATTATCAGTATATAAGTTTACAACCCGACCTTTACGCCTCGCCTCAGCCAAAAAGACCAGGCCAAATAATTTCAAATGCCAACAAACAAATTAAAACCATGATAAAGTAAATACACAAATTATGTTCTTTTGAAATATAACCAGTAACGAATTCAGGCGAATTACAGGGGAAAGTTATTTTATTTTAATTGCTTTTTCACGCGTTGGTGATCGCGGCCGCTGCCATTTTGATTGTGGGTGTAAGGCTACGGCCTGTACTATCGCGGCTGGGATAGGCCTCAAAATATAAAGGGCTTTTAAAACTTTTGGTATTTTTTTAGTTCCAGCATTATTATTATAGTAAATTCGTGGGCGATGTTATTTGATTATCAGGCCGTGGCCTGTACTATCGTGGTTCGGTTAGGCCTAGAAATACAGGTTTTCTTTTTGGAGTTCGACAATTTTTTAGTGACTCTAAAAAAGATTGGACCAATTATACTCAGCGGACTATCAGCGCCCTGCGGGTCCAATATAATAACGGTTTCAGGATGTTGATGGGGCTGCCCAGTTTCTGTAGTACATTTGGTATGCTCACGCAGGCACACGTCGATGGCTTTCATGCCATCATCAGACAGAGATCTGCCTCGTTGCTCTGCAGAGTGCGGGCCAGCTCCAACTCTATCCTGAAGACCATAGCAGGGAGATACGACTCTTCTTTGTTGAATGCCACTGTTCAAAGATGCATGACGAACAATGAACTGGTAGCTGGTGTTTTTTTTTTTACTGTCGTGTAACTTTCTTTCTCTCTTTTTTAATAACCAACTATTACGGATGTTAGGTACTTATCCGAAATAAAGATTATTTTATTTTTATTTGTTGAAATATGGTTACTACATTTTTTATCAAAGTGTTATGTAGTGGACAGTTTAAAGCCATAACCTGGGGCTGCAGTCTCGACATGAGATAGCGATCGGTAAGCTTCCGAAAAATGGTATTCATAGTGCAGTATTCTTACAGGGAAATGATGCCTGTTGTAAAATCTCCCAAAGTTTTAAGGAAGATTGGTAAAGATGATTTTATCCTAATAAATATTTAAAAATATAAAAATACAAATAAATTACATAAAACTATAATTTCAATAACTATTTTACATTGAAATTACATTCCTGTATCGTTTGAAGTACAAAACACCTTATAGATGGAAATAAAAATTTCCTTCCTTGCAACACTAGCAAATGCCACAGTATTTGTCAATTGTCACTTTGTTGTAATGTGTCATGTGCTCTTTTTTGAGAATTTTAATTATTGTAAATTGTTATAGTGTAGTTATTAGTTAGTTAGTAGACAAAACAGACAAAGGGTGATAGTCACTCCGACTCACGGCAGCACGCGGGTGCGTTGTCGTAGAATGTAATAAAGTAAGTGAGCACCTGCCACACCTATTGTAAGTCTGGGCGCTTTAAATTTAAACTGTTGGTGTCGGACTGCAGTCGTGCGGTGCAGTGCACGCACGGCGGCAGTACGGACTACGCACTGCTCTCTCGTCTCGTCAACTGTATAAAAAAACACAACCACCCGTCCGCAGCACGACATCCACACTGCAGCGGCAAATGATATTATATACAAAAAAAATATCATTGGCTGCGGGGCACGATTGCAGTCCGACACCAACCGTCTTTTAATTAAAGCGCCCTATAATTTCGTTTGTTGTACACTTTGTACCTTAATAATGTTTTGTTTACGTTTGTATTCATGTTTTAGACGTAGACGTACAACACGTCCTTCAAGTAACCATATAGAAGCGTTGCTGGCTAAATAAGATGCTCGGCCGTTTTTAGCCAGAAGATGATTTACCGTTCATCAAGGAAAGGTGAATTTTGAGTTGGCGTGTAAGGAAGTTGCTGCAGAGCTGAACAATATTTGAAACGGCTCAATAAAATATAATAAACAGAGGCACTGGCTTGTGATTTCGTGGAAAATCTTTGAAGAGATGGTCGTAGTTCATTTTGGTTGCTAATAAACGTTATTTCTTTATTTTATTTTTTATTTACGAGCTTGTTAAACATCTCCTTTGATACCCGATAAAGCCTAAGACTACTGCTACAACTACAACACCTTATAAGCAGATAAACGTTTATTTTCAAATAAAAAATCTCTTGCACAACTTATCGATCGTAATGAATACTTTGCGGGCTTTCCAATTTGCTCGCAAAGTTATTCGCTAAAATGCAATGACGTATTATAAATAGACACGTCATGCATCAACATCACGGCACTCGAAATCAGCGTAAATACTCTGTCGGTAGCTGGATAGCTTCATAAACGTACGAAGAAGGAAAGAAAATTAAATGTCATCTACGGAACTCCTGTTGTTAGAGAGAGATAAATATACATCTTAGGTTACGTTATTATTCTTTGGTGCATGCTCATTGGTCGAGCGCGTACAAAAAGAGGCATGTGGGGAAAAATTGACACTCAATTTTCTCGTGTTGATAGTAGGTAGGTAGTAGATTTTTGGGTAAAATAATATTATTCTCTATCCTTAAAATTATGAATGCATAACTTCGCAACAGTATTTATAGTTATTTAATTAATAAAACGAAATGTAATATAAACATAAAAATCTTTATTTACAGGTGGCATTTTAAATAAATAAAACACGTCCTATTATTTAATTCGTACGATTACGTCTAGCACGCTAGATTCGCGCACGATACGCGCCTTGAGCGGACGTACAGCTGGGATGGACCGTGAATAAAGCGCTTAAGAATCTCTTATGTAAATGTTCGTGATGAGATGACCTCTTGATGAGATAGGTACGATTTGAGTATTATTCGAATACGATTCGAGTACCTATTGGTCTATTATATTGATCATTAGGTTTAATAAAACATTATTATATTCAAATAATATAATTAATCGAAATAAAAACAATGTAGGTTTTATAAACACTGATGCAAAGTTGCCGATTTTCCTCGCCAGCCGCCATTATGCTGCATCGAAAAAAATTCAATTAAATTAATAATTTTTCGTGATACTTACGCATGAAATGACACTTTTTTAGCTTTTACAGTTGCAGTATAATTATTACATTTTCTATACACACAGGACGGCATTTTTTTTCGCTAATAGAGAAAGCTATTACAAACAACTTATTTCAATTTCACGTACAGCCGCGGCAACGGTTGCTACGCGACTAAATGGATGTCCGGCAGTTACCTTACATTCATCTAGCCACTACAGAGCGCGGGCAACGTATCTATAGTAGTTTATATTATCATTGCTAAAATGACGTTAAATCGTAAACTTGACAGTTGAATTCGCTACGTTTCTGATAAAAATTGATAGAATAATTGTCATTATGACTTATGTAGTGATGTGCCGAGTTGCCCATTTATGGTATTTGAATAAATTAGTACTCGTTAAAAAGAGAATCGAGTCAAAACTCGAGTCACTGACTCGAATCTAGATGCGAGTACTGCGTCAGGTACTCAAGTACTTCATAGGATACAACTACTCTAATGTTTCTCACTTCCAAAAACACAAGCAAAAATACAAAATATGGCTCATAAAATATAAATCAGTTTTATTGATCAGTCAATAAAAATGAAAGTACTTAAACATTTTAAATAATTAGAAATCATATACTTACTGTCGGATATACTGTATAATCATAAACAAATTCTCTTTTTGTTTTCTAGGGGCCAAAATTAAATCAATTCAATTAACTATTTAGAAAAGCAAATTTACGATACTTATTACCACTGTCCAACACTCAACAGATCAATCACTTCGAAACGAATGTCACTTTAATGTTAATATACAAGGTTAGTTGGAAAGGGGGTACTAATCCGCAAGCCACTTAAAGTATCACTGATGACAGTTTTAAAGCAAATGTTAAAATTTAAAAATTCTAGCATTTTGCATGGAAATGAATTATTATTTTAGTTTTTTCAAAAATTCAACATTCCTGCTTCAGTTACGAAATCAGAAAAGGGAGCTTCTATTCGGTGACCCCAAATATGACCTAAAATGTTTCAATGTTATAACTGAGGATAGATAGATTTTAGCGTATTTTTGTGAAATTTTTGAACAGCTATTTCTCTTTTAAAGTATTTACTTTTAGGGAAATTGGTAGAATAAAAGTTATTCATTATTATGTGTACTTTAACACCCCTTCGGATTAGTACGCACCAATAATTCTTAAAACGCAACTTGGCCATCAAACTCTCGCAATCACAACAAAAACAAACAGGTACACAACAACAACCTGCATTTTTTGGAAGAGAGGGGTCCCGACGAATTGACTTTATGGGCAACAACATAGGGTCGCGATTTAAGTACTCGGTTCAGTATTCGCGTACCTACTATGAATAATCGAAATCTTTACTCGAGTTGCGAGCATTCGAATACTTCAATTCTATAACTCGATGACACAATCACCTATCTATAGTTAAACTGACTCGATACATCACTATCACTTAACTACCGATTTCGGTCGATAAGTGATAGCGATACATGTCGAGACTGCAGCCCCTGAGTAACAAAGGGAATCGTAAAACAGTCAAAAACTTCGAATTATCATTTAAATATTTCTTTCAGATTCCGCTGAATTTTTCTTCGTGAGGTGACGGGCTAGAGTATAAAACTTCCTCACTGCACTTTGGGACAAAATCCAGCACGCTTTGTGGTAGGATCTATACGGTCCGCCTGGCTAGCGACTACTCTTGCATTATAGTCAACCAAGCAGTTTACTGTGTTCCGTCGTGTGTATGTGAGATCCAGAAGGGGTATAAGGGAATCCCTCTATATCTCTGTTACTTGGATTCGTGTGTTATCTTAGACCCTGTCAGCGCTTACCATTAGGTGTGAATGGGATCAAAAGTGAACTAGTCATTTTATCGATATATCTTAGCTATAATATTTACACAAATAATATTTACATAATCTATTAATAATTACAAATAAAAGTATACCTATGTATACAAATAAAGAAAAAAAAAATATCCTAATAAAACTATAAACTAAAATAGGGCATCAAAAAATTCCTCCGCATCGCTGTTGACTGGTTTTATTAGAATATTTTTTTTCTTTATTTGTATATACTTTTATTTGTAATCTATATAAATCGCTTCTATCGCTAACTTTATAGCCACAACTCCCAGCTCCTCTATACATATTTCATGGAGGACCTCGAAACGTGTTAATTACACGACAGTTTAGAAACCAGTACTAAATGTAATTAATGTTACACAGAATACATTTCGAATAACAGAAGGCTTTCATTTAGGAATAGTAGAAATACATTTGACGTGAAAATAACTTAGTTTAAATTGGAATTTTAGTAATGTAGGTACTATTAATTTAAAATTACTCCCCGTAAATGTATTTGAGCAATATTTTACTGATTTAAATGTTGCCATAAAGCTTTATGCTTTTAAAAGAAATAAATAAAATCAATTTAATCAGCACGCAAATCGATACAATACATACTATAATGCTAAAGGTGTAACAGTTACCTAAATAAAAATATTTAACGAGTAACGTGTATACAGGTTGTACACGAATTCGTGGAATTTCTTAAAACCACATGATGTACACTGGCGTAGATTGATCCCGCATAGGATTTAACTTGATTAAAAATAAAAACTTTTTTTTTCTTGCGGTCCGTATTATTGATCTTATCGAGACCACTGAATATGAGACCAATAAAAAAGAAGCAAATAAAATTTTGCAAAAGTTATGCACCAATTTTTTATTTATGTGATCTGTAGTTAGTTTCGGTGCCACGCATAAATTAATGAAAACACGGCGACACAGCTGGCGGTCACGAGTAGCGCGATATCGCTCTTTGTAGTCAGTTAACTCGAGGCGCTAAATGACTCAGAAAATGAGAGTTTTTTTCACCAATAGATCACGCGGTTAGAAGGATTTACAAGAATTATTTTACATCCTGTATAGAAAACGATAAATCAGGGGTGAGATGATTCTGCCAATGCCTCGTGTAGATGTTCCAGTTATTTAATTACCCGACTACGGCGAAGCCAAAAGGAAGGGTAATGATTTTGGCAGTCTATGTATGTATGTATGTATGTAAGTATGTTTGTATGTATGTTTGTATGTTCCACTGTAGCGCATAAACTACTGAACCGATTTTAATGAATGAGGTGTCAATAGATCCGTAATAATGGCCTGGGTAACATAGGCTACATAAATTTTATCAATATTTTATATGACGGAATTTAAACCTAAAATTCTAACCTCGAAAAAAATATAATTGAGATAATCATCACGTGTTTGGTATCACAATAAAGGTATTGGCGAGCACATTACAAATATGTATATATCATATTGTTTAAGTCAAAACATATGTTTAAAATGCGGTCGTACAGTTTGCGCGGCAGTCCTATTTGTGCCTGTTGGTGCCGCGGTCTATACCCTGTTTGTTGATTGCGACGATGTAGATATTACACGGCTAGTGTATAATTATGCCCGATCGGGAAACGGAAAAGTATTAAATAAAAAATAAAGCAAAAAAACTATAACCCGACTACGTAAATAAAAAAAGGGGTCTAAAAAGGACAAAACAAGAAAATAATTCAAATAGAAATCCAGAAATTCATAGGTACAAAAATGGTCAAGGTAGAGCCGTGGTCGCACTTACTTTGTGTTTAATGGACCTGTTCCTGGCACCCACATAATCATAGTAGGTATACAGTAAGTGCGACCACAGCTCTACCTTGACCATTTTTGTACCTATGAATTTCTGGATTTCTATTTGAATTATTTTCTTGTTTTGTCCTTTTTAGACCCCTTTTTTTATTTACGTAGTCGGGTTTTAGTTTTTTTGCTTTATTTTTTTTTGAATATAGTATTATGTTCAATACGATCTGTTTGCTTCAAGTAAGTTTCTAAGCATATATACAAAATACAAGTATGTCATCAAACATCCCACATACTTAACATGGAAAGACATCTTACTCTAACTTAAAATTAAGTTATCATAAATAACTACATCTAATTTATGATGCCATCGCCGCTACAATATTCTATAGAAAAAGTAACCATAAAAAGATTATACCTCCCATGCACAAAGGAGGTATTAAACAATTTATAGGTTCGGCTTTAAAAGTCAAAAATAAACTATTAAATCAATTTTGTATCTATGGTATAAAATGTTATGTCTGTGTGTTCTAAATGAGTACTTAAAGTGATCAATCGTTCTGTTAAGTTTTTTCCCAAGTATGTTGGGGTCATAGGCCTCCCACAAGCTCCATGTTCGGGGGGTTTGCCATAATCGCCACGCTTGGCAGGCGGGTTGGCGATCGCAGTATGGTTGTTAAAGTACTCAGAGAACGCTGCTGCCCATCCTCTAGTGAATCCCTTAGTCGCCTTTTATGACACCCATGGGAGAGATGGGGTAGTGCTATTCTTTACGTCCAGCACCACACGGATCAGCTTCCAGTCTTGCTGACTGGCTAATCTTTTCACCACAACATGAGCTGTTTTCGTATAGCTTGTGCGAACACGAGAGATGAGATTAGTTTTAAGACAAATGCTTTTTCTTTCAACTACGTAGTAATTTTATCATTAATCACTACAAAACCGATCACAAAGGACGTATTTTTTGCTTAGAACCAAAACAGTGCAGAAATGTGCTAATTATTGCACTGTTTTACATTAATGCACTGTTTTTTATTTTTTGTTTATAAATTTACCACAGAGGTTTAATGTCTCCCATTAAGTTTAATATAAAATGTATGCATTAGAGCAAAAAGATACTGGCTGAAAATGAAAATCACCTAAACAAAACCGATTTAGTGAAAAAAAAAACAAATGGTGCGCATTTTGTACCATTGTGAAACTTTGATACAAGAAGTATTTAGCAAGAAAAGTTAAAAAAAATGTTATGGATATTTTATCACGGTAGGTAGAGTGGTAGTTGAAAGAAAAGTAGATTACGCACCTTGCTTAAGTGAGTAATTAATGCACTCGTGTTAATTTAGTGCCCTCGCATACGCTCGGGCACCAACATAACACTCGTGCATTAATAACTCACTTCGCGCTCGGTGCAACAATCTACTACTTCTTTCTAATTAAATTACCTATGTTATTAAAAACAAAAAGGAAAATAAATAAAATTGACGACTCCTACGATGGAGAGGCTGAGCGATTGGCTTCTGTGCTAATAGGTCGTGGGTTCGATTCCCACACGGAACTAATATTTATATGGCTACATTTAGCTGCCAAGGTGCTTGACGGTGTGCTGAACGGTCATCTTTCTCAGTCTGTGGTACTCGAAGACGCCCAATTTGGGTTTAGGCCTGGCCTCTCTACTGAGAGTGCCATATTAGTCCTGAAGCACACCGTCAGGTACTACACTGACCGTAAGACGCCAGTATATGCTGCCTTTTTGGACCTCTCAAAGGCTTTTGATTTTGTGAACTATGATAGGCTGTGGGATAAACTTAGGGAGACCAAAGTGCCTGAGGGTGTTACTAATATATTTAAATATTGGTACCACCATCAGACGAATAATGTAAGGTGGTCAGGTTCCTTTTCAGATGCCTATCAGTTGGAGTGTGGTGTGAGGCAGGGGGGATTAAGCTCCCCTACGCTCTTTAACATTTACGTAAGGGAGCTGGTCCGTGAGCTCAACGGCACCAGGGTAGGCTGTTCTATAGATGGTCAAATTGTGAATAACATTAGCTACGCCGACGACATGGTGCTGTTGAGCCCGTCGATCAGCGCCCTGCGGAGATTGCTGAGTATCTGTGAGGAATATGCTAGGACGCACGGATTGACATATAATGTCAAGAAGAGCGAACTGCTGGTGTTTCGGGCGGGGCGCATGACGCCCTCTTGCGTACCGCCCGTGATGCTGGGTGGGGTGGCGCTAAACAGGGTCAGCCAGTTTGTGTACCTTGGCCATGTGGTAAACGAGGACCTGGCTGATGATCCGGATGTGGAAAGGGAACGCAGGGGGCTGGCGGTCCGGTGTAACATGCTGGCCCGCAGGTTTGCAAGGTGTAGTAAGGAGGTAAAAAAGACGTTATTTAGGGCCTACTGCCAATCCTACTACACCTGTAGCCTGTGGGTCAGTAACACACAGCGGGTCGTCAGCGCCCTGCGGGTCCAATACAACAATGCTTTCAGGTTGCTGATGGGACTGCCTCGCTATTGCAGCGCCTCAGCGATGTTTGCTGACGCTCAAGTGGATGGCTTCCATGCCATAATTCGTAAGAGAGCG
The DNA here is from genome assembly GCA_905220435.1 of Amphipyra tragopoginis. Taxonomy (NCBI): domain Eukaryota; kingdom Metazoa; phylum Arthropoda; class Insecta; order Lepidoptera; family Noctuidae; genus Amphipyra; species Amphipyra tragopoginis. The sequence goes on from HG992016.1 coordinate 6,349,403, forward strand.
GCATCGCTGATGCGCAGGGTGAGGGACAGTTCCAACAGCTACCTGAGAGTAATTGCTTGTAAAATAGAAAGTCCTCTATGGAGGCAATGGATACGCATCCATGTAAAATAGTTTCCTCATGTATAAAGTACTAACATTTATTATTAAGTTCTGTTTATGTATTTACTAACACTAGGTATATGGACACATCAGTCTGAAATAAACAAAATTGAATTGAATTGTATTGAATTTAGTTGTTACGGGTGTTTGTGCATGTGAAGATTCATATCTGTGAATGGACTCACGATACAGAAAAAATCCTAGTGTAGAGCAACGTTTTTATTAAAAGAAATGTAAAGTGACGATCAATGTTTTAAAATTGTTGCATGTTTGAAAACTTGCCAATTATAATTTTTAACAGAGAATTCAACTCTTTGTGCCTGGGCGGGAAAAGGTTAGATCTTGTTCCCTCAACAGTCTTTTTAGGGATTACAATAGACCCTAAACTACAATGGGGGCCTCATATAGAGGCCACTGCGGGTAAACTCAGTTCTGCCGCTTTTGCTGTTAGGAGAATAAGACAGCTTACTGATGTGACTACGGCTAGGATGGTGTATTTTGCGTACGTTCACAGTATTATGTCTTACGGCATTTTACTGTGGGGGTCAGCTGCTGATGTCGAGACACTTTTCATATTGCAAAAAAGAGCAGTCCGAGCTATTTATAACTTAAGCTCTCGAGAGTCTCTTCATGAACGATTTAAGGAGATCAATATACTTACTTTACCATCTTTGTACATTTACCAAAATATCTTGTACGTCCGTAAAAACATAGCGAGTTACAGTAAGAAAAGTGATACACACAGCTTGAATACTCGAAATAAGCATAAACTTGTGGTTCCTGGTTTTAGACTTTGCAAGACTAGTAAGTCTTTTTTGGGGAATAGTATTAGGTTCTATAATAAAATTCCATCTTGTATTACTGAATTGCCTTACATGAAATTCAAGTCTTTGGTAAAGCGTGTCTTAATGTCAAGAGCATATTACAATATAAACCAGTACATTGAAGATAAAAATGTCTGGAATACGATTCCCAACTGCACACTGCGACCCACTGGCACTCCTGAAATTTTTAATTTTTAACATTTAACTGTAGGTATCTTTTTTTTTACCTACTCATTAAATATTGTATTATAATTTTATATATCTTTTATTCTTTGATTCTGATATAGGTAGTATCAGTTTTTTTTTTTAGTAATGCCCATGGCATCAAGCTATTTACAATTCTAATACTTACAAAATGTAAAATGTGAGTATCATGTAGCCATTATTGTCATGCTTAGTATGTTTTTTTTTTTTGTGTATTCCTACATAAACCTGACTATTGTCTGGCAGTTGAGGCTGTCATGCTCACTAAAATGTCTTGCTGACGGTGGCGTTGTGTATTGGGTTGTTAAGTTCCCTACTATATGGTTGAGTTAAGCGATGCTGATGCGCTCGTCATGCTCGTGAACGGGTGCTGTCTGTCGGGACTGGTCAGCTCTTACATGCTATGACAACATTAAGGCAATTTCTCATTGTTATTCTTGTACTACTGACATTGACCTACATTATTCTCACATTAACTGTAGTAATAATAATGTATTGGAATATATAGAGTCTATACAAGGTTAGTCAGAAAGGGGGTACTAATCCGAAAGGGTGTTATAGTACCCATAATAATGAGTACCTTTTGTTCTACCACTTTTCCCAAAAGTCAATAGTTTAAGAGAAATAGCTTTCAAAAATTACAAAAAAAAATGCTAAAATCTATCTATCCTCAGCTTTGATCAGCTGTGTTTACATTTTAGGTCATATTTGGGGTCATGAAGTAGAAGCACAATTTTCTGAATTTGTAACTAAAGTAGGGATGAAGAATTTTTGATGAAACTAAAATAAAAATAATTTTATTTGGAAAAAAAATATATCGAATTTTGAAACTTTTACACTTGCTTTCAAACAGTCATCAGCGATACTATAAGTGGGCTTCGGATTAGTACCCCCTTTCCGACTAACCTTGTATATATTGAGTGTAGGTATATAATTGTATGTTTATATTATGTTGAATTATCTATATTTAGATACTTTTACTTTTGTTTTCAATTCATCCAGAATTGTTCTAGGTAAATATTTTGTTTACCATTATCAACTTGCATAATTTAATCAATGTAATTAATATTTTACTTTTTTGTGTATAGACTCATTTAATTATTCACTTGACAGACTGAACTGTGTTGCTGGGGAGTTTGTTGCGCCGTTTCTTCTTCACAGCATAAACACTAGGAAGCGGTGAAGGGTGGGCGCTTTGAGGGCAGTCTTATGTATATATGACGTTCAAAAAGAACTAAGTAATACTAGTCTACTTTGAGTAAACGAGTTTTGAGTTTGAGTTTAAATACCTACCTACTATTAGTTTACACAAACAACTCCAGAGATAATTAAATTCGAAATTCCAAAACATTAATCGACTTATACTGTTCACTGTACTAATGACAATTGCGAAATTTCCAATCTACCAATTTTCCAGTAGGCAGACCTAAGCCCACAATAATCATTATACTGGGAAGTCCGCAACGATTTATATGATGACAATACGCCGCAGGCTTGCATCTGTGCTGTCGACTGATAACATTATTAACTCATTTATATGCCAGTTATTGAGTGACTTCGGTTAAATAACCTACATATTTTCGCTTTATTAGTCATCCTACGTGAGCGATATACAAGCGACGCGAAGCGGCGCGGCGCGACGCGAAAACAACAAACAGTCGATACCTATTGAAGTGGCCTACGTGACCAAACGCACGTGGAGTGCGGTGCGGCGCGGCGCGGCGCGAAGCGAACGCTGTCAGTTGGCTTGATATTTTCACGCGAACTGGATGCGGTGCCGTACAGTGCTACTGAATGACGGCGGCGCGCGGCGAGCGGTCCGCGAGCTCGTAGGACAAAGCCGCCGCTTCGCACCGCATCGCGTGTCACCGCATCGCATCGCTTCGCAATTCGCGTCGCTTTAAACCGCCTACGTAAGACGTCGCGTTAGAGATTTATAAAGTGAAACCTGAAGCCCGATTCTCGTAATTAATTTAAAGTAAGACTGAAGGTTGACCGAAATGAGATTAAATTATGAATTCAATAAAAATTGTATTTTGTACACTTAAAGTTCGGTCCGGTTTCAGTATCATCTCAGTCTATCTCGATATAATGTCAATTCAGTCAACTTAAAATATATTACCGATAGCATACCAAATCAACAGTCATAGACTAAAATTCTAAAAATAAATGAGAATTCCAACTTGTCAAAATGTATATAATGTAACCAGAATATCCTTTTGGCTTCAGTCAACTTTCAATCTCATTTCAATATAATCTCACGTTTGACGTTGTTTGTTAACGAACAAGAAAACCATTTGTCATATTTATGAGATTGAGACTAGACTGAGACTAGATCGAAACTTCATTTTGAACATTTTTAATTACGAGAATTGGCTTCTTCTTCTGGTTAACTGGGGTCGCAAGGGACCTACATTTTTTTATCATTATAGAGCGTCCCACTATGAGAAGTCGAAATGTACAATTTATCATATAAAGAGGTGGAAATGTTTGTAAAAGAAATGCATATTTTATGTTGCACAATATAATGGAAATAGAAGAAATTAGACTGTTCGTAAACAAGCGTGTCATAACTTGTCTAAATCTGATAAATTGTCTCACTTATACGGGTTATTGAGCTACGAAACCCCAATTATAGAGCTAAACATCGGAAGAATCTATGAAATCTAATCTCTATTAACAAGGTTTGAAAATTCCCAGTAACAGAGGTATTTCAATGCAAAGGTCGGGACCTCATTTTAATTATCAATAACTGAGCCCATTTAATCCAGTTTCACTGTATAACAAACTATGTATAGGTACTACGGTGCGTAGTACTTTCAACCGTCTTGCGTGTATGACAAGATGTATGACCGTGGACGAAGCGAAAGGAGTATGTAAGGATCGTAACATATGGCGTTCTACAGTTTCTACCTACCCCCATGGGAAAAAGGCGTGAATTTATAAATGTATGTAAAAAACTTGGGAGCCTGCCGTTTTGCCAAAACTATTTTGACCAAATTTCATTACCCACACGCATTTTAGCAACCTTTTTTTATACAAATGCAACATTTTGGAATGATTTTAGTACGCACATTTTCATTTGGTCAAATTTTTACTCGGCAGAATATTATCAAGGATAATATCATTAAGACATTTGGTCTTTAATCAAATGATTTATTACAGCAAACAATCTTTAGACAATAAACATTTAGTCAAATTATTGTAACACGCTTATATCTTTTTTAAATCGAAACAGCTAGGTTAGGTTAGAACTGTGACCACACAACGCACGAGCCGAGCGACCGAAGCGAGCGTGCCGCGGCAGCGGCCGACGAGTGCTAGAAACATATTTTTTATTTTGCGTAAAATATGTTATACCAACTGAAATATTTGACTACATTAAAATTGGTAAAAGTACTAGTTGGTAAGCATGTTATTGTTTAAACGTTCACTTGCCAAACATTAGGTTTGCGTTACAATTTATTTGTGAAGAGTTTATTTGCTAAGTAGTAATTTGGCAAATGAAATTATGCGGAAACTTGTTTGGGAAGTGATAATTTGTCTATTTTTTTTCGACGAAACAAGGGAGATCCATAATACCTATACACTACACAAAGGTACGTAAATGCTACTACCCTAAATCGCTTCATACATCATTAATACGACACTACAAGCTCCAATAGCCTCTAGGCTAGGCTAGGAACACACCGTAAACTTAGACATGAATTCAAACGGGCTTAAGTACCTTACCATTAGAACTTCACTTCACAAACAGACTACAGTAGTTTAGAACCAAACTTCTACCATTTGTAGGTAGGTTATAATAGCCTTAGTACGCACTTTACTGTCTAATGGTAGATAAACTAGAGATAAATCACAGATATTATAAAACAAAGTTGGTAGTCGCGTTTGTTTGTCAGTATATTTGAAAGCTACTGGGTTGATTTTAGAGGTAGTAAGGGTGATAACACATTAGTACGGTGCGGCGACGCACGCAACGCAATATAATTTTCGCAAATAATGTTTGGGCGTTGCGCCACAGTATTATACTGCCGCATCACAGCGGAGTAAGGTAAGGATAGAAAATTAAAAGAAAACATACCTATTGATTTGAGAATAGAACGGAACAAAAAAAAAGTTTTTTTTTCATTTATTTTCTCTCTTCTGAATAAATCGATCATAGCTCAGTTTATTGCTGTGGCTTATGCACTGCACAGAGCAGAGCCACAGTGCTGGTATTCAGTAAAAGCCGGTGCGGCGTACGGCAGTACCTAATCATTATTAGTGAGGTAAAGTTACCATTATTGGGTTGCGTTACGCAATGTTTTGCTGTTGCGTTGTGCGGTGTCGGAGACTTTTGAGTTGAACCGGACTGATGTGTTTTGCTTCAAAGCCCTAACTTACAATACCAAGGAAGCTACACAATGAACAACAGAACTTCTGTTCTCCATTGTGCATTCTCGTAACAATGTTCTCTTATAGAACACTGTCACCGGACGGCGTCGATGTGGTACACAACTTGCCTGTTCAATTTTTAGTTTCCGTTAAGTCTCGTGTTGTCTCTGTCACTTTAAGGCGAAGTGAAAGTGAAGGCACGAAATTAACGTCAACTTAAAATTGAGTAGCGTTTGAGTAGTTGGCCATGAATCTAGCAACTGATTGAATGAACTGATTTGAGTGAATTTATTTTATTAAGAACCTCAAATTGTCATATGATTAAAATACACAAATTAAGGCTTAAAACGCACTAGCGGCCAGCCGCAATACAGCGTGCCGCTTGCGGCAGGCCGCACATCGATTTTTACATGAAACCGCATGATCTCAACGCACTGATTTCCGGCCAGCTGTCGTGCGCGCAAGCGGCACGCCGTATTGCGGCTGGCCGCTTGTGCTTTTTAAGGCTAAGTCTCATCCATTCATCATAAACAGTGATAGCCTAGCGGTTGAACGGTTGCCTTTCATGTAAGAGGGTCCGAGACCCAATCCGGCACGCACCTCTAGACTTTTAGAATTTATGTGCGGATCAGAATTTGATTATCACTTGCGTTAACGGTGAAGGAAAAATATCGTGAGGAAACCTGTACACCTGAGAGGGCTCCATAAAGTTTTCGATGATGTGTGTAGTCCGCCAACCCGCACCAGGCAAGTGTGGTGGACTAAGGCCTTAACCCTTCTCATTCTGAGAAGAGGCCCGTACCCAACAATGGGAGATTATGTAAGACCCATCCACCTAGGGTTACCAGATTTTACACACATTTTATTTAATGTCCCGACTCCCGACAAAATACAAAATCTCCCGACAAAATACAATAAAACAGTTAAACGTAAAATTCTATGCACGAATATATATATTTTTTTTTTTTTAATTTTAAACCTCTCTTAATTCTCTTAAAGGATCCAAGTTGGTGGATTCAGTAAAAACCAAACAAATACATGTGGTAACGTAAAAAAAGGAATAATGTTTAGATTTTTGTATGCTATTAACATTAAAAATAAATTTTAACTCATAATATTTATTTCTCCAGACAACAACCCCAAAATCCCGACATTTTGTAATTTTATCCAGATATTTCGGTTTTCCGATCTGGCAACCCTACATCCACCACGTTATGTGAGTACATAATTTGTACCAAAAAATGCAGCAACCGAGTTGCGGTAAAGCACTGATACAAATGTGCGCCAGTGTGAACGATGTTTAACGCGACCGCGAGTCAAACTACTTCCAAACATTACTGTCATAAATAAAAAGTCTAATAGCGATATATCTTTTTATTATTAAGACATTTCAATTTATTGTATGTGGGTGTAGATTGTTACACCTACGGTTTTAGGGAATAACATTGGGTTATCTTACTAATAAAGATGTGAGGTATGTGTGTTGGTATCTTGGAAAGCATGGACCATAAGAAACTGGGTCGAATTTCTTTAAAAAAAGTGTTTTTGTTTTTTTTTTGTAACGTGGGTAAATTCTCATGGATACCCTCCGCCTGGGCAAGACTAAGAGTTAGAGCGGTTACGCATAGTTCCGATCCGAACCCGTGAAAATACGTATATAAAACTCGGACCGAATTCGGATGTTGCTTTTCGCACTGCATCCGATCCGAATTCGTGTAAATACGGATCTAGAGTCCAAAAATCTCGGACCGAATTCGGATACTGCTTATGCACTAATCTGATCTCTGATCCAAATCCAAGCAATTCAGGGGCCATCTTTGGCATATCTACATTATGTCCGATTTGAATCCGAGGTAATGCAAAAGCGTTCACACAAACAGTACTAAGGCTATTTCGGTCCGTCAATATTTCTTCCGAATTGGAGACTCACGGATGACGGAGAGAAATTGGATGACGGAAGTCGGATATACATAATTTGGTTTGTTGTTTTGATGCGACTGGCATGTTGTAGTTGTATTATGAAATGCAATTTCTGGTTCTCATAGTTAATAGCAGTATTTAATTATATTTGACACAACACACTACACAGTATAATTTATTAACTTGATTTCACATACTGTTCGTTATTAAACGATAGTAAAATACTTACCGTTCACGGTTCTTTCTGGTGCTTTCATTAGCGTCACTCGAACGAAGGTTGTTGCTGAAAATCAGCGCTGTTGACGTTAGGCTCGTCCGAAGTGACAGCATAATGCTGAGCAACGACCTAACTTTTTGCGCACCATGCGACGCACAAATTCAACATTATGAAATTCAATGTTTAAATGTTTTTACTTTTAGTGTTAGTTTAGATTTAGACGCCTAGATAACCCGTAGACCATATAGTGACCATAGCATAGACTATATTTATAATTTTTAGAAATAGTGTTCTTAACAATTGTCCATGGTATGTGTCATAGATTGTCGTTGTTTTTTATTTTTATTTTCTTGTGTCCGGGTTACCAGGTTATTACTTGTTTTTGTTAGATTTTATAGTATTAAGTTTTTAGTTCGTAATTTTGTGCATCTAATTTTAACCGTGTGCGTCCATTTGGGGCGAAAAAATAAATACTTTTTCTTTCTTTCTTTCTTTCTTTCATATACTTAGTGCGTAAATTACCATACCAATAGTTCTATGACTACTTCGGAATGGATTTTCACGGATTCGGATCGGATATAGTGCGTAACCGGTCTTATATGTTACTGACGTTACGATATTAAATGAAACCACGTGTTTAATGTGTTCTAGTACCGTACACAAAAAATCAGTTACTTCCAAGCACATTTTTTATCGCATGATTTTTCAATTTCACTCATTAATGTAGATGAAGGGACGTTGAAGTGGAAACTTATGTTAACTACATCTGTTCTACACGTGTAAATAAAGATAATTTTGGTTTATACAGGTCATAGATTTACATAACTTCGCGTAGAGATCTTGATATTCGTAAAATTATTAAATCGTACGAAAATTCCTGTGACTAAACTATTGAATGTACACGATTGATTATTTGTGTTCGGTCGTAAAACTCATCATAGAATACGTGGTTTCATTTAATGTTGTTACGTCAGTAACACTTTGTATAACGTAACATAAAACGTCTGCATTGGTCTGCATTCTCCGAAAGGTTGGGCAAAGGTGTATAGCATACCCTCATTTCGCTGTTATGTTTAAGTCCCATGTAATATGAGACGAGGCTATTGCCATCAACCGGGCATAAATCTAGACTCCAGGCTGAGAAATTCGAAAAGAAAAAACCCAATAAGACTTTGCTTGACCTGGGGATCGAACCTCTTGCTCATTAGCCGCGCTTGACTAACGAGGCATTCTAGATAATTAGATTATATTAATTCATTCATTAAATAACCTCCACGAGTGACGATACTTAAGTACGTCCGGCGCGCCCTGGGTAGTCAGCCCCGCTACCAACCTTGCTGACTGACTAATCTTTTCACACGAAAAAAGAAGAATTTGATTCTTTACAAAGACAATTGTTTATTTCTACCAAGGTCCATTAAATTAGTCTTCAAGGTCAAAAGGCCTAACTATCCTATAAAATCAATTGGTTAATTAAGCAATCAACATCTCTATCTCCTTAATTTAATTTACTTCCATTTTAACTATCTAAAGTAATTGAATCAAACTAGGATATTTAGAGCTAAGAATTTATAGACCTGACTACATTGTTTGTTCCAGTTTTCTGCTCCATAAACCTAAAGGTTAAATATTTTGTAGTCTACATTAGTAAATTGTATTATATTTATTTTGTGGGCAGTACATACACAGGGTGGTAATTTGAGATGGGACATAAAGGGCAGCTACCTCAACCATTGTAGCTACAGGAAAACGTTCTTAGACGACCACCCCTAACTTTTTTTGATTTGATTTTGAAAAAAAATTACAGTCACCGAGAAAAAGGACAGTTTTCAGAAAATATTTTTATGTTACCAATCGATCTTATTTACCATAAGGTTCAAAAGACTCTACAGGACCAACTGAGGTTGGCGTACTATGAACGTCAGAAATCGCAAAACAACTTATTTGATACGGGGTAGTAATAAGGGCAGCTACTTTAATTGTTGTGGCTACAGGAAGTGTTCTTAAGAGACTGTCCATAATTTTTGAAAATATTTCGTAATTCGCGTATTTTTATTACTTTCCAAACAAATGAAAAAAAAAATTTCATTTGTACGCGAATTTCGAAAAAATGTTTTACGTTTATTGTTCAATTTCCAATAACGTGTAACCCCTCAAAATTATAGAGCAAATTCTTTTACCTAACAGCCTTTATTATCTACTACTTACAAATCCTATGTTTTTTACTAGAAAATTATATCATTTTCAAATTCCGATAGTAAAATCAGGCACATCGTTATGCTCAGGCATTCATGGTATGAACAGGAGTACTGCGACTTATAATTCGCGAACAAAGCGTAATCATTCGTCCTAACCTCTCGTTCGAAGTTGATCTCTAATTATTCAGCAGCATTCTGCTCTGAACATAACATACTGCGACTACAAATCCACCAGTTAAGAGTCTCTCTAGTAGAACCACGACGCTGTATTCGACTAGATAGACAGATTCTCCGTCGAAACATCCTCGAGTTCGCCTCGAGATGACAATGTACAAATAAATGCACAACAAGAGCAATCGAGCTCAAAATGAATGCATAAATGCCAAATCATTGTTAAATTGTCTGCCACATAACGCTAGGATAGTTTCATGCAATTACCTGAATAATTTCAATTTTTTCAATTTCAATTTCTTTATTGCATTTAATAATGTCAAATACAGGTGGTAGGCTTAAGATTATAGGATCAATTATGGACCCTGTCGGGCACAGCATAGTGTAGTAGAAGAGAGGAAGAGCACTTATTTATTTAATAACAATTTAATATTAAATTTTTATTCATTGTTGCTAGATATTTAACTGCAATTCGATATTTTATTTATTTAGAGATTATCTATTTCTTTTTATTATTTTGACTAAATATTTTGTTTATTTTTATTTATTACTGTCATCATCACGAGCATTCTTGTTTGTTTGTTTTGGTTTTGTTACCTGGAGGGTGATACTGTACATATACACATACATTCTTCTCTAAATATCCTATGTATAATCTTTGCTCTCATGTTTTTAGGGTTCCATACCCAAAGGGTAAAACGGGACCCTAGAACTAAGACTCCGCTGTCCGTCCGTCCGTCTGTCACCAGGCTGTATCTCATGAACCGTGATAGTTAGACAGTTGAAATTTTCACAGATGATGTATTTCTGTTGCCGCTATAACAACAAATACTAAAAAACAGAATGTAATAAATATTTAAGGGGGCTCCCATACAACAAACGTGATTTTTTTGCTGTTTTTATAGATAATGGTACGTGCGCAAGTCCGACTCGCACTTGGCCGGTTTTTATTCTACTTACTTGTGAAGATTTGTACTTAGCACAGAACTATCTATATTTCTTGGTGTTAATAATTTTATTTGGCTGTAAATCTTCCTTGCAATAAATTAATAAATACCAAGCAAATTTTTCGCCGCTGCAACAAGCCAGGCGAGTTAGCGGTGCTGCGAGGAGCGGTGGTTATGGCACTTACCTACTGAGTTTAACAGGTCAACATGAGGCTAATGTAGACCTAACCTCATAACATGTAGTGTAGTGTAACTCCACCATGTGGATAAACTTCCTCACCGCACGCTGGGAATAAACGCGTGTTTGTTGGTAAAACTTCCTCAACGCACACTGGGAATAAACGCGTGTTGTAAGATTCAAGAAAACCCAGCACGCTTGGTGGTAGGATCTATACGGTCCGCCTAGCTAGCTACCATCTGAACATTAAAGTCAAGCCAAACAGTTTACTGTGTTCCGTCGCGTGCATGTAAGAGCCAGAAGAAGTATAGGCGAATCCCACTTTACAGGCTGTAAGGGTTAACACACTTATCCTTGAAACCAGTGGTTTGGATTCATTTATAGAACGTAAAATCAATGAAAAATAACAAACTTTTTTTTTTTCTAAACGTTTCATTTTTCCTCAAAACCATTTCACCCTATGCGCGAGGGCTACAAGCTACGGGAGGGGGCGCGGGGAACTCGCCGCGTGGCCTGACGCACGGCCCCGCACAGTTTGCTACCCCAGTCAGTCAGCTGTCTCGTTAGCGAGTGTGTGTACGCCGCGTCATAGCGCCGCCGCGCCGCTCATTTCTCGCGCGTATGTTTTTTTATTTATTTTTACTCGGTCCTATATTTTTATATTTAAGTCAACTACCCATGGTTTGAGTGATAACGGTGTTTACCCTTACATGCTGTTTATCTGTTACTTGGATTCGTGTACTCTATTTTAGACCCTGTCTACGCTTACTACCAGGTGCGACTAGGGTGAAAGGCGATTAAGTAAAAAAATTTAAAAAAAGTCCAAACCTTTTGATATTTACCATGTGGCTAGGCTTGCCAACGTCCCGCGAGAGGCTGGACGTCCCGTTTCTAGAGCTTTAGAGGATGCGTCCCGCGACAGACGTGTGCGGGACAACAATTGTCCCGTTTTATCGTACCTACGGCTAAACCTTCGGGTAGAAGTCGGAATGTAGAGAACGCACGTTTTGTTTAACTGGAAGAGTGGTGATCGCGACCGCGAGTCTCGCGTCGAAAGAACGAAAAAATAATCTCTAATCATATTTTTCGCCTCCCTATACTTTGACAGTTGGGTCCCGCTTTTTTTTGCCACGTCCCGCATTTTGACTGCCAAAGTCCCGGTAAACTCGCACATAAAGGTTGCCAAGCCTACATGGGCACACCCTAAAAATATTGAACGAAATTCAAATCTCCAATATAAGAGCCACGGCCGCTACTCACGCATAATGTGCCATTAGGAGTATATCTCCCGACATCAAGACAAAATTCATGCCATAATACCTTCATACGAACGTGATATAGCAATAATCATTAACCACGATCTCTTGTTGTGAGCTCTAAAACCAAATAACATTGTAAAACCTTCGAGGTGTGTGTTGTTTTGAAGATTAAGGGGGTATTTTACCAACCTTTCACTAACTGTTCATTAAGATAATGCGGTCTCTAAACGTTTTAATAGCTAACATGGGGTGCATGAAAAGAGCCTCCACGAGTGACAATACTTAAGTACGTCCGGCGCACCCTGGGCAGTCAGCCCCGCTACCAACCTTGCTGACTGGCTAATCTTTTCACCACAGCATGAGCTATTTTCGTATAGCTCGTGCTGACACGAGAGAAGAAGCTTAACTGGTCAATAGTTACGGACAACTTATTGATATGTTTGTGAAATACCCCCTAAGCGTGATAGCCTAGCGGTTGAACGCTTACCTTCTATGCAGGAGGGTCTCAGTTCGATCCCTGCTCGCACTTCTGACTTTCCGAATTCATCATATGCGGATAATAATTTCATTATCACTTGCGTTAATGAAAACAGGCGTAATGAAACCTGCACACCTGAGAGGGCTCCATAAAGTTGTCAATGGTATGTATAGTCCGCCAACTCGCACCAAGCCTGCGTGGTATAGTAGACTAAGGTTTAACTATTGCTCATTGTTGGGCACGACCTCACTCTAAGAGGCTCTGCCGAACAGTGTTCAATGCCTGTCCTGATTATGCTTCCAAGACTTGTCAGAGTAAGTTGGGACTATCTTTTATGCATGATATGTTACACATAGAAAATAGTTTTCTTTTCAACACAGCTGTTCAAAACAGCTTTTCGTATGATGTAGGCTAAAGAACCTTTCGTGGTGTTCTGAGAAATCTTAAAAAAAACACGATGTACTACTTCGGCATACATAGTTAGAACGCTTGAGTCTGTACTCAAGCGTTCTAACTATGTATTTGCTCGGATTTGGATCAGATACTGTTATCTGATCCAAATCCGAGCAAATACGTAACAAAAACAAAAATAACATAATACCACTCCTGTATTCCCCGAAGGGATAGGCAGGAGTGTATTATATAATGCACCCTTATTGCGCCGTTATGTTTGAATTCCATGTAATAGGCGAGCATATTGCCATCAACCGGACACAAATCTAGACACCGGGCTGCTACTGAGAAATTCCACACGGAAAAACGCAATAAAACTTAGTAAAAACAAAAAAATAATGATCTAAAAAAACTCGACTCGTAAACATGCGAAATAATTTTGTTCACAACATCTCCTTTACTTGTAGTGTGATTACCCTAAATACCTGTTCGAGCCGCATTGTTCGCAGTAAAATTTATAGTTGCTACCTCTATGGGCACGTGTACGAATCATTGAGCTAGGCCGATGACTTCGCCTCTAAGTGCCCAGGAAGAAGAAAACAACGCTCTCTTTTTCAAAAAATTTAAATTCAACTGTCACCAGAACTTTTCTCCGCTTCATGTCTGCTTGACGCGCTGTCAGCTCTCCATCATTTTCCTTCATTATAATCCGCTACTGAGTCTCAGAATTACCAGTGATTCAGGTATTACCGCTCGCGAGTGCAAACTACATCGGGAGGCGAGCCTTTCCCATCGCGTAAATCCCTCTGTGCTCGTGCAAAGAACTTTAAGTGTAAAGTCTCTCGCCATCAAGAAAAGCTGTCGTCTGCAGCATATAAAGGCGTTGCGAGTTGGCTGGTTTGCTGGTAAGTGCATGTGCTTGCTATTTTAAGGCTTCTATAGCATTTACTGCGAACACGGCCCTTCTCCTTCGCATCCGCTCCGCATCATATATTCCACTTGCTCCACCAATACCTTCACATGAAATCTTATTAGATATTCAGTCGTCGATGTAACAATGAGAATTTCATACTCACGAAACATGCAACAAAATTTAATAAAAAATTAGGAATCAACATTACTTAAACATCTAACTAAACCACAGGCATCGCAAATGCAACACTTAAGCAATAAACAACAAACATAATCCTTCAAAAGAAGTTAAAATGTCATAAAAACAATACTAAAGTGAATAATATAATAATTCACGTAGATATTACATTAAGACGTCTACTACATCTGCTAGTTCATATTCATTTGCAGCACAGCATTTACTTAATACATATTTGGAAATGTACGGGCGGGAATTGTGTGCGGGATCGTGGCGTTTGTTCAAGTTTAATACATATTATGTAGGCACGCTTCACACCAAATGTAACGCTTACTCACAGTCAGCCGTGACCTCTGTTTATTCAAATAGTAGTCAGCTGCTCAGCATAGGTACAGTAGCTATATAAACATACACGCACTGTTTACTGAGTATAATATACTCTTTGTAATGAACTCTATGACAGCAGTGCCTTACTGCATTGTGAAGCTAACTTAGAGGTCTTGTTGTAGTGCTTGTCTGTGTGAGTGTGTCAATTCAGACGGTTATATGTAGTTGAAGTACTGCTTAAGTTTATGTATCTACTGTGGCGTAGGTATGCAGTGGGAATGAATGCATTTTGGTTGACTATTCGTTTTGGTGTCAAACCGTCCTGAAACTTTACAGTGTGCACATATTGTGTCATCTGTGACATTGCTAATAAGCCGTCCAACTTACCGAGTCAAATACTGACAGTAACAGACGGTAGCGTCACTAATTAATTGAGTTGAGTCATTTTTAAGTTACCGTTAAGTTTCGTGTTGTCTCTGTCTTTTTGCCTTGAGGTAACAGTGACAGCACGACACTTATGAAAAGCGTTCGGGAATTTTGATGTAAAGGCATTACATAAAAATAAATAAAAACACGTTGAAGATTACTTATACACGTTAGTAAGTTTAAATATACATTTTAAAATCCAAATCCTTTAGAAATTCTTATCAGTTCGCACTCTACCCATAAATAATAACGTGAAGTATGATGCCGTGAGGTGATAATCATAGACAAGGAGACACATATCAATGATTTTAAAGTTGACAGTTTATTTCACTTAAGCCGTGCAGCTGTTGTTAACGTTATCTCAGAATAAAGTAAGTCTGCTATTCCTAAGGGATTTTAACCACTATGTTATGCATATAGAGTTTATTCTTCTTTACTATTTGTGCGAGCCAGTCACGTCCTTCTGAGAGGCAACAATTTCTCCTTCGATTTCTAAACTTCTTTGCCCAAGCGTTGTCTAATATCTTGCTAACCCTGCCATCTTCGTCGTCTGGTATCGAAATCTATCTATCATCATTCAGCAGAAAGACGTCTACTGCTGAACATAGGCCTCCCCCTAGCATCGAAAAAATCGACCGGTCCTGTGCTTCTCGCATCCAGCGGATTCCCGCGATCTTTATCAAGTCATCGATCCACCCAGTGGGGATACCCATGCTGCGCTTCCCGGTACGCGGTCGCCACTCCAGAACCTTTTGGCCCCATCGGCCATCCGTCTAGTATAATTCAAACAAAAAAAAAGTTTATGGAGCCATTAATCATAAGATGATCATGCGGCGAGATCGTGAGTCGAACCCTCGAGGTTCACGATTAAGGGCTCTGTTTGGGTCCGAAACTAGTCGGGCAATCCCGAAAAATGCACGTGAGTAAACCGTAACTAATCATAAGTATGAATGTGTCACACAAAAGTTATAATACAAAAAAACAGGCACAAATTCGCGAGATATTTTAAACATTTCTCACACACCGACACTTCACATTTCAAGCGTCCACAACCAAAACACAGGCACGTATGTTTTCAATTTCAGCAAGTCAGTTGCATTTGCGATTGTCTTGGGCTGGCGTTAGCGTGGCGTTTTGAACTTACAAGATATATAGCGCAGTGCAACGTGGCTCACATAAATATGCAGTGCCGACACATTAATGTATGGAGAGCCGAGTGATCGTTTGACTTAGGATTTCACGTAGAACGGGTGTCTTACTAGGAATGCTGGTATTTGGAGTTGAACGTTCAGCTTTAGTTAGACTTGTAACAGTACTGTAGTGAATAAACTAATTCACCAAATGGTTCTGAGTGACATCGAAATACCAGCAATTCTTCATGATAAACAAAGGTAAACATAGTAACATTAGGTTGTGTAATTCGTGTAATTCTTTCAAACCGCGTGATCTACTGGTGATACAGATTGACGCTGCATGGGAACTGTCTATCAAGAAGATTGAAAAAAATCAAGAAGAAAACATGGCGTTCTGTTTTTGAGTCATTTTAGTCAAGACGCCGATCAGCAGGGTTGCCATACGTGGAAGCCGTCGCCTCCTTCTGCTAGGAGGTGATAGCGACCAAAGAGGGAGAGCTGCCACTCTTCCTTCCCGCGCCAGACGCACCGGGCGCTGAAGGGCGCGCGACGATCTCCGGCCACCGTAGTGTGTGGCCTGCGGGCGGCGGGTTAGGGGATCAGTCGCCCGATCAGTAACAGGCCCGAGAAAGCGGCGCGCAGTGTTCCGTGCGCGCCTCTCAGGAGGACGTGGGGCTAGGCCCCACAGTAGAAGAGGTCCTGGCGGACCGAGGCCTGCCATACGTCCCGTATATACGGGACTGTTTCCGTATTTGACCATCGCGTCCCGTATTGCTACACGTTCCGTAATTGTCCCGTATTTCAATAATTTCGTCAAAATTCGGAAATGGCCCGAACTGGGCGCGAGTGGTGCGGGCGGGCCGTCGGCTGTAAGGGCCTTTTTCCTGTCATGCGGGTATGTGCCCGCGTGCGTGCGTCGCCCGCATGCGTGGCGCTCGCAGTTCACCTTTTCGCGCGTGTTTCACGCATCACAATAAATACATGTATGAAAAGGTGAAATTCAGGCGCCACGGGTGCGGGTGATGCACGCAAGCGGGCACGAGCCCGCGTCACAGGAAAAAGGCCCTTAGTACTAATTTAAAAATGAATTGCTGTTCGTTAGTCTCGCTAAAACTCGAGAATGGCTGGACCGATTTGGCTAATTTTGGTTTTGAAATATTTGTGGAAGTTCAGGGAAGGTTTAATTGGTGAGAAAATATGGAAAA
Organism: Amphipyra tragopoginis; assembly: GCA_905220435.1. Lineage (NCBI taxonomy): Eukaryota > Metazoa > Arthropoda > Insecta > Lepidoptera > Noctuidae > Amphipyra > Amphipyra tragopoginis. Next base: position 6,366,849 of record HG992016.1, read on the forward strand.
GTTGCGAGAAAAATAGTAAAAACAACAATTTTATTTTCCCATACAAACTGTTCCTACCTGTCAAACATTTGATGTTCGTCCCGTCGGTATGATAAAATCAAGTCCCTCAAATTAAAGAACGTATTAATTATGGGTTTCGAATCGACAACATAGGTATATCCACAATATTCGGATTATCGCGTATTTAGATTTTAAAAATGCAAAATAATGTCACTATGACAAAGAATCGACATATTTGCTGTCTGTTTATTTACGTGGCATTGCAACGCATAGTACAGCTAGTATTCGAATAAAAACTTTGATTTCGACTTTTTTATTTGATTATTTTGAAACGTCTCGTATTGGTCCTTGAAAGTTATGGCGAGGCTACCGATCAGTCAGATCAACGTTAGGGATGTCAAGTGGTGTATGTGAGTTGATGGTCAGTTTGGTTCGCAACAATACACGTGTCAACGTGCCGATGACGCGACGTTGACTGAGACGCGCCGGTCATGGCGAGACTGACGTGTGGAACCGATGTCTTACAACTCCTACTAAACTATATTTTTTGACGTGACTGATCGGTGAATTGACTGATGTGTGTGAACGAACCTTTAAGGCATAGTATAAATATTTTATTACATTGTTACTACCCTTTCTAGTTTTTTTAATAGATACATCAATTTCTTCGCTTGACAGAGAGAGCTGGTGAGTTTGTTGCGCCGTTTCTTCTTCACAGCATAGCTATTAAGCGGGGAAGGGCAGGCGTTTTTAAGTTTTGTCTTTTGTAACATTGACGTTCAAAACGAAATATTTTCACACCGATAATTCAGCCCTCATCAAGCTGTCTCTCCCCCCCCCCTCCCCCCAAGCCCCCGCCAGCAACGCCCTAAGCCGAGGTCCGAGACCCACTAGGGGTCACCCTTAGTGCTGTTGTTGCAGGTAGTCATGATGTTGGTGTAGTACAAGTAGTTAGCTTAGGTTAAGTATTTTACTTCCCCCCCATTGGCTGGAGACCCTTCAGGTCCCGTCAATAACTACCCGGTTATGTAGAAAGGGTCCCCAAGGACCATCTACAGGAGAACAATAGAAAAAAAAAACGTAATTTGTAATTCTAGTCTTATTTTCAATAAATGAGTTATTAGTGCCGATTCTGTGTGTACAAACTAAACTTAATTTAGACTATTGCTATCTTTTTCTCTCTGATAAAATAAAAGAAACAGATGGACGTAAATAAGAGCTGTCAAAAGTTGACCAAAAATTTGACATCTCTAACTTAGTTCTTATCTATCATCGTCCTTTTCTCGCACTGTCTGTTAATCATCATCATCATTCAGCCGAAAGAAGTCCACTGCTGGACATAGGCCTCCCCCAAGCCATGTTAGAGGAAGGGGGTTGCTATAATCGCCACGATTGGGAGGCGGGTTGGCGATCGCAGTATGGTTGTTAAAGCACTCAGAGAACGCTGCTGCCCATCCTCTACTGAATCCCTTAGTCGCAAAAAACACCCATAGGAAGAAACGGGGTAGTGTTATTCTTTACGACCGGCACCGCACAGAAATGTTAATAAAACATAGCAATTCTTTAATCTTAGTGCAGTTTGTGAACAAGAAATTCGGCGCCATTACGTTTTTTTTTGCTCGCCAGACAAGCCCAAAAACATGCTTGCGAAAGACAATCCTGGCAAATGTACGCACAAGACAAATATATCACCATATATGTAGTGTACACAGCATAACAATTGCGATGTAGTTCGCTTAATTGTCCATGCTGCACTATTTTACGGTAACTTTGCTGTTTGTAGCCCGTTTGTATGCAGCAGCAGGTTTAATTGAATGTCATGGGATGTTATTAATGTGTTCGAGGATGATATTTGAATTGCCAATAGCTTTGCTTGCTATCTGCGTAGCCTTTTCTATATATCCACTATGTTGGGGTCAGATTCAAGTCTAACAAGAAGCGGCTGAATATCATTATTTTACACTGAGCGACTGCTATCAGACCCCCGCAATCCAGTTACTGGGCAATGCCTATATCCTAAGGTTAGACCGGTTGACAGACTTTCGGGCTTCTGATTATCCGTGACGACTGTCATAGGTATTCGTTTTTTGGTACATTTTCCGATCAATCTGTGAAACTTAACTATATGTTATTGTAACCTACGGATAGACAACTCTTTTGTCTAAAAAGGTGAAGAAAACATTTCTAAGACAATTTTAATTGAATAATATTCAGTTTTCGTAGATTCTTCCCACGGAAATACAAAAAGTGGGGCGAGTTTCGGTACATATTCCTGAAGAATCAAGGGTTTTAATAAATTAATAAAATACGATTCGTTAGCAGACATTTTAAACTTTTAACACGTGGAGAAAAAAAAGTTTGGAATATGCACAGGAAAATAAAAAATGATTTTATATTTTTCATATATTTTACTGGACAGATGAACCTTAATCTTAAGGTTGGTTTTGCATCGATCATTTTATTTTCAGCTATCATTGTGAGTGGACTCGAGTCGCTTGTTGGCAGAAATAAGCGGTCAAATAGATCCCTCCACGGTCACAAAGATTTGGATTGACCTATATAGAAGATAAAGGTACGCTGTCTGTGTGTGTGGGCCGTCCGCACATCTTAATGATGGTAGAACGCTACTTAATTCTACTTGTAATGCTACAATAGTCCAAAGTTTTTACAAAAGGAAAAAAAGGGGTTTTTAAAGTAAAATGAATATTTCACGATGAAAGGTTTGTTTAGCTTTATATAACTTTTTATGACCAGACTATATGTAGAATGTAGTAACAATAACAATGATCTAGTGTTCTACTGCTCCACTAAGCTATGTACTTCACAGTCAAATGCACAAGCTGCAGTAAATTTATGCAAACTTGCAAGTTTAGTGTCCGTATGGATGTAAGTGCCGCTTACACACTAAAGGCCATCGCAAACTGGGCGACTTGCGTTGTCATTTGCATCTGGCGTCTTGTCGCCGCGACTAGACGCTGAGATGTGGCTTGTGTCGGCGACTAGTCGTTAAGACAGACGTCGTGCAGGAAGCGATCATTAGTAGTAGAGTATTCGAGAGAGACGGCCGTGTTGTTTCACAGCGAGACTGACGCTGAGCTGTCGCGCGACTTACGTCGTGTGTGCACAGCGCGACAAGTAAGTAGCGAGCGCGCGCGATTCCCCTAGCTTGCCGTCGCGACTCCGCGACACTGACGCCAAGTGTGCGGAGCTTTGAACAAAATATATGAAAATTGTCGGCCGCAGCCTGTCGTCGCGTCTAGTCGCCGAGAGAAAAACAAAATGGCGGCCGAGAAAAAAAAATCGTATCATGCGTAGTGGGGTATCACTGAATAGGTCTTTAAAATCAATATGATGTTTCCTTGACCATTCTACAGCCAAGTTCTCCGTTTAAAAATTACACAAGCTGAAAGTTGAGTAGAATCTAATTGCCGACTAAATCGGGTGTGGTATCAGACAGATTTACTTAGGCCACATTAAAATAGTAGGCATTTTTAGATATGCATGATATATTGATGAAATAATACTTAATAGACATCAGTAAAAAAAGTTAATTATAAAAATCAAAAAACCCGACTGCATAAAAAGCGAACTAAAAAGATGGAAACAAGATGATAACGCAAAGTTTACGGAGGTTTTCAAAAAATCATGCTATCAAATCATAACACGCAGTCGGAGGCTACGTATGTTTTTGGCCAGTCAGTTTTCGAATTACATAATTCGTAGGTAGCCTCCGACTGCATGTTATGATTTGATAGCATGATCTTTTGAAAACCTACGTAAACGTTGCATTATCGTCTTGTGTCCATCTTTTTAGTTCGCTTTTTATGCAGTCGGGTTTTTTGATTTTTATAATTTATCCTTGTTTTTTTTAATTCTCTGTTTGGTGTAACGTTTTCTAGACAGACGTCAAAACTCACCTTAATGGGTAAAAAAAAATAAGCTAAACCTTTTTATTAAAGTGATGGCGCGTTTACATTAAGTCGGTCACCGAATGCGGCGACCGCATTCGGTTTAACCGAATTGAATGTTCAGTCACCAAAACGGTCTGCGGCCGAATACGGCTAACCGAAAACCTGTTTACACTAGTCGGTAACCGAATACGGGCTGCAACCGAATCGGTCAAAACGACTAATGTAAATGAGCCATTAGTGCTATTATTTTTAAACTCCATTTATATTATATCCCAAAGAAAAATTCCGTGAACAATATTACCTACATAAGTGAGGAAGCGTGTACATCAAACAGGTTTATGTGACATTCAGTTAAACTGCATTCTGCATACGAGGACACGATGAACGTGGTGCTTTGCATAAGTGAGGAGAGAACTGTCATGATGCTGTGACTCGAATAGAATCAAATGTTCATGTGTATGCACTATTATTTTGATGATGCATGTTTGAGGCTATTTTAGTTTGGCTAGTATTTAAACGATCGAATATAAATTCAAAGTAAGGGTGTCAAAAATACTGATAATGGCATACTGAAATACTAAGTGGGCGAAAGACTGAGGGCGAACACCAATATTGAAAACGGCGACTTAAAATTATGAATTTGAGGTACGAGTTATTCAGAACGATCAGTATAATGTTTGCATCTTTATATATATTATATGTATATATATAGTACATGTATATAGTATTTATTTATTTGTGTTTTTAGGTTTATTTAAAGTATTTAATTTGATGTCTCTTTATTTATTGTTACACGGAGAACTACCCCACACTTTTATTTTTCTTGCAAATCATGTCCATCCAAAGGTTGTCTGGAAGAAATTGCCTAGTGCGATAAGACCGCCCATTGTACATTTCTATTTTAAAATAATGTTTCTTGTTTATTTTGTGTACAATAAAGAGTATTGTATTGTATAATAATTCTTAAGCGAACAAATTTCACTCACATTATATATTGTTGTATGTTTGTAAGGTTGTTTGGGTTTCCAAAGGAGCGTCGACGGAGCCCCACTGCGCGGGGCTCCTATTTCTGTCTGCAGGATTTAAAGTACCCTAACACGAAGTGGATGATGGGGGCTTCATTCGCTCGCTTACTCTAGCCCCCGTCATCCCCTTCGAACCTAACCTATCCGTGTCGGGGTAAGGAAATGTATATTTTCGCCCACTCAGTACTTTTTTCGCCCAAATTAGTATTTAATTCGGACACTTGGAATTTTAGTTGCTAGCTTAGATTTACTGTTTCCCACTGCTTCATTAATCAAATCATACACACCAGCGTATGATTTGGATTTCGGTAGTAAGTATTGATAGATCAATTTTAATCAAAGTGAAAGAAAAAATAACAATTAAAAAAAACCGGCCAAGTGCGAGTCGGACTCGCGCACGAAGGGTTCCGGCAAAAAAACACGTTTGTTGTATGGCAGCCCCCTTAAATATTTATTTTATTCTGTTTTTTAGTATTTGTTGTTATAGCGGCAACAGAAATACATCATCTGTGAAAATTTCAACTGTCTAACTATCACGGTTCACGAGATACAGCCTGATGACAGACAAACGGACAGCGGAGCCTTAGTAATAGGGTCCCGTTTTACCCTTTGGGTACGGAACCTTAAAAACTATGCCTAAGCCTACTCCGTTCATCTATTATTCCCATTTTTTTCCCGACGGTGAATAAAATCATTCGGTATATCGTTTCTAGCACTTTAATTTCCCGACTTAAATCGCTGTAACATTCTGTACCCACGGTCAAACCAAAGCGTCGCAACCGTCAATCGAATTGGAATCGGTACTGAATTCTGTACCTCCCTAAAGGCACATTACGTACGCATCGGTACCAGTCTGTTATCGCCGTTATCAGTGTCTGTCCGACGAGTCGTAACGATCGACGAGTGACGTCACAGCTGTAATGCTCCATGTTCCCTAAAGGTGAGTACAGATTAGTACATTTATTTGTGACAGAACTTTGAGGTACTCTAATCTGTCTCCTTTCGACGAAACGAACATTGAGCAGAACGCTCGATATTTGGATAGGGCCTGTCCACATCTCCACGTCACGACGTCGTCAACGCGGCACGGTGCGTTGACGTAACGTGCAAATTTACGTTACCGTATCGTAGCACGTCTCTAGCCGCAAGCGCACACGTATACACGCTCCGCTCGCGCTCTCCATGCCCGCGAGTTTCTCGCCGTCTATGTGCTCCGATGCTTTAAAACCATACCTTACTGTTTCTCTTATTAAAATTCAGGATCTACATGGTCAACAATAAATCTAACAATGATATTGACGTGCATTTTTACGATACGGTAACGTAAATTTGCACGTTACGTCAACGCACCGTGCCGCGTTACCGCACCGTTCCACGTTGACGACGTCGTGACGTGGAGATGTGGACAGGACCTTACAATGACATTTTCTAAATTACGAGCGATTTTTTTTTGACATTTTATCGGGCAAAGACACGCGGGCAAAACGTGTGACGCGTAGTGAGGAGAATGAGAATGCAAAACATACATATAGGAATGTTACAAGCAAACGCTTACGCGCCATGAGCATTTCGTCAATCACTGCGTCGAGCATTCGCAGGAACATTACATTAGGTAAAGGTTCGTTTTATTACATTAATTCGGTTGTATTTTTTTTTATGTTTGTTACCTCAGATCTCCGTCATTTATGAAAAATTCTTGTTTAGTTTGGGAGGGTATACTTCCCATTTTGGTCCTACATAAATTTTATCGAAATTGATTCAGCGCTTTTTGAAAAAATCAACAAAAACTAAAAAAAGTATACATAAATCATATAGAGACGACGTTCTAGATGTAGTAATGGACTGAGAATTTGTACACTATTATAATTGTAATTTTTGGCATTAAAAAGTATTAAATAAAATAACTTTAAAAAAGTAAATATGGACTTCAAAAAAAAAACTAAACGGAGTAAAATAATTATCGTGCAATAAAATTATGAGTTTCAGAAGTCGGTGTAATTCTACGCTGAAACAAATTGAATGCACCGACTTATGAAACTGATAATTTTATTAAATAATCATTATTTTACTCCGTTTAGTTTTTCTTTGAAGTCAGTTTTTACTTTTTTTAGAGTTATTTTATTTAAATTGAACTGTTGCTTGTATTGAACCATTCGCAAGAACGTTTCATCACTTAAATGCTCTAATGTGTACTCACATTTTGGCTGATTTTCCACGGCACACGACACAATTCGACGAAATGTGTAGTAGATAGACTCCGAGCGCCATATATTTCTATTAACCGTCTACTCACGAAACGACACGACACTACTGTCGTAATAAACGGTTCATAGAAATATATGATACTCGGAGTCGTTAGCACATTTTGTCGTGAATAGTCGGGAGGCGTGGAAAACCGGCCTTAGGGAGCAATAAGCTATCAGTTAGTTTTTTAAAGCAAAATGCTGTTAAAAGACTGTAAAGCTCAATTTACACCGCCGCGGAATGGAATGGAAGCTTCAATTTCGCCTCATGACGCTAGAAGGTGCGCGAATTCGCGGGAATGCTCGAGAATTCCGCATAAACGCTTGACACCGCACTACTGTGACCGTCCCGACCGACTTCCCGTTCGCGCCACTTCCCGCGGATTCCACAGACGGCGCCGACAGTAGCTAGGGGAATTCTCGAGAATGTGCGTGGATTCCACGGAAGACGCGCGACCTTTTTTTGGCTCGTATTTATTTTGTAGCTACTTTATACAATCGACATAAAGTTCATTATGCTATGTACAATTTCGTTGCAAAAAGTCGCTTCCATTCCATTCCGCGGCGGTGTAAATTGAGCCTAATGAAGTTGGAAGGTTGCGAAAAGCGTTGTGACGGTTTTACGGTTATTATCATGATCTTTTGTCAACTACGGCGTGTAAACGAATTCGTGTGATTCCTTCAAACCGAGTGATCTACTGGTGACAATAATTCAACTTGAATGGGATTTACAAAAAACAAAAGAAAAACACTATTTTCTGTATCTGAGTCATTTTAACATCCCGAGTTAACTGATTGCGCGGAGCGATATCGTGCTAGTCGTGCCCGCCAGCAGTGTAGCCGTGCTTTCATTTATTTATTCATGGTATCAAAATGTTCGACCAAACAAAAAATAGGATTCGGAAAAAAAAATGTTTTTTTTATTGAAACCTTACTAGGTGATTTTATCTCACTTACCGCTACCGCAAGAAAAAAAGGACTTTTTTTTCATTCATATTACTCCCATACTGGTTAAAATCTTTTTTTTCTTTTTCTTTTTTGAAAAAAATGTTGCCCCACACTAAGATTTCTCTTATATCGTGGGTGCATTTACAGACACAAATCTTTACATGCGCAAACAGCCAGACCCGGAACAAAGTAGTCAGTTACCAACAACACATATAAACAAAGCAATACTCGTATTAGTAATTTGAAAATTTTGCTTTGATCCGATGAGGAGTTCCGTTCCATACTCTGAAGTTCATGGTCTAATCATAACAACATTTATTGGGATCAAACGGGAAGTATACTCTATCAAACAAAAAAAGATTTTTTCAAATCGGTTCGTAATTCACGGAGTTCAGAGGTAACAAACAAAAAAGTACAACCGAATTGAGAACCTCATCCTTTTTGAAGTTGGCTTGATCGGAACAGCTGTTTTTTTTTTCATGACTTTCCGTCTTAGACCCATAGTAAAAGTTGTACAGAATTATGAGCAAATGGTATGTCTACACCAGTGCGATTTCATGTTCATCTTGCGCTCTCAACTTTCAATTCCTCTTGCATCAAGCGCATGCAATATTGATTGCCACAAGACGCATGCAGCTTATCGTCTACACCGGTGCGCCTCGGTCAGTCGTCAGTCGACATACAATAGACGGATTAGCGTGCGCTAGAGGCATGCGCTTTTGTTGAACTAGTATTAAGGCATGCGCTATTGCATGAAGACGCAAGATGAACATGAAAGCGCACTGGTGTAGACATAGCTTAAGTTCGTCTTTTTCGAGTGCCAAGTGCCAGTCATGGGTTTTTCACCTACCGTCCGATTTTTATCAGGACTTTTTATTTACCGAACTTTTCCGTGAGAAAAAATATTATGGAGAAAAAAGAAATGGCAGATTCTTTTAAACATTTTCTCCTTATTTCCCGAACTTTTTAAATTTCGATACAGTAAGCCTATTTTGTGTCAGCTTCCAATCTTTTCAGATGTGGCTGAATTAATTCTACACGTAACGACAGGTTCCGAGTATAGTATTAAAAATATTTTCGGACAAAGCCTGTATTTTCAAAAATTCGTTAAATTTTATTTTCACTTTGGCACTTCATTCATATTTTTTATTTTAACAAAAAATTTAAACAAAAATTCGCACCAAGAAATCGTGCAATCATTGACTTTCAATACACGACCTATCAAATAATTTAACAAATACCTACATGAATAATACGCCAAAAATTCAACATAACACACAAAAGGGCTGTCTTCAATAAAATAGCCATTGAAACCTACCCAATGTTTGCGACAGCTATTGTCAAATACATAACTGCGAAAATGAACCTTATTTACGGAAAACAAAACTCATATTGTATCGATCATAACACACATAAAACGTTAAGTTAATAGTCCTACATTTTCCGCTTGTTTTCCTCCTAGTCTAGGAGACAGGGTGCTGAAGTTCGCAATATCTGACTCCAGATTTATTTGTTTTGACTATAAATCGATGCAGCCGATTATTGGTCGATGTTTATGGTCGGTAATAATAGTAAAATAGATCGATAATCCGTATTAGGGTGATTATGTTATGGCGTTATCTTCTTAGATCATTCTTAATAGGAATGTATGGCAAAAGTGGAGCAGTAGATGGCTGAGAGCAATTATGTGTAAGTCAATAATGCTATCAAGCTATCGAGTTATTTCTAACTAGAAAAATGTTGACTGACCATTAACTGTCGTGCAGTGCGTGTATATCAGCAATTAATAATGTATACCTGAAACAGAATAAAAATATAATTAATTTCATGAATGATAGCGTAAAATATAACATTAAAAATCTAGAAGGAGAATGGGTTTTTTGGTCTACCCAAGAGGGGTAGTAATAACTAGTAAAGAGTGATATATTAATAGAAAGGTTATTTTAAGTGGAACATTTTTTTGTATTACAGCTACTGTCAATTATTAGTATTTATGGAGTTGAAGCTCATAAATTACACTAATGAAACTAGGTTTAAAAAGTACTAAAAAGTCTCAGTCATCATCGAAAATATTGTTTGCTTGTATAGTTTTGGCTGATCACTATTATTTACCTACTAATTATCACTATGTTTACCAAAGTCTGGAAGGTTTTTTTTTTACAATTGCTTCTCTTTACCCGGCCCAGATGGAAAAAGATGACGCATTTCCCAAAGCGCTGTCTCTTAGACAATAATGTTATGTCATTCGCAGTACTACCCAACATTTGTATGTAAATGTTCCTCTATAGAAGATACCCTTGCGTAAACTTCAGCTAGTGATGTGACTTATATCCTATCGATATTTTACAGCGAAAACTTTCAACATTTATTTTCGAGAATGGAACCAGTAGGATGAAATATTATTACCTGCGATAAAATATTTGGTACTTGAAAATTCAAGTTGAGCTTAATGCGTCAACATTTTTCAATGTCATTAGTCGCAAGTAAATTATTGTGCTTTCAAAATATAATGAGTTTTGTATACAAAAGACTATTACTAACACTTGAAGGCACGTTATTCTAATCGTAAAAGTTTTTATCGAAGTTATCAGTATCTAATCTATCAATAGATTTCTATTTAAGTGTGTAATAATTGTAATTTCGATAGAACTAGCACAATGAACGTTGTTTTTTATATTGACAGTGGAATAATAATTATAGAAATGTAGATAAGGATTTGAGCTTCGGTAATTTCAGTTCTAATATTATTTTATTCTACTTTGTGTATTCTGGATGAGCTAAATATTAATTCTAGTGAATTCTTTGTCGTAATATTTAAACTTAAAATAATAGCTCATTGAAATTTTAAAGCGTAGGTACTGAAATAACTGTTCATAGACATTTTATTCATGAAATCCTGTTGACTTAATTAGTACGAGGAAAAATAACTAACTAAGACAGGGATCAAATAGAAAATAAATTATTACTTAATAGATTTTTTAAGACTTTATAATATTACTAGCGACACGCCCCGGCTTTGCACGTGTAAGTTTTATAACTTAAAACCTTCCTCTTGAATCACTCTATCTACTAAAAAAAATCGCATCAAAATCCGTTGCGTAGTTTTAAAGATCTAAGCATACATAGGGACAGACAGCGGGAATCGACTTTGTTTTATACTATGTAGTGATATGATGTTTTTTAATAGGTACTGCTAGCTAAGCATTTTGATAAATGATGGAATCAGGCGTGACTGCGGAAATCTATGACATACAAAAATGCAAATAGAATATCTAGCTTTAATTCCGCTGAACAAGATCGCTAGTTTAGATGCAGTATGTAGCACCACCCTCCCGCCCACAAATATACTCCTCGACCGCTAGGACGCGACACTCGCGTCCTAGCGGTCGAGGAGTCAACTTATTTTGAGGATGCCCCGTGCAGGGGCGAAACACGTGTCGTGTATTGGTTTGGTTGCATGTTGCATTATTTTTTCACTCTTTCTGCATGTGCATATACTTGTGGGCGGGAGGGTGGTGCTGCATACTGCATCCAAACTAGCGATCTTGTTCAGCGGAATTAAAGCTAGATATTCTATTTGCATTTTTGTATGTATAAGCATTTTGAGGTAAAATATATCGGCACTAATTTCATATTTAAGACCGTATCTATATATCTAAATTAATGGCTAATAAACGAATTCCATTTCTAACTTTTTCGACAAGCTAAACAATAATGCGACTTTTTTGTTTGACAAATGTTAACAAGTACAGATCAAAAGGATCATGAATCTCAAAGTCTGAGGTTTAATTTCGAATTCAATCAAATATTAGTTACGGTCTTTAGATGTTTAAGTTCTGTCGGCCAATAGAGTATTTGACTGAAAAAATCTAATTAGTCCGTCAGTTAGATTACCAAAAAATATTTGACCCGTATTATTTCTTTTGTTACGTAAACCAAAATTGACGAAGATACGACATTTTTAAAATTGGAAAAACGTCACAAGCAAGTACAATTTTTACTTGCTTCTGACGTCACAAGCCCCACTCTCGAGTTTTGATGCGTTTTATCTTTCCAAATATTCATAGATTTAACAAAAGAAAAAATACGGGTCCATTATTTTTCAAAACTCTAAGAGCGGGAGCACACGATGCGTTGCGGCGGCGGTACGGCGCCGGAGCGGTGTCGCTGCGTCGTCTTACATAGAAATATCTGTGGCATGTCACACGATGCGCTCCGGTGCCGCACCGGACTTGCAACCACCAAGACGAGGCGGGGAGGGGTGAATGCGTCGCGACGTCGGAGCGGCACCGCTCAGTTGTTTATGCGTCACAAGGAAGGACACACGCTCGCTCGTTTCGATTTTTTTGCTACGGCGCCGCTGCGACATAACAACGTTGCGGCGCCGCACCGCTCGTGTGCCCGCTGATACGGTGAAATCTTTGCGATGCGGCGCCGCAACGCATCGTGTGCCCCCGATCTAACTGGCGGACTAATTAGATTTGCAATTTATTGATGCTGCCATAATGCCTATTCTACAAATAAAATTTTGTCAAACCGCAGAGTGTAATGGCACCCGTCAGTCAGTTCTCGTTTACACACAAACAAGTTGACAGAGAGTCAGTTTGACTTTATGTCAAAATGTTTGGTTTATTTTGCTGCAAAATAATTTAACCATTTTTCAAAAAGAAAACTGACTGATCAGACGGTTGAGCTCCAATTCGGTTGAATGCACGTTTCTGACAGCAGAATTGGCCTGCACCTGCTATCGACAACTTCAAAGGAACATCACTAGAACATGACAAACGAATTGCGTTGCAAAAAGGCAGGCGTGGACCCCCGCCAAACGGGGCCCATAAAAAAGGTCCCCATAAAACAAAAGATTCCTGAATTTCATGGTGTGAGGCCACATAACACTATACGTACCATGTTTGCAGTAATTTAGTGGCAAATGTTAGTAATTTAGTGCCAGGTGACTTTATTTATGGGTATGTGTAAACTTTTATGGTGTCAGTCCACCTTTTTAAGCCTAGTTTAATAGCGCATTAGTTTTTATGGTCTTGTTAGGTTAAAAGTCATTTACTAATACGACATGCTTTTAAAATTAACGAGGCATTGTTAGAATTATAATTAGCGTTAATTTAGCGTTTGTTAGTTTAAATATCTATTTATATTATAGAGCATGGCTGGTTAGTCACTATACAGGGTGTAAAAAGACCCATCACATAGCCGAAATCTACGCACTCTGTACATCAAACTAAACTACATTGACCAAAAATAATTGCTGGGAAACGACTTATTTTTTGGCATATATTAAAACGTTTTTTTTTGTAGAGCGCAATGTGTGGTTGTGGCGATGCCGCGCGTTTGCATGCGTGCAGCGGCTACACAGCTGAGTCAAGGCGGTCGTGTGCGTTTGATATTCGTTGCGTTTTTGTAACTTCAAATGCGTAATTTGCGAGGAAAAAAATTTTTGATAAGGTTGTGTGGAAGAAAGTTTAGTATTATCACTTAAAATACGTTTTTGGAAAAAACTAAAAAAAAAAAGTATACTTTGACCTTCAATATCTCCAAAACCAATGGTTTCCCAGGTATGGTCTGGTAGAAAAAAATGATCCCAATGATGGGTAGAATATGTGGTTTTCGTTATCGTTAAGGGTCTTTTTACACCCGATATATCCTAAAACCATCAACTATGTTCATTATTCTGTACAATTTTTAGGGACAACTATGAATTCGTGAAAAAAAAATCAGCTGTTCGATACATTTTTTTTTGGGGTTGTTTTTGGGGTGCATGAAAAGAGCCTCCACGAGTGAAGATAGTCTTCAGTACGTCCGGCGCACCCTGGGCAGTCAGCCCCGCTACCAACCTTGCTGACTGGCTAATCTTTTCACCACGGCATGACCTATTTTCGTATAGCTCGTGCTGATATGAGAGAAGAAGAAGATACCATATTGTTATGCAACATTGATTATTTTGTATGGAATAGCAGATTTATTCCCTTTTCATTCATATCATCTCTCACACAATCCATCTTTTTCTTTGGTCTCTCTCTCCCCCTTTATCCATCAACATTTATATGCATCATAAGGAGCTCGTGGCTAAATAATTACAGCCGCATAGACCGATCTTCCGGGTTAAGCCACGCTTGCCGAGGTTGGTCTGTGGATGGGTGACCATTTACCATAGCGAGTTTCCTCCGTGCCTCGGAAAGCACGTAAAGCCGTTGGTCCCGGCTGTCATTTGTAGATCTTTGACAGTCGTTACTGTTGGTCAGACGCCAGAAAGTCTGACAACCAGTCTTACCAAGAGTATCGTATTGCCCAGTTACTGGGTTGTGGGGGTCTGATAGGCAGTCGCTCCATGTAAAATACTGATATTCAGCTGCATCCGGTTCGACTGGAAGCCGCCCCAACATAGTTGGGAAAAGGCTAGGCAGATGATGATTTATATTCATCATAAGTGACGTAATATACAAAGTACTACTCCGAAATCCAGATTATTACTAATTTTACGAGGAAGATTCATTATACTCGAAGAGCCAGCTATAAAGCGGTTTACTTTATACCCAGTGATAAATTCAGGAAAACTTTCTATTTGGGTTTTTGTACGTTGAGAGCTTTATTCAGCTCCTAGAATTTTGATGGATTACTATAATCCTGATGTTATTATAGTTGTTCAGTTTTTTTATCATCATATTAGACTTTAACCGTAAAAGAGCCTCCTCGAGTGTGTATACTTTAGTGCACATAGCTATATATCAAGTTATACACCGAGCGAAGCCACACTGCTTCGTTGAGCTGCGTTGCGTCGTCGCAGCGTTGACGCTGCGTCATTTTACTTAAAATTTTTAAAACATGCCACACTTCTCCGTTGCGTTGTCGAACGCATTGCGTCGACGCCAAGACGAAGCGGGGGGAGGTGATGTGGTGCGTCGACGTTGGTCGTCGCAGCGACAACGCAGTTTAGAACTGGCCAAACTCATTCTAAAAAAATGAAAAAATGATCTCGATCTAATAACAACTCTTCGTATTCCCGTATAAAAACTGATTATCACTATTCCATAATGCAATCAAGGGCGATATCCAGAACCGTCTGTTAATTCTACGTTTATTTCGGCGGTGTGGCGTACTAATAGCAACAATAGAACACGTTTCCTACGATCCGTTGTTGGTTAAATACAGAAGAATTCTAAGGCGACCTCTTATTGTATGGAAAGCCTATACAATCCGAGATCAGCTCACACTGGAAATGTTGGATGAACTGGAAATGGAAGGTTGTAAGCGTGCGTACGTCCGGCGCACTAGGCAGTCAGCCCCGCTACCAACCTTGCTGGATGGCTAATCTTTTCATCATGGCATGAGCTATTCTCATACATGTAAAAAGACCCATCATATAGCCGAAATCTACGCAGTCTCTACATCAAACTAAATAACATTGACCAAAAATAATTGCTGGGAAACGACTTTTATTTTTTGGCATAAAAAGAACGCTGTTTTTTGCAGTGGCCACACAGCTGAGCGAAGGCGGTCGTGTGCGTTTGATATTCATTGCGTTTTTGTAACTGCAAATGCGTGTTATGATAGGAAAAATTGAAATTTTTGGTAATGTTTGTTTGGAAGATAGTTTAGTATTGTGACTTGGAATTCGTTTTACTACCTTCAATATCTCCAAAACCAAAGATTTCCGAGGTATGGTCTACCTAGTAGAAAAAAATGATCCCAATGTTGGTCTATTTACACCCGATATAGGTCGTGCCGCCACGCTAGGCTTACTGCAAAGGATGCGCCGGATGTAGAAATCAACTACAATAACATGACACGTCACTCCAAGATCTGTACCTATTTAATGTGTGTTTGTACATGCCAACGAGTTACCATGTTTGTGTTTGATATTTAGTAGATTTATTGCTCGACTAGGTGCATAATTAAAGTGACTGCTCGACAAGGCGCACGTGTGTCATTCATAAAAACCTCTAATGCTTGTTTCCCACGGTGCGTGATATCGCGCACCGCGACGCACGAGCTCGCACCGACGCACCATGGGAAGAGACTCGTCCGTGGTAACGCGGACGTATGCGGAGCTGTGCGCCGTATCCACATCACGCACCATCATAATGTGGCTTCCCACTGTGCGTGATTTTACGGATGATACCACGCACACTACCATGCACCGTGGTAAGTCAGCTTTAACCGTACCCATAGAAGTAATATGTACTACGTTCTTTATATAAAGTCTTTGACCGTACCATACTGTTAATTAGCGACGACAAATCTGTCGAACGACTGATCCATGTTTTTGTTTAAGTTTGTCCTACAGTTGCAGAATGCACACATCTGCGTTGAACAAATGACGCGTTGAAAATATTCTTTCTCGCACATTTTTACTTGCTCTGTTAATGGAGGGTCATGCCAAGTTATCGTAGTTGATCTCTGCTTTCATATCATGGAGGCCCTTTTTATGCTCCAAAAACCATGCAGCTCTTTCTTTAACACAACTTATTTACTTATTTATTTATTGATTTACACGGCTTCAGAAACCAATTACATAAATCAAAGTTTATAATAAGTACAAACATAAAACATAAACTTATAACAACAATTAAATACTATTATTCTCACAAAAATGTAGGTACATAGCAATTAAATTGGCGAATTTGTTAACGAATAGATCACAGTCCGGGTTGGCTTCCACGAGCTTATTTAGTGCGGTCAACACGCGCGGTACGGGAGACGCAGCACGGGCTGCAGTCCGACACGAAGGCACGTCTAGCAGTCGATGTTTTCTGCTACGGAGATAATTATTCGGTGCGTAGAGTCAAATCAGCTCATTATGTATGTCGGGAACATCCGTCATACCATCACATATTTTGAGCATAACGCATTATAAACACATGTATACGTCCCACAAGTTTCTTACGGGCCGTGCACATTATAAGAGCTGAGAGTGCTCGACCCGCCCGTCTACAGTCACCGTCATTAGTACAGTCAACCACTTATTATGAAGCTGAATATTGTAATTAAAATTTTTCAAACGGGTTTTTTATGTCGTGTTTTCAAGTCGGCCGGAGCTCTTATGGCAGTTTGACTTTATGAAAATCCTACAACCCATCAAAATAACTTTATG
Source organism: Amphipyra tragopoginis (assembly GCA_905220435.1). Taxonomy (NCBI): domain Eukaryota; kingdom Metazoa; phylum Arthropoda; class Insecta; order Lepidoptera; family Noctuidae; genus Amphipyra; species Amphipyra tragopoginis. The sequence goes on from HG992016.1 coordinate 6,384,082, forward strand.
TAGAAAGAATTGCCAAGATTCGCGCTTCTTTCTCTGTTAAAAGTTATGAGATCTCATTTTGAGAAAAGTCTAATCGTCCTGCAAACTCGTAACAGTTTAATTCTAAACCATATACATAATTTATTTTGTCACATAATAATACACAAGTTACATGTTAATTATACATAGTATACCATTAAATGGCCAGAATGTGTAACAAGGGCTCGATTTCATTTAAATTTTTTGATGTTCAGCTCGGCCCAGACTTTTAAAATAACATCATAAAATATAAGCGCACACGAAATTCAATAAACTAAAAATTTACCAATACAAAACACAAACACGACTTGTAATTAAAGAAAAACTCAATAGGTACTTATTCACAGAAATAACAGTAAAAAATAAATTAAAGATAACCTTCAAATAAAAATGGAATAAGGCTATGACACCAATCCTCAAATCATTCCAAGTACTTATCTACATTTTAGGGCCAGATTCACAGACGACACTTCAGACTTTACTTTGCTAAGGGGCTGTTTCACCAACCTACCTATCTTTAACTGTTCATAAAGCTAATAGGCATGTTGACAGCATCAATAAATTGCAAATCTAATTAGTCCGCCAGTTAGAGTTTTGAAAAAGAATGGACACGTATTTTTCTTTTGTTAAATCTATGAATATTTGGAAAAGATAAAACGCATCACAACTCGAGAGTTTGTGACGTCAGAAGCAAGTAAAAATTGTACTTGCTTGTGACGATTTGCCAATTTTAAAAGTGTCGTATCGTCGTCAATTTTGGTTTACGTAACAAAAGAAAAAATACGGGTCAAATGTTTTTTGATAAACTAATTGACGGACTAGTTAGTTTTTTTCAGTCAAATACCCTATTCAGTCTTTAAACTTTTCAGTAGCTAACATTTGCATTTCACTACCATATCAATAGGTATAATGACAAGATTATTGAACACATAAATGTCATTTTTCTATGTCACATTTAGCTTACTGGTCAATAGTTACGGATTGCCCCGTGTGGGGACGGGCAAGAATATAAAACTTCCTCACCGCACGCGGAGAATAGACGCGTGTTATAAGATTCAACAAAACCCATCACGCTTGGTGGTAGCATCTATACTGTCCGCTGGCTAGCTACCACCCTCACATTTAAGTCCAGCGCCAAGCAGTTTACTGTGTTCCGCCGTGTGTATGTGAGAGCCAGAGGAGTATAGGGGAATCTCTCTATATCTCTGTTACTTGGATGGACTCGTGTGCTCCATCTTAGACCCTGTCTGCGCTTACCATCAGGTGCGACTAGAGTCAAGGGCGACCAAGTCAAATAATAAATAACTTATCGATATGTTGGTGAAATTCCCCCTAAGTAAAGTAAGCGTTGCGTATGATTATGAACATTATGCCTTTAATTTTAATGTTCACATTCGTTTGAAACGCTTATTCATATTCACTTTTACGAATATGAACATTATCTGAATAAGAATAATGTTTATATTCGTACGAAATGATTACTTTACTTAGCAAATTAAAGTCCCGTCTGTGTATCTTGCCCTTAGTCACGACGTTTTATTTTAATTTTATTCTCATCATGAGAACGTCATAATAATAGGGAATTTACACGGGTCGATTTTCGCCGCACGGCGAAATTCGACCGTCTAAATGACAATTCGACTAGGCCGCAAGTGACTAAAATCGCAAGCCCCAAAGTTGGGTGCCATCCGACTTTTGGCGTGCGGCGACAAGCCGCATGCGGCGGGTGACTAAAATAGACCGTGTAAATGGTCAGTTGTAGGCGATCGCCCGCCGCATGAGGTGAATTTTGCGCTGTGTTGTTCCGCTAGAAATGAACAAGTCGCATGCGATTTTTGTCGACCGGTGTAAATGGGGTGGCGACTCGATTTTTACAAGGGATGCGACTGGTGACTTGCCGCACGGCTAAAATCGACCCGTGTAAATCCCCCATTATACAACAAAATTATATTAAGTCAAGATAGGTAAATACTCATTACTCCACATTTTAATTAACTACCAGACTATGCTAGTAATTTTATGGAATCCCTAAGGCCTTGTTATACATCTAAAGTTTAAGAACTAGTTTCAACCAATGTCTATCCAATTATGTAAAGGTCGAGCTAGTTAGGTCATCTCTTTGTGATAGATATTTATTTATAATTTCAAAAGGTCTTTTATATCTGAATTAATTTCTACCTAAACCATCACGCCAGTATTCAGCGAAGGTTTGGGCAGAAGTGTACATAAAGTGGGGATGACGTTACGATATCAAAATTAATGATACCGATACGACGATACGATATAAATGGTATTCTATGAAGAGTTCACACAACGCTACGCTATAAAGTATTGGCTTGCTGTACGCGATAAACTTGAGCAATTCTCAGAGCTATATCCTACGATTCTCCCCCGATTTCTACCTCGTCCGTCGCCCGACGGATCGCCCTCAAATAAGAGTAAAGCCACACTGCTCATTTGCGTTGCAACGTCGCAGCGCTAGATTTGAACTAACTGTAGATTCCAAATGTAGCGCTGCGACGTCGCAACGCAATGCAATTGGTTCAAATCTAGCGCTGCGACGTCGCAACGCAATGCAATTGGTTCAAATCTAGCGCTGCGACGTCGCAACGCAACGCAATTGGTCCAAATCTAGCGCTGCGACGTTCGCAACGCAACGCAACGAAGCAGTGTGGCTTCTCTCTAACATGCTATACATAGTAGATCAGCTTGCGATACAGCGTATAGTGTGAACGTCATGCTATATAGTTATAGCTACGCAATATGCTTTACTACATACCGAAACTAAACTGCGCTTCACAAATGGATTCTAATATCAAAGTATTGATTCTAACTTCACATAACTCCCAGTATTCAATAGAAGTTTAGCAAACAATAACTTACTAACAAAACATAGAGTTAAAAGCAGTTTTATCTCAAACGCATTGTCATTCAGCGCAAGAGTCGTTGTCATCATAATGCCCGCAATATCCGTGCTTTATGTCAAGCAATGGACTCCCTACTCGTAAAATCGCTGACTCATTCTATAGATTGGTTTGAAAACATCCGGGATGATATTGCACGAGGCCCCGCTGAGAGTGGCGTTTGATTCGACAACTATATCGAACATTTTATGTTTGTGCTGAAGTTCTAGGTAAGAGAGTTGTTAAAGAGATTTATGGTTTAATAATATTACTAACATCGTAAGGTATTATATACAATGTACGCGTCATCTGGGTATGTTGAATACGCGTACAGGCTAATTGAGCGTTCACGTCCCGTTTGAGTACGCGTTGTTGCAGGTACGGACTAAGCGTTCCTGTGTACGCGTAACCGACTACGCGTACATTGGAACACTTAGTCCGTACAAGGCTTTAGACTCCGTGGGGGGACGGATTAAGAATATAATTCCTCACCGTCGCCGGGTAAGTGAATCGTAAGAAGCAACGAAGCTGGCACCATAATTGTACCGAGAAAAACGGAAGAGGCTTTTCACCTTACAACTTAATACCAAAGGCGAGACGTGGGTGTACAGACTCCTGTAGTAGGAGAACACTTTTTTTTTATGACCCGTCTGCACCTGCATGCACCGTGACCCCGGCAGGCCTCGGTCCGCCAGCCCCTGGCGGATCTCTCCTACTGTGGGGCCTAGCCCCACGTCCTGCTGAGAGGCGCGTACGGAGCACATGCGCGACGCCTTCTCGGGCCTGTCACTGGTCGGGCGACGCGTCCCCTAACCCGCCGCCCGCAGGCCACACACTCCGGTGGCCGGAGATCGTCTCGCGCCCTCCGGCGCCCGGTGCGTCCGTCGCGGGAAGAGAGAGCGGCAGTCGCCTCTCTCTCCCTCTCCACTCCTTCTTCGGTCGCCATCACCTCCTTGCACAATGAGGCGACGGCTTCCCACGCACTCTAGCTCCCGACCATGGACAAAACCACGGCCGGAAGCGAGAGGTCACCACCGACCGCCGCGACTAGTTCGCGGCGCTATGTCGCCCACGCAGGACACGTCTGCAGCGTGTGCAGCGCCGTTTCCTTGAGGCAGTCGATGCAGTGGTGACAACCGGACGTCTGCTCTCTGCCTATGCGGTAGAAGTACACCTCTGCTTACCCCTATTGTCCCAAGATTACGGTACAGATGAACCAATAAGCGTCAATAAGGTTGTCAAACTTTGGTATTATTGTTGCAAATTGTGACGTGTCTTGAGTCATTGTGGAAAGAATATATTCCGTTTTGGACATAAACATTACGCCAGTATGCCCCGAAGGGTTGGCAGAGATGTATAGTAAACCCACATTTTGCCGTTATGTTTTATCCCATGTAATAGGGGGCGAGTTTATTGCCATCGACCGGGCACAAATCAAACTCCGGGCTGCTACTGGGAAATTCCACACGGAAAAACCCAATAACATTTTTCCCGACCTGGGGATCGAACCCAAGACCTCACGCTCAACAGTCGCGCTTGCTACCGCTAGACCAACGAGGCAGTTCATACTCAGTTTTATTTGGTCATAAACAGGTAAAAGTAACCTCCTAAAACCAAGCTTCATTTCTTCCATTGTATCACATAGTGAATATCAATATTTTAAGTGGCCATTGAATATTTTATTATTAGTATTCTAACTTTAGAATACTAAAATATTTTATAAAACTTATGTAAAACGTATAATTAATACTACTTCTTTGTATTTAGAACGTACAATTTTAACATTGAAGTAATTACTGGTTCCGAGATTTCTTAAAATAACTTTGAATAGAATAATTTAAAACCTTATAAAAAACTTTTTCATTGAAATACAAAACTTTACGCGAACCTATAGAATAATATTTTTAAGATTCATAGAAACATAAACTTAAAGAGTACTTCTTTAGTTTTACGATAGTTGTATAATAAACTTTATCTGTTTCAAGCAAAAAAGAAACGTTGCGTGCGATCACGCAATGTAGATACGTATATTTTCACGGAGATAAAATCTTTGCGGTTAGACGCGCATTTTATTGAATTTGTGTTTCTAGGGTTGTGAGTTTTCCACAATCACATAAGGAGTATTGCTATAAGTAACGGCTTATATTAGATATTTGGATAGCCAGATCCCGGGAGGATCAAAATACTCGGAATATTGGGAACAATGAAAATAAAACAGTTTTGAGTTGGTTACATTCGACAGAGGAAGGACTTTGGTTAAATCGAGACAATATTGGATGCGATTGTACTTTTATTTTCTAAAGCACAGTTCAGGCAACGCTATACTATTTCGCTATATAGTAAAACATATACGCTGTAACTATACAACGTGTTACATAATTCCCCTTAAAAAAGAAAATATCATAAAATAAAATCATCACTGAAAAGCAATCCTGAAAACATAAAACTAAAGAGTAGACTACCCAGAAAGTTATTTACATTCTTACCTAATGTCCTCTGAGAGGTAAATGACAACAACCTTAAAAGACTACTTGATCAATATTTTCTTTTTTAAAGGGAATTATGTAACACGTTGTATAGCATGACGTTCAAACTATAAGCCATATCGCAAGCCGGTCTACTATGTATAGCAAGTCATTTGACAGCGATCCGTCGGGCGGTAGAAGTGAGTTGGGGCGGCGACCGGAAAATCATAGGATATAAGCTCTGAGAATCGACCAAGTTTATCGCGTGCAGCAAGCCAATACTTTATAGCATGGCGTTGTGTGAACGTGTCTATACAGGGAGTAAACGAATTCGCGTAATTCCTTCAAACCACGTGATCTATTAATGGTATAGATTAACGCACGAGATTTAGATTGATTAAAAATTAAAAGAAACTTTTTTTTCCCAAATATTTTTTTATGTCATAGAAAATTTCGATGCCCTGTATAAATGAATGAAGGCAAACAGCTAACGGGCACGACTAGCGCGATATCGCTCCACGGAGTCAGTTAACTTGGGACGCTAAAATTACTCAGATACAGAAAACAGTGGTTAATTTTTTGAAAAATGTTTTTTGTTGATTCTGAAAAAACCTATGCCGGGTTAATCAGTGTCACCAGTAAATCACGCGGTTTGAAGGAATTTCGTTAACACCCGATGTCGCTGTGCTATACAATATTTGCTATATGCAATATATTAAAGCGTAGTCTGAACAGGCCTTAAAAGGTACAATCTCGGTCGAAATAACGCCCGCCGCACACATAGGACGCATCGATCCAGCATCGCGATGCCCATCGATGCTGCACCGCGTTGTGATGCCTCTTCAGCTACGATCGCAGTAATAAAATCACGCGTTTTGCAACTGCATCACGTTCTGACGACTCAAATAAATTGGAGATACGAATTGATCGCCGCTAGCGTTGCAAAATCGGGTTCGGCGTTCGGTCGCTACATCCTGCTTGCAAAAAGCGATTTATTTACCGATTTCCAATAATAAAAGTATCTCATGCGGCTTTAATGATTTCAATGCTGAGAGCCAAATTTACCAAAGAATTGCTGCTGAACTGCAAATGAACGATACAACTGACGGTCAGTATTCGTTAACAAAAACTTACAAAAAAAAAATTTGACAATTTTTTTTTAGTTTTTGGATTCGAAAACTCTCTTAATTAGCGGTTCAGCTTCGATTCGGTTACGTTCAATCAATGTTTCTGTGAATAGAAATGATCGGATTTTTTGTAGGACTCCACTTTTGTGATTTAGAAGCGTAAAGAGACAATTTATATTAATTCTAGTAATTTTTTGCCAGTAACATATCGACAACACAGAAAATTGTTTTTTGTGTTCTACCTTAAGGCCAAACACACTTAACATATCTTGTGATGCGCGCTCACGAAATTCTAGGACTTATTACACTCGGCGTAACGACGTAGAACAAGCGTGGTGAGGCCGCGCAGAAGAATTTGTATGTAGCGCAATGCGTATGCTTAATGCTTGTTTCCCACGGTGTGTGATATCGCACACCGCGACGCACGAGCTCGCACCGACGCACCATGGGAAGAGACTCGTCCGTGGTAACGCGGACGCGTGCGGAGCGGTGCGCCGTATCCGCCGCGAGTCAGTAACTTCAAAAGTGCGGCACGAGTTCTCTTTCACTTGGTATTTTGGAATGAAAAAATAGCTTCGAATCACACACCCACATAATGTGGCTTCCCACGGCGCGTGATTTTACGGATGATACTACGCACAGCCGGTGCGCGCTACCACGCACCGTGGGAAGCCAGCTTAACGCGAGACGCGCAAGATACGCTCAATGTGTCTGCAGCCTTAGAAAACAAACATGGAAACCGAGTAACAATAAACTATGAATACTGTTATAAAACGTATGAATACTTGGCACAATCAATTTAATACATAAAATATAATGTAGGACCAATTGACTAGATTTCCTTGTCGAGTTGTTTACATACTTGTAAATAAGTTTATTCAGTCATGGATAGAGATATACAAAATGTAGTGCAACGAAGAACAGAGATATTTACATAATTTATTTGTCTCTTGAAATGCAAAATTGCAACCGAGCAAGTTGTGAGCATTCAGTTTATGCTTGCAGCTATGTGGTACAAACTCATTTTGTTCCTATTTGGATGTTTTACTTGTCACACACTAAAATATAAATTTATAGTTTTGATAAGTTTTGGAGGAGCTAGTGGCTAAATAATTACAGCCGCATAGACCGATCTTCCGGGTTAAGCCACGCTTGCCGAGGTTGGTCTGTGGATGGGTGACCATTTACCATAGCGAGTTTCCTCCGTGCCTCGGAAAGCACGTAAAGCCGTTGGTCCCGGCTGTCATTTGTAGATCTTTGACAGTCGTTACTGTTGGTCAGAAGCCAGACAGTCTGACAACCAGTCTTACCAAGAGTATCGTATTACCCAGTTACTGGGTTGTGGAGGACTGATAGGCAGTCGCTCCATGTAAAATACTGATATTCAGCTGCATCCGGTTCGACTGGAAGCCGACCCCAACATAGTTGGGAAAAGGCTAGGCAGATGATGATGAGTTTTGATAAATGCTTACATACATTTAACAAACTACAGAACAGAACCAATATTTGACATGACATGATCTTGCATTATTCTTATGGTATGTTTACACCAGTGCGCTTTCAACTTCATCTTGCGCTTTTAACTTTCAATTCCTCTTGCGTCAAGCGCATGCAATATTGATTGTCATTGACGCATGCAGCTTATCGTCTACACTGGTGCGCCACGGTCAGTCGTCAAGATGGACGCGTGTGAACTTGTAGCTATCTGGCATATTTAGACGGATTAGCGTGCGATATGGGCATGCGCTTTTGTCGAACTAGTATCAAGGCATGCGCTATGGCGCTTCGGGCATGCGTCAGACGAAGACGTAAGATGAACGTGAAAACGCACTGGTGTAGACATACCATTACGCATTCATGCATTTTTTCATAAACTTTGCTTGAAAATGCTTTACAGTGGTTACTTAATCAGTTAATATGATAAATTAAATCTACGACGACAAGGTCCCATTTGTTAAAATAAAGCGGATTATAAGCAGGATACATTTGGCCGATGCAAACGCCTGAGACGTCTCACACGTTTAAGGTTGGTGTGAACATGTCTACGATTAGCAACTACTTAATCACAAATTAAATCAAAACACCCTCAAGCGGCCGCGCTCTGTACCAGCGGGTGCATCGACGCGGTGATGACATCACGCAAGCAAGGAAGGATGCGGGGGCCGGGGAGAGCGGAGGCCGCGACACTAGCGACGCTCACCGGGTCTTTCTGAGAACGCTTTTAAATTTAACACACAACGCACACGCAACGACAACGCGCACTAAGTGACTTGCATTTTTGTAACCATCTAAAAGTTGAAATTAAAATGAATTTTGAGCTTCGAATCACGCATTATCTTCATTAAAAATACCTGACCTATGAACAGAGATGTGCAAAATAGTATATTAAAAGTATTTAAATTCAAATGCTTGGTTATATTTTTATTTCAAATAAAAATACAAAATGGTTTTCAATGAAAGTATTTAAATACAAAATGCAAAATACGTATTTTCAAAATAGGTTTTTCAAATAAACTACCTTTTTTCACTGATTTTAACACTACTATTTGATCAAAGAGTTCCTCTTTCATGTTGAATCTGCGAATCATCATTCAAGACATATAGCGATTTAAAGATTGCATATAAAGAACAAGTCCTAGTGTAATATAATATAATGTAATATAATAATAATATGCAATATAATAATTATAATATTATTTCCAGTATTTATAAACTTGAAACTTGGCACAAACTCTTTAAAGTAAATAACAAGAATTTGAGAATGAAAAATATGAAACATTAATTAAAAAAAATTAACAAAACCATTTTGCATTTTACAAATATTAAATATTTTTAAAAAGTATTTCAAATAAAATAGAAAATACATTTTGAAAAAAAGTATTTCAAATGCAAAATAAAAATACGTATTTTGCATTTTGTATTTTAAATACATGTATTTCAAATAATTCACATCTCTGCCTATGAACCACGCATACGCACCAACAGAACACAAAACAGCGCGCGTCGTCTGTACGCGTGTCGTGCATTTCACGCTAGTAAACGGAAAGAAAACAAAAATGCTCGCGGAATGTCGCGTTCGCGTCCTACGTCTGTATTATCTACCTGCTGATCTAAGTTTCCGTGGCCCATTTGGTAATCCCTGAATCGCCTCGGAACTCAAGTGGGAAGATGTAACTCTAACCTCGTCAAGTGGGGCTACCTGAACCAAACAGCGGCGGGGTGTAGATGTGGAGCTGCGCTGCAAACTATGCCCCATCTCCTATCCTGCCCTCTGAGCCCAACAACTTGCAGCCAGAGTGATCTCTGCGCAGCCACCGATGGTGCCGTGGAAGTGGCAAAGTTCTGGGCTAACAAAATATAATGACTGTAGTGCCAACGACACGAAGAAGAAGAATATCTACCTGTGTAGTGTACTATGCACACACTATCAGACGTGTGGTTCCGTTTCCACCATCCGATGAAAATCTGAATTAGCGTCGCGTACGTAGCGTTGAGTCGAGTGGCGCGGATCTAATGTAGTTCTACAGAACTAGTGGTCAAATAAAATATCGGGTGTAAAAAGACCCTTAACGACAACGAAAACCACGTATTCTACCCATCATTGGGATCATTTTTTTCTTTTAGACCATACCTGGGAAATCATTGGTTGTGGAGATATTGAAGGTCAAAATATAATATATTTTTTAGTTTTTTCCATAAACGTATTCTAAGTGATAATACTAAACTTTCTTCCAAACAAACATTATCAAAATTTTCAATTTTTCCTTTCAAATTACGCATTTAAAGTTACAAAAACGCAATGAATATCAAACGCACAGGACCGCCTTGGCTCAGCTGTGTAGCCGCTGCACAACACACACAGGCACAATCGGTTACGTGCATTACATTGCGCGCTACAAAAAACAGCGTTTTTTTATGCCTAAAAATAAAAGTCGTTTCCCAGCAATTATTTTTGGTCAATGTAATTTAGTTTGATGTACAGAGTGCGTAGATTTCGGCTATGTGATGGGTCTTTTTACATCCTGATATGTTGGGCTTGGACGCGTTCAGATCGGCGTACGTACGTGGCCACGTCGCCATAACGTAGTTCTAGCTATACTCAATGGATTATTAGAAAAAGAGAAAGCAAAAGATAAAATGTATCCTGTATTTTGTTGAACGCAGCACTTTATTTATTTTTCTACAGTCGCGTGGAAACCCTATTCGTTTATTTAGTTACGTCACTAGTTCCACAAGGCTACACAGGACGCTGTAGACTTAAGCTGTCCTATCTTTTAAGTACGTTCCGGAGACCTCTTACAAGAATGTAAAGGTTAGCTAGTAGGTACTATTGACGGAGTTAGTGTCGCCTTATTGATTTGAAGTAGTAGTTGAGCTCCTTGTGATGGAGTTCTTTGGGTAAGTACTAACATAATACCTAAGCAGCGGTTCCGTTAAAGGGGTAGGGTGCCGGTGAAATTATAGCCACATGAGGCTTTCAGTATATTCCACTTTGTTCACCTGAGTGAACAACATACAATATGCTAACTTTCTTTTATTGATCTTCTATCACAACCTACAATGCAAGGTGTAGTAAATGGGCTCTTTACATGGTGATTCGTGCATCATTGGTAAATTTAAGGAATTTGCAAATATACTTTTCATAAATGACGCACTTACGTTATCTGGAGGTAATTAATAACTACAATTTGACGCAAGGTTGTTTTCTTTTTGACCATGCACTGATTACCAGGACATGCCTCAACCGATAGAAGGTTTAAACTGTTTTGTGTGAGCCTGGGTTCCAAGAAAATCCCATATATTTAAACCCATATAAAACTTTTCTTGAAATCCTGAAAAAAAAACTATATTCTCACGAGTAGATATAACGATGTCGTCTACATAAACGAGTATTGTTGATCGATTGGAGTAAGTTCAATTTTTTTTAAAAGATAACCCTTTTCAAATTTTTTTAAGATATTTTTAAATGATTTTACGTTGTGTAACTTGGGACGCTAAAATGGCTTACATTAAAAATGCCATGTTTTCTGTTTGAAATTAGTTTTTTTTTTCATTCAAAAAAATCCCATGCATGGTCAATCTGTGCCACCAGTAGATCATTTAGAAGGAATTATACGAATTCGGATACACCCTGTATGTACTGGTCATTTCGTAACAGCCCTTCTTAATGCAAGGGTTTAAGGAAAATCGACGAAGCTCGCACATACCCCTACGTAACAATAAGTAACTCAGAATCCCGAATCCCCTCGAATCCCTAACTAACTTGACGAATTTTTTCGTCCTGATTCGTCGTGGAGGTCATTAAGAGTAACAAAAAGTAAAGTAGGTCGAAGTTTCGCCATACTGGTAAAGTTTACACGTAGGAGCAAAAAATGGGCAAACTCTGAACGTTACGTTTATGTACGATCTTGTGTTGTGTAGTGGAGTGCAGGATAAGTGACCCAGTAGTAAAATATGTTTTTTATTTATATTCTCTCGGGTGTTGTAGGTGGACAGTAGAATCTACCTCTGTGTATGTTGTTTTGAAACTTTTGAAGGATGACGTCTCGGGGTAAAGTTGCTTTTAGTTGTATTGAGCAACTTGGTCTATTGGGAGACAAGTTTATACAGATAAAAAATTCTAGGCTCCAGAAATCATTCTGTAAGTAGGGAAGTATGTAACAAAAATGTATGATTACCTATTAATTCCAAGCCTGTCACTAAGACATGACATTAAACAAAAACTAAAAAAATCTAGTTAATTTGATTTCTTTTATGACCGGTTCCTATGGCAGCAAACAAATCGTTTTGCTTACCAGTGGTAGCTAGTATTTTTATTAGCCAGTATTTTTATTTGCAAACTTGGCACATAAATAGACTCGTAAGCTAATTTTACCTGTGATAACCATCTACGTATGGAAGGGTATAATATGCAAAGTTATGGTTTTTGCTTCATTATTGGTTAAGATACAAGAGTTTTAACTTTGAACAATAACGCTCGGTAAATCATAGGAATCGGCTAGTTGGTTTTTATATCTACTCAGCGTATCACAGTCCACCCCTGAAACAATACCTCTTTCTCCTCTTTTAACAAGGTAACTGTTACATCCTTTGGTATAGTCAGTGTAGACGACACGTTTGGTGCAGTGGCTAAGCGATTGGCTTCTGCGCTACGGGTCGTGGGTTCGATTCCCACACGGAACAAAAATTTGTATGGCCTACAGGTGGTAGTTTCGGGTCTGGGCGTTTTTTTATGTGAGATTTGTCTCTGTAAACGCACCCACGATACAGGAGAAATCCTAGAGTGTGGAAAAGATAAAAAAAATAACAACAACTCTCGGTAAATCATAGGAATCGGCTAGTTGATTTTTATTATCTACTCAGCGTATCACAGTTCACAACAGCAAAAATACCTCTTTCTCCTCTTCTAATAGGGTAACTGTTACATCCTTTGGTATTATAGTATACTGTTCATTTGTATGCTAACTAAATTGTTTTTCTTTTCTTTCTTTCTTTCTTCCAAGTCTGACCAAGTAACCTAACCTTGAAATAGCGACCAATTTTTTCTGCACTCCACTGTACAGGTTAGCGTACAGCGAATAAGCAGGGCATATCATAAAACTACATGACCGTGCTCCTATACGATACGCACTTACGACTTACGATATGTACTTACACAAGTACGTATCGTATCAAGTACGTTACGTAAGTACCTTGTAACTGTGTCACGGTGTCGGGACAAAGTGCTTGAAGGTGTAAAAAGATGTCAAATAGAATCACTTTTAATGGAAACGAGTATATTATCATGGGATTCGTAGATGTTGATGATGACGAGAGGAGCTCGTGGCTAATTATACTAAGCCTAATTAATTCTACAGCTCAAAGTCTACACCGCCGGCGTGTTGCGTAGTTCGCATGTGACGTGGATAGATGCCGCCACAGACCAATGAGACGTCGCATGGCTACATCTGGAAACTATAGGTTGGTCCAAATTTAGCGGTTCGATGTCGCAACGCAACGGAGCAGTGTGGCTTCACTCTTATTCGCTTTTACGCCATCCACGAGTAGGGAAAGAGTGGCTTCTATGACGGAACGAGAAGGAAATGTCATTTAAAAAATACTTGATTATCATATCATCATCAGATAGGGTCTAAGATGAAGCGTACGAGTCCAAATCACAGGGGTATAGAAGAGTTCCCCTATAGCACTCACATACACACGACGGAACACAGCAAACTGCTTGACTTTAATGTGAGAGTGGTAGCTAGCCAGGCGGACCGTATAGATCCTACCACCAAGCAAATCATCATCGCGAAAGACTTTTCTATTCTTCTGGAGCACACGAGTCCAAGTCACAGAGGTATAGAGGGCTTCCCCTATACCCCTCTGGCTCTCACATACACACGACGGAACACAGTAAACTGCTTGACTTTAATATGGGAGTGGTAGCTAGCCAGGCGGACCGTACAGATCAGTCTTTCTCAAAGTGGGCGATAACGCCCCCTTGTGGGCGCTAGAGATCTACAGGGGCGCGGTAAAGGGCGGTAACGCGGCGTCTTACGTAGGTGGTTCAAAGCGACGCGAATTGCGAAGCGATGCGATGCGGTGACACGCGAATTCAATGCGATGCGGTGCGAAGCGGCGACTTTGTCCTACGAGGTCGCGAACTGCCCGCCCCGCGCCGCAGTCATTCAGTAGCACTGTACGGCCCCGCATCCAGTTCGCGCGAAAATATCAAGCCAACTGACCGCCTTCGCTTCGCTTCGCGCCGCGCCGCACCGCACTCCACGTGCGTTTGGTCACGTAGGCCACTTCAATTGGTATCGACTGTTTGTTGTTTTCGCGTCACGCCGCGTCGCTTCGCGTCGCTTCTAGATCGCTCACGTAGAATTCCGCGTTACACTAATGATTGCGATTGTGATTCATCAGATGTGGTAAAGTTAAAAAATGTAGGGGGCGCTACAAATAAATTAATTCTTGAAGTGGTCGGTAGACAAAATAAGTTTGAGAACCTGTGGTATAGATCCTACCACATAACAAATCATCATGGCGAAAGACTACTTTATTCATCCCGATTATACGCTTCCTTCTAGATTTCTTAGCTAATTTAAAAACCTTATATTGCGCCATTTACACAGATTTACAACTTAAGATGGTCTTAAAACCGTCAAGAAATGCAATAAGGAGCGTGTTGCAGGGAAACTTGAGAATGCGATTTACATTGAAATGCCCGAGTGCTACAGCTACTTACAGCTAAATAGTTGCAGTGAGCTTGTAACTGTAGAACTGTCCGCCCTGGCGTATATTATTGTATGTAACACAAGGAACTAGGATGGCTATAGTTTTTAAGAGATTTTTAGGATTTTTTCTCGACACCTCGTTTTTATTTTTACCCTCTTGCTGCGGCAAAAAGAAGATCAAAGTGCTGCGAGGATATCAGCCTTTGGACCCTTTTAAAAGAAACACTTTGTTTACTACAAATAAAATGATTTTAACATCTGCAAAAAACTTTGCAATATAGAAGAATAATTGAACAAATGTTGACTAAAAAAGGTTAACTGTGTCGCTAAACCCAAAAAAGATAGTCTGCGTAAAAATTACGCATGCACCAATCACGGGTTGTGCATATCGGACATCTACCTACTTGCTTGGAGCTTCTGCTGGATGCAAGTGTCACTTTGGTAAGTCTCACCAATCTTCAAATATTACGACGGCGTGAGGCAAATAGACGCGTGATTATCTTTTATGTACCTACATCTAAATATGATTACCTTTCTGGGGTTAACATGCAAAACAGGTTTATGTAGTCCATAAAATGTTAACATCAGCACTTATTTAGTTTTAAACATTGAGTGTAACAGTGCGTTTGTAAAAAATAAGCTTTTTTCTTTGAATTAGTTGTACATTTTTCTTTAACATAGAAACAAGCTTAAAAGCCGTTATTTCGGTTTTATAATTCCAGCAAAAAAAACTATTTACGAAAATACCTACTGTATTTTTTTTATATAATTGGATACTAGGTATAGACTGGTTACATATGTAACAGACTGGTTACATAATTATGTAACTAGTCTATTTTTGAAGCAAAAAACATTAAAAAGAGTTAAAAGTTACAGGAGAGAGGTGCGGGCAACATAACATAACTAACGGGATACATAACAAAACTAGTACAGTTTCTATAACAACAGAAAAAAAAATGTGTGGAAATACATAAATGTGATTTAGAACAAGAATGTGCAGAGTTCGTAACTGCAGACAAAGAATGAAACTGCATACGTCTGGCACTTACGGACTACTGTGAACAAGTCTTGAAGTAATTTATGGATTTTTCTTATCTTTTTGTCACAGGATAACTAACCTGAGTTTTTCTTGCTGCACCGTTTTTAATCTTTTACGAGGTCAGGTTGTATGTATATTTTTGTCAGTTTCGAACACCATTCTCCGATTTGATTTATCCCGAGTGCGAACGGACTAGATATAATATAAAACTCTCTCACCGCACACTGGAAATCGACGCGTGTTATAACGGTCCACTTGGCTAGCTGGCTATCACCCTTACATCTACTGCACCAAGCAGGTTATTGTGTTCCGCTGTGTGTAGGTATGTTAGAGCCAGACGAGTATAGGTGAATCCCTCTATATCTTGAACTCGTATGCTGCATTTAAACGGTTGGTCAAACGCGACGTGCGTGGGAAGCCGTCACCTCCTTCTGCGAGGAGGTGATGGTGACCAAGGAGGGAGCGGAGAGGGAGAGAGAGGCAGCTGCCACTCTCCATTCCCGCGCCACAAGCACTGGACGCCGGAGGGCGCGAGACAATCTTCGGCCACCGTAGTGAGTGGCCTGCGGGCGGCGGGTTAGGGGACTCGTCGCCCGACCAGTAACAGGCCCGAGAGGGCAGCGCGCTGTGTTCCGTGCGCGCCTCTCAGGAGGACGTGAGGCAAGGCCCCACAGAGGAAGAGGTCTGCCAGGGGCTGGCGGACCGAGGCCTGGCGGGGTCGCGTTGCATGCAACTGCGAATCCCGCGACCCCGGCTAAGGGTCAGGAGAAGGAACACAGTGGGTTTTTAGCCGGTGTGAGTTCGGCATAACCATTTATCCATGAAGATTTTCCCACGAAGGGTCAAACGCGACCACGACCAAAAGAATAAAAATAAAAAAAACTTTCTTCTGATGTTGATCTTTGCCTCTTTTTAATTCTGCCTTATATCCAACAGTTCCCGTAATAGACTGATCAGATGACATTACATTTTTCTTTTTTTCTTTTCTTTTTTTTTTTACTTAAGGACGGTCAGTCGGTCACCGGTATTCGCTCGTTTGCTTAGATAAAGATAAATATGTCGCTAAATACCCACATTGTTATTTTTGTTGTTGTTTCATTTTAATGAAGAACTAAAGTCTGTTTTTGTTCTCTAAATTATGTGGTCGATGATTTTGGTGAACGGTAAAACTCTAATGAGTTTATGTTTGCACCAACTTATATGTATAAAAATGTAAGTTTACTACTGTATGTATGAATAAATAAATAAAATAAACAAAACACAGACATACAACACTAATATCCTACATAAACGGTCAGTTTGGTCACCCTACACCCGGTAAGTTCGTTCTCAGAATCCGCCGTGGACTTTCCTAAAAGCTTACCTACATTTTCGAAAAAATGCTAGCAACTAGACTGAATTTATACTACGCTCATACCGCGACGTCGGCTACAAGACGCCAAGAGCGGTTATTTCTTTAAATTCTTTTATCCTTCGGTTTCTCATGAGCCAAAAATGTCAGTTGGCGTAAGTTCGCTTTCTTTATAGGGTTGGATTCCTGGCTGAAACACTCAGCGTGTTTACGGGTTGAGCTTTTAAAAACAGGTATTTGAGACGGAAAATGTACCTAGAATACAAAGTACCTTGAGCAATTTGATGTGTTTTGTTGTTTAGTCTGTATTATTTACAGAGTGTTAATGAATTTGTGTAATTCCTTAAAAACATAATGATCTATTACTGGTATAGATTATAACCCTGCACGAGATTTTGTTTTATTAATAATTTTAAAAAAAACAAACCTTTTTTCTTTGCGATATTTATAAGTGTTTGTATCTAAAACACCTGATAAGGTTTAAATAAAAAAAATCGGCCAAGTGCGTGTCGGGCCACGCGCAGTAATAGGCTTCCGTAGTTGCACAATAATGCGGACTAAGAAGAGGGCTAAGTAATTTTTCAATGGAATTTGTACGAAATTTTTACTTTTCCGGTTGGTCGACTATTACTCGTAAACTTGTAAAGCCTACTTAGCTGTGATAGTTTTCCTTTTAACTTTATTGTGTATTACTACCGTGTATTTTTTCACATATCCAAAACTAGCCGTTTAGCTGGCAGGGGGGGGGGGGACACTTGACCCTAACAAAAATTGGCATTTTAAAGTTGAACATTTCAGAAACGGATCCCTTAATCGAAAGATTGTTTTCTCAAACTCACATTATTTTTGAAAGACCTATCCAACAACACCCCACACGATGGGATAGACGAGAGAAAAAAAAAACATCCCTACTTTAGATGTACACCGGAACCGTCAAAAAAAAAAATGTTTTCATGATTTTATTTTACCACTTTTTCGGCGTGATTTATATGTATATCCGTGCCAAATTATAGCTTTCTAGTACTAAGAGTCTCTGAGCTAAGCTGCGGACAGACGGACATGGCGAAACTATAAGGGTTCCTATACTTAAAAAGAAACAAAAAAATTGCGTTTTCGTACAGTTCGTTTCTCCGCTTGAATTAATGGAAGCACAGCAACACAGCTGGCGGGCAATACAAGCTCGACGTCGCTCCGCGGTAAAATGGTTCAGAAAAAGTTTTTTTTTCCTTCCCCTACTGTGTCCTCAATACATCAAACGGTTTGAAGGAACTACACGAGTCGGATACACACTGTATATTCCACTTCATAGCATTTTTATTCATATAATCACATATTCACACAATTCAGTTCATGAAACCACAAACTCAATGAGAATGTAATCCATGGGATACACATAATTTTAATTTAATGCGAAAATGATAATCCTCGAAAGCTCTAAAAGTCATTCCGATAATACGTTCTACGGTTATAGAGTTGTTGCTGTATAATGTGCATAGATGAAAAGGGGTTAGTTACAACAACGACAAAAACAAAATAACAAAAAAAATCTTTTCGCTTTTTTATACCAAAAACATTAAAAATAAAATTGAAAAAGTCACATTGGTATATGCCTGGGTTTGAACCCGCAACCCGGTGCTTAATAAGCGGGTCTGTAACCTCCGGGCCACCACGACATGTCAAAAATATTACTTTTTATTAATTGCTTGTTTTTCGTTTAAATAAAAACGATAATAATGGCTAAGAATTGAAGTTGCAAAGCAAATAAAAAGTAACCCTTAAAAAACAGTCACTAAGTAAAAAAGTTATGATTTTTAATTTTTTTAGTTTTTGGTTCCGTACCCAAAGGGAAAAACGGGACCCTATTACTAAGACTCCGCTGTCCGTCTGTTCATCTGTCACCAGGCTGTATCTCATGAACCGTGATAGTTAGACAGTTGAAATTTTCACAGAATGATGATGTAATTCTGTTGCCGCTATAACAAAAAATACAAAAAATAGAATAAAATAAATATTTAAGAGTGCATACAACAGACATGATTTTTTTGCCGTTTTAATAGATAATGGTAAAACCCTTCGTGCGCGAGTCCGACTCGTAATTGGCAGGATTAAAAAAAAAAAAAAGTTTTTATATTTTTGCCTAATTTCACCCATTTTTCGTCTGTTCACATTATTTAAGAGCACAATGTATTATCAAAACCCATATTTTATGTAATCCCTGACCACATCGAAGTTTAAATAGGTATTAGAAATGTCAGGGATGTGGTTTTGGGTACAAAATAGTTTCAAATGAGTGTTAGCTTTGAGTACAAGGGGTCTTTTGATCTCCTCCGTAAAATTACGTATGGCTGTATATAGGTAAAATACAGAAGTTTCATTGTATTAGCACAAGGATGTCCAAGGCTGTTTATTTTTTTATACTTCAATGCACTATGGCGTTTGAATAGCTCATGGCTAAATAATTACAGCCGCATAGACCAATCTTCCGGGTTAAGCCACGCTTGCCGAGGTTGGTCTGTGGATGGGTGACCATTTACCATAGCGAGTTTCCTCCGTGCCTCGGAAAGCACGTAAAGCCGTTGGTCCCGGCTGTCATTTGTAGATCTTTGACAGTCGTTACTGTTGGTCAGAAGCCAGAAAGTCTGACAACCAGTCTTACCAAGAGTATCGTATTACCCAGTTACTGGGTTATAGGTCTGATAGGCAGTCGCTCCATGTAAAATACTGTTATCAGCTGCATCCGGTTCGACTGGAAGCCGACCCCAACATAGTTGGGAAAAGGCTAGGCAGATGATGATGCACTATGGTGGTACATAAGACGGAGTTAACGCCATAAAGCTATGTCTACACCAGTGCGCTTTCATGTTCATCTTTCGTCTTCGTCTGAGATATGCGTGAAGCGCCATAGCGCATGCAATAGCGCATGCCTTAATACTAGTTCGACAAAAGCGCATGCCCCTAGCGCACGCTAATCCGTCTATTGTATGTCGACTGACGACTGACCGAGGCGCACCGGTGTAGACGATAAGCTGCATGCGTCTTATGGCAATCAATATTGCATCCGCTTGACGCAAGAGGAATTGAAAGTTGAAGGCGCAAGATGAACATGGAAGCGCATTGGTGTAGACATACCATATTATTATGGCATTCTCTACTAGTCAACTTTTGGGTTAAAAAGAAAAGCATCGAAATAGGTACAAAAAAAAAGATGAGTTGACAATTTTGTACTCAATAGACTATAAATTCATAAGATAAATATAAATTACATCATCATCTGCCTAGCCTTTTCCCAACTATGTTGGGGTCGGCTTCCAGTCGAACCGGATGCAGCTGAATATCAGTATTTTACATGGAGCGACTGCCTATCAGACCTCCACAACCCAGTAACTGGGTAATACGATACTCTTGATAAGACTGGTTGTCAGACTTTCTGGCTTCTGACCAACAGTAACGACTGTCAAAGATCTACAAATGACAGCCGGGACCAACGGCTTTACGTGCTTTCCGAGGCACGGAGGAAACTCGCTATGGTAAATGGTCACCAATCCACAGACCAACCTCGGCAAGCGTGGCTTAACCCGGAAGATCGGTCTATGCGGCTGTAATTATTTAG
Organism: Amphipyra tragopoginis; assembly: GCA_905220435.1. NCBI lineage: Eukaryota > Metazoa > Arthropoda > Insecta > Lepidoptera > Noctuidae > Amphipyra > Amphipyra tragopoginis. The sequence goes on from HG992016.1 coordinate 6,404,814, forward strand.
CCACGAGCTCCTCAATAAATATAAATTACATAAAAATACATAATTATTATTATACAAAATAATACAATTATAAAATATATAGATACAATGACGTACATCGAATACAAAACATTTTGATAACCTGAATGCAATTACGACGAAGACTAAATTAGATAATTAGGAGTGCAGTGACTTTAAGTAGTATTCCCTAACTTTGCGTTTGAACGAGAATTTACTCGTAGTATCTCTCTTATATGGCATGTCTACACCCGTGCGCTTTCATGTTCATCTTGCGCTTTCAACTTTCAATTCCTCTTGCGTCAAGCGCATGCAATATTGATTGCCATAAGACTCGAACTAGTATTAGGGCATGCGCTATTGCAAGCGCTATGGCGCTTCAGAATGCGTCAGACGAAAACGCAAGATCAACATGAAAGCGCACTGTTGTAGACATACCAATATACTCATACAAAGTGGAAATGATGTCAAAAATCAGTCGAGTACATTCAATAGTTTAGTCACAGGAATTTTCTTACCATTTTATAATTTTACGCATATAAAGATCTTGATACAAAGTTGTAAGTCCATGACTTTTTCGAACCAAAGTTATCTTTATTTATACGTATGTTCTTTACGTGTAAATAAAGATAAAGCTGACATAAGTTTTTACTTCGCCGCGATGCGACGTCTCTTTACCTAAGAGCTTGTCCAGATGAGGCGATTTACGTGCGAGTCGCGTCGCGCGATTGTGTGATACTAGAGATTCTAACATTCCGTCCATATGCAGACGCTCGTTTTGCTGCTCGCGCGTGTTTCGCAATCAAGTCACCAAAACGTCGACTCGCGCGTCACTCGCGGTATTACGGACATCATTGTTCCGTTCAGTACACGCGTGATAGTTGAACCGAGAGGAAAAAGTGCTTTTATAAAAATGGAACACGATGGCCCCAAATGCTCGCGCGTATAATGCATCATGTGGACGTAACTAAGGCACGTATTCGCGTGACTCGACTCGCAGTATTGATCACTGGGAGGTCCATGTCAAGCAGCAGACGTCTACAGACTCATCATTCTCCTGCCATTATCCCAATTTATTTGGGGTCGGCGCAACATGTCTTTTTCTTCCACACTTCTCTATTAGTCGTCATCTCGGTAGTCACCCCCTTTCTAACCATATCATCATTCACACATTCCATCCATCGTTTCTTTGGTCTTCCACTACTCTTATAGCCATCGACATTCATACTCAAAACTCTCCTCACTACATTTTGCTCATTTCTCCGGAACACGTGCCCATACCATGACAACCGATTTCCACACAACTTTTCAGCTATCGGTGCCACTTTCAAACTTCCTCTTATGTACTCATTTCTTATTTTATCCATTCGTGTAACACCACACATCCCTCTTAGCATTCTCATCTCTGCTGCATGCAATTGCCTTTCATTCGTCCCTTTTGTGGTCCAACATTCTGATCCATACAAGACAGCAAACGTCTACAGACTAATACTATTATTTTAAAACATCACGACATTTTATAAATTAGTAATAATATTTCTTATAAAAACTTTTTTCTTATTTTGTAAAAATATTCCAATAATCTTATTTGATTTAACGTTTGGTTCGCGAGCTCTGCTAAGAGGTTCGTCTGGCCCCGCCATTAGTTCTTCGACAGACATGACTAACCCATTTCAAATTACACTTTTAGCATTAAATATTTTACTTTATGTTAACAAAGGAAATTCTGGAAAAAACAGAATGGCAAACTAAAATCAAAAACATTTTAGCAATTCTGTGAAATTCCATTAGGTACATGTTTGTTAGAATATTTTATTGTTAAAGGATAATACGAGTACTAGTTTTATTTTGTTTTCTATACATTCTTTGACGTAACAAAAAATAAAATCCTAGAACTCAAACTGCAAATGTACCTATCATTTTTAGTAACTGATTTTTTTTAAAACAATTTCACATCTGTTTTGACTAATTTCTGATAAATCCATGATCCTGTAGTAAGCTCTAACTAAAATAATATTTTTTTAAATGTATTTTATAGTCAGTTTTTTTTAGCCTTTCCCAACTATGTTGGGGTCAGCATCCAGTCTAACTAGGGGGGCCTACTCCCTAAGTCCGTCAACGAAGCTAGTCGCCCGTCCGAAAGTAGCCCGAAACGTAGGAGTGAACAGAACAAGTGTCAAGTTCAACTTTTCGGACGGGCAAAAACACAGCGCTAGTAGGGACAACTGTCAAATCGTGTTGTCATTCATTCTTAGTTCGGGCCCCGAAATAATCGTATGTCGTAGGTGATAGGGAGTAGGAAACGCTCGTAACTAAGGCCGATACCACGGACTTCGTGCTCAGGGAATAGACCCCCAGATGCGGCTGAATACCAGTATTTTACTCGGTGCGACTGCCATTAGAACTCCGCAACCCAGTTATAGGACAATGCCGATATCATAAGTTTAGACTGGTTGTAAAATTTTCGGGCTTCTGACTACCCGTAGCGACTGTCATAGGTATTCGTACGACACCCGGGACCGACGTCCACCAAAGATGTGCTATACAACGTTGCTATGGATGCGTTTGATATCCACCAATCATATTCATTAGTCTACATAGCATAGCACCGGTGGAAACTGATTCAACTAAGCTACGTTTATTATATGGAAGTGTCGGGAACTTCGTGGAGTGAGCGCCATCTATTGTCCGCCACCTAACTAACCGTGACGTCAACATCGGACCACCACTGCCCGTTGGAGGGAGGAGACCGGCTCGCTGGGTGCGCCCGGGGATTGCTTCTTGGACCGTGCGACGGAACACTCGTCTAGAGTATTCTGTGTAGATCAGCTAAAGAAGTCTGACCTTTTATATCTGACTAGCTTGTCCTCATTTTATAATCTTGTAATAATTATCTAAAGTATTATATTGTGATCTAGTTCATGTTACTAACACTAACCCAAATACAAGTACTCTCAGTGGTGGAGAGTCTATGTTGGTTTTATTTACTACATTTACCTTGCTCACAATCCTGACATACCAATATTAGCGATAACTGTAAAGATAGAAACACTCCTTAACGATTAAATTGTAGTGTCGCTAACAGAAGTATGTGTGCTTTGGATGCGTGCTGTGGATGTGTGCTATGGATGCGTGCTATGGTCGCGAGTGGTGTAGATATGTGCAGAGCAGTGTACCTACAGTGGGTGCCTTTCATGGCACATCTTACTCGCTCCGCTACGTAGCTTAGCATCAGTTGAAACGGTCATATAGTGTTATGGAGAAACTTGGTGTGGTGTTCCTCCAACCAAAGGGAGGATCCTCCAACCAGGCGGAGTCTTGTGCCTGGCGGGCTACTGCCCACCAGTTGATGTTGGGAGGTTGTATATATACTATCTGCGTGTTAAATCTTGATTGCGCGATGTAGGATAGTTCGCTAGTTCGCATGTGGCGAGATAGGTGCCGCCACAGTTTTGTAGCTTAGCTTTTACATTCTCGCAGCATAGCACATATCTGGTGGAAAGGCACTCTTAACGTGCTCTCCGAGGCACGGAGGAGCCGCGATATAACGAACGGTCACCTATCGACGGACTTGCAAATCGTATGATCCCCTCACAATACAAAAGAAAATACAATATCAGATCGACTTAAACTTCTCTATGTACCCTGCCTAAGGGTCAGGGTCCTAAACTAATCGGATTTAAAGGCCTCCGTCCGCTTTGATCTTTAAATTAAGGATGGACGCTCAACCATACCCTGGCTGGTCAAAAACCTCATTAAAGTGGAAACTACGTACACTCTAATTGACGTACCTTCAGTAAATAGGTACCTACCAACTGAAATTATTCAGTAGAGTATTTAAGTAGGTACTATTTTTTATTAGAATTCTCGAAACTATTACGAAAATAATAAGCATTTGTGAAAAAACCAACGAAATATTTAATAAAATGCCCGAGTTATAAGTAAACGACTAGCTTTTCCCCGCGGCTTAGCTCGCGTTAATTTAGAATTTGACAATCAACTCTTAACACACTACTAAAGTTTCTATAATAACATAATTCAATCATGATTCGAAAGACACGTGGCGCCATCTATGAACGTTATTGTTGTTTTCCTCGGGAACAGAACTTTTTTCGGGATAAAAGGTACCCTATGTCCGTTTCTGTACACCTGACAACGTATATGCAAAATTTCAGTATGATCAATTCAGTGGTTTGGGCGTGAAATGATAACAAACAAACAAACTTACTTTCGCATTTATAATATTAGTTAGGATTTAATTACTCAAGTAGGTGCTGTAATTAAAAATTGTTTACATTATAGAGACAACAGCAAGCCAATACTTTATAGCATAGCGGTCTGTGAACGTGTCCATATTTGGTTGATGTTAATTGGTACTCCTGCGGATCTCATCTTTTGTGATATGATCACGCAGGGAAACTCCACAAGGTGGGCCGATGATCTGGTGAAGGTTGCGGGAATACGCTGGATGCGAAGCACAGAACCGGGCGATGCTTGGGAGAGGCCTATGTCCAACAGTGGACGTCTTTTGGCTGAACGATGATATATTTGACGACACGTTTGGTGCAGTGGCTAAGCGATTGGCTTCTGCGCTACGGGTCGTGGGTTCGATTCCCACACGGAACAATTATTTGTAGGGCCTACAGATGGTTGTTCTGGGTCTGGGCGTTTGTGTATGTGAGATTTGTGTCTGACGCACCCACGATACAAGAGAAATCTTAGTGTGGGGCAAAGTTTAAATATATATATATATATATATGTATCTTTAATAGCGTCGTCTGAATAGCGCTTGATTCCATTTTTTGCTGAAAATTATCGTTTCAACACAGTTAGTCTCAAGTTCCTAAAATTAATATCTCCAAATTCTGTAAGGCTTGAAGTAACTCAAACAGCGAAAACAGTAGCCCTAAAACTTAGCAGACAATAATCTAGGTCTTATCTTTCGTTCAAAAACTTATACAAAAGGCTGAACGAACGAACAGGGATTTATAATAAAAAATATTTGATCGTTCAATGACAAAAGTTTTCAATTAATCCGTGTCACAGACTAGGAACGTAAGTAATTGGTTTTTGTTAAAAATAAAGTTATAAAACCATTGGTTTTTTTGCCCAGTTTTGCATATCTGAACTGGCGATGGGAATTGTGATTCGCGGAATACTGTTGGCATTTTGAACTTTATAACTTTGGTTATAGAGTGAAGGATGCTGATTAATGATATGGTAGATAATGGTATGATTCGATCCCCAAGTCAGGCAAAGTCTTATTGGGTTTTTTCCGTATGGAATTTCTCAGTAGCAGCCCGAGTATTGCCCGGTTGATGGAAATAGGCTGGCCCCCTATTACATGGGACTTAACGACAAAATGACGGTGTACTACCTTTGTTCATTTTCTTCATGCGTGGTACTTATTGAAAAGGCAAACAAACCATTTTTTTTTCCTTTTTTATTTTATTTAAACCTTATCAGGTGGTTTAGATGCGATCACTTACCTACCATTATTGCAAGCGAAAAAGTTTATTTTTTTAAATTCCTGTAGTATACCTCACAAGATTTATTTATTTAAACTTCATGTACATTGGTGGGGTACACAAGGCGGACTTAATGCCATAGGCATTCTCTACCAGTCAACCTTTGGGTCAAAAATATACACGTCGAAAGTAGTACAAAAAATTATTTAAAAACAATCATTGGAAAGATAAATAAAAATTATACAGAATCTAAATATATAAAAGCGAAAGGTCACTCACTCACTCATCACGAAATATCGAAAACCGCTAGACGTATGAAGATGAAATTTGGCAGGGAGGTAGTTTATAGTTAGTAGACGTCCGCTAAGAAAGAATTTTTGGAAATTCTACCCCTAGAGGGGGTGAAATAGGGGATGAAAGTTTGTATGGAAAATCGTCACTTAACGGGTTCAAAATTTCACGCAAGCGAAGCTGCGGGCAAAAGCTAGTACTATATATAATCAAATTATATATGCTTTACATATACAAGGTTAGTCAGAAAGGGGGTACTAATCCGAAAGGGGGTTAAAGTAACCATGATAATGAATAACTTTTGTTCTACAACTTTTTCCAAAAGTCAAGTTAAGAGAAATAGGTGATCAAAGATCTCAAAAAAAGAGCTCTAAAATCTATCTATCCCCAGTTATGATCAGCTGTGTTTACATTTTAGGTCATATTTGGGGTCATGAATTAGAAGCACCATTTTCTGAATTTGTAACTAAAGCAGGGATGAAGAATTTTTGAACAAAAATAAAAGTCATTTTGCATTGAAAAAAAAATTACCGAATTTTGAAGTTTTAACACTTGCTTTAAGACAGCCATCAGTGATACTTTATGTGGGCGGCGGATTAGTACCCCCTTTCCGACTAACCTTGTATATGTAGGTATATATTATAATAAAAATACATATTATACCAATATACCGACATACACAATACATACAATAAATATGATGGATAGGTACTTCAGACTAGGATTGCAGCGATTTCAAATAATAATTTATCTATAGATACCAGTAATATATCATGTGGTTTTAAGGAATTAGGTACACGAATTCGTTTACACCCTATACAACATTTTATTCTATTCTTCCGTCATAGATTATTTGTGAAATAAAAGCATGACCTATCTATCGATCACGTAGGTTATTGAAATCCAAAAAAATGAGTGAGAATATCCAGAGATTATCAGTATCTTTTACGAAGTAATTACTACTATCCCTACTCAATGAACCTCATCTTAATTACCACTTCGAGATCACATCTGAATAGAGAAATAACATTCAATCATTATTACATTTATTAACAGAACATAATATTAATGAAAAGCAAAACCAGTATAACTTGATCCCCCATTTCACTCCAACATCTTACGTTAACGAAGCTTTTCTAATCAAATAGAGGTCATATTATATGGTCGCGTTTAATCTAATTAAGATTATCTTTATTGGGGACATGTACCTCCTTTCTGGTAGTCTTTGAACCCCGAATGGGGATCAATGGGGTTGAAATAAGGTTTTATCTTAAAGTGTTAGGTTAGGTTGAAGGTGGTGGTGATTTGTGATAAATTTGTGATATTTTTGTGTATGTTACCTAGAGATTATCTGGTATCCTTGTAAGCCCGGTTTACAATGTTACCTACCAGATTTAAATTACGGTGTTAGGGTTTTAGAGGTAGTTGCCTAGTAGTACAACCTTAAAAGAACCTTTAACCCTTAATTTGAAGGGTACGTCCCAGGGACTCCACGTGAAACTTATTTTGTTCGTAACTTTTGTTTTAGCGCGTATACAGTGCTGTGCGCTCTAGTAGCTTCCGTTAGTGGTGCGGCCTACGAGGTGGTGGTAGGACTAGCGCGGGCGCTTCCCGCAAAGATAAGTAATCGAGACTCGTGCAGTCCCTCGGACTCCACCCTACACTGTACGTTACAAAAAAGTTCCGTTGGAATGGCATTAATGTTCAGAATTTTGGACATGTGTGGAACCAACGCTTATGTGATTCATCAGTCCTAAAACGGAAGACCAAAACTGACAAGACTAGTTTCTGAAATGAGCAAAGACCTGAATGAATCACAACTCACGACTGCCCAGACCAACTTGTCTCACAATATCCGAGATTTTTCAAGAAGATCTTCCGGTTGAGCTGGATAACACAGAAATGACCCAGGGAACAACGTAAATATTGTTTCCTTTGTCCAAAAAAACTCAAAAAGAAGACAGCTTTTGTTTGCAACTCGTGTTGGAAACCAATGTGTATAGCTTTTTCGAAGAAAGTATGTTGGAGGCAGTGTGTAAATAGTACCAAAGATAAGTGCTTTGCACGTTTTTTTGTGTTTTCGTTTTTTGAAGAGTTTATGCTTCATTTGTCAGGAAGACCATTAGGTTTATCAAATATCCGTTAAAAATCAAACATATTTTTGTTAAAAAGTGGAGATTTTGAAGCTCAAAGTTAATATGACGATTTTTTTGTGATTTTTGAGACAAGCTGTAACTTTTAAGCATAAAAAAGACACTCATCAAGCTATCCTAATCGTTATGTTAAATTTAGATTATTAGATACCTAGGTTACCTCCAAGTAATAAAAAGTCTTTGTACTTTTATATTTAAATAACTTTTTTTTCACTCTGAAATGTGGGAGTCCCTTGGTCTCCACCCTGCACTATACGTGAGTTTTTTCACCCTGCAAATTAAGGGTTAAAGCAGATCGATAATATTATAAGGTGTAAGAGAGGGTGTACCGAAAACTGAAACTGAATTCAGGCTATTATTCTGAATTGAAAAGAGGTGGTTTTTTTTTCGTGGAGTTGTCCAATTACTGACTAATTTGTCTATATTTTATTGTATATCAGTTAATGTTTTGGCATGTAAATAAACAGCGTGTAAAGAATAGGTTACCAAAAATTTACATTTCGAATTGAACCTCCGTGGAATAAATCAAGAAAAGAAATCGGAAAAGTGGAAGAAATCGGAAAGTTTTGTTGATATTTTCAACAAAACCTTCCGATTTATAAAAAAAAAAACATTTTATTTTTGCATTATGCTGTGTGTCCTAATTCAAATAGTTATTTTAAACCAGAGAAATGTAAAATAAGTGAAAAGAAAAATCGTAAAACTTGGACAACTCTGAGTAAAATTTCCACCTTTTTAAAATTCAGATTCATCACTGTTTAAATTTTCGGTACACCCTCCCTTACACTCAGTTTAATATAAAAAGTCGATATATCAGTGACGCGCTAAAACTAACGATTCAAAAACATCAATTGATTACCTACACACATGAATATGTAAATACCTACTTGAAGAAAGTAGTGTAATTCGGCTTATCCCCGCTTCCACTTCTTTCGCCCAATTTTCCCCCGTTCGGCGATGTTGATTGGCTGACATGACCAAATGACAGCTGTGACAAGTCGACAGATATATTTCCGATAAATATATGTAGACGGAAAATAAACTGTGAGATAGAAAAAGTAGGTAGAAAAATCATAGTGGTGGTATGAACCTGGGTACTACCACCAAAAAAGAGCTATTTTGTTTTTTATTACGAATTGTTTAGTAGCAACCATGAAGGGCTCGTGGCTAATTAACAAGCGCATGGATCATACGATTTGCGAGGTTAAGCTGCACTTGTTGCGGTCACTGGGATGGGTTACCGTTCGTTACACATCGTGACCTCTTCGTGCCTCGGAGAGGACGTTAAACCATGTCGGTCCCGAGTAGGCTTGCCAACCGTCCCGCGAGAGCCGAGACGTCCCGTTTCTAGAGCTTTAGAGGATGCGTTCCGCGAAAGACGTGTGCGAGACGCCAATTGTTCCGTTTTATCGTACCTACATGGCTAAACCTTCGGGCAGAAGTCGGAATTTAGTGAACGCACATTTTGTTTAACTACTTAGTTGTATGAAAACAAAAGTAAAAAAATAAAAAGCCAAAGTAAAACATTCAATAAATCTCTTCAAAATAATTTCTAATTGTATTTTTCGCCTCCCTATACTTTGACAGTTGGGTCCCGCTTTTTTTGCCACGTCCCGCATTTTGATTGTCAAAGTCCCGGTAAATTCATACATTAAGATTGGCAAGCCTAGTCCCGAGTGTCATGCGAATACCTAATGACAGTCGTTACTGGTAGTCAGAACCCCACCGAAAACCGGTCTAACTTTAGGGCGTATACATAAAGACAGCGGATATCCAGCGCCGACCTACCAGCGCTTATCGGTACTGGTCCGTGCTAACCGCTACATAAAGGAAGCGGGTAGAAGCAGGGGCTGGCATTTTTTATCAAAAATACGACTTAGGGTGCCGTTCCACCAGAGATGTACTATGTAGCTATGCTGCGAGAATGTAAAAGCTAAGCTACGAAACTATGTGAACGTTTCCACTGATGCTAAGGTATGTAGCTGTGCGAGGAAGATGCGCATCTCGAGCTATACAACGTATCGACAATAGGGAAGGCACGAGGAGCGGCGGGCATAGCTACATCACTCGCGACCATCCACGCATCCACATCATACAACCTTCCATATAAAAAACGTAGCTTAGTTGAATCAGTTTCCACTAGTGCTATGCTATGTGGACGAATGATAATGATTGGTGGATATCAAACGCATCTATAGCAACATTGCATAGCACATCTCTGGTGGAAAAGCACCCTTATTCCCTTGAAAATACAGCAACAAATGACGGCCTACCAGCGCTGATCGGAGCAGGTCGGAACTTGTCGGCGACGTTCGGAGCTTACGGCACTTATCGTGCCCAGTAGTGGGCCAGTAATGGATCTATTCTAAGCTACATAAAACAAGGGACTTAATACCAACGTTGCCGTATTTGTGTGCAACAGTAAATACACCTCTAGGCTCTTCCTAACCCATTGGAAAAAACAAAAGTCTATCTAGTACATAAAAATAACAAAAAAAAAACTCTCAAACAATATTAACACACAAAAGAACAGGTAAATATCCAGAAATCTTCAAAAACCTTACTAAGACGAATCACAAGAAAATTTTCTTGTAAAATAATTTGAGGTAACGGTATGAGACGTGTACGTCCCACGCCTCCGCTAATTAGACAGGATAAAACAGGATTAAATATAAGCCATGTCTGTGAGAAGGTACCCTTATTTAAATTTAGGTGTTGGCAGTTTGTTCTCAGTTCTCATTACCTGTTTTTGTATTTCTTTTTCGCGAAACTTCTTTGTTTCTTCTTAGCATCACCTTCAGCAAAATATACCTACGTAAAAGCTAAAACAGTACTTCAACTAACTACAATCATCCGAATTGACATACTCACACAAACACGCACTGCAACAAGACTTCTAAGGTATTATCGGGATACAGTCCCATACAAAGAGTGCATTAAAGTGCGAATTCATCAGTCGCTGCACGTGCTGTCGGCACTTGCAGTTGGCAACTCGGTTCGGAATAGTACCTTTACAGCGGTTACGCACTGCATCTGATCCGAATCCGTGAAAATACGTTCCGAAGTAGCCGTAGAACTATTTGTATGGTAGTTTACGCACTACATCCGGCATCCGTCATCCGATTTCTATCCGTCATCCGTGAGTTTCTAATTCGGAAGAACAATTGACGGACCGAAGTAGCCATAGAACTATTTGTATGGTAGCTTACGCACTACATCCGGCATCCGTCATCCGATCTCTATCCGTCATCCGTCAGTTTCTAATTCGGAAGAACAATAATTGATGGACCGAAGTAGCCGTAGTACTGTTTGTATGCACGCTTTCGCATTACCTCGGATTCACATCAGACGCCAAACGGATATGCCAAAGATGGCCCCTGAATTGTTTGAATTTGAATCAGAGATCGGAATAGTGCGTAAGCAACATCGGAATTCGGTCCGAGATTTTTACTCTAGATCGGTATTTTCACGGATTCGGATCGGATGCAGTGCGTAAAGCAATATCCGAATTCGGTCCGAGTTTTTTATATCCGTATTTTAACGGATTCGGATCGGATGCAGTGCGTAATCGCTCTTATACTCAGTATACAGTGCGTGTCTGTATGAGTGTGTCAAATCAGGCGATTTTACTAAGTTGATGTACTGCTCTTAGATTCTCTACTACACTCTTAGATTCTATACTCGTGAGGAAACAAACAAAACGTGCTGCGCTGCGTTTTGTGTGGCTACGCTTTGTTTAAAACATAGCAGGGATCACGCGATACTTGCTGACTCGCTCCTCACCGCACTGACCACCCGCTCGGTCTTCCGTCTGTCAGTTACTCGCGCAGCTCAAAAAGTTGTTTCTAGAAAAAACATGGCACTAGAAAATTAGCTTACGTAAGCGTAGCACAGCGCAGCATAGCCCAATGCTGATTAGTCACCCTCAAATTTGTGCTGTGCAAGCTGCGTTTCTATTATGCAAGTAGCGTTCTCACAAGCTGCAAGTAGTTTGCGTAATGGAAATATTGGCTTGCATGCAAGTTGTATACATTTCATTGACTTCCGACTTGCATGCGGATGTAATGTCGTACCTGCGTGCAAGCTATTTGTATAAAGGAAATGCGGCCTTATGCAAGTAGTTTGCAAGCAAGTTGTAGGTTGCCAGTACGTAATGGAACCATTAGCTTGCATGCAAATAGCCACTACGTAACGTCATACTTCCGTGCAAGTTGCTTGTAGAAACTATCTTTTATAGTACCTAACCTATTACTACTCAACTTTTCAGTCACTGGCGCTACTTTTAAACTTTAAAAGAATAAAAAATTTACAAGCTTTTATTTAACTTGCAATGTTTGTTTGTTTAGCGCAAATCTTGCAACTAAATTTTAACAGTTATCCTCAACCAGCGGGCTGAAATTTTGCATTCACATTTAGTTCACGTAATTCTAAATCCCTTATGGCTGACTAGTTATTAATTACGATGATGATACAATGATACAATACACAAAAAATTGCCAGAACTGGTGAAAATAAATAATAGTACCTCCTTTCCACGAATATAAACAAAATTATACAAAACAATAGAATTCGGGGAACTGAACTCCATTTTAGAGGTATAATTTCAGGTTATCTATTTCATAAATAGAATTAGATTACAACATAACATCATGCTTGTATTCCCCGAAGGGTTGGGCAGAGGTGTATAGTACACCCACATTTCGCCGGTATGTTTAAGTGCCATGTAATACGGGGTGAGCCGTTTAGCCACTGCTGGACATACGCCTTCCCCAAGCATCGCCACATCGACCGGTCCTGTGCTTCTCGCATCCAGTGGTTCCCCACGACCTTCACCAGATCATCGGTCCACCTTGTGGGAGGCCTGCGCTGCGTCTTCCGGTACGCGGTCGCCACTCCAGAACCATTTGGCCCCATCGGCCATCCGTTCTGCGAGCAATGTGCCCCGCTCACTGCCACTTAAGTTTGGCAATTCTTTGAGCTATGTCGGGTACCTTGGTTCTCCTGCGGATCTCATCATTTCTGATATGATCACGCAGGGTAACTCCGAGCATAGCCCTCTCGGTGACCTTGAGCTTTCTTATGGTTTGCCATCGACTGGGCACAAATCGAGACTCTGGGTTGCTACTGAGAAATTCCACACGGAAAAACCCAATAACACTTTGCCCGACCTGGGGAACCTAGGACTTCACGCTCAGCAGTTGTTTTTGCGACCACTAGAATAACGAAGCAGTCGAATTAAATTAATTAAATAAACCTAAAAATATACCTACGCCCAGTTCTTCAGCATAAATAAATAATACGTTGGTTTCAGTGTTCAAAAACCTTCATTCAACCGGATTAAAAAGTTTTTTTTCCTATTTTAATTAAAAGCAACTTTTTGGCAATTAAAACTGTGCAAGCAAACCCGGGTTTTAGATTAGACTTGATATATTCTCTTTGTGGTACGAAAATATCGTGTGTACTCTAATTTCGCTGAATGAGCCAAATTCCGGCACACTCGTATATTAAAATGAGGTATGTGGGAATTATTTGAGCTTGTATATCCAGCATACAAGCTGTGGTTTCAGGATTGATATAATTTTTTAAGTTTTATTAAAGCAGAGTGCAATTTTAGACTCACGAGGAATGATTATGAAGTAATCTTACTCTCACCACCGGTTAATACTCATCCCATTACTGTCCCAACGCTGGGCTAGACCTCTTCTCAGAATGAGAGGGTTAAAGTCTTAATCCTATATATGTCGCAGAATCAACACAGAAGCACAACTATTAGAATGACTATTGATTATTGTTAATGTAGTAGGACGCCATCTATTGTCGGAAACGTCAAGCAGTGTGCTTGGGTGAGGTCGGTGCGGGGCTTGGCATGTCTTGTTTGACGGTTGTCAACAAGCTGTCAGCTGTCATTCTTTTTGACATTGGACGCATTTGATTTGAGTGAAGTCAGTTTGGAGTGAGACACGAGGGCGAGAGGTCGTTTTGCCAGCCTGCACCGAACTTACCGCGTTTCCGTACTTTAATCTATTTCCATCGGTCTGATCATTAGAGATTTTATTATTTTGTTATCGAGAGTGAATAAATAGAGGACTATAATCAGTGTTGTGACTATTATTTCCTGCCTACACCAAGTCGAACTTGGACTCTGATGACGAGGTACCCCAATGAGTGAACTACCCTCGTTATCAGAAGTGGGATGCAACTCTAACGCCTCACGTTGTGTAAGTGATAGTGATAGCCAAGAAAAGCGTAAAGACAATGCGTGCGTGTTTGAAAGTGACACTGAAACGGAAAAATGGAGTTTTCTGCTAGAGCAGCAAAACAAAAATTGTATGGCCATCGTGCAAGCAATGAAAACACTTCTTGCGATTGTGGATGTTCGCCTTCCGGATTTTGACCCCGAAAAACGGACGCGTGCATGGCTGGCAACAGCAGACATGTGTGTGATCGATCCGAATAGTCAAGGTGCATCGTTAATTATCGTGAATGATTGCCTTGAGCCGTGCACTCAAGGGAGAAGCTTCATCATGGCTGTTATCAAAACCCGCAACGATCTACACCGGGAACTGAAGGCTGTTTCGTTTCTGAAGAGGAGCGCCCCGTCTGGTGGTGACGAACGTGAAGGTCCTGACGCGAAGAGGAACGCTAAGGAGACGTGCAGCAGCACGGCGGTTGATCCCGCCGGGGAAAAGCGAGTTGATGTGTGCCTGGTAGACGCGCCTGCTGGATTCTTACGGCACTCTGGTGAGCAATTCGATTTTTATTATGACTGGTGCGAGATGTTCGCTTGTTATAGAATCTGTACCCTGTAAATTTTGTGGTAAACAACTTTATGAAAATGTGACATTAACTGGTATTGGACAGACTTCTGTAAGGTCGACTGTACAAATTATGACTACTGTTGAGATCGATGGAATTATTTTTGGAATTCTTTTAAACGTTTTACCTGACGGTTTTCCATTACCGCTTATCTCTGACTCTGACTTTAACAAGATTGTTAATTGTTGGACCTTAAGTGTGAGAATAAAAGATGTAAATGTAGTATGCAAGTCGCTCAGATCGCATACATGGCCATGCCATTCGTAGGTGTAAAATCGGGCCTCATTTCCCGTCTCAGTGCGGCCACGATGGTGTGTGGCGTGCGTTTGGCTTGGATATGTAGGTGCTCGCTGATGATACCCGCGGATGGAGGCGATGTGTTGAGGTTGGGTACCGGATGGAGGTCCCGAGATTGCCGGATGGAGGTCCCGAGATTGCCGGATGGAGGCAATGTGATGAGTTGATGTTGGGTACCGGATGGAGGTCCCAAGGTTGCCGGATGGAGGCAATGTGATGTGTTGAGGTTGGGTACCGGATGGAGGTCCCAAGGTTGCCCTACGGTTAAACCTAGCACTTGCCACGGTTAAACCAAGCCCTAAGGTTGAACTACCCTCGTTATATATATATACAATGTGTCCGGCTATGGACTAGCGATATTCTATGTACTTATATAGCAATTATTTTAGTACACAAATACACTACACACTAGGGTCCAATCTAAAAAAATATAATAAAATAAATATTTAAGGGGGCTCTCATACAACAAAAGTGTTTTTTTTGCCGTTTTTATAGATAATGGTACGGAACCCTTCGTGCGCGATTCCGACTAGCACTTGACTAGTTTTTTAAATATACCATATATATACAGGGTGTTAACGAATTCGTGTAATTCCTTAAAACCACATGTTCTACTATTGGTGTTAGATAGGCCCCGCACGGGATTTAGTTTGATTAAAAATAAAAAAATAAAATTCTTTTTTTTCATGCGGCTTTGTTACCGATCGTATTTAAACCACCTAATAAGGATTCAGTAAAAAAATAAGTTTTTTTTTTTTTTGCAAAAAAATTATTTTATTTATGTGAACATTTCGATGCCACGCATAAATTAATGAAAGTACGGCGACACGGCTGGCAGGAACGACTAACGCGATATCACTCTTTGCAGTCAGATAACTCAAGGCTCTAAAAAGACTCAGAAATTGAAAACCAAAAATTATTTTTTAATTTTTTTTTTGGTTGTTTTTCGAAAATTCCCATTTAGGGTTAATCTTTGTCACCAGTAGATCACGCGGTTTGAAGGAATTACACGATTTCGTTAACACCCTGTATATTAAATATCCAATTTGCAGAATAAATAATTTCATTTCATTTCCCTGTATATCTATCGATCTAATTGAATGGATAGTCCCCAGAAGATGACGCAATTGGCAGGAATTACACGAATTCGGATACAGCCTGTATATTGGGATATATTTTATAAATTAAACCGGTATATAAGGCTATCTTATCATTACAACGAACAAGGAACAAGATACATCAACTACATGAACGGACATGTCGAAACTCCAAAGACCTAATTAGATCTACACGATCTTACAAGACCTAGCCGTATGCCCTAAATGTAGCAACTAATGTAACTATTAGGTAATCCCCAACCCAGACAAAACTGACCCTAGTATACCTAAATTGTAACTAGCAACCATTATACCAAATGTCTGCGCAATAAGACTAATAATAATAATAACTTTATTTCCAAAAAATGTTTCACAATATTCACACAAATGGGCTAGTAATTTTATGGCAAATAATTTGAAAAATAGCATCCACTGCCGAACTAGGTTAAAAACCTGTATTTCAGCACTTGGCGCCACTCCCCTTAGGAATATTAAGTCATACTAGCCTTCCTAATACAAGTTAGGCAAGTAACTAGAAAATGAACAAGGAAATTTTTAAGTTAAAAAAATAAACAAATGAAAAAACTATAATAATACAGTGCTAGGGTGAGTATAGTGAAACCTCTCTTTGTGTTTAGTGCTTGTGTGTGTGTGCGTGTGAGAGGATGTGAGTATGAGTGAAATGAGTTAAAGACAAATACAATTTTATGAATACTTTAGTACTCAGACGCAATAACCAGAAAATAATAACAATAACCAAGAAATTAAAAAATAATTTGCTTTGGAATACCTTTGGAATTTGTAGTTTGATTGAAAATAATTAGTTGAGAATAAATTTAAATGTAGAACAATTTTAATTTAACTTATCTCCAAGCGTCAACGTAACACCGCTAGAAGTTCCTCCGTTTCGTCGTATCCTAGTGTTTTCAACCAGGTTACTACTGCCGTTTTACACTGATTTCTATTGAGGCTATAAATCGGAATGACTTTGTTTACTTTATTAAAAAGATAGGGACCCAGAAAACAAAAAAACCTTCGGACAAACGACGAATGAAACCGTTTCATTGCATCGCAGACCCTGCCCTTTCGTCGAGGTATATTTTTATTGGGGTCGAATACGATGTTACTGTGCTGCTTGAGGATTATGCTCAAAACAAAGATTTGTCTAACTGTAAGGACTTCACATTCCTGGTAAAGGAGCTTAGTAGGATACAAAAACGGTCTAAAACTGCTCACTTTAAGAATAGCACGTTGGGCAATTTCTATGCATTTGATTGTGGTAGCTGGAGCTCCCCCCCAAGAAGTTATGCAGTACGAAATCAAGCTCTGGCACAAAGCATAATAAACTTGTTTTATTAGTCGGGGTTCAGCGACATATCTGAGCGTTTTGAAGACAATTATGAGTTTACGAATCCTACCACTCAGCAGAGCAAAATGTTCTGAAAAGTTTAAGTGTGCATCTAGAATCACTCCAAGATATTTAATGCGATTAGTTCGCTCCAGCCTACCACAGTTACACTCATCAGTATCATAAACTCCACAGTTGTGAGCCACCAAGTGAAAGTCATCCGTGGGTCCACCCGAATCGCGGATCGAAAAGGTTAAGTACTTCGTTTTGTCTGTATTTAGAGTCAAAACATTATCAGTTAACCATTCGGAGACAGTATTGAATGCATTTTGGGCAGTATCGAAGACCTCAGGCCACGAACTGGCTGAGAGCAAAATGACAGTATCGTCTGCATAAGCGACTAGAGTACCATTTGACGGCTTGTACAAACACAAGTCATTCAAGTATATCAGGAATAATGTTGGCCCAAGAACGCTACCCTGCGGAACTCCGAAAGTCACCGGCAGATCAGCACTCAAGTAGCCTTCAATAGCCGTCGCCTGACAACGATCAGATAGGTAGCTCTCAAACAAATTCAGTTGGGCACCCCTTATACCTATCGCCTCCAGCTTACGCAGCAGTATGGCAACAGAGACCGTATCAAACGCTTTCGCTAGGTCCAGAAAGATAGCCAAACATTTCCTCCGCTCATCTAGGTTTCTTGCAATAAAGTCAGTTACAGCATGGACTGCATCTGAGGTCGACCGAGCACGACGGAAACCAAATTGACTATCAGAGAGTAATTTCTGCTTTTCTAAATAATTTATCAGTCTAGTATTAATCAATTTCTCAAGAATTTTAGAGACAGCTGGTAATAAGGAAATAGGCCTGTAATTAGAGATACGGTCCCTGTCGCCACCCTTATGAACTGGTATAACTATTGACTTCTTCAAGGCAGTTGGAAAAATTCCGGTATGAAAACAATTATTAAACAGATAGGTCAATGGAGGCACCAAGAAGTCCTTGAACTCCTTAAGGAACTTGTTTGACAGCTTGTCCCAGCCAACTGCGCAATCGTTTTTTAGGGTCATTATTATACGGCACACTTCAATAGGGTCGGTATCAAATAATACAAAAGAATTCAGTGACTGAGAACAGTGATTATTGGAGGTACTATCTGTGCCCAAGTCTTTATCATTTTTCAGAATATTTTCTGCCAAGGTCTTGCCAACATTTACAAAATAATTATTAATCTCGTTAACCGATGCATCCGGAGTAGAAGCCAATTTCAATAAACCCTCAGAAGATTGTTTTGATTTTGCAGTGTTAGTGATATTTTTGATTGCCTGCCATATCTTTCTACTATCATTACCTGCATTCGCTATTTGTTCCTTTTCAAAAGCTCTTTAAACAAATTATGACTACTGTTGAGATCGATGGAATTATTTTTGGAATTCTTTTAAACGTTTTACCTGACGGTTTTCCATTACCGCTTATCTCTGACTCTGACTTTAACAAGATTGTTAATTGTTGGACCTTAAGTGTGAGAATAAAAGATGTAAATGTAGTATGCAAGTCGCTCAGATCGCATACATGGCCATGCCATTCGTAGGTGTAAAATCGGGCCTCATTTCCCGTCTCAGTGCGGCCACGATGGTGTGTGGCGTGCGTTTGGCTTGGATATGTAGGTGCTCGCTGATGATACCCGCGGATGGAGGCGATGTGTTGAGGTTGGGTACCGGATGGAGGTCCCGAGATTGCCGGATGGAGGTCCCGAGATTGCCGGATGGAGGCAATGTGATGAGTTGATGTTGGGTACCGGATGGAGGTCCCAAGGTTGCCGGATGGAGGCAATGTGATGTGTTGAGGTTGGGTACCGGATGGAGGTCCCAAGGTTGCCCTACGGTTAAACCTAGCACTTGCCACGGTTAAACCAAGCCCTAAGGTTGAACTACCCTCGTTATATATATATACAATGTGTCCGGCTATGGACTAGCGATATTCTATGTACTTATATAGCAATTATTTTAGTACACAAATACACTACACACTAGGGTCCAATCTAAAAAAATATAATAAAATAAATATTTAAGGGGGCTCTCATACAACAAAAGTGTTTTTTTTGCCGTTTTTATAGATAATGGTACGGAACCCTTCGTGCGCGATTCCGACTAGCACTTGACTAGTTTTTTAAATATACCATATATATACAGGGTGTTAACGAATTCGTGTAATTCCTTAAAACCACATGTTCTACTATTGGTGTTAGATAGGCCCCGCACGGGATTTAGTTTGATTAAAAATAAAAAAATAAAATTCTTTTTTTTCATGCGGCTTTGTTACCGATCGTATTTAAACCACCTAATAAGGATTCAGTAAAAAAATAAGTTTTTTTTTTTTTTGCATAGTATACCTAAATTGTAACTAGCAACCATTATACCAAATGTCTGCGCAATAAGACTGTTCCTAACGACCATATTTCCACGAATCTTAGCTGAAGAAAATAGGTAGAAATGATCTGAGCAATTCCTGGCAACATTAGCCTCTTTACCAGCAAATGAGCAATACATGAGCAATGACTCACGGAATTAGCTCATTATTCCCAAAGCCTGAGCTTAATGTTTGGTGGCACACGGTCAAACTTTCTTGTCAGTTTTGCTTGAAGTTTTATATCATGACTGATGTATCAAACTTTGACGACAGTTTTGGTGCAGTGGCTGAGCGATTGGCTTCTGCGCTACGGGTCGTGAGTTCGATCCCAAACGGAACAAAAAATTGTCTGGCCTACAGATAGTTGTTTCGGGTCTGGGCGTTTGTGTATGTGAGGTTTGTGTCTGTAAACGCACTCATGATACAGGAGAAATCGAAGTGTGGCGCAATTTGTATTATGTTTGTTTAAATAAAGTATCTACGTTGTTATTCAGTTGTCACCGGAATCCAACACATTTATTATTCCAGTCAACAATTTCATTTTAAACAAACGAATACTCCATAACAATTTAGGTCAACATTTTCATATTTCAATAACTATTGTTAACTAAATGTCTATCAATGGACTGCGATAGCCCGAGTTGATTGATAGTTTAATATTATACCAAACGTTATTCCAAATAATGCTTTTAATTTCCATGAAGGCTTCGTCATCGCTGGTAATAGTAGCATATTTTATTCAGAATACATTCACTATTGGTCCAATGTGTTGTCATCAGTCCAATATGTCAGTCAAACATGTTTGACTGACATATTGTGTCCAGTATTTGCTTTACTGTTAATACAAGACGTTGATATAGTACTAAATCGTTAGGTATACGTGTCGTAAGGCGACTAAGGGATTCACTAGAGGATGAGCAACAGCGTTCTCTGAGTACTTTAACAACCATATTGCGATCGCCAACCCGCCTGTCAAGTGTGGCGATTATGGCAAACCCGTAACATGGATAGCACATAACAGAAACGGCTTCTAGTCCCCGATGGCTCTGCTAGCCCTGGTCACGGTAGCGGCCTGGGTAACGGCGGGGCCTGGGGTGTTAAGAAGCATAGGACCGGTGGATGTGGCGAGGTTTTGGGGAAGTGTATATCCAGCAATGGACGTCTTTCGGATGAATGATGATGATGACGATGACGTTAGCTATAATTTTCTAAATAAGAGTGCAACAAGTAAATAATGCATATTACATCATTGCAGATGATGTGCGCGAATAGATGACCATTCATGACACATGGAGACCCCTCCGTGCCTCGTAGACCACGTTAAACTGTCAGTCCTGGGTATCAAACGAATACTTAAGACAGTCGTTACGGTTAGTCAGAAGCCCGAAAGTCTGACAACTGGTCTAACCTTAGGATATGGGCATTGCCTATTAACCGGGTTGCGGATGTCTGATGGCAGTCGCTCCGTGTAAAATACTGGTATTCAGCCGCATCTGATTAGACTGGAAGCTGAACGCAGCATAGTTGGAAAATGGCTACGCAGAATAGAACATAATTGCAGATATTCCACTTGCTTAGTAAGCTATAAGGCCTACTTTACTGAATTTTACTAACATCATCTAAATCTTGAAACTAGCTACTCACTAAACTGCAAAAACGGTTGAAAATTTTTATATTAATTTAAATCAATGAGAATAGACAAAAGCGTATTCTTTACCTCGATTTCATCATTCAAAAGGGGTGCATGAAAAGACTTCTACGAGTGATGATACTAAAATATGTCCGACGCACCCTGGGCAGTCAGCCCCGCTACCAACCTTGCTGACTGGCTAATCTTATCACCACGGCATGAGCTATTCTCGTATAGCTCGTGTTGACACAATAAAAGAAGAATTTGAAGAAAAAACTGACCGTAAAGTTTGATCGTTTGTAGTCCAATAAAGAACAACTGCAAAAATACAAGTAATAAATCAACATGAATAGTTAATTTAACTGTTTGCCCCACTAACCTCATAATAACAATTGTATACTGTAATCGCTTCATACAAGGCTGAATTAAGGAAAAAGAACAATTTTGGTTTCCTAATTTAGTATTATTTATTAATCAGCGAAATAAATGGTTTTACTTACCCATCTGTTTGGATTGGTATAGCAGCAAGGATTAATGTGCCTTTAAGGGGGAGGCTAATGACTCTCCCCCAAAGAAAGGCTGATAAACTATCAATAGAATTAACACAAAGCAAACTAGCTGTCGGCCCACCTGATGGAAGTGGTTACACCACAAACACTAAGAAGATTGCTGATGCTTTGCTAATCTTAGAGACAAATTTGGAAAGTCTCACGTTCCTGTAATTTCATCGGCACCCATACCTTTCAAACCAGATCATAGCAATGCTTTACGGTGCAGAAAGGAGCCTCCCCGAGTGACCTTAAAAATTTGTACCCAATCCATCAAACGTTCAGCGCACCCTGGACACCTAGCACTCGGTAAAGCAGATGTGACTAATCCTTTCACCACGATGGCACGAAATGGTCTTTCCCAAGACCCATCCCAAACGGCTCTTCTAAGGGCCACACCCCGGAACTTAACTTCACCAGCTCTATGTGTTATCTCAATTAACATTGAAGGATTCTCGAAAGAAAAGGCACATATCCTTTCAGAGCTCTGCCGCACTACCAACTGCGATATACTATGTTGAAACACATCGAAGCCAGGAACAACCAAGGCCAGAAATACCTGGCCTAATACTTGCAGCCGAAGTAGCACACACGAGATATGGGAGTGTCACTACACTCCCATATCTCGGGTGTGCTACTTGTTCACGAAACCTAACACTGCAATTGTGGCCGCCTCCACCAGCTTTATTGACTCAATAGAAGCCGTGACTATCGACACTGGACACATAGCAATGCTGCTTGACGGCAAAAATAGGTACGGTGGTATGTATAACGAAGTTGCTGTTTTTATGAGCGTAAAGATGAATACTGTGTAGCATTAGTATTATAAAAATTTGAGCAAACACAACAGAGTCACAAGAAACCATCTACAGGGTGGGTAAAACAGTCGTGGAGCAAACGAAACAGGGCGATAGTTGGGGTTATTTGTAATAAAAAATATCTGTGTGGCAGAGCCCTAACTTGATCTCCTTAAAAGTTATGATTGAGTGTTTCTTAAGAAAGTACCAAAATTTATAATAAATAGGCAATTATAGTAAAATGAGTACCTATTTTAAAACAATAAATGGTGTTTAATTGCTTGAAAGTGCTTTTATGACAGTGGGTACCATAATTTGTGAGTATTGACACTTTTTTCAATATCTTTTAAGTCTCACGTAAAAATATTTGTAACGTAAAAACCTTACTGTAAAAAAAAATTACTACCTAAAAATGCTGCAAATAACCCCAACTATCACCCTGTTTCGTTTGATCCACGATTTTTAACCCGCCTTTTATAGTAAGAAAACGAAAGAGGTTGAAGAACGTAATATTGACCTCATCGACGTAAAACATAATAGATAAATACGGTGTAAACAAATTCGTGTAATTCCTTAAAACCACGTGATCTAGTCCCAGTAAATCCCTGCATGGGGTTTTAAGAGATAACACAAAACATTGTTTTCAAAGCCGAAAGGTTCTGAAGTGGCGACCAAGTACCGGAAGGCGCAGCGTGGGTAGGCCTCCCACAAGGTGGACCGATGACCTGGTAAAGGTCGCAGGAATCCGCTTAATGCGAGAAGCACAGGACCGGTCGATGTGGCGATGCTTGGGGGAGGCACATGTCCAGCAGTGGACGTCTTTCGGCTGAATGATGATGATGGTGATTGTTTTCAAAAATCCCAGGAATTCCAGAAATCCAAGCTGTTTTTTTTCCGAGACATTTTAGCGCTCCGAGTTAGCTGACTGTGCGAAGCGATATTGCATAAGTCTTGCCTGCCAGCCGTGTTGCCGAGCTTCCATTCATTTATGCGTGGCATCAAAATGTTCTACCTCATAAAATTATTTTTTTTGAAAGAAAGAAAAAACATTTATTTTGGACTTACACAGGCAGTTACAAAAACAATATACAAAAACAAAAAAGGATAAAACTACCTGCACGAGGCCAAAAAAGGCTCCTATCTCAGCATAATGCTGCGACATTTAAAAAAAAACATTAACGGTATTAACAACACAAATAAATAAATAGATTACATACGTACAATATTAAAATTAAAATACTAGGTACATAAATAGTTTATGTATATGTTCATGTAGTTTTTATTACACAAATTCGTTTACAGACTGTATTCTACATAGATAGGTATTGAAACAGACGAGTTCTTGAGTGGAGACTGCGAATCGGCAAACGCAGCATAGGACGCCCCCTGGTCAGATACACTGAGGACCTGAAGAAGGTAGCTGGGGTGGACTGCAGGCGGCAACTTGGAAGAGGCCTATGTCCAGCAGTGGATTACGATGGGCTAAGTTGATTGATTGACATCAAATAATGAACAATCAATTTTTTTTCTATTTGTCTGCTGTAGGTGGTCCTAGGGGACCATTTCTACATAACCGGGCAGTTATTGGCGAGACCTGAAGGGTCTCCAGTCAATGAGGGGGGAGTAAAATACTTAACCTAAGCTAACTACTTATACTACACTAACATCATGACTACCTGCAACAACAGCACTAAGGGCGACCCCTAGTGGGACTCGGACCTCGGCTTAGGGCGTTGACAGCTTGATAAGGGCTGAATTATCGGTGTGACTGCGGAGTCTGAAGAGACGACCGGCTCTACGACGGGAGAGCTCGGTGGATCGTGAATAATAAGGATGATCTTTATTAAACATAAAGAAATACAACAGAATAACATAAAACAATGCACAAAACTGTGCCTCGTGTAACCAAAAAAAGTTTTAAATATTCTTTCAGAACTCGGTGATAAAATTAAGTCAAAGCATCTTATTCTTAGAATTTTACCTTCAATTTATAAAAGTATGTACTTTTCTTTGTAAACACGGCTTACACCCTTCCACCTTTCAGAATTATAACAGGCTTTTAGTACCCTTTCGGGGTCCCTTATTATAACGTCGGGAGTACACCGTAATCACGTAGGTCGGGTTCCGCATAATTATGTAAAAATAGCCTTTAAAATTTTCGTTTAAAAGGCGAACGAGAGACTACAGATGTTGCTTTAATTTATGATTTCAGGAATTTCAGGTACCGTTGTACCGTCGGTAAGTAAGGTATACAGGGTGTAAAAAGACCCATCACATAGCCGAAATCTATGGTACTCTGTACATCAAACTACATAACTTTGACCAAAAATAATTGCTGGGAAACGACTTTTATTTTTAGGCATAAAAAACTCTGTTTTTTTGTAGCGCGTAATGTAATGCACGTAACCGAATGTGCCTGTGTGGGTCTTGCAGCGGCTACACAGCTAAGCCAAGGCGGTTGTGTGCGTTTGATATTCATTGCGTTTTTGTAACTTCAAATGCGTAATTTATTAGGAAAATATTTAAAATTTTGATAATGTTTGTTTGGAAGAAAGTTTAGTATTATCACTTAGAATACGTTTCTGGAAAAAACTAAAAAAAAATGTTGACGTTGACCTTCAATATCTCCGGAATCAATGATTTCCCAGGTACGGTCTGGTAGAAAAAAATGATCCCAATGATGGGCAGTACATGTGGTTATCGTTAAGGGTCTTTTTACACCCGATATAGATATTATACAGGGTGTCCCTGGAAGTATGGATCAAATCGAATAGGGGCGTGGGCAAGGTCATTTCCAAACTTTTGAACACTGAGAATGTCGGTGCAATTTTTTACGGTTCAAAAGTTATGACCAATAATTGTTTTGTTTTCAATCA
The DNA here is from genome assembly GCA_905220435.1 of Amphipyra tragopoginis. Taxonomy (NCBI): domain Eukaryota; kingdom Metazoa; phylum Arthropoda; class Insecta; order Lepidoptera; family Noctuidae; genus Amphipyra; species Amphipyra tragopoginis. The sequence goes on from HG992016.1 coordinate 6,430,541, forward strand.
CTTCGCATAGAAAAAAATCATGAAAAAACTATCAGAGCTATCATTTTTTTTAGGACTTTGGCGAACAGTAGGCCTTTCTTGTGGTAATACTTTTACGTAGCTAGAAAACATGTGTTCAATAAGAAAAAACATTTACTGCAAAGGCTTTTTTGGTCTGGCAAAATTTTTTGTCAAGTTTTTACTACTACAAATTTTGAAATAACCTTGCCCGGCGTGGGCCTATTCGATTTGATCCATACTTCCAGGGACACCCTGTATTTCATAACATTTTCTATTTAAGTGCCTACCTTCAGTATACTAGCTGTACCTGCGACTTTACCAACGAAAACACATCACCCATACTCAATAGCGTAATAATTTGTACCCTATAACCTGACCCGCTCTTTAACGGACATTTTTGCTAAATTTTAATTAAATCTGTTCTGTAGTATTGGCGTGGAGCTCAAATATACAAACAGACTTGATTTTTCAGAACGACTTGTAGCTCTGACAGACCAGCGGTACTGTGCCGATGACAGTACTTGCAACCGACAACCAACAGCGGCGCTTTCAGTACTGTGCTGCGTGCGATTTCAGATGAATCTAAAAGCCATTTGAGTGAACTCGCAAAAATACTGTTGTTTATTTTATGCTTTAGGGCAGATTAGAGCAGGCTATGTGTTGTTTTTTATATTTTTTTTTTATATTAGGGAACTTAGTAAAGTAGTTATTATTTTAAGGGCCGATTTTTCAATCGTCAGATAAAAGTTTATATAACGAATAAATATTGTGGTTTGACATATTTTTTATACCAAAGCTGTCAAAACGTCAAACTTATTCCCCAGGTAAAAGATATCTGACGATTTTTTTTTTTTTAACGTTTCCCCACACCAAGATTTCTCTTGTATCGTGGGTGCGTTTACAGACACAAATCTCACAAACATACGCCCAGACCCGAAACAACCATCTGTAGGCCATACAAATTTTTGTTCCGTGTGGGAAGCGAACCCACGACCCGTGGCGCAGAAGCCAATCGCTTAGCCACTGCACCAAACGTGTCGTCATTTGATTGAAAAATCAGCCCTAAGTGGTTTACGTTTATCATAGTTTTAATTGCTAGGTAAGTTAATGTTAAGACCGCTCTATCGCAGTAGGTGTACACCTGTAAGGATAGTTGTAAGGGAGATTTTATTACATAAATAAAAATAAATAAAAGCCGTCTGTCTGCTACGACCATGTTTTTCCAACAAAATTGGAGTGTGTTTACTGTTGTAGTTGGTTCGAGTATTCACTAAAAAAGTTTTGTTGGTTTATATTGTTAGATTTTTGTTGCAACAAACCCAGTTTAACTGGCTTACAGTTCTTTGTCTCACCTAAACTTACAGAGATAAAATGCGAGAGGCTATTTGAAAAAAAATTGAATAATAATATGGCAGCTGTACATTGAAGTTTGCCCTCATCCCTATCATCAATCTCTCTCCATCACTATTTTGCTAGTAGAAAACTCATTTTTGAATTAAGCTCGCCTTTGTACATGAACTTTAGTACTTTTATATTGTAATTTTCTGATCACTACATGGTATAAAACATTCGCTTCCCGCTGTCTGTCCCTATGTATGCTTAGATCTTTAAAACTACGCAACGGATTTTAATGCGGTTTTTTTTAATAGATAGAGTGATTCAAGAGAAAGGTTTTAAGCTATGAAACGTACATGTGCGAAGCCGGGGCGGGTCGCTAGTGTACAATAAAGAATACGAATACTATTTCAACAAAATCCTTCTTCAATTACTCTAAAAATAAAACTCTTGTGCTAAAAGTAGATCTATCACAATTAGTTGACGAGAACAGAATAACGACCTTCCGATCGGTAGTTAACACTGTAGCTCTTGGGTTACAGCCAAATATGGCATTTAAAACTCTTTTACACAGTAGCGGCTGCTAGGAATTACTTGAAAAAACAATTACTCTTTATTTTGTGGGAAACAATCAATTAATCCCAGAAATAGCCTATCTCTTGCCAGGAATAAATAGGCCAGCCTCTGGGTGACAGTTTGTAATACATCGAGACCCCTCTGTGCCTCGGAGAGCACGATAAACCGTCAGTCCCGGGTGTCATACGAATACCTATGATAGTTGTTACGGGTAGCTAGAAACCCGAAAGTCTGACAACCAGTTTAACCTTAGTACGCTTTCCACCAACCGGGCCACGCAGGGGCGCAGCGCAGCGCGTCGCAGCGGATACGCCAGCACGCGCCAGTAGCTGACCGATTCCGCCCGACGTCTACAATCTGCTGGAACCCGGGCGCATGCGTGCGCGTGCTCGCGTATCCGCTAGCATGCTCTCAGCGACTTGAATGATTCAACTTGCCGGCCGGCGACAACACGCGAGCGGAGCTGACTGGACGCGACGACAGCCGACAGCCGTCGTCCACGTACGCGAGGAACTGACCGGCAGCCGCGGCGTCCGAGCGCAGCCGACCGGCTGCTGCGGCATACGCGCAGATCTAACCGAGTTCCAAGCAGTGTGGATCCCATGCAAACATGAAACTTAACTATTGTGTAGAAGCCTGAATTTCCTTTAGCACAGTGCGAAATGCGCTCCGGCGCGGCCCGTTTGGTGGAAATCGTACATTAGGATATCGGCATTGCTCAATAACTGCATTGCGGAGGTCTGATGGCAGTCGCCCCATGTATAATACTGTTTAGCCACATCTTGTTAGACTGGAAGCTGACCCCAACATAGTTGGGAAAAGGCTAAGACGGACGAACCCATCTCCTGGGTGTTAAAAAGGTGTCATTACAAGGGTTATGTCAAGAGACTTAGTAATTACGTTCCCAGACGTCCCTATTTCAGTCATAATTTTAAATGTCCCACCGGGACAGGCTCTTTCCCTTATTTTAACCTTGTTTGATTATTAATACGAAATCGATGGCGCTACGAAGCACTTTTTTCGTAGATGGTATTAAAATGGACTGATGTACGAAATAAATATACCCCGGATTTGATAAAAAGTAAATTAATGACCATTTTCAACTGCATTGAATTATTTAAATATGTAAAATCGAACAAAATCATTTAAAACTTGCACGTTCTTCATCACTACATAGTATAAAACAAAGTCCCTTCCCGCTGTCTGTCCCTATGAGCTTAGATCTTTAAAACTACGCAACGGATTTTGATGCGGTTTTTTTTAATAGATAGAGTGATTCAAGAGGAAGATTTTTGTGTATAATATATGCATATCGTATCATATCGTACCCGTGCGAAGCTGGGGCGGGTCGCTATCTAAAATATAAGGAGCAACGAAACACAAATATTACCAATGTACATAATTAAAATGATTGTACGGTTACAATTTCATTTGTCCATTTTGCAATTTACATGCAATTGCATTCGTCTATTACAGACTCAAAAAAAAAAACTATCAACCCTAAACTTCTTTTCTTAAATACAAAGTTGTTCAGTGCAAGCATAATGCCAAGCATAATGATTATGGCCATATTCTGTCGTGACCATAGATAGGGGGAGTCAATGCCCAGCAGTGGTGCTATTTCCGAGCTTCTCTGATGAAGATATCTTTCATCATCATTCAGAACATGTTAATAAACAAAACAAACAAAAAACTCTCCAAAAATAATTGAATTAAAACAATAAAAAATCCGACCTCATAACCTCACATCGCGTACAGACTCCGAAAAAAGGGGCGAGCCACACCCGCTTGCACCCCTAAACCATATTTGTTTATTTGTCACTCAGGTCATTTAACAAAAATGTTCCGTTTGTATTTTTACACCCCCGATTTAGGTTATATCTCGCCTCCGCTTGCCAACGGAGCTAGTGCGGGGATGCAATTTATCGGGATAGAAAATACGGGAATTGTGGCTAAATCCGGGATTTTCGTTGGGTTATGTCATATTTACCTACATACGTGCAGGATAGTAGAATAAATCATGTTGAAATAACTTTGTGTTGTTTCACAATCCTGCTTGTGTATTTTGATAATGTTTTGCTGTTTTGTGTATGTTGATTCTAAGCTCTGAAATAGATGACCCGTCTGCAAATAGGTGCCATATAGATTTAGGAATTGAATGATAAATGCACAACATCAACATTTTTTTACGAGCAAAACTCAGGGGAAACTCGACGAATATCCGGGAAAGTAACTAGGAATTGCCACATAAGTCCAAACTGTCTACATAATGATGTACCCATTTTGGTATGTCACATCATTTTGGAGACATCTGGTACAACAGTTAAAGAATAATACTTAATACTACCTTTAAAAATGTAAGACGTCTTACAGCCATTGGCAGCTAACATTCAACAAAATAGAAAATGCAGAACTCACGATTCCCACGTACGATTCCCGTAGAGACGCCCCGGGATTCCGGGACACCTGCCAACACTAGCCGTGGCTGATTTATTCGCGGCAACGGAGAATTTAAATTAAAGCACATTTGGGGCATATATATAATGTTTTTGCTTGTATATTATGTTGCTTTTTCATGCGTTTAATGTACAATATAGCACTGTGGTTAAGACGTTAGAAATTGGGGCGAAAAATTACTACTGTACGTGTTTTTGCTGTGGAACTCGTATTTAGGTCACGCCCGTTTTCTCAGGGGTATCGTAAAATGCGATTAAGGGATTGCATCGGATATATGGGTAGCAGCCACCTGTGTACTGATAAGGGAGCAAGAACTGCGATCACTTGACTACTAAGTGAGGTGGTTATAGTTTTTCCAAGGCCGGAATTTGGAGCGGCGGGCGTGCAGCGGAGCGTGTAGCGGGGTATCCAAGCGATTTGTTTAGAGTCACCAGGAGAAACGATTGGTATATTTATAGCGTTGATTTTTTTTTCCAAAATTAATTTCATATTTCAACTTGGATTCAATAGGTTTCTACTCATATCAGTGGACCGCGAACAGATAACTTCAGGCTTGAGACGGTCTGCTCTGTATGTTTCTGTGTATTAGACAACCCCTCCATGGCAGACCTCACGCATTTTGTACTCTACTGGGGAGCATAAAGCAACATAGACTAAAACGATAAAAAAACAAAATAAAAATATGAAAAAATAAAACAACGTAAAAAACACGCCGTTTTAGATGAAAAACTTTTTGGGGTGTTTCGGTTTTTGTGAATACTAAAAATGAATATGTGTTGTATATCTTCCCTTTTCATAACTCATTTATAAACTATTACATGCGTTATGTTTTCTCTTTTACTGGCAAATCTTGCGCCTTGAAATTAAAACGCGGAAACGCAGAAAAACAAACGCTCTATCAAATACACTTTCGTGCATCTCAAAGCATGCACGCTCTAAAAACGCTCCGCTGCACGCACCGCCGCTCCGAATTAGTGGCCTAAAATCGTTTGTTGTACGTTGTATCTTATTGTCATCGCTGCAGAATTAATGTTGCAGCATAATTTATTAAGTTGACATAGATGTTGACATAGAGGCTTTGTAGCTCTTTGATGTAGTTACAAATTAATTTTCTGTACACACAGCATAATCTTTCTTTCACATTAGAGTTTTACAAAGTGCCAAATAAAAATTAAAACTGAATTTGTAAAAAACAACTTTAAAATTCCAGCCTAGGATATTCATGAAAAATTCAGAAAAAGCTCAAAACATACTGCAAACATTTCAACGTTTGCTGACAATGCAGCCCGGATTGGCGAGTTTGTTCGTCGTGTCGGCATTCAGAATTTGCCGACACCGTTGTCGGCGTCCGAGGGCCATTAACCGACACATTTCGCCGACGCGCAATTCACACGTTCAAATGGCACTTTGAATGGGTATTTTTATTTAGTGGGTATAACGTACATACATATGCGAGCATATTTTCTCGCTACATTTCCTTTATAGCCTGAGGATGCAAGCGTATTACATTTATGTTCAAGCCAAAATTGCAGAACGGACTATGGTAAACTAAACTGCAATAATTTTCTCGAACTACAATAAATCAAACAAACTGAAGCATTTCAAAACACGAGCAAACAATCCACCATTCGCTGACAATGCAGCGGGATTAGTGCGTTTGTTCGACATGTCGGCGTAGTGCGCGCTTCGCCGACTGCTGACGGCGTCCGTCGGCCATTAGCCGACACATTACGCCAACGCGGAATTCATATTAGGAATACAGTTAGAATAAATGTCTGAATGGAGATTAATTTAGTATGAACTAAAACTAAACTGGCGACTGGTTTAGGATTGAAGAGACTTTAGTTAGTTATTTGTCTGTAAAGTTAGCCAACTGTGTACTTTGTGAATGTAGCATAACTGTTATAGTTTTGTTTTTAGCATTAAACAGTAATTTGGTAAGTAGAACACACACTAGGGAAATTGGTGGAATATTTTAAAGTAGGTATTTGTTTTCACATTTCAACGGACAAACTTTGCGTATTATTTTTAAATTGGTAAACCCAATTCCCTCCAGTTGTATTAAAGAAGCATTTGCAGAAAGCGTAGGTAAAAGTAAAATGACGATATGCGAACGTTCCACATAGTATAAGTACTTTATCTTCAAGTTAGGTCAATCCAAATCTTTGTGACCGTGGAGGGATCTATTTGACCGCTTATTTCTGCTGTCGAACGACTAGGTATGGTTCACGATGATGGCCGACATTAAAATGACGGATGGAGAACGAACCTTATTTTAATACCATTAAGGTTCATCTGTCTAGCAATCTTTTTTTGTCTTCACCTTTTCAAGTCAAATATGTCTGATAACTAATAGTATTGTATTTACTTACCAAAACCTTTGAATTCTTAAGGAATATGTACCGAAAAATGTTAATCTTAGAGACCACTGACATACGGTGAAGGAAAATATCGTGAGGAAACCTGGACTTATGGTCTGAAATCGCCAACCCGCAGTGAGCAAGCGTGATGATCAATGCTCGTTCCTGCTCTGTACGAGAAGAGGCCTTTGCCCAGCAATGGGACAGTTACAGGCTAATATTTATTATTATTTTATGTACCGAAACTCACCCCACTTCTAAACATTGGACTTCTAAAAATTGGTTTACAAGAATCGGGAGTGGTATCCAAGAAGGAATGCGAGCGCGAAGCACACATATCGACAACAATAGTAGTACCGCCGTTTTAAATCCCATTCTATAAATAATCGGCTTGAGCTTAGCATTTCCTATAAATTCGAGCAATATTGACAGAAAACCTTATTAACCCTCTATTGACCCTCGAGACTACCGCAAATTATGCCGGGTCGGATTGATCCGCATCTTCTTACAATAAGCTATACGCTATCATTGGGTTGGAAAGGGTTATTATGTACCTTTAGTTAAATTTAATTTGTGCAACATAATAAAATGTCAAATGAATGCCTCGTTGGTCTAGAGCGCGAGGTCCTGGGTTCGACTTCCAGGTCGGGCAGTGTCATTGGGTTTTTCCGTGAGGAATTTTTCAGTAGCAGCCCGGAGTCAAAATTTGTGCCCGGCAAGAGGCTACAAAAAAATAACATCACGCCTGTATTCCCAGAAGGGTTGGCAGAGGTGTATAGCACACCCTCATTTCGTCGTTATGTTTAAATACCATGTAATAGGGGGCGAGCCTATCGTCATCAACCGGGCACAAATCTAGACTCCAGGCTGCTACTGAGAAATTCCACACGGAAAAACCCAATAACACTTTGATCTACTTGAGAATCGAACCTAGGACCTCACACTCAGCAGTCGCGCTTGCGGCCATTAGATCAACGAGACAGTAAGCCCATTGGGACAGTAATGAGCTAATTTAGCTATGATTACGTTTAAATCAAATCCATTTTCAATCCAAGTACAGATTTTCTACTATTAAGGGTATAAACGAATTCGAGTAATTCCTTCAAAACACGTGATCTACTGGTGATACAGATTAACCCTAAATGGGAATTTTTGAAAATCAAATTTAAAAAAAAAAACTTGGGTTTTCTAAGAGTAACCATGGTGTTTCTTGCCGGCTCTTCTCCATAGGAAACGACTAATTGGAATCGTGCACCTAAATTCGTCTTTTCATAAGTGCCTGTATTGGTTTGTGTGATTTTTCATATTATTTATATTGATTTGCATATATTATATTTCTGAGTCATTTTAGAGCCTTGAGTTAACTGACTGCAAAGAGCGATATCGCGTTAGTCATGCCCGCCAGCCCTGTTGCCGTGCTTTCATTAAATGATGCGTGGCATCGAAATGTTCACTCACATAACATTTTTTTTTTGCAAAAACATTTTTTCTTTTTTTTTTACTGAATCCTTCTTAGGTGGTTTAGATACGATCAATAACAAAGTCGCATGAAAAAAAAAAATTTTTTTTTTTACCTTTTTCAAGCTAAATCCCGTGCGGGGCCTGTCTACACCAGTAGTAGATCACGTGGTTTTAAGGAATTACACGAATTCATTTACACCTGTATATCGATCATGTTATTTCGTGCCACAATCGTCCACATTGAAAACACCTAGATTTCCAAAACCTTTAGAAATCCAGCGTTGCAGCGCTGACCTGAATTTTTCCTTCTCAGAACATAAATCAAACAAGCGGCTGAATGGTGTAATACAAACATTTTGTTGGAAAAATATTTGGTTTTTCTATGAAATGCCTGATAGATTTCGTTGAATGTTTTTGGTTCATAAAAACTATTAGTGCAATGTATACAGGTTGCAAACGATTTCATGTAATCCCTTAAAACTACATGATCTGTTACTGGTTTAGATGAACGCAAGGGGATTTAGATAGATAAAAAAATAAAAAACGTTTTGCATAAAATGATTTTTAGGGTTAGGCTAAAACGTGACCCTATTACTAAGACTCCGCTGTCCGTCCGTCCGTCTGTTACCAGGCTGTATCTCATGAACCGTGATAGTTAGACAGTTGAAATTTTCACAGGTGATGTGTTTCTGTTGCCGCTATAACAACAAATACTAAAAAACAGAGTAAAATAAATATTTAAGGGGGCTCCCATACAATAAACGTGATTTTTTTACTCGTTTTTGCTCGATATTGATAACGGCAACAGGTAGACGCTTGAAATATTCACAGAATATTTACTTATACATATATTCACTTTAAAAATAAATAGTTAAATTAAAATAAAACAAATATGTATGCTTAGATCCTTAAAACTACGCAACGGATTTTGTTGCGGTTTTTTTAATAGGTAGTGTAATTCAAGAGGAAGGTTTTAAGCTATAAAACATACACGTGCAAAGCCGGGGCGGGTCGCTAGTGATTAATATACGTTACAACAGAAAGTCGGCCAAAAAAAAAATTGTCTCCTTTATCGTATTCGATCGTTCATGAACATTTCAAACGCCTAGGTTTAATGAAAAAGCTCGAAAAAACGAAATTACTTTCCGAACAACTTAAACCTATACGAAAAGTACTACTGCAAGGCATTGATCATTCGAACGTTGAGTCGCGCGTAGTGATGTAACATGAAAAAAAAACGTTTTTTTTCAACATAGTGAAAAAAACATGAAAAAAAAACGTAGTAGGTAAGTCAAGTGTTGTACCTATGGACGGCTTTACCTATGGACACTACCAATATTTCAAAAACCAAACGGCGTAAGTTCATAGTTAGAACACATTCGTAAACTTTTTTTGACCAATGGCAACACTGACTAACTGTCATTATGCTGTCAGTGATAAATCTGTTGTGATATGCTGTTGAAGATTTTTATTTCAAAAAGTAAGTTTTTTTGTACATTTTCAAGGTGTTTTTCTGTGAGATAACTTAAACCAGAAGTACGACTGTAGATGATTTACAGAACTTCGTTGTTTTTTATTGAAATAAGGATTATTCTGCGTTTCTGTTAATCTGTAGAAAGATTTAACCCTTTCTAGGTTTTGTCTTAATATTTGTACCTGTGGACGGGGGAATGAATGTACTTGTGGACTGTCCATAGGTACATAAAATCGGTTGTACCTGTGGACAATAATTTACACAGACAAATTACTACATTTGTTTTGTTTTTTTTTTTCAGTGCCACGTAGTAAAACCGGAGAGAAACGGGATAAAATATGTCCAGACACTCTCTCCGAAGCAGTTATAGAGGTCAAAAGTGGATGTTTAGTTCGTAAAGTTGTAGTATCACCTTCATGGTCATTCACCTACCTACTTGCTATTTATATTTCATACTTTTTTATTGACGACTGATGGGGGGATTCTAATTTAGACTTGACTTTGGATTGTTTTATGCCATGGCGATTTTTTGATACAATTATTTACTGTTTAAATTTTATTGATAAATGTTATAAACTGAAATTTGGAATATTTATACAAGGTTAGTCGGAAAGGGGGTACTAATCCGAAGCCCACTTATAGTATCACTGATGACTGTTTGAAAGCAAGTGTTAAAATTTCAAAATTCGATATATTTTTTTCCAACTAAAATGATTTTTATTTTAGTTTTTTCAAAAATTCTTCATCCCTGCTTTAGTTACAAATTCAGAAAATGGTGATTCTAATTCGTGACCCCAAATATGACCTAAAATGCAAACACAGCTGATCATAACTGGGGATAGATAGATTTTAGAGGTTTTTTTTTGAGATTTTTGAACAACTGTTTCTCTTAAACTATTTACTTTTGGGAAAAGTTGTAGAACAAAAGTTATTCATTATTATGTGTACTTTAACACCCTTTCGGATTAGTACCCCCTTTCTGACTAACCTTGTATAGCAGAACAGTTTTTGATATTTTACTGAAATGAAGCGTATCAAGTTAAATAAAAAGCATTTGTGGAATTTCTACGTGTTTCCCTTAGTGTTATTAACAGCTGTGGCATGTTACCCAACTGGAAAGCCAGATAAAGAAGCTGCGCCCCGTCGGTAACCCCTTCTCCCTTCTTTTCACTTCGTCTCCTGCCCTACCTACACTTGCGAGATCGGCGATCGGACCTGCTGTCGTCTACGTCTACTACTATGACTACGACTAAATGCTACAGCCGGTCTGTTTGCTGCCGCCGGTTTCTATCAGATGGCTGTGTGGGCCATCGACGAACGCTGTGAATACAAGAAGGAACTCGCTGACTACTGCAAGGGACGTAAAGCTATGCTGACTCTTACTCGTATAAGCAATTTATTATTGTTGTTATGTAGGTATTAGGTATTGAATGCTCTACACATTCTTTACAACTGGTGTAGCAGACGTGCTCTCAGGGGATCCTGGGGCCGTCTGTTACATTACAAAGTGTCTGAAAAACACAAAATACCAAAATATACGATTTTTAAACATTTTCAACTCAACAAATAAATAATGATCTCAATGAAAAATCTATAGATTAATTATTAGACAGATTTATCGTTGTATTATTGAAGAATGACGTAAAACAGGTGTTTCAAGAGCATAAAGAAATTATGTTACGTGAATATTTAGAAAAGGCAGCCTGCATGCATATGAGTCTAGATTCCAAACAAGTCCAGGAACTTGTCTACCAGTTTTCTGTGCAAAAAATAAATAAAATACTCGTAAAAGCTGGCATCAATACAAAATAGCTGGTATAGGATGGTTTCGATGTTATCGACAACGTTTTCCAAAATTATCGCTACGAAAACCTGTTTTTTTTTGCAATACCAAATGCTTGTCTACAGGTACATTACCGTCCATAAGTACATTTGTGCTGTCCATAGGTACATTGGTACGTTGTACCTAGGGACAAAATAAGGGTTTTTGAAAATCTTTAATTTTCTAAGCAACTGTTTTTGTTATCGCATTTGAGACTGATAATTATTAAGTGTTGATCAGTTACGAAGCCGTACGATAAATAATTTCATGATAAAAGAATGAGGTTTTTTTTAAAAAAATAGTTTTTTGTCAAATTCTGGAAATCGTCCACAGGTTAAGCACATGCCCTACCCTTGTTTTTTTTCTAAATTTGTTTTTTTTTTTAAGAAAAAAGATCAATAGGACATTAAACGTTTTTATAGTGTTTTCTAATTTCTTACATTTTACTAAAATTACAAATCGAATTAAGTACTAATGAATCAATTAAACAAAAATGTAGTCTTCCTCTGTGTCAATATCAGTATCACTTTCAGTATCAGTGCCACCTACACTAGTCTTGTTCCCTGTGCGCACTTTGAATGTTCCCAATATATTCATGTAAACTTGGTAAGTAGGTACTATTCCACCAAAAAGGTATTGTAGGTTTACAAATAAATAAAAAAACTCTAATATGAACTGAAGTATTAATCTTTTACGGAAACTGCCTTATCAATATAGAATTATTATTTTTAAAAAAACATGCTCTAGAAAAAAACCTGATATTTTGCAACATTAGTCGCGCGACGTTTTTCTGCGTTCCAGAGTATTGCACAGTTCTTTGCGATGCTGCATCGCCTCATACCTTCTGGCCACTATTTGTATTCCAAAGGTGTCTTAGCAATAATTCACCTCTTTGAAAACGGTTCAGACAAAAGCCGAAGATATTTCTTGAGTGTTTGCCAAGACTTGGCTCTCAAAGACCAGCTTTTAACTGTTATGGCTGAAGTGTTGGCCGAATAGCTGTATGGATAAGAGATCCCATCTTTGCTTCTAACCCAGAATAATGAATAGTACTACATACAGAAATCTCACTTCCGAACGATTGGTATATTCTACTTTGTTCACCTCATTTCGTTAGATTGATTCCAATCATTTTTCAAGTAGACAAAATTATCTATTTATACAATGTGGCCGGTTATGGACTAGCGATATTCTAGGTACTTATACAGCAATTATTCTAGAACACAAGTACACTATACACTAGGGTCCAATTCACTTCCATTTTTTTGTTGAGATATTCTGTACGTGTGTACAAAAAAAGTCATATCTCTCAAAGTTTTGGTCCTAATGAGATAAATGTAGGCTTATTCGGAGGGCGACAATATTGTCTATAGTTTACATTACTATACAATGGGTTCACATTTTCATAACTTTAAGATGGAGAATATCTCAACAAAAAAGCAAAATGGCTGTCAAATAGCGAGAAAGTGGATTGGACCCTAGTGTGTAGTGTATTTGTGTACTAAAATAGTTGCGCTATAAGTACCTAGAATATTTATTGGTCACGGCATCACGCTTGAGCGGCTGGACCGAGTTCGCAAATTTTTTTTTCTTGTGTTCGTAATTGACAGGAGTAGGTTCTTAAGAAAGAAAATTTTGAATTATTAAAAAAAAACGAAATTATCCTAGTATGTCCATTATTGTCCATATTCTTCATTTGTTTACCGCATGCATGAAAATGGTTTTACCTTTTTGTTACTATTTTGATTTTGTTTCTGAAAGTAGATAAGTAATAAATAGGAAGTAAGTAGGAAAAAGTGCATTGCAATGCATGCCGGGTAAAGCTAGTTACACAATAATTTAATTAACACTAACAAATCTTTGTGTATTTTTTTTTGTTTCTTGTATTTCATCATTCAGCCGAAAGACGTCCACTGCTAGACATAAGCCTCCCCCAACATGTTGGGGGGCCATAATCGCCACGCTTGGCAGGCGGGTTGGCGATCGCAGTACGGTTGTTAAAGTGCTCAGAGAACGCCCATCCTCTAGTGAATCCCTTAGTCGCCTTTTACGATACCCACGGTAAGATATGGGATATTGCTATTCTTTAAGTCCGGCACTACACGAGACGTAAGACCAAATCTACATAGCAAACAGGCATAGTATTTGGCAATCCATCACATTTCCCAGTTTTGCTGACAAAACAAAATTTGTCACCAGAAATCATTCAGCATAGATTTTTCACATACAGTCGAAATAGTGACATCCAATTTGATTTCCAACTGAAATAGAAAAACGAATGGTTCAGGATATTTTCACGGTTTTCAGTTACTGAAAGTGACGTCGAGTACCTACTGTACTGGTATGATGTTGGGTGAAAAATCAAAAACCATTTCTGAAAACTAACTTACTTATATATTTTTTTTCTTGTACCGCGATTCATTTAAAATAAATCTCATATGAAAGAAAGAAAGAATATACGTATATTTGCGGTAAACATGACGCAAAAAAGAAAATAAAACACAAGAACCAAATAATAAGAAGGTTGAGGGAAACATGCGTCACATCCACGCAAAACGGCTATCGCTCAGCATTATACTGCGACCCTATGCAAGACATAGCCCCAGCGCTGGTTTTCAGCGAAAGCCGGCGCCGACGTAATGACGTCGTTCGGTGCAGCTAACAATTATTTTTTTAAATAAATTTATCATATGATTTAATTTACAAGTGTTGTGCACTAAAACATAGACCCTGAAAAACTATCTGGCCATAGAAATATTTGTTCCGCGCGGGAATCAAACCCAAGGCCTGTCGCGCAGAAGCTAATCTCCCGGCCACTGCGCCAATCGAGTCTTCAAACGTTTGCATAGCGTTAACATGTTATTATTGGCTACAGACAAGAACCCACTATTTTCGACAAATGGTCACTATGGTCTTAGGCCAGTATAAATAAACACAGTTCTTTTAGAGATCTCCCAAGAGGAGCTACCACAAAGTAAAATTCGATACAATTTGACATCATTTTTTAATTCATCTCAATTCATATTATAACGATGTACGTAAGAGCGCTTTCTCAAACGAGAGATGTTTATTAAACCGGGCCATAAAAAACTATAATTAATCTCGTCCATGTTTGTAAATATTTTAACTTACTGAATATTAAAATTCGGCGACAAAAGTTGACAGCATTACCTGAAATGAAACATAAAATTATTAATCAACAACATCATTTACATATTATTTTAAATCCCAAAGAGATATTTTTTGATAAAAAAAATCATCTCTCCACATAAAAATATAAATTACTTTCTGATATATTGTGATTGTGACGTTTTAACTGTCAAACTAACTTCAGTTGAATAGCGTTTGGTAAGATTTATAAAGGACTAGAAGTCGCCAGCAGCTTCGTCCGCGGACATGCTAATAAAAAGTAGGGGTAGAGATAAAAGAAGTAGGGTTCCAGACTATCTCTGTACCAAGTTTCATCGTAATAGGTTCAGAAGTTAAGTCGTGATGAGGTGACAAACAGACAGAAAACAGAGTTTGGACGACACGTTTGGTGCAGTGGCTAAGCGCATGGTCGTGGGTTCGATTCTCACACGTAACAAAAATTTGTATGGCCTACAGATGGTTTTTTTGGGTCTGGGCGTTTGTTTGTGAGATTTGTGTCTGTAAACGCACCCACGATACAAGAGAAATCTTAGTGTGGGGCAACGTTTTAATCAAAATAAAAAAAATAAAAATAAATAAAATAAGAGCTACTTTCTTAAAGCTTTACTTTAGCTTTTTTTTCTGTATCACGAGTTCGTTTAAAGCTGGCTTCCCATGGTGCGTGGTAGCGCGCACCGGCTGTGCGTGGTATTATCCGTAAAATCACGCACCGTGGGAAGCCACATTATGAGGGTGTGTGATGTGGATACGGCGCACCGCTCGCACGCGTCCGCGTTACCACGGATGAGTCTCTTTCCATGGTGGGTCGGTGCGAGCTCGTGCGTTGCGGTGCGCGCTATCATGCACCGTGGGAAACCGGTATAACACAAATCTCACATACATGGATGAATGTGGATGGAATGGATGTCCTTACTCATCAAAGCAGTGCAGCTGTGCAGGTTTACTGGAGAGGATTCAAATAGCTGTCCCCCGTCAGAGTAGTCGCTTATGCAATAGGCGTACATTTGTGATGCCTCATTGCAAAACTAACGTAAGACAACATGCTCCATTTTATAGAATACTTTCCAGCTGCAATGGTATGAGCCAGCGGTTTGGCATTTTCTCCAGTACGTTGGCCACGGTCAAAACTTCGATGAAGAGTTTTGACTTTTGAGTCTTTACTGTTAATTACAAACCTTAAGTAAATGGGGAGTATGTAAAATCAACAAACTATAATTAACCCCATCTACATAAAAATGCATGCTGTGTTCACTATTTTAGGGCATGAGTCCAATGTGTCGTTTTAAGTTTGAAATTTTACTTAAGTGATTCTTGTATTGTCCGGTTTGTGAACCAATAAATAAAAAAAAAAAACGAAGTTTGTACGGTTCCACTCAATGCCATACCTATTTTATTTGGATCGCATAGTATCTTCACTGTCTTATAAGCAAACATTCCTTAGACCACACATCTCTTTATTATTCCCATTTACTGTTACATAAAAACGTTAAAAACAAACCTTGAAACTTAACAACATCGTTAAAACCTTTGATGTTATGAAAACAAATGTAATTGCTGTAATCAGGCTTCCCACAAACTTGGGTGCTTGTTCTCAAAACATAATTTTGCCTGAGGTATGGAACAGGTCCGGGTGCGAAGAATAGATGTGTTATGGGATAAGGAGAGGTCGCATTGAGAGCGATTTGCTATCGATGATGTGATAAGTTATTGATAACTTAATAATGATGTAAGTAAGTATTAGTAGTTATTATTATCTTTAGTCATCTACTAACATATTATACACATTTTTAAATATTAAAATAAAAACATTTAAAAATATATAAAATAGTAGCCCACCGGCATCGGGAACAGGGTCCAAGCTACCGGTGGTCAGGGCCCCAGAGAGAGGAACCTCCTAACAATATGCGCCGTGTCAAGAAGTACCGCTTTCTGTATCAAACCCTTGATCCAGCTGCCCAACGAGAGCCTCTTTAGGTGTTGGTCGAGGCTCTTGGTTATTTAGCCATTCGCCGTAACGACTATCGGCGCAATGACTGCTGAATCAACATCCCACATGTCGACAACCTCGTGTGCCAAGTCTTGATATTATCTTTCTCAGCTTTTACGAGGTTTTCGTCATGCGGAACAGTCATCAATAATCATTGTGAGACGCTCTGACCGATCTATCATCTTAGTAGTTAGTACTATTAGGGGGTGTACTAAAACAGCTTTCACGAGTGACAATCTTTAAGTATATCCGGCGCACCCTGGGCAGTCAGCACCGCTACCAACCTTGCTGACTTGCATTTTTTTTCTAGACGACATGATCTATTCTCCCGCCGTGCGACTCCCCGCACCACTGTACCCCGCGGTCGAGGACTCACTGGTTTAGTCTGCTATAGCTAAAATATAACCAAAACTCAAACCTCGAATTTACAACTTTAATGGTGCGTCCAGACCTGATGAACGCGCCGCGAATGCGCCACTCGCGAGCCGCTTGCGAACTACACGCGTGTTGCTCGCGTGCGGTTACAACCTACGTTTGGTGCGCCGCTGTAGTGCAACTCCGGCAGGGCTCGAGAGGGGGGTGGAGCTCGCGCGCCACTCGTGCGCACATAGCTTCTTTCGCATTTGAACTATGAGCCTCAGTTGTGAATTTGCTTCCGAAGATGTCGGACCATACGACTGCCGTTAGCGTAATGGCTGCAGCATCGGCTATTTTATTACCGACAGCGGAATTACTGAGACGCGGGTGGGGCGAGGGAGGTGCACCGCGGGCGGCACGCACGCCGCTCGAGTACGGCGCGTAGCTTGCGCGTGAGTTACGCGCGGACGGCGCAGGGGCTGCGTACGAACATGAAATGCACGCGCGCAGTTCGCAAGCGGCTCGCGAGCGGCGCATTCGCCATGTCTGGACACACCTTAAAGTACGTGTAAAAGGAACGTACAAAAACATAACACACACGTATAAAGATATAAGAATCTTTAAGATTACTATGCTTGAATGAATATAAATGTCTAAAATTGTATGACAACAATATTTTCGATGTGTGAAGCCAATAATAAAACCACGAGAAGGACAGGTGGTTTGCATTTTTTCTATTGCATATCCAATGAGTAATCTTGAATAGCACTGACAAACATGAAATGGAAATGCAATATGCATGCTAACCTAAAAAAGTTTCCACATTGTACCAGTCAAATATGAATAGAGCCAATAGCATATTGGTTTTACTGTCAGCTTGGCAGCATTGTTAATATTGGATGTCATTTAAATATAGAACACGCTGTAGCACTCGGTTATGAATATGCAAGATGCTCTTCTATTTAGTGGGTATACACCGTGGGCCCGAAACATTTTAACCACGCCTTTCTGGTGGTATTATGAGTCAAATGTTATATCAACGAAAATCCAACTCAGTATTTTTTTTCAGTACTTAATAAATCTATTAACTTTAGTACTTCCTTGTAAACAACACCTTAGATTGAACTGGTTACATTTATAAATTATCGTGTGAGTGGATAAGAAACTTCTCACTTCACAACCCTCCCCGACAAATAAGACTTACGGTGAGAGGGGTATGGTATGACAAAAGTCGCAACGCCACGTTCATAGGACTTGTTACCATAGATATTTTTCGATTTGTGAATTTCCGTAAATAATGAATATTTCGAAAATTAAGCTTTATTCAACAAACTATATCCTAGCTTTTCTTCTCCAATAGGGTATTTGACTGAAAAAATCTAATTAGTCCGTCAGTTAGATTATCAAAAAATATTTGACCCGTATTTTTTCTTTCGTTACACAAACCAAAATTAACGAAGATACGACACTTTTCAAATTGGCAAAACGTCACAAGCAAGTACAATTTTTACTTGCTTGTAACGTAACAAGCCCCCTCTCTCTCACTCTCGAGTTTTGATGCGTTTTATCTTTCCAAATATTCACAGATTTAGCAAAAGAAAAAATACGTGTCCATTATTTTTCAAAACTCTATCTGGTGGAATAATTAGATTTGCAATTTATTTATGCTGTCAACATGCCTATTAGGCATCGGAATCGAAGGTTAAAAAATCTTTCGGGTACCTCGGACCCACGGTGTATAAATGTTGTCTCAAAGATTTTTAATAAATATCAGATGAGCAATCAGGTATTGACAAAGTGGTGCTTAAAATTATGTGAGAACAATGCAGCATTCTAATTGCGTAGCACACCCGGCTTTGATTTTAACAGGTTAACTAATTCCATAGCAACGTATGTATTAACCCTAGATCACTAAACATTAGTCTCACAGGCGACACGGCCTGGCCGCATTTGCTGTTTAGGTAAGTTCCCGACATTCCCCCGCCCCACCGCCCTCAGTACCTTCCTAATTCAATGTTTTTGTGCCCCCTGCACATGCATTGCACTAATGTTTAGTGATTACGCTTATAAAATGAGTCAAGGTAAGCTTTGAACAATTTTGATTTATTTATTGACTTCCTGCAAAATGAAGATGTCGTGGCTAGTACTTCTCAAGCACAGCCGAACAAAAGAAAAATTTGCGCATTTTGCCCATAACAGAAGCACAGGGTGACCAAAGTTACCAAAGTATCATGCCACTGCTGCATGAAGGCCATTTGTGGCGAACATACCATTCTTATTTGCTCAGTCTGCCAGGATTACCATTTTTAAAGTGTCTAATAGTTTTTAAGAAGTCTTAATACATGTCCTCCTATGTTGACTCCTTTTTTTAATTAATAAATGTAATTTCAAGAAAAATAATGACGTTTCATTTCGTTAGTCAAAATGGCTACTGTTTAGTGACTGTGTAACTCGAAAATATGTTTAGTGAGCTAGGGTTAACAATCCGACTTCTCCACAACTTAACTGAATAGTGTTTTGGACACATCAACTGTCATGATTAATGATGGTTACGTTACAGAATTGCTCTGCTGGTCTAAGAAATATACTTATTATAATTTACGATTAATTTTATGTATCAGCAAAGCAAGGCTTGACCCATAATAGTAGGAAACCCAACACCATCATCAGCAATACATGCTAAATTCAAAGGAGTCAAAGTCTCAAAGTCTATCTTCGTCTTTTAGATAATTCGTTATAGCCTTCCATGAAGTAGATATCTACAGACTGAAGACTAACAACAAGACACTATCTAAAACTTCACAAGATTTATTTTTGTTTAGACAAAAGTTTGAAATACATTGCAGCCGATAAGCTGGCAAGTCGCCACAAAGTGCATACTCCTGCGTCTTTTAAATTGATACGTACTGGAGGAAACTGATACAGGATTTTAAAACAATAGGGTTAGTTTTCAGCAACGACTAGGCAATGCCCCTATCTTTCCGTAGATTTTCTGAAATTTTCTGAAGACCCTCTGCGCATTCATTTTGTATTAGAGCCAACAGGCTGCCAGATCTGCCAGATCCTGACAGTTCACGAGATAATAAATAAAATAAAATTGATAATTTCTGGTAATGTGCGCCCGGGCTAAGAGGATGGACAGCAACATTCGGATTTGCCAAGCATAGTGATTAGGTAGGCAAATAAGCCGACGGCCCATCAGGTCAAAAGTGGTCACCGTCGCCTATCAACATCGCATTTAACCTATCTACGCTACTAAGTATTTTGGTTTTAAACAGGCCGTTTCGACATGTTTTAGAAAAAAAAAGTTTTTTAATTTTTTATATACATAAATCATAAATATTACCAAGGTTGTTTGATTAACGGGTTTAAGTGAACGCCCTATGTTATTAAAATATTGTAAACACCTACAACACCAAGAGAATGGCTGATGCATTGCCAACCTTAGAGACAAAGTTTTGAAGTCTCATGTGCCTGTAATTTCACCGGCACCCTTCGAACCGGAACACAGCAATGCTGTTTGGCGGCCGAAATAGCTATGGTGGCAGCACTTCTGCGGACCAACTCTTAAACAAGGAGCTCTGCTACTCATTCTGCCAAAATTTTGTTGGGGTCAGCTTCCAGTCTAACCAGATGTGACTGAATACCAGTATTTAAATCGGAGCGACTGCCATCAGACCTCCGCAACCCAGTAACTGGGCAATGCCAATACCCTAAAGTTAAACCGCTGGACATAGGCCTCCCCCAAGCTATCCATGATGTGGGGGGGGGGGGGGGGGGGGGGCTGCCATAATCGCCACGCTTCGGCAGGCGGGTTGGCGATCGCAGTATGGTTGTTTAAGTACTCAGAAAACGCTGCCGCCCATCCTCTAGAGGATCCCTTAGTCTCCTTTTACAACACCCACGGGAAGATATGGGATAGTGATATTCTTTAAGTCCAGCACTACACGAGACGGGTAGTCACCCGTAACAAATGTTAAAGGTATTGGTATGACATCCGGGACCGACGGCTTAACGTGCTCTCCAAGGCAAGGAGCTCTGCTTCTCCTAGAAATTTATTTCTTCAGGATATTATGCTGATGATTGCAAGGAGGCCTATTCAGCAGTGATCTCTAATAGAAAGAAAAGTCCTGACTGACTGATTGACTGACTCATCAACGCCCAGCCCAAACCCTTGGACCAAGAAAGCTGAAATTTTGCACAGAGGTTTCCTTTATAATGTAGACAAGGAATAAGTAAGGATTTTTAGAAATTCAACCCCTAAGGGAGTTAAATAGGGGATGAAAGTTTGTACGGAAAATCACTTAACGGGTTCAAAATTTCACGCAAGCGAAGCTGCGGGCACAATCTAGTATTCAATAGAATCATGATGAACATGTTTGTATTCAGTAACTCGCTTACAATCAGACAAAGCCTTACCCTAAAACAAGGGCCGAAATCCGTCCATATCAAAAGGGTCCGCTGGCAGCCATATTGTTTATTTGTTGTTACATCACTATGGGTTCCGCAAGGGGAACTGGTGGAATTACTGTTACACTAGCAATAGAAGTTGCGAGTGATAGGTTTCGTTGCTTGATTACAAAGAAGTGTTATTTGTGTGGGTTTGGGATTGACGAAGTTAAATGAATCTGGATTAAAGATGTTTCTAACAGGTATCCTATAAAATTACAGTTTCAGAAGTCGATGCCAATCCACGCTGAACCAAATTGAAGGCACCGACTTATGAAACTGTTTTTATATTTGACGACACGTTTGGTGCAGTGGCTAAGCGATTGGCTTCTGCGCTACGGGTCGTGGGTTCGATTCCCACACAGAACAAAAATTTGTATAGCCTACAGATAGTTGTTCCGGGTCTGGGCGTTTGTTTGTGAGATTTGTGTCTGTAAACGCACCCACGATACAAGAGAAATCTTAGTGTGGGGCAATGTTTTATAAAAAAAAATAGGTAATTAAAATATGGTAATAATTTTACACTTTTCTGTTGTTTTGAAGTTGCTTTTTTAATATTTTGTTTTTCTGTTTTGAGTCGCATGAACAATTAATAAAAAAGCGATTACAGCAATCGCGAGTGACTATCTTCACCAAACGTTTCCCTTCTTCGCTTTGTTTTTATCATATCTTCACCAAATTTAAATAGGACCACTTCGAGAGTGTTCAACCTTGAACATGCAATAGTTAGACGCGCCAGCAACAGAATCACAGCGTCAGCGACATACATTCGGCACATGCTCCGGCAACACCGTCAGCGCTAAGAAGTGACCTACTGAGATCTTCGCATCATCGGCTCGATACACATCATGTAGGTATCAATGTGTATTGATACCAATATTTGTATATAATAAACTTAATTATTGTAATGAATTAGTCATCAAACTGGAGTCGAGTGTGATTTATCTCCTATTACTCCTCTCACTGTGGCCAAAACACCTTTAGCCATCAGCGGTCCTATGAGTCTGTGGGACCAGCAGTGAGAAAACCATTTCCTGTGTACGTTACACGACGTACACAAACCCCTATTCCTACCCAAATTCCGTCTGTTACCGTAGGTCTCCCAGTAACAGACTTCCCGCACGTAAAACCAACGTAACTTGCGTTTGGTGTGGTTGGTATTGTATGGTTTGTATGGCATAGTAGGTTAGGGCGTTAGGCTTACTAGGGTGCTAGGTCATTGTTATAGGGCTAGATTCATAGTCAGTAGGGTCTTCGGTAACTAATAGGTACCTAGCTCAATTGTCACAAACATAGACACACTGTACGCAGTTGGAATAACGGCCGTACTGAGCTGTAAGTCCCGGTGCGTACAGAGAGAATACTCTATAAAACAAAAAAGAATCATTAAAATTGGCTAACAATTGGCATTTTTAGGAAACTCCTACATCTACAAAAATTGCGAATGAACATACAAAAGATGTCGAAACATCAAATAAAGTCTATGTCCCCAAAGACCACAGTTATGTCACTATTATGTCACTTGGATAAAAGGAAAAGATTGCCAGAAAAGACCGAATGCCCCATAAACGACCTAAAGGTATGTAAATGACATTTCTCAAACTTTTTGCCCCATTTTCGGGAGTTTCTAAACAGTTTTAACCCTTCAAAAGTTAGCGAGTGTGGGGAACAGGGTGATGGGTCTTTTATACCCCTTTTCAAGATAATTGGAGTATCAAATTGTCTTATTTGAGAGTTTAGGGTTATACTTTGTATAATGAGCAGTAAGTTTCTTGGAAGTGATTTAGATTGTAACTTTAAATTGATTGATATGGGAGTTTGAATTTTTATTTTATGTTATGAGAAAATATACTTAGGAGCAAATAAATCGAGGCACTTCTATTTTTCACTTTTCACGCAGGTATAATTATTATTATTTTTGGTATTATGGAACAGATCAATTCTAAACATATATCGCATAAAAGGTTATTTGATAACCTTTACAATGAGGGTAGTTTTTTGTATTTTGAATTATATCATTCATGAAACCATAACTAATAACCAGGACACGTGAAAAAAGGAGTGGCTCAATTTCTTTGCTCCCAAGTGTATCTTGTAAGGTTTATCAATCTTCCAGTTTTCTTCCGGTTCAATCCGGTTTGTTGCAGGTTTTTTACAGTAATAGGAATTACATTATCATCATCATCTGCCTAGCCTTTTCCCAACTATGTTGGGGTCGGCTTCCAGTCAAACCGGATGCAGCTGAATATCAGTATTTTACATGGAGCGACTGCCTATCAGACCTCCACAACCCAGTAACTGGGTAATACGATACTCTTGGTAAGACTGGTTGTCAGACTTTCTGGCTTCTGACCAACAGTAACGACTGTCAAAGATCTACAAAATATGACAGCCGGGACCAACGGCTTTACGTGCTTTCCGAGGCACGGAGGAAACTCGCTATGGTAAATGGTCACCCATCCACAGACCAACCTCGGCAAGCGTGGCTTAACCCGGAAGATCGGTCTATGCGGCTGTAATTATTTAGCCACGAGCTCCTCGAATAGGAATTACATTATATAGACCCAAAAATAAATTTTGCTTCTATGAGTCGATTTCTTAGTGTTAAAAATTGAAATAGTATCAACAACATTTTCCTATGTAGCGTCCACGAGCTGCCAAATTAAAAAGCTTGGGAGGCGTGTGCTGATTTTCAGCAGGATAGCCTAGTGGCAGGTGGCTCGGCTTTCATGCAGGAGAGTCTAAGTTCCACCTCAGCCCGCACCACTAATTTGTCGAATTCATATGCGGATTCAGCACTCCCAAACTGAATTTCGACAAATCGTTCTACGACAAGATTTTACTTCGACACTATGGAACTCCGACATAACGCTGCTCCTACAATTATGGAACTTCGACACCCTAATTTGGGGCACCCCGACACGGATAGGTTAGGTTCGAAGGGGATGACGGGGGCTAGCGTGAGCGAGCAAAGCGAGCGAACGAAGCCCCCGTCATACCCTTCGTGTTAGGTTACTTTAAACACTAGTGTCGAAGTTCCATAATTGTCAGAGTAGCGTAATGTCGGAGTTAGGAGGAAGTAAAATCTTGTCGTAGAACGATTTGTCAAAATTCAGTTTGGTAGTCGCGGATCAGAATTTGATTATCACTTGCGTTAAGGGTGAAGGAAAACATGATGAAGCAGAAGCACCTAAGGGGGCTTAATCGTTCTCGATAGTGTGTGTAGACCCCCACCCACACTAGGCCAGCGTGATAAACTAAGGCCTCATTTACGGAGACGCGGGGCGACGCGCGTCGCGTGCGGCGTGGCGTCTCGCGGCGCGTCGTACAATTTTTCTGTTTACAGAGCGGCGGCGCGTGTAGCGGCCCGCATCATCACACGCGCAAACACAAATATATGGCAATGTACGATGTTGTTTATGAAGATGCGGCGTGTGCGACGCCGCGGGCCCCGCCGCGGTTGACGCTACGTTTTACAGTGGACGGAGAATTGCAGGAATAGCTGGTCGCAACGCTGCGTGCGCCGCCGCGATAAACGTCGCGTGCGACGCGGCGATGCCATCCGCGGGCTCCGCCTGCATTTCAAGCAAACGCGTGTATAATCGCTTCTCCGTAAACACTCTAATACAAAGCCATATGTTGGAATTCAGTGCGGGCCGCGCCGCACAACGCGACGCGCGACGCCCCGCGTCTCCGTAAGTGAGGCCTAAGGCCTAAACACTTCTCATACACATTTTTAGAAAACCTAAACACCTATTCTTCAGTTGTTTCAAAATCTGTATTTTTAAACAATTCTTAAAGCAATGAATGATTTACGATCAAAAATTTGTTTACCTGTCATACAAAATTTAAATAGCCGGGCTATAGCTAATACGCACGCGCCGGCAAGCCGGCTTCTACACGAGTGGCGTCAGGGATAAATCTAGTCCACACATTAATAATAAGTGAACATTCTCCACGTCAGCATGTTGCAATAATTACACTATAAATTAAAATACTGCTAAAAGGAAAAAAATGTATAGCTTCCATTTTTGGCGACGATGCCAAAATATGGCCAGTTTTGCCGGTAAACAGCAGAGTAGAATGGGGTTGGATACTTAAATCATTTTTAGTGTTCCGTAGCGAAAAATGCATCCTTTATTGAAAATCTATGTTGGACTTAATGTTGTGTGATCCTGATTTAGAATAGGTCATCCCAAACCCCATTTATAGCTAGTGTCCCAAATTCGGATAAACGGGTAAAACGGGACCCTATTACTAAGACTCCGCTGTCTGTCTGTCACCAGGCTGTATCTCATGAACCGTGATAGTTAGACTGTTGAAATTTTCACAGATCATGTATTTCTGTTGCTGCTATAACAACAAATACTAAAAATCGGAATAAAATAAATATAGTGGGCTCCCATACAAAAGCCATGATTTTTTTGCCTTTTTTATAGATAAAGGTACGGAACCCTTCGTTCGCGAGTCCGATTCGCACTTGGAAGGTTTTTTTTTAATTACTTTTCTTGGTTGCTTTAACCCTAGGCACACCTGATGGGAAGTGCAGTCCAATCCAAGTAACAGTGATATAGAGGGATTCCCCTATTCCCCTCTGGCTCTCACATACACACGACGGAACACAGTAAACTGCTTGGATAGACTTTAAAGTTCAGGTAGTAGCTAGCTAGGCGGACCGTATAGATCCTACCACCAAGCGTGCTGGTTTTGTTGAATCTTCATCATCATCATTCAGCCGAATCACGTCCACTGCTGGACATAGGCCTCCCCCAAATAATGTTGGGGGGGTTTGCCATAATCGCCACGCTTGGCAGGCGGGTTGGTAATCACAGTGTGGTTGTTAAAGTACTCAGAACGCTGCTGCCCATCCTTTAGTCTATCCCTTAGTCGCCTTTTACGACACCTACGGGTAGAAATGGGGTAGTGCTATTATTTACGTCCAGCATCCAACCATGGGCCTACAGCGGCAAGTGCAGCTAACCTTGCAAATCATTTGATCTGGTTGATAATTGGCCATAAGTCCTCGAGCTTCCTCCTTTCGTAACATAAAGGTCACCTCATTAGAGCCACCCGGCATCCGACCCGCATCGCCTCGCCTCGTGCCGTTAGTAGTCTTTATATGAACTTGTATGGATGTGCGCTCACTACATCAACTCCGTAGCGTCACCGGATCGCCTCGGGCGTATGCCGTCCACGCGCGGACGATGAGTTGACCACTCGGTGACAACTCGTTGCTCGCATGCTTGCCTTGCGTTGCTGCGCATTGCCAACGCACAAGTCCCGAGTTAACCGCGCGCTGCTATAGAGTAGCGATGGGAAAGTGTTGCAAAAAAAACAATCGACTGAATCGAAAATTGTACTGTTGCGCATTCGATTATCGATTTAGTAGTTCCTCACCATAATTATTCGAATAACAATCGATGAATTACTAAATGTATATTGAGACAGTAGAGGACAGTTAAATAATCTATTAGAGCCAATCACATAATAACTGCAGTTGTACTTGTAAGTAGTGGCGCACGGACTTTTAACTATTGAATTGTGGCGCAGCGGCAGCGCACGCACCACCTTTTAGTAATTACTTATTTAGTAGTACGAGTATAGTAATAAGTGCGCTGCGCCACAATTCAACACAAATTAGTAGTTAAAGTTGATACGATAACCGTATCAGTGACTGTCGCCTGCTTTGCGCCGTTAGTCTAGTCTAGAACAATCGACTAACATCAATTGTTATCGACTTTTATCGACTGGACTGAACAATCGACTAAGTCGATTAGTTTTAGTAATAATCGCAAATCGCTACTATCGAGTGGATTCCTCCGACGACTCCTCTGGTTGACCACGCGACGTTTACTGGTGATAACGCGACGTCCACCCGTGAATTACCTGCGGGCAACGAGTGGACGCCGAGCGGCGAGGCGATGCGGGTCGAGTGCTGGGTGGCTCTAATGAGCTGTGACCTTAAATATCGGTGTGGATTTGCTAGAACAAACAATACCGACAAACATATGCCAATCATTCCAAAATACGCCGACATTGGCTCCAACCATCGCTCGACACTATCAAGTTATGGACCACAAGATGTTACCTTCAATGCGGTTTCCTTCCCTTCGAAATAGCCTATTTGAGATCTAAGACCGCCATGATCGATGGTATGAACGTTTGGTTACGATAAGCTAGCTGTGACAGATTCCATTTTGTTACAATCCGACTTGAGTACGTCTGTAATCCTTCTTATAGGGTTCTGTTTGGGAGTTCTTTTTTCTGTTTTTGCGGGAGTGTTTTGGTTAAGATACTGTTTTGAATTTTTAATGGGATGTTCTGTAAATTGATTGGGTTTGGATGTTTGTGCAGGTGCATTTTGTGTTTTAAAAGGGAGAAATTCTAGTGTGTGGTAGTTGTTTTATAAGGATGCGGATGAATGACAAGTTACTAAAACAAAAATTTGGAGGCATTCAATTTAGCGAACCAATTCGAATCAATACAATAGTATTCTTATTACTGCTGGTGTGATTCGAATTGATGCTCTTCAAAATGGTGCGTTAAATGGAATGTCTTAAAATCTCGATATTATCAGGGTTTTTGATAAGTAAAAAACCACTGGTTCTTTTGTCAGTCTCATAGTTGCGGAAAATCATTTTTTTTTTTAACTTATCAGTTCTGCTCGCTCCTGACCGATTGTATTAGAGTTTTGTTTCTGTTTGAAACTTAAATTTGCACGTACTCCTAATAATTAATAAACTAAAGTTGGGGCATCTTAATAGCATATTTTTGATGTAATTTTTGAACAGTTATTTCTCTTAAACTATTGACTTTTGGGGAACACGGTAGAACAAAAGTTACTCATTATTATGGGTACTTTAACACCCTTTTGGATTAGTACTTTAGTACCTCCTTGTGACTTACCTTGTAATGTGAAATAGTATAGCGTCGCGTCGTCTGAACTGCTCTTAATACCAAAACCGTATCGCTATTAATCTATAGATCACTTTCGCTCAGTCTCTGAATATTTTGAGAGCTGTCAAAAGTGGCTTAATAGACCCAATTTTAACCCATTACCATATAGATTAATGTATAAGTAATGTAGAATTGTAGATGCACTAAACACGTGTTTACTGTCTTCATTTACATATCAATTAACGCCTAATGGTTGTCATTGAGCTCGACACAATTAGCCTTGAAGCAATATTATCTGTGCCCGTAACCGACGTCACTTGGATGTCTGCTTACCCTCAAGTATATAGCCTGAAGATACGTCTGTGTCTGACAGGGTTCAACTGCCGTGATAATTTCAGGGACTGAAAGTTTCAGGAGTGAGTTACAAAAGATAATATAATGTACATGTATTATACAGGATGGTTTGTTATGGGGCAGTATGGGCAACTACGAGTACCTTAACCATTGTAGCTATAGTCAAAGTCAAAGTTTATTATTTCAAATAGACCACATTGCAGGTACTTTTAAAACGTCAAAACTAGGTGCACGGTTCCAAAAGGTAGGTTGCATGGAGAAGAGCCGGCAAGAAACTCCAAGAATACTCTTTTCAAAATAGCAGTTCAGGATAATTCTATTACAGCAGTGTGAGAAATAGAATGAGAATAATGCAGGTTAATGTAAAAAGGTGTGAGAAATAGAATGAGAATAATGCAGGTTAATGTAAGAAATAAACTCACATAAGAGTAACAAATACAAAAATATGCCTTCTAGGATTGCCATAGCAGTTAAGGGCTGACCAGTCCCGAACAATAGGACAACGACCTTAGGAGAGTGTCCATATTTTTTGAAAATATTTCTCGCTGCTAATTGTGCGAATTCGGATACATCCTGTATTGTAGTAATTGTAAAAGTACCTAACTGAATTAAACTTAAATTTATTTTTTTATGAGTTTCCAATACGGCATCCTTTCACATAGAAAAAAAATTGGAAAAAATCGTGCTTGAAAACAACAGATTTTTTGTGTACGGTCCTATAATGAATCAGAGAAAAGAAGAAAGAACGAAAGAAAATCAATTTATTCAGCATTCAAATCGACACGATACATATTATAAAGGTGTTACAGTAACCTAAATAAAAATACTTAACTAGCACCATGTTAAGTATTTTTATTTAGGTTAGGTAGACACGTAACTAGTCGACAGTGATGCGGAGGAATGTCTTGATGCCCTATTTAAGTTTATGGTTTTATTAGGATATACGTTGTCAGGTGTACAGAAACGGACATAGGGTACCTTTCATCCCGAAAGATGGCGCCATGTGTCTTTCGAATCATGATTGAATTATATTGTAGAAACTTTAGTAGTGTGTTAAGAGTTTTTTAACGCAAGCGAAGCCGCGGGCTGAAACTAGTAATTTATATATTTGTAATATATAAAATATATTGTTTGTGTAAATAAACGAAACACAAGCACCATGTAGTACACCTAACATTTTTTTTTTTTACTAGCCTCTTTACTGTCCCACTGCTGAGCAAAGGCCTCCCCTTTTGTCTTCCAAACATCTCTATTTTGTGCCCTTTCTGACCATGCTAGCCCCGCAAACACGTCTAGATCGTCACGCCACCTACGCCGAGGTCGACCTCGATGGTGATGTCCTCCTTCAGGCGTCCAGTAAGTAACGGTCTTTGCCCACCTGTCCGGGTGCATTCGAGCGACATGACCGGCCCACTCCCACTTTAGCTTGGCTGTTTTTTCTTTCTCCAACATCTGTTACTTGCGTTATGGAGCGCAGGGTGGTGTTTCTAACAGGATCAGTTAGTTTAATACCCAGTACACTACGCTCCATTGCTCGTTGGCAAATCTTGAGTTTGGACTTTTGTTCTTCAGTCAGTGACCAAGTTTGAGTACCGTAGGTTAGAACTAGGTTAGAACACCTAACTATTAATAGAATAGAAATACAAAACTCACATTCGCATGTAAATGTGCCGTCACCCTGCATAATACTGTTTTGTGGCAGCATTGGGACTAATTTAACCAACGTAAAAGAGAATACGTGGTATTATTACATGTCATTACATCATACCCATTTTGCTTAAGCCCGCTGTACATAAACTTATCCAGGCAGCATAATCCAAAGTGGAATTTTGGGCAATTCAACTCAGAAGTACAACGGGCAACTTTTACGGAGCTCAAGTTAAAATGGTACTTAAGATTTTGGAGAGAGAACTATCTTACTATGAGCTCTTGGCGTTGCTCCAAAGATTTTAGAAGTGTTTCGAGTTTAATCAGGATCTGTTATGGTTTTATGAATATTGGAGCAGCTATTGCACTGTGGTCAGCCATGCAGAATAGAAGTTATTAAGTATTCAAGACGATATCAGTTAGTGTAGTTGCATTTCTAGTACTTGAAGCTCAGTTGGTTCGAAATAGTCTTTTGATTAAAATGGCGACAAAAAAATATGGAGGACTAGCTGTACCGTACTTCAGACGCGTTGCAATGCCACTTAGAGAAAATAAGTGTGACACTAATTTGCATTTTTAAAATCTAAATGTGGATGTATGTTGTCGATTCGAAACCCATAATTAATACGTGCTCTAATTTTAGGGGACCCAAGTTTACCGTACTGACGGGACGAAGATCAAATGTTTGACAGCTAGGAACAGTTTGTATGGGAAAATAAAATTGTTGATTTTACTATTTTCCTCGCAACTTTTCCTTATTTTCTCACCACTTAAACCTTCCCTGGACTTCCACAAATATTTCAAAACCAAAATTAGCCAAATCGGTCCAGCCGTTCTCGAGTTTTAGCGAGACTAGCGAACAGCAATTCATTTTTATGTATATAGATAGATTGTAATTTCACGTTGACTATATTTTATTCAGAATCTGTGAGGTTATCGGCTTTGTATTCTTCATGTATTACAAGAGTAAGGGGGTCATAATTATAGTACATTATTTCGTAGAAAACAAAGGAAACACATGTTCTTAATAAATTCTGCGTCATGTTTATACAGGGTGTAAACGAATTCGTGTGCTTCCTTCAAACCACATGATCTATTAATGGTATAGATTAACCCTGCACGGGATTTAGATTGATTAAAAACAAAAAAAAAAAACCAAATAAAATTTTTATGTGATAGAAAATTTCGATGCCATGCATAAATTAATGAAGGTACGGCGACACAGCTGACGGACACGACTAGTGCGATATCGCTCCACGCAGTCAGTTAACTTGGGACGCTAAAATTATTCAGATACAGAACACCATGGTTCATTTTTTGAAAACTTTTTTTTTGTTGATTCTGAAAAAAACCTATGCAGGGTCAATCAGTGTCACCTGTAGATCACGCGGTTTGAACTAATTACACGAATTCGTTTACACCCTGTAGATGCATAGTGAATTTAATCTGAATCATCGCCTCAGTTGTATGTAACCACCCACAGCCCTAAAGATGTCCAGGTGAACGCACACACAGCAATATTGCCGAAAGTTTGGTTGAATTGCATTGCGATGCCTCATATTGGTACAGAATGACTGGTGAGACACTAACAATCTCTTAAGGGGTCGTTGTACTCATCATCATGAACAACTTTTAGAATGGGACAAAAGCTGAAAACGCGAAAAAAAAATCAGCTGTTCCCTACATTTATGTTCGCATTACTCGTCAAAATGTAGGGAACAGCTCGCTGCTTTGGACGAATAATGATACAATTCAAAAAAGCTTATTTTAGAGGAGAACCTTTTAAGCTAACACTTTTGAAGAAAAATGGCGCCAAAAATTAAAGAAATGGCAATGACGTTTTGTGATGCCACTTCGTTATTCTTGACGATATGAATGTGAGTTTTATTCGCAAATAATATGGGGCTATTTTGGATTCCGCTGTCTTCTTATCTACACTTCTCATCAAAAAAATCGAAACACTTCCGAAATTATCTTTGTGGCGACAATTAAACAAAAAACAAGCATTAATTCACTATAGAAAAAACATAATTTAGTAGCTGGAAGTTTGGCCTTTACAATGGTGTACGAAATTTCCAATTTTTTTTTTTTTTTTTCAATTTTTATCATTTAAATGAATGGAACATTGTTTTGAGATAAACGTGTGTTTAGAGTTGGAGTACATGTGTTGTGCAAAAAACGCAAAATAACGCATTACTTTAAAAAATTCTGTTTGTAATTTATTGATTAGGCTCTGTGACGTCTGATAAAAAGTTTTTTTTCTAACACACATGCATACTTCACCCTCAGCAGCCGCCCAAGTAGTGGCATTGCTGGATTCTGGTACTAGTCAGCGTGTTGTGGCTGCAAGATTGCATCTAAGCCACTTGTCTGTTCAAAGAGTGTACCAAAACTATCGGGAGACTGGTTTATTTACGCGCCATCCAGGATCTGGTAGGAATCGGGTCACTTTTGAGTGAGACGGCCGATTTATTGCAACCGATTGTTTGCAAAATCGACGCCTTCGCGCTTTTCAACTGCAGCAGCAGCTCCTTGTTGTTCGAAGGGTGACTGTAAGTGACTCTATGATTTGAAGAAGATTGAAGGAACGTAAACTGGTACCATACAAGCCAGCTAATGGGTCAAAATTAACAACAGACCATCGAAGAGCTCACCGAAAAAAATCGAAACACCTCGCAAGTTTTTATTTTGAATGGATTATTAGAAAACACGTATTTTTTTTTAATAAATACTAAATGCCATTTAATAGTAGGTAGCATAAGGTTTAGAATTCCTTATGTTGATGTTCCATAATTTTACTCTCGTAAGAAAAGAGAGCCTTGCTCATTTGTAGGTTTGAACAATGTAAGTGCACAAGTGCAAAGTTAAGGCGCGCTCTTCGATGGTCTGTTGTTAATTTCGGCCCATTAGCTGCCTTTTGTGGTACCAGTCTACGTTCCTTCAATCTTCTTCAAATCGTAGAGCCACTTACAGTCACCCTTCGAACTACTCGGAACCGCTGCTGCAGTTGAAAAGCGCGAAGGCGTCGATTTCGCAAACAAACGGTTGCAATAAACCGGCCGTCTCATGCAGAAGTGACCCGATTCCTACCAGATCCTGGATGACGCGTAAATAAACCAGTCTCCCGATAGCGTTGGTACACTCTATGAACAGACAAGAGGCTTAGATGCAATCTTGCAGCCACAACACGCTGACTAATCCCAGAATCCAGCAATGCCACTTCTTGGGCGGCTGCTGCTATGCATGTGTGTTAGAAAAAAAACTTTTTATCAGACGTCACAGAGCCTAATCAATAAATAACAAACAGAAAATTTTAAAGTAATGCGTTGTTTTGCGTTTTTTGCACGACAAATGTACTCCAACTCTAAACACACGTTTATCTCAAAACAATGTTCCATTCATTTTTAAAGGATAAAAATTAAAAAAAAAAAAAATTTTGGTAGTTTCGTACACCATTGTAATGGCCAAACTTCCAGCTAATTAATTATGTTTTTTCTATAGTGAATTAATGCTTGTTTTTTATTTAATTGTCGCCACAATGATAATTTCGGAAGTGTTTCGATTTTTTTGATGAGAAGTGTAGTTTGAACATTTTGGATTGTGCGGATATTCATGCAAAACAGCGAGCTGTTTTTTTTTTTCTCTATTTCATATTTGGTCCCATAATAAAAGTTGTTCATAATGATGAGTAAAATGACCCCTTAAGATATCGTTAGTGTCTTACTAGTCATTAGACAGGATAGTGATGGGGGGGGGAGGGCAAGAGATCCCTAGGTCACCTCTCCGACCTTCGACATTCGCCATGGATGGAGGTCATTTTTTTTTTTTTTTATTTCCCTTGTTCGCTTTTGGCTGTTTGGCAGACAGGGTCATAGATGAAGCACACTCCAAGTAACAGAGATATAGAGGGATTCCCCTACATTCCTTTGTTTCTGGGCGAGTACACGACGGAACACAGTAAACTGCTTGCTTGGACTTTAATCTGAGGGTGGTAGCTAGCCAAACGTGACCAAATCAAATAATACAAAAAATGCTTCGCATTCCACTAACAAAACGCTCTAAATACGACCAAGTAAACATCCTTTCAAGTAATTGGTATCAAAAGACTTCCTAAGCACTCCTCTACCAAATGGCTGGTCTAATGTTTTCCATAAAAACATTTGGCAGGGCGATACACACATATCTCACAAATCAACCTCTATTTGGTAGGGTGCCAATGGTAGTTGCTCTACCATAAACATTTTCTGGGCACTTTTTCTAGGAACATATAACTGGATTTGTTGACCTCTCAATTTTCCTCTGTTTTATGATGAGTAACTGTGTCTTAGCCCGGACCCGCTTGTTAAGCACCGGAAAACTAAGAAGTCGCATCGGCAAATTTCGTAAAACTGATTTTCGTAAAATCGAAAACTACTGGCTGTTTATATTTGCCACATCAACCATCCCCTGTACACTGCTCCATGCAACACCCGTTTTTTACGTGAGGCTCGTAGGATTTATTTTGTGTGAGCTGGACAACCCGACCCTCCACATTCTCTTGAAGAACCTGCCCTAACTACACTTACGAGATCGGATCCTGGCTATTCTCTACCGTCATGACTGAATGCGCTCCAGCCAATCTGTTTGCTGTCACCAGTTTCTATCAAATGGCTGTGTGGGCCATTGGCGAACACCGTAACTACAAGAAGGAACTCGCTGACTACCCCAAGGGACGTAAAGCTATCTTGCCTCTTATTTTATCAGCATTTTATTATTGTTATGTGTATGCATTAGGTATTGAATGCTCTACACCATTCTTTATAAATGGTGTAGCAGACGTGCTCAGGAGATCCTAGGGACGTCTGCTACATTACACCACGAATATGTATTACTTATAACTGCAGTTAAAAATTATCTTTACGATGACGCAATAAGTGTGAGTCTCGCGAGTGCAATGCCTAATTTAGTTTACAACCATTAGAAGATTCGATTCGATTTGTGTAGTGGTTGACCACTTGTCCTGGATGTCCGCAAGAAATAAATATTTGTATAGCCCGCAGATAACGTCTGCATGTGAATTATGCGTCTGTAAAGGCACTAACTAGTTATAAAATATGGCATTTCCCATCACGAAAAACCTTGCAAAGTTTTTTGGCATCTTGCCAAATAGGAAAATATAGGCCGTTTGTATTTATCGTCTTATTAGGCGTAGAATTGCTTAGTACTCAAATTACTTATACATAATGTGGAATAATGCTCTTACGAAGACATTTGATTCGTTCGATTCAAAACATATTTTGTGTGTCTGCAAGAACCAGTATAACTTGATCCCTTCTTCTTCTTGGCGTTTCGATGACAAACTAATATAAACTTAATTATATTATTGCGGCCCAAAACTTGGCCACTTGGACTGCGTTGTCATTGGCAACCATTAAGTCTTCCTGCGTGCAGCTGTTAGGGCAAGCACGGCATGATGTGAGATGGGCCATCGTATGGGTTGTACCGCACAAACAAATCAAATCGGTACCATCACTGAATCCCCACCTAAACATGTTGTCTTTGCTCCGACCGACCTGAGTTCGAAGTCTATTTAATGACTTCCAGATCGGACATGGCAGTTCATGTCCAGGCGGAGGTCTCTCCGCAGGTGGCACGAATGAGTTTGGTAGGGAGACCCCATCTCTCCAAAGGTTGCACTTCGCTTTTGGCAACTCCGAGGCCAGAGGTACGACACAATTATAAAAGTGATTCCTGATATTTTACCATTGTCTTAGGAACCGAATGTAGACTAAAGAAGACTACAATGGATGCAGTTGTATCTTCGCATATTGAAAAGCTAAATTAAGCATTGTGATGACGACATAGGATTTAGATTAGTTTGTTGGTAGGTATTTCTAAGTTTATATGTCGGTGTGCCTTGGCGCGCGCTCTGGTGGTGTATGTAAACTCAGAACAGTTTTTTCGTGAATTCTGTACTAAACCCTTAGTCCATGTGTATCTACGTCAATGGTTAAAATCGACAAAAAAGCAAATGCGGATGCTTTGAGACTAACAACAGTATTCGAAGACAATTTCAAAACACTTTTCCGATTTCAAGAGTACGAAACGAATTGACACAAATTCGAATCAAATTCGAAAGATGTAGAACTCGAAAGATGTAGAACTCGAAAGATGTAGAACTCGAAAGTGTAGGGAGTAAGCCCTCAGGTAGGTCTGGTCAGTGTCAGATGGGATGTGGCTACCAGCAAAGAATATACTAACCCCTCTCCTGCCGTCGGTTTAGGAATGATTTCAGGAGGTTGGGCATCAGCAAACTCTTTTGAGCTAAAAGAAACGTTTCGCGTTTCCTAAGTGTAGTGATTCTTCCAATATTTAGTCGCGGCCGTCCATTGCAGTTTTTTTTATGTATTCGGTTGACAAACAAGCCGACTTCCGACCCGATTGACAATGGTTACTGCCACATATTCTGGGTAGAAAATTAGATGGGGTAGTAGGATCAGCTACCATAGTCGCTACAGCTACAGAAAAACAGTCTTAGGACATCTTCATCTACCCTCAATTGACCTTGATTTTTAATTAGGTATGTTATCGTCGGTACACTATACTGACGACGTCTTTACACTTGCCTAACCGCTATTTTCAATATCCTATCTATCGGCGGTTTGCCTTACTACAGATAGAAATTTGACATTACTTCTATGGAGCTTATGTCAAATTTCTATCTCTAGTAGGCGAAACCGCCGATGGATAGGTTATTAAAAACGGCCGTAAATCACTTCAGACTACCCGTGACCACGGCCGGTGTAAGTCGGTCGGTCGGAATAAAAAAGGTATTGTTGCCTTTAAAACATGTTACAAACTGCATCTACTATAACATATTTTAACACTAAAAGCTGCATCAGTAATTCAGCCTATCCTCGCCAGGTAACGACATAGTTCCTTCCCCGTCTCATAATGGCAACAAGTATGCGAGCTCGATTCCTTCACAATTTACGACGCCACAAACTGCGCTCTTAGCATTAATCCTGTAATTCTATGCTCCTGTGCATAGAACAGAATTTCCATGGAATTTTAATATAGGTTCTAAACGATAATGTTAGAAGCATGATGTTTTTGATAGTTTTTTTATGGGCAAGTGCGAGTCAAACTTTCGCACTAAGGACCCTTTTCCTGTCATGCGTATTTTCGCCCGCCCGCGGATCTGGTCCGCATGCGGGTGACAGCACGCTCCTGGCCACACGCAGGACAAAGATTTCGTTTACCGCTGCAGTGTCGTGCGTGTCGCCAGTGACTAAACTCGTGCACAAAGATGAACGTTACAAAAGTAATCATGCGTACTATGACCATGCGTGCGACCCGCGTCATAGTAAAAACAACACTGAAGTACTTGTACTATTTATTCTGTGACTGAAGGCAGAAGAACGCCGCCCGCATCCGGTTAGCAAGCACGCGGGCTGCACGCCCGCAGCCAATCCACGTTTCGCGCGCGTGCTTCCCTCATGATAGGAAAAACATGTATGAAATGATAGGATGCGGGCAGCCTGCCCGCAGACCAGATCCGCGTGCTGGCTAAAATACGCACGACAGGAAAAGGGTCCTTAGGCCGTTTGTCTATCGCTGCCGTCACCGAGAACGAGATGACGTTGCCGAAGTAGCGATACATACATTACTATGACCGCGTGTCCACCACACGTCCGTCATCCGAGCACCGTCATTTCGACCGCCGAGATTGTGAGCAGTTCGGCGCTACCGCTAGAACTCCGCCGAGATCGTGACGGACCGAAATGCGGGCAATACAAAACGCGTCTACTCTTGTCCACTACATCCGAGATTGACGGCGCCGGTGCACGGATTTTTGTATTATGTTGGGAACCACCTAGATCGGTCGCGGTGGACACACGATCGCCGTCACGTCGTTCGGAACTTGGTCCGAAATAATCTCGTTTCTCGGTGACAGCGGCGGTGGACTAATGCTCTAAGAGTTCCGTACTACCGCTAGTTTTAATGTTCAGATGGTAGCTAGCCAGGCGGATCGTATAGGTCCTACCATCAACCGTGCTGTGTTTTGTATAATCTTACATTACGCTTCTATTCCTAGCATCATCTGCCTAGCCTTTTCCCAACTATGTTGGGGTCGGCTTCCAGTCGAACCGGATGCCGCTGAATATCAGTATTTTACATGGAGCTACTGCCTATCAGACCTCCACAACCCAGTAACTGGGTAATACGATACTCTTGGTAAGACTGGTTGTCAGACTTTCTGGCTTCTGACCAACAGTAACGACTGTCAAAGATCTACAAATGACAGCCGGGACCAACGGCTTTACGTGCTTTCCGAGGCACGGAGGAAACTCGCTATGGTAAATGGTCACCCATCCACAGACCAACCTCGGCAAGCGTGGCTTAACCCGGAAGATCGGTCTATGCAGCTGTAATTATTTAGCCACGTGCTCCTCCTCTATTTCTAGCGTGCTGAAGAAATTTTATATTCTAGCCCGCCCTCACAGGGGATAAATCTTCCATCTTAGACAGGGTGGTCGATAGTAAATCATATACTAGCAACAGAAAAGATGTAAGCTTCATTTAAATATTTGCATATTCCGGTGTCTAGATTTTAAATAAGGTATTTTCATGAAGATAAACATCTTAGTTCGATATGCCTTGAGGGTGGTTCGTTAGGACGCTCTACGAGAAGGCAATGTTCCACCTTTACATGTTTTAAAAATTCAGTATATTATAAGAAACATTTTATCGAAACCGCTTCAAGCAATAATTAATAAACCCATAAAACTCCAACGTTGTAGGCATATATAACAAAAACTAAAAAAATAAATATGCAAATACAAAATTACCTTATCAAAACAAAAAGGTTATATAGTTCTAACTAACTGTCGCATAATATACACATGCTAAAGAAACACAAAACAAAAACATGAATACGTAAACAGTGTACCCAGCATTGTTTTATGACTTTTGTTATACTGTGTTCCATTTGCTAAGTTAACTATTGTTACAAAAACAAAGTGCTTATCTAACACTGAAATAATTTTTGCCATTTGTAACGGTTTGTTCAGACGGTACGACATACGTCGTCTATGTATGAGTAATAGTTGGTATTGGGCGTGACGCATTGCGATTATGGCGCGTCGCGACATTTATTTATTATAAGGTTACACTGTTCATAGTAGTAATAAAGGAAAAAGTAAGTTACGTATTGTCTCACTGGAGTTATTAGATTCTATGTGAGATTTATGAGTTACAATGGTATTAGGCTCTAGTGTCGTCTTCGGGTATTTTTTTTATCATACATCCATAAAATCACGCCTTTTTCTATGGGGTAGGCAAGAACTATAGCAGGACACGTGCTGCGACTCTTATACAACCGTAAACGAATTCGTTTGATTCCTTAAAAACCACATGATCTATTACTGGTACAGATTAACCCTGTACGAGATTTAGATTGATTAAGAATAAAGTTTTTTTTTTGTCTTCCAAAAGTGATCATAATTATGTGAATAACCTGAAAAAGTTTTTTTTTTTTCTTATTTTGCATTTCTATTTCACGCCTATGTGAATAGAAACAAGGCGACACAGCTGGCGGGTACAACTAGCACTATATCGCTCCGCGCATTCAGTTAACTGGGGGCGCTATAATGATTCACATTAAGAACATGTTTTTTTTAGTTCTCTTTGTATTCATGCAGAGCCAATCTGCGTCATCAGTCAAGGTCAAGAGATATGAAGGAATTACACCAATTTGGATGAAAGAGAATAAAAGGAAATCTTCTTTAAAAAAAATGTTGGACTGCTATATATATATTATTGTTATATTTTTATACGCCTCTACATTCTATACAGGCTTCCTCGTGTTGAAGAAATAACAATCAGATAAACTGTTTGCACGAACATTGCATGTCTAACAAATAAAACAGTCTGCATAACTTTGTTAATGGACCAAGTTTAACTCAAAATGCTTACGTAAAACTTAAGTTACCGTTCAAAACACCAACATAATAACATTATTCTCATTATCTTCCCACACACAGCATTTCAATTAGCCAACTTAACACAAGCACCGATACACGTCGCAACAAAAGCACCCAAGATTCGAGCAACACGTACCCAAACTTTTGATAATGCAGTAACTCGGCGACAATGTGACAAGTGTGACAACACAAATGTGTCGCTGTCTGAACAAGACATTATCCTAACTCGTAAGACTAATTTCAAGTGTGTGAACCGTAAAATTTGGTCTCCAAACTTTGGGAATCAAGGAGACTGTGCCGTGCAAGTTCTGTCCAGTGATTCCAAAAGTTTTTTAATGATGCCCCCATTGCTAATGTACTCATTAACGCCCCCGCCTTTTTGTTGGAACCAAGTTTCTAAGTTGTTCGAGTTTTAAGACAGTGGGAGTGAAATGTTTATTCCATTACG
This sequence comes from Amphipyra tragopoginis, assembly GCA_905220435.1. Classification (NCBI taxonomy): domain Eukaryota; kingdom Metazoa; phylum Arthropoda; class Insecta; order Lepidoptera; family Noctuidae; genus Amphipyra; species Amphipyra tragopoginis. Next base: position 6,471,280 of record HG992016.1, read on the forward strand.
GAGTTTTGTTTCGTTTTTGAACTTTGCGGTATTTTGGGACTTAACTGGGTAAGAATGCGAATTCCCTTCACAGATCCACAAAGGTGATGCCTCGTAGAAGTCTCTTGCTAAATATGTCTGATACAATTCTTCTTCTCTCGTGTCAGCACGAGCTATACGAAAATAGCTCATGCTGTGGTGAAAAGATTAGCCAGTCAGCAAGGTTGATAGCGGGGCTGACTGCCCAGAGTTCGCCGGACGTACGACCCTTGACCGGGGTCGCGGGATTCGCAGCTGCGTGCACCGCAACCCCAGCAGGCCTCGGTCCGCCAGCCCCTGGCGGACCTCACCTTCTGTGGGGCCTTGTCCCACGTCCTCCTGAGAGGACGGAACACTGCGCGCCGCCTTCTCGGGCCTGTTACTGGTCGGGCGACGGGTCCCCTAACCCACCGTTCACAGGCCACACACTACGGTGGCCGGAGATTGTCGCACGCCCTCCGGCGCCCAGTGCGTCTGGCGCAGAAAGGGAGAGTGGCAGCTGCCTCTCTCTCCCTCTCCGCTCCCGCGATGGCTTCCCACGCACTCTCGCTCCCGACCATGGACAGAACCACAGCACGTCCGGCGCACCCTGAGCTTGCTGTACTTAAGTATGGTCACTAGTGGAAAAACTGATACAATGAATGATCCCGACGTTGTCTCTGCCTAGCCTTTTCCCTACTATGTTGGGGTCAGCTTTCAGTCTAACCAGACGCGGCTGAATATCAGTATTTTACACGGAGCGACTGCCATCAGACCTCCACAGCCGATTGTGTGCATCTTTGTTCTTGTCTGTAAACCGAAAACTGTTCATTAGACAAAGACAACACTACCGTGCGCTAACGTCACATTAACGTAAGCGAAAGGGCCAGTCCACATCTCCACGTCATGACGTCGTCAACGTGGAACGGTGCGGTAACGCGGCACGGTGCGTTGACATAACGTGCAAATTTACGTTACCGTATCGTAAAAATGCACGTCAGGATCATTGTTAGATTTATCGTTGACCATGTAGATCCTGAATTTTAATAAGAGAAACAGTAAGGTATGGTTTTAAAGCATCGGAGCACATAGACGGCGACTAACAATCGGGCGTGGAGAGCGCGGGCGAAGCGCATATACGTGTGCGCTTGCGGCTAGAGTCGGAACGTGTTACGATACGGTAACGTAAATTTGCACGTTTATTCAACGCACCGTGCCGCGTTACCGCACCGTTCCACGTTGCCAACGTGACGTGGAGATGTGGACAGGCCCAAACTCCACACTACTCTGTAAAATGTACGGTTCGCGCGAAAAGGATAGAAAATACCTGTTCTAAAATCTTCAAACTCATGTAGCTCTCTATCTTTTTACTATTTCTTTTGGGGTAAAGTTTTCTTTTTATCATCATCATCATCATTCAGCCGAAAGATGCTGACTGCTGGACATAGGCCTCCCCCAAAAGGGGGCGGGGGATTTACCGTAATCGCCACGCTTGGCAGACGGGTTGGCGATCGCAGTATGGTTGTTAAAGTACTCAGAGAACGCTGCAGCCCATCCTCTAGTGAATCCCTTAGTCGCATTTTACGACACCCACGGGAAGGTTTCTTTTTATGCCTTCTTTAAAATAATCTATCTGTAATCTGTGTCTTAAATCTCTAACGACGCAGTACGTACTTATAACAGGAACTTTAAGATTTCAATCGTGCAGAAGTAACCGATTGCTGGCCACGTTATACCGGTGCCAAAACAAAGCTTTGCCAAATGGATAAATATCTGAAGTGCATAGTTAAATGGTAGTTTTCTTTAGCTAAGGAAAGGCGTCTATTTGGCTCGGGGAATCATACGGCACCGCCTCCTTGTTGAGGTGAATGCAAGGGTGAATCCTGTAACCCCGGGGAAACACAGTGGTGGTTTTAGTCCACCAACCGGGCCACGCAGGAGCGCAGCGCAGTGAATCGCAGCGGATGCTCGAGCACGCGCCGCTAGCCGACCGCGTCCGCCCGACGGCTACAATCTGCTGAAATTCGGGCACATGCGCGCGCGTGCTCATGTATCCGCTATCGCAGTCAGTCTACCTGCGGTGTGGCCGAGCGGAGCCGACCGGACGCGACGACAGCTGAGCGCCGCCGTCCACGTACTCGAGCAGCCGACCGGCTACCGCGGCATACGCGCAGATCTAACCGAGTTCCAAGCAGTGTAATTTCCATGCAAAAAAGAAACTTAACTATTGTATAGAAGCCTGAATTTCCTTTAGCACAGTGTGAAATGCGCTTCAGCGCGCTCCGGCGCGGCCCTTTTGGTGGAAATCATACATAACAGTCCGACAAAACCCCCCGTTTTCCTCAGGTTGAAGGATTTTAATGAGGAGGAAGAATAGTCAGAAGCTCGAAAGTCTGACAACCGGTCTAACCTTAGGATATCAGCATTGCTCAGTATCTGGGTTGCGGAAGTCTGATGGCAGTCGCTCTAGGCTACACAGATATTTTTGCGAGGAGGTTATGGTGACCAAAGAGAGAGCGGAGAGGGAGAGAGAGGCAGTTACCACTCTTCTTTCCCGTGCCAGACGCACCGAGCGCCGGAGTGCGCGCGACGATCTCGGGCCACCCTAGTGTGTGGCCTGCGGGCGGCGGGTTAGGGGACCCACGCCCGACCAGTAACAGGCCCGAGAAGGCGGCGCGCAGTGTTCCGTGCGCGCCTCTCAGGAGGACGTGGGGCAAGGCCCCACAGAAGAAGAGGTCTGCCAGGGGCTGGCGGACCGAGACCTGCTGGGGTCGCGGAGCATGCAGCTGTGAATCCCGCGACCCCGGCCAAGGGTCAGGAGGAGGAACACCGTGGGTTTTTAGCCGGTAAGAGTCCGGCATACCCCTTTGCCTTCCCCGAGCGAAGGGCATCCATGAGGATATTGGCAAGAAAAAAAAAGGGTATGCAGATATACACAAAATAAAAGTTATTTAATTTCTAAGTGGCAACTCTAATACTATCTTCAAAGTAATCACCGCACTCAACATTAAAGAAACCAAACTTAAGATCAAACAGTCTTGATAGCAATCACATTGCCAATGAGATATGGAATCCATTTCGCTATTTTACGTAAGGAGTGAGACAGCGTTCTGAGAGCTCGAGGGAGCCATTAGCAAAGGTAATGGTACCAAGACAAAGAACTTGAGGGCGAACTCAAAAATATTCGGTTATTCGATTTTCTGGTGCTGTTTTTGTGAATTATGGAAGCTTGTAAGATATTTTTGGGGTTCCGGACCTCTCAATGTGAAAACTGAACATTGATAGAATCACAATGTTCTTATCAGATAGCATAATAAGACTATTACTGTTCCAAAGCTGGGCACGGGCTTCTTATTAGAATGAGAGGGGCTTAGGCCTTAGTCCTCGCTTGTTATGTGAGCCTGGTGAATTGAGTGAGTTGACTCACTATTACTCTGTTATTGTAATCGATTAGCGATAAATTCATTAGTTGGGTGTTTAATAGGTGATACCTCTATGTAGATTATTATTTTAAGAATTATGTTGTATGCGAATTTGCAGAAAAAACTACTAATGGTAGTATAGAAGCATAGGAAACAAAATATACTCAAAACAATAAAGGCTTTGTAGCCTATTGGGTTTGAATTGCTATACATAATCAACCCATTAGGCTAAGCGTATGCGTCTCAACGCAGGTGACGCAGCGCAGCACAGTACAGATTTTGCCACGCAGGGCAGGCGAGGCAGACATAGGCCACGACCGCATGCTGCGACGCAGCTCTAAGACACATTCGAGTTTTAACTAGTACAAAGAATATACGCGTTCGAGTTGACGAACTTTTTTTTTTAATAGACTGGATGATTAGTATCATACAAACAAGGTTCACAACGCACTAATTAAATTAAATGTTCTGTCATTGCAATAAAATTCGAATTAGCGGTAAAAAACACCTGTCGACATGCACGCGTCGCGCAGAAATCTGTGCCGGCACTACAACGAGGCGCAGAGCAGGACAGACGCATTTCTGCGTCGCACGCGTCTGCGCCGCAGCGTACGCAGGTCTTAGTACGTTCATACATTACAAAATCTGCTCTGCGCTGCGCTGCGTGCACCTGCGTCACCTACGTCTCAGCATACGCTTAGCCTTAAGTACTGTCTCCATAATTGACTATACCTAAGTATGTCCAGCGCACCCAAGGCAGTCGGCCCCGCTACCAATCTCGGTGACTGGCTAATGTTTTCACCACGGCATGAGCCATTAAACCATTTAGATCTTTATGGAGCCCTCACAGATGTGCAGGTTTCTTGAACTTAAAACAACGAACTACATTTACGTACGTACGTAACATAGAACATTGTAAAAATCATTTAGTCCTATGTTCGTTTATACACTATTACTATGTCATGTTTATATGTTTTAAAAAACTTACGACTGATTTTCAGTTGATATTCACAGTTGAAAATTACCTGTAAAAAGAAAATCATTGGTTAAATATTGAGATATTTTTAATTGTAAATGGTGAATAATATATGAGGTGAGATTGTATGGCTACAACGGAAACAAAGAGAATATATGTTTTCATTAATTTCCAAAGTATGCGGCGATCCCCTGTAAATTGTATGGAAAAGTTAATCCGCAGCTTGTCGCCGGCCAATCATGGCTATAGCGATAGACAAGTGTGCTGACATCCTTATATCATTTTTCACACACACACACACACACACATATACACACGCACACATACACATACAAACACACACACACACACACACACATACACACACACACAAATACATGCACTACGCACACACATCAACTAGAGATAGACAATGGAACTCCTCAATGAAGAACAGTGCACAGAATGTGAATGGGTTGTCTTTAATAGGTCCAACCATATTTTAACCCATTCGAGTCCACCACATCTTTCTACAGCAAACGTCATGCCGCCATACATATTGCTAGTGGACCTTCCAGAAGGGTCCTCACCATTACGTTTGCGCTAAGAGTGAACCCTTGAGGAAGGTTCTTGGCATTAGGTTAAAAACCGCGAAAAATACGCTACTACGTCGTAGAATAGGTATGCTTGTTTCATGACGGTGTATTTTCCAAGAAAAACCTACATTAAGATGAGCCCTCCACGAGGGCACCCGGCATCGCGAATGCGACTACAGAGTGCCCTCCTGTACGGCACCCAGCTTTAAACGTATTAAATAAGGCCACTAAATAGAAAAAAAAATTTAGACTTTTTAACAAAAAATAAAACCAACTTCAAAACGAATCCAATAAGTACCATATTATAAAATAAACAGTTTCAGAAGTCGGTGCCTTCAATTTGGTTCAGCGTGTAAAAGATATAACAACATAATCGTTCAGGAGTGATTCTATCATTACAGTTATAGCTAATAACGGTATGTCAGGATTGCGAGCAAGGTAAATGTAGTAAATAAAACCAACATAGACTCTCCACCACTGAGAGTTTGTATTTGGGTTAGTGGTAGTAACATGAACTAGATCACAATATAATACTTTACACAATTATTGCAAGATCGTAAAATAAGGACAAGCTACTCAGATATAAAAGGTCAGACTTCTTCAGCTGATGCACACAGAATGCTCCGCTTCGTCGAATGCCCACCGCCTTTATAACATCGGGTAGGTTTATCCATATCGACGACTACCTTCTTTTGTCAACATTGCCCAGTGCTACCGGCTACCGATAACAAGCGTGGATTCGTTTATTTCTGAAGTCGATTTTATTGTGAATTCTCAAAATAGCGTTCATTACTTCCAAAATTTTCACAACCTACCTACAATTGTGATAATTCTCCAGGTCACTGCCTACATAAGCGAATTGCCAGGACTTCGCCGAATTACAATCTGAAGGTACTTTGTTGTTTTTTAATTCGCTATACAAAGTAGTATTTTATTATAATTAGGCCGTTGACGTTGTTTGGAGGAACACTGGAATAAATTGGGCGAAAGAAAAACTAAAGAGATCTCGGGAATAATGTATTGGTAGGAATTTTGTAGCGTGATCATTGACTGTGATGTCCATCAATATACAAGCTTAGTTTTAGTATATATCTACTAAACCTGAAACTAGTTTGTTCAGAATCACTAGGAGAATCGATTGACATATTTTTACACCAATTTTTTTTTCTTAAATTTCAGTTTTGTTTAGCAGGTTTCTACCCATAACAGTTGACGGGAATAGACTCCTTGAAGCTTGAAATGGCCCGCTCGGTCAGTTTCATTGTATTAGACAACCCCTGCATAACACATCTCAGGCATTTCACACTTTACTAGGGAACTTAACGCGACGTAAACTACGATGTAACTTGGAGATTTATTAAAAAAAAAACACATATTCAGGCAGTTCTGATGAAAATCTTGTTAGGGTGTCTCGGTTTTTGTATATACTAAAAATAACGTTGTATATGATACGCTCATTGACTGAAAAACAGCTCACAACGCGTTGTGGTCACTGTAAATCATCCACATAGCGAAATTTGTGTTCTGGCTCTTATGAAAATGCTCACGACGCATTATGGAAATCACAGAAAGACCACATAGCGAAACCCGAAAGGGTGGTAAAGTACCCATAATAATGAATATCTTTTGTTCTACAATTTTCCCAAAAAGTCAATGGTTTAAAAGAAATAGCTGTTCAAAGATTTCATAAAAAACATGTTAAAATCTTCTTTTTTTATACTTTGCCCCTGACTAAGATTTCTCTTGTATCGTGGGTGCGTTTACAGAAACAAATCTCACATACAGCCATAAAAATGTTTGTTCCACTTGGGAATCGAACCCGTAGCGCAGAAACCAATCTTAGCCACTGCACCAAACGTGTCGCTAAAATCTATCTATCTATGACCAGCTTACTTTTTAGGTCATATTCGGGGTCACGGATTAGAAACTCCATTTTTTGAATCCGTAACTAAAGGAGGGACGAAGAAGTTTTGAAAAAAACTAAAATAAAATCAATTGTCATGGAAACAAAAATTATGGTATTTGAAAATTTTAACACTTGCTTAAAAACTGTTATCAGTAATACCTTAAATGGCCTGCGGATTAGTACCCCCTTTCCGACTAACCTTGTATATTAATTTACACAAGAACAGAAAAATAATAAGGACAAGCTAGTCAGATAATAAAGGTCAGATTTCATCGGCTGATCGACGCAAAAACTGAGCTCCGTTGAATGACAACATCTTTTATAACATCGGGTGCGTTGATCCATGACAACGACTTTCTTTATCTTCTAAAGGTTGCCCAGTGTTGCCAGCTAACAGATCACTAATCTATTTTTCAAGTTTGATGATTACGTCAATATTCGCTAATGACATTTTTTTGTAGAGCAAACAAACGAAGGCACTGGAAGACCTATGAATACGCTTTGCTTTTCACTAACTTATTGATTCGCGCTCCGACGCTCGCTGAGGACGGACGTGCCGCAACTCGCGCTGCGTACTTTCTCGACGTGCTCGCTCACGAATATCGCTACGCCCCGCCGTAGTGTTCTCCACTTCACGACTATAAGTTCAAAAGCTGCCTTTTTCAAGGCGGTGGCTGAACGCCTATTTCCTTGTTAAACGCGTGTGCCCCTTCAGGGAAAATCCACAGTTTCGTGGTCCTCGGCTGATACTTTGCAGTGTTAACGAAACCGAGCGGGTGTTGACCCAATACACCAGCTGCGCCCCTTCAGGGCAAGGCGAAAATTGGAAGGAGCTAGTACCACCGGCCTTGGGGGGTCTCCTAGTCGACGCTAGCTCTAACCCCGTTCTCTCCCATCTAGCACTCTCTAGTATTGCACCTCACTAGAGACTTAGGAACCCGTTCGCACAATAAGACTGGCGACGGGATTACAAGCTTAGGGCTCACCAATAGGCACTCAACCTCCCTGTCTATACCCGACAGGGAGGGTTTTCACACACCCCCGGGCTCATCCACCCGGGGAATCGCGTTTTTTTAAAAATTAAATTGTTAGGACTTATAGGCCGTTACTAAAAATAGTCGCGTACTTGTGCGCGCCGCGTTTTTATTAAGCCTAATTCCCATTTTTTACACACGGCTCAGGCATCTTTTCCGAGATGTCTGACGCTGTGTTGTTAGCGTTCTTCCGGGAACTTTTAAAGGACCCCGAATTTCTCGCTAAATATGGCGCTCGTATTCCTAGTAGTGGGCCCATAAGGCACACTACTAATCCGTTATCGCCCACCTGCGATACCGACTTTGATTATTTCGGCGAAGGAGAGCCATTGTTCGACGAGAACAATGGCATTCCAAGCCTTTTATCGCTTCCGCCTTTCTCTCCCGGTCCATTGTCTCCGGAAACAATGGAAATTTCGCACCTGCACTCCGCAGCCGCGCCTTCCGCTAATTTAAACACCCCTTCCCCGTCCCTCCGACATGCTCCAGAGATGACGTCATCAATGGACACGTCAGAGCCCTTAGTCCCCGATTCCGATATTGAGTCCGAATCCTATTCGTCGGCTTCCTCTTCCTCAGAAGGCTACACTACCGTAGTCGGTAAGGGGAAAAAGCGTGCCCGCAAAAATAAGGCGACCTCCTCCAGCCAAGTCCCGGCTAAAACCCCCAAGACAAACGTTGCGACCCCCGCGTCGGCTGCTTCCCTTAGTCCCGTCCCGGCTACCTCCCCGCAGGCCAGTCGTCCTTCCTCCCCCCGCCCCGTCACCGGCTCGAAAACCTCGGCTCCGAGGAAAGAGCCCTCTCCTCCGCCTCTGTACATTCAGGACAAGGCGAAGTGGACCGATGTGTCCAAGATGTGTGTTGATCGCAAGATCAACTATCTAAGTGCCCGCACCACCCAACAGGGCATTAAAGTCATGGTCCCCACGTCAAAAGACTTCCGCGATCTCACGCGTATGTTAAGGGAAAAAAGCGTGTCATTCCACACCTTTGCCCTTCCCGATGAGCGACTTATCAGAGTCGTTATCCGCGGCATCCCCAAGGAGATTGACTCCGACGCTATCCTCAGCGACCTTAAGTCGCAAAACATCCCCGCCTTGGAAGTCCACCGCATGCACCGCGGCCGCGGTGGCACCCCCTACGACATGGTCCTCGCAGTATGCGAGCCTTCAGACGAGTCTAAGACCGTCTATAATATTAAGACCTTGTGCCACCTGTCTGGCATAAGCGTCGAGCGCCCCAATAAGTCCGGTCCGCCTGGTCAATGTCACCGTTGCCAGCTTTATGGCCATTCACAGCGTAATTGTTACGCGAAACCCAGGTGCGTCAAGTGCCTGGGCGACCACGGCACTAGCGACTGTGAACGTCCTAAAGATAGGTCCCTATGTCTCGAGCCTCCCAGCTGCGTTTTATGCGGCGAGTCTGGTCACCCGGCGAATTATCGCGGGTGTGCCAAAGCGCCAAAACAGCGCAACCCCAAGCTGGCTAAACGTTCAGCCGCCCGTCACGAAAGAGAGAGTCCCTCCACGGCTCCCCCCCTCTCTCATCCCAACCCCCCGCCCGACTCAGTCCCCAAAGGCCGTCCCCATGGAATGCGCTGAACCATCAGCAGGCGTTCCCCGCCTTAAGGCCCACTACCCAGTTGCCCCAGCAACAGCAACCAACCACAAGACCCCCAATCCCGGCTATCCCCGCCCTGATGAGCTCCACCATCCCCGCTCCCACTATAGTGCTAGCTGCTTCACAGCCTGCACGTAGTCCCACAACATCACAGGCTCCCCCCGCACCCACCCCCGCACCCGCCCCCGCACTCGCTCCCAGGCCAGCGCCGACAGCGGTTGCTCCCTCCACTTCCCTCTCGTCCACTAAAGTGCTCCTTAGGGACACGATCCCCAGCCTTATCCAAACCCTCTCCTCCTGCAATACGCAGTGGGCGATCAACATAGTCTCCGCTTGGAACGCCTCTCAAGGCGATCCAATCGCTCGCATCAATGTCCTCTGCGAACTAGATGACATAGTCATTTTCCTCATCCAATAAATTCCAATGGATACAGAAAGCTGTAGAATTAAGCCCCGATCCCTTAAATTAGGCTTCTTCAACGCTAACAGCGTTAACGGTCAACGAGATGAGATCGCAATCTTTTTGCGTGATCATCAAATTGACATCTTCTTAGTGCAGGAAACGTTTCTCAAGCCCCACAACAGGAACCCTGGAATTGCTAACTATAAATTAGTTCGCAACGACAGGACCCGTAGTAGGGGCGGTGGTACTCTCATCTACTACAAACGTTCCCTGTACTGCACTCCCTTAGACCCTCCTCCTGGTCTCCAATTCCTGGAAACTTCCATATGCAGACTAGGCATGACAGGACACCAGCCGATCACAATCGTCTCGGTGTATAATCCTCCCTCCAGTAATAAGATCCAACTCCGGAGCGATCTTAAAGCCCTCTTTGACCTCGGCGGAGGTTCCGTTATCATAGCGGGCGACCTCAATGCCAAACATCTCTCGTGGAGCTGCAACTCCAACAACCACGTGGGTCGTAACCTCGAAGAGTTGAGCCCGGAGCTCGAATTCGACGTTATCGCCCCGATGTGTCCCACTCACTACCCCCATAACCCTGACCATCAGCCCGATATCCTTGACATAGCGCTCCTAAAGAACGTAAACCTCGGTCTACGCTCTATAGAGACGCATGAAGAGCTAGACTCCGATCACCGCCCCGTAGTCCTTCACCTAGGTCCCCGGGGTGGTCCCCCGGATCCTGGTCAACCCGCCCCGACCAAAACTGTCACGGACTGGGGAAAACTAGAGGAGCGCCTCAAGTCTTCCTCATCCGTTCACTTAGATTCCATCCCCGACGATATCGTTACGATTGCCGACACGCTGGGCGCGATCGACTCCCTTACCAGTCATGTACAGTCCGTGGTGAACGAGTGTTCACGGCAAGTTCCAGCGGTGGACGAACACCGCTGGAAGCTGCCGGACGATGTGCGTGAACTGCTGACGGAGAAGAACGCATCCATCCGTGCCTATGACACTTTTCCCTGCGAAGCTAACCGCGCCCATATGCGTTCTCTACAGCGTGCTGTAAAGAAACGTGTACGGGAGGTTCGGGATGCCCGCTGGGACAAGATGTTGAGCGACTTAGAGCCATCCCATCTGGCCTTCTGGCAATTGCAACGTAATCTGAAATCCGATTGTGTAGCTTCAACTCCCCCTCTCAATCGTCCGAACCAAAGGCCGGCCTTTGAAGATGACGAAAAGTCCGAATGTCTAGCCGACAGTCTAGAAGCCCAATGTACTCCCAGCACCCAACCCGCAGACCCGGTCCATCTTTCCAAGGTGGATCGCGAGGTCGAACGTAGGGCCTCCCTCCCTCCCGATGAAGACCCCGACGATCCCTTACCCCCCATCACCGTAGACGAGGTCCACACGATAGTGAGGAATCTCAAACCTAGGAAAGCCCCCGGCTCAGACGGTATCACCAATAAAGTGATCAAACACTTTTCCGCCCCGCTCATAGTTCTCATGACCGCCATCTTCAATGGCGCTATGAGTAATAACATCTTTCCGCAAGCTTGGAAACAAGCCACCGTTATCGGTATCCCCAAACCCGGCAAACCCAAGAGTGAGCCCACTAGTTATCGCCCCATTAGTCTTCTCAATGTAATGGGGAAAATCTATGAGCGTCTCATTTATATCCGTTTAAAGGATTTCGCTGACTCCCGTAAACTCATCCCCGACGAACAGTTCGGCTTTCGAACCCAGCACTGTTGCATTCGACAATTGCACCGCATTGTCGAACACATTAGCTCCCGTTTTATGCGCTCGTACAAAACGGGCATGCTCTTCTTCGACGTAGCGAAAGCCTTCGACAAGGTCTGGCACAACGGTTTATTATACAAACTGTACCAATTCAACGTGCCGGACCGTCTCGTGCTCATCATTCGAGACTTTCTGTCGGATCGCTCCTTCCGCTATCGCCTAGAAGGCACCCTCTCTTCCCCTCACCCCATTCGCGCAGGAGTCCCTCAGGGCTCCGTGCTATCGCCCCTTCTGTTCACGCTGTACACCAGCGACATTCCCAAACGTGGCTTGGCCAAGTTGGCTCTCTTCGCCGACGACACGGCTATCTACTATTCCGGTAGGAGTCTCGATAGCATCTCTCGAACCCTTCAAACCACAGCCGACGCCCTCGGGGTCTGGTTCCGGAAATGGAGAATAGAGGTGAATCCCGAAAAGAGCGCAGCCGTTCTTTTCGAGAGACACGGTGACTCCCACACCCACATCCGTCCCGTCCTCATGTTCGGCAAACAGATCCCTTGGGAGATGAAAGCCAAATACCTGGGGGTTATCCTCGACCACCATCTGAGTTTCCGAGACCACATCAAAGCGGTGCGCGCTCGCGCCGCTTTCGCTGTCGGTCGCCTCCACCCCATCCTTAGAACGCGCAGTAAATTGTCACTTAGAAATAAGCTGAGAATCTACGTGACGTGCATCCGCCCCATCTTGACTTACGCTAGCGTCGTGTTCGCACACGTTAAGCCTTGTCGCTTTAAATCCTTCCAAACCCTCCAGAATCGAGTGTTGCGCAGAGCCGCGGCTGCCCCGTGGTTCATGCGTAACGTCCAACTCCATCTCGATCTAAAAATGCCAACCATCAGGCAATACCTCAAACGCATTTCCAAGCGTTACTTCGACTCTGCCCCCCGCCATCCGAACCCCCTAGTCGCCGCAGCGGCCGACTACAGTCCCTCTCTCATAAGTAAAGTTCGCCGTCCCAGGCACACACTTTTAGAACCCGATGACGAAATTACCCTCCTCCAGGAGGCGAGTAAATCGACCAGCACACTACACAACAAACGCCGCCGCCCGGCATACCGTCCTCGCCGACGAGGCCCGTCGCGACGCCCCACCGCCGCCGGTCACGATCCACCGAGCTCTCCCGTCGTAGAGCCGGTCGTCTCTTCAGACTCCGCAGTCACCCCGATAATTCAGCCCTCATCAAGCTGTCTCCCCCCCCCTATGTCCACGCCAGCAACGCCCTAAGCCGAGGTCCGAGTCCCACTAGGGGTCGCCCTTAGTGCTGTTGTTGCAGGTAGTCATGATGTTAGTGTAGTACAAGTAGTTAGCTTAGGTTAAGTATTTTACTTCCCCCCATTGGCTGGAGACCCTTCAGGTCTCGCCAATAACTGCCCGGTTACGTAGAAACCGTCCCCTAGGACGACCTACTGCAGTCCAATAGAAAAAAAAAAAAAAAAAAAAAAACTAACTTATTAAAAATCTCGAAACTATTACCAAAATAATAATCAACGGTGAATAAAACAAGCAAATAATTAATAAAATGCCCAAGTTATAATCGATTTAACCGGTTCCGTACCCCCCGTTGTCCCAGGACGACACTTAACTGTTTTATCTATTATGTCTATAAATTACCGTGATTGAGAGTTTAAAATTGTTCACAAGACAGAGACAACACTACTGCCATATGACGTCATCTTAAAAACTTTATAGTGACGACATCAATCTGTGCAATATCCGTTTCGCGTGAAAATTACAGAAAATGTCTCCTTAACAAACTCTGAAAGCGTGTATCTCCTCTATTTTTTCATAGATTTTATTTATTTGTTCACATACTTTCTATAAAATGATACCAAATTGTTGTATATTTTTAATAGTAGTCAAATACGCTATTTTATCGTAGTAGAGATCCTAGTTAAAGTGTTATCCGGGAAATTCAATCCCTATGCCTTGTACTACATTTTTGCCGCCTAGCAGCAATGCACTGTTGTGGTTTGAAGGGTAAAGGTAAGAGTTTTTAGCCGACTGCATACAGCAGCAGCATACGACGTCTCGTTACGACACTACTGGTTTCTATGTATTTCTATGAAATATCTTCCGCAACTAGCGACACGTCGTACGACCGCAGACGACGTGTCGTCCGATCGCAGATCAGTAGTGCCACCGACGCTGGAGTGACGACACGTTGAATCTTTCTCAAAAAATGTTTTTTTCCAATTCCGAGGAAGAAACACTGATAAACTAGGTGGCCCAATATCCTGCACTGTACGATGCATCTAACCAAAACAAAAGATACGAAAGTAAATCGCGATCGCTAATCCCAAACAGGTCACACATGTTGTCTCACGGAACATTCAGAACTAACTGGTATACGACGTGTCGTCTGCTGCAGCCATCTGCTGTTGGGTTCGAAATCATGAGTGCAGCGACATGACGCTGCGACGTATCGTAACGACACGTCGTCTGATGCTGCTGTATACAGTCGGCTATGAACTTGTACCTTAAGGGAGCCCGGGAAATTACAGGCACAGGACATGTTCCAATTTTGTCTCTTAGGATGGTAACGCATGAGCAATCCTCTTTAAGAAGTAGGCGTAAACGACTTTCCATCAGGTGGTCCGCCGGCCTATTTGTCAACCTGTTCCATCGATTATCTCGCCATCAGTATTTTTCAAAGACTCTTTGAATTTTTTTTGAAAAGAATGAACTGCGTTGATGACGTTTGGAGAAGCTGAATAATTCCTTAGTCCCCTTATTATTCTTCTCTCGTTTGGGCACGAGCTGAACGAGAATAGCTTATGTTGTGGTGAAAAGATTAGCCAGTAAGCAAGGTTGGTAGCGGGGCTGACTGCCTAGAGTGCGCTGGAGGTAGGTACGTAAATATCGTCATTCATGGTCTATTTTAATGCACTCCCCTTATTTAGAAAGAGTAAACAATATTTCTGTTTCAGTCAACATGCAACTACGTAATTTTAATTAAAAATCCAATTACGGTGTCGCCCGAAAAATGTATGAAATTTATTAAAACTAGCATTTTAGTAAACATACGAATAAGTTATGTTGGACCCAACACTACTTCCATTTGTGATGATTTCCCTAGACGCGTACCTGTTTTATATGTACTATCTAGTTTTAAAAGTTGGGTCTCATTTTTCCTAGATTTTATATGGCTAGAGAGGTTAACCTGAAAACGCTAAGCATGTATTTTTTTCGTTAGATAAATAAAGAAATGCTGTAAAACAAGGTGAATTCGAGTTAAATATAAATTATGTGCTGGGTTTTAACTAAATCAATAAATAATAACTTAACAGAAAACTACATATTTATTATAATCACTGTCTTACACCTGTCTTACTGTCTATTTTACCTGAACCTATTTGTCTTTTAATGTAAGAAGTCCAAAAAAGTATTTCTCGAAAAACTTATTTTTTTATTTCACCTCTACCTTCGCTGACGGTAACGAAGTCGAATTTAGGTCGAATCTATCAACTGTTGTGATATAAACACCTTTTTATTTTATTATCGAACAACACAACTAATAAGTTAGGTACAGTAAACGCTCAAAAGTCCATAGGCACGCTAAGGACTACATTGCTATAAACTCGCGCACGATACAGCCAATGCGTATGCATGTGCGTGTACGAGTGATGTCTCAACATTCCACAAATAACACACACTAATGAACTGTCGTCGCACTACGCGAAATAACATTATATTTCTGTTGCATTTAGAATACGCGTCATAGTGGTGACCTATTCTTAACATTCCATTGCTAAAATTCGCCGTAAACTAACATGTCACGATAGCTGTTAGGACTAAGCAATGGGTCTACGATCAATGACGCCTGAGTTCGAATCTCACAATGCGTAGTTAATTTTTGTTTCTTTGAAACTATTATTATATTTGTATTTAAAGCAAAAAAATATTCGTTACTAATGTTTATTTATAATGTTAGTTATTGTATTATTATTTCATTATTTATGTGATTATGTATTCAATTTATCTTTTTTTGGTGTAGGAAGGTGGAAATAAAAAAGTTGTGCTAAATGATAACAAAAATGTTTATTCGTTTTATTTACTTATATTACTAACAAACTTTTGTGAGAATTGTGACGTCACATTCCTACCTAGATAAAAGAAATTCCCTTATAACCGTTCAAAAGATTTTTTGTTGTATAATAACATAACAAGGAAGGGATATTCTAATGACACAAATATAATTGTTGACACCCACTTATTTATGTATCGGTATTCAGCAGAGTTTATTGAAAACTAATATATGATTTAGACTTTATGAATATGTTTTTTATGTAACGTCACAATGAATGTATTGAGGTTATAAGCTTAAGTGTTCATTTTCTTGACGAAAAGAAGATTGAAACTTAACCTCAATTTAAGATCATTAAATAATTTCGGACATGTAAATATTTAGTTACACCGTCTAATTATTAAAACCAATAAGTAGAACTGTTGGTGCGTGGCCAGTTCTCCTGCCTGCTGCACTCGTCCATCCCCACATATTAATTGTAATGCGACCTGAGTCTGTATTAGGGATTACGTTTTTATCACACAAACGAGTCTTATTCCTGCGCCATAAGTGAAGCCTACCCTTTTGACTAGATTTAAACGTCTTTTCATCTGAGAATATGGTAGTATTCCAGTCAAAATCTAAGTAATCCCGTGCGAAACGTAATTGTTCTTGTTTATGTCTTTCTGTCAAGAAGGGCTTTTTAGCGGGTCTTCTGTGATGCAATCCTTCAGCGTGGAGGGCACGGCGAACAGTTTGCAGCGAGGTGTCAAATAATTCCGAAAAGTGTATCATAGGTGTGGAACCATTTGTTTCATACTCGTCCACCATATGCTGTCGCTGCGCCTCGCCAATCAGCGACGGCCTTCCACTTCGCTATCGACTAGCAAGGCTTCCCTCTTCCTCATATCTTTTGATCCAAAGACTTACAGTATACCTCTAAAACAAAAAAAATGTAATATTAGGCGGCTATATCAAAATACTGAAGTGACTTCATTTTCATTTAATATAATAATATTTATTTAATGTAACAATGTAATATTATAACTCTGCATTTTAAATCCAATAACAAACACTAATTATTTATCTTTTAGGCCTCATGATGGCGGATTTAAAAAAGAATTAATCCATGTCTCCTAATAATCTTAGGTAATTATAAAGGGGAATGCCCATCAGCCACATAAAAAAATGCCTGAAATGAACAACAATGAAATATACGCCAAATTGCACTATAAGTCGTAGGGAACCCATATCATTTTCAATAATTACAAAAAAACTCGGCAAAACTTGTTCCAAACATCTTTTTCTAAAATATAGGTTAAGTCAAGGTTTAAGATTATTACGCAATAATTAATAAACAAAACTGCATTTAAATGTTTTAATCATCATTAAAAACCACTAACACATCATCAAGAAACTGTGCAGGAGGATTGATATTGGGTTGGTACCGGGCCCATGCTAAGTACCATATTATTGACATAGTATGGGCACAGGTACCAACTGTTCGCCGTCCCACGAGGCAGTTACAATAGCGATGCTGTAAAGCCCTTATCCCTGATAAGGAATTGTTAATTATTATATAAACAAAATATATTTTTTGAGAAATATGTCTGCTTTGTATTTTTCCTCGAAGTAAAAAGCAATTACCCGGAAGAGATAAATGCTCAACTAATTCGTTATCCAGTTCCCTACATATTTCAATCTTATAAATACCATTCGCTCGTGTGTGCTCGCCATAGTATGAGCGAGCCTGTTTTATTTGGTACGTACCACATGCCAACAAAACCATTTCGCTGTATGTCAGTTGTGGGAAATCAGCAACATTGTTAGGATTTATATTAATGCTTTGGAATTGCGCTCTGCGACGATTCAAATTATTTGTGATCACATAATCAGCTAGTATATTTTCTGTATACATATTCTGATGTATTATTTGCAAAATATCAACAGCATCTGGCCTGTCAACTATTCTAGTATAAAACCTATTAATTAATGCTGCTGCTATAGAGAAATCTACCATTAAATGTCTCGAAGCTCTATTAAAAAAATCTTGGCGAAATAATTTGAATTGCTGCTTGAATATTCCATTTACGGCTTCCACAACCCAGCGGCAAATAGTAACTCTTCGGCTTTTATTAGCTTCCAGAGTGGATAATTGAATTTCATTTACTTGCAGTGTTGATGGCATGTGAACACTATAATTGCAAGATTGCAAAAGTGGAATGGAATCCCTGAACCCTCTATCAAGAATGAATACGTCACCATCCTGAAAATATTGTCTCAATGGCTTACTGGGTTCATCAAATTCACTAATCATTATCTGAGCATCGGAAGTTGTTGCTGGATAAGGGCCTAACACATCGATTATATAGCCATCGGAGCAAACAAGCAAAAATGGCTTCACAAGGTTTCGATATTTGTGAAGAGAATATGTCTCTTTTTGGTACAAATAGTTGGAGCTTTTTTGTACATAGATATATGTTCCATCAATAATTACGACAGGCTTCCTTATTCCGTCGACTTCGCCAAACAGCCCATTTGGTAGAACAAGGTTTCTTGCTGCTATTTGTTCTCTTGTTATATGTCCAATTCCAAGGTTCATAGGAACAAAATCTTGATGCAGTTTTTCCCTTGCTTTAGCCATTAGACGTTCCAGAGTACTTCTCGGTATTTGTAGAAGAGATGATAATCTTTCATCAGAATCTCCAGTTCTCAATTTCATCAGGTAAGCTCCAAGGGCAGTAGAACCTCTATGCATTTGCGCCAATCGGGGCACCTCTCCCATTAGAGTACCAAAACTATTTCTACTCATTCCTAAAAAGTACCACACCATATGTTCTTCCATTAAGTGTATATTTTCGAAGTCCAAAGCACGACATTCATAATTCACAAATGATGCAAAGTCTTCAATGTGGTCCACAGTGAATTCATGATTCATATCTTCCAAAGCAGGGAGTTCATGCCAAAAGTCACTATTCAAATGATGACTACATATTTTTGAATTCTTTGGTATATAAAACTTGTAGTCCTTGAAGAGCCACACCCTTAATGAAAGTGGTACCACATGTCTATCAATCATATTACATCCTGGATAGAAACAATGACTTTGAGTATCAACTGCTCTTCCGTAATTAGGTAACAGTACGCTGGATCTTATTTGAGGAGGTTCTTCATGTAGAGGTATATTCAAACTACCTGCCTGACTGGGTACCGGACTCGGGCTTGGTGAAGGAGTAGTAGGGGGTGAGGTAGCCCGGCTGCATCGTTGCCAACATGGGTGGCAGATCAAATCCGAAGAACGTAGCTGCAAGCAAAATGAAAAGTAAAAGTTGGTTTTGTTTTACTTCAAGCTCGATGAACGAAAACCTATGCATAAAAAAGTACTCTGTGATAAGTTTTTAAAAGACATGATAGTGACGTTATTTGCACGGGATAAGAGGGAATTACACAGAATTAGGGCAGAGGAATGAACTTACCTGGCGTGGTTGGATTCTGTGTGCTACTACATTCATTATGTGCCTCTCACGATCACTGCTATTTCTTACAACATGTGATCGTTGTCGTAGAACAGACTGTCCACAGCAAACGCACACATGTTGGTGGCCTACTTGTCTACCTGGCCGGCTGGTTCCAGGTGTCTCGGTGATAGTGTGAACCGCTAATCTAAGACATGCATCACAAACAACACTACCTGGTTCAACCTGTGAGAAAGAACAAAAAACAATGTACTAATTGTTCAATGTCAGTGCGTTCAGTTCAATATAATTATTCACAAAAACTATGGAATGAATATACTTACAGCTAATGGTGTTATCCATGCCTGTATTAAACGACGTACTTCATCATTTTGCTCTGATACGACATTACGTCTCATCGCTGTAAGATCGAGATAGCAATTAACACAGTGTACGTTTCCATCCATTTTTAAATGTACACGGTGTAAGAGTCCAAAACAATAGCAGAGTCGTATAAAAAGCAGGTCCAGGTCCGTCGTCAAAAAGCCGAGTCGTCGTCAAGGCGGGTTCAATCTAAGTCGAGTTCGAAAAGGGGTAACGTGTGCAGAAGTAAAATCAAAATCCTTAAAAATGGCCAAAGTCGTCGTTATTATATCCTATTAAGTTATACTCAAGTCGCAAACGCAAAATGTGAATCGATCAATTCAAAACCACAATTCAACGGAAAAATGAAATGCAGTAATCAATATCAAACTGTCAGTAAGGCAAAGGACATGTTATCCATGCAGCCTACGATACTTTTTCTTATTTGAAAATAATTTTATTTTAATTAATATTGACATGCATATAATATTACTTTCATTAGATAAACGTTATAATTAGGTCGAATTATTCTAAATGAACGATAACTGTGCAATAATTCTATAAAATACTTCGATAAATTATTTGAAAATTCTTGTTTGGCTGAATGTCGATTACACATGTCAGATTAAACACAGTTGTCCATTAAAAAATAAGAATGAATTAGACGGATATCAAGCGAAATATTTTAAAGATCGTTATATTTTCCTCCTACGTTTACAAACTTGAGAATTATTCATTATGCATATTTAATTCTAATTAGAATTAAGGACTATTCGTATTTTCTGTCCATTTCAGGCATTTTATGGGCGTTCCCCTTTGAAGTAAAAGATCAAGTTATGTATTGTTTATATGTAATACTCACATTCAGTCCGGTTTCATCAGATATTTGTGTTCTATTTAAGACCACTTTTATGCAGCGCAATAATAGTCGCCCTCGTCTCAATATTAATATTTGCCTGCATTTTGAGAATAAATACAATACCGCTATCTATTAAACCACACGTCACTAACTAACATTTACAACCAATCGACAACGTTCATACCGATCAAGTTAAATATTCATAAAACTCATGTCTATCTACCCCACAGAAATCTAAATTCTTTATTTAGTTTTCTATGATCTACCCTCTCTAACGTTACGAAATGTGTGAACAAAGCGAACAAGGTAATTGAATATTTCTGTCTCATTACTTACAAATACTTACAATCGAGTAAAAACTTACAAAAAGTCTACATTGCGTGAGATTTGAACGCACGTCTCCCTGATACAGGCATTTTTGTGGACGCGCTTATCCACTAAGCCATTTTAACTTATAGATCTATGTTGAAATTATGAACTACAACGATAATGTATGTGTCTCTTAAAAATAGAAGGTCGTAAGTCAAACTAAACGTCAAGCTATTGCTTTGTGAGATTGCCTATGGACTTTTGGTCCCTACTGTACATCAATGTACCTACCTAATCGAACAACCAATGACAGTCGCTCTTTTTCGCGCCACTCACACTTATTGCGTCATCGTAAAGATCATGTTTTACTGCAGTACTAATAAACATTCGTGGTCTTGCAGTCGCATTCAGTTCGGAAGTGATCTGTTTTACGAAGTTTGCCGACGTGACTTCTCAGTTGTGTGAACTCGTACTTACTGTTCTTGCTTTAGAGATACCACAGGGTGACTATTTTATACAGAACTTTAAAATTTTGACATTTCCTGTTTTAAAATGCAGCCCATGTCAAAGTCAAAGAATTTATTTCAATTCGACCATTTACAAGCACTTTTGAATTGTAGGAAAAAAAGGTAGTTACTGCCGCGTTCCTTTTTTTTTGTAATCTGGCATGTTAAATGAATTTTAGGTACTCTTATTAGCATAGCATTATCTTACATTGTTCTCAAATTTTTTCTTATTCCCAATGTAACCAATTTTTGTAAATATTTCATGAAAAAGAGTAACCATGGAGTTTATTGCCCGTTCTTCTCCATAGGAATCTACACTTTGGAACGCGGCGCCGGTCACGATCCACCGAGCTCTCCCGTCGTAGAGTCGGTCGTCTCTTCAGACTCCACAGTCACACCGATAATTCAGCCCTCATCAAGCTGTCTCCTCCCCCTAAGTCCACGCCAGCAGCGCCCTAAGCCGAGGTCCGAGTCCCACTAGGGGTCGCCCTTAGTGCTGTTGTTGCAGGTAGTCATGATGTTAATGTAGTATAAGTAGTTAGCTTAGGTTAAGTATTTTACTCCCCCCTCATTGGCTGGAGACCCTTCAGGTCTCGCCAATAACTGCCCGGTTACGTAGAAGGGGTCCCCAAGGAGCATCAACAACAGTGAAGTAAAAAAAAAAAAACACTCGGACCTCATTTTGTAGCCAAATTCAACCGTGGCGATACCGACCACATCGCAACCACAACGCAACCACTAGCAGCACCGCGCACTAGCGGCCGGCCACTTCGCAAACACAACATTGCGACGAAAACGCACGCACACGGAAAGCCGGAGTCGATCTGTCTGTCTGCAAACACTAGCCACAACGTAACCACATCACAACTACTAGCGACAACGCAACCACATCAACATTTTGCAGTTACCAGAACGCAACTGCAAGAGGCTGCAGCGACACTATGTACACGTAACCACTTCTTGATCACTTTTTGTCGCTGCGATGTGGTGTGATTGTTATACGTGTCAATTCTCCCTTACTAACATAAAAGTTACATTAATTTCGATAAGAATCGATAATAACTCCCCAAAATCCTTCAAAATACCATCTAAAATCGAACATAAACCTTATTTAACGAGATACGAATCGCTCAGCATTTCGGAACATTTGTTATCATGATGACGTATAACGTGACGTCATCAATCATCGTATAAACGTCATTAATATTAGAATTTGTTTGACGATCGGCTGGAAGTTCGCTCGTTAGGCTGTTATCGAATTGTTATAATAATACGTACGTATGTATGGTTTGGAGTGTTGATTTATCAATTATGAAGGAAAAACAGTCATTACTATTGTATATGATTACATTAATAAAGGCAAGGGTCCTTGGTTATAATATTTTATTCCTTACTATGAAGATAATTATAATTTACATGGTTCTTCTTCTTCGTGTTATGTAATAATAGAGACGACGAAAGCCGACGTACAACCACAGATCATAGAATGTAGATTATAAAGACTTATAAGATTATCTATACTTGTACAGCGCGCCCAAGATGCTTCTACAGTCCGTTCATGCCACAGACTAAAGACATCGTGGCGTTAACAAGTCATCATCTGCCTAGCCTTTTCCCAACTATGTTGGGGTCGGCTTCCAGTCGAACCGGATGCAGCTGAATATCAGTATTTTACATGGAGCGACTGCCTATCAGACCTCCACAACCCAGTAACTGGGTAATACGATACTCTTGGTAAGACTGGTTGTCAGACTTTATGGCTTCTGACCAGCAGTAACGACTGTCAAAGATCTACAAAAGACAGCCGGGACCAACGGCTTTACGTGCTTTCCGAGGCACGGAGGAAACTCGCTATGGTAAATGGTCACCCATCCACAGACCAACCTCGGCAAGCGTGGCTTAACCCGGAAGATCGGTCTATGCGGCTGTAATTATTTAGCCACGAGCTCCTCGTGCGTTAACAACTATCCAATTTAATTTCTTCATTTAGTAGGACGACAGATCGTATGATTTGTATGGTTAAGCTGTCCTTGCCGCGGTCAATCCATGGATGGGTGACCGTTCGTAACACATCGAGACCCCTTCGTGCGTCGAAGAGCACGTTAAATTGTTGGTTCCACGTGTTATACGAATACCCATGACAGTCGTTACGGGGCAGTCACAAGCCCGAAAGTCTGACAGCTGGTCTAAGCTTAGGATATTGGCATGGCCCAGTAACTGGGTTGCGGAGGTCTGATGGCAGTAGCTCCGTGTAAAATACTGGTATTCAGGCGCATCTGGTTAGACTGGAAGCTGATCGAAATATACAAGGTTAGTCGGAAAGGGGGTACTAATCCACAGGCCACTTCAAGTATCACTGATGACGGTTTAAACGGAAGGGTTAAAAGTTCAAAATTCGATAATTTTTAATTCCATACAAAATCATTTTTCCTTCATCCCGTCTTTAGATACGAATTCAGAAAATGGAGCTTCTAATTCGTGACCCCAAGTATGACCTAAAATGTAAACACAGCTGATCATAGCTGAGGATAGATAGATTTAGCATTTTTTTTTAACAATTATTTCTCTTAAACTATTGACTTTTGGGTAAAGTTGTAGAACAAAAGTTATTCATTATTATGGGTACTTTAACACCCTTTCGGATCAATACCCCCTTTCCGACTAACCTTGTAGTTGGGAAAGGGCTAACAGTAAGGGAGGTGGGCTCAGAAAGTAAACATGAAATTATATAATCAAGCATAGCATAGCATCCTATCACTGTCCCACTGCTGGGCACAGCTTCTTCTCACAATGAGAACGGTTCAGGCCATAGTCAACCGCGCTGGCCTGGGGCCCAATTCTCCCAAAATAAATTGTTGCCAAACGCAATCGAACCACAACCGTCAGTCAGTTTTTGTTTTCGAAAACTCAAAATTATTGATTTTGTTTTTTGTGTCAAACAATTCGACAGCTTTTGAAATTGAGAACTGTCTGAATGAACGGTTCGGCCTTGGGTCGGTTGTGATTTATCAAGATTTATTTTACGAGAATTAGGCCCCTGGTGCGTTAATATGTATACAAAAAAAAAAAAACAAAAAAAAAAACTAAATTAATTATGTTGTCCTAAAATAATGGGATTCGATAAATTATAATAGTACCTAGCAGTGCGTCACTATTGATAATGAAGTACAGCAATTGTTACTTCATATGTAGCTGTCAATATTTATGAATCTTCATGAGCGCTCAAACGTCAACGACGCCATCGTATCCTGCCACTACTGTAGGATCCCACTCAGCAGCTGCCTTTCAACCACAGGACCAAATTACCGTCCAAAAATAAACTCCGTATAAAATGCTAATAAAACTATTCCCGAGTTTTTCATCCATCTTTTTTACTACCCCTTAAAAGCCTTACTTAACTTTACGGGCCCAAGAAACAACCTTAAGAGATTTATATTACGTTTTAAAATATTCATTCAATTTGAGGGTAGATCTAATTTTCTTGGGAAAAACTTAATCTTTGCCAGTTAGGTGTCGAGGAAATTTAACTAAAAGGTTTTCAATTGTGATTTTAGACTTATTAAATTGCTATCGGTTAAGACTTATAATAGAAAAAACTTTTTCTGTTGCTTTAGGTAACAATAAATTATTATTATACAGCATGTCTAATGCTGACCCAATTGCTTTTGCAATTGCTGGCCCATTGTGGTCGCTCACAATGGGCCTCATACGAAGGCTCAAGGTCAACCAAAGGATAATGGAGAGGGCTATGCCCGGAGTTTCCCTGTGTGATCGTATCAGAAATGATGAGATCTGCAGAAGAACCAAGGTAACCGACATAGCTCGAAGAATTGCCAAACTTAAGTCGCAGTGGGCAGGGCAAATTGCTCGCAGAACGGATGGCCGATGGGGCCGAAAGATTCTGGAGTGGCGACCACGTACTGGAAGGCGCAGCGTGGGTAGGCCTCCCACAAGGTGGACCGATGATCTAGTGAAGGTCGCGGGAATCGGTTGGATGCGAGAAGCACAGGACCGGTCGATGTGGCGATGCTTGGGGGAGGCCTATTTCCAGCAGTGGACATCTTTCGGCTGAATGATGATGATGAGACAGTAATGGGCTGATTATGCTATTTTATCATTGAAAACCTAATAAAAGACCCAATATTAGTTTAGTGAACTTCACTTCACTTTACAGCATCTACGAGAAATTATGTCTTAAGGTCATGGCACAATATACCGGTACCGCATCGGCACCACTCCAACCCAGCAATTAACTTGTGACTCAAATTAGACCATTAAATCGTGTGTCGCATAATATCTTTCATAGTGTCAATATGAAAAAGCCAACGGCGGGCAGTCAGCGCGCTTGCCGCTACCATACAACTCGACTCGCAGCCTGCGCTATGCAAGCGAGCGGACCGCGTGCTTACTGCGCGCCGACTCCGAGTCGCCAGCGAAACAACGTCGTTATGAAAACCTGCAAGTCCTAGGCGTGTGTAAGTATAGGCGTTCAATCACAAATGTCATATAACTGCTGTGTTCGCGGTGACAGCAAGCTTGCACCTCGCGACCAGCGCGCGGACTGCGAGCTTAAGCCTCGCGGACGACGCGTAGTTAGCGCGCTGGCGGCTAGCCGTAGCCTAAATTCGAGGCAACGCCGTGCTGCAGCTGTGCAGTTGCGGTGCCGGTATAATGTGCCATGACCTTAAATCTTAATCGTAAAAGACCAGTCAAACACCAGAGAGCTCAACTCTACCTCTAAAAAAGTAAGCGTTTATGCAACTTGATCTTAACCCTTGCATTCAGTGAAAGGTTAATTAAGAAAGAAAGAAATAGAAAGCATCTCTTAGAACACTTTCACACCTTCGTTCACGAGTAAAACAATAAAAAAAGATACTTCAATAGATTCTTTTTATTTCCACCTCGTTCGAGCTAGCCTGGTTTAAAATACCTTGTATAAAACATAAAAGAAACGTTCTATAAGTAAGATCAGTGAAAAAGAAAAAACAGAAAGTTCACTTTTGAGACGTGGGATAAGAGATTCTCAATAAAGACTATGTATAATTTTCTACAAAAAGAAGATTAACTATTTTCTTCATGTGGTTGTGCTTAGTAAAAACCGGTTGTTCGCGCCGTCTCGTTCGCAGTAAAATTTATAGTTGCTATATCTATGGGCACATGTACAAATCATTGAGGAGCTAGGCCGATGACTTCGCCTTTTAAGTGCCCAGGACGAAGAAAACAACGCTCCGTTTTCAAATAATTTAAATTCAACTGTCACCAGAACTTTTCTCCGCTTGATGTCTGCTTGACGCGCTGTCAGCTCTCCATCAATTTTCTTATTATAATCCGCTACTGAGTGTCAGAATTACCAGAGATTCTGGTATTACCGCTCGCGAATGTAAACCTACATCGGGCGGCGCGCCTTTCCCATCGCATAAATCGCTCTGTGCTCGTGCAAAGAACTTTCAGTGCAAAGACTTTTCGCCATCAAGAAAAGCTGCCGTCTGCAGCATAAAAAGGCGTTGCGAGTTGGCTGGTTTGCTGGTAAGTGCATGTGCTTGCTATTATAAGGCTTCTATAGAATTTACTACGAACACGGCCCTTCTCCTTCGCATCCGCACCGCATCATATTTTTCCGTCCGCTTGCTCCACCACCGGTCAAGTGCAAGTCACACTCGTAATTTCTTGAGAACTCTTGATCCCATTGGGATTTGGTTTTTTGTATTTTTTATTCGAAAAGTGGGCACTTCTTAAAATGAGCACTTCTCAAATTGTGCTCATTTTGTAATTTGTGATTAGGGATACGCAAAATGGTCTCGACGTAACTTTATTTTGCTTTTTTTTGAGTATTTTACATGATTATTGTTTAAATATCAAAAGATATTTATTTTCAGACCATTTTGCATATCCCTAACCACAAATTACAAAATGGGCACATTTTGAGAAGGCACATTCAGATCGATATCGACAGTATTATGTGCTGTACTCGACCAATGGCTGATATACAAGGTGTAACATAAAAAAGTTTACAACTTCTTAAGGGGTCACTGTACTCATCATTATGAACAACTTTTACTATGAGACCAAACAGGAAATCGCGAAAAAAAAATCAGCTGTTCCCTACATTTTGACGAGTTATGCGAACATTAATGTAGGGAACAGCTGTTTTTTTTTCACGATTTCAGGTTTGGTCCCATCATTGACTTAGAATCCCATAGAAAAAGTTGTTCATAATGATGAGTACAGTGACCCCTTAAAGGGTTGTACACTTATTTATGTTACACCTTGTATATCTTCGATTTTGTTTTGGCAAGTATAACAGAAAGATGATTGATGCCTACCTACTAAATTTAAAAAAAAAACAGTTGATACAAGCCCAGATCTTATCCTCAACACTAAAATTAACATTTCTCTGAAAGCTCTTCTCTAGCAGCATCAAGGAACAGTTGTACATTGCATCCGATTGTAATTTCATAGATTTCGATCCTAGTTTCCTCAGTTTCGAAAAGCGGAAGAGTTTTAAACGTAATCGCGTTTTGTTTCGAATGGATTTTCTGTGTCTATTTTGTGATAAGATCTTCAGAACGTTTAAGTAGGTCATGCTAGCGAGAAGAGGGGATTCTTGTGTCAATCGTAGAGAATTGACACCTGATGTAGCCACGTTGGTTTCAAGCTCATGTCATCTCGTGAGTTGAGACTTTTTATTTAGTTTTAGTATACAAGGCTAGTCGGAAAGAGGATACTAATTCACAGGTCAATTTTGGCCGACACCTATGATTTACCGATCGTTACTGGTTGAAATTAAAGGCCCATTTACACGATGCAAGTTTCTTGTGCAAACCAGAGCAATTATTGAATGCAATGAAATACGTGCAATATTTGCCGCTCAAGAATTGTAAGCAACTGTTTACACGCGGATGGTAAACATAAAATTGAATGCTATTATTGTATTCAAATCTTGAAACAAAATAATTGCTAGTGTCTTCTGTTTACACCACTGCAATTATGTTTAGGAAATTATTGCTTTCAAGTTTTGAGTCGTCTACACACAGACTTGTACGTGCTTGTACCATTTTCTGACGCGTTGCTTCAAGTATTGCATGTTTTGTATTAGCGAATTTTTCATAGAATTGTTGAACGTTCTAAGGGATTACAAAGTTATTTACACACATTTACATAATTACAAACAAAAATATACAAATAACGAAAAATATATCCTAATAAAACTATAAACTAAAATATGGCATCGAAATATTCCTCCGCATCGCTGTCCACTGGTAACGTGCCCAGAAGGCTGGCAGCATTGCCACGTTGTATGGCAATGCTAATCCTTTGGCCAAAGTAGAGGCCAGCCTTCGGGTCACGGGAAGCGTCGACCAGCCGCCTTGCAACCTCTCTATATAGAAGTCGGGCACTCGGACCCCACGACCCGAGTGTTTCGACCCCAAACGGCTCGAAAATATAATTAATGATGAAGTTATTATATTTTCGCCGCTTGAGGGCCTCCGCAGCTGCAGCAGCAGCGCCAGCACAGCCTGCCGAGCTAGGAAGGTGGGATGGTGCAAGGGTATCGACGCACGTTGCGTCCCATACCAGAGGCCTACCCATCTTCCATGGTACCAATGACATGCCATCTGGTCTCTTACCATCGTCACGTGCCAAGCCATTGGGTTCTAATACAGCTGGAACGCCGGCGGTGACAAGAGCACGACGGATAATATCATTTAAGTTGGCGTGCCGTGCTATACGACCTGCACTCCTGCTGCAAGACAAGCCGTGGTGTCCGAGGCTGTCGACGGCTTCACCGCAATGGCAGCGATGCGGAGCACCGCATGGAGCACCCAAACGAAGGCATGTAGCGATCCGGAAAGTAGTGTCGTCCAACATAGTACCTATGTTGGGCGACGGAAGTGCCTGAAGCCATAGGCCCGACTCCCATTCACCCACAGCCAGCAGGCGAGCACGCTCAGCGGTTGTGATTGACGTATTTATAAGTTTATTCCGTATCACAACGCAGAGCGGCTCATCCCACTGTCTCTGGGAAAATGGGTTGACGGGCGGATCCGTATTCGGGCAAGCGATTTTCCAAGCATTCAAAGCCTCGGTCAAGCACGTTACCTCAAAATCAACCAGTGAGTTGGCTAAGATACGTTCTAACAATTGTAGTTGCTGTTTACACCAAGGATAATATTGAAGGGAAATTTGCCCGTAAAGAGCAAGAATGTTACATGTTGTTTATACAATGCAAGTCATTTATTGTTTCAATTTCATTGTATGCAACATGCAAGAAATTTGCATCGTGTGAATGAGGCTTAAGGCTCGTTGTGTCTTTACTAAGTGAACTCACCTAATTGTGAGATCTGTGGAAAAATTGATGATGTGCAACACCGACTAATGGAATGTGTCCGTAATGCTAATAAAAGAGACCAAATGCTATGGCAATTTAAATTGAATTATACAGGTTGAAATTGTAAACACACGACAAATCGAAATGGGAGATTGTACTCATCACCATGAACAACTTTTATTGTGGGAGCAAAGAGTAGAGATGGCGGTATGGTTTAGCAGAAAAATACACTTTTTTTATTCGTCCTTATATTTTCACAGGCAAGAGGAGCTCGTGGCTAAATAATTACAGCCGCATAGACCGATCTTCCGGGTTAAGCCACGCTTGCCGAGGTTGGTCTGTGGATGGGTGACCATTTACCATAGCGAGTTTCCTCCGTGCCTCGGAAAGCACGTAAAGCCGTTGGTCCCGGCTGTTATTTGTAGATCTTTGACAGTCGTTACTGTTGGTCAGAAGCCAGAAAGTCTGACAACCAGTCTTACCAAGAGTATCGTATTACCCAGTTACTGGGTTGTGGAGGTCTGATAGGCAGTCACTCCATGTAAAATACTGATATTCAGCTGCATCCGGATCAACTGGAAGAAGACCCCAACATAGTTGGGAAAAGGCTAGGCAGATGATGATTCTCACAGGCAAGACTTGGCCTTCTTTTATAAGCTAATGAAGGCGCCTCTAAAAGCCTTAAAAAAACGATACAAATCCGCATACAATCTTAAATAATAAATGATCTTCTGCTCACACCTTAAAGAACAAGATTGAATATACAAAAGACTCCTAACAAAGATCATTCGTTATCTCCACAGAATTCTGTCATTCACGTTTTTTTTAATTCAATTTTTAACCTTGAAATCTTTGGAGTAGAGTTCATTTTTGTCTGTAACAAGTCTAACGATTCTCAGTAGATAGGAAAAGCGTGTAATGTATCGGTGTTCAATTTATATGTACACTGGAAATATAAATGAAAAATTATTACAACATAAAGAAATCTCAACTTTAAACACAAGTGAACTAAGTTGATTTCAGAATGACAAAAACTGGTAAAGGTCAGAAAACAATTTAAGTTGCAATGTAAAATGAACTATGTTTAATGGAATTAAGGTTTCTAATCCTAGAGCACGTTATTCTAAATTCAAAATGGCTGGAATCTAGTACTCTTGTCAGAGGTTACTGAACAATGGTTTTCTATACATATCCTTATCGCTTCGAGATTGTTGCTACTTCCGATATAAGTATGCAATCATACAGACATACAGGGTGTAAAAAGACCCATCACATAGCCGAAATCTACGCACTCTGTACATCAAACTAAATAACATTGACCAAAAATAATTGCTGGGAAACGACTTTTATTTTTAGGCATAAATAAAAATTTGTTATTTTGTAGGGCGTAACTTAACCGAATGTGCCTATGTGGGTTAGAGATGGGTAACTAGCCGAAATTCCAATAACTTAGCTAGCCGGCTATTCGTGGTGAAATAGCCAGCTAGCTAGCCAGCTATTTAGCTATTTGGCTATTGAATAACTGGCTCACTAACAGACTAGCGGTTGCGGCGGCGTAGCTAAACTAGCTAGGCGATTCGAGTTCGATCCTCACCGCAGCAATAAGTTTAGATGATAATAATAAGTTTGTTGTTATGATTTCGTTTATATTGATACTTTTTTTTAAGAAATTCTTTCCTTCTTTATTCGTATGGTTTTAGTAAAAACCATACGAATAAAGAAAAAAACGAGTTTTAGTAAAAAAAAACGAGGTTTCGGCTAGAATTGGACGTAGTTACTCCGGCTACTTCGGCTAGCCAGCTACTCAGCTATCGGCTACCGTGGCGGCTGCAAACAAAACTTAGTTGTTTTATACTCTGTGGTGCAGTTCCGGCTGTGCCATAAACTTGTCGGTTATTGTAGCTAATCTAACTAGCCAGTAGCCAATAGCTAGGTATCGTGTTGACGGATATCATAGCCGTGGCTATTTTTTGAATAGCCGCTATTTAGCTAGTTATTAGAATAGCTACCCATCTCTAATGTGGGTCGTGCAGCGGCTACACAGCTGAGCCAAGGCGGTTGTGTGCGTTTGATATTCATTGCGTTTTTGTAACTTCAAATGCGTCTGTTTGTTAGGAAAAATTGAAAATTTTGATAATGTTTGTTTGGAAGAAAGTTTAGTATTATCACTTAGAATACGTTTCTGGAAAAACTAAAAAAAAAATGTTGACTTTGACCTTCAATATCTCCGGAATCAATGATTTCCCAGGTATGGTCTGGTAGAAAAAATGATCCCAATGATGGGTAGAATATGTGGTTTTCGTTATCGTTAAGGGTCTTTTTACACCCGATATACTCACGCCTGTTATCTCCGAATGGGTGAGCAGTGTTGTCCTATGACAGTAGTCTGTTCACCCATGATTCACATCTGATATTAAGTCAATAAGTGGAGAGCCTATTGCCATTTTCCGGAAACAATTATGGTGTCAGGTTCGTCACCACTTGTGACTCGCTTGCCTGGCGATGGGAGGGTTTTTTTTTAAGTTTCGCCCTCTCTAGGATTTCTCGTGTATCGTGGGTGCGTTTACAGATACGAATCTTTCGAATTTTAATGGGGTATAGGGAATATAGTGGCATTTAGTTGGGCCGCATACCTCTGGCCTAAAAATATCAACAATAATTACTACTAGGAGGAATCCCTCTATATCTCTGTTAGTTGGATTCTTGTGCTCCATCTTAGACCAACTGGGCTTACCATCAGATGGAACTATGGTCAAAGGCGAACAGATCAAATAATAAAAAATAAAAAAACGTTGTAAAGAATGTTGGGTTTTTATTTTTCTTCGTTACATGGTTTATATGCACAAATTTTAATTATATTATCAAGTTCTTGAATATTTATAAGAAAGAAAATAAATTTTATTAAGCCAAGGACACAATGACAGCATAAACAATAAAAACATAAAAGAATCAAACGTGCATTTTATGAAGAAAATTAATTTTATTCAGCCAAGGACACAATGACAGCATAAACAATAAAAACATAAAAGAATCAAACGTGCATTTTATGCTGTCGAACATGCCCGTGCCGAAGGGTCACCAACTCATCATAATTATGTCACTCGTTTAACCAGTAATACTGTATAATCCCTTAGCAACGGCTTATAACACAAATACAAGTAAGTCAGTGTAATTTGGCAAACCAGATAACCAAATATAGGTACTCAAAGCAACCAATATAAAAAAAAGAAACTACATTAGTACTCCCACAATAATTATCCCTAAGGAATTTTAGTCCGAAAACCTCTTTTACAAGTACCAATATACTTACCTATATTTGTTAGACAAAACCCCTTTTCACCTAATTACATTTGTTTTCTAGA
This sequence comes from Amphipyra tragopoginis, assembly GCA_905220435.1. NCBI lineage: Eukaryota > Metazoa > Arthropoda > Insecta > Lepidoptera > Noctuidae > Amphipyra > Amphipyra tragopoginis. The sequence goes on from HG992016.1 coordinate 6,504,205, forward strand.
AACCCAGGTAATTGTACAAAAAATGTGGTACACAACTTAAAGAAATTAGGTTTGAAGTAGCTAGAACAAGATAGTAGGTAAATAAGATTTTTTATTTTGTGAGAAATGTTTGTAAAAAAAAATATAATCGGTAACGGATTGGAAAAAAACAAGATCGCTCAAATAGTAACGGTACACGGAATGATCTCCAAAATCAGCGTATTTGGTTAACCTCCCTGGTGCATTTTATATATTGATATCAATTGTGTTCCGTATTTTTATTTCGAAAAGAAGGGATATACAGGTTGTCCCTGGAAGTATGGATCAAATCGAATAGGGGCGTGGGCAATGTCATTTCCAAACTTTTTAAGCCTGAGAATGTCGGTGCAATTTTTTACGGTTCAAAAGTTGTGACCATTTATTGTTTTTTTTTTCAATCATTTCGCACAGAAAAAAATCAGAAAAAAAGCTATCACAGTTATAATTTTTTTCAGGACTTTAGCGAACAGGAGGCCTTTCTTGTGGTAATACTTTTACGCAGTTAGAAAACATGTGTTCAATAAGAAAAAACATTTACTGCAAAGGCTTTTTTGGTCTGGCAAAAATTTTACTCAAGTTACTACTACATGTTTTGAAATGACCTTGTCCACGCCCCTATTCGTTTTGATCCATACTTCCAGGGACACCCTGTATATAAGACTATTTTTATAATATCTTCGATTTTAACCAAGCAACTTTGAAAATGTTTACGTTTGAAATTTTAGAGACCAGAGCAATCAATTTTTATTTTGGAGATTGAGCCACACCCAAACGACATGCAGGAATTTATTTTTATTTATCTATTTTAAAACTCTTTATTGTACATACACCGGGTAAGCAAAAACAAAGAAAGACAACTTAAAGAAAAAATGCACAATGGGCGGTCTTATCTCTTCCAGACGACCTTTGGATCGACTGTAAGAACGGAAAGAGGAATTTAATAGAATAAAATAGGAGGCATTTTTTTTAAATAAAAGTAAAATTTATATCACGTATAGAACTTACTTCTAGTGATGTATATTCCTTAACTAGAAGTACCTTTGGAATAACGATCGTTGTTTAAAAAAAAATACAGCAGCGTCTCGAGGTGTCACTATTTGTATAGTGATCGGGCATAATAAAACTCACTAACATAGTAATTAAGTGGGCTATATTTGTAGCACAATGTACTAATATTAATTACAAAGGGAAAACAGTAAACCGCACCATTGCTGCGATCCACAGATAATCAATTCTATCATATTAGTGTTGCTACACAAAAATAATTAAATCTAACTTAATATTATTTTATATGAACGAGATTCGTACACTATTTTAGCAAACGAATTATAATTTGAAATTCGAAAGACTCACTTTGTGTCAACCCAAAAAGAAAGCGAGATAAGAACTTTTTCTATGGCTTTTGAGCACGGAACACTCATATAAATAAATGGTTATAATTCGCGACGCAAAAAGAGGGATGTAACACCTTAGCAGTGCACACACCAAATCATCCGAAAAATAGTTCCATATCTTTGCACTATTCATTCGTTCTTTCATAAAAATAAGTCAGACGTTATATTTAATACTATAACGTTAATTACTGAAAAATTACGGTATTTTTATTTAACGACATGACGACATACCTATTCAAAACCGTTACCAAACATTCCGGTATCCTAAAATTTTAGTATCGTAAAATTTTGGTACCTAAATTAAATAATACCAAATTATAATGATTAATCGAAATATATTGGTTAAGGAACCGAAAAATCCAATTACGGGAGATACAGTAAATTTTTCAACGGCGGAAAATAGTGCATTATTAACAATCAGACTTGTCGACAGTCGAGCGATTAATTGAGTATAGGTATTGGGACCGAAATGAATGTGTTCAGTAACGGTATTCACGGAAACGGTTGCGAAAATGATATCGGAAATTTGGTTAAATACCGAGATTTAACAACACTTCAACGGTTATAAGAATTAAGAGGCCGTATACGAAATTTTGCCGATTTCGCTGATTTACGTGATTTTACAGACGTGGTTTTATAGTTAAACTAATATATTTCTATAAGTTTTAATGCACAATATGAAAGATCATTTCAATTAAGTTTCTGGACACACTGTAGGGAACAGCAGATTTTTTTTTCGTGATTCATGTTTGTTCTCATAGTAAAAGTTGTTCATAGTGATGAGTACAATCTCCCATTTCGGTTTGTCGACTGTTTACAATTTCACCCAGTATAATTAAACAAAAATCATACAGCATACAAAATAAGCCGAATTTCGGCAGCTTAATTATGAAAACGTCAAAGTGGACTGGTGCCGATTTCCATGTAAATCGCTCGAATCAAGCCAAATGAGCCGTCACGAGTTTCCGGACGCGCATAAATTAAATATTATACATAATTGGTTTAATTTTAACTGTAAACATTGGGGAATTATGGAATGGAAGCTTCGTCTCTCATTGCTACACATTATCTTTGGTGGCATTTTATATCCACCAATTATAAAATAGATCCTTATTCAAGATTCGACAATGTTGTATGAATACGTGATATTATTGGTAGTGGCTTGTGCTTAATTATCAACCGCAAGGACGATATGATTTGTAAGGTTAAGCTGCGTTTCCTGCGGTCATTCCATGGATGGGTGACCATTCATTATATATCGAGGCCCGTGGATTTTTTTATGCCTGTCCATACATATCAATTAAAATATTTTTTTGATTTGTATGGAAAGTTCTAAAAAAATACGCGAATTTCGAAAAGTTGTAGAACAAAAGTTGTTCAATTTCCGATACCAAATAACCCCATAAAATTCTTAGAGTTGATTTTTTAACACCTTGTATACAACTAAAACTCATCACATCTCGCTCCGCGTCTCTATAAACGAGGCTTTACTCATTGTACTTCAAATAATTGTCCTCGTGTTAACTTTTGACCTTTCTAGTCAACGCAACACAATTTATTATTGAAATGGACTTCAAAAGCCGCCGACTTGAATTCAGAAGTAACTGTGCCCCTTGAATAAGTATTTGCCTTTTGAATTTTTCAAAGCGCGTATTCAGGGTTTTTTAAAAGTTCTAATGGTTTTCTGACTCTGCTGACGAACAAAGACTACAGCAAGAGGTAGAAACTTATGTTTAGTTGTTTAAAAATTCTTGGTAGTGCAATGCAAATATAATTAAAAAACCGGCCAGGTGCGAGTCGAACTCGCGCACAAAGGGTTCCGTACCATTAAGTAAGATGCTCAATTGTATTAAATACCTTTGAAGTTCCGTATCGAGGGGCTCGTTATGTATTATCATATTTGCAAGGCTAAGCTGTGCTTGTCGGGGTCAGTCCTTGGATGGATGACCGTTCGTCACTCATCGTGGCTCCTTTCTGCCTCGGAGAGCATGCTAAACCTACTCCCTAAGTCCGTCAACGAAGTTAGTCGCCCGAAACGTAGGAGTGAACAAAACAAGTGTCAAGTTCAACTTTTCGGACGGGCAAAAACACATCGGTTGTATGGACAACTGTTAAATCGTGTTGTCACTCATTCTTAGTTCGGGCCCTGAAATAATCGTATGTCCGTAGGTGATAGGGAGTAGGAAACGCTCGTAACTAAGGCCAAAACCACGGACTTCGTGCTTAGGGAGTAGACCCCCAGTGGTCATTCGAATACCTATGATAATTGTTACGGATAGTCAGAAGCCCAAAAATCTGGCAACCGGTCTAACCTTAGAGTATTGCATTGCCCAATAACTAGGTTGCGGAGGTTTGATGGCAGTCGCTCCATGTAAAATACTGGTATTTAGTCGCTTCTGGTTAGACTGAAACCTAACCCCAACATAATTGGGAAAAGGCTAGACGGAACAGTTTTAAAGTAACTACAAGAGCTTGGGCAGATACTGTGTGGTCAATCAGACTGCACTAGCGGGTGCGGAAGCGGGCTCTGGCACTTGGGTCTAGACGTCTGCGTGTTCACAGTAGTGCCGAACGAGCTATCGTACGACGCTTCGGCGGGTGAATCAAAACGGGCAGTCACCTAACAGACGCTATATCACTGTGAACGATACAGGCGGACTGAGCCATTAGCCGTATTTCAGAGTAGAGGCGGGCGCGGGTGCTAGCGCGGGCGCGTATAAATCAAAATGTATGTAGACGCCAGTTGCATTCACAGTGGTCCCGCGAGCCGCGCGTCTGCATGAGGCGGGCGCGGGCGCGGGTGGCGCGGGCGCGGGTGGCGCGGGTGTTTCTAATGGCTCAGTCCGCCCATATCGTTCACAGTGATATAGCGTCTGTTAACGACAAAACACACACGCACGCTACGACAGCTCGTTCGGCATTACTGTGAACACGCAGACGCCAAGACCCGAGCGCCCGCGCCCGCCCCCGCACCCGCTAGTTCAGTCTGACTGACCACTTTGTCCCGCGCCCGCCTCATGAAGACGCGCGGCTCACGGGAGCACTGTGAATGCAACTGGCGTCTACATACATTTGATTTACACGCGCCCGCGCTAGCACCCGCGCCCGCCTCCACTCTGAAAGAGTACTGTTTCCTCTGTATCGTGGGTGCGTTTACAGACACAAATCTTTCGAATTTCAATTCTATTCCGGACGGATATACAAATACGGAGTTTATCGACACACTGAATTTCTAGTCCGAACTTATCATCATTATCATCAGCCCACAACTGTCCCACTGCTGGGCACGAGCCTCTTCTCAGAATGAGAAGGGTTTACGCCTCAACCCACCACGCTGGCCTGGTGCGGGTTGGCGGACTATACACACCATCGAGAACTGTTTGGAGCCCTCTCAGATGTCCAGGTTTCCTCACGATGTTTTCCTTCACCATTAACGTAACTGATAATCAAATTAAGATCCGCACATGAACTCGAAAAGTCAGAGGTACCCAGGATCGAAGTAAGACCTTCCAATTGAACCGCTAGGCTATTGGTATATCCACACCAGTGCTTTTTCATGTTCATCTTGCGCTTTCAATTCCTCTTGCGTCAAGCGCATGCAATATTGATTGCCAGAAGACGCATGCAGCTTATCGTCTACAGCGGTGCGCCTCGGTCGGTATCAGTCGACATACAATAGACGGATTAGCGTGCGCTAGGGGCATGCGCTTTTGTCGAACTATTATTAAGGCATGCGCTATTGCATGCGCTATGGCTCTTCACGCATGCCTCAGACGGAGACGCAAGATGAAAATAAAAGCGCACTGGTGTAGACATAGCTTATCACTGCTTGGATACACGTCGCTCCGCACGTAATTTCAAACCATCACTTATTCAAACCTCAATTTATTTTATCTGAAGAAAAATATCGTCTTTATTATTACACACACAAAACCTTTTTTTCAAGTCAATATATTCGTACATTTGGGTGGTGATAACTCAAACTACATTACTGGCGGTTGGATACCGACAAATGACGTCATCAGTCACGACGCGATGCCACCGATAGTCCTTTGCGTTATTGTCTTTGGGAATGTGACGTCAACGATAGATTTTATTTTAGTTTACCTACTTGAAGTAACCGAAGAAAAAAAGTAGCAAATTCTAGATTGAATGTTGCTAAATAGTTTGAAGGCAGTGGTACCTCTGGTGCCAAAATAAGGCTTATAATAGCAAAAACTCTGTACAAAAATAATAATGAAAGAAAACTCATTTATTGCCACTATAAAAAAACATACGAAAATAAGAAGAACCGCTGTCGCCACATGCCCAAATAGTAAAGCGTATTTCAGACTACTATGGGAAATATTGTATAGCACGACGATATCGCTCAACAAACATTTTATATGGACATGTTCACACAACGCTATGATACAAAGTAATTGGCTTGTTGTACGCGATAGACTTGAGCGATTCTCAAGCTATATCGTACGATTCTCCGGCCCCCGCCTCACCTCACTTCTACCCCATCTGTCGTCTGACGGATCGCCGTCAAATAAATTGCTACACATAGTAGACCGGTTTGCGATATAGCGTATAGTGTGAACGTCATGCTATTTAGTTATAGCTTATGACGTAATATGCTAAACTATATAGCGAAATAGTATAACGTAGTCTGAACTGCGCTTTACATACTGCGATTACCGAACCGATAGCTAAAAGTGGTGTTTACTAAATAAATAATTATTTCCATGACAAACATCAGCGGTAGATAATTACGAGCAATTATTCTCTATTTAATATGAAATCAGACAAATAAGACTTTAGCAAGGAAATGTATAGAAATAAACAACATTTATTTATTTATTTATTTATATACTCTTTATTGTACACCAGGTTAAACAAAACAAGGAAAAACAATTTAAATACAAAAAATGTACAATGGGCGGTCTTATCGCGCAAGGCGATCTCTTCCAGACAACCTTTGGATGGACTGGAAGAATGGAAAGAGAAAAACGGGTAGTCTAGGTGTACTTGTACATTACGTACATATTATTACTTAGATTTAATAGTATAAAATACATAACAATATATTTACATAAATATGAAAAAAAAAAACATAAATATAATAATAATAAACTAATAAATATTATTAAACATAAGAACGGAAAAGAGAAATGAAAGAAATAGCAGACTATAGCGACAAGTAATGCTCCTTCACTGACTTTTTAAAAACTGGCAGCGATTGTGCACGCCTCACATTAAGCGGTAAAGCATTCCACAGGCGAGCAGCTTGAATTGTGAAGGACTTATCATAAAAAGAGGTGGAGTGCTGTTGTATTTTTAATTTAAGATTTTCCGATGATCGCAAGAACCTAGAATGAGAGTCACCGAGGAACTCGAAGCGTTCTTTAAGGTAAAACGGGGTGGAAGGATTAAAGAGCACATTATAGAGTAGAGAAAGAATATGGGCATTCCGGCGAAGGCGAATAGGTAGCCATTTGAGCTTAGTACGAAATTCTGAAACATGATCATATTTGCGCAAGCCAAATATGAATCTGATACAAAGATTCTGAAGTCGCTCAAGCTTTTCAAATTGATCCTCAGTTAGATCGAGATAGCTGACATCAGCATAGTCGAGGATTGGGAGAAGAAGAGATTGTGCTAGCGCTATTTTAGTGACAATTGGAAGGAAGTTTCTAAGGCGTCTCAAGGAGCCAGCTGAAGCGAACATCTTACGACTGACTTCCTGCAGTTGTGCGGTCCAAGAAAGTGTACTGTCGATGTAAATCCCCAAGTTCTTTACTTTGTCGGTTATAGGAATTGTAACGTTATTAAAAGAAACTTGAGGAAGCATCGACCAGTCAATTCTAGAGACCAACCGAGAACTGCCAACAACAGTCACCTGGGTTTTTGTGGGATTGATCTTCAGACCAAACTTCATGCTCCAGTCACCTATTCGAGCTAAATCTAAATTAATGGTGTCAATGGCTACTGACAAATTTCCGAGCGGCGCTTGGCTATAAATTTGAAGATCATCTGCATAAAGGTGGTAGGAAGAAGAAAGCCGGTGAGAGATAGAATTTATAAAAAGTGCGAAAAGTAGAGGGGATAGAACGCCACCCTGAGGTACACCGGCAGAAGTATTGCACCAAGAAGACAAGGTATCTTCAATACAAATACGTTGTCGGCGACCAAACAGGTAACTACGAAACCAATCAATCACCGAAGGAGATATGTTTAAAGAGCATAATACGCCAAGCAAAATATCGAAATCTACAGTATTAAAAGCATTACTAAAATCAAGCAGTGCAAGTACCGTCAAGTTTCCGATTTCCATGCCTGACCTGATATCATCCGTAATATTCACTAGGGCTGAGGTAGTGCCGTGTCCACGACGAAAACCAGATTGAAAGGGATTTAGGAGATTATGTTTGGAAAGAAACGAGCTAAACTGATGATGGATAAGGTTTTCAAGTACTTTGGATAGAAATGGTAAAATGGAGATTGGACGATAATCAGAAAAAGAAGCGGGTTTAGATTTTTTGGGTAAAGGAATAATCTGAGCATCTTTCCATGCATGTGGGAATACGCTACTAGACACGGAGAAGTTGAGAATATAAAGGATTACAGGAAGAATTTCATCAAGGATAGGAATGATCATGTTACGGCTGATACAGTCACATCCAACCGCTTTGGATGTAATCGATACTATGCTCTTTTTAACATCACAAGCAGAAAATTGATTTATGACAAATGGAGAATAATCGGGAGTCGGAAGATTTGAAAGATAATTCAAAGTAGTAGCTTTGATAGTCCTATCAAAAACAGACGAAGTTGTGAAGTGATTATTAAGCAAATTGATATCTAAATCTTTAGGAATTATGTCGTGATGCGATTTTCCAACTCCCATTGATTTAAGAAATTTCCAGACTTTAGCTGGATCTCCGTTTTGAACTGATTTATGAATATGTTGGCGTTGTGCATTCCTACACACCTTATTGCAGTGATTTCTGATGGAAACGTATTTTTCCCAGTTTATATCGTTAGGCCGAATTTTGTATCTCAACTTCGCCGCTGCTTTCTTAGACATTGTCAACTTTATTTCATCAGTAAGCCATGGTGATGGAAGATGCCTCATTTTTACAGCCCGAATAGGCGCATGCTGGTCATACAGTTGGATAAGAGCTGAAGTAAACATGTCAACTTGTTCGTCAACAGACGTAGATGAAACAAGAGAAGTCCAGTCAATGTTCTCAGCATCTTCCCGAAGGCGATCGACATCCATGCCCCCAAAATTGCGAAGCAGAAGAATTTTAGACTTTGCCTTTGGAGGGCGAATTTTGTATGAAACGAAAATCAAGTCGTGATAGGAAAAGGCGTCAGCTGAGCATTGGCCATGCTTAGCGACATGGTGGATAGAAGAGACGATAATAAGGTCAAGAAGTGAAGGAACACAATTTGGGAAATGGTGCGTAGCACCAAGATCAAGAATGGAAAGATTACTAGATTCTGTAATATGACAAAGAGAAGAAGAGCGGGAATCCTTTTTAAGGAGACAGGTGTTAAAGTCACCCATGATGATAGTGTGACTGTAAGAGGGGATTAGAGTTTCTAAGATACGTTCAAACGAAGAGAAGAAATTAATACGTAGAGAAGGACAGTAATAGACCCCAAGGAGGACTTTAGTATGATGCAGTTCAACTTCCAAGAAAAGATGTTCACCGGCATGCGACGGAGGCGGCTGTGCGGACATATTCACAATAGAGAAGGGAATATGAGTACGGAGATATATGGCCGCACCGCCACCACCACCAACCGCACGATCATTCCTTATAAGTTGAAAGCCAGGTAAAGAATAAGAAGATGAGGAAAGACAAGGTTTTAACCATGACTCAGAAACAAGAATTGCATGAATATTCTTACAGTCAAAACTTGCCAGCATATCAGGGAAATGAGCCGGAATACTCTGGGCATTTATGTGGACAACATTAAAATTCTTGTGAACATCAGAAAACTGTGAAACAAGAGTGTCAGCTAATGAAGGAACACTTACGAAGCTCTCATCGTCGCTACTTAAGGAGAAAAAATTATCAGTATCACTGCTACAGTCAGAACTGCACATTGATACTTAAATTAAATAAAATATAGATGTATAAAATAAATAAACAATAATATAGATAAATATACCTAACAATATAAATATTATTTCAATATAGGCAAAAAATTACCAATATCTATCCACCTGCCAGTTGTGCTAGAGTAGTAATTTTACATAATTATAAAATAACAAAATAAGAATGTGACTGTGATAAGTAGTCCAGGTAATTTACAAAAATAAAATATAAAAATAAAAATAAAAAAAAAAGGATACAAAAAAAAATAAAAAAAGGAAACAAAAAAAATAAAAACAACAAACAAAATATTTTTCGTGTAACAGAGTCTTAAAAAAAAAATGCATGCTAAAGAATTACGTTATGTCACTGTATGGAACGTGTAAATTGTGACAGATGAGCAATGAAGTGACGTTAATTTATTACGAAAGAAATAATAAAATAATGAGGGTGCACGAAAGTAAAAGTTTATAAGAGTTTAAATTACCTGGACTATACAAATATGTTGAAAAACTTCACTTTTTGGCCGCAGCACGCTTAAGCTTTGTAGGAGCGGGTGCCGCGACAACCGGCTGTATGGTTTCCTTATCTGGCTCTGCGGTGACTTTCTCCGGATGCTTCGCGATTTTATTGAGGTCCACCAACGAGTAGATACGATGTCGCGCTCCATCAGACCCAAGGACGAACACAACGCCTTCTCTGGTCCAGCATTGGGCGACACCAAATCTCTCTCGCGCCGCCATGAAGACGTTGTGCCTATAATAGCTTTGGTCAGGAATTCAGAGATAGTTATACCTGACCCCTTCAGTTTGGTTTTGTCAAACCAGACCTTGTCCCGAAGAGACACATCACAAAACTTGAAGAGGATCGGCCTGGGTTTGTGAGTAGTACTGCGTCCCATCCTGTGGCATCGCTTAATGTCAGCAGCTGTGAAGTCCACAAGACTGAAGCGATCCTTCATGACCTGTACCACCACATGTGCAGTCTCCTCATCTTTGGCCTCCGACACACCATGCAACAACAAGATTTTTCGGCGACCACGCGTCTCCATATTGTCCACGCTCTGCGCAAGCATTTCAACCTGCTGCTGGAGCGTGCCGAGCGCTTGCACCACAAATGTCCGGAATGCTGCGAACTCTGTAGCCAAACTTGAGGTGGTAGTTGATGCCGTTCCTGGAGATTTCTGTAGCTGCAGCTCAAATTCAGACATTCTTTGATTGAACAAGTAGCTCATGTCAGTGATAGTGCGGTTGATAGTGTCCATTCTGAGGTTGTGCGGTTAAAAAAGTGATGATAAAAAATAAAAATTGTTACACTTAGGAGTAAACACTTTCCTGGCAGGTAGATGTTGTTAGCTAACAATATTTGTCATTATTATCTAAAAATAACAAATATAACTATTTAAAATAAATAATATTACTGGAGCAAAAAATTTTTGATTTTGGTTTTTCAAATACCCACCAAGGAAAAAAAAACATTTTTGCTTCCAGTAGGGACTAGGGATTCAACATAGTATTATACTTGGGTACCAGTGTTTTTGCCGAAGTATTTTACATCGAATTTCATTACGCCAACAACGATTCGCCGACGTAATCTTTGCCGAAGCAATTTTTATCCTAATTTGATTTCGCCGAATGATTATTAGCCATCATAATTATTTGGTCAAAACATCATTGGAAAATTTTGCTTTAGTCGAATACTTATTTGGCTATTGTTTAATTTGCCAAATAAGTATTCGCACAACATTATTTTCACATAGCGGAATGTAATATTAATCCGACTCAGCGCACCCCGACTACACGTGGTTAGACTCTGTCCTACCCCTAGAGTGTTATTTAAAAGCGTGGAGCCAGAAGCTCGCGGAGGAGGTCCTTAGTGGAACGAGTGTACGAGGCCGAAGCGCAGCGAGTGGGAGGAGGTGGCGAGCGAAGCGAGTCGGCGACCTCCCGAGCGTAGCGCTGCGCTGGTCGAGTGTGCAAGCGCAGCAAAGGGGCGACAAAGCGAGTCTTCTGACGGAGCAAACCCAGAAACACTTGCATGCTTGCTTGCATGATGGCAAAATGAGCCATCTAACAAGTGTAAAGTGGCCAATAATACAGTTGACTAATGAAACAATGGCCAGCAGACAAGTTGGCTTTACAAAACATAATTAGGGACTTTAAATCATTCGGCGTTTTAACTATTCGGTGAAATGAAAAGTGGCGAAAGGTTGTCGGCCAGATAAGAATCGGCTAATAATATTTCGATATTCCAACAGAGAACTATTATGAACCTTAACGATCAATCAAGATGAGCTGAAACTAATAGAAGAAATGGTTCAAAAGATATTCGTGCCTTGGTGGGCCACTACTATCTAATGTTATATGAAATGAAGTACTATATTAATTCAATAAACCTTCTTCAACTGAACTTCGTCCGTCGTTCTTAAATAATACGTAGAGGACAAATACTCTAGATACGAATAAATAACGTCATCAATCCTTGACACGTGACGCGTCCTTCACGTCATTGTCTTACGTTACATGAAGTTTGACGTCACTGGTCTTTTATTTGAGTTAGTTCGAAGATGTTTTTTGTTTGAACGAATTGATACTGTCCGAAGTGAAGTTCGGAGTCGTCACGATATTTTTTCGTGAGCCGTGAAAAACAGCCGTAAGGAATGCTAGGATCTTGGCGAACGCGACTAGCGACGGCGACCGCGACTGGCGACGGCGATTGGTGACGGCGACCGTGACCAGCGACGGCGAACAACTCGTGTGACCCAATGTTTAACGCGATGCTGTCGTTTGCGTCAGTCAGCGTTTCATATCGACGCTTGAAAGACAAAAATTACCAAGCGACATGTTGGCAATTTTACACTAAAGCGTTTTACAGTTTTATTTAAGTTCATAATTTTACTAAAATATTTATGATTAATTACGGTTTACTCACGTGCATTTTTCGGGATTGCCCGACTAGTTACTAAAATTTTTTTTTTTTTATTGTAATACTTTGCCCCACACTAAGATTTCTCTTGTATCGTGGGTGCGTTTACAGACACAAATCTCACAAACAAACTCCCAGACCCGAAACAACCATCTGTAGGCCATACAAATTTTTGTTCCGTGTGGGAATCGAACCCACGACCCGTAGCGCAGAAGCCAATCGCTTAGCCACTGCACCAAACGTGTCGTCGTAAATCTTTAAATGCCACTTTATTATAAGCCTATATACTGCACTTAAAATTCGTTGGAATCAAGTAGTTATGACAAATAGGCGATTTTTTTATTTATTTTCCAAAAAAAAAACTTTAAAATGCTCTAGTGTAAAGTTGCCAACATGTCGTTTGGTAATTTTTGCCTTTCAAGCGTCGATATAAATTCATCGCTATCGGTCGCTGGTCGCCGTCGCCAGTCGTGGTCGTCAAAAAAAACCGAATGCTACCTTTACGCCGTTTAATTAAATTGCCAAGGTAAAAATTATCGACCTAAATCAAAACATAACCCTGAAATACCTCGACAATCTAACTCGCCCAAAACTCCCTAAAATATCTCACCCGAACTAATTAATGAACATATTAATTTACCTTGATCGTAAAATTAAACTTTCCACAAAATTAGAACATACATTTTCCCTTTAAGTTGCCTCAAATACTTTTGCTTCCAAAATGGAGGGTAGGTAGTATCATTATTTTGACTATACAGGATGTACACGAATTCGTGTGATTTCTTAAAACCACATGATCTCTTCTGGTGTAGATTGACCCTGCACGGGATTTAGCTTGATTAAAAATAAATAAAAAAAAACTTTTTTTTCTTGCGATAGTGGTAAGTTATCTTATCTAAACCATCTAATAAGGATCCAAGTTTTTTTTTGCATAACTTTTTGTTTTTATTTTATTGAATATTACGATACCACTCATACATGATGGAAAGCACGGCAACAGAGCTAACGGGCACGACGAGCGCGATATCGTTTTTTGCAGTCAGTTAACTTGGGGCTTCAAAATTACTCAGAAATACAAAATCAAGTTTCGTTTTTGCAATTTTTTTTTTTGTTTGTTTTCTATGAACCCATTTAGAGTTAATCTGTAGATCACGCGGTTTGAAGGAATTACACGAATTCGTTTAGACCCTGTATACTCCTGACCATGATAATAGTTGGAAAGCCATTTATATAGTTTTAATGGTGGTCCGTTATCTGACACCATTGAATTATGGGGGTTTATTGATTGGCAAAGTTGTGGGGTGCACTATCTGAGGGGTTAGTGGGACTACGGGGGGGAGCTGCTGTGGGTTTAGCATTATTGATAAGGTTTCCGGTTAGAGGAGGTGCAATTAGTGAGGTTTTGAGATTAATAGTAGAGGAAGATGCTTTCTCTTTCCATTCTTCCAGTCCATCCAAAGGTTGTCTGGAAGAGATCGCCTTGCGCGATAAGATCGCCCGTTATGCATTTTTGTGTTTAAATTGTTTTCCTTGTTGTGTTAACCTGGTGTAATGTACAATAAAGAGTATATAAATAAATATGATGTTGGGATAAAACTGGGAATGTGTAAAACCATTTTGGGGTTCATTAAAAGAGCCTGTCTCGTTGGTCTAGAGGTCGCAAGCGCTACTGCTGAGCGTGAGGTCCTGGGTTCGATCCCCAGGTCGGGAAAAGATTTATTGCGTGTCCGTGTGTAATTTCTCAGAAGCAGACCGCAGTCTGGATTTGTGGCCGATTGATGGCAATAGGCTCGCCCCCTATTACATGGGACTTAAAAATAACGGCGAAATGAGGGAGTATACACCTTTGGCCAACCCTTCGGGAAATTCAGGCGTGATGTGTTATAAGGACCTCTACGAGAGTACGAGAGGCAATCCTCAAGTACGTCTAGCGCACACGGGGCAATCAGCCTCGCTAATAACATTGCTGACTGGCTGATCTTTCTGTATCTCTAGGGTTAGCAACGCATCAGCAATTCTCTTGGGATTGTAGGTGCATATGGGGGCCGGTAACCACTTACCCTCAGATGGATTTACTATTTATTTGCCAACGTAATCATAAAATAAAAATGCGACTAGACTGGCCAAGAAAACAGGTTTGTGTGATATTTATTACATCATTATCACAGTATATCCTCAGTTTTAAGAAGAATGCTATTTTATTTAGGGGGCTGAGTCAACCTCATCCGTGGGAAGGCACCCTTAGTTCGAAACCCCACACGTGGTCCCTGGGTAGTGCCAATCAGATGACAACCTTTCGCTTGGTGGTAGGATCTTTACGGTCCGCCTGGCTAGCTACCACCCTCACATTAAAGTCCGGCGCCAAGCAGTTTACTGTGTTCCGTCGTGTGTATGTGAGAGCCAGAGGGGTATAGGGTAATCTCTCTATATCTCTGTTACTTGGATTCGTGTGCTTCATCTTAGACCCTGTCTGCGCTTACCATCAGGTGCGACGAGGGTCAAATGCGACCAAGTCAAGGAATAAAAAATAAAAACTTCTAACTATAATGCAATCTCTGACACGCGACCAATGAAACCCAGTCTTCCAGTCTTACCAGATGCGGCTGAATACCAGTATTTTACACGGAGCGACTGCCTTCAGACCTCCACAGCCTAGTTAGGCTGCTTGTACACGCTAAGAAATTTCACCGTGTCTACTGCAGATAGGACCAATTTATCATGTACACGACAAGAATTTTGTCGGATCTAGACACGAAAACTTCTCATGTCTACTGCAGACAAGACGAATACGAACGTGTAAATGTTAACATTGTTTTCGGGCAGTCGTTCGTCTTCGTCCACGCAAACAAACGTACAAAAACTACCTGAACCACCTTACCCTACCCCGCCCCCCACCGTACCGCAACAACGTTGACGCATCGTGTCTAGCGCAGGCAAGGTTTTTTTCTTGATCAGTGCCGAAGTAGTATACACAGTTCGTGTGTAGAAACGACACGAATTCTTGCATAGGCCCGGCGACTTTTCGTAGCGTGTACAAGCGGCCTTCCTGGGCAATACCAACATCCTAAGGTTAGACCGATTCTCAGACGTTCGAGCTTCTGACTATCCGTAACGACTGGCATTCGTATGACACCCGGGACCGACGGTTTAACGTGCTCTCCGAGGCACAGAGGGGTCTCGAAGTGTAATAACTGGTCACCCATCCATGGAATGACCGCTCCAAGCGCTGCTTAACCTTGCAAATTATATGATCCGCGCGGTTGTTTATGAAACCCAAGTTTCAAGTTAACGTTTAAAAATGAAATCTTAAAAGTAACCTAGTTAGTACAAAATAACACACAACATGCAACAAAATTCACATAGAAACAAACACAAGATAATAAAACTACAATTTTATTTAGCTCCGGAATAATAAAAATCTCTACCATAATGTTCCACTTAAGTTACTCTGTGATTAAGGCACTACGTTCTAAGGAACCTCGCTTTAATACTAAATACATTTTCTTACAAAAATAGCAAAACTTTCGTAATATAAGCAACAAAAAATCGTAATATATTTCGCCGGTTACTATTTCCCAGATATTTTCTAGCGAATCGAACCGTGAAGCGTAGCACCGTAGCTCGTAGCTGCGTAGCCCGTAGCCGTAGCAAGTAATATATTCGCTATCTATATTTCTTATTGGGAGGTTTTCTTGAAGGTATATTTCGTGGGACTATAATATTTATACCGGTCATATTGCGTTGGTAAAATCGTATTGCGGAAATCTAGTAAGGACTATAGGATTTATTGATATGCAGGGTGTAAACGAATTCGTGTAATTCCTTCAAAACGCATGATCTAGTGTATTTTAACCCCGCATGTGATTAATTTTGATACAAAATGAAGATCTTTTTTTTTCTTGTAGAGCAACTATTACGGAAACAACAAAAAAAAATGCAAAAATATTTATAATATAATTTTGTTGGAACTTTTTTTTTTAACTTTTCTCTACTCTTAGATTTCACTTGTATCGTGGGTGCGTTTACAGACACAAATCTCACATACACAAATGCCCAGACCCGAAACAACTATCTGTAGGCCATACAAATTTTTGTTCCGTGTGAGAATCGAACCCACGACCCGTAGCGCAGAAGCCAATCGCTTAGTCACTGCACCAATCGTGTAGTCATATTTTTCTCGCAAAATTTATTTTATTTCGATAAATGAATGAAAGGACTACGACTAGCGCGATATCGCTCTGCGCAGTCAGTTAACTCGGGGCGCTAAATTGACTCAGAACATATGAATAAAACCCTATTAGGATCAAACTGTGTCACCAACAGATCACGCGGTTTGAAGGAATTACACGAATTCGTTTTCACCCTGTATATACGCGATTATCATGAACATTTTAATATTGATAAACACCAATAGCAAGAATTTTATCACAAATCGACTGTTTAAAAAAATCCTCAAAGAAAAACGATAATTTTGTGACGTCACAACAATGTCGTTCGCTTCTTAGGGTTTGAATTTTCTTTGAATATATTTCGTTGTAGATATCAAGACCACAAAATCGTAATTTTTTTTAAAAGAAAGTGCCAGTTTTCTTTACCTTAACTAAAGGTAACCGCCGACGACAGTCCCTTCATAAGTCTGAAAAATGTCAGGTAGGCGATATTTTAGCTGATTTTGTTGGGATTTACTTTTCTATCGACTTCTAAAATGGACGAGGTTTTCAGTTTGTCTGTATACATGTTTTTATTTTATTAATTTAAATGCTTTTAACTATCATTACAGGTCTGTAACTTAATGCAATAGCCAAGTCACACACACAAAATTAAAGCACCAAATACATCTCAAGATCATTGTTTGTAACACAACGTAAACAATAGTACTTTTGCGAATTCACCCCAGTGACATGTAAATATATCAATTTCGACTCTCTCGATATGAATGTAATTGGTGATGCGAATTGCGAATTTTAGTAATACTAAAAAATATCTAGTATGTGTTTTTTTAAGTATTACCAGCGGTTTCAACATTTACTTGATTAATAATTTAACAAACAAATGCCTTATACAAGGTTAGTCGGGAAGAGGCTACTAATCCGAAATGGTATTAAAGAAACCATAATAATGAATAACTTTTGTTCTACAACTTTCCCCGAAAGCCAATAGTTTAAAAGAAATAGCTGTACAAAGATTTCATAAAAATTACGCTAAAATCTATCTATCCTTAGCTATGATCAACTGTGTTTACAGTTTAGCTGTACTTACATTTTAGGTCGAATTTGGGGTCACGGATTACGAGTAGAAGCAAGATTTCCATCTGAATACGTAACCTAAAGCAGAGAAGAGAAATAGTTGAAAAAAAAATATATATACAGGTGTAAAAAGACCCATCACATGGCCGAAATCTACGCAGTCAGTACATCAAACTAAATTACATTGACCAAAAATAATTGCTGGGAAACGACTTTTATTTTTTGGCATAAAAAAACGCTGTTTTTTGTAGCGCGCAATGTATGGCAATGCTGCGCGTTTGTGTGCGTGCAGCGGCCACACAGCTGAGCCAAAGTGGTCGTGTGCGTTTGAAATTCATTGCGTTTTTGTAACTTCAAATGCGCAATATGTAAGTAAAAATTTTAATTTTTGATACTGTTTGTTTGGAAGAAAGTTTAGTATTATGACTTGGAATTCGTTTTTGGAATAAATAAAAAAAAATGTAAGTATATTTTGACCTTCAATATCTCCAAAACCAATGATTTCCCAGGTATTGTCTAGTAGAAAAAAATGATCCCAATAATGGGTTGAATATGTGGTGTTCGTTATCGTTCAGGGTCTTCTTACACCAGATATATGTATGTCGTGGAAATAAAAATTATCGAATTTTGAAATTTTAATACTTGCTTTAAAACGGATATCAGTTATACTTTAAATGGGGCGCGGATTAGTACCCCCTTTTCGACTAACCTTGTATACCCTTACATAACAAAACAGTTATTTCTCGTCCAGTAATAACACCTACGTATATTTTGAAGTGGGCACTTTATTTTTATGTTCTAAACTATGCTCGCTGGAACTCCAAACTTTACACTTGTTATAAGAGAGTTGTAAAATGTTTTCACATGTTCCAAATTCAGTTTCAGGTTATTTTTCAGTGAGTTGCATTGTTGTGTGGTTTTTGGCTAAAAATAAGCTATAATTCTGTTTCGTTCATGTGTAAAGGTGGTAAATAATCTATATATACACTCGGGAGCAATGAATCCGGGTCACTGAGATAAACCTCAATATCTTGAAAACTAAGAATGAGAGCTTATTGAAATAAAACTATTTTATAGACTTTTTAATATCGTCGGTTCAAAAGTAAACTAGCCAATCTGCAAATGTCAAATTATTGAGGAGGTCGAAATGTAATACCAAAATTGTTACTGTAAATCAGGGTTTTTACGTATTTTTTCAACAAGTAAATATGTTAGTATTTAACAAATCTCTTTAGGGTTATACCATTTAAACAATTGATTTATTACTAGTTACGAAGTTAATGCAGATTGGAATTTTTATAATGTAATGTTTAATTCAAAACTGCCAATATTTCAGATTGGCTACTTTACTTTTTAACCGACGATATTATTCAAACAAAAAATTAATAAAACTTCTTAAATACCATTTGTAGGGTGAAAGCCTGTAAATTAAAGGAGACTAAGAAATTAATAATAAAAGAAAACTGATGTTATGTTATGGCTACTAACGATTGCATCACGGCATGGAAAAAATCCGCCTTAGCAAAAATTTATTTTAAATTTTCCTATGAACTGCAATATACATTATTATTTATTAATTCATAGTGTATTTTGTCTCTCCAAGTTCTGAAATTGATAAATAGAATTTGCCTTTGTAAATATACAATAAAGACATATCCGTAAAGTAGTTTGCTAATAATTTGCCCGTGAACTGAAATATAACAAAAAAAAACGTGCTTTTTACAATTCAATATTTTAATTGGGATAAAGAAAATTCAGCTCAGATGTCAAGGTCAGTAGACTGTAAATGTAATTAACAATGAAAAAGTAGTATTATTTTCTTAAATAAACTACATTATAATAACAATAAAACTTGGTGTAGTTATGATTACAACTTAATATTTTGATTGGAGTATTTGACTATGTGCGTTATTCCTGTTGTATGTTGTATAGGAAACAAACCGTAAAAAAACCTTCTTCAAAAATTTTTAAACTTGGACGACAACTGAAACCATCCGCAACGCGTCCCAGCCATCGGATTCTCGCATTTTTTCGCACCAGAGAGAAATATATGAAAAATTCTCTCAGTTAAATCCTACAGCTCGGTGTGGGTAACCGGGCGTCCTAACAACACTTGAGGTTTAACACGCTTTGAATTTCATGCGCTGAAATTTAAAAATGTAAGTTTGAAAAATGTTGGGTATGAAATTTTATGATGTTGCCGCCGTGTTACAGTTTTAACTGGTTAGCGTATTGTGTTGTCAAACTGATTTCGTTGAGAGATAGTTGTGATAAAAGAAGCTACTAATCTAATTCTGCCTAGCCTTTTCCCAACTAAATTAGGATATATTTATGATTCGCAGTGGTCGGTGGTGACCTCTCGCTTCCAGCCGTGGTTCAGTCCATGGTCGGGAGCGAGAGTGCGTGGGAAGCCGTCGCCTCCTTTTGCGAGGAGGTGATGACGGCCAAGAAGGGAGCGGAAAGGGAGAGAGAGGCAGCGGCCACTCTCCCTTCCCGCGCCAGACGCACTGGGAGCCGCCGGAGGAGACACAACGATCTCCGGCCACCGGCGACGGGTTAGGGGACCCGTCGCCCGACCAATAACAGGCCCGAGAAGGCGGCGCGCATGTGTTCCGTGCGCGCCTCTCAGGAGGACATGGGGCAAAGCCCCACAGAAGGAGAGGTCCGCCAGGGGCTGGCGGGCCGAGGCCTGCCGGGGTTGCGGTGCATGCAGCTGCGAATCTCGCGACCCCGGCCAAGGGTCAGGAGAAGGAACGCCGTGGGTTTTTGCCGGTAAGAGTCCGGCATAACCCTTCGCCTTCCCCGGGCGAAGGGTATTTATTTATGATTAGTTACGGTTTACTCACGAGCATATATTTTCGGGATTGCCCGACTAGTTTCGGACCCAAACGGAACCCTTAATCATGAGCTGAACACACGGCGAGGTCGCGAGTTCAGCGATAAGACACATATATAAATATGACTGTGTCTCACAAAAGTTATAATATGTTACGGAAGGCTTTCAGTCTAATCAGATATGCAGATGCGGCTGAATACCAGTATTTTAGATAGAGAGGCTGCCATCAGTACTCCGCAACCCAGTTACTGAGCAATGCCGATATCCTAAGGTTAGACCAGTTGTCACACTTTCGGGCTGTCATAGGTAATAATCATATTTTGTTTTCATAGCCTATAATAGTCCTGCATCAACCGGGGGTTGTCCTTGGGTGTACTTGTATAGTGCATACAGGGATAATCGCCGGCTGGTGTCTCATCTCATCTAAAGGTACCTAAGGGGCCTCTGCGAGTTTGCTTCGGCCACTCGTACGCCTTACAAAGGCCCGGGACCTGAGGGTCCCGAGATATATAAAATGTATAAAATTAATAATAATAAAGAAAGAAAGAAAATACATTTATTTAACACAGACCAAAAGGCACACAGTACAAAACAAAACATAAGAAAAAACAAAAAAAGAAATTAGCAGGGAAGTGTGCCTCACGGCTGCGCCAAAAAGAAGACAAACAAATCAAATATCTTGACTTAGCGCACGAGGTTGTCAACATGTGGAATGTGGATTCGGCAACCACTGTGCCGATAGTCGTAACGGCCAATGGCCTAATGGCCAAGAGCCTCGACCAACACCTCAAGAGGCTCTAGTTAGGTGGCTGGATCAAGGGCCTGATACAAAAAGCAGTCCTCCTCGACGCGGCGCGTATCGTGAGGAGGTTCCTGTCTCTGGAACCCTAACTACCGGTAGCTTGGACCCTGCTCCCGATGCCGGTGGACCCCTATTTTTTATATTTTTAAATGTTTTTTTTTTGTATTTTTATAATTAAATATTTAAAAATGTAATAGATAAGAAGATAAATGAATAAAGGACATAATAATAATATTATTGACACAAAAAACCTTAGGTACAATTGAATGCATAGCAATTATTACGAGTACAAGTTTTAGTTGTAAAAAGGTGGCTTATATAATGGAAACCCTTTTTTTTTTTTTTTTTTATCGTGGGAAAATCCTCATGGATACCCTTCGCCTGGGGAAGGCGAAGGGTTATGCCGGACTCTTACCGGCTAAAAACCCACGGTGTTCCTACTCCTGACCCTTGGCCGGGGTCACGGGATTTGCAGCTGCATGCACCGCAACCCCGGCAGGCCTCGGTCCGCCATCCCCTGGCGGACCTCTCCTTCTGTGGGGCCTTGCCCCACGTCCTCCTGAGAGGCGCGCACGGAACACGTGCGCGCCGCCTTCTCGGGCCTGTTACTGGTCGGGCGACGGGTCATATAATGGAAACCCTGCCTCCTAAACTTGGGGGGACCTGTGACTTAGGAGTCAGTGTGTCTGGTATTCGTATGACACCCGTGACCGACGGTTTAACGTGCTCTTCGAGGCATGTTGGGGTCTCGATATCTAATGAATGGTCACTCATCCACGGACATGTCCATGCGGTTGTTAGTTAGCCACGAGCCCCTTAGAAAGCTACTAATCTCGCAAACTAGCTAATCTTTTCACCACGGCACGAGCGAGTCTAGAATTACTCGTGCCGATACCAGAGAGGAAGCTCGCTTACAAATACTATACAATGCTTTCGCAGCTGAATGCACACGATCGAGTAATCTTTTACACATACATTATGTGTGAAAGTATATAGGAATATAAGGATACATTTGTATAAAGGAAAAAACTTTGCATACTTCACTCATTACACGCTAATCCACGCTAAACCAAACTGAAGGCACCGACTTATGAAACTGTAAAGGAGAATGACCAAAAGTCTCATGCATCAAGATCAAAACATTATAGTAATTATTTTCATAATTTTTTACGACATTACGCGACGGGGATATGATTTTTGAACAGGGAATTTAATTTAAACTAAAAAAGTGTTGTTATTGTTTTATTCCTTTTACATGACGTTCCGTTTCACATGATTTATGATTATCCATGAATTTTGAAAGTGTCATGATCACATCTTTCAAAAACATGTAAAAAAAATATTTTGCCGATTCTACATTAATTAAAAACAACTAGAATAGATTAGAATTTTTATTTCAACGATTATCATTTTTTTATCTACGGTTAATTGGCCGTTCACAGCCGGTCATAGAGATGTAGAATGCAATAGATGCGGATTACTGTTTTTTAGAGCAATAATAAATCGTGTATGACATGTCCACATTGTCAGGTTATTTAGATTATTTCTAAAATCTCCGAAACTCGCGTTTTGTTTACAAAAAGAACTTTTGTAGGAGTTAATAAAATAAGTGTGGTCTATAAAAAACAAAGTTTGACTTTGATGCAGCATGGTACGGGACTCCATACATCCATGAGCATTGTCGTTTATGATATGGCAATTATTTTACTGTTTTTTTTTGCAACAATTTTATTAGTGGAATTGGCCCTCTGCAAACAGTTCATTTTATCGAAGCCTAGACAGAGCTAACAATTTTTATTTTGCCTGAACGATCTATCTTCCTTGACATTTTCTTTAAGAAATATCTATAACTGGCTATATACAGCGTGTCCCAGAAAGTAGTGTCAAGCGGAAGTCCAGAGGTAGAACATCCTTTGAGGTACCCAAATCACCCCCATGTATGTTCCGCGATTTTTTGTAGTTTTCGAGATATTAATGTTTTTCATGTTTTTTAATCAAACTCGGACTATAACGACATTTTTGATCATAGTGACGTGAATAGTTGAGATACATGAGTCATTATTTTTTCTAAATTAGCTGATTAGTGACCCTATCGAATGCATAAACATTTTTAACCATAGATGTAACGAATGCGTTACAAAAAAATATTAAATTGTCATAAAGTTAAAATCTTGCATGTTTCCTACATCTTTGTGGCCGATTTAAAAATAAATCTCCCTAAACTTTTTTTGTCACATGTATTTTAAAAACTTATCCATTTTATCAGCTATTTATCCTGTAAATTTCATCGAGCTATCTCTAAGACTTCACAATAAAAATTTCATTCAAAGCATACAATATTGAGAATTCCAGTTGTAAAAGGGTGAATAAAAAATTGATTAAAACTAACTAATAACGTCTTTTTAGTAACCCTCGACGCAAAAACAGGGGTGTTTTTAAGTTTAACGTGTGTGTTTGTGTGTCTGTTTGTGGCATCGTAGCTCCTAAACGGATTTTGATTTAGTTTTTTCTTTTTTTTGTAAAGTGATTTTATGGAGAGTGTTCTTAGCTATGATTCAAGAAAATTTGTTTAGCGGTTTGAAGATCATCAGCTCTTTTCTGGTTGTCGAAGGGATATGAGCAACTTCTACTGGTCTGATCGTTTCGAAATTTACTATCCTGTGACTTCAATGATATTGATGACATGTGACAAGAAGAAGGTCATTACAACTTATCATAAACTTGAAGAATCAATAAGCACACAGTACCTCTACTGTAAGTTGGGTATCATGTTGTTTCAGATGATGCTTGAGTATCAGGTCAAGGTTACCATGTTATTGTAATATCATTGAAGTCACAGGATAGTAAATTTCAAATCGATCAGACCAGTAGAACTTGCTCATATCCCTTCAACAACCAAAAAAGAGCTGATGATCTTCAAACGGCTGAACAGATTTTCTTTAATCATAGCTAAGAACAGTCTCGATAAAGTAACTTTTCAAACAAAAGAAAAAACTAAATCAAAATCCGTTTAGGAGCTACGATGCCACAAACAGACACACAAACACACACGTTAAACTTAAAAACACCCCTGTTTTTGCGTCGAGGGTTACTAAAAAGACGTTATTAGTTAGTTTTAATCAATTTTTTATTCACCCTTTTACAACTGGAATTCTCAATATTGTATGCTTTGAATGAAATTTTTATTGTGAAGTCTTAGAGATAGCTCGATGAAATTTACAGGATAAATAGCTGATAAAATGGATAAGTTTTTAAAATACATGTGACAAAAAAAGTTTAGGGAGATTTATTTTTAAATCGGCCACAAAGATTTAGGAAACATGCATTATTTTAACTTTATGACAATTTAATATTTTTTTGTAACGCATTCGTTACATCTATGGTTAAAAATGTTTATGCATTCGATAGGGTCACTAATCAGCTAATTTAGAAAAAATAATGACTCATGTATCTCAACTATTCACGTCACTATGATCAAAAATGTCGTTATAGTCCGAGTTTGATTAAAAAACATGAAAAACATTAATATCTCGAAAACTACAAAAAATCGCGGAACATACATGGGGGTGATTTGGGTACCTCAAAGGATGTTCTACCTCTGGACTTCCGCTTGACACTACTTTCTGGGACACGCTGTATATATACAGTGGTGGACATATAATTAGAAACACCAAGAGTGACTTTTATTTTTAGTACCAATTAACTTGATAATTAATGTTATACGTATCATAGAGGGCTTATACCTATTTATCTATAATGTATCCACATCATGAAGTATTATTATGTCAGTTTTGAAAATATCATCTAACCGTTTAAGTAAAAATTGGTATACTTTTAAAATAAAATGAAGCAGCACAGCGTACTAAGGAGGACAACTAATTAGAAACAGAAAAAAAACATGAGCATAAATATGAACAAAGTTAACGAAACAATAAATAATGAAGTTAAGTGGTACAAACGTTTTATAATAAACAATTAATATTTGGTTGGGAAGCCTCTGCTGTCGATTACAGCTCTACAACGAAAGTGGCATTGATTCTATCAATGTTTCATACATTTCCAGAAGAATATTTCTCCAAGCTTCTACAAATGCGTCTTATAGTTGTTGTAGTATGATACTAGTAGTAGTACGATGTTAGTGATATGTTTATTGGACAATGTTTTCTCTACAAAGTACCACAAATTTAGATTTGACTCAAATCTGGACTATTTGCAGACCACTCTAACACCGACACTAATTAGTCTCTTAGAAATGCTTTAACGCTGTTCGTTTGCTTTGGATCATTGTCGTGGTAAAACATCCAAATAATTTCATTTACTGACGAAACTGAAATTAATTTGATAAATTACGATTGCAAACAATATTTACATCGCCCAATAAACGAGGCATTAAATAACAAGTATACTAAAAAGATAGCTAAGCATGGCGGTGAGAATATTAAAGTATGGGGACCTTTTTCGGGATATTTGGTTGGTCCCGTGAGAAAGATTAAGGGATGTTGGATCAGTTCTAATATAAAAGTTTATTAGAAGACACAATGATTTCATATTCCGACGACTACAATTTACCAGTTACTAGGATATTTCACCACGACAATGATCCAAAGCGAACAAACAGCGTTATAGCATTTCTAAGAGACTAATTAGTGTCGGTGTTAGAGTGGTCTGCAAATAGTCCAAATTTGAGTCAAATCTAAATTTGTGGTACATTGTAAAGAAAACATTGTCCAATAAACATATCACTAACATCGTACTACTACTAGTATCATACTACAACAACTATAAGACGCATTTATAGAAGCTTGGAGAAATATTCTTCTGGAAATGTATGAAACATTGATAGAATCAATGCCACGTCGTTGTAGAGCTGTAATCGACAGCAGAGGCTTCCCAACCAAATATTAATTGTTTATTATAAAACGTTTGTACCACTTAACTTCATTATTTATTGTTTCGTTAACTTTGTTCATATTTATGCTCATGTTTTTTTTCTGTTTCTAATTAGTTGTCCTCCTTAGTACGCTGTGCTGCTTCATTTTATTTTAAAAGTATACCAATTTTTACTTAAACGGTTAGATGATATTTTCAAAACTGACATAATAATACTTCATGATGTGGATACATTATAGATAAATAGGTATAAGCCCTCTATGATACGTATAACATTAATTATCAAGTTAATTGGTACTAAAAATAAAAGTCACTCTTGGTGTTTCTAATTATATGTCCACCACTGTATATATATATCGCTGTAAAGAAAAAAAGGGTTTGGTTTTAAAATCTGTTTATTGAAGTGCTTTTGGATACACAATATTTTTGATTTGAAGGGACCCGAGTTTACCGTACCGACGGGACGAACATCAAATGTTTGACAGTTAGGAACAGTTTGTATAGGAAAATAAAATTGTTGTTTTTAACATTTCCCTCGCAACTTTTCCATATTTTCTCACCACTTAAACCTTCCCTGGACTTCCACAAATATTTCAGGTCCAGCCGTTCTCGAGTTTTAGCGAGTCTAATGAACAACAACTCATTTTTATATATATAGATAGATAAGCTCCCGTTTCTGTTTACGGAATATTCTCGAAGTTTTGTTTGAAGATTAAGTAGTTCACTATAACACAAACAGAACTTTCTAGTCAGTATGAATAACTAATTGAGGCCTACATAATCTTATTAAATTCCTAACAAATCTAGGAGGCCTCGTCTAAGTTACCGTCTAGCTTCAAACTTGTGGTCTTATAAATTTAACTTAATTACTTAATATTTAGACCAACTGACGGATGGCGACTGTGATTGCAATCAGCTGAGGATTATATTAATATTGTATTAGGAGGAAAGTTTTGGTTTGGGACTAGGTTACCCGTGACTCTGCCCGCGAGGATTTTAAGTTTTTGTTGTTTTAATAAAGTTATTTGCTGTTTTTTCGGGTTTAAATTCTTAATTTCTTCACGCAGCTATAGTCCGCTTTCACGTTCGATCTTATAATAATAATATCAACTTGTAGCTGTCCCACTACAGGACAAAAGTCTCTTCTCATACAGAGCATTGATCACCACGCTTGTTCACTGCAGGTTGGCGATTTCAGACCATTAAGTCCAGGTTTACTCACGATGATTCCCTTCACCGTATGTCAGTGGCGTCTTATAGAAAGCATGTTCAGTCTTATTTGCACAAATTCTTAACTCACTAGCGTCTATTAACACACACTCTCCTACCCACACACACACAAAACACACCCAGCCACCTTCATACCCATTCACATATAAAAAAGCACCCGAATATTGTTATTATTATTTATTTATTTAAATTACATTTAAACATTTACTCACACACACACACATATTTTATTTTTATTTTACTATGTAAGATTACCTCGCTGTGGAAGAGCGGAGTCTCTTAAAAGAAGGCTCCAATCACTAACTTGTTATTTAAATATGGTTACGAAATAAAGTTTTTTTTTAAATCTCGTTTGACTGACCGCAGAATAGTTGTCAAAACTCTAGGCTGAACAAAAAAACATAGGCGTAAATCTATTGCAATTGAAACAACACAAGTCTAAACTTTGAACTGTGACTATTTCCTAGCAGAGAAGCCTTAATACACTTTGCCCGACACGTGAATCAAACTCAGGATCTCATGTCCGACAGCTGCCCTTGCGACCACTTAGCCAATGATACGGCTTAGCACCTAATACACATAATACAGCGTGTTGGTCATACCAATTACAGTTATAAATAATGGGTGATAACAACAGGATTATGTGGTTAACACATTACGTGATTGGTTTGTGCGGTTTTCATACAATGCTAATATGTACTTTATATAGGGATATGCGTCGACATAGGATTATTACGAGTAAACAGTATTATTATACTTCATCAGTATACCATACTGACTGCGACCACGGCATCCCCCGCTTGTCATTTTTATTTTATTTTACATGATGAAATGACGGCACATTTGGTGCAGTGGCACCGCCATTGGTTTCTGCGCTGCGGATCGTGGGTTCGATTCTCAGACGAAACAAATATTTGTATGGCCTACAGATAGTTTTTCCGGGATTGGGCGTTTATGCATGTGAAAAGGAGACCATTCATATTAGGCCCAAAATCGAAAGTTTTTGCCTTATTTTGACAGGCTGATATTAAATGGCCTGTGTTGTGCGGACGAAGCTTGTTCGACTCTTAATTCTGCCTGAAGCTGGTGTGGATGTGGTCGTAGAGAGGATATCGTGAGTCAGATACCGGTTTCTGATGTGAAACTCATATTTATAATACTAGTGCTGATTACCGTGATTTTAATAAGCAACAACGATTATACCAGGAGTGAATTACACTTTTTGAGGTGCTATTTTGGGTGGGTTTTCTAATGACAGACAGCGAGCAGACATAGAAGATATTGCCATAATATTTTTGCTTTAACGGTGTGCGGAAATACTAAAAAACAATCATTGTCTGTTCCGTCTATAAAATTCTGTTTTCTATCTAGGTACAGGCTTTGGCCAAATATTTAGATGCAAGAAGTAGTAGAACTCCTTGAGAAAAAGTACAGGGGAAGTACTACCTCCATACCTATTTCTGACGTAAAGCATCACTACTGTGTTCCAGTTTGAATGGTATGGGTGCTGATGAAATTACAGGCACATGAAAATTCCCAACTTTGTCTCTTAAGCTGGCTTCCCAAGGTGCGTGGTAGCGCGCACCGGCTGTGCGTGGTATCATCCGTAAAATCACGCACCGTGGGAAGCCACATTATGAGTGTGCGTGATGTGGATACGGCGCACCGCTCCGCACGCATCCGCGTTACCACGGACGAGTCTCTTCCCATGGTGCGTCGGTGCGAGCTCGTGCGTCGCGGTGCGCGCTATCACGCACCATGGGAAGCCGGTATAAGGTTAGCAACGCATCAGCAATCGTTTTGCTGATGTAGCCACTTGCTATAAGTCTCTGTCGACTTGTTTACCAACATATTACATAATAAAACAACATCTAACCTTTTATGAGACCAAAGAGATGTCATCATCTGCCTAGCCTTTTCCCAACGATGTTGGGGTCGGCTTCCAGTCGAACCGGATGCAGCTGAATATCAGTATTTTACATGGAGCGACTGCCTATCAGACCTCCACAACCCAGTAACTGGGTAATACGATACTCTTGGTAAGACTGGTTGTCAGACTTTCTGGCTTCTGACCAACAGTAACGACTGTCAAAGATCTACAAATGACAGCCGGGACCAACGGCTTTACGTGCTTTCCGAGGCACGGAGGAAACTCGCTATGGTAAATGGTCACCCATCCACAGACCAACCTCGGCAAGCGTGGCTTAACCCGCAAGATAGGTCTATGCATTATTTAGCCACGAGCCCCTCTGATGAGATGAGACCAAAGAGATGTGTCAAACAAAAAAAAACTTAATGAAATACAAACGTCACTTAAACTACACTACCAGTTTTTTTCAGCTTTAATTAAGCGCCGTAACGATCCACCATTTGAAAGCTAGCTTTAATCTAGGCACTCTATTTGTTGTCCTAATTGGTAGCACTAGTTGACATAGTGTAAGCTACGCTTTATGCATAAGAGGGGCTGCGCAAGTTAGGATTAGTCGGGATGTGTTGATTTCGTTTTAGATTTACGGCTGCAAAGTGCAGAGATTCGCGTCAAAAGGTTTTTTTTTCTTTTCTGAGTTATAGATTTATTCTGTAGGTAGGTAGGTAGAGGAGCTCGTGGCTAAATAATTACAGCCGCATAGACCGATCTTCCGGGTTAACCCACGCTTGCCGAGGTTGGTCTGTGGATGGATGACCATTTACCATAGCGAGTTTCCTCCGTGCCTCGGAAAACACGTAAAGCCGTTGGTCCCGGCTGTCATTTGTAGATCTTTGACAGTCGTTACTGTTGGTCAGAAGCCAGAAAGTCTGACAACCAGTCTTACCAAGAGTATCGTATCACCCAGTTACTGGGTTGTGGAGGTCTGATAGGCAGTCGCTCCATGTAAAATTCTGATATTCAGCTGCATCCGGTTCGACTGGAAGCCGACCCCAACATAGTTGGGAAAAGGCTAGGCAGATTGAGATTTATTCTGTAGGTGAGGGCCTCGTGGCTAATTAACAACCGCGCAATTCATACTATTTGCAAGGTTAAGCTGCACTTGCCGCGGATAGTCTGTAGATGGGTGACCATTCGTTACACATTGAGATCCCTCGGTGCCTCGGAGAGCACGTTAAACCGTCGGTCCCGGGTGTTATACGAATACCTAAGACAGTCGTTACGGGTAATCAGAAGCCCAAAAGTCTGACAACCGGTCTAGCCTTAGGATATCGGCATTGCCCAGTAACTGGGTTGCGGAGGTTTGATGGCAGTTGCTCCGTGTAAACTACTGGTATTCAGCCGCATCTGGTTACACTGGAAGCTGACCCCAACATAGTTGGGAAAAAGGCTAGACAGAAGAGAATTATTCTGTTTGCGATGTGTTTTTATTAATATTTCAGCATTTCATTTTATCAAATATGCACTTTTTGCATATTTTTGTATCTACACTAGCTGTGCCCGCAACTTTATCCGCGTGGAAGTCGAAAAACAACACGGTGTCGCAACAACTAAATCATGTATATGTACTCCATTTTTTTATCTAATCACATTTATTTCTAACAAGGTTACTGCTCATCACCCACACTCAATAGCGTGATAATTTGTACTCTATAACCTGACTTGCTCTTTAGCGGACGTGGTTGCCAAATTTCAACCGGATTTGTCCAGTAGTACTGGCGTGTGAAGGTCAAACATACAAACGGACAAACAGACAAAAATTCAAAAAAACTACATTGTTGCCATCAAAAACGTTCCTAGGATGCCTTGCACTTACTTCTTTCCAAAAGAAGTCTAGTCTCATTAGTTCAGTTATGACGTCAAACCGAACTGTTGAGACTTGTGTTCTGTAGTTCGGTTAATGATTTCAGTATTCTCCGGTCAGTATTCTTATAAAATGCCTATCAATTGATAACTACCAAACTATGATTTCAGAATATGTTTAATTATTTTATTTATAGTAAAAGCATTTTATGTTTACATCCATATCCGGGCTACTGGTATGTTTTTTTGAATGAACAGTTCGGTTTGACGCCATAACCGAACTATTGAGACAAAATTTGTCTCAGTAGTCCGGTCTCGAACAAAACAACCGAACTACTGAGACTAGAGGAAATATTTAGAGTACAGTCTTAAATTAGCTACGATTTTACTATACAGGGTGTAAAAAGACCCATCACATAGCCGAAGTCTACGCACTCTGTACATCAAACTAAACTACATTGACCAAAAATAATTGCTGGGAAACGACTTTTATTTTTTGGCATAAGAAAAAACGCTTTTTTTTGTAGCGCGCAATATGTAGTTGTGGCGATGCCGCGCGTTTGCACGCGCGTAGCGGCCACACAGCTGGGCCAAGGCGGTCGTGTGCGTTTGATATTCGTTGCGTTTTTGTAACTTCAAATGCGTCATTTGTGAGGAAAAACTGAAAATTTTGATAAGGTTGTTTGGAAGAAAGTTTAGTATTATCACTTAGAATACGTTTTTGGAAAAAACTAAAAAAAATATGTACACTTTGACCTTCAATATCTCGAAAACCAATGGTTTCCTAGGTATGGTCTGGTAGAGAAAAATGATCCCAATGATGGGTAGAATATGTGGTTTTCGTTATCGTTAAGGGTCTTTTTACACCCGATATGTACCCGTAGATTTTGTGCTGTCAAAGAGTTAACAAAACATTTTTGGATATAATATTTTTATACTCTAGCAAATATTTCATCAATGAATTTCGTTTTAAGGTACTAAAAATAGTGCACTCTAAAAATAAGGACGGCGACACATATTGAGTTATTTTTAAAATGTCCCCTGCGACTAAACTGAAAGTGCTTTGTCGTGTAGTCTGGCTACACGACCAGTAGTTGACCTTTACTAGTTTCGTGAGCTTAGTAAAGGCTACATACCAAGTTGAAGGTGTTTTACAGGTATTATTAGTGAGAAATATCATCAGAGGAGCTCGTGGCTAAATAATTACAGCCGCATAGACCGATCTTCCGGGTTAAGCCACGCTTACCGAGGTTGGTCTGTGGATGGGTGACCATTTACCATAGCGAGTTTCCTCCGTGCCTCGGAAAGCATGTAAAGCCGTTGGTCCCGGCTGTCATTTGTAGATCTTTGAAAGTCGTTACTGTTGGTCAGAAGCCAGAAAGTCTGACAACCAGTCTTACCAAGAGTATCGTATTACCCAGTTACTGGGTTGTGGAGGTCTGATAGGCAATCGCTCCATGTAAAATACTGATATTCAGCTGCATCCGGTTCGATTGGAAGCTGACCCCAACATAGTTGGGAAAAGGCTAGGCAGATGATGATTAGTGAGAAACATCAGGATCTATCTGTGTACTTTAAATACCATGAAAATAGACGTTAGAAATATCATAACGTTGGATTAATTAGCTTCTATTTAATTTTCTTATTTGACTTGGTCGCAACCCTAGTCGCACCTGATAATAAACGCAGACAAGGTCTAAGATGGAGCACACTAATCCAAGTAACAGAGATATAGAGGAATTCCCCTATACCCCTCTGGCTCTCACATACACACGACGGAACACAGTAAACTGCATGGCCAGACTTTAACGTGTGGGTGGTCGTACAGATTCTACTACCAAGCGTGCTGGGTTTTGTATAATCTTAAAAAAACAAAACGCGTGTATATACAGCTTTTTTTTTTCTTTTGGACTACTGTAGGTGGTCCTAGGGGACCATTTCTACGTAACCGGGCAGTTATTGGCGAGACCTGAAGGGTCTCCAGCCAATGGGGGGGAGGGGGAGTAAAATACTTAACCTAAGCTAACTACTTATACTACACTAACATCATGACTACCTGCAACAACAGCACTAAGGGCGACCCCTAGTGGGACTCGGACCTCGGCTTAGGGCGTTGCTGGCGGGTGCTTAGGGGGGGGAGACAGCTTGATGAGGGCTGAATTATAGGTGTGAGTGTATTCCCAGCGTACGATGAGGAAATTTTATTTTCTAGCCCGTCCCCGCTCCGGGAAAAAACCCAAAACTGTTTACAAGCTAAAGTGGCGAAGAGCCAGCCATATTAACCGTAGAACCGATGACCATTGGGGTAGGCGTGTTTTTAAGTGAAACCGCGAATCAGTAAACGTAGTGTGGGATGCCCTCAGGCTAGAGGGAGTGACGACTTTTGCGAGATCACTGGTAGCAGCTGGATGAGCAAGGCTAGGAATCAAGTTCAGCAGCTTGTTATTAGAGAGGCCTATGTCCAGCAGTGGACTGCTTAAAGCTTATGATGAGCTTCCAGCAGAGGGTTGGAGTGTGCTGATGATGAGTTTGTCATAGCGTTGTCCATGTTTACTAATTATTATCTATGGTATGTACTGCACATACCTATACACTACAACTAGACTTCAGAGGCAGTACCTTCTTCACACCAAAATCAAAGCTTGATTAAGAGCTCCTAACATCTACAAGGTTAGTCAGAAAGGGGGTACTAATCCAAAAGGGTGTTAAAGTACACATAATAATGAATAACTGTTGTTCTACAACTTTTCCCAAAAGTCAATAGTTTAAGAGAAACAGTTGTTCAAAAACCTCAAAAAAAATAACTCTAAAATCTATCTATCCCCAGTTAATGATCAGCTATGTCTACATTTTAGGTCATATTTGGGGTCATTAATTAGAAGTTCCATTTTCTGAATTTGTAACTAAAGCAGGGGTGAAGAATTAAAAAAAAACTAAAATAAAAATCATTCTATTTGGAAAAAAAATATATCGAATTTTGAAATTCTAACACTTGCTTTCAAACAGTCATCAGCGATACTATAAGTGGGCTTCGGATTAGTACCCTCTTTCCGACTAACCTTGTATATAAATAAAAAGAAAAGTCCTGACTGACTGACTGACTGACTCATCAACGCCCAGCCCAAATCCTTGGACCTAGAAAGCTGAAATTTTGCACAGAGATTCCCTTTATAATGTGAATAAGGAAGGATTTTCCGAAATTCAACCCCTAAGGGAGTTAAATAGGGGATGAAAGTTTGTACGGTCTATGGCCCTATATGGAGCGCCAATCTGGGCGGACACCCTGACGGCCCGCAACGTTGCAATCTTGCGGAGACCGTAGCGCGCGATGGCCGTCAGAGTGATAAGGGGATACCGTACGATCTCCTTCGAAGCGGGGAGCCTCCTAGCCGGATCGATGCCCTGGGATCTGGAGGCGAGGGCCCTCGCGCTGAGATATCGTCAGCGCGAGGAGGCGCCTGAGCGGAGCGAACTCCGCCAGATCCTAGTGGCTGAATGGAAGGAGCGACTTGCGCGACCCAGCGCAGGGCACGCCGCAATAGCGGCGGTAAGGCCCGTAATGGAGGAGTGGTTGGAGAGGCGTCACGGCGCCCTCAGCTTCCGGCTGACGCAGGTACTCTCGGGACATGGTTGTTTCGGGAAGTACCTGTGTCGCATAGGCCGGGAGCAGACGCCCGGTTGTCACCACTGTGTCGACTGCCCCGAGGACACGGCGCTGCACACGCTGCAGACGTGTCCTGCGTGGGCGACGCAGCGCCTCGAACTAGTCGCGGCGGTCGGTGGTGACCTCTCACTTCCGGCTGTGGTTCTGTCCATGGTTGGGAGCGAGAGTGCGTGGGAAGCCGTCGCCTCCTTCTGTGAGGAGGTGATGGCGACCAAGGAGGGAGCGGAGAGGGAGAGAGAGGCAGCTGCCACTCTCCCTTCCCGCGCTAGACGCACCGGGCGCCGGAGGGCGCGCGACGATCTCCGGCCACCGTAGTGTGTGGCCTGCGG
Organism: Amphipyra tragopoginis; assembly: GCA_905220435.1. Classification (NCBI taxonomy): domain Eukaryota; kingdom Metazoa; phylum Arthropoda; class Insecta; order Lepidoptera; family Noctuidae; genus Amphipyra; species Amphipyra tragopoginis. The sequence goes on from HG992016.1 coordinate 6,539,362, forward strand.
GCGGCGGGTTAGGGGACCCTTCGCCCGACCAGTAACAGGCCCGAGAAGGCGGCGCGCTGTGTTCCGAGCGCGCCTCTCAGGAGGACGTGGGGCAAGGCCCCACAGAAGAAGAGGTCCGCCAGGGGCTGGCGGACCGAGGCCTGCCGGGGTCGCGGTGCATGCAGCTGCGAATTTCGCGACCCCGGCCAAGGCTCAGGAGAAGGAACACCGTGGGTTTTTAGCCGGTAAGAGTCCGGCATACCCCTTTGCCTTCCCCGGGCGAAGGGCATCCATGAGAAATTTCCCAAAAAAAAAAAAAAAAAAAAAAAGGGGGATGAAAGTTTGTATGGAAAATCGTCACTGAACGGGTTTAAAATTTCACGCACGCAAAGCTGCAGGCACAAGCTAGTTATATAATATGTAGTGCACTACCTGAGTTAGATTCTAGCCTTTTATTACAAAAGGTGGTCTTAATAAAACCCAGGTTTTAACATAGCACAGTCTCTTTTTGTTACATTACGTTAAAAAGTGATCGATATATTAGAAATCTGGGTTTACCTTAAATTTAGTTTAAACTATCTTTTGTAACAAGGGGATAAAAGTTCAGTTTAATGTTAGCAGTTACAGTATTAAATCCTGTAGAGTTCTAAATTGCACTCCATATAGTTTAAATCGGGGCACTAAATTTCATAGTGTAGGGAGCGCATAAAAAACGACCAGTCGCAGTCGACAATGTGAAGCGACTCTTAGCTTACGATTGACCGTACACCGGTACAGACGATTAATGGTCACAACCCAATTTGAAATTCAAATCAAAGTCCGCGGTCGTGTTAAAAGATTCAGCGCCACCCCTGCTTTTGTAGGGTTGTCACGTTGGCGTCGGCACAATTACAGGGCAGAGTAATGTTGGGAATGACGAGGTGTTGAGATTTGATTTGTTGCGGACTTGGTGTTAAAATGTTGATTTTGTGGCGATCTAGATTTTGAAATACGGGTTTAACCCATTAAATGTTGCCTTTGGTAACCTAAAAGTGCGTAAATTCCCGCCACATTTGTCTATGTGTGTAAGGCCCGCACTTGGAGCTTAACGCTTATGAACACCCGTGTGTGCGTCCGAAATTTTAAGAGTTAAATCTACCTATTATTATTTTTATTACTATCTACAGTAATCTTTCATTCGTCGCTTTAATACAGAAGCTGACATAAAAGACAGAAAAAAAATTAAAAACCGGCCAAGTGCGAGTCGGACTCGCGCACGAAGGGTTCCGTATCATTATTTGATTCTGGTTTTTAGTATTTGTTGTTATAGCGGCAACAGAAATACATCATCTGTGAAAATTTCAACTGTTTCAACTATCACGGTTCATGAGATACAGCCTGGTGATAGATGGACAGACGGACAGCCGAGTTTTAATAATAGGGTCCTGTTTTATCCTTTGGGTACGGAACCCTAAAAACTACCTACGTTTAGATGTAGATTTACCCAAAATGTCGTAATTAAAATATTTGTATTTTATCAGTAAGATTTCGACAACCCTGCGTTGCTAAGGATGTACAAAACCTTCGTTTCCATGAAGGTTGCTGTCAGGGAAGGACCACTGGTTTGGGTTGCAAAGGAGGAATTAATAATATAGAGAGGGAAGAGAGAGTCGCGTATTGTTCAATGGTAAGTCGATAAGCTTGACTTCGTGGTTCTAACTTAATTCTGACAAAGAGTGTAAAGCGAATTCATAAGTTATATTTAAACATGACATCATGCCTATGTTTTCCGAAGGGATGGGCAGACGTGTATAGTACACCCTCATTTCAAAGTCCCGTGTAATAGAGAGCGAGCCTATTGCCATCAACCGGGCACAAATCCAGATTCCGGGCTGCTACTGAGAAATTGCACAAAACAAAATGACACTTCGCCTGACCTGGGGATCGAACCCAGGACCTCATGTTTAGCAGTCGCGCTTGCAACCACTAGTCATCGAAAAAGGTTGAAGAGGTTATCCAGAGTATAAAACTTCGTCATCTTAAGCTAGGACTATTCCCGTCACGACAATACGTGTATTGTAAGATTTAATAAAACCCAGCACGCAAGGTTGTAGGATCTATACGGTCCGCCTAGCTAGCTACCACCTGAACATTAAAGTCCGGCGCCAAACAGTTGATTGTACTCCGTCGTGTGTATGTGAGAGCCAAAGGGATATAGGGGAACCTCTTTTACTTGGATTCATGTGCTCCATCTTAGGCCCTGTCTGCGCTTATCATCAGGTGCAAATGGAGTCAAAAGCAGCCAAGTGAAATCGTAAAAAAAACCTGGAATAAAAATAAAAAAGGCTCTTTTCAAACAAGGGAGCGACACTACAATGCCTACACTTCCAGATTATCATATAAATCCAATTATTTAAATAGAGTATTACTTACCAGAAAACTAGTTCACAAATTAGCCCAAAGTCTACCTTTCTCAAGTAACTCTAAATCATAACTTTATTAACCCTGACAGATGTAAATTATGCTTTTAATTAAGTAACCAGAATAACGAGCTTTCTAGAAGGCTGATCTAAGGCTGGTATAAGACCATACATGACCATACAGATATCTTCATTATATTTATCACGTGTATAGCGAGATAGTTCGGACACGTCATGTCACGTCATATATCACCCCTCCCGTGCCGCTCCCATACCCCAGGCACTGACTCAGTTATGCACTAGACCTGTAGTACTTAGATCCGACCACTATTCATACGCGAAGTTTGCATACTTAATGAAATAAAATGTTTCGCTCAACTGTTACACTTGCAATAAGCTTGAAGATAATGGAGTGTGTTAGGAATAAAGCTGAACGTGACTCACTGCTGCACAACAAAATTAAGTAGGCTAGATGAGTGTTATAAATATCGTGAGACACATTCATATTTATGATTAGTTACGGTTTACTCACGTGCAGTTTCCGGGATTGCCCGACTATTTTCGGACCCAAACGGAGCCCTTAATCATGAGCTGAACACGCGACTATAACTAATCATAAATGGGCTGGATGTGGGTCATAAGAATACCTATGACAGTCGTTACAAGTCCAAACATCTGACAACCGTTCTAACCTTAGAATATCGGCATTACCCAGTAAATGGGTTGCGGAGGTCTGATGTCAGTCACTTCATGTAAAATACTGGTATTCAGCCGCATCTGGTTAGACTGGAATCTGATCCTAACATAATTAGAAAAAGGTTGATTCTTCTTCTTAGCGTGTCGACGACAATATACACCGTGTCGGCCCAGAACTCAGCAATGAGATTAGCACTATCCGTAGCGTCCATTAGTTCTTGTGGCGTACAGGTAACAGAGCAGACCGGGGTGCGCCATAGTTTGCGGAACGGCACCACATTTACACTCCAGGGGCTGCAGTCTCGACATGTATCGCTATCACTTAACGACCGAAATCGGTAGTAAAGTGATAGTGATGTATCGAGCCAGTTAAACTATAGATAGGTGATTGTGTCCTCGAGTTATAGAATTGAAGTATTCGAATGCTCGCAACTCGAGTAAAGATTTCGAGTAGGTATTCATAGTAGTTACGCGAATACTGAACCTAGTACTTAAATCGCGACCTTACGTTGTTGCTCATAAAGTAAATTCGTCGGGACCCCTCTTCCGAAAAATACAGGTTGTTGTTGTGATCGCGAGAGTTTGATTGTCAAGTTGCGTTTTAAGAATTATTGGTGGTTACTAATCCGAAAGGGTGTTAAAGTACATATTATAATGAATAACTTTTGTTCTACCAATTTCCCTAAAAGTCAATAGTAAATAAATAGTTATTCAAAAATTTCATAAAAATACGCTAAAATCTATCTATCCTCAGTTATGGCCAGCTGGAAGGGAAACGTCATATTCGGGGTCACCAAATAGAAGCTCCTTTTTCTAATTTCGTAACTGAAGCAGGAATGTTGAATTTTTGAAAAAACTAAAATAAAAATCATTTTGCATGGAAATGAAAATGATCGAATTTTTAAATTTTAACACTTGCTTTAAAACTGTCATCAGTGATACTTTAAGTGGCATGCGGATTAGTAGAGGTACCCCCTTTCCAACTAACCTTGTATATTAACATTAAAGTGACATTCGTTTTGAAGCGATTGATCTGTTAAGTGTTGGACAGTGGAAATGAGTATCGTACATTTGCTTTTTTTAAATTTTGGCCCCTAGAAAACAAAATGAGAATAATATGTTTATGATTATACAGTATATCAGACAGTAAGTAATATGATTTCTAATTATTTAGTAGATATTTATAAAATGTTTACGTTTTTTTTATTTTTATTGACTGATCAATAGAACTCATTTGTATTTTATGACCCATATTTTGTATTTTTGCTTGTGTTTTTGGAAGTGAGAAACATTAGAGTAGTCGAATCCTATGAAGTACTTGAGTACCTGAGGCAGTACTCACATCTAGATTAGAGTCAGTGACTCGAGTTTTGAATCGATTCTCTTTTTAACGAGTACTAATTTAATCAAATACCATAAATGGCCACCTCGGCACATCACTATTTAAGTCATAATGACAATTTTTTATTGATTTTTGTCGGAAACGTAGCGAATTCAACTGTCAAGTTTACGATTTAACGTCATTTTAGCGAATAACTTTGCGAGCAAATTGGAAAGCCCGCAAAGTATTCATTACGATCGATAAGTTGTGCAAGAGATTTTTTATTTGAAAATAAACGTTTATCTGCTTATAAGGTGTTGTAGTTGTAGCAGTAGTCTCAGGCTTTATCGGGTATCAAAAGAGATGCTTAACAAGCTCATCAATAAAAAATAATTTAAAAAATAACGTTTATTAGCAACCAAAATGAACTACGACCATCTCTTCAACGATTTTCCACGAAATCACAAGCCAGTGCCTCTGTTTATTTTATTTTATTGAGCCGTTTCAAATATTGTTCAGCTCTGCAGCAACTTTCTTCCACTCCAACTCAAAATTCACCTTTCCTTGATGAACAGTAAATCATCTTCTGGCTAAAAACGGTCGAGCATCTTATTTAGCCAGCAACACTTCTATATGGTTACTTGAAGGACGTGTTGTACGTCTACGTCTAAAACATGAATTCAAACGTAAACATTATTAAGGTAAAAAGTGTACAACAAACGACATTATAGGGCGCTTTAAATTTAGACGGTTGGTATCGGTCCTCTGCCCCCAAGACGACCCTCTGACCCCGTGCCGCAGCGGTGCTGATGTCGTGCTGTGGACGGGTGGTTGTGTTTTTGTTGTATACAGTTGATGAGACGAGAGAGCAGTGCGTAGTCCGTACTGCCGCCGTGCGTGCACGGTACAGACAACACAAGCCGGGCGGCTTGTGTTGTCCGCACCGCTGCACCGCACGACTGCAGTCCGACACCTCTAGTTTAAATTTAAAGCGCCCATAGATTATTACAATAGGTGTTGAAGGTACCTACTTACTTTCTTACATTCTACGACAACGCACCCGCGTGCTGCCGTGAAATGAAATGAAATTTTATATATATGACTCGGTGTGACTATCACCCACTATCTGTTTTGTCTAATAATTATGTAAACTATAACAATTTTCAATAATTAAAATTCACAAAAAAGAGCACATGACACTTAACAAATAACAACAAAGTGACAATTGACAAATACTGTGACATTTGCTAGTGTTGCAAGGAAAGAAACTTTTATGTCCATTTATAAGGTACTTTGTACTTCAAACGATAAAGGAATATAATATCAATGTAAAATAGGTGTTGCAATTATAGTTTTGTGTAATTTATTTATATTTTTACATTTTTAAATATTTATTAGGATAAAATCATCTTTACCAATCTTACTTAAAATTTTGGGAGATTTTTCAACAGGCATCATTTCCCTGTAAGAATACTGTACTATGAATACCGTTTTTCGAAAGCTTACCGATCGCTATCTCATGTCGAGACTGCAGCCCCAGGTTTGAGTTATCTGCAAATCTCCACCTGAGCAGGTTTTCTTTGCTTCGACCAACCTGAGTCCGAAGTCTATTTAGAGACTTCCAAGTCAGCCAATGCAACTTATGCCTAGGTGGGAGATTTTCGGAAGGGGCAATAAACGGAATGGGTAGAGAAGGTTGATTGATATACCAAAAACCCAAACGAAGCGCTTTGATTCCACTTTCATTGTGAAAACCGCCAAACAGTGGAATGCGCTGCCCGAGTGGATGTTCCTCGTCAGCTACAATCTGGGTGTCTTCAAGTTACAAGTAAATCGGTTTCTTCTAGGCAAGCGTGCTCCATCGTAAACCGCATCATCGCTTAACATCAGGCGAGATGACGGTCAAAGGCAGGCCCATTATCAAGTAAAAAAAACGTTAGGAGGGAGAGTACAACTCCATATAAAAGAGTTAAAAGTCCCAGAAAGTTTTAACGTTTAATATAGTGTAGAATATCTAGCGCAAAATTCTGAGAGCTGCTCATCCCCTCGACAAGTTAAGTCATGCATGTCGAGATAAAAAGAACTGTCAACAAGATTTGAATTTTAAAGTGGATAAAGTTTGGCCCAGTTTCTGATGTATCGCTGAAGTAATATAAAATATGTAAATTGTCTTGTGTGGACAACAAGATAAGATGGATGCTGGTTTTATTTTCATAATAACATAGAAATACATGCAAGAACCGATCTAAAATATTAGCTATAGATGTTGAAAACCCTGTCTGGGTCAATTTGATTGTAACCGAGGAAAATGGCCAAGAGCCCTTATGAAGAAGAGCCCATCATGAAGCTCTCGTTGGGCAGCTGGAACAAGGGCTTGATACAAAAGTGCAGTACTCTTTGACATGGCACACGAGGTTGTCAACATGTGGGATGTGGATTCGGCAACCATTGTGCCGATAGTCGTAACGGCCAATGGCCTAATGGCGAAGAGCCTCGACCAACACTTCATAAGGCTCCCGTTAGATTGCTGGATCAAGGGACTGATACAGAAAGCAGTACTCTTTGACAAGGCGCGTTTTGTGAGGAGGTTCCTGTCTCTGGAGCCCTTACCACCGGTAGCTTCGACCCGGTTCCCGATGCCGGTGGACCCCTATTTTTTACAGTTAAAAGTGTTTTTTTGTTTTATTATAGAAATATTTAAAATTAAGGGGTTATTTCACCAACCTATCATTACGTTAATTCGGTATCTAATCTTTTCAATAGCTAACATTTGCATTTCACGACATATCAACAACGATAATGAATAGATTATTGAACACATAAATGTCATATTTATAGGTCACATTTAACTTAGCTGGTGAATAGTTACGGACTACTTATTGAAATGTTGGTGAAATACCCCCTTCTTCTTCTTCTTTTCGTGTCGACTAACTCGTACTAAATTTTGTCCGACCAGTATTGAGCAACCTGTACAGAACTATCATTGGGCTCGTTTAGATCTTGGATGGTGCAGGTGGTTGTGCACGACGGGCAACTAAGGAGGTGACGCATGTCCTGTGATGGTGCTACACTGGCACTGCGTTTGGGATGGGTGAAGAATGCCCCATTTGGCCAAGTTAGTTTTATAGCGGTCAACCTGGGTCCGCAATCGGTTGAGAGATTTCCAGATTGGCCACTGCAGTTCAAATCCAGGGGGTAGATGAATACCCCCTAAACGTATTTCATATTATGTAGATATGTGAAATGAATAAACGGAATATAATGATACACAACTAATAGTTAACTGATGCTAATATACATAATTTCTAAATATTCACAACAAATAACGTTTTGAAATTCTAAAGACATACAAAATAGTCAAAATACACTACATAATAGGCATTAATGTAACAAAGCGTAGTAGAACAATGAAGTCTTGTTAGCTTACTTGTACGTTTGTTTACAAGTGAAGAATGAACTGTTGTTTACTAACCGTGGCAATGTTCTGCATAGTTAAACATAACTGTACAATTAACTGCATGCGAGGAAACACTTAACTGGCTGAGTTTACATTTTTATGTTTTGAAGGATGGTTTAGTTTGACCTAGAGCGACGTTGAAAGACTTGCAAGCTGTGTTTTTAAGTGTAAGCTAATTTAAGTATGTTTGAAGCAGGAAATGTGCTCTTTTCTTATACATACCTATATAATAAAATCGTAATGAAGCAAAAACTGTACATTTAATATTTTTGGACAAAAATGATTGCTTCGTGTATTAAAAACGATGCCAATTTATTTATTTTTTAATTTCTCTCTGTTTATCGGTTTGTACTTCGGAGCTTCACGCCAATAGTACTGAACAGATTCAGTTCAAATTTTGGCAAAGATGTCCGTTAAAGAAAGAGGCGGGTTATAGAGTACAAATTATCACGCGATTGAGAGTGCGTGATGAGCTTATTGGAAATAAATGTGATTCGATTTAAAAAATTGATTACAAATACATTGTTGAGTTGCTGCGACACAATGTTGTTTTTCGACTTCCACGCGGACGAAGTCGCGGGTACAGCTAGTTTATAATACTACAGCATCCGATACAGTCTCATGTAGTACCGGACTTAAAGAATAGCACTACCCCATCTCTTCTCGTGGGTGTCGTAAAAGGCGACTAAGGGATTCACTAAAGGACGGGCAGCAGCGTTCTCTGAGTACTTTAACAACCATACTGCGATCGACAACCCGCCTGCCAAGCGTGGTGATTACGGCAAACCCCCCCCTTTTGGGGGAGGCCTATTTCCAGCAGTGGACGTCTTTCGGCTGAATGATGATGATGATGATGATGACAGCATCTGAATTGCGTATCACATTATCAATTTCATTTTGACAATAAAACCAAATTCATTGCGTGGTACATAGTTGGGCAGAAGTCGGATTGTTAATGCATACGTTGCTATGGAAATTGTTGACTTGTCAAAATCAAAATCGAAGCGATTACGAGTGTTTTGCGCAATTGCAAAGGATGCAGATTTCGTTTACAAAAACTGACAAATTGTTTGGCAAAAAAAAAACCAAACATTTTGACCCGCAAGTTGCCTGCACGTTTCCTGTTTCAAAACCTACCTGAATTAGCTTAAGCCGGGCTCGCAGCACCAATTTTCTAACATGTTAGGCCACGCCCCTATTCGGGTAGCAAACAATGTTAAGCCGGGTCCGCAGCGCCAATTTTGCTAACAAAACTGTTAGGCCACGCCCCTATTCGGTAAGCAAACAATGTTATCCTGTTTGGAAACACGAAAACACGGCGCAGCGGATGGCTTTATAGTTAAAAAATAATATGTATCTGAGTCTTGATTCTGTCCGTAAAATTGTTTTAATTAAAACGGTAACTAACGGCACTAATTTTGAACTCATAAGTTTCCTTATAACCGCTTCAGTATTACTATCGAACAAAATCAATATTCAGAATGCATACCATTCAAATTGTATCAAACATTTTATTTTTTACCGACCATAATCATCAAAGATATTAGAGAACACATCTCAATCGAAATCTAAATTGATAAACCAATTTGAAAATAACCTAATAACCTAGCAATATTCAATTTATCAAAAATACTTCCAACGATACAAAATTCAATCTTATACGATACAAAAGAAAAAGTTGCACTTTTACAGTACCAACCAGTCTTCGCTGATTGGCTGAAAAAAAGAAAATAATTAAGACCATCGCACCGGGAAACTCGCCCGCAAATAAATAGATTTTCCTGTAACGAACTCGATGATAAAAAGTTGGTTAAGTTGGAGTTGCAACGAGGGTTCCGTACCAAGAATAATTGAAACAAAGAAGTTTTGTTTGTACTAGTCACAAGTTCTTTACTGTATCTCTTCCTCTTAGTATTTTTAGGGTTCTGTACCCAAATGGTAAAGCGCAGTCATATCAATGTTGGGTCTATGTGGGAAGCCGTCGCCTCCTTCTGCGAGGAGGTGATGGCGACCAAGGAGGGAGCGGAGAGGGAGAGAGAGGCATCTGCCACTTTCCCTTCCCGCGCAAGACGCACCGGGCGCCGGAGGGCGCGCGACGATCTCCGGCCACCGTAGTGTGTGGCCTGCGGGCGGCGTCGCCCGACCAGTAACAGGCCCGAGAAGGCGGCGCGCTGTGTTCCGTGCGCGCCTCTCAGGAGGACGTGGGGCAATGCCCCACAGAGGAAGAGGTCTGCCAGGGGCTGGCGGACCGAGGCCTGTCGGGGTTGCGGTGCATGCAGCTGCGAATCCCGCGACCTCGGCCAAGGATCAGGAGAAGGAACACCGTGGGTTTTTAGCCGGTAAGAGTCGGCATACCCCTTCGCCTTCCCGGGGCGAAGGGCATCCAATAGGATTTTCCCACGAAAAAAAAAAAAAAAGTGTTGGGTCTATGGCATTACCAGGTAAAACGCTTGTGCTATCTCTGATGCAGGCTCACTCAAAGCACTTTGTATGATGCCTACATTCATGTTTGCAATACCATACTTTCTCAGCACTGACTCCCTTTCCGTCTTGTTCCTGGCGCACTCCATCAGCAAATGTTGCACATCCTCAATCTTCCCACATATTGGACAGTTCGGTGTATCGGCTTTTCTCATTAGATGTGCAAACTTTGCTGATGGGTAGTGCCCTGAACGAAGTCTAAAAGCTACACGAGGAGGCTCACTTTGTAGGCTTTTATACCATATCCCTTTTTCCTTGCTACATACATTAAAGTATTCTTTCCAGAGATCATAAGAAATAGATTTAGATTTATGTAACATCTCAGAGTTATATGGATTTAAAGCTTTTGGTATACCTTCTGTCGTTGCTAACTTTGCAAGCCGGTCAGCCTCCTCGTTGCCTGCCAAACCAACATGGGACGGTACCCATTGCAATTTCAGAGCTCTTCCATTCTGGTTAAATCTGTGTATACTATCAAGAGTTTTGTAGGCTACCGAAACACCTCTGAAGCCAGAGGCGCATCGCGCCAAATGTTGGAGGGCACTTTTGCTATCAGTTAAGATGACCACCTTGCCTAAACTTAAGTTAAAGCAATAGGGTTCTGTTCTTACTTCTGGCCCTTACCTTCTCATGACGAGATTGTCTAAGAGATGGGTTTTTCGCCCATATCGGGACGGGCTAAAATGTGAAACTTCCCCACCGCACGCAGGGAAAAGACGTATGTTGTAAGATTATACAAAACACAGCACGCTTGGTGATATGATCTATACGGTCCGCCTGGCTACCACCCTCACATTAAAGTCAGGCGCTAAGCAGTGTATATGAGAGCCAGAGGGGTGTGGCGGCATCTATCCACGCCACATGCGAACTATTCAAGCCTACAATCGCGATATCAAGATTTAACACGCAGACACTATATACGCAACCTTTCAACATCAACCGTTGGGGCAGTAGCCCGCCAGGCATAAGACTCCGCCTGGTTGGAGGATCCTCCCTTTGGTTGGAAGAACACCACACCTAGTTTCTCCACAGGGGTATAGGGCAATCCCTCTATATCTCTGTTACTTGGATTCGTGTGCTCCATCTTAGACCCTGTTTGCGTTTACCATCAGGTGCGACCAAGTCATATTAAAGTCAATAAAATTAATTAAAAGCTAGGTTTAAAATTGGCATCGTCTCTTCACTACATAGTATAAAACAAAGTCGCTTCCCGCTGTCTGTCCCTATGTATGCTTAGATCTTTAAAACTACGCAACGGATTTTGATGCGGTTTTTTTTAATAGATAGAGTGATTCAAGAGGAACGTTTTAAGCTATAAAACGTACACGTGCGAAGACGGGGCGGTTCGCTAGTTTTGGTATATAACATTAGAAAATTATGGGTATATTTTAAATATAAGTTTTGATTGAAACCATCTCTTGGAATGAGGTGGTTTGGGTACGGATCCCTGAAAATGACAGCGTGAAGAAGGGTGGTCGTGTCTTGTCGCCGTCACGATAATCTGACGCGTATAAACTGACCACTTTATAACTGTTAATTCCCTGTTTTTAAGCGAGTAGGAAGTTTTGTGGTTGTTTCTAACACAGATATTAAGGTACATAGAAAGGTACCACAAAATTATCAAATTGGATGAAATCTTGTTCTCGGTAGCGGGTAGCACTGGGCAATGTTGACAAAGGAAAGTAGTCGTTGATATGGATCAACCTACCCGATGTTATAAAGGCGGATGTCATTCGACGAAGCGGAGCATTCTGTGTAGATCAGGGGCCCGATTCTCCTAAAATAAATTGTTGCCAAACGCAATCGAACCACAACCGTTAGTCAGTTTTTGTTTTCGAAAACTTTCAAAATGATTGATTTTGTTTTTTTGTGTCAAACAATTTGATAGCTTTTGAAATTGAGAACTGTCTGAATAAACGGTTCGGTCTTGGTTCGGTTGTGATTTATCAAGATTTATTTTAGGAGAATTAGGCCCCAGCTGAAGAAGTTTGACCTTTTATATCTGACTAGCTTGTCCTTATTTTATGATCTTGTAATAATTGTGTAAAGTATTATATTGTGATCTAGTTCATGTTACTAACACTAACCCAAATACAAGTACTCTCAGTGGTGGAGAGTCTATGTTGGTTTTATTTAATACATTTACCTTGCTCGCAATCCTGACAAACTGATATACTCGTAGCTATAACTGTAATGATAAAGTCACCCCTAAACTATTATGTTGTTGTGTCTTTTACAATCTTTACCATATTCTAACAGAGTGTGTTGAAAATGAGGATTCTCATAATGTCTACTTTCTAAAGGTATATTGAATGTCATTACATACAGGCAGATTTTTTAATCACCATCCTTTTTTTTGGGTAGTCCTCGAGCAGACTACATTAAAAAAAACCGGCCAAGTGCGAGTCGGACTCGCGCATGGAGGGTTCCGTACCATGATCTATAAAAACGGCAAAAAAATCACGTTCGTTGTATGGGAGCCCCCTACAATATTTATTTTATTCTGTTTCTTAGTATTTGTTGTTATAGCGGTAACAGAAATACATCATCTGTGAAAATTTCAACTGTCTAACTATCACGGTTTATGAGATACAGCTTGGTGACAGACGGACGGACGGAGAGCGGCAAAAAATCACGTTTGTTGTATGGGAGCCCCTTAAATATTTACTCTATTCTATTTTTCAGTATTTGTTGTTATAGCGGTAACAGAAATACATCATCTGTGAAAATGTCAACTGTCTAACTATCACGGTTTATGAGATACAGCTTGGTGATAGACGGATGGACGGACAGCAGCAAAAAAATCACGTTTGTTGTATGGGGGCCCCCTTAAATATTTATTCAATTCTGTTTTTCAGTATTTGTTGTCATAGCGGTAACAGAAATAAATACATCATCTGTGAAAATTTCAACTGTCTAACTATCACGGTTCATGAGATACAGCCTGGTGACAGACGGACGGACGGACGGACAGCGCAGTCTTAGTAATAGGGTCCCGTTTTACCCTTTGAGTACAGAACCCTAAAAAAGGTAGGTATATCTCCTTTACACGATGAAATAATTTTCCCGAAAGAATTATCTATTCAGCGTTGTTACTAAGTCAAACGATAAATACTACGTTTGTCGCGCATGCACTAAATGAGAGGAAGGGGCTCTCTTATCATTTAAGTGGCGTTAGACTGTGGTTCAACAAGCTGCCCTAATTATTTAATTCAGAATAATATTGTTTGAATTATTATACACAGTGCCTAGAAAAAAGTTGGATGGTAATTAAAGAACATTATGTTTATTAACAACAGTTTGTGAGATTTGTGTCTGTAAACGCACCCACGGTACAAGGGAAATCTTAGTGTGGGGCAAAGTTTTATGAAAAAAAAAAACGTTAAAAATGCTAAATCTATGTCAACATTCAAGAAATACTTAAAATTACACATCTTTAATAAATCGAGCGCACCTTAGTACATTATATACCACTTCTAGTTGCGCGCGCTCCGTGTATGTTTACAATTTAGCTGTGTTATATTATTTGTGACATACAGAATATTTTAGTATATTGTAATTTTTTGCCAAAACCGTACGTTAAACAATAATGTTTTAAAACTAGTTAAGTATTTCTCATGTAAGGGAATAAATGTCTTATGGAAGATAAAGACATCTCAAACCCGAACAACCATTTTCAAAATCAAAAAAGGTAATTGACTGTTCACAAACCAAGATGTTCTTTTATTTCCTGCAAAAATAAACGCAACGACCACCTCGCGACGTTTTCTTTTACCTTCCTTTGAAAAGCAATTGCATTCTAAATTCAAACTCCCTCGTAAATATTAGAAAACCAACTGTTCTAGAACGTCGTCCAGGAACAGTGATACAGGACGACAAGATGTATGTAGTGGAATCGTTGCACTGTAACTGTAGTTATGTGGATATACGTGGGATACTCGTTACAGTTAGGTTGTTATACGCAGGATACGCGTTTCGAAGGTTTTTTTTTTATTTATAACTTTTTTTCGTATCATTGGTTACTTTTCGTGACTATGGAAGCCTCATAGATACCTACTAATATGTTGATATCAGGGATCCGCTATACAATTCCACCGTCATATTGGAAGGTCTTTAGGGTTGGGCAGTGATCAGAATTGAACAGATAACAATAGTCGGTACAATGCAATAGTTGAAGTGTGATTTGTTACGATAGACTACTAACTTTAGGCTACACTCATCTCTAATCTATGAATTTATGGACTAGTAAATGAAACTGTATTTAATGTAAAAATCACTTTTTTAGATCGCAGAATTCTAGTGTAAAATATGGACTCATTTGGTATATTGCCACTTATTCAGAACAATTGATCAAAATAACACACAGTGAATAGAAACATCGCGAGTAAATCATTGATTAAAAAAACCGGACAAGTGCGAATAGGACTCGGGCCCTGAAAGTTCCGTTAAGTTACATAGTGTTAAAAAACTGCCTTTAATGTCTTGATTGGCCAACAACGATTGGCGAGCCAGCGGAGCGCACAACACAAGTCAAGCCGTGTGCGCTCTCGCTTAGAAACTTAATTGTAACTTCCCTAGCGCTTTGACCGCCACATCAAAAAAGCAAAAGCGTGCTCTCGGCGCCAAGCTACGATTTCTTCCTTTAAGTCTGTCATGTAGTCGTGACCGTAGCGTGCTGGATACATTTTGCTTTGTCATGTATACATGACTGTGGCAGTCAAAAGGCTAGGAAATAACAAATAGATAAATAGGGTCTAAGATGGAGCATATGAATCCAAATAACAAGAATATAGAGAGACTCCTCTATACTTATCTGTCTCTCACATACACACAACGGAACACAGTAAACTGCTTGGTGCCGGATTTTAGACTACAGATCCTACCACGTCGCGTGCCCGGTTTTGTTGAATCTTACAACACCCGTCTATTCCCAGCATAAGGCGAGGAAGTTTTATTTTCTAGCCCGTCCCCACGCGGGTGTTACTTATGTACCTACATAACATAAACTGCACAACTTTACAAGTACGGGTACGACGTATAACATGTTAACTAAACGCATGAACAGCGATCCAGCTTGACAAGATGCATGCACTGCGATCGTAGTGACGTAACCACTTGTAGCTACCTAAAATATGGGAAACACTCAGGGGTGTCACACGGAAACGGATATAAATCGATAAGGAAGAATGGAGAAACTGTAAGACGACAAAATGAAATCGATGTTTGTGAATAAATCGAAAACGTTCACTGCTGAACATGAGCTTATGGTCCTGCTAAAATAAATTTTATTGCCATAACCACCACTGTGACCCAAGCTAAGATGGAAGTGTGCCGATCATGTCGCTCGAATGCACCCGGACAGGTGGGCAGAGATCGTTACTTACTAGACGCCTGAAGAAGGACATCGCCGTCGAGGTCGACCTCGGCGTAGGTGGCGTGACGATCTAGACGTGTTTGCGGGGCTGGCATGGTCAGAAACGGCACAAAATAGAGATGTATGGAGGAGCAGTGGGATTATAGGCTAGAAAAATTAAACACCACGGTTGACTTACGGATTAGTTGCCTTATCTATCTTCTATCTATATAAATAAAAAGAAAAGTCCTGACTGACTGACTCATCAACGCCCAGCCCAAACCCTTGGACCTAGAAAGCTGAAATTTTGCACAGAGGTTCCCTTTATAATGTAGACAATTTCAACCCCTAAGGGAGTTAAATAGGGGATGAAAGTTTGTATGGAAAATCGTCACCTCACGGGTTCAAAATTTCACGCAAGGCAAGCTGCGGGCAAAAGCTAGTATTGATATAATTGCAAAAGATGCCGCTGCTTACCCTCTTAGCATAGTCTCTAGTCTTTAAGGACTATATCGGAAAGAAAAGGGGGGGGGGGGGGGAGAGATAAATATTTCACATGTCGCTTATCCTACTAATATTATCTGTAAATGTGAAGGTTTGGTATGATGGATGTTTGGTGCTCAATCACACAATAAACAGCTGAAAGGATTCGGATGTAACTTGACATACAGATGAGCCATAACCTGGATTAACACATAACACACTTTTGATCCGTGTACATGAATTAGTTCTCTAAAGCCGGGTCCGCGGCGCCAAATTTCTAACATGTTATTGTCTTTTTGCGAACAAAACTGTTAGGCTACGCCCCTATTCGGTTAGCAAACAATGTTGTCGTCTGCAAACACGAAAACACGGCGAAGCGGAGGTCCTACTCCCTAAATCCGTCAACGAAATTAGTCGCCCGTCCGAAAGTAGCCCGAAACGTAGGAGTGAACAAAACAAGTGTTAAGTTCAACTTTTCGGACGGGCAAAAACAAACGGTAGTAGGGACAACTGTCAAATCGTGTTGTCATTAATTTTTGGTTGGGGCCCCGAAATAATCATATGTCCGTAGGTGATAGGGAGTAGGAAACGCTCGTAACTAAGGCCGAAACCACGGACTTCGTGCTTAGGGAGTAGACCCCCGGACGCGGCTTAGATGCGAGGGAAACCGCACGCAACATTTTTATTATACAATTCAAAGATTCCTTAAATGTGATTGTTGAACTTGTTTTCTTTTGTTGGCATATAAAAATCCAATCATAAAAAAATTGGATGACTTTCTAGAGGACAAAGACTTAAAAAGACTATAAAACCTAACATCTGCTCAGCTAAAAGATCTAATAATGTTTCTCAGAGTCACTCCACTTAATAAATTGCTCCGTAGCTGTAGGTAAACGTGTAAGTAAATATTGACAACCCTGCGGTATAGTTGGTTCTACGTCACTATTTATTTTCATCCTTGGTCTCGTATAGGAGGTGAGCACTTCGAGCAATGTAAAGTAAGTGTGCAACGTAAACAATTTATTTCAGTTTCTTATTTCTTGAACGAAGTCTTGGGATTACTTTTATGCAGCTATACTATAGGTATTCTTCCTCGTATATGAGTACATGAGAAGATGAGAAGAAGAAGGTAAGCATTTGTGTCAATAAGATATGTATCACGCAATATAGACCATTTTTTTTTTGCATTTTTATCATCATATGACTCCTTCCGCTCTGGGCGGAGCGGAAGGGAGCATCAGACTCTTACTGATTAAAACCCATCCGTGTTCCTCCTAATAGCCTTTGCGTTCCAGGGCCGCGGTAACTGTTTCGAACAAATTCCGCTACCCTGGCAGGCACTGGCCCTAGC
Organism: Amphipyra tragopoginis; assembly: GCA_905220435.1. NCBI lineage: Eukaryota > Metazoa > Arthropoda > Insecta > Lepidoptera > Noctuidae > Amphipyra > Amphipyra tragopoginis. Next base: position 6,556,882 of record HG992016.1, read on the forward strand.
GAGCCCCGTCTACTAAGCTGACATCTCTTTGAGGCGCGCGTGGAACACAACGTGCCGTCGACCCGGGCCTGATTCTGATTGGACGGCGAGCCACCCAACGCTCACCATCCGCAGGCCCGCGCCTAGGGTGGCCGGGAATCGCCCTGCGACTCCCGACGCGTCTCCTTCTGTTGCGGCGGCTGGGGCGTGAGGTTTGCCTCTCCCTCACGCGTTCCGCCTCCTCCTTTGCTAGCATTACTGCTTCGCAGAAGGAGGTGACTGCTTCCAAAAGGTGTTGACTGCTTCACGCAATGTAGACCATGAGCTTACGCTGGTGTTCACCAACAGTAATTCTCTGGTTAAAAAACCTTCTTCCTCTCAGCGTTTTTTGCCTGGGGAAGGCGAAGGGTTATGCCGGACTCTTATCGGCTAAAAACCCACAGTGTTCCTTTATTGATGTTATTGGTGATGTTCTTCAAAAAGGACAGGTGCGTATTACTTTCAACCGGCGTGCGTGTATGACAAGAAGTATGACCGTGGACGAAGGGAAAGGAGTATGGAAGGGTCGCAGCATGTGGCGTTCTACAGTTTCTGCCTACCCCCATGGGAAAAAGGCGTGGGTTTTATGTATGTATGTAAGTTAAAATAGTATCTACCTAGATAGCAGAGTCATAAGGAAAGCTAAACAAATGAAACGTAGTAAATCTAGACGTCAACTGAGGTGGCCAATAAAGTGGACATTTTATGAGTCTAATTTAGGAAAAATTGGCAAGAAAATGGAAAGAAGGAAGGACTGAAGGTTGTACAGTCAACAACAAAACTCGATAAATATTTCCCGTTTTGAAATCAATTATCATTTGAGCTCTTCATTATTTCACTATAACATAAAATAACATCACGCCTGTATTTCCCAAAGGGTTGGGCAGAGGTGTACAGTACTTCCTCATTTCGCAATTATGTTTACGTCACATGTAATAGGGGGCGAGCCTATTGCCATCAACCGGGCACAAATACGGACTCCGAGCTGCTACTTAAAAATTTCACAGCGAAAAATCCCATAACACATTAACTGACCTGGGAGTTGAACCAAGGACCTCATATTTAGCAGTCGCGGTTGCATCCACTAGACCAGCGGTTCCCAGACTTTTTCTCTCATAGACCACTTTCCAAATTTAGCTGGTTTCGGTGGACCCCCGGCAGCTACATTTCTACCATATAAAATGTGAAGATTAGATCATTTTGTCACGCCAATGTAGACTCCCTTCGAGACTCCCGCGGACTCCTGGGGGTCCACCTGGACCACTTTAGGAACCTCTGCACTAGACCAACGAAGCAGTCACTCTTTACGTAACTGATCTATAGTGTACTGGAGGACTCTCGTGGCTTCGCTCGGGTGTATGTCGATTATCGCGTATTCCGTATTTTTCGGGATTAAAGTAGCTTATGTCCTTCTCCAGGTTCCAGAATATCTCTGTACCAAGTTTCATCAAAATCGGTTCAGCGGTTTAGGATTGAAAGCGTCACAGAGCTGCTTCCACATTTATAGTATTAGGGAGATAATAATACTCGTATGTCATCGGTTTAACAATGCATTCTCTGACTTCTTATTTTTAGGTTTTTTTGAAACCTTATAGCTATGTCTACACCAGTGCGCTTCCATGTTCATCTTGCGTCTTCGTCTGAAGCATGCGTGAAGCACCATAGCGCATGCCTTAATACTAGTTCGACAAAAGCGCATGTCCCTAGCGCACGCTAATCCGTCTATTGTGTGTCGACTGACGACTGACCGAGGCGCACCGGTGTAGACGATAAGCTGCATGCGTCTTACGGCAATCAATATTGCATGCGCTTGATGCAAGAGGAATTGAAAGTTGAAAGCGCAAGATGAACATGAAAGTGCACTGGTGTAGATATACCATAACGGGTGGTCTTCTTAGCCATTTTCGCGGCTCCACTAAACAAATTCGCCTATTTATAAAATCTTGTTGGACGCCGTTGTCAACACACAACAATATACAACACTTTCTCTGTCAACACTCGTCGTAAAAATTGAACAATGTTCGCTATTTTTATCCGGGTCATTCGTAAAAATACATTTTACAGTCAAACATCACAATGTGATCCCTTCGGGGAACGCTCGAACGCAAGTAACAGCTGTATTCGTAGCAATAAAAAAAAGCAACAAAAAAACTTGTGCTCCTAAAACTGAGTCATCTGGTGCTGTAATACAGATCAATATGAGGTGGCAGGTGCGACAAAGCACTTCCCAACTCTTTGCAGATGTAGCGCGCTAGATGTGACAAAGAAGCTTCTTCATATTCATGCCAGCTTGGTACCTGATGACCGTTGCCATGAAATCAGAGCGTACTTTTTACTCGACTACGGCGAAGCAAAAAGATCGACCAGTACAGGGTGTAAAAAGACCCATCACATAGCCGAAATCTACGCACTCTGTACATCAAACTAAACTACATTGACCAAAAATAATTGCTGGGAAACGACTTTTATTTTTTGGCATGAAAAAAAACGCTTTTTTTTGTAGCGCGCAAATTATGGTTGTGGCGATGCCGCGCGTTTGCATGCGTGCAGCGGCCACACAGCCGAGCCAAGGCGGTCGTGTGCGTTTGATATTCATTGCGTTTTTGTAACTCTAATGCGTCATTTGTGAAGAAAAATTTAAAATTTTGATAAGGTCGTCTGGAAGAAAGTTTAGTAGGTATTATCAATTAGAATACGTTCTTGGAAAAAACTAAAAAAAAAAATGCATACTTTGACCTTCAATATCTCCAAAACTAATGGTTTCCCAGGTATGGTCTGGTAGAAAAAAATTATCCCAATGATGGGTAGAATATGTGGTTTTCGTTATCGTTAAGGGTCTTTTTACACCCGATTTATGTGGGTATGTTCATCTGTGCCCTCATAACTTAAAAACTACTTATCACAATTTGATGAGGTATCGTTGGAAGCATTTGATCGCTCGCTGGTTATAGGCTATGTGATGTTACATTAAATTAAATATGGCGCCCTCTAGAGGACATAAAGTCAGGAACTTATTTTATTTTAAATTATTTATTTATAATGCTAGATACGTTACGGGTAATAGCCGAAGTGTGGCTTCACCTAGTTTTAGCCGGGTACAACTAGGTGCATCCGGCCACATGCGGTTAAACTTAGATGTATCTTACTTATCTTCGGTTAGAACTAGGTTTACCCTTCATCATAGCGGGTAGAACTAGGTTCAGCCGCACACTGGTGGTTAAGGGGAACCCCAACACGGATAGGTTAGGTTAGGGCCCCCGTCATAAGCGGTGATGTCCTTCTGCGAAAGTGTCATATCGCAGAAGGAGACTGCGGAAAGGGAGAGGGAGAGTGCAAGCACTCTTCCAGCCCGCAGAAGGCGCACCGGGCGTCGGCGGAGGGCGGATAACGCCCTCTTCCAACCCCCGTAAACGGGTCCAGGGGCAGCGGACTTGGAGACGTCTGCCTCCCCCATCCAAATGGACCAGAGGCGGTGGCGCGTAGTGTTCCACGCGCGCCTCCTAGATGACACAGGGGGAGTCTCACTCCCCCCCGCGATTGAGGTCTGTAAATGCGGGCCGGCACTAGTTGGGGGCTGCGGACGAATGTACTGCTCCCGCGGCCCCCGGTCTAAGTGTGAGATGGAACACCAGGGTGGATTTAGTCAGTAAGAGTCTGACACACCCCTCCGCCCACCCCAGGGCGGAGGATATCCATGAGGATTTCCACCCCGAAAAAAAAAAACAAAGGGCCCCCGTCATCCCCTTCGGCTCCATGCGGCACGAAACCGAATTCATTCTAAACGAAGTTTGGTCAAATTCAACAAATGACGAAAGTTCGTTGGCCTTCCTCGGCTAAATGTGTGCGCTACAGTATATGAATTGATGAGCGGTTTTTCTACGACGCGTCCCATCCCTCGAGACTACCGGACAACGCTACACCCTTTTCACCGTAACTTGAATAGTGACGTTTCTCTACAAATCGTCAACACACAAACAAACAAATATTGTAAAAAAACAAAGTGTGAATAATATAGCTATTTTACGGTTTTTCAAGATAGAATGATGATTAAATGTTTTTAAACTTTCGCGATTTGTACACATTATAAAAATATTGAATCGGGTCTTCTCGCGTAACAAACTTTAAGAGGCACAAAATACCTTTTATCCCGACGTTTCGGCCGAATTTCACCGGCCGTGGTCACGGGTAGACTGAAGTGGCGGAGCAGTTGTCATCTTCGTGAAGCAAGGGCATTTTCATCTACCCTCACTTGATCTTGATTTTTTATAAAGTTATCGTCGGTACTTCGACACACCACACTAACGACGTCTTTACACTCGCCTAAACCGTCCCGTTGACGATAACACTTGCTGATGACCGGATTCCATGATGCTGATAGTTTGTATCCATCTTCCCGATTGAAATTCTTGTATTTTTTAATTTCAATCGCTTCACGCACAATTCTGGGATAATAGTGACGATCGGTGGAGAGGATTTTTGGACTATGTAATTCTATCCAGTGTTTGGAACCGGACTCCAGAAGATGCTCGGCTATTGCGGACTCATTTATCTGGCGGTTTTTGACTGCGGCGATATGTTCCTTAACCCGTTCTGCGATCGTTCTTTTGGTCTGCCCGATATAAGAACTACCGAACTACGAAGAATGATGATTGCATAGAATGATAATAGCTGATGATCCTAGCCTAGCATTTGAACGTTCTTCCGTACAGGAGGGGCAAAGTTCGAACAGTTCTGTGCCTCTAACTTTTCGAAATCATGTGCGGATCAGAATATGATTAACAAGACAGTAAAGCAAAGACATCGTAAGGAAACATGCACACCTGAAAGGGATCCATAACATCACGCCTGGATTCCCCGAAGGGTTGGGCAGAGGAGAACAGTACACCCTAATTTCGCCGTTATGTTTAAGTCCCATGTAATAGGGAGCGAGCTTATTGCCATCAACCGGGCACAAAGCCAGACTCCGGACTGCTGCTGACAAATTCCACACGGAAAAACCCAATAACATATTGCCGACCTGGGGATCCAACCCAAGACCTCAAGCTTAGCAGTCGCACGCTTGCGACCACTAAGGGTCTCCCCACATTTATCGACGCAGAATCGGCTTAAGCCGAGTGCGGATCACCACATTACTCGACTTATCTCGACAAACGGGTCGTTTCGCCGTCGGCCGGCGTCGCGACGCGTCGTCCGAGCCGAGCCGATGCGAATGGTATTAGTAACACCCTTATTACGTAGACGTAAAGGCTTTTTTGACCGGTGTTAGCCGATTCCGCGTCGATAAATGAGGGGAGACCCTAACGCGGCATCCTACGTGAGCAATCTAGAAGCAACGAGAAGCGGCGTAGCGCGACGCGAAAACAACAAACAGTCGATACCTATTGAAGTGGCCTACGTGACCAAACGCACGTGGAGTGCGGTGCGGCGCGGCGCGAAGCGAAGCAAACGCGATCAGTTGGCTTAATATTTTCGCGCGAACTGGATGCGGTGCCGTACAGTGCTACTGAATGACGGCGGCGCGCGGCGGGCGGTTCGCGAGCTTGTATGACAAAGCCGCCGCTTCGCACCGCATCGTATTGAATTCGCGTGTCACCGCATCGGATCGGTTCGCAATTCGCGTCGTTTTGTACCGCCTACGTAAGACGCCACGTAAACCAACGAGGCAGTTCATAATTAAGTTCTTTACGGTGTGTAGTCCACCAAGCTCGTGCTAGCTCGTGGAGCTCGTGGCTAAATAATTACAGCCGCATAGACCGATCTTCCGGGTTAAGCCACGCTTGCCGAGGTTGGTCTGTGGATGGGTGACCATTTACCATAGCGAGTTTCCTCCGTGCCTCGGAAAGCACGTAAAGCCATTGGTCCCGGCTGTCATTTGTAGATCTTTGACAGTCGTTACTGTTGGTCAGAAGCCGGAAAGTCTGACAACCAGTCTTACCAAGAGTATCGTATTACCCAGTTACTGGGTTGTGGAGGTCTGATAGGCAGTCGCTCCATGTAAAATACTGATATTCAACTGAATCCGGTTCGACTGGAAGCCGACCCCAACATAGTTGGGAAAAGGCTAGGCAGATGATGAGTCCACCAAGCAACACCAGACCAGTGAGGTAGACCCGCTAAAAATCAATATTCATGTCTAGTTTATATTCCAAACAGAAAAATCCAATTAAATTTTTTGTTTGAACTAAGTAATAATTTTTCTCAACACTTTGTTTTTATTCCGGCAGTCGGTTAGAAATATTTTTTATTCTAATTTACTTGTTAAATTAAACGGACCGCCTAGAGGGCTTAAGTAAATAGGTTTTCTATCAAGATGAAGTAAGTTTTTATTTAGTTTTTATAGTGGCGTAATAAATTGAATCGTCTGAAACCACATTGTATCGTATTTTTAAAAATAAAAAGTCCAAAAAGAAAAAAAACATAAGCCAAACACAATTATTAAGAGCTACCCACTTCAACTATACTGTTTTTTTTAAAGAAAAATACCTTTTCTAATTCTTTTGCTGTCACGTCATGCATAATTTAGTACCATAGACAACGCACTTGAATTTTAAATTAAGAAACACTTGAATTTTGGTTTATTTTCTTTTTCTAAACACTTCAAAAGGCTTTTTAATGAAATAAAAAAACATTTTTCACACAAGAGGCACTTCTAGACGAACTTTATATTTTTTTAAATCGTAGTCTCAATCCCGCAATATCGGTCACCCTCACAATGAAACAAGTCAAAAGAAATTCAAATTTATGTCATCGCAATAAAATACGAAATGCATTGATATCAAACGGCCTTGGTCAGATATTTATTTAGGTTTTTGTTGAAACAAATCGTTTAGTTATTACTGTTTTCATTTTTTTGTAATTAATCCGAAGACGGGGAAGCTGCGAAGGGTGCAAAGTTAAGAAGATTATTTTTCCCGTTGAAATCGGATCGGATTTGATTTCAATACCCTTTGCGGGTCTTCTGATTTTACATTTTTCAATGATATTGGATATTAGCAGAAACGGGATTCAAATATTCTGGAGTTTAATCCTGGGGTTGGGCAAAGGGTAATGCCTGTTCGCCGTCTGATTTTGTTAAATTTGTTTTTTATACACCATGAGCTCGAAGTACCCGAAAGATTTTAGCCTTCGATTCCGATGCCTAATTGCAGAAGAAAAGCTACTGTATAGTTTGTTGAATAAAGCTTAGTATTCGAAATATTCATTATTTACAGCAATTCACAAATCGAAAAATATCTATGGTAACAAGTCCTATGAACGCGGCGTTGCGACGTTTGTCATACCAAACCCCTCTCGCCGTATGTTTTATTTGTCGGGGTTGTGAAGTGAGCAGTTTCTTATCCACTCACACGATAATTTATAAATGTTGCCAGTTCAACCTAAGGTATTGTTTACAAGGAAGTGCTAAAGTTAATTGATTTATTAAGTACCGAAAAACAAAAAAAAAACGGACGGTAGTAGTGTTGTCTTTGTCTTGTAATCTTTTTTAAATCGTATAACTTCTTCATTTTATTAAATATTGCACTGGTTTTTTGGGTTCCGTACCCAAAGGGTAAAACGGGACCCTATTACTAAGGCTCCGCTGTCCGTCCGTCTGTCACCAGGCTGTATCTCATGAACCGTGATAGTTAGACAGATGACATTTTCACAGGTGATGTATTTCTGTTGCCGCTATAACAACAAATACTAAAAACAAAATACAACAGACATGATTTTTTTGCCGTTTTTATGGATTATGGTACGGAACCCTTCATGCGCGAGTCCGACTCGCACTTGGCCGGTTTTTTTTTTACTGTAGCTGTTTATTTATGTAATAGTTTTGAGATTTCTTATAAAAAAAAATAGTCAAAAACCGTACTCACAGTGTACCTATTTACTACATACAGTGGGTCAACGCCCATACATTTGACACTAGGTCCTATGAAATGTCAAAATTATGTAGGGGCGGAGGTTATGTCCCAGGTATGCAGTATGGCTACTCGGGACATAACCTCCGCTCCTTCACCCCGCAACCCCCCGCACGATTGCTCTGCGACAATGTTCTACGTTGACCGACTGTAAGGAGTAAGATATAGGTAGACTGTGCCGTACTCGAGAATCATAGAACACTGTATCCCTTTATCTATTTAAAACGCTCTTGTCTCACTTTCGCGCGTCACTGGCTTACTTTCAACCGTTGTCAACCCTCTTTTTATTTTTCCTTATGACGTCATTTCTTGGATTAGAGCCATTTATACAGAATGTTTGACGTTTCGCGAATTCTCGTCACGTAATTATTCGAGTCATTTGTCGGTTTGTTCATTGTACCAGGTTGAATGCGAGAATTTTAATTTTCATATTACACCAGCTCATTAAGATTTCACACATTAAAAATTAAACATAACTTCACACCTCTATTCCCCGAAAGGTTGGCAGAGGTGTATAATAGACCCTCATTTCGTAATAAAAATCCGAAATCCAGAGTCCGAGCTGCTATTGAGAAACCCAATAACACTTTTCCCGACCTGGGAATAGAACCCAGAACTTCACGTTCAGCAATCGCGCTTGCGACCTTTAGATCAGCAAGGCAGTCTAGATAGGCAAATTAAAAGTTTGTTGACTTTACAATAAATTGGATACATTATTTGTTGCATTGTTTTTGTATTATTTAGAGCTCAAACACACCACGTTGTTTTCAGGCGCCGTAGACGCGCGTTTCGCTATCGCGCGTGGCTGACGCAGGTACTCTCGGGACATGGTTGTTTCGGGAAGTACCTGTGTCGCATAGGCCGGGAGCAGACGCCCGGTTGTCACCACTGTGTCGACTGCCCCGAGGACACGGCGCTGCACACGCTGCAGACGTGTCCTGCGTGGGCGACGCAGCGCCTCGAACTAGTCGCGGCGGTCGGTGGTGACCTCTCACTTCCGGCTGTGGTTCTGTCCATGGTTGGGAGCGAGAGTGCGTGGGAAGCCGTCGCCTCCTTCTGTGAGGAGGTGATGGCGACCAAGGAGGGAGCGGAGAGGGAGAGAGAGGCAGCTGCCACTCTCCCTTCCCGCGCTAGACGCACCGGGCGCCGGAGGGCGCGCGACGATCTCCGGCCACCGTAGTGTGTGGCCTGCGGGCGGCGGGTTAGGGGACCCTTCGCCCGACCAGTAACAGGCCCGAGAAGGCGGCGCGCTGTGTTCCGAGCGCGCCTCTCAGGAGGACGTGGGGCAAGGCCCCACAGAAGAAGAGGTCCGCCAGGGGCTGGCGGACCGAGGCCTGCCGGGGTCGCGGTGCATGCAGCTGCGAATTTCGCGACCCCGGCCAAGGCTCAGGAGAAGGAACACCGTGGGTTTTTAGCCGGTAAGAGTCCGGCATACCCCTTTGCCTTCCCCGGGCGAAGGGCATCCATGAGAAATTTCCCACAAAAAAAAAAAAAAAAAAAAGGGGGATGAAAGTTTGTATGGAAAATCGTCACTGAACGGGTTTAAAATTTCACGCACGCAAAGCTGCAGGCACAAGCTAGTTATATAATATGTAGTGCACTACCTGAGTTAGATTCTAGCCTTTTATTACAAAAGGTGGTCTTAATAAAACCCAGGTTTTAACATAGCACAGTCTCTTTTTGTTACATTACGTTAAAAAGTGATCGATATATTAGAAATCTGGGTTTACCTTAAATTTAGTTTAAACTATCTTTTGTAACAAGGGGATAAAAGTTCAGTTTAATGTTAGCAGTTACAGTATTAAATCCTGTAGAGTTCTAAATTGCACTCCATATAGTTTAAATCGGGGCACTAAATTTCATAGTGTAGGGAGCGCATAAAAAACGACCAGTCGCAGTCGACAATGTGAAGCGACTCTTAGCTTACGATTGACCGTACACCGGTACAGACGATTAATGGTCACAACCCAATTTGAAATTCAAATCAAAGTCCGCGGTCGTGTTAAAAGATTCAGCGCCACCCCTGCTTTTGTAGGGTTGTCACGTTGGCGTCGGCACAATTACAGGGCAGAGTAATGTTGGGAATGACGAGGTGTTGAGATTTGATTTGTTGCGGACTTGGTGTTAAAATGTTGATTTTGTGGCGATCTAGATTTTGAAATACGGGTTTAACCCATTAAATGTTGCCTTTGGTAACCTAAAAGTGCGTAAATTCCCGCCACATTTGTCTATGTGTGTAAGGCCCGCACTTGGAGCTTAACGCTTATGAACACCCGTGTGTGCGTCCGAAATTTTAAGAGTTAAATCTACCTATTATTATTTTTATTACTATCTACAGTAATCTTTCATTCGTCGCTTTAATACAGAAGCTGACATAAAAGACAGAAAAAAAATTAAAAACCGGCCAAGTGCGAGTCGGACTCGCGCACGAAGGGTTCCGTATCATTATTTGATTCTGGTTTTTAGTATTTGTTGTTATAGCGGCAACAGAAATACATCATCTGTGAAAATTTCAACTGTTTCAACTATCACGGTTCATGAGATACAGCCTGGTGATAGATGGACAGACGGACAGCCGAGTTTTAATAATAGGGTCCTGTTTTATCCTTTGGGTACGGAACCCTAAAAACTACCTACGTTTAGATGTAGATTTACCCAAAATGTCGTAATTAAAATATTTGTATTTTATCAGTAAGATTTCGACAACCCTGCGTTGCTAAGGATGTACAAAACCTTCGTTTCCATGAAGGTTGCTGTCAGGGAAGGACCACTGGTTTGGGTTGCAAAGGAGGAATTAATAATATAGAGAGGGAAGAGAGAGTCGCGTATTGTTCAATGGTAAGTCGATAAGCTTGACTTCGTGGTTCTAACTTAATTCTGACAAAGAGTGTAAAGCGAATTCATAAGTTATATTTAAACATGACATCATGCCTATGTTTTCCGAAGGGATGGGCAGACGTGTATAGTACACCCTCATTTCAAAGTCCCGTGTAATAGAGAGCGAGCCTATTGCCATCAACCGGGCACAAATCCAGATTCCGGGCTGCTACTGAGAAATTGCACAAAACAAAATGACACTTCGCCTGACCTGGGGATCGAACCCAGGACCTCATGTTTAGCAGTCGCGCTTGCAACCACTAGTCATCGAAAAAGGTTGAAGAGGTTATCCAGAGTATAAAACTTCGTCATCTTAAGCTAGGACTATTCCCGTCACGACAATACGTGTATTGTAAGATTTAATAAAACCCAGCACGCAAGGTTGTAGGATCTATACGGTCCGCCTAGCTAGCTACCACCTGAACATTAAAGTCCGGCGCCAAACAGTTGATTGTACTCCGTCGTGTGTATGTGAGAGCCAAAGGGATATAGGGGAACCTCTTTTACTTGGATTCATGTGCTCCATCTTAGGCCCTGTCTGCGCTTATCATCAGGTGCAAATGGAGTCAAAAGCAGCCAAGTGAAATCGTAAAAAAAACCTGGAATAAAAATAAAAAAGGCTCTTTTCAAACAAGGGAGCGACACTACAATGCCTACACTTCCAGATTATCATATAAATCCAATTATTTAAATAGAGTATTACTTACCAGAAAACTAGTTCACAAATTAGCCCAAAGTCTACCTTTCTCAAGTAACTCTAAATCATAACTTTATTAACCCTGACAGATGTAAATTATGCTTTTAATTAAGTAACCAGAATAACGAGCTTTCTAGAAGGCTGATCTAAGGCTGGTATAAGACCATACATGACCATACAGATATCTTCATTATATTTATCACGTGTATAGCGAGATAGTTCGGACACGTCATGTCACGTCATATATCACCCCTCCCGTGCCGCTCCCATACCCCAGGCACTGACTCAGTTATGCACTAGACCTGTAGTACTTAGATCCGACCACTATTCATACGCGAAGTTTGCATACTTAATGAAATAAAATGTTTCGCTCAACTGTTACACTTGCAATAAGCTTGAAGATAATGGAGTGTGTTAGGAATAAAGCTGAACGTGACTCACTGCTGCACAACAAAATTAAGTAGGCTAGATGAGTGTTATAAATATCGTGAGACACATTCATATTTATGATTAGTTACGGTTTACTCACGTGCAGTTTCCGGGATTGCCCGACTATTTTCGGACCCAAACGGAGCCCTTAATCATGAGCTGAACACGCGACTATAACTAATCATAAATGGGCTGGATGTGGGTCATAAGAATACCTATGACAGTCGTTACAAGTCCAAACATCTGACAACCGTTCTAACCTTAGAATATCGGCATTACCCAGTAAATGGGTTGCGGAGGTCTGATGTCAGTCACTTCATGTAAAATACTGGTATTCAGCCGCATCTGGTTAGACTGGAATCTGATCCTAACATAATTAGAAAAAGGTTGATTCTTCTTCTTAGCGTGTCGACGACAATATACACCGTGTCGGCCCAGAACTCAGCAATGAGATTAGCACTATCCGTAGCGTCCATTAGTTCTTGTGGCGTACAGGTAACAGAGCAGACCGGGGTGCGCCATAGTTTGCGGAACGGCACCACATTTACACTCCAGGGGCTGCAGTCTCGACATGTATCGCTATCACTTAACGACCGAAATCGGTAGTAAAGTGATAGTGATGTATCGAGCCAGTTAAACTATAGATAGGTGATTGTGTCCTCGAGTTATAGAATTGAAGTATTCGAATGCTCGCAACTCGAGTAAAGATTTCGAGTAGGTATTCATAGTAGTTACGCGAATACTGAACCTAGTACTTAAATCGCGACCTTACGTTGTTGCTCATAAAGTAAATTCGTCGGGACCCCTCTTCCGAAAAATACAGGTTGTTGTTGTGATCGCGAGAGTTTGATTGTCAAGTTGCGTTTTAAGAATTATTGGTGGTTACTAATCCGAAAGGGTGTTAAAGTACATATTATAATGAATAACTTTTGTTCTACCAATTTCCCTAAAAGTCAATAGTAAATAAATAGTTATTCAAAAATTTCATAAAAATACGCTAAAATCTATCTATCCTCAGTTATGGCCAGCTGGAAGGGAAACGTCATATTCGGGGTCACCAAATAGAAGCTCCTTTTTCTAATTTCGTAACTGAAGCAGGAATGTTGAATTTTTGAAAAAACTAAAATAAAAATCATTTTGCATGGAAATGAAAATGATCGAATTTTTAAATTTTAACACTTGCTTTAAAACTGTCATCAGTGATACTTTAAGTGGCATGCGGATTAGTAGAGGTACCCCCTTTCCAACTAACCTTGTATATTAACATTAAAGTGACATTCGTTTTGAAGCGATTGATCTGTTAAGTGTTGGACAGTGGAAATGAGTATCGTACATTTGCTTTTTTTAAATTTTGGCCCCTAGAAAACAAAATGAGAATAATATGTTTATGATTATACAGTATATCAGACAGTAAGTAATATGATTTCTAATTATTTAGTAGATATTTATAAAATGTTTACGTTTTTTTTATTTTTATTGACTGATCAATAGAACTCATTTGTATTTTATGACCCATATTTTGTATTTTTGCTTGTGTTTTTGGAAGTGAGAAACATTAGAGTAGTCGAATCCTATGAAGTACTTGAGTACCTGAGGCAGTACTCACATCTAGATTAGAGTCAGTGACTCGAGTTTTGAATCGATTCTCTTTTTAACGAGTACTAATTTAATCAAATACCATAAATGGCCACCTCGGCACATCACTATTTAAGTCATAATGACAATTTTTTATTGATTTTTGTCGGAAACGTAGCGAATTCAACTGTCAAGTTTACGATTTAACGTCATTTTAGCGAATAACTTTGCGAGCAAATTGGAAAGCCCGCAAAGTATTCATTACGATCGATAAGTTGTGCAAGAGATTTTTTATTTGAAAATAAACGTTTATCTGCTTATAAGGTGTTGTAGTTGTAGCAGTAGTCTCAGGCTTTATCGGGTATCAAAAGAGATGCTTAACAAGCTCATCAATAAAAAATAATTTAAAAAATAACGTTTATTAGCAACCAAAATGAACTACGACCATCTCTTCAACGATTTTCCACGAAATCACAAGCCAGTGCCTCTGTTTATTTTATTTTATTGAGCCGTTTCAAATATTGTTCAGCTCTGCAGCAACTTTCTTCCACTCCAACTCAAAATTCACCTTTCCTTGATGAACAGTAAATCATCTTCTGGCTAAAAACGGTCGAGCATCTTATTTAGCCAGCAACACTTCTATATGGTTACTTGAAGGACGTGTTGTACGTCTACGTCTAAAACATGAATTCAAACGTAAACATTATTAAGGTAAAAAGTGTACAACAAACGACATTATAGGGCGCTTTAAATTTAGACGGTTGGTATCGGTCCTCTGCCCCCAAGACGACCCTCTGACCCCGTGCCGCAGCGGTGCTGATGTCGTGCTGTGGACGGGTGGTTGTGTTTTTGTTGTATACAGTTGATGAGACGAGAGAGCAGTGCGTAGTCCGTACTGCCGCCGTGCGTGCACGGTACAGACAACACAAGCCGGGCGGCTTGTGTTGTCCGCACCGCTGCACCGCACGACTGCAGTCCGACACCTCTAGTTTAAATTTAAAGCGCCCATAGATTATTACAATAGGTGTTGAAGGTACCTACTTACTTTCTTACATTCTACGACAACGCACCCGCGTGCTGCCGTGAAATGAAATGAAATTTTATATATATGACTCGGTGTGACTATCACCCACTATCTGTTTTGTCTAATAATTATGTAAACTATAACAATTTTCAATAATTAAAATTCACAAAAAAGAGCACATGACACTTAACAAATAACAACAAAGTGACAATTGACAAATACTGTGACATTTGCTAGTGTTGCAAGGAAAGAAACTTTTATGTCCATTTATAAGGTACTTTGTACTTCAAACGATAAAGGAATATAATATCAATGTAAAATAGGTGTTGCAATTATAGTTTTGTGTAATTTATTTATATTTTTACATTTTTAAATATTTATTAGGATAAAATCATCTTTACCAATCTTACTTAAAATTTTGGGAGATTTTTCAACAGGCATCATTTCCCTGTAAGAATACTGTACTATGAATACCGTTTTTCGAAAGCTTACCGATCGCTATCTCATGTCGAGACTGCAGCCCCAGGTTTGAGTTATCTGCAAATCTCCACCTGAGCAGGTTTTCTTTGCTTCGACCAACCTGAGTCCGAAGTCTATTTAGAGACTTCCAAGTCAGCCAATGCAACTTATGCCTAGGTGGGAGATTTTCGGAAGGGGCAATAAACGGAATGGGTAGAGAAGGTTGATTGATATACCAAAAACCCAAACGAAGCGCTTTGATTCCACTTTCATTGTGAAAACCGCCAAACAGTGGAATGCGCTGCCCGAGTGGATGTTCCTCGTCAGCTACAATCTGGGTGTCTTCAAGTTACAAGTAAATCGGTTTCTTCTAGGCAAGCGTGCTCCATCGTAAACCGCATCATCGCTTAACATCAGGCGAGATGACGGTCAAAGGCAGGCCCATTATCAAGTAAAAAAAACGTTAGGAGGGAGAGTACAACTCCATATAAAAGAGTTAAAAGTCCCAGAAAGTTTTAACGTTTAATATAGTGTAGAATATCTAGCGCAAAATTCTGAGAGCTGCTCATCCCCTCGACAAGTTAAGTCATGCATGTCGAGATAAAAAGAACTGTCAACAAGATTTGAATTTTAAAGTGGATAAAGTTTGGCCCAGTTTCTGATGTATCGCTGAAGTAATATAAAATATGTAAATTGTCTTGTGTGGACAACAAGATAAGATGGATGCTGGTTTTATTTTCATAATAACATAGAAATACATGCAAGAACCGATCTAAAATATTAGCTATAGATGTTGAAAACCCTGTCTGGGTCAATTTGATTGTAACCGAGGAAAATGGCCAAGAGCCCTTATGAAGAAGAGCCCATCATGAAGCTCTCGTTGGGCAGCTGGAACAAGGGCTTGATACAAAAGTGCAGTACTCTTTGACATGGCACACGAGGTTGTCAACATGTGGGATGTGGATTCGGCAACCATTGTGCCGATAGTCGTAACGGCCAATGGCCTAATGGCGAAGAGCCTCGACCAACACTTCATAAGGCTCCCGTTAGATTGCTGGATCAAGGGACTGATACAGAAAGCAGTACTCTTTGACAAGGCGCGTTTTGTGAGGAGGTTCCTGTCTCTGGAGCCCTTACCACCGGTAGCTTCGACCCGGTTCCCGATGCCGGTGGACCCCTATTTTTTACAGTTAAAAGTGTTTTTTTGTTTTATTATAGAAATATTTAAAATTAAGGGGTTATTTCACCAACCTATCATTACGTTAATTCGGTATCTAATCTTTTCAATAGCTAACATTTGCATTTCACGACATATCAACAACGATAATGAATAGATTATTGAACACATAAATGTCATATTTATAGGTCACATTTAACTTAGCTGGTGAATAGTTACGGACTACTTATTGAAATGTTGGTGAAATACCCCCTTCTTCTTCTTCTTTTCGTGTCGACTAACTCGTACTAAATTTTGTCCGACCAGTATTGAGCAACCTGTACAGAACTATCATTGGGCTCGTTTAGATCTTGGATGGTGCAGGTGGTTGTGCACGACGGGCAACTAAGGAGGTGACGCATGTCCTGTGATGGTGCTACACTGGCACTGCGTTTGGGATGGGTGAAGAATGCCCCATTTGGCCAAGTTAGTTTTATAGCGGTCAACCTGGGTCCGCAATCGGTTGAGAGATTTCCAGATTGGCCACTGCAGTTCAAATCCAGGGGGTAGATGAATACCCCCTAAACGTATTTCATATTATGTAGATATGTGAAATGAATAAACGGAATATAATGATACACAACTAATAGTTAACTGATGCTAATATACATAATTTCTAAATATTCACAACAAATAACGTTTTGAAATTCTAAAGACATACAAAATAGTCAAAATACACTACATAATAGGCATTAATGTAACAAAGCGTAGTAGAACAATGAAGTCTTGTTAGCTTACTTGTACGTTTGTTTACAAGTGAAGAATGAACTGTTGTTTACTAACCGTGGCAATGTTCTGCATAGTTAAACATAACTGTACAATTAACTGCATGCGAGGAAACACTTAACTGGCTGAGTTTACATTTTTATGTTTTGAAGGATGGTTTAGTTTGACCTAGAGCGACGTTGAAAGACTTGCAAGCTGTGTTTTTAAGTGTAAGCTAATTTAAGTATGTTTGAAGCAGGAAATGTGCTCTTTTCTTATACATACCTATATAATAAAATCGTAATGAAGCAAAAACTGTACATTTAATATTTTTGGACAAAAATGATTGCTTCGTGTATTAAAAACGATGCCAATTTATTTATTTTTTAATTTCTCTCTGTTTATCGGTTTGTACTTCGGAGCTTCACGCCAATAGTACTGAACAGATTCAGTTCAAATTTTGGCAAAGATGTCCGTTAAAGAAAGAGGCGGGTTATAGAGTACAAATTATCACGCGATTGAGAGTGCGTGATGAGCTTATTGGAAATAAATGTGATTCGATTTAAAAAATTGATTACAAATACATTGTTGAGTTGCTGCGACACAATGTTGTTTTTCGACTTCCACGCGGACGAAGTCGCGGGTACAGCTAGTTTATAATACTACAGCATCCGATACAGTCTCATGTAGTACCGGACTTAAAGAATAGCACTACCCCATCTCTTCTCGTGGGTGTCGTAAAAGGCGACTAAGGGATTCACTAAAGGACGGGCAGCAGCGTTCTCTGAGTACTTTAACAACCATACTGCGATCGACAACCCGCCTGCCAAGCGTGGTGATTACGGCAAACCCCCCCCTTTTGGGGGAGGCCTATTTCCAGCAGTGGACGTCTTTCGGCTGAATGATGATGATGATGATGATGACAGCATCTGAATTGCGTATCACATTATCAATTTCATTTTGACAATAAAACCAAATTCATTGCGTGGTACATAGTTGGGCAGAAGTCGGATTGTTAATGCATACGTTGCTATGGAAATTGTTGACTTGTCAAAATCAAAATCGAAGCGATTACGAGTGTTTTGCGCAATTGCAAAGGATGCAGATTTCGTTTACAAAAACTGACAAATTGTTTGGCAAAAAAAAAACCAAACATTTTGACCCGCAAGTTGCCTGCACGTTTCCTGTTTCAAAACCTACCTGAATTAGCTTAAGCCGGGCTCGCAGCACCAATTTTCTAACATGTTAGGCCACGCCCCTATTCGGGTAGCAAACAATGTTAAGCCGGGTCCGCAGCGCCAATTTTGCTAACAAAACTGTTAGGCCACGCCCCTATTCGGTAAGCAAACAATGTTATCCTGTTTGGAAACACGAAAACACGGCGCAGCGGATGGCTTTATAGTTAAAAAATAATATGTATCTGAGTCTTGATTCTGTCCGTAAAATTGTTTTAATTAAAACGGTAACTAACGGCACTAATTTTGAACTCATAAGTTTCCTTATAACCGCTTCAGTATTACTATCGAACAAAATCAATATTCAGAATGCATACCATTCAAATTGTATCAAACATTTTATTTTTTACCGACCATAATCATCAAAGATATTAGAGAACACATCTCAATCGAAATCTAAATTGATAAACCAATTTGAAAATAACCTAATAACCTAGCAATATTCAATTTATCAAAAATACTTCCAACGATACAAAATTCAATCTTATACGATACAAAAGAAAAAGTTGCACTTTTACAGTACCAACCAGTCTTCGCTGATTGGCTGAAAAAAAGAAAATAATTAAGACCATCGCACCGGGAAACTCGCCCGCAAATAAATAGATTTTCCTGTAACGAACTCGATGATAAAAAGTTGGTTAAGTTGGAGTTGCAACGAGGGTTCCGTACCAAGAATAATTGAAACAAAGAAGTTTTGTTTGTACTAGTCACAAGTTCTTTACTGTATCTCTTCCTCTTAGTATTTTTAGGGTTCTGTACCCAAATGGTAAAGCGCAGTCATATCAATGTTGGGTCTATGTGGGAAGCCGTCGCCTCCTTCTGCGAGGAGGTGATGGCGACCAAGGAGGGAGCGGAGAGGGAGAGAGAGGCATCTGCCACTTTCCCTTCCCGCGCAAGACGCACCGGGCGCCGGAGGGCGCGCGACGATCTCCGGCCACCGTAGTGTGTGGCCTGCGGGCGGCGTCGCCCGACCAGTAACAGGCCCGAGAAGGCGGCGCGCTGTGTTCCGTGCGCGCCTCTCAGGAGGACGTGGGGCAATGCCCCACAGAGGAAGAGGTCTGCCAGGGGCTGGCGGACCGAGGCCTGTCGGGGTTGCGGTGCATGCAGCTGCGAATCCCGCGACCTCGGCCAAGGATCAGGAGAAGGAACACCGTGGGTTTTTAGCCGGTAAGAGTCGGCATACCCCTTCGCCTTCCCGGGGCGAAGGGCATCCAATAGGATTTTCCCACGAAAAAAAAAAAAAAAGTGTTGGGTCTATGGCATTACCAGGTAAAACGCTTGTGCTATCTCTGATGCAGGCTCACTCAAAGCACTTTGTATGATGCCTACATTCATGTTTGCAATACCATACTTTCTCAGCACTGACTCCCTTTCCGTCTTGTTCCTGGCGCACTCCATCAGCAAATGTTGCACATCCTCAATCTTCCCACATATTGGACAGTTCGGTGTATCGGCTTTTCTCATTAGATGTGCAAACTTTGCTGATGGGTAGTGCCCTGAACGAAGTCTAAAAGCTACACGAGGAGGCTCACTTTGTAGGCTTTTATACCATATCCCTTTTTCCTTGCTACATACATTAAAGTATTCTTTCCAGAGATCATAAGAAATAGATTTAGATTTATGTAACATCTCAGAGTTATATGGATTTAAAGCTTTTGGTATACCTTCTGTCGTTGCTAACTTTGCAAGCCGGTCAGCCTCCTCGTTGCCTGCCAAACCAACATGGGACGGTACCCATTGCAATTTCAGAGCTCTTCCATTCTGGTTAAATCTGTGTATACTATCAAGAGTTTTGTAGGCTACCGAAACACCTCTGAAGCCAGAGGCGCATCGCGCCAAATGTTGGAGGGCACTTTTGCTATCAGTTAAGATGACCACCTTGCCTAAACTTAAGTTAAAGCAATAGGGTTCTGTTCTTACTTCTGGCCCTTACCTTCTCATGACGAGATTGTCTAAGAGATGGGTTTTTCGCCCATATCGGGACGGGCTAAAATGTGAAACTTCCCCACCGCACGCAGGGAAAAGACGTATGTTGTAAGATTATACAAAACACAGCACGCTTGGTGATATGATCTATACGGTCCGCCTGGCTACCACCCTCACATTAAAGTCAGGCGCTAAGCAGTGTATATGAGAGCCAGAGGGGTGTGGCGGCATCTATCCACGCCACATGCGAACTATTCAAGCCTACAATCGCGATATCAAGATTTAACACGCAGACACTATATACGCAACCTTTCAACATCAACCGTTGGGGCAGTAGCCCGCCAGGCATAAGACTCCGCCTGGTTGGAGGATCCTCCCTTTGGTTGGAAGAACACCACACCTAGTTTCTCCACAGGGGTATAGGGCAATCCCTCTATATCTCTGTTACTTGGATTCGTGTGCTCCATCTTAGACCCTGTTTGCGTTTACCATCAGGTGCGACCAAGTCATATTAAAGTCAATAAAATTAATTAAAAGCTAGGTTTAAAATTGGCATCGTCTCTTCACTACATAGTATAAAACAAAGTCGCTTCCCGCTGTCTGTCCCTATGTATGCTTAGATCTTTAAAACTACGCAACGGATTTTGATGCGGTTTTTTTTAATAGATAGAGTGATTCAAGAGGAACGTTTTAAGCTATAAAACGTACACGTGCGAAGACGGGGCGGTTCGCTAGTTTTGGTATATAACATTAGAAAATTATGGGTATATTTTAAATATAAGTTTTGATTGAAACCATCTCTTGGAATGAGGTGGTTTGGGTACGGATCCCTGAAAATGACAGCGTGAAGAAGGGTGGTCGTGTCTTGTCGCCGTCACGATAATCTGACGCGTATAAACTGACCACTTTATAACTGTTAATTCCCTGTTTTTAAGCGAGTAGGAAGTTTTGTGGTTGTTTCTAACACAGATATTAAGGTACATAGAAAGGTACCACAAAATTATCAAATTGGATGAAATCTTGTTCTCGGTAGCGGGTAGCACTGGGCAATGTTGACAAAGGAAAGTAGTCGTTGATATGGATCAACCTACCCGATGTTATAAAGGCGGATGTCATTCGACGAAGCGGAGCATTCTGTGTAGATCAGGGGCCCGATTCTCCTAAAATAAATTGTTGCCAAACGCAATCGAACCACAACCGTTAGTCAGTTTTTGTTTTCGAAAACTTTCAAAATGATTGATTTTGTTTTTTTGTGTCAAACAATTTGATAGCTTTTGAAATTGAGAACTGTCTGAATAAACGGTTCGGTCTTGGTTCGGTTGTGATTTATCAAGATTTATTTTAGGAGAATTAGGCCCCAGCTGAAGAAGTTTGACCTTTTATATCTGACTAGCTTGTCCTTATTTTATGATCTTGTAATAATTGTGTAAAGTATTATATTGTGATCTAGTTCATGTTACTAACACTAACCCAAATACAAGTACTCTCAGTGGTGGAGAGTCTATGTTGGTTTTATTTAATACATTTACCTTGCTCGCAATCCTGACAAACTGATATACTCGTAGCTATAACTGTAATGATAAAGTCACCCCTAAACTATTATGTTGTTGTGTCTTTTACAATCTTTACCATATTCTAACAGAGTGTGTTGAAAATGAGGATTCTCATAATGTCTACTTTCTAAAGGTATATTGAATGTCATTACATACAGGCAGATTTTTTAATCACCATCCTTTTTTTTGGGTAGTCCTCGAGCAGACTACATTAAAAAAAACCGGCCAAGTGCGAGTCGGACTCGCGCATGGAGGGTTCCGTACCATGATCTATAAAAACGGCAAAAAAATCACGTTCGTTGTATGGGAGCCCCCTACAATATTTATTTTATTCTGTTTCTTAGTATTTGTTGTTATAGCGGTAACAGAAATACATCATCTGTGAAAATTTCAACTGTCTAACTATCACGGTTTATGAGATACAGCTTGGTGACAGACGGACGGACGGAGAGCGGCAAAAAATCACGTTTGTTGTATGGGAGCCCCTTAAATATTTACTCTATTCTATTTTTCAGTATTTGTTGTTATAGCGGTAACAGAAATACATCATCTGTGAAAATGTCAACTGTCTAACTATCACGGTTTATGAGATACAGCTTGGTGATAGACGGATGGACGGACAGCAGCAAAAAAATCACGTTTGTTGTATGGGGGCCCCCTTAAATATTTATTCAATTCTGTTTTTCAGTATTTGTTGTCATAGCGGTAACAGAAATAAATACATCATCTGTGAAAATTTCAACTGTCTAACTATCACGGTTCATGAGATACAGCCTGGTGACAGACGGACGGACGGACGGACAGCGCAGTCTTAGTAATAGGGTCCCGTTTTACCCTTTGAGTACAGAACCCTAAAAAAGGTAGGTATATCTCCTTTACACGATGAAATAATTTTCCCGAAAGAATTATCTATTCAGCGTTGTTACTAAGTCAAACGATAAATACTACGTTTGTCGCGCATGCACTAAATGAGAGGAAGGGGCTCTCTTATCATTTAAGTGGCGTTAGACTGTGGTTCAACAAGCTGCCCTAATTATTTAATTCAGAATAATATTGTTTGAATTATTATACACAGTGCCTAGAAAAAAGTTGGATGGTAATTAAAGAACATTATGTTTATTAACAACAGTTTGTGAGATTTGTGTCTGTAAACGCACCCACGGTACAAGGGAAATCTTAGTGTGGGGCAAAGTTTTATGAAAAAAAAAAACGTTAAAAATGCTAAATCTATGTCAACATTCAAGAAATACTTAAAATTACACATCTTTAATAAATCGAGCGCACCTTAGTACATTATATACCACTTCTAGTTGCGCGCGCTCCGTGTATGTTTACAATTTAGCTGTGTTATATTATTTGTGACATACAGAATATTTTAGTATATTGTAATTTTTTGCCAAAACCGTACGTTAAACAATAATGTTTTAAAACTAGTTAAGTATTTCTCATGTAAGGGAATAAATGTCTTATGGAAGATAAAGACATCTCAAACCCGAACAACCATTTTCAAAATCAAAAAAGGTAATTGACTGTTCACAAACCAAGATGTTCTTTTATTTCCTGCAAAAATAAACGCAACGACCACCTCGCGACGTTTTCTTTTACCTTCCTTTGAAAAGCAATTGCATTCTAAATTCAAACTCCCTCGTAAATATTAGAAAACCAACTGTTCTAGAACGTCGTCCAGGAACAGTGATACAGGACGACAAGATGTATGTAGTGGAATCGTTGCACTGTAACTGTAGTTATGTGGATATACGTGGGATACTCGTTACAGTTAGGTTGTTATACGCAGGATACGCGTTTCGAAGGTTTTTTTTTTATTTATAACTTTTTTTCGTATCATTGGTTACTTTTCGTGACTATGGAAGCCTCATAGATACCTACTAATATGTTGATATCAGGGATCCGCTATACAATTCCACCGTCATATTGGAAGGTCTTTAGGGTTGGGCAGTGATCAGAATTGAACAGATAACAATAGTCGGTACAATGCAATAGTTGAAGTGTGATTTGTTACGATAGACTACTAACTTTAGGCTACACTCATCTCTAATCTATGAATTTATGGACTAGTAAATGAAACTGTATTTAATGTAAAAATCACTTTTTTAGATCGCAGAATTCTAGTGTAAAATATGGACTCATTTGGTATATTGCCACTTATTCAGAACAATTGATCAAAATAACACACAGTGAATAGAAACATCGCGAGTAAATCATTGATTAAAAAAACCGGACAAGTGCGAATAGGACTCGGGCCCTGAAAGTTCCGTTAAGTTACATAGTGTTAAAAAACTGCCTTTAATGTCTTGATTGGCCAACAACGATTGGCGAGCCAGCGGAGCGCACAACACAAGTCAAGCCGTGTGCGCTCTCGCTTAGAAACTTAATTGTAACTTCCCTAGCGCTTTGACCGCCACATCAAAAAAGCAAAAGCGTGCTCTCGGCGCCAAGCTACGATTTCTTCCTTTAAGTCTGTCATGTAGTCGTGACCGTAGCGTGCTGGATACATTTTGCTTTGTCATGTATACATGACTGTGGCAGTCAAAAGGCTAGGAAATAACAAATAGATAAATAGGGTCTAAGATGGAGCATATGAATCCAAATAACAAGAATATAGAGAGACTCCTCTATACTTATCTGTCTCTCACATACACACAACGGAACACAGTAAACTGCTTGGTGCCGGATTTTAGACTACAGATCCTACCACGTCGCGTGCCCGGTTTTGTTGAATCTTACAACACCCGTCTATTCCCAGCATAAGGCGAGGAAGTTTTATTTTCTAGCCCGTCCCCACGCGGGTGTTACTTATGTACCTACATAACATAAACTGCACAACTTTACAAGTACGGGTACGACGTATAACATGTTAACTAAACGCATGAACAGCGATCCAGCTTGACAAGATGCATGCACTGCGATCGTAGTGACGTAACCACTTGTAGCTACCTAAAATATGGGAAACACTCAGGGGTGTCACACGGAAACGGATATAAATCGATAAGGAAGAATGGAGAAACTGTAAGACGACAAAATGAAATCGATGTTTGTGAATAAATCGAAAACGTTCACTGCTGAACATGAGCTTATGGTCCTGCTAAAATAAATTTTATTGCCATAACCACCACTGTGACCCAAGCTAAGATGGAAGTGTGCCGATCATGTCGCTCGAATGCACCCGGACAGGTGGGCAGAGATCGTTACTTACTAGACGCCTGAAGAAGGACATCGCCGTCGAGGTCGACCTCGGCGTAGGTGGCGTGACGATCTAGACGTGTTTGCGGGGCTGGCATGGTCAGAAACGGCACAAAATAGAGATGTATGGAGGAGCAGTGGGATTATAGGCTAGAAAAATTAAACACCACGGTTGACTTACGGATTAGTTGCCTTATCTATCTTCTATCTATATAAATAAAAAGAAAAGTCCTGACTGACTGACTCATCAACGCCCAGCCCAAACCCTTGGACCTAGAAAGCTGAAATTTTGCACAGAGGTTCCCTTTATAATGTAGACAATTTCAACCCCTAAGGGAGTTAAATAGGGGATGAAAGTTTGTATGGAAAATCGTCACCTCACGGGTTCAAAATTTCACGCAAGGCAAGCTGCGGGCAAAAGCTAGTATTGATATAATTGCAAAAGATGCCGCTGCTTACCCTCTTAGCATAGTCTCTAGTCTTTAAGGACTATATCGGAAAGAAAAGGGGGGGGGGGGGGGAGAGATAAATATTTCACATGTCGCTTATCCTACTAATATTATCTGTAAATGTGAAGGTTTGGTATGATGGATGTTTGGTGCTCAATCACACAATAAACAGCTGAAAGGATTCGGATGTAACTTGACATACAGATGAGCCATAACCTGGATTAACACATAACACACTTTTGATCCGTGTACATGAATTAGTTCTCTAAAGCCGGGTCCGCGGCGCCAAATTTCTAACATGTTATTGTCTTTTTGCGAACAAAACTGTTAGGCTACGCCCCTATTCGGTTAGCAAACAATGTTGTCGTCTGCAAACACGAAAACACGGCGAAGCGGAGGTCCTACTCCCTAAATCCGTCAACGAAATTAGTCGCCCGTCCGAAAGTAGCCCGAAACGTAGGAGTGAACAAAACAAGTGTTAAGTTCAACTTTTCGGACGGGCAAAAACAAACGGTAGTAGGGACAACTGTCAAATCGTGTTGTCATTAATTTTTGGTTGGGGCCCCGAAATAATCATATGTCCGTAGGTGATAGGGAGTAGGAAACGCTCGTAACTAAGGCCGAAACCACGGACTTCGTGCTTAGGGAGTAGACCCCCGGACGCGGCTTAGATGCGAGGGAAACCGCACGCAACATTTTTATTATACAATTCAAAGATTCCTTAAATGTGATTGTTGAACTTGTTTTCTTTTGTTGGCATATAAAAATCCAATCATAAAAAAATTGGATGACTTTCTAGAGGACAAAGACTTAAAAAGACTATAAAACCTAACATCTGCTCAGCTAAAAGATCTAATAATGTTTCTCAGAGTCACTCCACTTAATAAATTGCTCCGTAGCTGTAGGTAAACGTGTAAGTAAATATTGACAACCCTGCGGTATAGTTGGTTCTACGTCACTATTTATTTTCATCCTTGGTCTCGTATAGGAGGTGAGCACTTCGAGCAATGTAAAGTAAGTGTGCAACGTAAACAATTTATTTCAGTTTCTTATTTCTTGAACGAAGTCTTGGGATTACTTTTATGCAGCTATACTATAGGTATTCTTCCTCGTATATGAGTACATGAGAAGATGAGAAGAAGAAGGTAAGCATTTGTGTCAATAAGATATGTATCACGCAATATAGACCATTTTTTTTTTGCATTTTTATCATCATATGACTCCTTCCGCTCTGGGCGGAGCGGAAGGGAGCATCAGACTCTTACTGATTAAAACCCATCCGTGTTCCTCCTAATAGCCTTTGCGTTCCAGGGCCGCGGTAACTGTTTCGAACAAATTCCGCTACCCTGGCAGGCACTGGCCCTAGCGAGCCCCGTCTACTAAGCTGACATCTCTTTGAGGCGCGCGTGGAACACAACGTGCCGTCGACCCGGGCCTGATTCTGATTGGACGGCGAGCCACCCAACGCTCACCATCCGCAGGCCCGCGCCTAGGGTGGCCGGGAATCGCCCTGCGACTCCCGACGCGTCTCCTTCTGTTGCGGCGGCTGGGGCGTGAGGTTTGCCTCTCCCTCACGCGTTCCGCCTCCTCCTTTGCTAGCATTACTGCTTCGCAGAAGGAGGTGACTGCTTCCAAAAGGTGTTGACTGCTTCACGCAATGTAGACCATGAGCTTACGCTGGTGTTCACCAACAGTAATTCTCTGGTTAAAAAACCTTCTTCCTCTCAGCGTTTTTTGCCTGGGGAAGGCGAAGGGTTATGCCGGACTCTTATCGGCTAAAAACCCACAGTGTTCCTTTATTGATGTTATTGGTGATGTTCTTCAAAAAGGACAGGTGCGTATTACTTTCAACCGGCGTGCGTGTATGACAAGAAGTATGACCGTGGACGAAGGGAAAGGAGTATGGAAGGGTCGCAGCATGTGGCGTTCTACAGTTTCTGCCTACCCCCATGGGAAAAAGGCGTGGGTTTTATGTATGTATGTAAGTTAAAATAGTATCTACCTAGATAGCAGAGTCATAAGGAAAGCTAAACAAATGAAACGTAGTAAATCTAGACGTCAACTGAGGTGGCCAATAAAGTGGACATTTTATGAGTCTAATTTAGGAAAAATTGGCAAGAAAATGGAAAGAAGGAAGGACTGAAGGTTGTACAGTCAACAACAAAACTCGATAAATATTTCCCGTTTTGAAATCAATTATCATTTGAGCTCTTCATTATTTCACTATAACATAAAATAACATCACGCCTGTATTTCCCAAAGGGTTGGGCAGAGGTGTACAGTACTTCCTCATTTCGCAATTATGTTTACGTCACATGTAATAGGGGGCGAGCCTATTGCCATCAACCGGGCACAAATACGGACTCCGAGCTGCTACTTAAAAATTTCACAGCGAAAAATCCCATAACACATTAACTGACCTGGGAGTTGAACCAAGGACCTCATATTTAGCAGTCGCGGTTGCATCCACTAGACCAGCGGTTCCCAGACTTTTTCTCTCATAGACCACTTTCCAAATTTAGCTGGTTTCGGTGGACCCCCGGCAGCTACATTTCTACCATATAAAATGTGAAGATTAGATCATTTTGTCACGCCAATGTAGACTCCCTTCGAGACTCCCGCGGACTCCTGGGGGTCCACCTGGACCACTTTAGGAACCTCTGCACTAGACCAACGAAGCAGTCACTCTTTACGTAACTGATCTATAGTGTACTGGAGGACTCTCGTGGCTTCGCTCGGGTGTATGTCGATTATCGCGTATTCCGTATTTTTCGGGATTAAAGTAGCTTATGTCCTTCTCCAGGTTCCAGAATATCTCTGTACCAAGTTTCATCAAAATCGGTTCAGCGGTTTAGGATTGAAAGCGTCACAGAGCTGCTTCCACATTTATAGTATTAGGGAGATAATAATACTCGTATGTCATCGGTTTAACAATGCATTCTCTGACTTCTTATTTTTAGGTTTTTTTGAAACCTTATAGCTATGTCTACACCAGTGCGCTTCCATGTTCATCTTGCGTCTTCGTCTGAAGCATGCGTGAAGCACCATAGCGCATGCCTTAATACTAGTTCGACAAAAGCGCATGTCCCTAGCGCACGCTAATCCGTCTATTGTGTGTCGACTGACGACTGACCGAGGCGCACCGGTGTAGACGATAAGCTGCATGCGTCTTACGGCAATCAATATTGCATGCGCTTGATGCAAGAGGAATTGAAAGTTGAAAGCGCAAGATGAACATGAAAGTGCACTGGTGTAGATATACCATAACGGGTGGTCTTCTTAGCCATTTTCGCGGCTCCACTAAACAAATTCGCCTATTTATAAAATCTTGTTGGACGCCGTTGTCAACACACAACAATATACAACACTTTCTCTGTCAACACTCGTCGTAAAAATTGAACAATGTTCGCTATTTTTATCCGGGTCATTCGTAAAAATACATTTTACAGTCAAACATCACAATGTGATCCCTTCGGGGAACGCTCGAACGCAAGTAACAGCTGTATTCGTAGCAATAAAAAAAAGCAACAAAAAAACTTGTGCTCCTAAAACTGAGTCATCTGGTGCTGTAATACAGATCAATATGAGGTGGCAGGTGCGACAAAGCACTTCCCAACTCTTTGCAGATGTAGCGCGCTAGATGTGACAAAGAAGCTTCTTCATATTCATGCCAGCTTGGTACCTGATGACCGTTGCCATGAAATCAGAGCGTACTTTTTACTCGACTACGGCGAAGCAAAAAGATCGACCAGTACAGGGTGTAAAAAGACCCATCACATAGCCGAAATCTACGCACTCTGTACATCAAACTAAACTACATTGACCAAAAATAATTGCTGGGAAACGACTTTTATTTTTTGGCATGAAAAAAAACGCTTTTTTTTGTAGCGCGCAAATTATGGTTGTGGCGATGCCGCGCGTTTGCATGCGTGCAGCGGCCACACAGCCGAGCCAAGGCGGTCGTGTGCGTTTGATATTCATTGCGTTTTTGTAACTCTAATGCGTCATTTGTGAAGAAAAATTTAAAATTTTGATAAGGTCGTCTGGAAGAAAGTTTAGTAGGTATTATCAATTAGAATACGTTCTTGGAAAAAACTAAAAAAAAAAATGCATACTTTGACCTTCAATATCTCCAAAACTAATGGTTTCCCAGGTATGGTCTGGTAGAAAAAAATTATCCCAATGATGGGTAGAATATGTGGTTTTCGTTATCGTTAAGGGTCTTTTTACACCCGATTTATGTGGGTATGTTCATCTGTGCCCTCATAACTTAAAAACTACTTATCACAATTTGATGAGGTATCGTTGGAAGCATTTGATCGCTCGCTGGTTATAGGCTATGTGATGTTACATTAAATTAAATATGGCGCCCTCTAGAGGACATAAAGTCAGGAACTTATTTTATTTTAAATTATTTATTTATAATGCTAGATACGTTACGGGTAATAGCCGAAGTGTGGCTTCACCTAGTTTTAGCCGGGTACAACTAGGTGCATCCGGCCACATGCGGTTAAACTTAGATGTATCTTACTTATCTTCGGTTAGAACTAGGTTTACCCTTCATCATAGCGGGTAGAACTAGGTTCAGCCGCACACTGGTGGTTAAGGGGAACCCCAACACGGATAGGTTAGGTTAGGGCCCCCGTCATAAGCGGTGATGTCCTTCTGCGAAAGTGTCATATCGCAGAAGGAGACTG
This sequence comes from Amphipyra tragopoginis, assembly GCA_905220435.1. NCBI lineage: Eukaryota > Metazoa > Arthropoda > Insecta > Lepidoptera > Noctuidae > Amphipyra > Amphipyra tragopoginis. The sequence continues at coordinate 6,586,847 of HG992016.1, forward strand.
CGGAAAGGGAGAGGGAGAGTGCAAGCACTCTTCCAGCCCGCAGAAGGCGCACCGGGCGTCGGCGGAGGGCGGATAACGCCCTCTTCCAACCCCCGTAAACGGGTCCAGGGGCAGCGGACTTGGAGACGTCTGCCTCCCCCATCCAAATGGACCAGAGGCGGTGGCGCGTAGTGTTCCACGCGCGCCTCCTAGATGACACAGGGGGAGTCTCACTCCCCCCCGCGATTGAGGTCTGTAAATGCGGGCCGGCACTAGTTGGGGGCTGCGGACGAATGTACTGCTCCCGCGGCCCCCGGTCTAAGTGTGAGATGGAACACCAGGGTGGATTTAGTCAGTAAGAGTCTGACACACCCCTCCGCCCACCCCAGGGCGGAGGATATCCATGAGGATTTCCACCCCGAAAAAAAAAAACAAAGGGCCCCCGTCATCCCCTTCGGCTCCATGCGGCACGAAACCGAATTCATTCTAAACGAAGTTTGGTCAAATTCAACAAATGACGAAAGTTCGTTGGCCTTCCTCGGCTAAATGTGTGCGCTACAGTATATGAATTGATGAGCGGTTTTTCTACGACGCGTCCCATCCCTCGAGACTACCGGACAACGCTACACCCTTTTCACCGTAACTTGAATAGTGACGTTTCTCTACAAATCGTCAACACACAAACAAACAAATATTGTAAAAAAACAAAGTGTGAATAATATAGCTATTTTACGGTTTTTCAAGATAGAATGATGATTAAATGTTTTTAAACTTTCGCGATTTGTACACATTATAAAAATATTGAATCGGGTCTTCTCGCGTAACAAACTTTAAGAGGCACAAAATACCTTTTATCCCGACGTTTCGGCCGAATTTCACCGGCCGTGGTCACGGGTAGACTGAAGTGGCGGAGCAGTTGTCATCTTCGTGAAGCAAGGGCATTTTCATCTACCCTCACTTGATCTTGATTTTTTATAAAGTTATCGTCGGTACTTCGACACACCACACTAACGACGTCTTTACACTCGCCTAAACCGTCCCGTTGACGATAACACTTGCTGATGACCGGATTCCATGATGCTGATAGTTTGTATCCATCTTCCCGATTGAAATTCTTGTATTTTTTAATTTCAATCGCTTCACGCACAATTCTGGGATAATAGTGACGATCGGTGGAGAGGATTTTTGGACTATGTAATTCTATCCAGTGTTTGGAACCGGACTCCAGAAGATGCTCGGCTATTGCGGACTCATTTATCTGGCGGTTTTTGACTGCGGCGATATGTTCCTTAACCCGTTCTGCGATCGTTCTTTTGGTCTGCCCGATATAAGAACTACCGAACTACGAAGAATGATGATTGCATAGAATGATAATAGCTGATGATCCTAGCCTAGCATTTGAACGTTCTTCCGTACAGGAGGGGCAAAGTTCGAACAGTTCTGTGCCTCTAACTTTTCGAAATCATGTGCGGATCAGAATATGATTAACAAGACAGTAAAGCAAAGACATCGTAAGGAAACATGCACACCTGAAAGGGATCCATAACATCACGCCTGGATTCCCCGAAGGGTTGGGCAGAGGAGAACAGTACACCCTAATTTCGCCGTTATGTTTAAGTCCCATGTAATAGGGAGCGAGCTTATTGCCATCAACCGGGCACAAAGCCAGACTCCGGACTGCTGCTGACAAATTCCACACGGAAAAACCCAATAACATATTGCCGACCTGGGGATCCAACCCAAGACCTCAAGCTTAGCAGTCGCACGCTTGCGACCACTAAGGGTCTCCCCACATTTATCGACGCAGAATCGGCTTAAGCCGAGTGCGGATCACCACATTACTCGACTTATCTCGACAAACGGGTCGTTTCGCCGTCGGCCGGCGTCGCGACGCGTCGTCCGAGCCGAGCCGATGCGAATGGTATTAGTAACACCCTTATTACGTAGACGTAAAGGCTTTTTTGACCGGTGTTAGCCGATTCCGCGTCGATAAATGAGGGGAGACCCTAACGCGGCATCCTACGTGAGCAATCTAGAAGCAACGAGAAGCGGCGTAGCGCGACGCGAAAACAACAAACAGTCGATACCTATTGAAGTGGCCTACGTGACCAAACGCACGTGGAGTGCGGTGCGGCGCGGCGCGAAGCGAAGCAAACGCGATCAGTTGGCTTAATATTTTCGCGCGAACTGGATGCGGTGCCGTACAGTGCTACTGAATGACGGCGGCGCGCGGCGGGCGGTTCGCGAGCTTGTATGACAAAGCCGCCGCTTCGCACCGCATCGTATTGAATTCGCGTGTCACCGCATCGGATCGGTTCGCAATTCGCGTCGTTTTGTACCGCCTACGTAAGACGCCACGTAAACCAACGAGGCAGTTCATAATTAAGTTCTTTACGGTGTGTAGTCCACCAAGCTCGTGCTAGCTCGTGGAGCTCGTGGCTAAATAATTACAGCCGCATAGACCGATCTTCCGGGTTAAGCCACGCTTGCCGAGGTTGGTCTGTGGATGGGTGACCATTTACCATAGCGAGTTTCCTCCGTGCCTCGGAAAGCACGTAAAGCCATTGGTCCCGGCTGTCATTTGTAGATCTTTGACAGTCGTTACTGTTGGTCAGAAGCCGGAAAGTCTGACAACCAGTCTTACCAAGAGTATCGTATTACCCAGTTACTGGGTTGTGGAGGTCTGATAGGCAGTCGCTCCATGTAAAATACTGATATTCAACTGAATCCGGTTCGACTGGAAGCCGACCCCAACATAGTTGGGAAAAGGCTAGGCAGATGATGAGTCCACCAAGCAACACCAGACCAGTGAGGTAGACCCGCTAAAAATCAATATTCATGTCTAGTTTATATTCCAAACAGAAAAATCCAATTAAATTTTTTGTTTGAACTAAGTAATAATTTTTCTCAACACTTTGTTTTTATTCCGGCAGTCGGTTAGAAATATTTTTTATTCTAATTTACTTGTTAAATTAAACGGACCGCCTAGAGGGCTTAAGTAAATAGGTTTTCTATCAAGATGAAGTAAGTTTTTATTTAGTTTTTATAGTGGCGTAATAAATTGAATCGTCTGAAACCACATTGTATCGTATTTTTAAAAATAAAAAGTCCAAAAAGAAAAAAAACATAAGCCAAACACAATTATTAAGAGCTACCCACTTCAACTATACTGTTTTTTTTAAAGAAAAATACCTTTTCTAATTCTTTTGCTGTCACGTCATGCATAATTTAGTACCATAGACAACGCACTTGAATTTTAAATTAAGAAACACTTGAATTTTGGTTTATTTTCTTTTTCTAAACACTTCAAAAGGCTTTTTAATGAAATAAAAAAACATTTTTCACACAAGAGGCACTTCTAGACGAACTTTATATTTTTTTAAATCGTAGTCTCAATCCCGCAATATCGGTCACCCTCACAATGAAACAAGTCAAAAGAAATTCAAATTTATGTCATCGCAATAAAATACGAAATGCATTGATATCAAACGGCCTTGGTCAGATATTTATTTAGGTTTTTGTTGAAACAAATCGTTTAGTTATTACTGTTTTCATTTTTTTGTAATTAATCCGAAGACGGGGAAGCTGCGAAGGGTGCAAAGTTAAGAAGATTATTTTTCCCGTTGAAATCGGATCGGATTTGATTTCAATACCCTTTGCGGGTCTTCTGATTTTACATTTTTCAATGATATTGGATATTAGCAGAAACGGGATTCAAATATTCTGGAGTTTAATCCTGGGGTTGGGCAAAGGGTAATGCCTGTTCGCCGTCTGATTTTGTTAAATTTGTTTTTTATACACCATGAGCTCGAAGTACCCGAAAGATTTTAGCCTTCGATTCCGATGCCTAATTGCAGAAGAAAAGCTACTGTATAGTTTGTTGAATAAAGCTTAGTATTCGAAATATTCATTATTTAAGTTCAAATAAAGACAGCTCTTATTTCATCCATCTCTTTCTTATTGCTTATTGCGTAGGTATCATCATATTCGTAATTTCAATAGCTTTTATTTTGACAATACAACAATATTCATTGCGTTATACATAGTTGTGGAGAAGTCAGATTGTTAATAGATACATTGCAATGGAAATTGTTGATCTGTCAAAATCAAAGCCGTTGCGATTACGAGAGCTTTGTGCAATTAGGATGCAGAATCGGCACCTTTATTAATAATGTCAAACACATTTCAACCAATGAAATTGCTTTGATACCAATGATGGCGTCATAAGTTCCCCATTTTACTCCCCCATTACATCAGATATCCCTTCGAATCCCATGAAAAGATACCTCCCTTGATGTTCCCATCAAGATTATTATCAGTACCTAAATAGAAACACCTGATATCCTACCCCTTCATAACACCCACAGGGAAGAAATGAGGGCTATTTCTCCGAAATTACAATGCTAAATTTTCCCCCCACAAACCCTCTAATTTCCATTCATAATTTCGCTCACAATTACAAGAAAACGCCAACTTTATATGGATAAGATCTTTTGCGGCAAAATAAAGGTGTTAGGAGACTAATTTAACTAAAATATATTTAGCACGTACAGCTTATTATAGTTAGCACGTTGTATGCATACTTATTAAGTTAAGCAGTGGATGGGTTAGCGATTAAACGGTTGCCTTCCATGAAGGAGAATCTGAGTTCGATCCCAAACTGCACCTCTTCTTCTTCTCTCGTGCCAGCATGTGTTATACAAAAATAGCTCATGCTGTGGTGAAAAGATTAGCCAGTCAGCAAGGTTGGTAGCGGGGCTGACTGCCCAGGGTGCGCCGGACGTATTTAAGTATCGTCACTCGTGGAGGTTCTTTTCATGAACCCCTACTGCACCTTTGACTGATCGCAATAGTGAGGAAAACTGAGAGGGCTTGAAAAAAAACTGCTCTCGTTGGTTCGTGTAATCTGCCAATCCGCACTATGACAGTGTGGTGGACTAAGGTCTAAGCCCTTCTCATTCTAAGAAGAGGACCGTGCCCAGGAGTGGAGCAATGTGGACTGATTTTGAGATTATTGAGAAACATTGTACCTACTATACCATCAGATTATATAATAGCTGTTAGGTAGGTAATTGCCAATCTATTCTATGCTATTTTTATGATTTTACTCGTATCATTTTAATTATAAGTTATATGTTCATTAAGTCTAATTTTAGTATTATTTTTTAAAGAATAGCACTACCCCATCTCTTCCCGTGGGTGTCGCAAAAGGCGACTAAAGGATTCTCTAGAGGAAGGGCAGCAGCGTTCTCTGAGTACTTTAACAACCATACTGTGATCGCCAAACCGCCTGCCAAGCGTGGCGATTACGACAAACCCCCTCCCTCCTATTGAGGGAGGCCTATGTCCAGCAGTGGCTGTCTTTCGGCTGAATGATGATGATGATGATGATGATGAAGTCTAATTTTAACTTCATTTGACATGAGAAATTCAGGATTTCAAATTATAATAATTATGTACATTTATTTCCAATTTTATGTTCATTTGACGTGGAAATAAATTATTGTAATATTTTGGATGTCTATATTATTGGTGAAATATGTCTTGCTCTAATTTTTATGTAACAACACGTGTTCCATAACTTCAAGCAAAAAATAAATAAATAGTTTATGACGCATGTGTTCTATTAGAATGTCTTATTTAGTTCGCGTTGAAAACGCGCTCGTGCAAATATAACCAAAGCAAAGGTAAGTTGGGTATACTTTTCAATTAACCCAGGACAGTTTGCAAGGAACTCGTTAGTTATAACAAGACTATGTTTCACTGGAAACTGGAACTTAATCTTATTTTACACTGAACTTTCTCAGGATTAGAGGTACGGACTTGTAGCAGTTTGGTTTATTTTAATTTTAGTTCAGATCTGAGAGGAAATATAATTGGAGAGTATTTAAAGAATAACATAAATAAACTCACGCCTTTTTGCCATGGGGGTTGGCAGAAACTGTAGAACGCCACATGCTACGATCCTTACATACTCCTTTCGCTTCGTCCACGGTCATACATCTTGTCATACACGCACGCCATTTGAAAGTACTACGCACCTGTCCTATTTAAGGATTAATAAGGAAAAATACCTTTTCCTTCAAAATTGTATGCCATAGTTGATAGTTAACTAAGGATAGAAAGTGATCAATTTCACATAAGATATTTTGTTCGAGTGCGAAATTTATCACTTTTACCCGATATTAACATACTGCTTTTCATTCTGAATGTGAAGAAAGTAAAAATACAGATTAATATGCAATCATAACAAAGATATGCAATCAAACCAAAAATATGTAATCATACCAATACCACAGTGTACCTACTTACTACATACAGTGGGTCAACGCCCATACATTTGACAGGTCCTATGAAATGTCAAAATTATGTAGGGGCGGAGGTTACGTCCCAAGTATGCAGTATGGCTACTCGGGACATAACCTCCGCTCCTTCACCCCGCAACCCCCTGCACGATTGCTCTGCGACAATGTTCTACGTTGACTGACTGTAAGGAGTAAGATAAAGGTAGGCTGTGCCAAAACTATGCAATCATACCAAAAAATACTCCGACTGACGACTGATCGTTGTTGTCATATTATTAATCAATGTAGGCAGGCGAAGTTCCTAAAACCATACAGCCTTGGACTCAGACTGAACAAAATTCAGTTTCGAGTCTTCATTATTTTTATTTGGTTTCATTTTGTTATTCACCTAATTAAATAATAAATTAGTAATACTAGGAATTTTACAAAAGTAATAACGTTGTATACAGTTGTTCCGTTGCCATCGAGCACGAAAACAGAGGTTTAAAAAAAAGATGAATACGTAGACAGAGTATAAAGAAAATCTTTGTTCTATTTTCAAATTAATTTTCTACCTTAGGGAAAAAAAGAAGCACTTTTGACCGCTTTTGAGGTAAACAATGACACCACACTTTCAGAGTATGGAGGATGAAAATGACATTTTCTTTCAACCACGTAGTAATGTTATCATTAGTCACTACAAAACCGATCACAAAGGACGTATTTTTTGCTTAGAACCAAAACAGTGCAGAAATGTGCTCATTGTTGCACAGTTTTTCATTGATGCACTGTTTTTTATTATTTATTTAGATATTTTACCACGGAGGTTTAATGTCTCCCATTAAGTTAAATATAAAATGTATGCGTTAGATCAAAAAGATACTGGCTGAAAATAAAAATCGGCAAAATAAAATCGAATTGGTGAAAAAAATACAAATGGCGCGCATTTTGAACCATTGTAAAAACTTTGATACTTCATATTTAGCAAGAAAAGTTTTAAAAAATGGAAATAGATAGCGATATGAATTCAAGTCCAGAAAGTATAAAAACAGCTGCAAATGAAATTGTTACTAACCTGTTGCCGCAAAAGTCGCGGGATAACTTTGTTTTCATTAACTTGAGTATTTATTTTGAGTAGGTATATTGATAGTTGAAAGAAAAGTAGATTACGCACCTTGCATAAGTGAGTAATTAATGCACTCGTGTTAGTTTAGTGCCCTTGCTTGCGCTCGAGTACCAACATAACACTCGTGCATTAATAACTCACTTTGCGCTCTATGCAACAATCTACTATTGCTCGAGCTTTCTTAGTTAATAAAGCCTTAAAAAACCTGAAGATTGTTGTAAAATTTCCGAGTATTATGTAGTTCTGCAAACCGAGATAATCTCATTTTGCTATGAAGTTTCACAGAATTGTTACATTTAGTAGGAAAGTACTGCGAGTTATGTCAGTTTTGCTTTATATTAAAGACTAGCTTCTGCCCGCGACTTCGTACGCGGATCCTGTTGCTTATGCCAGCGACAACGGGGTATAATTTTTTTTGGGGGAGAATAAATTTGAAGATCTGGAACACCTGATGTGAAACCCCAAGAGCCCAGCTACACTATAACAAATATCGGAATGACGTCTTAGCAAGAGTTGTTCAGCCTGATGAGCACTCTCTGTTGACGTATAAAAAATGAAGATCTGGAACACCTGTTGTGGAATTCCAAGCGCCCAGCTACACCATAACACATATAGGAATGACGTCTTAGCAAAAGTTGTTCGGTGTGATGGGCATTTCCTGTTGACTTACAAAAATTGAAGATCTGAAACGTCTGATGTCGAATTCTAAGAGCCTGGGGACGGGTAAACAACGGGATGCGCGAGACGATTCGAGACGTTCCAGATCTTTCATTTTTGTAAGTTAACAGGAAATGCCCATCAGACTAAACAACTTTTGCTAAGACGTCATTCCTATGCATGTTATAGTGTCGATGGGCTTTGGAGTTCCACAACAGGTGTTCCAGATCTTCAAATTTATTCTCACAGCAGAAAATGCTCTTCACATGGAATCATTTTTGCTATGGCACCATTTTTATATCTCTTATAGTTTAGCTGGTCTGTTGCGGTTCTGCATCAGGTGTTCCATTTTCCAAAATAAATTATAGCCTATATGTTGCCCAGACTTAATACCTATACCGACAACAAAAAAAACTTTTCTTCCCGTAATTCCGCAGCGGATCCCAAGGGTACACTGAATTAACAATAATATTGCAAATAACTTTTAAAAAAATTCTTTATAAACTTTATTTGGGGTTTTTCCTTCAGGAGCTAATATATAAAGACCGGAAGCGTTGCTGACCCTTGAAAAAGCAACATAAAGTTGGCCATGAGAAAAACAGCTGGTTGTCAGGTCAACACCAGCGGCTTTAAGCGTCTGCCCTTGTGACTTGTTTAGTGTCATGGCAAAGGATGTAGTCACAGGGAACTGTGTGCGCTTAAATTGAAAGGGGAAATTGTTGAGGATGAGTGGTGTGCGAGGTATGAACACAGCCTCACCGGCACCACACCCAGTGAGGATTGTAGCAACAATTATATTACGTTGTTAAGCGTTGACAATAAGACGGGTTCCGTTGCACAGTTTTGGCGGAGTTAAATTTCGCATCAGCATTGTGGGAACACCGACTTTAAGTCTTATTTTATGAGCAGGGAGACTACTCGCTGTAAGTGAATTGAGAAATTAAACTGGGTAATTAGTGGCGTCGTCCTGATCGACAACACTGTCGAAAGAAGTGAAAACTACTTCATCCCCTACAATATCCGCCAAAATTTTTTGATTAATTTTTGCAGCTTGATAATTTTTTGGGGTCAATATGGCGCGTTCGCATAACCATGAATTTTCTAATAATCTAAGTGACTGCTCCCCTGCGTTACCGGGTAGGCTACCGTGTCACGAAGATAAATGGAAAAAGAAATTAAACACTCAAATAACATAAGCTCGAAGGCATATTTATTCGATAAAATAAAAAAAAAAAAGTGAGTTTTGGCCAGTAGAGTCAAATTTTCAATGATATAGGTACCATCGTCATCGAAAATCAGTCCTAAACTGTTACCGCCTTCACCGCGTGGAGGTACTCCAAGCTTATGTTATTTTATAATTAAACATTGAAATTAGTGATAACTTTGATTTCCACATCAGATGTTTCTGATCTTCGATTTTTATAAGTTAACAGGAAATGCCCATCAGACCGAACAACTTTTGCTAAGACGTCATTCCTATATGTGTTATGGTGTAGCTGGGCGCTTGGAATTCCACAACAGGTGTTCCAGATCTTCATTTTTATACGTCAACAGAGAGTGCTCATCAGGCTGAACAACTCTTGCTAAGACGTCATTCCGATATATGTTATAGTGTAGCTGGGCTCTTGGGGTTTCACATCAGGTGTTCCAGATCTTCAAATTTATTCTCTCATCAGAAAATGCTCATCACGTGAAATAATTTTTGCTACGGTACCATTTTTGTATCTCTTATAGTTTAGCTGGACTGTTGCGGTTCTGCATCAGGTGTTCAAGTTTCCAAAATAAATTATAGCCTATATGTTGCCCAGACTTAATACCTATACAACAAAAGAAAAATCATCCAAATCCGTCCAGTAGCTCCGAAGATTAGCGTGTACAAACAAACAGACAAACAGAAACACAGACAAACAGACAAACAGACAGTTTTTTTTTTTTGGATTCGTGCTCTATTACTGTTTCTAAACCCCCTTCAACTATTGTTTTTTTAATATATTCAATGTACAGACACAGTTTTTTTACTGTTTTATTATATGTATAGATGACAACGGGTTTGTTTTGAAAAAAGTCCACGATGGTGGATTCTCTTGTTCACCAAGTAAACTAATATTAGAGAAATGCTATATTTTACTAACAGACAGTACGTGAAAAGGACGGTGATAGATAAGAACTAAGTTAGATATCGTCGGGGATAGTGCAAATCCGCGGAACTAGCATTGGATAATTCCGCGTATCTGCCAAATTTAGCCAATCTTTGCGTGCATTGCCCGCGAAATTAGGATCTTGCGTGCATTGCCCGCGAAATTAAAGATTGGCTAAATTTGGCAGATACGCGGAATTATCCAATGCTAGTTCCGCGGATTTGCACTATCCCCGACGATATGTCAATCTAGTTTTCGCTTTGAGCTTCATCGTGTTCGACTAAGTGTCCAAACAAACTATGCCGAAGATACGCGACCGAAGTTCTGCGGCTGATATTATGTTCTGACGTATTCGGCTGATATGACACACCACAAGTGCCGAACTTATGCGGCAGAAATTCAATTGCGCAAACTTGTGGGCGGACACGCGGGGCGCAGGCATGCCTGCCTCCCGCTGCTACCTGCCCAGGATCTTCGTCGGCAATCTAACCGAACTTCAGTCCGTACAATGTGTGCTCTACAGAATACATTGCCGCCGAATTGTCGCTGAACTTACGCCCGACCGAAGTTCGGCTGTACGCTATAACACCACGTAATTTCGGCATAATGTGTCGTCAGTAATTCAAATAGCATTGCAGGCGTAATCATGCCGAACTTCGGTCGTTTATCTTCAGCATAGTATGTTTAGACACTAACTTGTGCGACAGCAAAGACAGGATTATGTTTTTCACACCTATCTAAGTATGTATCTATGTGTAAGGCATTATTTATATCCTCCAAGCATCCCAACGGTTGAATGGATTTTAATGAATGAGGTGTCTATCGATTCGTCTATGCCAGGCGATGGTTATAAGCTAGGTTTAGTTTTTATAAAATCAAAATGGCGGCCGTGAAATACGAAATGGAGGGAGAAACAAAAAAAATGTCGCCTACCATATTATGAGGGGTATCGCTGAATAGGTTTTTTAAAATCAATAAATGATGTTTCCTTCACCATTTTACAGCTATAAGCTTTGTTTAAGAATTACACAACCTGAAAGTTGTGCAGGATCTACATTGCGGACCAGAGCGAGTGATGGTAAATTAAATGAGGTATCTGCAGACAGATTTATTTCGGCCTCATTAAAACACTGGACTATCACTGCGACTACCAAACTGAATTTCGACAAATCGTTCTACGACAAGATTTTACTTCGTCACTATGGTAAACGAGGACCTGGCTGATGATCCGGATGTGGAAAGGGAACGCAGGGGGCTGGCGGTCCGGTGTAACATGCTGGCCCGCAGGTTTGCAAGGTGTAGTAAGTAGGTAAAAAAGACGTTATTTAGGGCCTACTGCCAATCCTACTACACCTGTAGCCTGTGGGTCAGTAACACACAGCGGGTCGTCAGCGCCCTGCGGGTCCAATACAACAATGCATTCAGGTTGCTGATGGGACTGCCTCGCTATTGCAGCGCCTCAGCGATGTTTGCTGACGCTCAAGTGGATGGCTTCCATGCCATAATTCGTAAGAGAGCGGCATCGCTGATGCGCAGGGTGAGGGACAGTTCCAATAGCTACCTGAGAGTAATTGCGTGTAAAATAGAAAGTCCTCTATGGAGGCAATGGATACGCATCCATGTTAAATAGTTCCTCATGTATAAAGTACTAACATTTATTATTAAGTTCTTTTTATGTATTTACTAACAGTATATGGACACATCAGTCTGAAATAAACGAAATTGAATTGAATTGAATATGGAACTCTGACAGTACGCTATTCCGACAATTATGGAACTTCGACACTGGGGTTTAAAGTAACCTAATACGAAGAGGATGACGGGGGCTTCGTTTGCTCGCTTTGCTCGCTCACTCTAGGCCCCGTCATCCCCTTCGACCCTAACCTATTCGTGTCGGGGTGCCCTAAATTAGGTGTCGAAGTTCCATAATTGTCGGAGTAGCGTAATGTCGCACGAAGTAAAATCTTGTCGTAGAACGATTTGTCGCAATTCAGTTTGGGAATGGATTATATTTTTTTTATCTTCTTTTTGTTTATGCTATCATTGTGTCCTTGGCCGAATATTTTTTTCTTTCTTTCTTTCCCTATATCCATGATTTACCCGACATCAAAGAAGAGAGGTAACCTCTTCTAACTCAGTAGGTAATCAACTTAAAACTTTTCCAGCGTCACCTCGACTTAGTCTTAGCTACAAAGTAATGTAAATTGAGATAAGTTTAAAACCATGATCTCATTATACGTGGAATACTTAGTTCTTACTTAAGTTTTTGCAAATGGACGTTAAGTCCGACTTAGTTAGAGTTTTATGTTATTTTTGTTTAACGTAAAATATATCTAGGTAAAAGTATTAATTAACCCTTTGACCACCACGGACGTGTATGGACGTCAAATTCAAACGTGCTCACGACACCTCCGACGGCATGGCACGTAGAAAACACCACTTTTTTACAGTTCAAAAGTTCGACGTCCTAAGACGTCCGAGGCGGTCAAGGTGTTTAAACCAACAAGACATCTTCCCCCTTATTACAAAAGATGGTTTAAACCAAGACTAAGGTAAACCCAGGTTTAAAATATACCCATCACTTTCTCATGTCATATGACAAAAAGAGACAGGGCTATTTTAAAACCTAGGTTTTTCTTGAACCATCTTTTATATTAAGGGGATTTACGTTTAAAAAAACGGAGTCAAATAAAGGTGTAAGGGACAACATATATTTACCAGCATCGATTCGCATTTTATATAACATAACATCACGCCAATATTTCCCGAAGGGTTGGGTAGATGTGTATAATACACTCTCATTCTACCGTTATGCTTAAATCCACAGGAGATAGGGGGCGAGCTTGCCATCAACTAGGCACAAATCCAGACTCCGAGCTGCCACTGAGATATTCCACTCGGAAAACCCAACAACAGTGCCCGACTTGGGGATCGAAGCCAGGACCTCACGCTCAGCTGTCGCGCTTGCGACTATTAGACCAACGAGGTACGATTAACATACATACATAGACAAACTCACGCCTTTTTCCCATGGAGGTAGGCAAAAACTGCAGAACGCCACATGCTACGATCCTTACAAACTCCTTTAGCTTCGTCCACGTTCATACATCTTGTAATACACGCACGTCGGTTGAGAGTACTACGCACCTGTCCTTTTGAAGAACATCACCCATAACATCGATGTATGTCCTTCTAGGGCGTCCTCTACTGGAGTTTCTACTGATATCCGCCTTATAAATTCCTTTTGTTAATCGCCGTTCACTCATTCTTTCAACATGACCGAACCACCTAAGTATTACCTTTCAATTTTTGTCACTACATCATCTTTTAAACCGCAACTTTGTCTTATCACATCATTCCTCAATCTATCGTTCAAAGTTACACCGCACATATTTCGCAAGGAACGCATCTCCACGGCATTTATTCTACTTTCATGACTCTTTTGCCACAGCCAACATTCACTTCCATACATAAGCGTAGGTACCAGCACACCATTATGCCCGGTCACGATACACCGAGCTCTCCTGTGGTAGAGCCGGTCGTCTCTTCAGACTCCGCAGTCACACCGATAATTCAGCCCTGATCAAGCTGTCTCCCCCGCTAAGCCTGTCTCCCCCCCTAAGCCTGTCTCCCCCCCTAAGTCCCCGCCAGCAACGCCCTAAGCCGACGTCCGAGTCCCACTAGGGGTCGCCTTTAGTGCTGTTGTTGCAAGTAGTCATGATGTTAGTATGGTACAAGTAGTTAGCTTAGGTTAAGTATTTTACTTCCCCCATTGGCTGTAGACCCTTCTGGAGAGGTCTCGCCAATAACTGCCCGGTTACGTAGAAACGGTCCCCTAGGACCATCTACAGCAGAAAATAACACCATTATGGACAGCTAGCCGCGCTTTTTTGGACATCGTCTGGTTAGCCACAATCGCATGCATGGAACCGTTCCCTTTATTTCCCGCATTTGCTCTCCTTTCCACATCTTCCTATTACATCACAATCCACAACTCAATATCGAGAAGTAATGAAATACCTTGAGAGCCAAGTCTCTCAATTTATGCAAGCGAATCAAAGTTACAACTCTGATGCCTGTTGCAATGCAAAATGAACTGAATAGTCCAACAATGCTTTCTTCTGACATACAGGTACGGAGAATGGTGGACAACACAGACCGCAAGTTTGTCAAATTGTATAAAAAAACCCGTGACAGCTAGGTCATGTGATTGGCCCAAGATTACGTCATCGGCTGTGGGTGATGTCACTATTCGTAAATAAATTACCAGAGCAAAATGCATTTTTCACTTACTTACTTCTGCTAAAATTTTGAACTAGAAAGGAGAATGGGCAAATTTCATATATCGGAAACCCAGATTCAACAGAAACGGCTTGTATTGGTATTTGTCACACTTAATGTCCTAGACAATCCTGCATAATTTTTTTTTTCCTCGGCTCCGTCTGGACCCATGAAAACGAGGTCAAAGATTGAAAAAGTGTATGTTCGTGTATTATTGAAATCATTAAATATTTATTCTAATCATTATAACGCAGTGCACTGCTGGATATAGGCAGCTCCTATTAATCGTCACCACATCAGGTGCTTGCTCAGATAATGGATTAAAACATTATCAAACTTGTAAAAGTGGTACAATGAAAAATGACCTGATGTGGTGACGATTAATAGGAGCTGCCTATATCCAGCAGTGCACTGCGTTATAATGATTAGAATAAATATTTAATGATTTCAATAATACACGAACATACACTTTTTCAATCTTTGACCTCGTTTTCATGGGTCCAGACGGAGCCGAGGAAAAAAAAATTGTGCAGGATTGTTTAGGACATTAAGTGTGACAAATACCAATACAAGCCGTTTCTGTTGAATCTGGGTTTTTTTTGCCCATTCTCCTTTCGTCCCCCTCTGCGCTAACTGTCGTATCTAGCAATTGATAATTTTTCAATAGTTGCGTTAGCTGTGGCTTTATTAAAGAATTAATAACTTTTTTATATTGCTCTTGCCTTACTCTTGGCTTGGTTAGTAGTTGCCCTAAAGCCCTAAGGTATCTATTTATTTATTTCTATTGATTTGAAGCAAATACGTCACTCTATGAGAATTTCTCTGAAAAATTATCAATTGCTAGTTACGACAGTTAGCGCGGAGGGTGACGATTTCATATAGCTATTTTTTTACTAAATAGTTGAATAACACGAAATAGCAAATAGTTAGGCTTGTTAGCAATTTATTTTATACTAGCGACCCGCCCCGGCTTTGCACGGGTGCAATGAAGATACTAATGTGGTGTCAGTGTGGAGTGATTAATAATTATATATCTTTAAGTTCACGGCTCATCTTCCGTGCGGAAGATGTCCGGTCCTTTGGAAGGCATACACGGGGACACAGGTCCAACGCGCAGAGGCCCCTTTGAGAACTTTAATGTAAAATTGGATGGGGCAACAACCGGGGACTATCCACGGCTGCACTATTGGAGTGCAGTCATGGACCGTCTCAGGTGGGTGAAAACGGCCTTTCAAGTTTAAATGTGTTGGCAGACGGTGACTCGCCAGCTCACTAGCTGGGCCCCCTGAAAGCCGTCAGTACATACAGTCCGCGCGCGAGCTCCGAGGAATTATAAGATTATAAAAAACGGACAGTACGGACACACTTACGTCCGTACTTTTTTTTTCATTAAGCGTACTCTCGCGTCAAGGTCAACACTAGTACTGGGAGAGTGTGGGGTATGGAGCGACGGTCGGGCGCGGCGCAAACCGCCAGTTTCCTCAGCCACCGATTCCTCGGAGCTCGCGCGCGGACTGTAAGCGAAGGGGGAAACAACCTTGTGAGCGGCAAGAGGTGTAGAGAGGTGTGGCCCCGGTTTCACCGTCGTGGGTCTAAAAAACCCGGAGTGGGTTTCCCCACGTGATAAATCTCTCCTTTATTCATCGATACACTTATTAGTTCCATTTTTAAATATTTCTCTAAAAACAAAATAAAAAAAACATTTAAAAATATAAAAAATAGTAGCCAACCGGCATCGGGAACAGGGTCCAAGCTACCGACGGTCAGGGCTCCAGAGAGAGGAACTTCCTATATACGTAGGTATATATTATTATATGATTATATCTCTTCAAATCACGGCTCATCTTCCGTGCGGAAAATGTCCGATCCTTTGGAAGGCATACACGGGGACACAGGTCCAAAGCGCAGAGGCCCCTTTGAGAACTTTAATCTAAAATGGGGTGGGGCACCAACCGGGGACTATCCAAGTGGGTGCAAGACTATTGTAAAATATGGTGAAAAATATATGGTCTATGGGAAGGGATGTTTAGTGGACCAGTTAACCTCTATTGCCCGAAGAAAACGGCGTCTGCCTTTCAAGTTTAAATTTGAAATGTGTTGGCAAACGGTGACTCGCCAGCTCACTAGCTGGGCCCCCTGAAAGCCGCCAGTACATAAGCGAAGGGGGCAACAAACGTGTGAGCGGCTAGATGTGTAGAGAGGTGTGGCCCCGGTTTCACTGTCGTGGGTCTAAAAAACCCGGAGTGGATTTCCCCGCTTGATTAATAATATTATTATCTCGTTTATTCATTTCCATTACTTATTCAATACATTTTTAAATATTTCTATAAAAAACAAAAAAACATTTAAAAATATAAAAAATAGTAGCCCACCGGCATCGGGAACAGGGTCCAAGCTGCCGGCGGTCAGGGCTCCAGAGAGAGGAACTTCCTAACGATGCGCGCCGTGTCCAGAAGTACCGCTTTCTGAATCAAACCCTTGATCCAGCTGCCTAACGAGAGCCTCATCAGATGTTGGTCGAGGCTCTTGGCTATTAAGCCATTGGCTGTAACGACTATCGGCACAACGACTGCTGAGTCAACATCCCACATGTCGACAACCTCGTGTGCCAAATCAAGATATTTGATTTTTTTATCATTTTCGGCTTTCACGAGATTCTCGTCATGCGGAACACTGATGTCAACAATCATTGTGCGGCGTTCTAATCGATCTATCACCACGATGTCAGGCTTATTGGCAACAATAGTCCTATCGGTGATGATAGATCGATCCCAATACAGTGTGACATGACCATTCTCGAGAACTGGGTCGGGCACATACCTGTAGTATGGTACTTCTGTGTCCACAAGGTTGTATTTCAGAGCAAGTTGCTGGTGTATAATCCTAGCTACGAGGTTGTGCCTGTGCAAATACTCACCGTTAGCAAGACGAGAACAACCAGAGACAATATGTCGGATAGATTCACCGGGACAGTGGCATGCCCGACAGATGTCAACCGTGCCGTCCTTCACAATATATTTTCTATAGTTGTTCGTCATCATTACCTCGTCCATAATCGCACAAACAAAACCTTCGTTTCCCCGAAGAGGTCACCGAATCGTAGCCAGGCCACGGACGCTAGGAAATCTACATCGGGCCCATGAAGGGCCCGGTAAAAGCGTCCGTGAAGCTCCTTGCTCCGCCAAACATCCCTGCGGCCATTGGTATCCAGTACCACAGGTTTGCGCCAGTTCTCTTTAGCCAAGGAGAGCGGAGTGAGTCCCTTGTCCACTGCGACTATATCTCGATGCATCCCCACGTCGGCTTGGGAGAAGTACTCCCTGAGACTGCACACCTCACGGTTGTGGAGGGTCTTAGCATTTAAAAAGCCTCGACCCCCACACTTCCGCGGGATGTACAGTCTCATTACCGATGAGCGTGGGTGATGCATTCGATATGCAGTCAGCAGCGTACGGACCCTTCTATCCAGGGCGTCAAGTTCGGTCTGAGTCCACCTGAGTATGCCGAAGGAGTACATCAGGACCGGCATGACCCAACCGTTAAAGGCGCGCACCTTGTTACCGCCCGACAAAAGACTTTTAAGTACTTTTATCAGGCGGCCAAAGAAACGCTCCCTCAACGATTGCTTCATGTCAGCCTCGTTGATGCCTAACGCCTCCGACATTCCCAGGTATTTGTAGGTTTCGGTTGAGGAGAGGGACCTAAGGTGTATGAAATCCGAGAGTTGGGTTCCCACGGATTCCATAATCCTCCCTCGCTTTACATGCATGACTGCACATTTGTCCACACCAAATTCCATCCTGATGGAATTACTGAAAGTTTCAGTTACCTTCAGTAACTCCAGCAGTTGCAAATTGTTGGGGGCAAAGAGTTTCAGATCATCCATGTAAAGGAGGTGGGATATTACCTGACCACCTCTTCTCAACCGATAGCCTAACCCTGACCCCTCGAGCAATGTGCTTAGAGGATTCAAGGCTAGGCAAAACCACAGCGGGCTCAGACTATCGCCCTGGAATATACCTCGCTCAATCCTGATCAGTTCACCGTTCCCTTGAATTTGTCGACATCCTGGATAGTGAAGCACCGTCCTCCATTGCCCCATACATGACATCAGGAAGGTGCGTAGAGTTGCATTTATTTTATACAACTCCAGCACCCTCATGAGCCATGTATGCGGCACCGAGTCATAGGCCTTCTTATTATATTATTATTTGTATCTCTCTTTAAATCACGGTTCATCTTCCGTGCGGAAGATGTCCGGTCTTTTGGAAGGCATACACGGGGACACAGGTCCAACGCGCAGAGGCCCCTTTGAGAACTTTAATCTAAAATGGGGTGGGGCACCAACCGGGGACTATCCACGGCTGCACTATTGGAGTACAGTCATGGACCGTCCCAAGTGGGTGCAAGACTATTGTAAAATATGGTGAAAAATATCTGGTCTATGGGAAGGGGTGTTAGGTGGACTAGATAACTTCTATTGCCGGAAGAAAACGGCGTCTGCCTTTCAAGTTTGAAATTGAATTGTGTTGGCAGACGGTGACTCGCCAGCTCACTAGCTGGGCCCCCTGAAATATTATTATTATTATTAGACTATACAAGATATTCCGTAGTACATTATTTTGATCTATCTCATAAGGTTTATCCAGCGTTTGCAATGTAAGCGCACAAAAATATGTTTTTTACGACATCACATTATAAATCTTTGAAATTCTCACCTTTTCTCTACTATAATATGCATGTATTATACATAGAAACCTTCCTCTTGAATTCTTCTGTCTGTTGATGAAAACCGCATTAAAATCCGTTGCGTAGTTTAAAAGATCTAAGCGTATAGACGGCGATAAGCGATTTTGTTTTAATGGAGAGATTCATTATGAATTAAAAATGTACTTAATTGTATTGAAGATGTTAATCAATGGAAGTAGTGATAGTACCAATTCGTGACGTGGTCTTGGACCATCATGAAGAGAATATCTGATGTTATTATGTAGATATCATTTTACCATTCTTCATTAGTCCTTTAGGAATATACAAAAAACATATTCAAACATACTTAGCCGTGAACAAGAACAACGTTGCCAATATATTAGTACTAATAGGTATTTAAGGTCCTAAAATCGGTGTAAGCCGGAGAATAGGTACTACTTAATAACCATTGAAGCTACCCGAAAAATTCCCTAGCGGCAAATGTAAATACTCCAAAAGTCTTTTGTACTAAGCAAGCTAATTGTGTGTACTTATTGAGTTCTGATTCTAATTAAAACAATAAAATGAGGCCCTTCTTAATTAAGGATGCTCATTTTCAGATCACATTTTTGGTAAACGTTTCTGAGAAACCCTCTTAAGGTACGCGTCCATTGGCCCGTGCCGGTCCCACCGCACGCACGGCACGCAACGGATTGCAGTTTTGCGTTCACAAATGCGTTCGGTGCGGGCGGCTCGGATAGTGGACGCAGCGCTATGTGAAATCATAAAAAACAAACTAAAATCCGTTGCGTGCCGTGCGTGCGGTGCGTCCGGCGCGGGCCAATGGACGCGTACCTTTATAAGAGTATGACGGTTAATCTTAATTACTCGTTATATTAGCCTTTTTCTACGTTAGAACACGAAGTATGAATCGTAATACGCTCAATTCTTACCGAGATACCAGCTGCCAGTAACTAAGCGGCGAGCAGTTGCAGTGTCAATTGTTTTAATACATAGTATCGATTGGGAGGCTCGGAAGGGTCGCGCGGCCGCTACGACGCCGGATACTAAATGTTACAAAGACAAAAAGTCAATGGGCAACATAGTCCTAGTGTCAAAATGTACAAATTGCCTAGTGCCAAAATGTCATTTTGCCCAAATGCCGCTATGATAGAATACATTAAAGCTGTAATGTTCAATTGTACAAATTGCCCAGTGCCAAAATGTCATTTTGCCCAAATGCCGCTATGATAGAACAAATGAAATGACATTTCAATCATCTTTTTCAAGGATACCGGACTTTCAAGAAGTATTTATACTCAAAGAGATTAGATAGAGAAGAGATTTTAATTAGATATCCAGTGCAGAGAATTATGTTGATATCAAGTAGCAGATAGGTGTATGTAGGCTCAGTCGTTAGTGATCGTACCTTCGAAGCCCAGGTTTGCGGGTTCGAATCCTGACTGTGTGACAATTGGACCACGATGCATTTTGGCACAATTGTGTTTTATCTTTTGTACATTTTGACAATCTAACAATTAGACCCTTACGCATTATATCACAATTATTTTTTGTCATTTGTACATTCATATACATTAAGACATTTGTACATTTTGACACTAGGACTATGTTGCCCATTGACTTTTTGTCTTTGTAACATTTAGTATCCGGCGTCGCCGCTACCAGCAGTCTAGCGACCACTCGCAATTCGCCAATAAAGAGGCGCGCGACTGTTTGCGGCGCCGCGGGCGGCCACGGGCGATAGACTCGGAACCGGCCCAATGCACTACGCGCGACCTCGCGCAGCCGCGAGTGGCCTCGCGCCGCCGCGCGCCTGCTCTTGACGTCACTACTTGCTGATTTAGTCGCTGCCAACCTCTGCCATCACGGTATGAATCGAGCCTAAGATCGTTTTTCCAGCGGTCACGACTCCGTTGTTCAAAATAGAGCAAAATGGAGAAAAAAAAACAAGGATGATTGAAACAAAACGTTAAGGAAGAAAGAGAATTTTCTCGGAAATATTCAAAGAGCAGTTTTCTGTGGTCAAAGGAACCAGTCAAGCGACAATTTAAAAGAGCACGATGTCGATACGGCGAGTTTAAGTTAAAGTTTTAGTTTTTTAGTTAGCTTAACTACACTCAGGAACAACAATGAATCCGGGTCACCAGCATAAACTCTAATATCTTGGAAACCAAGAATGCTAGCTCATTCAAATAATAAATATTTTATCGACTAATAGTTCTGAAAATTTATTTATAATAACAAAATCTTTATAAATAGTTTATATTTTTTGTATAGTGTGTCGTTGGGATGACAACTGTATGTAATTTTAGTTTAATTAGCAGACTTGGCTCCCAGATCTACTTTAATTACTTATGACATAAATTCCCCCTACCCCCCCAAAAGTTTGGTCGTAGATTGTGATAGACTGAACTTAGAGAAAATATCTATACACATAATAAATCGGTAGACTTGGGGTGTCAGTAAATAGGAAATATTCTGCTCATTCAAAAATAATAAAAAAAACCGGCCAAGTGTTAGTCGGACTCGCGATCTATTCGGTTTTTTAGTATTTGTTGTTATAGCGGCAACAGAAATACATCGTCTGTGAAAATTTCAACTGTTTAACTATCACGGTTCATGAGATACAGCCTGGTGACAGACGGACGGACAGCGGAGTCTTAGTAATAGGGTCCCGTTTTACCTTTTGGGTACGGAACCCTAAAACACTAGCGCGATAGCCCTCACCACCATAGGATAACCAATAAAATGCATTTTGAAATAATTATCTGTTTGTCGGTTTGTTTGTACGCATTTCGTAAATCGTACTGACTCAATGTGGTTGACTTTTATATACAAATATTGTGCTTATCTCGGAGTATCATTTAGTTTTTGTTTCATCATAATCGGTTCATTCAATCAAAAGATATGAGAATTTAAAGTTATCAAGAAGAAAGAACAATGTCGGAATCATATCGGAAACTTATAAAATAACTTTAAAAAAAAGTAAAAACTGACTTCAAAAAAAAAACTAAAAAGAGTAAAATAATTACCATATTATAAAACTAACAGTTTTAGAAGTCGGTGCAATTTTACACTGAACCTAATTGAAGGCACCGACTTCTGAAAAAAAAAGTTATTTTATTTTTCTATTTTTAGAAAATAAACAATACACAAACATGCAATGTTATCCGTTGAAGAGTTCCATTGTCAATCTCCGAGGGTCGTCATCAGATCTTCACCTTAAATGGGACCATTTCGGAAGCACACTCTTTCAAACAAAAAAATAATTTTGCAAATCCGTCTATAAATGACGGAGATGACGGAACAAAAAAAAAATACATACATCCGAATTGAGAAGCTCCTCCTTTTTGAAGTCGGTTAAAAATGAGCAACTAATGAAAAGAGATATATTAAACAAAGCTCGATATTTCTAAAGATGAAAACGCAGCATTAACATTTCTGCCTTCGGTGTTACCTGCAGTCAGATGTACACTAATTAATGACAGATTTAAATTCCTCCTACCCCCAAAACTTCGGTCACGGATAGGCTAAACATAGATAAAATCTAGGATAAAGTTCTAACATCTATCCGTCCGTATGACGCAGTCAGCATACCCGTAAAATACGCCGAGGCATTCTGTCTAGTCTATTTCATAAACTGCCAACCGAGAGGGGAAAAGTTATGTAGCATTAGTTATATCAGCCGAGTTTTCTCATGCTTGGTCGAGATAAATCTTGAAACGTTATCACGCTACGTAAAATACTACTTCTTTCCTACTTATAATATTACTAGCTTTCGCCCACAGCTTCGCTTGCGTGAAATTTTGAACCCGTTAAGTGACGATTTTCCATACAAACTTTCATCCCCTATTTAACTCCCTTAGGGGTTGAATTTCGAAAAATCCCTTCTTAGTGGATGCCTAGTTACAAAAGGAACCTACTGTCAAAATTTCAAGTTTCTAACCCCAGCGGTTTAGGCTGTGCGTTGATAGATCAGTCAGTCAGTCAGCTTCTTCTTTTATATGTATAGATACATGGTACTGAAAGTCTTGATGTTTGTGTATACGGACATTTGTTAATCAATTACGACTAGAGGTGGGATGCATGAAAAGAGCCTCCACGAGTGATGATACTTAAGTACGTCCGGCGCACCCTGGGCAGTCAGCCCCGCTACCAACCTTGCTGACTGGCTAATATTTTCCCCACAGCATGAGCTATTTTCGTATAGCTTGTGCTGACACGAGAAATAAAGACGACTAGAGGTTGTCGTTGAATCTAAAAACTGTTTTTTTAGCGACTTCGTTCGTCAGCGAGTTAACTGTTGTTCAACAATGAAAAAACTGTTTGAAAATTTGGCGACACGTTTGGTGCAGTGGCTAAGTGATTGGCTTCTGCGCTACGGGTCGTGGGTTCGATTCCCACACGGAACAAAAATTTGTATGGCCTACAGATGGTTGTTTCGGGTCTGGGCGTTTGTTTGTGAGATTTGTGTCTGTAAACGCACCCACGACATAAAGCAGTTTAAAAAAAAAAAAAAAAAAACTGTTAATTTACGTTAACGCATTAGCTCAACGATTAGATCATTTGAGTTCAATAAAAAAAAACTTATCAATTATCCCTACTTAATATTATAAATGCGAAAGTAACTCTGTCTGTCTGTTACAGCTCACGCCTAAACCGCTAAACCGATTTTGATGAAACTTGGTACAGATCTCTGTACCAAGTTTCATCGAAGTCGTTTCTACCAGACAATCTAGTCTGGAACCTGGAGAAGGACATAGGCTACTTTTATCCCGAAAAAAACAAAATACGCGATAAACGACATCGAATTCAAAGCTAACACGAGTAGTATTAAAGACACTGCCCGACTTGGGGATCGAACCCAAGACCTCACGCTCAGCAGTTGCGCTTGCGACCACTACACCAACGAAGCAATGAAATACACGTCAAGTAATTTGAAGGAACGCTATATAAGGTCCATCTATACATACACGAAATATTTTAAGGGATACATCTATAGGTGGTAAAGAAGCCATATCTATCTATATAAATTATCTATATAAATAAAAAGAAAGGTCCTGACTGACTCATCAACGCCCAGTCCAAACCCTTGGACCTAGAAAGCTGAAATATTGCACAGAGGTTCCCTTTATAATGTGGTCAAGGAATAAGGAAGGATTTTTCGAAATTCAACCCCTAAGGGAGTTAAATACGGGATGAAAGATTGTATGGAAAATCGTCACGTAACGAGTTCAAGATTTCACGCAAGCGATGCTGCAGGCAAAAGCTAGTAGGTAAATAAATAAAAAAAAACGAAGTATATTTTTTTTTATTTAAGAATTTAAAGGATAATGGGCAAATTTGTATGGAAGGTGGTGCATAATACCAATACACGTAGTGGGTGTCTTTTTAGGTAGGTCTTGTCATAAAATCCATGAAAAGAAATGTTTTTTATTTTACTGAACCGGGTACTAGTACAGTCAAGTTCATAAGACATAAGTATTATCAAGGGAATTGATTAAATTCTTTTTTTACGGTATATATATTCTACGTATTTATGTACGTATGTATGTGAGCATGTTTACATACGTGCGTTTTAATCAAGACTAGACATATTGGTACAGTCAATGACATTAATATGTAATAACATACAAATGTATATTATTGCATAATTATAGAATATTCCATCTAGCTAGGTGTCTCTCTTATACTGTGCAGGTATGATGTACCTGTGTGTCCTCACACTACGTCTTTTCTTTTTATAACTTTGTATGTCTATATTTTCGTAGAAAAACACAAAAATCTATTGAAAAATTATGAAAACTTTTCGACCTGAGTGTACATGTTACCCAGTTACTTAGATTTATTTAAATATTCCTATTCCTATACCTATCATAAAAAAAAAAATCTTGAGTATTGGTTACTTGGACCAATTTGACGCATTGTCCTTTACTTGATACACATAACAAATACTGGCTCATTACTATTTTCAACATCCATTACGCCAGTTTGTACGTAGTAGGTATATTTATTGTCATTGAAGCGGGCATTTTTTTTTTCTTTATGCAAAATGTCTCAAGAATTATTACAATTATAATATTAACGTAAAATAATACAAATAAAAAAAATTTTTTTCGCTTGTCTATTTCTTTTCTACCACCTATAGATGTATTTCGTGTATGAATAGATAGACCTTATATAAATGATAATGAAGCGTTGACTCGTAGACAAATTTAGAGAATCATTTTCTCATCTACTTGTAACTCTATTCACCCCACAGGAATAGACTGAACCCCTACATGATAACGTGAAATATAATTCAAACTTCAAATTCCGGGTTTAACTGTATCAAAGGAGATTGAATAATTTTGTCCACGCATAGCTCACTAAAGTCAATTTAACTTAAAGTGTATGTTCGCATAACTTTCAGCTTTTCAGTCATGTCTCTGTATTTTAAATGACATACATGCAGCGGACGTGACAAACTTCAAAAGTGTATTTAGGGTGTATCCGAATTTGTGTAATTCCTTCGCACAGCGTAATCTACTGGTGACACGGAATATACGAAAGATTCAATAAAAAAAAACATACTAATCTGTTTCCGAGTCATTTTAGCGCCTTGGGATCGATTCACTGGTCGAGCAAAGTGTTATTGGGTTTTTCCGTGTGAAATTTTTCAGTAGCAGCCCGTAGACTGGATATACGAACATTAAAAAAAAACATGCCGTTCTGTTTCTGAGTCATTTTAGCGCCTTGGTTTCAATCCCGTTTTTCCGTGAGAAATTTCTCAGTAGCAGCCTACTGAGAAATTTCACACGGAAAAACCCAGTACCACTTTGCTCACACACTCCAGCAGCCTGGAGTCTGGATTTGTGCCCGGTCGATGGCAGTAGGCTCGCCCCCTATTACATGGAACTTAAACATAACGGCGAAATGAGGGAGTACCATACTATACACCTCTGCTCAACCCTTTTTTATTATTTGCCTTGATCGCGTTTGACCATAATCGCACCTGATGGTAATTGCAGACAGGGTCTAAAATGGAGCAGACGAATTCAAGTAGCAGAGATATAGAGGGATTCCACCATACCCCTTTGGCTCTTACATAGGTACACACGACGGAACACAGTGAACTGATTGGCGCCGGACTTTAATGTGAGGGTGGAATCTTGAAACACGCATGTATTCACAGGCTGCGGTGAGGAAGTTTTATATTTTCGCCCGTCCTCACAAGGGCCTAAGCCTTAGGCTATTAATCAGACTTAACGTATAGACTAAAGCGCTGTTCAGACCACGCTATAATATTTAGCATACTCGTAATAAAGCAAATATTGTATAGCAAGCACAACGATGTCACTCAGCATACATTTTTATATGGACACGTTTATACAACGCTATGTTATAAAGCATTGGCTTGCTGTACTCGATAAACTTGAGCGATTCTCAGAACTATATCGTACAATTCTCCTGTTCCAGCCCCCTCCTCACTTTACCCCGTTCGTCGCCCGACAGTTCGCTGGCAAATGGGTAATTTGCTATAAATGCATTGCTATAGATTGGCTTGCTATAAAGCGTGTTAACGTCATGCTTATATAGTTATAGCTTATGACGCAATATTATGCTTTACTATATAACGTAATAGTATAAAGTAGTCTGAACTACGCTTAATTGCTACGTACTTAGTATTTAAATGGTGTTAACACTTAACGGCTATCGTCCAAACATGCACTAACCACACTTCCCCCTAAAAACACCCCCTCTAAAACAATGCCACATCTAAACCCGTTCATCCAGCTGTAACGATCTCTAGCTATCACCTCCATTACATTCTTCCCTACATTCCCCGTATTCCCCGACCGCTCCTTAGTCCAGGAGCTCGGCTCATTTGGCGCACAGTGATAGTAAAATAAAAGCAAAGGGTTGCTAATCGCGTTGGAATAGCGGATTATAGTGATGGACGGTTTTTAAAGGTGGATGGGGGATAGAAAAAGGGATATAAAAAAGGTGTTATTCGAAGTGGAAAACTGTAAAACTGTAATCGTTTGTTATTTTATATTGTTTTGTTGGTTGGATTTATATTCAAGGTCGTATCAGTTTACTATACGCTTAAGCAGCTGTAATATGTAGTAGTTATAATATACAAGGTTAGTCAGAAAGGGGGTACTAATCCGAAAGGGTGTTTAAGTACCTATAACAATCGGTAACTTTTGTTCTCCCACTTTCCCCAAAAGTCAATAATTTAAGAGAAATAGCTGTTCAAAAACTCCAAAAAAAATATGGTGAATCTATATATCCTCAGCTATGATCAGCTGGGTTTACATTTAAGATCATATTTGGGGTCACGATTTAGAATATCCATTTTCTGAATTCGTAACTAAAGTAGGGACGAAGAATTTTTGAAAAAACTAAAATAAATAATATTTTTTAAGAAAATAAAAATTATCGAATTTTGAAATTTTAACACTTGCTTTAAAACCGTCATCAGTGATACTGTACGTGGCCTGCGGATTATTACCCCCTTTCCGACTAACCATGTGGTAGCTTTACTTTAGGGTGCATTGAAATGATATAAAAATTGTCTTCTTCTATGTATCTATGCATGATATGATAAATCTGTGGACTTGGCGGATCTACACACATCAAAAAAAGTTTTCGATCACTAGCATAATTATGTATGTGAAGATTCCGAATTCAAAGTCCAACTGAAATCTGATTTATATTTATCTAGATAACTGTCAATCTATATTTATCATGATAATTATCGCTTTGAATCCCGATTAGAAAATTCGGCTTCAAAAAGGCTACGTACTTTTTCAAAGTGATCGCAAACTTTTTTTGATGTGTGTATATGTTACGGCTAATAGCCGAAGTGTGGCTACACCTAGTTTTAGCCGGGTACAACTAGGTGCAGCCAGTAGCAGTTGGTTAGAACTAGGTGTATCCTACTTATCCTCGGGTAGAACTAGGTTTACCCTTCATCATAGCGGGTAGAACTAGGTGCAGCCGCACACCGGTGGTTAAGGGGAACCCCGACACGGATAGGTTAGGTTCGAAGGGGATGACATGACGGGATGACGTCATCCCCTTCGTGTTAGGTTACTTTAAACCCTGCAGACAGAAATAGGAGCCCCGCTCTGCGGGGCTCCGTCGACTTAAGCTACACCTAGTTCTAACCAACTGTTACTGGCTGCACCTAGTTGTACCCGGCTTAAACTAGGTGTAGCCACACTTCGGCTATTAGCCGTAACATATACATTGGAAATATTTCAAAAGAAATAGCGGTACGGTTGAAAGATATCAATAGAATCCATTTTGATCATTTTTGGAATATTTGTCTGTTTTGTTTGGGCACGCATCACGAAAATATTGTGCGTACGTCGGAGTAGGATTTAGTCAGTCCCAACTATGTTGGGATCATCTTCCAGTCTAACCAGACGCGGCTGAATACCAGTATTTTACACGGAGCGACTGCCACTAGTCGTCCACAACCTAGTTACTGGGCATTGCCAATATCCTGAGGTTAGACCGGTTGTCAAACTTTTGGGCTTCTGACTATCTGTAACGACTGTCATAGGTATTCGTAAGACACCCGGGACTGACGGCTTACCGTGCTCTCCGAGGCACGGAGGGGCCTGGATGTGTAACGAACGGTCACCCATCCACGGACTGACCGCGGCAAGTGCAGCTTAACTTTACAAATCGTATAGTCCGTGCGGTTGTTGATTAGTAACGAGCCTCTTAATCTTGTATTGTATGTATAAAGAATAGTATTTTTCTCCTAATTTTAGTCCGACATAATGGTAGAAATAGATTTCTTTCTACCATTATTTTTGTCGTAGTTTTCTCCGCTTCCGATACCTATTAAAAAATAAATGGAATAGCATTAACTAATCTGATTAAACTTATTTTATTTTATTATACTTCCTGGCAAAGAAATATTCTTATAACTTTTAATTGGTTATTGCATTTCCAATTAGTTCGCTTCTTTTTATTATTTTTAATTTCAGTCTGTTAATAAACGTTCAATACTACCATACCAACGTAGTTATACACATCCTAATAAACGTTCAAAACTACTAAGGTTATACGTATCATTTACTTACATTTAGACGTAAGTCTACTGTAATAATTATATCAGTCCTTGTTGATATCACATCACGAGAACCTTAAAGCTAAAAAGATAAACAAATAAAATATCATGATTTAGCACACGAGTTTGTCGGTATGTGGGATGTGGACTCAGCAGTCATTGTTCCGATAGTCGTTACGGCGAATGGCCTAATAGCCAAGAGCCTCGATCAACACCTTATGAGGCTCTTGTTGGGCGGCTGGATCAAGGGCTTGATACAAAAAGCAGTACTCCTTAACACGGCACGCATAGTGAGGAGGTTCTTTTCTCTGGAGCCCTGACCCTGCCTGATTTTTATTTTAATAATATCGTTCTATTTGACAATACCTACCTACACTCTAAACTGTAAAGCATAAGCATCAGGCAGCATGATTAATGATACACCTTTATTCATATTATATTATATGCCTATGGTCAGGCAGTACCTATATATGAGTTGAGTATGTCATGCTCACTAAAATGTTCTGCTGATGGTGGCGTTGAGTTCCCTGCAACATGGTTGAGCTGAGCGATGCGGATGTGCACGTCATGCTCGTGAACAGGTGCCGTCTGTTGGGACTGGTCAGCTTTTAACTGCTATGGGAATCCGAAGACGTATTTTCCTATTTGTTACTCTAATATGAGTTTATTTCTTACATCAACCAGCGTTATTCTCGTACTATTTCTCACACCACTCTGGTGGAATCATCAAGATCATTTTAAAACAGTATCCATAGAGATTAAAGAAGTTTATTTTTTTTAATAATAAATCTTTGCCTCACACTAGGATTTCTCCCATATCGTGGGTGCGTTTACAGACACAAACGCCCAGACCCGAAACAACTATCTGTAGGTTATACAAATTTTTGTTCCGTGCGGGAATCGAACCCACGACCCTTAGCACGGAAGCCAATCGCTCAGCCATTGCACCAAACCTGTCGTCAAAAGTCGTCAACGTGTCGTTCCCGTGGTCGTTCCCCATAAGACCTACCGTAAACCTAGTTTTGACGTTTTAAAAGCACATGTAATCTAGTCTATTTGAAATAACAAACTTTGACTTTGATATAGTTGGAATTATCACCCTTAGAACATAAATATACAAGCTTAGTTTTAGTATATGCTAAACCTCAAACTAGTTTGTTCAGAATCACTAGGAGAATCGATTGACATACCTATTTTTTACACCACATGTTTTTTCATAAATTTCGGTTTTGTTTCAGTAGTTTTCTACCCATAACAGTTGACGGGAATAGACACCTTGAGGCTTGAGACGGTCCTCTCGGTCAGTTTTCGTGTATTAGACAACCCCTGCATAGCACATCTCAGGCATTTCACACTTTTTTAGGGAACTTAACGCGACATAAACTAAGATGTAACTTGGAGATTTACTAAAAAAAAACACATATTCAGGCAGTTCTGATGAAAATCTTGTTGGGGTGTCTCGGTTTTCGTATAAAGTAAAAATAAGGTTGTATAACACATAAATCTTTTGAGATTATTTTGTTGAATCTGAGCAGTTACGGTTCGTGAATTTCAATTTACATTTTCATTTACCAATCAACAAAATCGACTATAATTTATGCACCTACCTACGTATAGGTCCCAAATTAAATGGTGTATTCAAGTTCAAAGGCAATAAAATCACAGACACATTTACAGCTATCATTTAAGTTATTGCCTAGATAACGTCCTATTTTCCAATCCCAGACAGACATAGGCACTTATCAGAAAGATAAAATCACGTTCGGCCTAAAATAAACAACAAAAAATAGAGTTTATAACCCCCTTTATACAACAGTTTATGGCAACATTAAAGGGTATTACAAAACATTTTATTGGCGGGTAGGCAACAAAATTTCAATAATCGTCGGCCCGCTAACAGTGACGTCATCCAGGTTTCGAATTGTGCCATTGTCACGTGCGCTGTCGGGACGAGCGGACGTGGAAATGTTGTGAATTGTTGAGGAGCGAAGCGATAAGCGATTTAAAAATAGTTTTGTGTGTAATTCTGATTGAACGACGCTGTTATGATCGTAATAATATGTAGTTTTGAGCTTAGATTGATATTGGAAACTATGTACACGTATTCTTTCGATTCACAAAGCTATTTTGTAGATAAGTGCCACGGAGCAAATACAAAGAGGAGATGTTGTAATGGGATTTTCCGGTGATACGATGCGTGGAATTTCGAAAAGCGAAGGGAACGTTACACTGCTAGATGAATAATATAGAAATAGGCAGTTCTACAAGGTGTAACTTAAATATCGCACAACCTCTTAAATGTTCACTGTACTCATCATTAAGAACAACTTTTACTATGGGACCAAATATGAAATCGCGAAAAAAAATCTGCTGTTCCCTACATTTTGGCGAGTTATGCGAACATTAAATGTAGGGAACAGCTTATTTTTTGTCCCCTTAAAAGGTTGTGCGTTTTTTAGGGTTCCGTACCCGAAGGGTAAAACGGGACCCTATTACTACTAGGGCTCCGCTGTCCGTCTGTCACCAGGCTGTATCTCATGAACCGTGATAGTTAGACAGTTGAAATTTTCACAGATGATGTATTTCTGTTGCCGCTATAACAACAAATACTAAAAAAACAGAATAAAATAAATATTTAAAGGGGCTCCCATATAACAAACGTGATTTTTTTTTGCTCGTTTTTGCTCGATATTGATAACGGCAACAGGTAGACGCTTGAAATATTCACAGTATATTAAGTTATATATTCACTTTAAAAATAAATAATTAAATTAAAATAAAACAAATATTTAAAGGGAGCTCCCATACAACAGACATGATTTTTAGATTTGTAGCCATTTTTGTAGATAATGGTACGGAACCCTTCGTGCGCGAGTTCGACTCGCACTTGGCCGGTTTTTAAGTTACATCTTGTATATTTTTCATCGAGCGAAAAATTACTTCTACCTAAAACGTGATGCCATCCATGGCATCACAACATTTATACGAATAGTTTTGCAAAACAACACACAACGCTTCATCTTTTTCTTTCGAATAACAAAGTAAAATAATAAAATAGGACGGGAGCGCGAACGTAGTGTGCACATCACGAGTGCCGACAGACTGGCAAAGGCCACGCCCACCGTGATGACGTCAGGACTTAGTTGGTATCACCGTGCACAGTTGCTAAGGCCAGTTCCTTTTTGTATTTGCTTCGTGATAAATGCCAAGCAGTCTATTGGGATCCTTGTGATAATTTATCTTCTCAAGCATCCTTTTCAATTTGTAACGACTTTGTTTGAGTCGCGTCTCAAAGAAGTTGGTTTCTAATTAATGGAAAAGGGGCGAAGGATGCTGCATTTCTACGTAATAAAGTACCTAAAGTCGTTTTATTTGTTCTTAGTCGAAACGCTTGTGAATATTTTATGTTAAATGTCAACTTAGTTGTAATTTGACTTCAGATTTTATTTACTCTAAAGCTGGCTTCCCACGGTGCGTGGTAGCGCGCACCGGCTGTGCTTGGTATCATCCGTAAAATCACGCACCGTGGGAAGCCACATTATGAGGGTGTGTGATGTGGATACGGCGCACCGCTCCGCATGCGTCCGCGTTACCACGGACGAGTCTCTTCCCATGGTGCGTCGGTGCGAGCTCGTGCGTCGCGGTGCGCGCTATCATGCACCATGGGAAGCCGGTATAATACTTTACATAAACACCTAAAAGGGGGAGGAATGAAAAACATGTGACTAAGAGAGTGATAAATACAAATGTTGATGTATGGAGGGGAAGAGGGAGACCAAAGAAAAGATGGATGGATTGTGTGAGAGATGATATGAATGAAAAAGGAGTAAATGATAGTGGGACGGATAATAGGGAAGAATTGAAGAAGAAAACATTTTGTAAGTAAGTAACTTGGGATAAGGTCAGGCAGAAGTAGAAGACTTTACTCCAACTACACTCTACAAAGTGTAACATAAATAACGCACAACCTCTTAAGGGGATCAATGTACTCATCATTATGAACAACTTTTACTATGGGACCAAACCTGAAATCGCGAAAAAAAATCAGCTGTTCCCTACATTTTGACGATAGATATGCGAACATAAATGTAGGGAACACCTGATTTTTTTTCGCGATTTCACGTTTGGTTCCGTGTGAAAGTTGTTCATAATTATGAGTACGTCATCCCTTAATAGGTTGTGCGTTATTTATGTTACACCTTGTATACAGGGTGTAAACGAATTCGTGTAATTCCTTCAAACCGCGTGATCTACTGGTGACGCTGATTGACCCTGCATAGGTTTTTCTAAGAATCAACAAAAAAAGTTTTCAAAAAATTAACCATGGTCTGTGTCTGAGTAATTTTAGCGTCGCAAGTAAACTGATAGCGTGGAGCGATATCGCGCTAGTCGTGCCCGTCAGCTGTGTCGCTGTGGCTTCATTCATTTATGAATGGTATCGACATTTTCTATCACACAAAAAAATATTTGGGAACCAAAAAATATTTTTATTTTTAATCAATCTAAATCCCGTGCAGGGTTAATCTATACCATTAATAGATCATGTGGTTTGAAGGAATTACACGAATTCGTTTACACCTTGTATATAACACTAGCTGATTCCCGCGGCTGTGCCCGCCTAAATAACTTGACTACAGCGCCACCTATCAAAACCCAGCACAGCTATGAACTATCGTCTCGACAAAACAAATATTGTATTGTGTAAATATGACCTCAATCGCTCAAGTCTCAGAAGTTACACAAATACTAACAAACAAACCAACGATATAATATTAGACAAATAAGACCCATTTTAACAAGGAAATGTATAGAAATATTGATTCCCTATTTCAAGCAGGGATTCAATATACAACGTGTTACAAAATTACCCCTAAAGCCGAAAGGGGATTAAAAGGTTTCTTGTAAAGAGTATATTCGCAAGACTTAAAAAAAAAAAGAAAAAAAAAATTTTGGACAAATCATAAAATAAAATCACCACTGAAACGCAACCCTGAAAACATAAAAGTAAAGAGTAGACTACCCAGAAAGTTATTTACATTCTTACCTAATTTCCTCTGAGAGGTAAACGACAACAACCATAAAATACTACTTGATTAACATTTTCTTTTTTAAGGGGAGTTATGGTACATGTTGTATATACGAGTATAATTATTATGGCTGCTTTTAAGAACCTTAACAGTCAATTAAGATGAGCTGAAACTGGACTTGAAAAAACTGTTCACAAGATATTCGTGCCTTGTTGGGCCACTTTTGTCTAATGTTATAATTATAAAATGGAATATAGAAACCTATCAATTATTATCGATTCGTTTGATAATAAAAAAACTGAGAGGAGTAAAATAATTACCATCACTAGGTGCATAGTATAAAACAAAGTCGCTTCCCGCTGTCTGTCCCTATGTATGCTTAGATCTTTAAAACTACGCAACGGATTTTGATGCGGTTTTTTTTAATAGATAGAGTGATTCAAGAAGAAGGTTTACATATTTATATATATATATATATTGCACCCGTGCGAAGCCGAGGCGCGTCGCTAGTGCTATATTAAATGGAGTACAGAAACTTATCTATTAGTACCAATTCATAGTTAATAAAAACTTTAAAAAAGTAAAAACCGACTTCAAAAAAAACTAAACGGAGTAAAATAATTATCGTTTAATAAAACTACCAGTTTCAGAAGTCGGTGCATTCAATTTGGTTCAATGCGTGTAATTAGCACTGACTACTGAAACTTAATTTTATAATATGGTAATTATTTTAATCCTTTATGTTTTCTTAAGTCAGTTTTTTTTTGTTACATTGATTATTTAATACTTTTTAGTGCCACAAATAACATTTACAATAGTGTACAAATTCGTGGACCACTACTACAACTAGAACGTCGTCTAAATAGGTAATTCATTTTCAAACTACTAATAACATTGTAAAAGAAAAACTATTCAACCAAACTTAATGAAATTCATGTGGGACCAACTCGAAAAAATTCCGCAACAAATAAAAAAAAACACTCAAATCGATCCACAAATCGAGAAAGAAAGAATAATTGTTTATTCGCACCGACACGATCCACAAAATAAAATAAAAATATAAACAAAACCAAAAAGAAACTATTGAGAAAAATATGCGTCAAATCCGCGCAAAACGGCCATCGCTCAGCATAATGCTATAATCTCGGTGAAATCGGTGTACATACAATAAAAAAATAAAGATACGCATCGAAATGATAACCTCCTTTTCGAAATCGGTAAACAGCTATGCATACCACAACCAAGTCACCGGATACATCCTCCAGTCATTCCGTGCTAATAAACCATCGTTTTCACCTGCGGACACCATAAAAAAGTGCTTAGATCAACGATTAAACTGATACCAATCTCTTACAGTTCCACATCACGCTAATGCTGGAAGGCAGTCTTGTAATGGTGTAGGCCTACTTTTGAACGATTGTTTGATCTTGTTGCTATGCGGTATACGGTGATTTTTTAATTGCAAATAGTTGATTATAATATACATAGACATGTCCAAGAGAATACTATCTAGTAAGTCGTAACACTCAAGGTGACGTCCGCAACTTGTCGCGTCCATAAGTCACATCCGTAAGTCGCGTCCGTAAATCACGTCCGTAAGTCGCGTAGTTAGTAAGTACCTACGTAGTTTAAGTAAGTCTGCGCAGTCTGTCCGTCCGTCAGTCTGTTTGTCACAGGGCTGTATCTTGTAACCGTAATAGGTAGCCAGTTGAACTCTGCTCATCATTCTAAACAACTTTTACTATGGGACAAACTCTGAATTGGTGAAAAAAAACAGCTGTTCCCTACATTTATGTTCGCATAACTCGTCAAAATGTAAGGAAGAGCTGTTTTTTTTCGCGATTTCATGTTTGGTCCCATAGTAAAAGTTGTTCATAATGATGACTACAGTGACCCCTTAAGAGGTTGTGCGTTATTTATGTTACACCTTGTATATGTTCAATAACAGAGGGCGTTCCCTTAAACGCATTAATCTACATCATTAATACATTGAAATAAAAATAGAAAAATAGCAAAAAATGTCAGAAATAAATAAAACAATTAATTCGTAACGGTCTGTTTAACACCAAAATAGTAGCTTACATAAGTTAAACGCGATGTTACTGTGTTTTCGAAATTGATAGACAAGTGCGCATGTACAGTAAGTATGCGTTGCTTTTATTTTTTTTGAGTATTTTTTGTTTTGTTTATTATTTTGTTTGGGTTTTTTTTTGTTTTTGTATGTACACACGCTATAGTATTGCTGCTTAAGGGGACGCCTTTCATTGGTAAACATACTGTATTTTGAAGAAATGAGTTTTGAAGTTTGAAGTTCGATTACCCTTACACCCACAGTCGTACCAACTTACGTAACCTCCCAGCTTGAACGAAATCACTGATCCAGTTCAAACCACAATATCAATAAGGTTATTAACTCCAAAACTCCTCAAGAAACAAAGGCCTGAGGCCTAAACTATCGAGGCCTGATTCCGTAACTATCCTATCTAACTGTTTGACCACAGAATTGCAAACGAAGCAGTGTTTCACACTGAACCGCACGTTGGAACGGTTTGTCTTTAGGATTGCGGTTATCAAAGTAGATTCAATCGACCGACAAAGGTTTTGATTAGGAAATGAGATGTGTTTGGGCAAGCTTGTAGGTTACACAGCGTCTAGTTTCTAGCCTCGTTCGTTTATGCCTATTTTTTTGTTCATTTTTATGCAAAAGATTAATATCTATTATGAAAATCCACAAATATCACACAATGGTTCATACAGTTGACTGCGTACTTTAGGACCAAACATTTTAGATATCAATATGTAATCGTTCTGCTTAGTCTTTTCCAATTATGTTGAGGTCAACTTACAATCTAACCAGATACGGCTGAACACGAGCGACTGCCATCATACTTCCACAACCCAGTTCTGTGCAATGCCTATATCCTACGGTTAGACCGGTTGTCAAACTTTCGGGCTTCTGACTACCCGTAACGACTGTCATAGGTATTCGTATGATACTCAGGACCGACGGTTTAACGTGCTCTCCGAGACACGGAGGGGTCTCGATGTGTAACGAACGGTCACCCATCCACGGACGACCGCGGCAAGCGCAGCTTAACCTTGCAAATCATACGATCCGTGCGGTTGATAATTAGCCACAAACCCCTCAGATATCATTGTGTAATTAAATGATTAAAATTCCTTAAGTTATTCAGTTAAAATCGTATTGTTCGTATGTAAGTAAGAACAATGTCTCTCTGTTGCCGTCAATATTTGTTATTACGGTTTGAATTACAAATAATAATCTTGTCACGTCCCAATAAGATTCATTTCCACGCTACCGCTTGTCGCGTGTCACAAACCTAGCCAGAATCGCTACCGCTCCACCTGGCGACCTTTTAATGCTATTTGATTGCGAAAAAACGTTATTTCCACACGTCCAAACCACCCCCGCCCCCGTACGTGCTGTTTTAGACAAACGTAATTACTTTGAACACAATAAAAATTCGATTCCAAATCGGAAAACCAACTTTTGACGCAATAAAAATGTAATTTTTGAATTTAGAATAAAGTGCTATTCGATTTAATAATGGCTGCAATTGTTTTGCACGATCAAAATTCGAATTTGATTCTGAACGTTTGAAATGAAACTGCAATTGGGGGCAATTCGGTTTAGCTTTTTTTGTTTTAAGTGAAATTCTGCAACGATATTTATTTCGAAAAAAGAAATTCTTTTTAGGGTCCCGTACCAAAATGGTAAAAAAAGAACACTTATGGTGCGTCTTCGTCCGTCCGTTCGTCTGTCTGTCTCAGCTGCTTATTTCAGGAACTACTGATGCTATCGACTTGAAATTTGGAACAGTTTTAAATAATGCTTGTCGCATTTATATTTCAAGTGAAAGAATTGAATAAATATTTTTATTTTCATTGCGATAGGAACCGAAGTGGGGGTTGACATTTTAAAATGGTGTTTATATGGTATCATAAGGGCTTTTAATATTGTAATTGGTAATATTTGTACATTATAAAAAACGTTTTTATTTATGCCACGTAGTTTTTGACTTATGATGAAAAATGTTTGAAAATACCATTCCCTTATCTCCGAAGTTATTAATGTGAAAAATCAGGAATGAATCGAGTTGATAGAGGTTTATGTAAATGTTACAAGAAGAATAAAACGATGTCTGTAACTAGCAAAAATTTTTAGACATCAGCAAAAATCCTTTACATATTTATTATAGAAACACGGTTCCAAAAAAAAAATTAATATGACTTTTTATACGTTTCCTTCTAATGCTTGTTTCCCACGGTGTGTAATATCGCGCACCGCGACGCACGAGCTCGCACCGACGCACCATGGGAAGAGACTCGTCCGTGGTAACGCGGACGAGTGCGGAGCGGTGCGCCGTATCCACATCACGCACCCTCATTACGTGGCTTCCCACGGTGCGTGATTTTACGGATGATACCACGCACAGTGGGAAGCCAGCTTAAGGTACGGAATCCTCGGTGCGCGAGTCGTACCCGCACTTGACCGGTTTTTTTTTCTATGTAGTACCTACTTTGGTCGTCAGTATAAACCTTTTGTAAGTTGCAAACGTTTGAGAATAAAACAATCAGACTTAAGTACCTGGATGTAGTCAGAACTGGCCAAACTTTTGGCTGCGCAGCTTACCTGAAAACAAAATCATAAAAAATGTTATTACAAACATAGTCATAACTTGAAGAGCATCAATATTTAAACGAGATTGAACAAATATTTGTTCCAATATTGGATAAAAATTATTGATGAGATTTTTACGAAAATATCTTAGAATTCACTACTGAGAATCGTATTGTTCAAAAGAAATGTTTACTAAAGGAGTAGGTCCAAAATGTATGAATCAAAAACCCAGAAATCGATAAGAACTAATTGTATGCGGATCGATTGTTTATAACGAGCGAAAAACCCTACCTAAGTCGCAGACCCCAAATCCATGGGGAATCGGAGCTATAGGCTGACAAAGTATGCATTAAAAATCATTATTATTGTACTTAATACAACCCGAATTGATTGTCAAATTACGAAGCAGCGGGCAATAGCTAGTTACAGAATAAATATTTGAACTATGAACATAAAAAAAGTTTTACACTTCACATGTATAGAAAAACGACGAAAGGATTATACCCTTACATATCTCTTATAGCTCCCAAAGGACCTGATAGCAACAAACCTTTCTATACGCGTCCGGAAACCTCACAAGATCCGGACTGCGTGCCCAGATTTAAATATCGAACGTATCTTAGCAGGTTAAGGCGGAATGCAATGGCATTAAACAATGTTAGTTTTAGTATACACTAAACCTGAAAATAGTTTGTTCAGAGTCACTAGGAGAATCGATTGACATAGTTTTCATACCACATTATAATGTCCCTTTTTTTTCATAAATTTCAATTTACTTTCAATAGGTTTCTACGCATAACAGTGGACGAGACACCTTGAGGCTTAAGACGGTCCGCTCGGTCAGTCTCCGTGTATTAGACAACCCCTGCATAGCACATCTCAGGCATTTCACACTTTACTAGGGAACTTAACGCGACATAAACTAAGGTATAACTTGGATATTTATTTTAAAAAAACACATTCAGGCAGTTCTGATGAAAATCTTGTTGGGGTGTCTCGGTTTTTGTACATACAAAAAATTGCGTTGTATACCTTCATTCTCAATCACATCTATTAAACCATCTGAACCCCTGAAAACGATGCCTACGAACTCCTAAATAAATCACACTTCGGAACCAATAACAACCACATATCCATAGGTATTTTAACATACAGCATTATATTTTTTAAATGAAGTTCCCCATTTCGCTGCCTACCATTACATAAAGGACGATTTATAAGAAAAATCCGCCTTTTCACATTTCCGTAAAACTCAGGCTTACGAACCAATATTATGGGTATGAGCCCTGAATACGGGATTTCATTTAAATTATATTTAACAGAATTACGACGCTGGAAATTTCGGGGAGTATAATATTGTGTCAAAGCGTTTTCGATTGGCTCACTTTTGTGCCCGACTTTTCCCATATTTTTACGAACGGATGCGTCCGATTGAATTAAAATTCAGAGAGAGGATTATTTTATCAAAAATAACATTGCATCACGTCTGTATTCAGTGAACGGTTGTAATCCCTTCAAACCGCGTGATCTACTGGTGGCACTGATTGACCCTGCATAGGTTTTTTTCAGAATCAACAAAAAAAAGTTTTCAGAAAACGAAACATGGTATTCTGTATCTGAGTAATTTTAGCGTCCCGAGCTAACTGACGGCGTGGAGCGATATCGCGCTAGTCGTGCCCGTCAGCTGTGTCGCTATGCTTTCATTCATTTATGGGTGGCATCGAAATTTTCCGTCACTTAATTTTTTTTGGGAAAAAACAAGTTTTTTTATTTTTAATCAATTTAAATCCCGTGGGGGGTTAATCTATACCATTTATAGATCATGTAGTTCGAAGGAATGACACGATTTTCGCCGTTATATTTAAGTCCCATAGGGACTGAGCCATCAACCGGGCACAAATCCAGACCAGGTTGCTACTGAGAAATTCTACACGGAAAAACTCAACAACACTTTGCCTGACCTGGGGATCGAACCTAAGACCTCACGCTCAGCAGTCACGCTTACGACAACTTGACCAACGAAGCAGTGAATTTAGAAATATCCAAGAGACTTCTAAGTAGTAAATAAAGGTTGTAGTTTGTCTTCGTAGATTTGCGTCCGAGGTCCAAACACCCGTCACGTTCGCGAATGATTACCGATAGTTTGCACGCGGAAATGTAATCACACCGACTAGATTCTACGGCATCGGTCGTGATCGTCAGGTGCGTTCGTAAATCGCGTTCGTAAGTCGCGTCCTTATGTCGCGTCTGTAAGACGCGTCTGTAAGTCGCGTCTGCAAATCGCGTCCATAAGTCGCGTTCGTAAGTCGCGCAATATAAACTAAGCTTTACAGCCTGCAGTTTTATTAAAGCATGTAGGATTAAACTATACCACAGCATTAAAAGAATTCCTTATAACTTTATACATACCAGCTTTGCAAACAACCACATTCTAGAGTATGCGATATATTTAATTAAGAATGTTTGCAAGCTAATGTTTACGCCAATTAGCCTCATTTGTCTTCAATTCCACGTTAAAACGAACCTTCATCTCAGATTAAGAGAAAAATTTGATTAACTTTGAGATTTCAAAGAGTAAATGTATGATTTTGGGTGAACGAGAAATTGTATGTTGAGTAAAGACGGGAGGTGTTTCCAGCAAGGATGATTTTGTATAGGGACTTAATAGTGTAAATATTTGTTAAGATTTTTGTCGCTCAATCCTAACTTTTAATATTATAAATGCGAAAGTAAGTTTGTTTGTTACCTTTTCACGCCTAAACCACTGAACCGATCATCCTGAAATTTTGCATGTACATTGTCAGGTGTACAGAAACGGACATAGGGTACCTTTCGTCCCGAAAAAAGTACTGTTCCCGAGGAAAACAACAATAACAATAATAGATGACGCCACGTGTTTTCGAATAATGATTGAATTATATTATTATAGAAACTTTAGTAGTATGTTTAGAGTTTTTTAACGCGAGCGAAGCCGCGGGTACTGTTGGGGCTCCCGCGGTTCTGTAGTGCATCGAGCATGTTTGCTGAAGCAGATACAGATAGCTTTCAAGCTATTATGCGAAAAAGAACAGCATCCCTGATGCGAAGGATTCGGGGGAGCACCAACAGAATTTTAAAGGTGATAGTGAATAAGCCTTATTGCTCGTTCCTGGGGCACTGGACCCGTATGCACAGCTGCAGGCCTGGTGCAGCGGGAAGCTGACATAGTTATAGTAGTAGTATATGATTAAGGGCTCCGTTTGGGTCCGAAACTAGTCGGGCAATCCCGAAAACCGTAAACCGTAAATAAATATGAATGTGTCTCACGAAAGTTACAATACAAAAATAGTTACAGCAGGTTCATGAATTAGTAATATTTTTGTTTTAGTTTGTTTTGTTTATTTTAATGAATTTAGAAATGTTACTAATATAGTTTTATAAGTGTTACTGACAACAATATGAATCATTTGTGTTCGATTTAAATAAATAATAATAATAATCAGCTAGTTACTCATAAATGGCTGAATTTGGCACACAGGTAAATCATGACCCGGCTTAGATCATAGAATACGTTTTATCTCGATTGACTGCCTCATTGGTCTGACCACCTCATTGATCTAGTGGTCGCAAGCGCGACTGCTGAGCGTGAGATCCTGGGTTCGATCCCCATGTCGGGCAGTGTTATTGAGTTTTGCCGTGTGGAATTTCTCAGTGACAGGAGTCTGGATTTGTGCCCGATAGCAATAGGCTCGCTCCGTATTACATGGGACTTAAACATAACGGTGAAATGAGGGCTTACCATACACCTCTGCCCTCCCCTTCTCGGAATACAGGCGTGATGTTATTCCCATAAAAATATCCTAGGATAGTCAAAAACTTTCTGGTCTATGTTTTACGTAAAATTGTTGAACATTCAGTTGTACCGGCATTCCATCAATAAATTCCGGTGACATTCACAATGGCTGCAAAGGATAGTATGCAAAATATTTTGAAAATTGTCGTCTGTTGATTGTCAAACGTGATTGATAAAGGTAGGTCGTGTGTAGGGTTGCGTGTTCAGTGAAATAGAAAAACGAAAAGTG
This sequence comes from Amphipyra tragopoginis, assembly GCA_905220435.1. Classification (NCBI taxonomy): domain Eukaryota; kingdom Metazoa; phylum Arthropoda; class Insecta; order Lepidoptera; family Noctuidae; genus Amphipyra; species Amphipyra tragopoginis. The sequence goes on from HG992016.1 coordinate 6,629,824, forward strand.
AAAAATGAAAAAAAGCATATCAACAAAAAATGCTGTGGTGGCCCTGAGGTTATAGATCCGCTTGTTAAGCATCGGGTTGCAGGTTCAAACCCAGGCATGCACCAATGTGACTTTTTCAATTTCATAATTATGTACTTTCTTAGACTAAGACGCCACTGATGTACGGTGAAGGAAAACATCGTGGGGAAACCTGGACTTATGATCTGAAATCGCCCATCCGCATCGGTCAATGCTCGTTCCTTCTCTGTAAAAAAAAGGCGTTTGCCCAGCAGTGGGACAGTTACAGGCTAATATTTATTTAATGTTTTATATCAACAGAACCTTACTCGTGATTTTTTCATTTAAAATTGTTTGTTTATTTTTAAAACCATTAGCTATTTTCCGGGAGAATCCCGGAATTCCGAGAGTTGGAAGAGAAGAAAGAAAGAAAAAATATTTATTTATACGCACCAGCGGACTCACACGCATACTTAAAATTAAAAACGTAATATTTCTTAAAATTAACTAATCCTTTAGAAACAAAATATTTTACTTAAAAAAACACAGGTATAATTGGCTCGTAACGTAAACACATACAGAAAAAAGTAAAAAAAATATATTTTATTTTACTTTTTTTTGTTTGTGTTTACAAAAAATAAAAAAGTTAGCACCACTAGTAGGGATCCCGCCAAGAAAAAAGCACCCAATCTCTTTGTGATATTCATTCGTTCGATCCGCTAGATCCCACTGTTCTACAAAAAGCAGGCCTCAGTCGTAGTGACATATATTTCAATTAAAGTATTCACTCGAGCATCCCGCATAGGGTTTTAAGCTGGATAAGGTATGGGAGGGGGGAGACCGTGTTCACAAGTATATCGCGTCTGATTTGTTGTAAACGTATGCACGCTGGGCGCTCTATCCCATAAAAAACAGAAAAGAAACTAATGCGTGTGAAAACAACAGACTACTTTTTTTGGTACAAAAAAAAACGAAACGTTTTTTTTTTTGGTAGGTACATTTTACTTTTCTCCCTAATATATTTTTTTGGAGATCTTGCCTATATTGAAGTGACCTCTGTCGCAAGATTGTTGGCAAAAAGCGAATAGGTTTTTTTTTCGTTTTTTACGTTATTTTTATTTTTACTCATTTCCAACAGCCGTGAAACGGAGTCACCAACTTCAACCAATGTAAAATGAAAGATTTTATTAATTTACTAGCCTAATGATAATATTTTATTAATTTATTTTATCCTTTTGCCAATCAGTTTTGCGGGAACCAGTAGAAAGCCGTTCCTGTAGACCTAGACGTGTGTGGAATCGGGCCATTGGATCATGTGATGCGGATAAGTCTTAACAACTGACATCTACTATGGATAGGTACCTATGTATTTGACTGAATTATTCATGCCATCGCCCTTAATTCATTTTTATTGGGATATCCACGAACTAAAGTGTTTCGAATTTAAAGAAAATTTCTATCAGCAGTCCCAAAAAATAATTAGACCTACTTATATTCATTCAGTATTTTTCTTCCATTACAAAACTCAAGAAAATGATAATACAAAAAAACCCTCCGTAAGAAAAATACAAGAAAGTGAACGATACGCCGTAATTATAACTTTTTTAAAACAACTGTTTTATAATTTAAAGTAATACAGACCTAAGGTACGAGTACAGAATAGATAGGGCAAAAGGACCAGTCTTGACAACGTCAAAAAATACGCAGTAAAATATTTGCTACGAAAAATAAAATGGAAACGTCTAGAAACACCATAGTCGCAGATAGCTTACGCTTTATGCGCTGTACAGACGGCGGTAGTTTTGTTCGGCGGACAAAAATGACCGCTTCTGCCGCCATGAAATCAACGCATATGGCAAACAATTTGACCGCGACGTTCTAGTGAGGATTCCATTGCTAGGAAGCGCACGGAGCGGACTGAAATGACCGCCGTCTGCGTTAGCGGGTGACCGGCGATCGTTTTATCTTACATGTGCATTGTTGCATATGATTCTGTATCGGCATCTATCTTGCCACATGCGAACTATCCTACATCGCGCAATCAAGATTTAACACGCAGATAGTATTATACAACCTCCCAACATCAACCGTTGGGCAGTAGCCCGCCAGGCACAAGACTCCGCCTGGTTGGAGGATCCTCCCTTTGGTTGGAGGAACACCACACCAAGTTTCTCCACAATTCCATAAGGTTTCACTATCGCAGCAAAATTGCCCAGCGTCTTAGCGATATTTTTGTTTCGTTTCTCATCTGTGTCCAGTTCACAGGGCCCTGTGTATGTGCTGTGATTTAATAATATGTGACTTCGGCCATCATCGGAGAACAAAGGAAGATCCATCCCGTCAGCTTCACGACTCTCCAGAGTCTTCAGGTTCAAAATGCTCAGTATGCAAGTGAAGTTGACGATGAAAGAAGCTACAGACTGCAGGCTTCCTCCTCCACACCCACCACACAAAATACACATGTATGATCAGTGATCACGAGTTGTCTCGAACCACTTTAAGCCCACTGCAGCGCCATTTTTGTTTTTTTCGAAGTCAGTGTAGCTGCATGGGACGTTGTATCAAATGGTCCTTCGGTACGTATCATTTTACTGCTGGGAGACAAGCCGAGACCTGTTCGCAATTTAATTTGAAGAAAAATAAGGCCGGGGAAATAGAGTTTCCAACTTGTTCTTCTCCGAAGGTTAATAAGATGAGGTCTTAAGCTCAGGAAGGATGTAGTGTAGACGTGTTTATAGGGACTTCAACATAGGATGCTGTACTTACGTCACTGTTAAAATGTGTATAATTGGAATAGGTTTTACTTATTGAAATAAACACATTCAAATAATATTTAAAATCAACTATACAACGTTATTTTTAGTATATACAAAAACCGAGACACCTCAACAAGATTTTCATCAGAACTGCTTGAATATGTGTTTTTTTTTTTTAAATAAATCTCCAAGTTACACTGTAGTTTATGTCGCGTTATGTTACCTAGTAAAGTGTGAAATGCCTGAGATGTGCTATGCAGGGGTTGTCTAATTAACACAGGGAAACTGACCGAGCGGACCATCTCAAGCCTAAAGGTATCTATTCCCGTCAACTGTTATGGGTAGAAACCTACTGAAACAAAATTGAAATTTATGAAAAAAAAAAAATGTGGTGTTAAAAATATGTCAATCGGTTCTCCTAGTGATTCTGAACAAACTAGTTTCAGGTTTAGTATATACATATACACTAAAACTAAGCTTGTATAAGGTCTTCCTTTAAAAGTCTACGATTTTTCATAGAGCGCCATAATGAATAATGTAGGTACCTATCACTAAAAATTAAATCAGTTGTATTTTTATTGTCATAATTTTTTGATAAGTCTATCATATCATTACTACTTACTGGTTCTCTTAGTTGTAATAACATCCATACATCTAGCAAGAATTATTATGGCCCCGCGCTCATTAAAAAGTAGCGTGCACGGATGTTATTACGCCTAAGAGAACAAGTAAATTAATTTGGTAATTCATTAAATTATTTTTTTAACAGAAAAGATATTTATATCATCAGTTTTTTTTTGTATGTACACACGGCTACACATCAAGCTATACAAAACCAGTTTATCTTGGCGTCGCTTTGTATAATCTTTTCGCACATATAACGGTCAGCTTATACTGGTTTTGCATAGCTTGAAGTGTAGCCGTGTGTACATCATCTTTAGCATTTACTAAGACACACTGCAAAATATTGTGAATTTTTAAAATAATACCTTGTCATGTGCTAACGTAAGTAATGGCATTAAAATACAAAGAAAATATACAAGTAAGTACAGATTAAGCAGTATTTTTTATGTCACTCTGCTTATACAGCGTGTACCAAATTCAACTATTAATTTTAAAAAAAACTTAAAAAATCTAAGTATTTTCCAATATTTTAATATGAAAGAATTTAATATTAAACAGCTGATGCCAGCACCTCGTTCATTCTTAACAAAAAAGCTGATTCGAATAATTCAAGTGAATAAGTTCAATACGAATGTCTCGGTCTTTTATTCAAGTTTGACAGCTGTGATGAAGCGAAAACCTTATCAGACGTCTTCAATGGTGATTGAAGTATTTCGTTTGACATTCTAAAAGATTTCATTTGACATTTAAGACATGTAAAATGAGTTATTTGTGAACGTTTTTCGATGTAGCGTTTTGCAGTGGAGACTTGTTTTCGCGGAATAGAAGAAAAACTAGTGAAAGTGCCCACACAGTTACCGCTCGTGTGTCAAAATTATTAATTACAACACTGGCTCACTCAATTGGCATGTTGACAGCATCAATAAATTGCAAATGTAATTAGTCCGCTAGAGTTTTGAAAAATAAAGGACACGTATTTTTTCTTTTCTTATGTCTAAAACTCTAGAGTGGGGGCTTGTGACGTCAGAAGCAAGTAAAAATTGTACAACGTGCTTGTGACGTTTTGCCAATTTTAAGAGTGTCGTATCTTCGTCGATTTTGGTTTACGTAACAAAAGAAAAAATACGGGTCAATATTTTTTGATAATCTAACTGACGGACTAATTAGATTTTTTCAGTCAAATATATTAGCTACTTGTGTAACACGACGTCTCGAACACATACGTAAAATATTGGAATCACGCCTAATTGTACAATTTTAACGTGTAACACAGCAGGACGAAAAATGAAGCTTACGGGGGTGTATAACCCTTAATAGGGCGTAATGTTTTAAGAAACAGTAAATAACAAATAATTTGGTAATTTTTCAAAATATTAAAAAAATCAAAAAAAAAAATTTTTTTTTTAGTTTTTTTTTTGCTATCATTGAAAATAGTAAAAAATTGTGATGTTGCCAGGTTTAAAAATGAAAATATAACAAAGATGTTTTTGCGACATCTTCCAAAAAAGTTGGTGGTAAATATATTCCTTTTGCCTTATTAAGGGATAAAGTATAAAACTTTGATATCTTTCAATGTGTCGTGCTTGGCGACTCTGATTTCCCTACTAAGAAAGTATAAGAGTACTTCCACTTGTTTTTTTATTTCATGCTCGTTTTCCTCGCATTCAAAGTAGTTTAAAACAATAGTTTCTGTTCTGGTCCTTTCGCTTGCCTTAAGGGATGCATTTCGGAGCGAAAGGCCAAGCGAAAAGCTGAACAGCAATCTTTATTAAAATTCAAAAAGGTACATAACAAGATTCTCTTCTCATCTTACAGAATTCCTGAGATTCAAATTGGGTGCAGCTGCAATCGTTGTTTCACCAGCACTAGAATCTGTAAACACCTCGCAAGGGAAATAAGGGCAAATCTAGTTGTTCCTTAACTCTGTTGTATGACTTCTATGCTTACAGTTATAAGGTTCAAATTCGAGTATTACGTTGAAACAATAATATCTAGGGACTTGAAATTGTATTTCGTAGTTATTAACAACGAAATAAGTTATTTTTATGCCACGTGAAATATTTGAAATTAATTAAATGTCACGTTTTCCCCATAAGGGAGTTTTGTCACGAATTCCCTATATTAGTACCTTTGTTGGTGAAGTGATGGTTTTTATACTATGTAAGCAGGCGAGTCTATGGGGAATTTAGAGTATATTTATTTAAAATAGTGCATAGTACAAGTAGATTAATTTGGTGTGGCACTCCTGACATTAATTGATTATGTGGTTCTTGGCAAAGAATATGAGGTCCTGACAAAAAACCTGCTCAAACTTTAAGTGGTCAGAACGTGTAAATTAAGACGGCAATTAAAAAAAGCTAGAAAAGCAAAGAAAAAAATACTGCTGTAAGATAACACAAAAGTCATCATCCAGGGATCTAAATAAGTGATGTTAAGCGGTTATCGCCATCTGTAGCTATGTCTACACCAGTGCGCTTTCACGTTCATCTTGCGTCTTTATCTGAAGCATGCGGGAAGCGCCAAAGCGTATGCAATAGCGCATGCCTTAATGCTAGTTCGAGTCTTATGGCAATCAATATTGCATGCGCTTGACGCAAGAGGAATTGAAAGTTGAAAACGCAAGTTGAACATGAAAGCGCACGGGTGTAGACATAACATACATGCTCCTACAACACCAAGAGCAAATACGTTGCCGACTTCAGAGATAAAACTGGAAAGTCTCAGGTGCCTGTTATTTCACAGGCACCCTTCAAGCCGAAACACTTCAATGCTGCTTAACGGCAGAAATAGGTATAAGAGGTAAGTACTTCCTAGGACGAACTCTTCCACAAGGAGGTTTACTACTCTTACTACTGTACGACGGGTTGCAGGTTCAATTTCCGCAACGAATATTTGCATGACCTACAGATAGTTGTTTCGAGTCTAGGTGTTCGTGCGGCTAATATTCATCATCATCGTCGTCATTCAGCCGAAAGACGTCCACACTGCTGGCCAGCTGGCCATAGGCCTCAAACCGGGGGGGGGGGATGCCGTAATCGCCACGTTTGGCAGGCGGGTTGGCGATCGCAGTATAATTGTTAAAATACTCAGAGGAACGCTGCTGCCTCTCTACAGAATCCCTTAGTCGCCAGGGGAAGAGATGGGGTAGTGGTATTCTTTAAGTCCGGCACTGCACGAGACGGCTAAAATTATTATATGATTATAATCTACTTTAATTTGATAGCTAAGTACCTAAATGTTTTCTTTTCATATCATGCCAGTCATAAAAAGGCGCAACACATTACCCGTAAAATTTTCCAATAATGTTTTACGAACATAAATGGCTGCCTGTATGGCCCACATAAAGAATAAAGATTCCCATTTCATTATATAAATATTTAATGCCAACACTAGTGAGTTAAACGTATAAATAAAGAAAAATCTGATACAGACGGCTAAAGATTTAATAATCTTAATATTTGGAAGGCAATTCTCTGAAGACATTTTGAGCTCGGTACGCGAAGAAATTACTCAAGTATTTACTTTCACCTTGCTTGCTAATCTTACGTCAGATCTCTTTGACATATTTAATAATTATTATTCGTTATTCGAGCTGTATTTTAAATAAAGAATTAGAAATTTTGAATTTATGTTTCACTTGGTAAAATTACGAAAAAAAAACTTCTTTTATTGGGCCAACCGGTATAATCAATTTTTTTTGCAGATCCCTACCAACCGAAAAAATGTTTTAACATTATAATGGAATATGATGAGCCGTTTGCTGCAGTGGCTGAGCGTGTGGGTTCGATTTCCACACAGAACAGTTTATAAAGCACTAGCAACCCGCCCCGGCTTTGCACGTGTACGTTTTATAGCATAAAACCTTCCTCTTGAATCACTCTATCTATTAAAAAAATCGCATCAAAATCCGTTGCGTAGTTTTAAAGATCTAAGCATACATAGGGACAGACAGCGGGAAGCGACTTTGTTTTATACTATGTAGTGATGACTTAGTAGCTTTACATTCGAATAACATGAACTTTGCTCATTATTCTGTACAACTTTAACTATAGGACAAGCTCTGAATTCGTGAAAAAAGTCTGCTCTTTCAAAAAAAAAAAAAAAACAATGTTGCTTAAAAAATTTATGGAAAAACTGTTTTTTTTACGAAATCAAAGTTTGTCTCATAGTAAACTGTTACTATCAACTGTGTCTCAAACAACTTACCCTGGTACTAAACAGTTTGGATTTGAGAGATTTTCCAAGGGGAGCTAACAAAGTAAAATTACAAACATTTAACGGCGCTGTAGCGCGTCGGGAATGTTCGCGGAGGCTCGCACAGATGGTTTCCACGCCATAATTCGAAAGAAAGCGGCCTCCTTACTACAGCGCCTGCATGGTAGTGACAACAGCATTTTGAAAATGATTGCTGCCAGACCGGACTGCCCCTTCCAGAGACACTGAGTGGGGGACAGTCGTAAATCTAAAAAAAAAACAAATTGTAAAAACTAACAATACTAACCTATCTAGGTACCTAAGCACTATTGTTACTAACACTAAAATGGTACTAACAAAACTATAGACTGAAGTCTGAAAATAAACTTTATTTATTATTGTTAATATTTAACAACCTTTTTTTTTATTCATCTCAATTCATTTCAATACGACACTTAAATGAGAGCTATTTACTGGGCATTACAGCCAAATCCTCAAACTCTACAAAATTTTAAGTTGCCGTAATTTTCGTGCTTTCTCTGTCACTTCACCTTAAACTGACGGTGACAGCAGGAGATTTAATGACAACTTAAAATTGAATAACGTTTGAGTATTTATTTAGTAGGTGGTAGATGGAGCAGACACGTGTTAGAGTGGAGACCGCGTTTGGGCAAACGTAGTGTGGGACGCCCTGCGGCACGATGGACCGACGATTTGAAGAAGGTGGCTGGCAGCGGATGGATGCGGGCTGCCCAAGACCGGGATGGTTGGCGATCTCTGGGGGGGCCTACGTTCAGCAGTGGACGGCAATAGGCTGATATGATGATGATGATGAGTATTTATTTGGCCAATAATAGCCCAAATGCAGTCAACCTTACCTAGTTCACTATCATACAAGAAAAAAAGTAATATAGAAGATAGGTATTCATAATTTTCTTTTACGGAACTTCGTAACTAGTTTTTCACTTTGCTTTCATAATGGCGTGTATCGCTTATGCCAGTTGCTCGCAGTTTCTTACTAAAGTTAAATAATCATTACACGTAGTTCAGGGTTGGTTTGCAAGACTATCACGAAGTTTACTTCAGTGATGAAACAACAGAACACTATCTCTCCTTTACCCGTCGGTCCGAGGTGTCATTCCGAATACGGACAGTCGTTACGGGTAGTCAGAAGCCCAAAAGCCTGACAACTGGTCTAACCTTAGGATATCGGCATTGTCCAATAACTGGGTTGCGGAGGTTAAAATACTAGGCAGAACTTTCTCAAGGGCGCTACGTAAGGTAATATTGTCTTGACGAACTACTCTCTTCTCTCCCTCCAAGTACTCTTTCTCCAAAAAATTATTTACGAAGAAGGGCTGTTCTTTGTAAATAATCTTTTGGAGAAGATATAGACGTTCTGTTTTCTAGGCTTTACGGTTTTGAGCTATCATTGATAAAACTGTCCACTTTTTTTATTTTTTGCTTCTTTGAAATCCTCATGGATTTCCTCCGCCCTGCGTTGGGTTCTGTCAGACTCTTACTGACTAAAACCACCCCGGTGTTCCATCTCACACCTGGGCGGGTGGTCGCGGGAACTTACGATACTTCCGCAACCCCCGGCTGGTGCCGGCCCGCCACCGCGGGCCTCCACGGGTTAGCGGGGGAAGTGAGGTGTTAGACTCCCCCCGCGCCGTCTAAGAGGGGCGCGCTTGGAACACTTCGCGCCGTCGCCTCGGGTCCTGATGTGTGGGGGGCGACCGACTTCCCCAAGTCCGTCGCCCCTGGACCCATTTTAATCCGTCCACCTAGCCTAACATGCGCAGAGCGAGATAATTTTCTTGTCGAATTATCTCATCTCGACCCGAGAGTACATGCATAGTGTGAGATAACATTTACCGGCTAACATTAGCCGGGATGATCATCCCACCATCACTTTTGAAACTAAAACCAAATCTGTGGCCACAAGCATTTCCCCCAGAGCGAAAATCAAACCTACCTACAGCCCCTAAATAAGATTCTTACTCACTAAGCTTTAAGGGTCATCACCCATTATCCACCCGCACCCCATATCAATTGTCAGTAACTGTAACTGCCGAATAAAACGGCGTAAAATCTCTCCCTTTCATCTCATTCGGAGGCATTTCTATAAATACCCTTCTGCTCAAAAGTCGGTTTCGCCCCAACGGTCAAAGGGCGTCTCAGACGTAACAAAAGGCTTTCTCCATAAAATCTTATAGATTTCCGTAAATAATCATGTGTAAATACGTAAGGGCGGCTACATACATACGTAATCGATTTGGTGTTTTGACTTGGCATTTCTGGGCATTTTCTGCGGAAAACATTATGAGTTGTGAATGAACTAACTTTAGTAATAATAGCTTCAATAAGGAAAGACTAGTTTTTGATTCTCGTAACATTATTTTCATGTTTCGTCATTCGAGTCGACCGACACACGTTCGTGTTCGGTGAATGATGGTTCGAAATTCGACAAAATAGTCACTTGTTTATCAAAAACGTGTCTTTGTGAAAATAGTATTCAACTCAATTCCAATTATTCAATAACAATTTTTACATTGTATCTGAATTTCCTATAACTATAAACTACATGCATTATACCTAATCGTTATCTCATAATACATAGTGTTAAATTATTAATTATTTGTTCGAACACATCGTTTTAAACGTTAAATTCACGCACATAATTCCATTTAATTAAATAATTTTAACAACATAATACTCGTATAAAGCCTAATCTGCGTACTGATTTTAAATTAAAGAGCCTATCTTTAGAGCCCTAAAATAAATAACTTTGGAGGAAGTCATTATAAGCCCCACCCTTGTTTTTTTTTTATGAAAGTTTCCTGTGATGATTTTATTCCTAAAATCACGACATAGTATAAAACAAAGTCGCTTTCCGCTGTCTATCTGTCCCTATGTATGTATATCTTTAAAACTGCGCAAGGGATTTTGATGCGGTTTTTTTAATAGATAGAGTGATTCAAGAGGAAGGTTTTAAGCTATAAAACGTACACGTGCGAAGCCGGAGCGGGTCGCTAGTCTAAAATATAAAAACCTTACTCCACAACTTTCGTGGACAAAACCATACGGACTTGTCCACTTACATTTATACCGCACGACTATACCGATTAATGTCAAACCGATTACGTGTGTAACAATCCTAAAAGCTGTTCACAACTACGTGTTTAGATGAGGGTACTTCGAAATTCGAGTACACTCGTCTACGAAGCAAAGTAAAGTATCGTAAAACGTTACGAGTTACGTTATTGTACGATCGGAGTAAGACAGAGTTTGGGTGAGAACCTTTATGGATATATTCATTTGAAAGCTGAAATGGTATGCCCAAATAATTAATGTTAGGAATTCTTTACTCTTCATCTGAGTTCTAATTAATGTTATGTTTTATTTTTGGGAGTGCCTCCGCTGCCGGCGCCTGCACCCAAAAATAACGCCATTGGAAACCGGCGGTACATTACTGCCGGCAGCCGAGATTAAAAACATCGGTTGCCGGCACCCAAACTGGACACCAGCGGCGGTAATAAGTTATTTGGTAGATATGTTAGTTGAACGGTAGGTTAGATTTTGGGCCAAAAACTGTAACTTGTCTTCCAACTGACTAATTTCAAGAGCGAGCGAAGCGGGCTCGGTAATTTGGGGCACCCCGACATTCCCTTCGTGTTAGGTTTCTTTAAACCGTGCAGTTTGCTTTGAAAATCCAAACAACCTTACAAATATCCCCTTAAGGTTTTCATTCGTTTTTATTGAGAAAATGAAAGTGGGTGACGAATAATCGACTCATGAAGAGTTTGAAGAGGCCTTGAAGGTGTATAAAACACTGTATGTAGTCGGCGCGGCACCGGCAGACAGTTTGGCAACCGGCGCCGGCACTCGTAATGGCAACCGGCGCCGGCAGCGGAGGCACTCCCTTTTTTGTGTATAGTTTCAATTAATTTATTCACTTGACAGAAAGATCTGTGTGGCTGGGAAGATTGTTGCGCCGTTTTTTCTTCACAGCATAAACACTAGGAAGCGGGTAAGTTTTTGGGGGCCGTCTATTGTAAGATTGGTGTTCAAAAAGAACGAAGTAATACTAGTTTTTTTTTTTAATAAATGTGTTTTGAAGTCTGAAGTTTAATTTTGAAGCGTATAGAAACTCCCCTATACCCAAAATTCCCCTCAATATTTCAAAACCGCTTGGACCACCAAAGATAATCTCAAGCCTTTCATGCGAAACGTTATACTGTACATAGAAATGGTGATATTCCAAGATCGTGGACTGTTTAAAATTTGGCCTAATCTCTTGGTTTAGAGGCGACGAAGATTCTCTCGTTTACTCCAAGATTATGCTCTGAGCTTGTGAATAAATTTTCTTGTAGTAAAGACTTAAGCGGTTTAGTCAAACCCGTGTTTGTGAGCGTTTTGTAAGGGTTTCGGGTTTTTAGAAAGGTAGATTCGTCGTTGCTTCTGGAATGAGAGTGGTTGATGGCGTAAGCCTGGCCAAAATAGTTATGATGACCAGGTAACAGAAAATAGAAAAAATGCAATGATAGCCTAACAGTTGAACACTTGCCTTCTATGCAGGAGGGTTTGAGTTCGGTCATGACTTGCATATCTGACTTTTCTAATGTGCCGATCAGAATTTGATGATCACTATTGTGTTAATTAATGTGTCATGTGCCAATATACACTAGGGTCCAATCCACTTCCATTATTTTGTTGAGATATTCTGTACATGTGTACAAAAAAAGTCATATCTCTCAAAGTTTTGGTCGTACTGAGATAAAAGTAGGCTTATTCGGAGGGCAACAATATTGTCTATCGTTTACATTACGATACAATGGGTTCAAATTATCATAACTTTAATAATAGAGATATCTCAACATAAAAGCAAAATGGCTGCCAAATAGCGGGGAAGTGGATTGGATCCTAGTGTGTAGTGTGTTTGTGTACACACACACTACACACTTGTGTGTGTATAGTTACTATAAAAGTACCTAGAATATCGCTTGTCCATGACCGGACACATTGTATATTTTCTTGTATGAACTCAATTAAAAACACATTTCACACAGAATGCAGGCCTCATCAAGCTGTTTCCCCATCAACCTACCGCCAGCAACGTCCTAAGCCCCGGTCCGAGTCCCACTAGGGGTCGCCCTTAGTGCTGTTGTTGCTCGTAGTCATGACGTTAGTGTAGTATAAGTAGTTAGCTTAGATTAAGTATTTTATTTCCCCACCATTAGCTGGAGACCTTTCAGGTATCGCTAATAACGGCTTGGTTACGTAGACACGGTCCGTTATGACGATTTACAGCTATCCAATAAATAGTAATAATTAAAAAACCGCTCACACGTTGTTGCCCTCTTCGCCTATTATACTGGCGGCTTTTCAGAGGGTCCAGCTAGTGAGCTGGCGAGTCACCGTCTGCCAACACATTTCAAATTTAAACTTGAAAGGCAGACGCCGTTTTCTTCCGGCAATAGAAGTTATCCAGTCCAATTAACACCCCTTCGCATAGACCAGATATTTTTCAGCATATTTTACAATAGTCTTGCACCCACCTGAGACGGTCCATGACTGTACTCCAATACTTAGTGCAGCCGTGGATAGTCCCCGGTTGGTGCCCCACCCCATTTTAGATTTAAGTTCTCAAAGGGGCCTCTGCGCGTTGGACCTGTGTCCTCCGTACGTCTTCCAAAAGGACCGGACATCTTCCGCACGGAAGATGAGCCGTGATTCTAGAGAGATTAACAAACTGTAATAACAAAAATTCTAAAATATCCTCATGTTTGGCAAGCATTTGATGATTTCAGACATTAGCTTACTGCTTTTAACAAAAACCCTGTTTAACAAAGCGATCATAATTCAAAACAAAACGCCATTACCAAAGTTTTTGTGTAACGTAATATTTTAAATAAAAAAAAGAACAAGAAAATTATTACCCTTTGCTTCAAATAAAGCGAAGTAATTTCCCTAATGCCTCAAATTTTAGGACCTAAAGAATTTGATTAATGATTGAGCTTCAGATTCTGCGAAGTACGCATTTAGTACAAAGGTGTCGGCATTCTTGTCTGCCTAACCTTATAAAGGACATAAAGTACGAACCTGTACATGCTTTTCTATGTCTACGTTTTGGTGACGATATGACCGAAGGACCAAAAATATGTACAGAAGGACCATCGCCGTGAAAACGTTTTATAAATACAAGGTTAGTCAGAAATGGGGTACTAATTCGAAAGGTTGTTAAAGTACTCATTATAATGAGTAACTTTTGTTCTACCACTTTCCTCAAAAGTCAGAAGTTTAAGAGAAATAGTTGTTCAAAAATTACATTAAAAATATGCTAAAATCTATCTATCCTCAGCTTTGATCAGCTGTGTTGCACTTATGTTTATAGTACTCTTCATAATCCACAAAAAAGTCCGCGAGGGTATACGTCTAACTATTATAGTTAAGTCACATAAACCGTTTTTTGTTCAAATTAGTCGTTCAAAACACGAGTAGAATCGAAAAATGAAGACATTCCTATAATGATATTAAAAACCAACGTTCACGCGGACGAAGGCACGGGCAAAAGCTATGTTGCATAAATTGATTTTTAAACCCCGACGCAAAAAGAGGGTTGTTATAAGTTTGACCGCTATGTGTGTCTGTGTGTCTGTCTGTCTGTCTGTGGCACCATAGCTCTTAAACGGGTGAACCAATTTAGGTGCGGTTTTTTTTATTTAAAAGCTGGTTTTTTAGCGATGGTTCTTAGACATGTTTTATCAAAATCGGTTGAGCCTTTTCAGAGTCATCAGCTGATTTGTTGTTGGCGATGGGGGTTTTAATTTTTTTTAATTTATCATCTTTCTTTATTTCTAATATGCATTTACCTTTTATGCAAAGTAAACCCTCTACATCTTCACTTTATAGCAAGTCACCCTAGACAAGCTTAACACCTTTATTTTAAACCGCTTGACATTTCAAATGAGGTCGGGCTAGCCGAAAATGCCTCGTCCGAATTCTAAGGTCAGTTTAAAGGCCGAAAATAGTGTTGGCACATTATATAAACACTAGATCTAGTGTTTTTATGGGTATCTAAGCTATTTGTGGAATGAAAAACTAAGTGGATGAGAATATGTTAAGTGTTTTAGGACTAGACGTAACATTGTTTTTGGTGGAGTAATTGTTTTACTGAAGTGTATGTCGCAGCTGAGTTCTAGAATTCGGCTTCTTATGTAACGTCTAGCCGCAATTCAATACAGCTCTGTTTATTTATGCTGTGGTTTCTTACAAACGCCTCAAGGAGACACATTCGTAAACTGCTGATACATAAGCAAAGAGTAAATGTATTTAGTCAGAATATACAGTGTTAACTAATAAAAGGAACTCCCGTTAACCAGCAATACTATAACGGCCGGAAATAGAAAAAAAAATCGAGATCAAAAAAAAAAATACAAAAAAAGCAACGCTTAGGTATTGTACTTGCACACTTGTTTATCAATTTGGAAAACACGGCAACATCGCATTTAACCTATTTACGCCACTAATTTGGTCTCAAACAGGCTGTTCCGAATTGTTTTACATTTTTTTTTCTTATTTTTGATATTTTAAATTATTAATGATGTAGATTAACGGGTACGCCCTCTGTTATTTAACATACTGTATAATGCATGGCGATACATATTTATAATAAATTCCCAAACAGATTTATGGAAATTCATATTTTGAGTGTTTTTAAATGGAAATTATTCATTACTGGAGAAATATTATTACAGTATAAAAGATGTTTTTAAACTTTCGCGATTTGTACACATTATAAAAATACAGATTCGGGTCTAATCTAAACTTAATAAAATAAAAATCAAGATCGAGTGAGGGTAGATGAAAATACTTTTGCTTCACGAAGATGACAACTGCTCCGCAACTTCAGTCTACCCGTGACCACGGCCGGTGTAATTCGGCCGAAACGTCGGGATAAAAAAGGTATTTAGTGCCTTTTTAAGTTTTCACGCGATTAGACCCGAATCTGTATTTTTATAAAGTATAAAGGTTTTCTGAACGACAAAAACTCATGACATCTTCTGATGCATATAAATAAAAAGCAACGTAGGCTACTAATATTACTTATATGAACTGACAAATTAAAATGTAAATTACCAATACTTTGTACGCCAGATAATGGTAGAGTATGGCTAGAACCGAAAATAAAAACATCTACCAATTTGTATACCCATATTCTGACGAATAAATGCTTCTTTATGTCAAGCCGCGTCCGGCGTGACGCTATACGCAGTTGATGAATGCGTATTATGGAAATGCACTAAGTATCTTCTTCAGACTTCTCTTCTTTCAGACGCTTGACGCAGCGCACGAGCGCTGTGCGCGGCGTTCATGCGCTGTACGCCGCGTTGGCAGTCATTTTGGAGCATTTCAGCTTATGGACGTCGCGTTTTTGAGATTAAAAATGGCGAAATTATGTTGGAAAAGGCATATAGAATCAGTAAGTGCACAGAATTTCAATCAGTTACAAATATATTTTTTATCAAATTATTCAAGCTCAAAGTTTGTGGTGCCTTTTGCTTCTTTCAAATATTTTCTTCTTTCCTTCTTTACTTCTTTCTTTTCTCAGCAACATTTGGAACAAGAGATCATCATCCTACTACTGTTCGAGAAGAAGTATTAAAATTGTATGGACATCTATATTTTAATCACTATCTACTCACACACAGTGCAAGGGAAAACCTGACGCGCATTTCAGACATTTCCAACGTTACCATCAAAACGACGTCAACATGTTGGAAGCGGTGGTAACAGACGACGGTCTAATGCGGCTTATTCACGTTCAGCTGGAATGTCATAACGATACGGTTGCTAAAAGGGCCGCCCTTTTAGCCCGTATCGCCCGTATCGTAACGACATTCCATCTTTAGCCTTGTTGTGTGTATACATGTTCGTGGTATTGCACAGTCCAACCGCACTTTAATCCGCTGTGATAGTATTCTCGTCTGTTACAATAGGTTAAGTGCTGCTGGGTTGGCTCTCAACCACTTGAGCCGCTTTGTAACAGCACTTTGCACTCTTCAATCCGGTGCACATTTATTTAGCCGTCTTACAGTTCACCTGAACGTCAATTAGCCGCATTTTAAAACAACACTTATTATCATGCGGCTAGACGTTACTTAATACGCCGAATTCTTGAATTCAGTTGCGACAACGATCGAGCGATCGTCAGTATTGCGATAATCACCACGATTGGCAGACGATTGGTCTTATTATACAATGTATCCGGTCATGGACTAGCGATATTTTAGGTACTTATGTAACAATTATTCTAGTATACAAATACACTATACACTAGGGTCCAATCCACTTCCATTTTTTTGTTGAGAGTTTCTGTCGGTGTGTACAAAAAAATTCATATCTCTCAAAGTTTTGGTCCTACTGAGATAAAAGTAGGCTTATTCGGAGGGCAACAATATTTTCTATCGTTTACATTACGATACAATGGGTTCACATAAAGACATACAGTTGTAGACAATATCTCAACAAAAAAGCAAAATGGTTGCCAAATAGCGGGGAAGTGGATTGGACCCTAGTGTGTATTGTATTTGTGTACTAGAATAGTTGCTGTATAAGTACCTGGAATATCGCTAGTCCATAGCCAGACACACTGTATAGCAAGCCACGATGATGCTAACGTTCCGTGTGGTGCCGGAATAGCGCTACCCCATCTCTTTCCATGGGTCAGAGGATGGGCAGCAGCGTTCTCTGAGTACTTTAACAACCATACTGCGATCACCAACCCGTCTGCCAAGTGTGGCGATTATGGCAAGGCCCCTCCCCCCCAAATGGCTTGGGGGAGGCCTATGTCCAGCAGTGGACGTTTTTCGGCTGAAAGATGATGTTGCTAAGGAAGGTATAAAAATACTACATAACAATTATAACTTTGATGTTTAAAACCGACGTCATACACGTCAACAAACAATTTTTAACAATCACACACGACCAATGTCGAAACACAAAACATCCCAACTAAACAAAACAAAACAACAAACACAGAGCAAAATCAATGCAACAGAGAGGATCAAATAACATAACTTTGGAAAACCCATCAAAATAGCAATACAGTCCTCTGGATCGCCGCTAGTGAAAAAGTTTAAGGCCTCGGACAAAGTGAACGCGCGGTGACTAGAGCGGGCGCGGAAGCGATTACTGAGCCACAGTACATCGCGAGTTATATAAAATATCGGGTGTAAAAAGACCCTTAATGATAACGAAAACAACGTATTCTACCCATTATTAGGATATTTTTTTTCTACTACTACTATTTACCATACCGCTGGGAAATCATTGGTTTTGGAGATATTGAAGGTCAAAGTACACTTTTTTTTTTTTTAGTTTTTTCCTAAACCTAATTCCAAGTTTTTGTATTATAACTTTCGTGAGACACATTCATATTTATGATTATTTACGGTTACTAGTCGGGCAATCCCGAAAAAATGCACGTGAGTGAACCGTAAATGATCATATATGAATTCCAAGTTATAATACTGAACTTTCTTCGATACAAACATTACAAAAATTTCAATTTTTCGTAACAAATTACGCATTTGAAGTTACAAAAACGCAATGAATATCAAAAGCACACAACCGCCTTGGCTCGGCTGTGTGGCCGCTGTACGCATGCAAACGCGCAGCATCGCCACAGCCATAATTTGCGCGCTACAAAAAAAGGCGTTTTTTTTTCATGCCAAAAAATAAAAGTCATTTCCCAGCAATTATTTTTGGTCAATGTAATTTAGTTTGATGTACAGAGTGCGTAAATTTCGGCTATGTGATGGGTCTTTTTACACACTGTACATTGCAGTGCCTTAAGAGGAGTGCATGTTCTCGGATTTGTATATTTTATCATGAAACATCTTCAAAACATTAGTTTGCAATTAAAAAATAATCCGAATCCTAACTAATAACATAAATGAGACATTAAATTTGTTTGTTACCTTTTCACGCCTAAACCACTGAACCAAACACCCTGAAATTTTGCATTACGCTGTCAGGTGTACAGAAACGGACATAGGGTACCTTTCATTCCGAAAAAAGTACTGTTCCCGAGGAAAACAACAATAACGATAATAGATGGCGCCACGTGTCTTTCGAATTATGATTGAATGATATTATTATAGAAACTTAAGTAGTGTGTTAAGCGTTGATTGTCAAATTCTAAACTAACGGGAGCGAAGCCGCGGGCAAAAAATAGTAAAGTAATAAAGTTGACGGAGTGAGACAAACACAGCAGGTGTAGCATGACCACCGTAGACAAAAGTATTGTCGACTGAAGAATAAACAAAATGGCATATTGCCATTGTGCCATTGACAGGACATAATCGAAGATTTTCGTTTAAAATAAAGCTCTACAGAAATGCAAATAAAATATCTACCTTTAATTCCGCTGAACAAGATCGCTAGTTTGGATGCAGTATGCAGCACCACCCTCCCGCCCACAAGTATAGGTATGCACATGCAGAAAGAGTACAAGAACACATAGAATGCTTAGAGAGAAGTGATATAACAGACATGTCAATTGAATATGTGATAGAAGTGTGTGCAATAGAGTTACAAATAGAGAATTTATTATTAATAATTATTTACTGGAATAGGAGAGAGGAAGCTATATTTTATAAACAATTAAAACAAATATTAGATTATTTAAATAAGAAAGACTCCAGACTTAATATTGTTATAGGAGGAGATTTTAATATAAATGTATTAGATAGTAGCTTAAAGACAAACCAATTCTTAGATCTCATGTTAGAATTTAATTTTGTACAGCATATAAAAGTACCAACGCGAGTGACCCAAACCACTTCAACGTGTCTAGATTTAATTTTTACAAATTGCAATATAAAATCACACACCACAGTGGAAGAGTTGGGCTTCTCTGACCATAGTAGTACAATAATAAAATTGGCTGTACCCCGGCAAACTAGACAGATAGTCTGGTGTGTTGAAAAGAGGCTGTTCAATAACAAAAACACACAATGTTTCAAATCTAAACTAAAAGAAATAAAATGGAACGACATAATCAAGCCCGGTAGGGACATTGATGAAAACTATAAATCATTTAACAATACACTTACTGACATACTTAATCAATCCATACCAAAGACAAAATTAAAGCTAAAAACAAACTATAAAAAACATTGGCTAACTAAAGGCATCAAAATTTCTTGTAAAAATAAAAGGCTTGAAAAAATACTCTCCATTAAAACCAATAACCTTTTAATTAAACAACATTACAAAATATATGAAAAAACTTTAAAACAAATTGTAAAAAAAGCTAAAAAACTACAGTATATAAATAAATTAATGAAATCTAATAATAAAGTAAAGACTATGTGGAAAATTATAAACGAACGAACGAATAAAAACGTAAAAAAGGTAAAAAAAAACATAACGCTACATCTAAATGACAATGCTATCTCGGACCCAAAGCAAACAGCAAATATATTTAATAACTTCTTTGCGTCTATCGGAGAAGGATATGCGCAAACCCGCAAAGAACCGCGAAACATCTCTGTGGTCCACCGCACAGAAAATACCATGTTCCTAAGTACAGTAGGTCCCAGTGAAATAAATTTAATATTGAAAAGCCTTAAAAACAAAAACAGCTATGGAATAGACGAAATGCCACCAACCCTAGTCAAACAGTGTGCAGATGAGCTGACCCTTCCATTCTACTTGCTAGTCAATCAGTCTTTTGAGGAAGGAAGATTTCCAAACTACCTAAAAAAAGCCATAATAAAGCCAATTCACAAAAAAGACTCAAAAACTGACCCCTCTAATTACCGCCCTATTGCTCTTTTACCTGCAGCCTCGAAAGTATTCGAGAAAGCAATGTGTAATCGCGTCTATTCGTTTTGCGAAAAATATAAAATTTTTAATGAATCCCAAAATGGTTTCCGAAAAAACCACTCTACAGTTCTAGCAGTATATAATTTTATCCAGGAAGCCATTAATATAATTGATAAGAAAAAATATGCCGTAGGTATACTGTTAGACATGACAAAAGCTTACGATAAAGTGCAATTCGACATCCTACTTAATAAGTTACAAGGAATAGGGATTCGCGGAAAATCTTACGAATGGTTCAAATCATATTTGGAAAATAGAGAACACCAAGTCGAAGTAGAATACTACAACGAACACGCAAAACAAATTCAATACATTCGGTCGGATAGCAAGCAAATTAACGCCTCAATCCCCCAAGGGAGTGTTATTGGATGCCTCTTATTTATCATCTATATAAATGACCTCCCTACAATCATAAATGAGTCATGTGTTCTATTTGCCGACGATATCTCAGTACTAACTTCTTGCCACGACAATACCAACTTAACCGAAATACTTACAGGTATACTCAACAAAATAATAACTTGGATGACAGAACATAACCTTGAACTAAATTTTGATAAAACTAAAATCATGTCCTTCTATCCACATCAGAAAACTCCTATAGACATAACATTTATTTACAATGACGCAAAAATAGAAACAGTAAAAGAGTTCAACCTTCTCGGCTTATCCATAGATACACATTTAAATTGGAAATCACATATTAAAAAAATCAGGTCAAAATTGTCAAAATTTGCCTATGCCCTCCGTGAAATAAAAAAATCAACAAATTTCTCCACTGCTCTGGTTACGTATTATGCCTATGCATACGCGTGGTTAAACTACGGCATAATATTATGGGGAAATAGTACAGACGCACCAACACTTTTCATACTACAAAAACGACTGATTAGAATACTAGCCAATATAGATAGCACAGACAGCTGCAAACCCCATTTCCAAGAACATAAACTTCTAACCCTACCTTGTATATATATTTTGGAAATGTGTAAATTTGTTAAAAATAACCAAAAACTCTTCACTACACGTGAAAACATACAGACTCACTACACACTACGACACAAAAATAGATTAAATCAGCCAAGTTCTAAGCTAAAAATACACTCCACAAGCACTTTAGTAATGTCAGTTAAAATATATAATAAATTACCCGATGAAATTAAAAATGAACAAAAATTTAATATCTTTATAAATAAATTAAAACAACTCCTAATCCGTAAATGTTATTATAATGTACATGAATATTTAAATGATAAATTTAATAAATAAATAATAATACCAAAAAAAAAAAAACCGCAATAATAATCTATAATACCAATAATAATAATACATGTATAATTTAAATAAATATTAATGTATAAATCCATAATATAAGTAGTAAAAATTATATGACACAATTTATGTACCTAGTTGTAAGCCCACCTACCTTCACAAAACGAACGAGTAGATAAATATTGAAGTTGTAAACTAATATTAATTTATAATAGCCCTCCTCCTAATTTGTATTTTGTTATGCCCGACAGGGCCCACAATGCCCTAAAACTACTGTATGTATATTCCATATGTACCTACCACCTAAGTTCACATTGTGGAATGCAATAAAAGTATTGAGTATTGAGTATTGAGTATTGAGTGAAAAAATAATGCAACATGCAACCAAAGCAATACACGACACGTGTTTCGCCCCTGCACGGGGCATCCTCAGGATATGTTGACTCCTCGACCGCTAGGACGCGAATATAGGGTGCATACTGCATCCAAACTAGCGATCTTGTTCAGCGGAATTTAAGCTAGATATTTTATTTGCATTTCTGTATGTCATGGATTTCCGCAAAGTAACGCCTGATTCCATCATTTAAATAAAGCTCCAATAGTAACGCGTTCAGGGGTTTGTTGGGGCTCCCATGGCGGTGCAGTGCCTCAGGCATGTTCGCCGACCACAACACGGACGGCTTCCAGGCGGTGCTTCGCAAAAGAACGGCCTCCCAGTAGTCTCGGGTAAAGGGCTGCACCAACACGCTTCTGAGCGTGGTATCGGACAAAGTGGAAAGCCAAATCCTGAGGCATTCAAAGTCAAATAATTTTTATTTCAAGTAGACCAGATCACTGGTGCTTTCAAAAGGTCAACACTAGGTGCATTGGTCGCTCATGCACGTCCAAAATTATAATTATTTTAAATGTTACTAACATAACTATAAGTATCTACCTATTAACATGATATGGACTTGTATCAACTACTGTATGCTTGGTCTGAAATAAATATACTTGGGAGCAAAGTAATCGAGCCACTTCTATTTTTCACGTAGGTATAATTGTTATTATTTTTGGTGTTGTGGAAGAGATCAATTCGAAACGTATATCGCCTAAAAGGTTATTTGATAACCTTTAAAATGAGGGTAGTTTTTTGTATTTTGAATGATATAATTCATGAAACCAAAACTAATAACCAGAACACGTGAAAAAGAAGTGGCTCGATTTCTTTGCTCCCAAGTGTATTTTCAATTTCTAATTCTTTTTAATTCTTTCACACTATCTCGTATATATTTAACACATCCAAATGCAGTATTGGACTGTGCCTGTCCATTGTTTGTAACCTCTGGAAACATGTCTACTCACTACAACAACTAGCTGTTCACTGCATCCAGCTAATCGCTTCCGCTACCGCCTCCGCTCTAGTCACCGCGCATTCAATCTGGACGAGACCGAACAAACAGCCGATACACATCAAAACGAAAATATGAAACGCGACCCAAAATGCGGATAACTATTTTGATTTACTGTGGATTTTTAATTTAACCGTCCAAATATTTACTCATTTCCATACCTTCCAATGAACGATCGTAGGGTTATTGGCATAATCACCACACTTATTTTTTTATTTTTTTTTATTCCTTGACTTGGTCACATTTGACCCTCGTCGCACCTGATGGTAGCGCAGACAGGGTCTAAGATAAAGCACACGAATCCAAGTAACAGAGATATAGAGAGATTCCCCTATACCTCTCTGTCTCTCACATACACACGACGGAACACAGTAAACTGCTTGGCGCCGGACTTTAATGTGAGGGTGGTGGCTAGCCAGGCGGACCGTAAAGATCCTACCACCAAGCGAAAGGTTGTCACCACTCGGGGACCACGTGTGGGGTTTCGAACTAAGGGTGCCTTTCCACGGACGAAGGTGACTCAACCCTAGGTTTGCCAACCGTCCCGCGAGAGCCGGGACGTCCCGTTTCTAGAGCTTTAGAGGATGCGTCCCGCGTAAGACGTGTGCGGGACGCCAATTGTCCCGTTTTATCGTACCTATGGCTAAACCTTTGGGCAGAAGTCGGAATTTAGTGAACGCACGTTTTATTTAGCTAGACGAGTGGTGATCGCCACCGCGAGTCTCGCGTCGAACGAACGAAAAAATAATTTCTAATTGTAATTTTCAGCTCCCGATACTTTGACAGTTGGGTCAAAGTGCCTGTAAATTCATGCACAAAGGTTGGCAAGCCTACTCAACCCTCAAATACTTGACAAAGTCATCGGTGATCGCAGTATGTTGATATAAGCAGATTATGGACTTTCCAATTTAATGATCGATCATCAGCGTAGCCTTTTCCCAACTATGTTGGGGTCAGCTCCAAGTCTAACCAGATGCGGCTGAATAGCAGTACTTTACACGGAGCGACTGCCATCAGACCTCCGCAACCCAGTTACTGGGCAATGCCGATGTCCTACAGTTAGACCGGTTATCAGACTTTCGAGCTTCTGACGGGTAGTCTATAACGAGTAACGACTGTCATAGGTATTCGTATACCAGAACCGACGGCTTAACGTGCTGTCACAGCCACGGAGGGGTTTTAAATGATTGGTGATCACGAAAAAACCACCAAAACACAAGGTAGAAGACCACATGGCTAAACCCATGGTATCATATGCTACAGCAGGTATTCTCTACCTGTAAGAGCTAGGTCACGTGATAGGTGCAAGACTACGTCATCGGCTATGGGTGCTGCCACTGTGTCAATAAATTATCCAAGCATACAAATACATAAACTCACGCCTTTTTCCCATGGGGGTAGGCAGAAACTGTAGAACGCCACATGCTACGATCCTTACATACCTACTCCTTTCACTTCGTCCACGGTCATACATCTTGTCATACACGCACGCCGGTTGAAAGTACTACGCACCTGTCCTTTTTGAAAAACATCACCAATAACATCAATGTATGTCCGTCTCGGACGTCCTCTACTGGCGTTTCCACTGACATTCGCCTTATAAATTCCTTTTGTTAATCGCCGTTCAATCAGTCTTTCAACATGCATAAACCACCGAAACATACTCCTTTCAATTTTTGTCACTACATCATCTTTTAAACCGCAACTTTTTCTTTTACAATTTGGCAATTATGCAAGCAAACTGCATTTTTTTACGTATTTGTTTCTATAAACAAGCAATTTTGAATTAATGTTTTTTTACAGTTTACTTTTTAACTAAGTAACACGAGATAGCAAATAGTTATATTCATTATGAATTAAAAATTTACTTAATTGCATTGAAGATGTTAATCATCTACGACGTGATCTTGGGCCATCGTAGGACACGAATACCTGGCGTAGCATATTATTATACCATAGCTAAAATAACAAGCACTTTGTTTCTCAAGATCAAAATCGGAAAAATATTGGAGTTCAAAAATAGCCCTTATTTTGAAGAAATATCCAAGCATTGGTATTCGTCTGGAATATATTTAAAATGCGATTCCTCTGTAAGGGAAATGAAGCAAAACGAAGACGGAAAATAGTCTGATTGAATTGAAAAATATTACGTTTTTGCAGAGTTTTTATTAGAATATTGTTCTAATAAGATAAGTTGGCAAACAAGCCGACGGCTCACCTGATGGAAATGATTACCGCCGCCTAAATACGCCTACAACACCAAGAGTTGTGTTGCCAGCTACTGAGACAAAGTCATAAGGTCTCATGTGCTTAAAATTTCACCAATACCAGGAAGTATTGGTTAGCGATAGCGATATGAATTCAACTCCAAAAAGTATAAAACAGATGCTTTCACTTTTAATAACTGCACATTCAATAACTCTAAGTTTTAAATGTTTGAGGAGAAGATGAATTAAACTTTGTTTTCATTAACTTGAGTTTTTATTTTGAGTAGGTATATTTTATCACGGTAAGTAGATTGGTAGTTGAAAGAAAAGTAGATTAGGTACGCATCTTGCTAAAGTTAGTAACTAATGCACTCGTGTTAATTTAGTGCCCTCGCGTGCGCTCGGGCACCAACATGACACTCGTGCATTAATAACTCACTTTGCGCTCGATGCAACAATCTACTATTAATTAACAGTTTTACAGTGGCTTATTAGAACCAAATTGTTTTATTCAAAATTGTAAAAACACCATTTTATCTCTTACTTTAACCGCTAGCGGCCCGCCCGACGATCCGGATCGTCAGTGCCATTGTTTATCTATTGTGTCTATAATACTTGATAAATTAAGATATATGATTGAACATTCCCAACATCACATCGCCCGCCTATTAGGACGACGCCTAAGGCCCGCTTGACAACGACTCGTTAAATAAATTTTGTGCTAAACATCTTTAATGTCATTGTACATTCAGTGAATTGTTAGGAGTTGATAGAGACAAAATGATGTTTTAATTATGTTAACGTTAATTGTATTTAAATTAAAATTACTTTAGACTGCCTTGTTGGTCTAATAGTCGCAAGCGCGACTGCCGAGCGTGAGGTTCTCGGTTCGATCCCCAGATCGGGCAAAGTGCTATTGGGTTTTGCCGTGTGGAATTTCTCAGTTGCAGCCCGGAATCTGGATTTGTGCCCGGTTGATGACAACAGACTCGCCCTCTATTACATGTGACTTAAACAAACAACGGTAAAATGATGGAGTAAGTACTATACACCACTGCCCAACCCTTCGGGGAATATAGGTGTGATGTTATATGTTTAGTGAGTTGTCGTCCAAGTGAGCCTTGAAGAATAATGTACGGTAAGTGGATTCTTGTAACAGTGTTTTTCGTGTTCTTAAAATGGTCAATTTTATACCTATACATAAAAATAATCATAAATGTAATTTACCACTAATAGGTGTGGTCAAATGAATTCTTCAATTATGTCAAATTTCAAGTCAACAGCAACAGTAGTTACTGAGAAAAACGTCCGTGACATGCAGACAGATAGACACCGAAGACTCACCATAAGAGTTCCGTTTTGACTTATTAGGTACGGAACCCTAAAAGACAATAACAATTCTCATTTTATTTTCAAAAAACTGACACGTTTTCTAAATATACGCACTTAATTTAAGGAGACAGAAAAAAATGGCCGCCTTGAAAAATAAGGAAAGTACGGACGAGACTATACAAGGGGAATGCTGATGAGGGGAGGAAGATGAGTGGAAAGAGGTTCACTGGCTGCTTAGCTAATTAGTTGGACTGTTAACTTTTTATCCTGTGTGGGGAGAATATAAAGCTTCTTCACCACACGCTAGGAATAGACGCGTGCCACCCAGCACGCTTGGTGGTAGGATCTATACGGTCCGCCAGGCTAGCTACCATCCTCACATTAAAGTCCGGCGCCAAGCAGTTTACTGTGTTCCGTCGTGTGTATGTGAGAGCCAGAGGGGTATAGGGGAATCTCTTTATATCTCTGTTACTTGGATTCGTGTGCTCCATCTTAGACCCTGTCTGCGCTTACTATCATGTGCGACTAGGGTCAAAAGGTACGAACTGTTTTTTTTAAATATTTTATTTGAACAGTAAGGGTTGGACCTCATCTGGCAGCACGGAGTCGCCTTTTTCCGTCGCCCTTTTTCTTTCTGTCGCTTAGAACTGCCATTTGCTAGACCGAGACAGAAAGCATAATGCGATAGCACGCGGCGGAATCCTCGAGGCGATCGGCATCACGGACAAAATGCAATGGTCGGCAGGGAGACTCCGGAACTCTGAAGCGCGCGATAGCCATGCTAACGCATCCTTTCACCGCCGATCACTTGCTATCGCATGCTGTCTCACTCTATCGTACAATGGCGCACGCGGCCGCTCGTCAGCTCAGTGCAGCCTGTTCATTCATGCCGTACGGATGGAAAATCCATCTCGCGCTTGAAACTAAACTGATCATGAAAGAACGCGGCAGTATGCCACCCATGCTGCAGCATGCTGACGCGTGCGATCGCCTTTTTTGTCTGCGGAATGCGACAGCGCGCGTTCGCATGCGGCAGCATACTGCAGCACGTGGTAGCACAGGCGGAACAAATGCGATTCCGTGCTGCCAGATGAGGTCCAACCCTAAGCTAATTCACAGAATTTCATGACGAGCCGATCAAGTTGCAGTGACGCTGCAGTTAAGTACGCGAGCGTATCTGACAGCGATCGCCTATTAAGAGAATACGAAAAGCGTTTTTTTCATCGAAACTCGAACTTCTTAGTTAAAGTCACGCTTTTTAAGTCTTACTGCCAATCACTATACACGTGCAGCCTGTGGTCGAACTACACACACTGGCCGCATACAGCGCCTTGCGTGTTCAGTACAATAACGCGTTTAGGGTGCTGTTGGGGCTACCGCGATTCTGTAGTGCTTCGACTATTTTCGCATTAGCGCATACAGATGGCTTTCATGCCCTCATTCGGAAGCAGTGTGCGTCGCTGCTGAGTCGTGTTAGATCCAGCGACAACAGCATGCTAAGTGTGTTCGCGGACAGGTGGGACTCTCCACTGCTGCGTCACTGGATAACCTTGCACGCTGTACGGTGATCAGTGGACAGTTTCTCCTTGAGCCAATTTTTTGTGCTGTGTTTTGTAATTTGTTTTACTGTTTTATGTCCGGTTATTTTTAGTTATTTTCCATGTTTGATGTAATTACCACCTATGGATGAAAGTCTGAAATAAATGATTATTATTTGTATCTCGATTAAATTCACGGCTCATCTTCCTTGCGGAAGATGTCCGGTCCTTTGGAAGGCATACACGGGGACACAGGTCCAACGCGCAGAGGCGCCTTTGAGAACTTTAATCTAAAATGGGGTGGGGCACCAACCGGGGACTATCCACGGCTGCACTATTGGAGTATAGTCATGGACCGTCCCAGGTGGGTGCAACACTATTGTAAAATATGGTGAAAAATATCTGGTCTATGGGAAGGGGTGTTAGGTGGACTTGATAACTTCTATTGCCGGAAGAAAACGGCGTCTGCCTTTCAAGCTTTAAAGGGGAATGCCAAGATCCGGCCAGTACAAAGTAGTAAGAACAGACATGCCGTAATTTTGATAATTCGCGTTTATTTTTTGTAAGATTTATGCAATATAAATAAAGTCTGGGGAAGTACACCGTCGGATAGTCATTTTAAATAGTATTTTATTGTTTTGGTTAGTAAGTTTCAACGCTTTTGTTTATCTACAACTGTAAATAGAAATGTTGCACAGTATAAAAATATAATTATATCGATACTAAAATTACATTTATAAATCGATTACAACCATGAAACAATATGTAATTGTAAATAATTATATCATAATAATATCATGTTATTTAGGTAAATAAGTATTTATTTTTTATTCACGTTTTCTTGTTTGAGAAATGTGTTAAGTGAATTGTGCTCTTCCATTAATAGCTACAAATTATAGTACTAAGCTTTATTAGTATTACGCTATTACGAATAATCCTAGTAACCACTATAACACAACAGGTTTGTCACTATTCTTGTGATTTAACTTAGGGCTACTTTTCTTATACGAAACACAATAAATAACATAATATTTTATATGTATAGGTACCAAAGGCATTCAATAGTGTTAAATAACATATTTAATTAATCTCTTTGATTTATACTAATTTTAAATTAATGTTTTGTAATATTATGAAATAATTTACAAAGCTATTATTACTATATATTACTATCAACTATTTATTTTGCGAAATAAGTCTATTTCTTTTTTTATTTTATATTCCATTCGATTTTACTTGATAATCGATTACGTTTAAAATCGAATATTGTTATAATTTTATTTTAATGGCGACAACACCTTTGTCACAATTAAAATGGCTTCCACTTTTTTGTTACGATTATTGCCAAAAATAAGTAGGTATCTGTATCGAAGTAAGTACCTAACCATATTATGTATAATATTCCTATCGTGAATACAATATTTAGGATTTTTGTTAAATAAAATACTTTGTTTAGTAAAAGTATGATTTTAATGTTATTTGGTATTAAGACATTCATGTTTTATCATCGTTGCCATGGCAACGTCAATATACGACAAATTCCAAATAATATAAGATTTATTTTGCTTTGGTTTTGGTTTGGTTATTTAGGTATTATTCTGACCAAAAACGGTTTAGTTTTGTTATTTACATAATTGAATCAAACAATAATATTAAGACTTTTACAAAAATATTGAAGGTCTACCAATACGACAAGGATTAAAAAATTATTCATGAAAATGTCGACGGAGTCTAAAGAAAATGTTAGTTCGATTTTCGAATTACCATACTTCCCCAGGTTAAAAATCTACCATTAAGGTCAACTTAATCGACCTATAACTTTTCTTGGTGCACTTCCAGCGGAAATGTTGTTATTCTAATACATTCTACAATATTTGCCCTTTTTAATAAGATATTTTTCATCCTTGTTCTATCTGGCCGAGTCGTAAAAGAAATCTTGGCATTCCCCTTTGAAATATATTGGCAGACGGTGACTCGCCAGCTCACTAGCTGGGCCCCCTGAAAAGCCGCCAGTACATAGGCGAAGGGGGCAACAAACGTGTGAGCGGTGATTATTATTATTATTATTTTAGTCATGGACGTACAAAAAAGATCGGACAGATTTTCGCTAACAAAAAACTGTGTCACTCAGAGTCAGTCAGTTTGCTGTACGTACAGGCTGGCACGCACACATTCACAAAAAAAGTCAGTCATTACACGCGTAAACGTCAACAGAGTCGGGACAAAAAGCGGCAAAAAAAATGAAAATATACCATGTCTTGTGTGGTGAAATGGTGTAAAAACCGTAGTGATCGGAAGAAAAAAAATCCAGGAATCACGTTTCATAGGTCAATGAATAATTCAATCACTTAATTCCCAATTGTATACAATTAAATCAATGTATTCACCAGAAGAAAAGAATCCGTCACAAGGCCAGTGTTGTCAATATTCACGTGTGCAAATTACCCTAAATATGGGAAATTTATAGTTTTTTGTTCAATTCAATTTATTTATTACTAGGTATTTTATTTATATATTTTTTTACTAGATTTCCTAAAGAAAATGAAGTATGGAGAAATAATTGGATTAAAAAAATGAGAAATTGTAAAGGTGAAAACGATTGAATTCCAAACAAATACAGTGTCATTTGCAGTCTACATTTTGAAGCTAACGAGATATATAATACAACTAAAGGAGGACTCCGGTGTGTTGTTACATATGCAGTACCTCAAAATATAAATTAACAATCTAAGCTAACATGGCATTTATTTTGCAGATATTTTCATAGGGAGATTTGGTTCTTACCATTAACCTTTTCAAATGGCACGGTATAATTCTGCCGACATTTCCAAGAAATTTGTCTGCCAACCTGTATTTGTCTTAAAATAAAATGATAAAAAATGGGTAAATTTGGCTAACATGACAACCCTAAATTCATTCACACTTAGATAGCCGCCGCCATTACGGGACACAGTTTTGTCTTAGCGGGAGTTCCGTCCGATCTTTTTTGTACGTCCATGATTTTAGTTAGCTGAATCAGGCTTTGAGAGTAACAAAAAACTGCGGCCACCAATTTGTTTGACAAGCGTGGTGATTATGACAATGACCCCTTTGACCGTTGATCAGGCCGTTCACGTTCAGCACCTGATGTGTAAGGACTTATATGATGACAATGACGTATTATAAATAGACACGTCATGCATCAACATCACGGCACTCAAAATCAGCGTAAATAGGTACTATCGGTAGCTGGATAGCTACATAAACGTACGAAAAAGGAAAGAAAATTAAATGTCACATAAGGAATTCCTGTTGTTAGAGAGAGATAAATATGTATCTTAGGTTACGTCATTATTTTTTGGTGCATGCTCATTGGTCGAGCGCGTACCAAAAGAGGCATGTGGGGAAAAATTGACACTCAATTTTCTCGTGTTGATATAAGTAGGTAAGTAGTAGATTTTTGGGTAAAATAATATTATTCTCTATCCTTAAAATTATGAATGCAGTATTTAGCAACAGTAATTATAGTTATTTAATTAATAAAACAAAATGTAATATAAACATAAAAATCTTTATCTACGAGTATACTTATAATCAAAGAAATCAAGTAAGAATCTCATACGTATGTTAAATGTCTGTGATGACCTCTTGCTGAGATAGGTACGATTCGAGTATTGGTCTATTATATTGATCATTAGGTTTAATAAAACATATTATTTTATTCAAATAATATAATTAATCGAAATAAAAACAATGTAGGTTTTATAAACACTGATGCAAAGTTGCCGAATTTCCTCGCTAGCCGCCATTACGCTGCATCGAAAAAATTTAAATTAAATAAATATTTTTTCTTGATATTTACGCATGAAATGACACTTTTTTATCTTTTACAGTTGCAGTATAATTATTACATTTTCTATACACAGAGCACGGCATTTTTTTTCGCTAATAGAGAAAGTTATTACACACAAGTTATTTCAATTTCACGTACAGCCGCGGCAACGGTTGCTACGCGACTAAATGGATGTCAGGCAATTACCTTGCATTCATCTAGCCACTACAGAGCGCGGGCAACGTATCTATAGTAGTTTATATTATCATTGTATGATGAATGATTAACCGTAGACGGCTCTAAATGAACGTGGATGTCGGCGGTGGTTATGAAGGGAGATGTCAAAAACCTGTCAAACTCAGTACATTTTATGTTAGTTCTCTATTTCGCCACTTTTATTTAGATCCCTTGTCAGACTGTATTTACGGATTGCGGAGATTCTACCATAAGCTCCGTATAAAACTAAAGGCAAGTTTACACGAAGTCAATTTTGCGGTGCCAGAATTTCGCCGTCAGCGCTAGCAAGAAAAGCACGCATTATAATAAACATTAAAATTATTCAATTTCAATCAATACATTGATATTAATCAAAATTAATAAATATTATTTAAAATTACCTTCGTCCATGTATGACCACTGCAAGGGTCTCAACTGAAAATCAGCATATGCTCAGTTGGTGACCCTTTCGTCATGGGTATGCTCGATAGCATAAAATGTGTTTGATTGTTATGTTTTTTTTATTGTATAAGCTGTTAATGTGTCCTCGGCTGAATAAAATGTATGTTCTTTCTTTCACCGTATAAACACTTTTCGCGCCAGTGACTTCCGTCCGCGTCCCACGGAAACCACGCGCTAGGCCACGGCAAGAAAAAAATTACAATTGCGCGGAAGACTGGCGCTGAAATTAGCACCGTGTAAATCACCGTCCTGCGGCGTGCTGCGACGCCAGTCACTGGCGGCGAAATTTTGGCGCCACTAAATTGTCTTCGTATAAACTTGCCTTAAAGGTAAGATTGCTCTAGGAGGCACTGCACTGCAATATTGTTTATTTGAAATCGCAGTGGCGCGTCGCGAACTTCCGCTGCCTCTTAGTGCATTCTCTACCTCATACAATTTAATATCAACAATACATAAAATATATGGCGACGCCACTCCGCTGCAATGCAATCCCTCCTAATGCTGTCTTTCCCTAGAAACATGTCGACGCCTAACAGACAAAACGGGATTAGTGCCATTTTTTGTTAAATGGATTTATATACGAGTTTAGTTTTAGTATACACTAAACCTGAAACTTGTTTGTTCAGAATCACTAGGAGAATCGATTGGCATAGTTTTTATACGATTATGCCAGTAAAATAAATATTAAAACGAAAATACAATAAGGTTTCAAATACGAAATTAATTCATCAAAATAAAAACAATAATATCAACGACAAACTAATATCAGTACAGTCACAAACAATAGCAGTAATATTACAACAAAAAATAATTGTACATTTAACGTTCCGTCGCGGGTACAGTTGCGGAAACAAGTGACAATCGAATGACGCTATGCACAAAATGAAAAGAACAATATAATGAAAATAAATGAGAAATATCGACTGTCAATAAATAGAACGCTCGAACGAATTCCGATCTTTAACATTAAAAGATAAGGTTGAAATTGAATTAACAATTTATAGCTACATAGATTTATTCTGTGATCTGGAAACGTGTACCTGTTTATAATTCGGAACACGTTGGTACATTAAATTGACGGAAACAGGATATTTTGATGTCCGAAGCGTATGTTGGGAGCAGTTTGTCAAAGTTTGTGACTTTGTTATCTACCTTTTGTGAGGGTGGTCCTATACGGATTACTGGTAACTTTGATGGTGTTTTTGTATATTTATGACCTTTAGAGTATTTTAACTTGGACTTTAATGGTAAGTCCTTAAGAACTACTGAGATTTAGTTGATATTTATGAGCGCACGAAATACTTTATTTTACATCTTATGTTCATAATCATAATCGGACCATTGATATCCCACTGCTGGGCACGGACCTCTTCTCAGAATGAGAATGGTGTAATCCCTAACCCAAATTGAGCTGACTTAGTGCGTGGACTTCATCGAGAACTTTTTTGTAGTTTTCTCAATTGTACTAATTTCCTCACGATGTTTTCGTTCACCGTTAACGTAAGTGATATTTGCCGTTTTTCGCGGATATGACAATATTTTTCCAACATTTTTAATATCTTTTTTTTTTGTGACTTTTTTTTACCTTTTTTCTGTAATCAAATTCTGATCCGCCATGAATTCGAAAGTATTTTTTTCTTCTTCAAATAAGTAAAATTTTCGGAATCGTTTTTAGTAACCAATGTACCGGATTTCCCTTTCTAGAGATACAAATTTGACATAAGCTGGATCGAAGTAATGTCAAGTGTCTACCAGTAGGCCTAGCACGAATGTTGTGACGTATGGTAACGTAAACGTAACGTTAACGCGAGTGAATTTTGAATTGAAAATATTCGTTTCGCACATATATTGAAAACTTTATTCATATATCTATGTATGACACAAATTAAGGCTGTCGCATACATTTAAACTAAAATGCTATAGGATAGTAATTATTTGTTGTAATTTTCGATTTAAAATTCACTCACATTAACGTTACGTTTACGTTACTATACGTCAAAATATTCGTGTTAGGCCTATTGTAGTACGGCTAACGCCGATAGAATTCAAAAACGGCCGTTAGGCGATAGTGATACAACTGCAACAAATATTAATAATATTTTGTTCTCAGCTATATATTTTGATAGTACATGCTCATAAATATAAAACTTTTGCACAGTGAAAACTGTGACACAATCTGTTTTCCAATTTATTTTTGTCAAACGCGATTTAGTTTCACAAACATGGACATTTTGAAATAAATTGTGGATCTACGTGTCAAAACAGAATTTATTTCGTTGAATATTTTGTGCAATGGTGTTCCCATACTGACACTACATTTTATATAACATTACTCCGTTGTATCACAAAAAACACAAATAAAGTGTAAAAGTTATAGAAGTGATAGTTTAAAAAAAAACAAAAAAAAAATTGCCAGTGCCGGTCGTCTCTTCAGACTCCGCAGTCACACCGATAGTTCAGCCGTCATCAAGCTGTCTCCCCCCCCGCCCTGAGCCCCCGCCAGCAACGCCCTAAGCCGAGGTCCGAGTCCTACTAGGGGTCGCCCTTAGTGCTGTTGTTGCAGGTAGTCATGATGTTAGTGTAGTACAAGTAGTTAGCTTAGGTTAAGTATTTTACTTCCCCCCCATTGGCTGGAGACCCTTCAGGTTTCGCCAATAACTGCCCGGTTAGGTTGAAACGGTCCGCTAGGACGACCAAAAGCAGTCAATTAAAAAAAAAAAAAAGTGTCCTCGTCTCTTGATCAGCTCATGATTAAGGGCTCCGTTTGGGTCCGAAACTAGTCGGGCAATCCCTAAAATTGCACGTGAGTAAACCGTAACTAATCTAAATATATAAAAATGAATCCCTATTTCCGACCGATTTCGCAAATTTTTTTTTTTTGTTGTGTTCGTATTTGTCAGGAGAATATTCTTATGAAAGAAAATTTTGATATTTAAAAAAAAAAACGAAATTATCTCAGTATGTCCATATTCTTCTTTGTTTGCCGCATGCATGAAAATGGTTTTAACTTTTTGTTACTATTTTGATTTTGTTTCTGAAGGTACGTAGTAGGTAGGAAGGTGTCGTACCCATTGGACCTTCATAATTGGACCCTACCTACTCAACAGGACCCATTGAACCTTCTATCGAAAACCTTGTACCCACTGGACCTTCAAAATGGAACCTTCCCTGCAACATAGGACCCATTAGACCTCCTGTTAAAAAACAAGTCCCATTGGACCCTCTTTTTATGGAGCGTACAATCATGCATAATAGCAGGCCTCCACCACTCGGCCGTACCTACAGCGATAAGTGCCTACAATTTCGCGTGGCTACGCGGCCACCTCGCCAGTGGGCTGTCAACGCTCGCGCGCGCGCTTATGTACCTATTATTTTAAATAAGTTTAGTGAGCAACAAGAATGGCTGGTCTAAAACGTTGCTCATTTGATGGATGTGTGTCGAAATACGGAGACGACAGTGTCATTTTTTTCATTACCTGCAGATGAGGAAAAATAAGTTCAAATTAATTTAAAAACGATGATAAAACTTCGTTTTCATGTGCATTATGTCGGCAACTAAACCCTATCTACAAGTTAATTAGGTAACAAGTAGGTACAGTCATATAGAACCGTAGTTTTAACGTTTAATGTTTGATTACATTGATTTACATAATTACGAGCGCAACTTGAAAATGTGATTTTTTATTTGTTGAGATAACTTAACGATTTTGGTGTCAAATGAGAGATCGAGGTCTAAAACCATTATATCCGTTTAAATCATGCAAATCGGTCCACGCGTTTAGGAGATAATTAAGAATTAGTATAGTGAAAATGTAAACAACCAGAATTTTTGATGTTTTTGTTCTACGAACATTTTAATTATTGCAAAATATGAAAATATTATTAATGTAAGTTATTGAGGAATGTTAAACAAAGATGTATGTATCTAGGTAGCCTAAAAATTAAAGGTTTGTTTTCATTTGTAAATTACAAATGACGAACTTAATTATTCATTGTCTATCTACCTAATTGACCGTGTAATCATAGGCATCAAACATAAAGATAGATTCCGTGGTCAAGTAGGTAGATAGACTTATAGTAGCAGCGGCAAGCCGAAAACCCTAGCGCCACAGCTAGCGCGTCACTCCGCGCCAGACAGCGACAGAGTTGCGCGTTAGAAGAGAGCGGCAACGTTTAGGTGAATATAGCGTTAGGTACTGAGCGCTTATGCGAGCTGAATTGCACTTTGTTGCTTTGTAGCAAGAGTCGCTATTTCTATTAATTGTTGCGCGAAGTGTTGCTTCTGTTACTATTCTGTGATAATAGTGAAAAGAATATGAAAGAATAAATATAAAATAAAATAGAATTCCGAAAGACCGCTGCATTATATTTTGGCATCGTGACAGGATTGGAGGTAAAAGCCAGCCAGAAGGGTAGTTATGGTGGTCCTGTCTCCTACTGAGTTTATCATACAGGTTTTTTGGTGTGCGTTTCCTAGCAACCGCAACAGTAAGGTCGCTAAGCTGTAGCCGTCATCGTGAAATCGCTGTCATTTAAAAAAAAAAACTTTATTTGTATTGTGATATTGTTTACAACGACGAATAAAAACACAATAGTAAAAATCAACATTTTAATCAACATATTTATAACATTAGAAAACCATCATCAGAAACAAACAAATCACAGAGTGAGAGATTAACATCAGTATTTGAAGCACAATTTTATTCTAAATTTTACTTTGACCAAATTGGTAAATAAAAATAAATGTATTTATATATAAAAGGAGAAGCTGGCTGACTGACTTACTGACTGATCTGTCAACGCACAGCCTAAACCGCTAGAGTTAGAAACTTGAAATTTTGACAGTAGGTTCCTTTTATAACGTAGACATCCAACAAGAAGGGATTTTTCGAAATTCAAACCCGAAGGGAGTGAAATAGAGTATTTAAGTTTGAAGTAAGAAGCATGAAATGAAATATTAAGATGTCTTGTCAGAAATAAATGTACAGGTATTTCAGCGTTTTTGGAAATTCAACCTTTAAGGGGGTGAAATAAGTGTCGAAAGTTTGTATGAGAAATCTGTTATTTTTGAAGTAAGAAGCACGCAATTCAATATTTAGACTTCTGGTTAGAAATAAACATAAACACGTTTGAGCGTTTTTGGAAATTCTACCCAAGGCGCCCCTTGAAAAGGGGGATGATAGTTTTTTCGAAGTTAGTAGATTTGTATGAAAATTCTTATTGGGTTATTGAAATTGAGCAATAGTGACTTGAAATTTGGCACAAACACTCTTCAAAGTAAATAACAAAAGAAGTACCTTATGGATTTTTAACCGACTTCAAAAAAAGGAGGAGGTTCTCAATTCGGTCGGTATTTTTTTTATAAAACTACCTACACGTAAAAAAGGAATTATCCCACTTTGCCAGCCGCCCCACTGGTGCGCAAAGTGGAATAATTCTAATTTTGGAGTGGAATTTGCCCCACCAAATTTAATTTTAGTGGGGCAGGGTTGGCACTGGAATTTGTGCAAGTAAGTGTGCTAGAGTATTTTATATTTTTTTGGAAAGAAATGTATAACTAAGTAAAATGTAAACTTGTGACTTAGTACATAGGCAGTGTTTTTAAATAAAAGTACAAAAATAATTGTTTAAATTTTTTATTTACTTTTTGTTTCTGGAAGGAAAGTAGGAAGTATTTAAAGGTAAAATTTTAAAGCGTGTACTTCAACCATTAGTGAGCTAAGTAGTATCGCATAAGCAGCTACTTCCAGTTCATTTCTGTTTTCCTGGTAGTTATAGGTATAGGACATGACAGTTATAGGTAAGATAAAGGACAGTTTTAATTTAGACTTTTATCGATATAGTGAGTGAATAATAAATAACGAATACTTTTTATTTCATCTTTGTGTTTAATCGTTGGTGCACAACTTAGTGAGATCGTTTAGGCGCATGTTTTTTGTATATTTCTGTCACCCTGGTACTTTTCAAAACAACAAATGATTCAATTTCAAAGCCTGTATTTTTACCATTATTCTAAGTAGTAAGTTGCTTTTAAGCACCTAGCTCCAGTTCATTTCTGCTTTCCTGGTAGTTTTAATAAATATACTACTCAAAACAAAATAAGAGCCACTAGGTATTTAAGGTATACCATGAAAAATATAAAATTAACACATTTTTCAATTTACGTTAACTTAAAACAATGTTATTGTTTACCGTTTAGGCTAGTAATTGTTGAAATTAGTGATTAATAAACATTTTATTTAACTTTTGATAAAAAATGACAATTTAGGATAAAAAACACAAATAACAAAAAGTCACTAAAAACTAAAAAAAAACTTCACTTTTGATTTGTTTTTCTCTTTTTTAATTACGGGTATGCCCTCCTCTTTTGGCTATGCACTCCTGTAGCCTGGAATGCATGCTCTCTATCAAATGGCTGACGTTTTCAGCTGGGATATCTTCCCAGGCACTTTTCAAAGCATCAATCAGTTGGTGCTGGTTGTAGACCTCTTGCGCACTCTCTCTAACCCTTTGTTTTAATTGGTCCCACATGTGCTCGATCGGATTTAAGTCCGGACTGTTTGCTGGCCACGGCAACACTTGAATGTGAGAGCCTTCCAGTACAGACTGGGTCGCTTGAGCTGTGTATGCACAGGCATTGTCTTGCATCAGGATGAACCCAGGACCCATCCGCTGTGCAAATGGAATCACATGAGGCCTGAAGGTTTCCTCAATGTAACGCTGAGCAGTTACGGAACCTTCATTTAAAATAGCGAGTTCAGTTTTGCCATGTAAGCTTATTCCACCCCAAACCATTACATTGGGTCCATCGAAATGGTCAACTTCGTGAATGCAGGCTTCAGAAAATCGCTCGCCACGTCGCCTCCATACTCTAATGCGTCGATCGTCATTAAATAATTTTACTTTACCCTCGTAGGTGAAAAGCACCATGCCCCACTCGTTTATGCCCCAGTCTAAATATTGACAGGAGAAACTTAAACCATTTGCACGTTGAGCCCTGGACAAAGGAATTCGAACAACTCGACGTTTTGAAGTTTGCTGGTCTTCGTGCAATCGGTTACGGATCGTTTGGTCACTGACGCGAGTACCCGTTGTCAACCGTAGGCGATTTTGTAACTTACGAGCCGTCACTGTGCGTTTTCGGCAGGCACTTAACCGGATGTACCGATCCTCGTGAACAGTTGTAATGCGAACTCTACCCGAACCAGGTCTTCTTGCAACACTACCAGTCTTTTGGAAGCGATTCCACGCATTTTGGATAGCTTTCCGAGAAAAACTCAGATGCAAAGCCACAGACCGCTGCGAAATTCCTTCTTGGATCATTGTAACGGCTCTGGTTGCAGTAATTACGTCCATATGTCTTCGTACTTTTGGCATATTAACATAAGATGTTACATAAACAAATTAACTAAACAAAGTTAAACGATTATTTCAGATTACCCTAAAGATAATCGAAACAAAACTTAAAGAAAAATCGAAACAAAATAACAAGAAAATTTCAAATTCATTTTTTTTTTAAATGATGGCTTGCCTTTGGTCTCAAGTACAAAATCAAAGAGGTTAAATATCGAAGAGTTTGTAACATCAATATTTTGTTACTTATTAATTACATAACGTTCATTTAATTACACTGAAATGTGAAAACAACGAGTGGCTCTTATTTTGTTTTGAGTAGTATAGTTTTAAAACGTCTATCGATATCATTTTTTATTATTTATTACGTATCCTTCATGCTCTTTTCTCTGTTTCATCGTTGTTGCGTTTCGAGGAATACCCCATATTTTGATACTTACGTTTTATTTCGCACCTTTTTTTTATTTTAATGAAATTAAATCCAATGGGTCGATTTAACTACGATACTTTTTTCCCATGGTATTCTGGCCCACGCATTCGGCCAACTTTTCCACTACTGTTCCTACTCCGTGTAATTCAGAGGTCAATTTCCCCCTAATCCATAGACCAAGACCAAAATAGCCGTTTTTTTGTTAATCTTTGTGTAATTCAGAGCAACAAAAGGTGAGAGTAGGACGAACGTCGACAGACAGAGAGAAAAAAGAGCGCCCTACGACGAATTTTTCTTGTAATTTTTCTTATAATTATATTTAAATCGACAATTTTCTATATAATTGTACCTTTTCTTAATAAAACTATCAATAAGATCAAAATATTTTTAAGAAGGTCGAATGGGGCGTGTAAATGAGGTCCAGTGGGTATTTTGCGATTTTGTTTCGTCTTGAAGGTCCAGTGGGTACCAAAAAAGAGGTCCAATAGTCATTTTAATATAATATTTTTAAGAAGGTCGAATGGGGCCTTGGAATGGGGTCCAGTAGGTACTTTTTACAATTGGGTCTAATCTTGAAGGTCCAGTGGGTACTGCACCGGTAGGAAAAAGTGCATTGCAACACATGCCGGGTACAGCTAGTCATAAATATTGTAATAGACTTAATAAAAGTTAATAATATCTACATCTGTAGGTCGTAAATCTCATTTCTAACATTTCTGTAAAGGTTAAATAACAAGCTCTAGAAACTAAATTTCTAAGTAACCTATTTAATTAAATGGACTAGTCTTTCAAACATTTCTGTTTCGTTTGCGAGATAAATCACATGATGAAATATTTTAACCGACTTTGAAAATGAGGAGGTTGCTTATTCAATGCGTATTTTTTTAATGTATGTACTTTTTTTTATTACTTATCTTTTTTTAAAAAAATAACATTGCCCAACTACGATTTTTACTGTATTATGGATGCGTTTACAGACACAAATCTCACATACAAAAACGCCCACACCCGAAACAACCATCTGTAGGCCATACAAATTTTTGTTCCGTGTGGGAATTGAACCCACGACCCGTAGCACAGAAGCCAATCGCTTAGCCACTGCACCAAACGTGTCGTCAAATCTCACATTCATTTAAGTGAAAATAACAAGCTATTTAATAACCAGCTTGCAGTTACGGAAATTAAGCTATTCGAGCTATAGACAGATATCTTTTCAATATCATTTGCAGCTCTAACTAGACTCATAACTTTGAAAGAGATGCAAATAAAAAGAAAGAAAAAAGATGAAAATATGTAAAACGACCGACTTTCGTGACGTGACTATAAAAATATGGTAGGAAATATTGAAAACTGGCAGTTACTAGTCTTATAATTCTTGGGTTCCGCGGTACTACCAGATTTATAGAGCAGGTGGGTAACTCTAGTTGTAAGAAATTGGGGTAGCGACCCTGACTCCAACGACGATTGGAATTGGGACGCCAAGCGAGCGTGCGAACTACGTAGCCACTTAAGCCAAAAATTGTGCAGCCCATCCGGCCCCGGCGACTTCCAGTTGGGTAATGGACGGGCTGCAGTGGCTACGTCTTGGGGGCTGATTATGATTTCACCCATTTCCGATATTGGTTCACACGCTCGTTCGATATCCCACGTCCAATCACCCTCGGTGTGAGTGACAGGGACGGCTTTGCTTGAGATGTTTATAATTTTCCATGAAGTAAAGTACGCTGTTTTTTTCATCGGGTTTCGAGTTGCCTCTCATCATCATCAGCCTATAGTAGTCCACTGCTGGACATAAGCCTCTCCAAGTGCACGCCACTGAGCTCAATCCTCGTCCACCTGTTTCTAGCCCCCTTGCGAAGATCGTCACTTCACGTAGCCTTAGCTATGTTCACGTAGCGCTTAATCAACACAGATTGGGGTGCATGGAAAGAGCCTTCACGAGTGACGATACTTAAGTACGTCCGGCACACCCTGGGCAGTCAGCCCCGCTACCAACCTTGCTGACTGGCTAATCTTTTCACCACAGAATGAGCTATTTTAGTATAGCTCGTGCTGACACGAGAGAAGAAGAAGTACGCAGATAAACTAACTTTTTTATTATTAACTAGCTTTTGCTCGCGGCTTCTCTCTCGTTAATGTATAATACAAAAAAACTCTTAACACACTACTAGTTTCTATAATAATATAATTCAATCATGATTCGAAAGACACGTGGCGCCATCTATTATCGTTATTGTTGTTTTTCTGAGGAACAGTACTTTTTTTCGGGATGAAAGGTACCCTATGTCCGTTTCTGTACACCTGACAAAGTATATAATGCCAAACTTCAGGATGATCGGTTCAGTGGTTTAGGCGTGAAAAGGTAACAAACAAACAAACTTACTTTCGCATTTATAATATTAGTTAGGATTAGTAGGGATAGTTGTCGCTGTGATCGTGACAAGGAAATCCATCTTTCTGTCTACTCGATCATCGTCATCGTCAGCCTACAGCAGCCCACCGCTGGACATAGGCTTTTTACTACAACATGTCACCATCACCTATTAGGCGCAAAAATAATCTCTAAATACAACTAATCTCTAATTAGCCGCATCTGGTTAGAGTGGAAGCCGACACTAACATAGGAACAGGCTAGGCTAATGATATTAATTAAGTTCGCAATTTGGGCACACAAATCAGTATGCAAAGCGCACAAAATAAATCTATTTGTCCTGTTTCAAACAATCATTCGCAAACAACGGCAAATGACGTAAAACATTCACAAAACCACAACACGATGCAAACCTTACTAATTAGCATGTTATTTAACTAAATTAAATAGTGGTATTGACGAGGTATATGTGCTGGTTCGTTAATACGAGTAGTACAAAATTCGACCCCAAACGCCATTGGTTTTTATTTAGACTCTGTTATGTTCCACCCTGCTTTTTCCCAACGATGTTGGGAATAGCTCAGATGCAGCTAAATACCAGTATTTCACACGGAGCGACTGCCATCAGACCTCCGTAAGGGCCTATCCACCTCTCCATGTCACGACGTGGTAACGTGACGGTAACGTGGCACGGTGCGTTGACGTAACGTGCAAATTTACGTTACCGTATCGTAAAATGCACGTCAGGATCATTGTTAGATTTATCGTTGACCATGTAGATCCTGAATTTTAATAAGAGAAACAGTAAGGTATGGATTTAAAGCATCGGAGCACATAGACGGCGACTAACACGCGGGCGTGGAGAGCGCGGGCGGAGCGCATATACGTGTGCGCTTGCGGCTAGAGGCGGAACGTGTTACGATACGGTAACGTAATTTTGCAGGTTTTGTCAACGCACCGTGTCGCGCTACCGCCCCGTTCCACGTTGACGACGTCGTGATGTGGAGATGTGGACAGGCCCTAACGCGTATTTTTTATCGCGTCGTGCCGCGTCGCGTCACATCGTATCGCGTTTGTCAACTCTACGCGGCGTGCCCGAACCGTTTACATTCCGAAGTTATGCTCTCCAACCAAATCATATTCTCACGTCGACCTCCAATCCAATAATTCAGACCATACTGCTGATATGAACAAACCCACCCTTATACAAGGTTAGTCTGAAATGGGGTACTAATCCGCAGGCCACTTAAAGTATCACTGATGACGGTT
Organism: Amphipyra tragopoginis; assembly: GCA_905220435.1. Taxonomy (NCBI): domain Eukaryota; kingdom Metazoa; phylum Arthropoda; class Insecta; order Lepidoptera; family Noctuidae; genus Amphipyra; species Amphipyra tragopoginis. The sequence continues at coordinate 6,673,944 of HG992016.1, forward strand.
TTAAAGTAAGTGTTAAAATTTCAAAATTCGACAATTTTTATTTCCATTTAGAATAAAAAAATTTTTAGTTTTTTCAAAAATTCTTCGTCCCTGCTTTAATTACGAATTCACAAAATGAAGCTTCTGATTCGTGACCCCAAATATGACCTAAAATGTAAACACAGCTGATCATAGCTGACGATAGATAGGTTTTAGCATATTTTTTATGTAATTTTTGAACAGCTATTTCCCTTAAACTATTGACTTTAGGGGAAAGTGGTAGAACAAAAGTTATTCATTAATATGAATACTTTAACACCCTTTCGGATTAGTACCCCCTTTCTGACTAACCTTGTATTTCCTTAGCGTTTTGATATATTGTCAGATACACATTCGAAAAATAACATTGGATAGGATTCAGAGAGTTTTTTACGCTGGATTTTTTTAGCGTTTTTTGTTTTTTCCCAATTTTGAACCATTTTCGTATTTTTTAACTTCGTTTGCGACCGGATTTTGATTGGAGCGTTAGAGTTCGCGAACGAATATTGACATAAGGAATTGTGTGTGTTGAACATGATTTGTAGGTAAATGTTAGGTGATTTGTTTCATGTATTTGTATGGGAGTTAGATCAGGTGAACTGTTTTTTTTATTATTTGACTAGGTCTCTTTTGACCCTAGACGCACTAGATGGTAAGAGCAGACAGGGTCTAAGATGGAGCACACGAATCCAAGTAACAGAGATATAGAGGGATTCCCCTATACCCCTCTGTCTCTCACATACACACAACGGAACACAGTAAACTGCTTTGTGCTTGACTTTAATGTGAGGGTGGTAGCTAGCCAGGCGGACCGAATACTTCCTACCACGTCGCGTGCTGGGTTTTGTTGAATCTTACAACACGCGTCTATTTTCAGCGTGCGGTGAGGAAGTTTTATATTCTAGTCCGTCTCCACACGGGGTAGAACACTTGGAAAAAATACTCTAAACCAGATAAAACTTTATTTTAGGTACTCTGTAAATGTGGTACGTTACCAGGTACCCTTATCCCCCTGATACATTAGTGACACGTATAGTGAAGACATCTTAGAGCGGTTACGCACTGCATCCGATCCGAATCCGAGAAAATACGTTCCGAAGTAGTCATAGAACTATTTGTATGGTAGTTTACGCACTAGATCCGACTTCCGTCATCCGATTTCTCTCCGTCATCCGTGAGTTTCTAATTCGGAAGAAAAATGGACGGACCGAAGTAGTCATGTTAGCATTATGGGTAATCATACCTTTTACACCGCTACTATTCGGAACTATATACACTTAGGATTATTAATTTATTTATGTTTAATTTAAAAACGTTTAATAGAATACATTTAAAAGTATGTTATTTGACTACAATTAAAAGTGAAGCAAAATATGTTTAATAAATGTAGGAATAGTCTAAAATTGTAAGAATTATATTTGGATAATTATTTCTTATTTATTTAACTTGTTTATGATTAAGAAGTACTGACAACGGATTGTAATAAGAACAAGTTGACAGAGGCAGAATAGAGGGGGCATTCTCGGGCAGACCGTCGAATGGGACGGACGTTCACAATTGTTATACTAGTTGTTTGTTTTGGCTAGGGATTCTTGTTCTTATTTTATCATCTTAATAATGGTTGTGTAAAGTATTATGTTGTGATCTAGTTCATGTTACTAACACTAACCCAATTACAAGTACTCTCAGTGGTGGAGAGTCTATGTTGGTTTTATTTATTCCATTTACCTTGCCCACAATACTTACATATTGATATTAGCTATAACTGTAATGATAGAATCACCCCAGAAAGCTAAAAAGCTATTAATCTTATTAGTAAATTCAACTTTTTTATTAGCTATCCTTCGGGATAGCTTTTATCAGAAGTGGGACAGGCTCCATTGCCTATCTTATTTTCTGTGTAGATTTGTATATAGAGTACAAGTTATTACAAGACAGAAAGATAATTAAAGAAAAAAAAAAAAACGTATAACTACCTACGAAAAAAAGAAAAATTGTGAACGTTCCTCCTTTTTACGAATCTGTCTAATCGTAATTGTTATTTTACATGTGTTGAAAGTTGATTCTAGGACTCTCAACAAGGGACAGAGGATCTGCCAACCTGTTGCAACACGTCGAACCTCGCATGGACTTGTCGGTGCTGCTGCCCTGTGTGACATGATGACAATGTGTGATTGCGTCATGCCACCATGTGTATCGCCGTCAGGTACTGAAGTGCGAGCGAGGTAACGGACAAGCTAATGATTGTAATCAATGCCATAAGCCTGGTAAGATTGAACCATTTGTATTTCATCCTTCCGATACGTCTTTTAATGATTTTAACTTGTGGTGTGGTAGATCATGAGTGTAATTTAAATGGATGCGGACGAGATATCCTCTATTCCGTGATCTGTGTATTCAATATGTGTTTGGCGCGTAAAGGCAATTATTTGAGAAGTTTTATTTCTTGCAAAAGAAATTGAATATTTACTTGGGACGGACGCCTTCTGTCTGATCTGTTCACAGGAACTGTGCTGGTTTACATCACCTGGAGTTACCATTATATGGTCTTTGAACTGGTAATGTTTGGGGAGTTATAAAATAAGGACTCTCAAATTTATTTATTTTTGCTTGTTTGTATTTGTGTACTTAAGCGTATAGTGTTTGTGTATTGGGCATAAGTCCTGCAGACACATAGTGTATGTGTATTGGACGTTAGTCCAGCAGACACGGTAACGTGTGAAGTTGCTCTTGTACAAGTCAACATTGTACGAGTAAAATAATGAAAAGTTTAACAAGAAAAATAAGTGCTTCATTAAATTATGTAACATGTGTCGTAAGGAGAGCTAATGTTGTGCTATCTCATGTTGATGATGAGAAACGCTAACGTCGTGCTTCTTTCTCTTGTTACCTGTTGATGAAGAGAAACGTTAACGTCGTGTTTCTTTCTCGTGTTCCCTGTTGATAACGATGAGAAATCGCTAACGTAGTGCTTAATTCTCATTGGCTGTTTACGTAAGCCTGCGTGGTCTTACGAGTTCTCTTTAGCAAGTTGCGTTGCTAAAAAGATACCTGTGGCTTTATTAAAAATGTGTGCTTTTATGTAATACAGGTGAAGATTTTGACAATTAAGAAACCACGCCTGGTCTAGTTGCTGCCAGTCATGAGTATGAGCCGTGCTTATGTACATGAGGTGATACCGAGCTACAGCCCGTGGCACCGTGCAACGCCGAGCATCGTTCCAGGTTTTCATCGATTTATGATGAGCTTCTGCCTGCAGCAAAGAAATGAAGAAAATATAACGAGGATGTGGTTTGGTATTTTGTTTATTCTTAGAGCTCTGTACTCCTACTATTTTTGGTAACCTAAAGACTGCTAGATTAAATTTTGAGTTCATGTTTTTTTTACGATAATTTTTATGTGTAACAACCTTAAGGCTCTGTCTAAGCTTAATAAGTAGTTGGTTCATGCACTCCCTTGTTTACATTACACAGAGGTGTGAATGTAAATGTGAATTATTTTTATGTTTAAAGACAACCTGAGGGCTCTGTCTAACCTTGTAACTAGTGTGGTTCATACACTCCCTTGTTTACATTGCACAGAGGTGTAAATGTAATTGTGAATTTTGTTGATGAACATCATTGAGGAATTATAGATACGTGGTTACCATTATTGCAATATGAAATGGTCATGAGATTTATTTATGTGTGTTACAATGAGATTTAGAACAGAGCATTTAAGTTATATAATTTGGCTCTTGGAACGCTTACAGGACCATACAAAAGAGTATTTGAAATGTTGCACTGTAATAGATATGAAAGGGCGATTATGGTGCTGTTTAGTACCATAGACGACCTTTCTGACACTTTTATGTATCATTCATGAATTTTATGATTGGGTAATTATAGAAATCAAGTTATTAACAAAAAAAAAAAGAGAGATTGTTTGTATTATTTTGATTATGTTAAAATGAGAATAGGAATATGGTTATACTTACCTACCAGATATATATGATAATAGATGATGATGTACCTATGTGATAATATATGGTGAGATGGAAGTCGTGGGGTGGTCGGCTCGTTAGGGTTGGCGAAGCTCACGTTGCAACCTATGGACGGTTGGAAGACGTTGAGTCGTCGACCGCCGGTGAAGTCTCACGGTGCATCTCCTAAGGCATAGGTCACTTATTGGAAGTCGTATAGTGGCTGGAAAGTGAGAGAGCTTGTTCAGTGAAGCTTGCGGTGCAATTTGTGGCAAATGTAGGATGTTATGATGAAATTATGAATACAGGATTAAGATAGTGTGATTAAATGTAATATTGTTTCACCATCACGGGCATAGGTCACTTATTGGAAGTCGTATAGTGGCTGGAAAGTGAGAGAGCTTGATCAGTGAAGCTTGCGGTGCAATTTGTGGCAAATGCAGGATGTTATGATGAAATTATGAATATAGGATTAAAATAGTGTGATTAAATGTAATATTGTTTCACCATCACGGGCATAGGTCACTTATTGGAAGTCGTATAGTGGCTGGAAAGTGAGAGAGCTTGACCAGTGAAGCTTGCGGTGCAATTTGTGGCAAATGCAGGATACATAGGTTACTTACTGGAAGTCGTACAGTGGCTGGTATGTGAGAGAGCTTGACCAGTGAAGCTTGCGATGCAGTGGGTAGCAGATGTACAATAATTATGAATATGAGATGATGAGAATAAGATAGATTAACAAAAATATGATTTTGTCGCCCAAATGAGAAAACTCATTATCGCGAATGTGAGTCGAAGTGGTGTGTTGGGCATGAGTGGCATATGAACTTGCCGTCCAAAATGTGAATGTGTTGCTAAATACCTATGTAAAAAAAAAAAAAAAAAAAAAAAAACACGAATGTTGTGTGATATTGTTAAAGTGAATATAATGGCATTTAAAATGTTTGATTTTGATAGATCAATCAGCATTTTGATTGCGAAGGTTGAAAATATTGAGTGACCATGTTGACAGATCCATGGGTGTTTTTGATATTTAATTATTTTGAGATAATATGTAATAGAATAGATTTACGTAGAATTATATATATTTACCTGTTGTTAAGTTTGAGGACAAACTTATTGTCAGGAAAGGCCGAATGTTAGCATTATGGGTAATCATACCTTTTACACCGCTACTATTCGGAACTATATACACTTAGGATTATTAATTTATTTATGTTTAATTTAAAAACGTTTAATAGAATACATTTAAAAGTATGTTATTTGACTACAATTAAAAGTGAAGCAAAATATGTTTAATAAATGTAGGAATAGTCTAAAATTGTAAGAATTATATTTGGATAATTATTTCTTATTTATTTAACTTGTTTATGATTAAGAAGTACTGACAACGGATTGTAATAAGAACAAGTTGACAGAGGCAGAATAGAGGGGGCATTCTCGGGCAGACCGTCGAATGGGACGGACGTTCACAATTGTTATACTAGTTGTTTGTTTTGGCTAGGGATTCTTGTTCTTATTTTATCATCTTAATAATGGTTGTGTAAAGTATTATGTTGTGATCTAGTTCATGTTACTAACACTAACCCAATTACAAGTACTCTCAGTGGTGGAGAGTCTATGTTGGTTTTATTTATTCCATTTACCTTGCCCACAATACTTACATATTGATATTAGCTATAACTGTAATGATAGAATCACCCCAGAAAGCTAAAAAGCTATTAATCTTATTAGTAAATTCAACTTTTTTATTAGCTATCCTTCGGGATAGCTTTTAGTCGTAGTACTATTTGTATGAACGCTTTCGTATTACCTCGGATTCAAATCGGACGCCAAATGGATATGCCAAAGCCCCTGTCTGTATGGCCCCTGAATTGTTTGAATTTAGATCAGAGATCGGATAAGTGCGTAAGCGATATCCGAATTCGGTCCGAGTTTTGTAGACTCTATATTCGCATTTTCACGTATTCGGATCGTATGCAGTGCGCAAAGCAATATCCGAATTCGGTGCGAGTTTTTTACATTCTTATTTTCACGGATCCGGATCGATCCTAAGAATTTGTCTACCGTCTCGTGGGAACACTCGAAGCGCGAGATAATGTAGTCGTCGTATTTTCTCGTGCCGAGACGATATAAGAAATAAAGTGACGATAAAATTATGTCCCGCTACGTGTGTTAGGACTTCTGAACAGAAAACTGACATAAATAATATATTATGTCGGTTTAATACAATGAAGATAACGTAAACATAAGAAAACTAATCAATTAGCTGTGTCGTGTAAGTGAATAAGATATAGCTACAAGATAGCATGGATCCCAAGTTTAGCCGGTCATATAATTTATCAGGCCGGCTGCCATACTTAGAGAAACACATGTGGTCCAGTACAAGATATGCTACGATATAGATAGTATGAAAACGAGCGCGTCTCGCCATCAAACTTAAAGTTTGGCGAGGTTATACATATAGATAAAAACATATTATAATATTTCAGCAAAAAAAACGGAAAAAAAATGCTACTTTCAAAGTGATAGCTTCCCTTAGGTGAAAAAACTATGATAGATGAAGAATTAGGGATTATACAAAGGGATTCGCATTTTACTTATAGAAAATGACTATTTTATATGAAGATGCGTACGCATGCTTTCGCACTTTTCCATCGATTCACCTTTCGCAGCAATCTAAGTTGTGCGTACAAGTCTAGATAATGCTTCTGGACGCTGACGCATGCTTGCGTAGTTACTGGGAATCGACAAATCGCATAAACGTTACTAGAGAATCTCCAGTGTAGGCACGCTTAAGCACACTTACGCAACTGAAAGTAAACGATCGATATTTATGTAAATACCTAAGTGTGTCGAAAATGATTTATCTTTCTGCAAATTGATGCATGATATACAAAGAAATCGGCAGCAGCGTTTTTGCTTTTGTTTTTCAACATTGCCCCACACTAGGATTTTTCCTGTATCGTGGGTGCGTTTACAGATACTGTAGGCCATACAAATATTTGTTCAGTGCAGGAATGGAACGCGCGGCAACGGACCGCTCCAACACTGGACCAAACGTGTCATCAAATCAAAACGCATAGCTTGGCATCTCAACGATTGATCCATTTTGTAATGAAGAAATTGCTATATGCGATAAGACCGCCATTTGTACTGTTCTTGATTACCTGTATTCCTTCTGTTTTATTTCTTTTAGTGTACAATAAAGTATATCTATCTATCTATTGTTGTTGTTTATCTTTCGGTGTACAACATGCCTAACTAGAGCAATACCCGTAAGATGTACAATGTACAAGTTAGGATTAAATCTGATCTCACAGTATTAATGTATACGTATACATAGTATAGGGCAATACATAGGGCGTGGTTACCAACTTTAGTTGGGTAACAGTTCTTGATATTGGACGTTAAACTTGATTCAGTTTAAGTGCTGAGAATGTTCATTTTGGGCCAATTTAGGTAATTAAGGATGGCTTGGTAATACTCGTAAATGTTTCAGAATAGGTATTTGAAACATGATTTGGAAAGCTGTGGAGCGTTTTGGGAAAAGCGTTATGTCCAGCAGTAGATTTTGATGAGCTGAGTTGATCAATTGAAAACTGTTGTAGTTGATTGGAAGGTTACGTGACACCATGCAGCGCAACATGATGACGTCATCACTTCGTGCATAGTTTTTAAGTAATAAATTAATATACAAGGTTAGTCCGAAAGGGGGTACTAATCCGCATGCCACTTAAAATATCACTGATGACTGTTTTAAAGCAAGTGTTAAATTTTCAAAATTCGATTATTTTTATTTTCATCTAAAATTATTTTTAATTTTAGTTTTTTCAAAAATTCTTCATCCCTGCTTTACTTACGAATTCAGAAAATGGTGTTTCTAATCCGTGACCCCAAATATGACCTAAAATGTAAACACAGCTGATCATAGCTGAGGATAGATAGATTTTAGCGTATTTGTTATGAAATCTTTGAACAGCTATTTCTCTTGAACTATTGACTTTTGGGGTAAGTTGTAGAACAAAAGTTATTCATTATTATGGGTACTTTAGCACCCTTTCGAGTTAGTACCCCCTTTATGACTAACCTTGTATATTAGTGGTAGCAGTTTCGCCTAGCTTCCACGACACAGTGTATCCTTGTGTGGAAGCTCTAAATAATAATCGTTCCTACTGTACTGTCTCGTTGGTCTAGAAGTCGCAAACACGACTGCAGGGCGTGGCGTCCTGGGTTCAATCCCTAGGTCAGGCAAACTGTTATTGGGTTTTTCCTTGTGGAATTTCTCAGTAGCAGCCCGGAGTCTGGATTTATGCCCGGTTGATGGCAATAGGCTTGCCCCCAATTACATGGAACTTAAACATAACGGCAAAACGAGGGTGTATATCTACACACTTCTGCCCAATCCTTTGGAGAATACAGGCGTGATGTTAATATGTGCGTGTGGTGTGAGGACCACTTTGTTAAAACTCTTTGAAATCGTGCTTAGGATTTAGTGAACATTCCCAAACAATTGTGAAAGTTGGAATCAGATTTTGTGGAAGTCAAATAAGCGAGTTATGGACTGTAAAGTTGGGCCCTCAGTTCTCACATAGAAAATTGAGGCCCCACCTGTACCTGATAAACTATGGACACTACAGAAAAAGTCTTTATGCCAAAATTTAAGCTAATGCTAAACAAAATTTGTGAATACAAGATATTATTGCAAAACACGGTCCTACTTTGTATATCTTCGTTCGAAATGGGCCCTGAACTCTCATTCACGTAATAGTTTATTATGTTCTGTAACAATCCATATTTTTATGACTAGATAGTTAGTAATATACATATACTATACAATAGGAAACAATAACTAAATTACTCAAACTTATTCAAACCATGCGTTGAAAATGAAAATTCAAACGATGCGTGGAAATAGTACAGTCTCGAGTATTCTCCATTCGATTTTCTTTGAACAATAGCAAATGGACCGTGAAAGGAGTTCCGAGTCTCATTCAGTATCTAAGATAAGGTACGCATAGATACGCCTTAGTATGTAACAAAATGTACTGGATACTTCTCTTTATACAATGTATTGAATTCATTGTTTTGCTTCGCTAGCCAAGTCCTTTACTTAACAAAGACATTTAGCTAATGAACAGGCAGGTAAATCAGGTTTTTTTTTAGGTTGATAAACAAGGCGATGGCACACTAGTAGGCTAATTCACCTAAATAAAGAAGTTCACTTGTACTGTAGTTGCAGTTAAAAGTCATGGCACACTATACCGGCACCGCATCGGCACCGCTCCAACCCAGCAAGTATCTTGTCATTCAAATTAGAGCATTAAATTGTGTGTCGTATAATGTATTTCATAATGTCAATATGAAAAAGCCAACGGCGGGCAGTCAGCGCGCTTCCCGCTACCATGGCTGGGATGTCTAGTGTTGTTTTTTGTCGGCGTGATTTATATGTATAACGAGGGTAGTTCCCTCATTGGGGGTACCTCGTCATCAGAGTCCAAGATCGACTTGGTGTAGGCAGGAAATAATAGTCACAACATTATAGTCCTCTATTTATTCACTCTCGATAACAAAATAATAAAATCTCAAATGATCAAACCGATGGAAACTGATTAAAGTACGGAAACGCGGTAAGTTCGGTGCAGGCTGGCAAAACGACCTCTCGCCCTCGTGTCTCACTCCAAAGTGACTTCACTCAAATCAAATGCATCCAATGTCAAAAAGGATGACAGCTGACAGCCGACAGCTGACAGCTTGCTGACAACCGTCAAACAAGACATGCCACGACCCGCACCGACCTCACCCAAGCACACTGCTTGACGTTTCCGACATACGATAATAGATGGCGTCCTACTACGTTAACAATAATCAATAGTCATTCTAATAGTTGTGCTTCTGTGTTGATTCTGCGACATGTATATCTGTGCCAAATTATAGCTTTCTAGTACTAAGAGTCTCTGAGCTAAGCTGCGGACGGACGGGCGGACGTACATGGTGAAACTATAAGTGTTCCTTGTTGACTACCTAAAAATGACGCTCCGATGTGTTGCTACGACATGTCGCAGCGACAAGTCGTTTGCTGCTGCTGTATGCAGTCGGCTGCGAACTCGTACCTTAATGATAGTAAGTGGTTACCGTTGCCTATACTCCTATAGCACAAAGAGAATTGCTGATGCGTTGTCTTAGAGACAAAGTTGGAAAGTCTCATGTGTCTGTAATTTCACCGGCACATATACCCTTCAAATCGGTATACAGCAATGCTACTTGGCAGCAGAAATAGATATGATAATAGTACTTTCTCAGACGTATGATCAAAGTACTACTACTACTAGCGATGGGCGATTGTTGCAAAAAAAACAATCGACTGAATCGAAAATTGTACTGTTGCGCATTCGATTGTCGATTTAGTAGTTCCTCGCCACAATTATTCGAATAACAATCGACGAACTACTAAATTTACGTACACTGCAATCCGCTATGCATGTGAGATGTGAGTGTGTGACGTGCGCGTATGCGTTATTGCGTTGACCTGCGGTGTGCGACTGCGTGCGGTGTGCGAGCAGTGCGAGAGACCGCGCGGCTGCGGGACGATGTTGCGTCAATTGTTTTTAAGTATTACTTCAATTTGTTTACTTTAGTTGTTCTTTGAGTTTTTTAAACCAAGGTCAGGCGCGCGCGCTATTATCGTTTGACGCGATGCCTAAAAAATCGTTGGTGTGGGATTTTTTTGAAAAATTTAAAGAAAGGAATATTGAAAAAGTTTGATGTATATTCTGTTCACATTGTGTATCTATCACAAAAATACGACCAACCTAAAGGACCATTTAAAAAGGAAACATCCGTTGCAATTGGTAGTGGAGCACGGACTTTTAACTATTGAATTGTGCCGCAGCGGCAGCGCACGACGCACCACCTTTTAGTAATTACTTATTTAGTAGTACGAATATAGTAGTACGTGCGCTGCGCCGCAATTTTATCTATTGAATTGTGGCGCAGCGGCAGCGCACGCCGCACGCATCACCTTTTAGTAATTACTTATTTAGTAGTACAAGTATAGTAATACGTGCGCTGCGCCACAATTGAATACAAATTAGTACATTAGTTAGATACGATTATGATTTAACCCAATTCATACAGAATTGATTTATTTAAGTAGGTACTTACTTTATTTTTAATTTTTATTTTACCTGTGATTGCATAATTTTATTAAGTATTTTAAAAAAATTGATGATTTTCGTTGTATAGAATCAATTAATTTATTCACTTGACAGACATAATCTGTGTTGCTGGGGAGTTTGTTGCGCCGTTTCTTCTTCACAGCAAAAACACTAGGAAGCGGTGAAGGGAGGGCTTTTTGTGGGATGTCTATAATATTGTAAAACTAACGTTCAAAAAGAACTAAGTAATTCTAGTCTATTTAGAATAAATGAGTTTTGAGTTTGAGTTAAACTTGATACGGTAACCGTATCAGTGATTGTCACCTGCTGCGCGCCGTTAGTCGATAACAATCGACTAACATCAATTGTTATCGACTTTTATCGACTGGACTGAACAATCGACTAAGTCGATTAGTTTTAGTAATAATCGCCCATCGCTATACTAAACTGAAGATTTACTTTTAACCTTAGCATTGCGTAAAGCGTATTGGAGTGAAAAAATCTAATTAGTCCGTCAGTTAGAATATCAAAAAATATTTGACACGTATTTTTTCTTTTGTTACGTAAACCAAAATTGACGAAGATACGACACTTTTAAAATTGGCAAAACGTCACAAGCAAGTACAATTTTTACTTGCTTCTGACGTCACAAGCTCCCACTCTTGAGTTTTGAGACGTTTTATCTTTCCAAATATTCATAGATTTAACAAAAGAAAAAATACGTGTCCATTGTTTTTCAAAACTCTAACTGGCGGACTATTTAGATTTGCAATTTTTTGATGCTGTCTACATGCCTATTGTCGGTTAGATTTAAGAGCCTCGGGTGACGGTACTTAAGTACGTCCGGCGCACCCTGGGCAGTCAGCCTCGCTACCAACCTTAATGACTGGCCAATCTTTTCACCACGGCATGAGCTATTCTCATATAGCCGTCACGAGAAAACGAATGTTTTTTTTTGTAATTTCTTTTTTTGATTAGTATCCATCAACAAAACATTTTTTGGAATTCCATATACCAGCGTAGCAGATTACACATCGACGATTCACTGAAAAGGGTCTAGGTAGGGTAGGTCTCTACGTGATCCAACAATAGCCACTCTCATGATCGCATTAGCCGACCAGGCTTAGTACCACATGAATGTATCTAAGTAACCTAACACCACAAATAATGACCACAAACCCTTTCAAGACCACAATAAGATCCAGAGGACACTTTCCAAGAAACAGTGAAGGGTGAATTATGTCGCTAATACTATCAAGTGGTACCCGACAATACCAACCCAATATTAATTCTTACGTGATACAAAATAAATTTATAAAAGGGAAAAAAATGTCGCTAAACTATGAGATAACACACCCTTCGCACTTAAAGTACAGTCGACAAAACTGTAACGTATACAGGCAAGTCTAGAGGGGCGGTGAAAACGCGAGTGAATATCGCGCTCTTGGCCAACGGTGGATAGAGGGACAATGTCGTGATTTTAGTCACTAACAGCACAACACACACAACACAACCTGTTGTCTTCCCCAGGCATAGGGTATCCACAAGTATATTCCCTATATAAAAAAATTGTACAGGCAAACAATAGATATCAATGCACTAAGCAAATTTTTCTATACTCAAGACACGCTCAGACAAGCGATGGCGAAAACTAGGCCCCAATAAATGCCTGAAATACAAATTCCACACAACGCTTTTGTTAAAATACAAATGTTACAAAGTTAAATCTACAAAGACGCGCCCCACTCTTTGTCTTAATCGCTACAGTGCAAAAGTATGCATTATAAATTGCTATCCTGTTCTATTGCCACACAATAGTTAGATATGTACATATTCACACTAATCATCATCTGCCTAGCCTTTTCCCAACTATGTTGGGGTCGGCTTCCAGTCGAACCGGATGCAGCTGAATATCAGTATTTTACATGGAGCGACTGCCTATCAGACCTCCACAACCCAGTAACTGGGTAATACGATACTCTTGGTAAGACTGGTTGTCAGACTTTCTGGCTTCTGACCAACAGTAACGACTGTCAAAGATCTACAAATTACAGCCGGGACCAACGGCTTTACGTGCTTTCCGAGGCACGAAGGAAACTCGCTATGGTAAATGGTCACCCATCCACAGACCAACCTCGGCAAGCGTGGCTTAACCCGGAAGATCGGTCTATGCGGCTGTAATTATTTAGCCACGAGCTCCTCTATATACACACTAATATATGCACACTAATATATGCACACTAATATAAGATAATAATAAGAGATGTGTGAATACACACTTCGCGGCTACCTCTCACAAAATGGTGTGGCGCGCGTCATGGTTGATTGAACGCATTGTAAGGATTGTTGCCTGAATACTTATCTCTTTCATTGTCTGTACCACAACAATGATCCGGCAATTTATTTAGTGCATTACAAGCAACCGTGGCACTTCGGAACGCACTTATGTGGAACTTTGTATGAATTATTCCGGGTACGTAACGGAAGAATTCACGGATTTATGAATGTACGTGCTTTGGGACGGGTGGCCTAAGTTTTAAGTGGAAGAGGGTACAAAAGGTCATTTAAGAAGTTTGACCTTGTCTGTGGTTCCGTCCGTCTTTAGATTGGTACATATAAGCTATAGCAGTACTTCAACTACCTTCAATCGTCCGAATTGACACTCACGCAGACACACACTGCAACAAGACTTCTAAGGTAACATCGGAATACAGTCACATACAAAGAGTGCAATATACTCAGTATACAGTGCGTGTCTGTGTGAGTATGTCAATTCAAAGTTGAGGTACTGCTTAAGCTTATACAAGTTTAGTTTTAGTACACACTTAACTTGAAACTAATTTGTTCAGAATCACCAGGAGAATCGATTGACAGTTTTTTTTTCATAAATTTCAATTCTCTTTCAATAGGTTTCTACGCATAACAGTCGACGGGAATAGACACCTTGAGGCTTGAGACGGTCCGCTCGGTCAGTTTCCGTGTATTAGACAACCCGTGCATAGCACATCTCAAGCATTTCACCCTTTACTAGGGAACTTAACGCGACATAAACTAAGGTATAACTTGGAAATTTATTTAAAAAAAAACACATTCAGGCAGTTCTGATGAAAATCTTGTTGGGGTATCTCGGTTTTTGTATATACTAAAAATAAAGTTGTATACTTGCCATAGCCCTAAAAGTATAACTCCAACATAACGACAAACTGAAGAAAATGAATTAATACAATCCTTCTACAGATCAGTTAGCAAGTTTGCCAGAATCTCAATTTACCCACAATATTACTAACGCTACATATCAATATGACTTAAGGGATCGCACCCACTTAACGCCCTGGCACCTGATCAAATCTCAAGCGGCTTGAATTTGTAATGAGGAGTTACTATACATAGAAAGACAAATATAGTGTGTTAACGAATTCGTGTAATTCCTTAAAACGACATGATCGGCTACTGGTGTAGACAGGCCCCGCACGGGATATAGCTTGATTAAAAATAAAATCCTTTTTTTTCATGCGGCTTTGTTACCGATCGTATCTAAACCACCTTATAAGGATTCAGTAAAAAATAAGATTTTTTTTTTGCATAATTTTATTTTATTTGTTTGAACATTTCGAGGCCACGCATAAACTAATGAAAGTACGGCGACACGGCTGGCAGGCACGACTAACGTGATATCGCTCTTTGCAATGACTCAGAAATAGAAAACCAAAACATTCTTTTGAATTATTTTTTTGGTTAATTTTCAAAAATTCCCGTGTAGGTTTAATCTGTGCCACCAGTAGATCACGTGGTTTGAAGGAATTACACGATTTCGTTAACATCCTGTATATAAACGTCGCTTAGCTATATGGCAAGTTGCGATTTTCCGATAGAGTAGACGCAGAAATCCTTGAATTTAAGTATTTACCGCCACGGATGTATTGCCTAAAAGGTACAACAAAAATATACTGTTAAACTGTCAATCACCGTAATTATAGACACAATAGATAAGACAATTAAGTATCGTCTTGGGACGACGGGTGGTACGCACCCGGTTTAAACAAACGGTATTGAGTTATACTACTGCCAAATATCGGTTTTGAAAGTTTGTTGACAAACTAATCAGGGTGGTCAAAAGCAGCTTGCGAACGCGCGCCTAAATTTGAATCGTGTAAGAGACTATACTGCCTTGTCCCGGTTTTAAGCCCATACCCAGTTTTGGATTAATCTCCCGTACCTCAGTAATACTGGGCAAAAAGTTGCCCCGACATCAAAACGAGACATCTCCGAAATCTTAAGATAAACGTCACTTTTCTAACTAGTTTTCTTCTCAATGTCAAATGAATTGCAGAATTTGTTATCTCGATATTTTTTAAGAATAAAGTTGAGAGAAGTGAAACTTTGGAGAGATTTGGTGACGAGAAGAAACGGCCTCAAGGTTATAGGAACAAAAGTAAACCTCTTTTAAGCCTAAATTAGAAAAAGTATTTTTTACAGCGTAAAATCTAAGTAAATAAATAGAAAAGTCCTGACTGATTGACTGACTCAGCAACGCCCAACCCAAACCCTTGGACCAAGAAAGCTGAAATTTTGGTCAGAGGTTCCCTTTATAATGTAGACAAGGAATCAGGAATTGTTTTTCGAAATTCAATCTCTAAGCGAGTTAAATAGAGGATGAAAGTTAGTATGGAAAATCGTCACTTAACGGGTTCAAAATTTCACGAAAGCCAAGCTGCGGGCTAAGGCTAGTTATTGATAAACATACGCGTAGTACGTAATAATATGTCATATCTACATGAAGCGACTTGTCAGTCAGAACTTTTTGAGAGAATAAAAAAAATGTTTTTTACCAAAACCAAAAATACGCTCGTAAGCGCGAATGCCACCAGATCCGTGACGGCTATTGACGTGACCGCTGCTAGCGGCGTGGCTATTAACTTAGGGTTAGCGCAGACTAAGTAGCAAAATGCTCGAGCATGTCCTTTGCAGCCAATTCAATTAAGAGTAAAAATCCGCCGCGTAAACTCGGCAGCCGTAGCGGACGCGCGAGCATCAGCGATACTGCTCGAGCATCTTGCGGATGCTCGCGGGAGCTATCTATCATCACTTAGATTGCTAATCACTCACTGCGGCGGCAGCTAGTCGCAAGCGCGCGCGTGCTCGATCATGTTCGCTGTTCGAAGTTCGATCGAGGAGCATACACGAACACACGCCATAGGAAATTATCTCTTGCACACTATTTTTAACTCTTTTCTAGATGTAATTGAGCTCATTATCAATTTATCAATGAAAATTGCTCAATCATTTTTAGGGGTGCATTATAACAGTCTCCACGAGTAACGACGATACTTAAGTAGGTACGTCCGACGCAGCCAGAGCAGTCAGCTTCTCTACCAACCTTGCTGACTGGCTAATCTTTTCACTACGGCATACGCTTATTGTCAAATAGCTCGGGCGATACGAGAGAAGAAGCACGAGTATTTTGCTGCTCAGTGAGCGCTGACCCTTAGATAGATTAACAGAATGGATTATGTAAAACAAATTGTTACAGTAACTCTAGTAGATATTCTCAAAAATATTCGAATAGGTTTGCAATCTAGCTTTTTCCAATGGAAATGTCAAGAGCTTCGAAAAACAGTTAATATTTGATCTATCTCCACTTTCCTAGACAAGTGGTCTACTATCTTAGATAAAAACTTATTTTTTCAGGCGGTCAGCCATCTTGAAGGTAGATTGTCCCTCCCTAAGGTTATTTGTCACATTTTTTTGTCGGAAAGTTCTGTGTCGTACGTAATTAGTTTAGTCGTAAAAAGCCTAGGTATACTGTCGACGTTTCATTGGAAAGTATTAGTTTTTGCGCTAGTTTCATGGATTTAGGTTATTGGTTAGGTACGGAGATGTCTTCACCTGTGTCTGTGTGTGTGCTGATTACTTCCACGCAAAGATAAGTTGATCTTTCTCATCTCGAAGATGTCGACAAATTGATAATAATCATTCAATCATTATCAAAGAATATGGGCAGAACCTTGACCCCCAATAACAGTAACGCGACGTCTCACGTAGGCGGTTTAAAGCGACGCGAATTGCGAATTGATGCGATGCGGTGACACGCGATGCGGTGCGAAACGGCGGCTTTGTCCTACGAGCTCGCGGACCGCTCGCCGCGCGCCGCCGTCATTCAGTAGCACTGTACGGCACCGCATCCAGTTCGCGTGAAAATATCAAGCCAACTGACAGCGTTCGCTTCGCGCCGCGCCGCGCCGCACTCCACGTGCGTTTGGTCACGTAGGCCACTTCAATAGGTATCGACTGTTTGTTGTTTTCGCGTCGCGCCGCGCCACTTCGCGTCGCTTGTAGATCGCTCACGTAGGATGACGCGTTACAATACAGGGTGTAAGCGAATTCGTGTAATTCCTTCTTCTTCTCTCGTCTCAGCAAGAGCTTTACGAAAATAGCTCATGCCGTGGTGAAATGATTAGCCAGTCAGAGAGGTTGGTAGCGGGGCTGACTGCCCACGGTGCGACGGACGTACTGAAGTATCGTCACTCGTGGAGGCTCTTTTCATGTTAATCCTTCAAACCACATGATCTATTAATGGTATAGATTAACCCCGCACGGGATTTAGATTGATTAAAAATAAAAATCAACTTATTTTCCCATTTTTTTTTTTTTTAAGAATGTGGACGCGCAACATGACTCAACAATGTTCTACGACTGTTGTGCGTCATCTGGCAAAGTCGCGCGATGTTGTGCAACATTACCAAACATGTTGAGCGTCACGTGTTGTGCATCAATTGTTGCCTAATAAATAAATGACTTTAATATAACCACGTTTTTGACTTTCTAAAGTCAACTAAAGTCAGAAACCATTTTTTTCGACTTTTCAAACGAATACACTAAAAAATCCTCTTTACCTAACCTAGAACTGAACATGTAATATGTATGTAATAAGTAAATAGGTCGAGTTCCTCTCACTATAATAAAATGACCTCTATCCCTCAGCTGACATACTGCGAATTCTCCCTCTGTCTTAGCCCAACATAAAAATAAGTGAAATATTAGATAATGAATAAAATATATCTTTGTCTACCGTCTGCCCACGTAATCACTAAATAAATGAGTACAGAAGATCCACTTTATTGTATAAAGAATTTAAGCTTACGCACACATAGATGTCGATGACGTCATAACAGCCCGCAAACATTTACTATATAAATACGGCCTTACGTATAAGTGTCCAAACACTATGCCGAAGGTACGCGATCGAAGTTCCGCGGCTGATTTTATGTTCCGACGTATTCGGCTGATAAGACAGACCATAAGTGCCGAACTTACGCGGCAGAAATTCAGTTGCGCAAACTTGTGGGCGGACACGCGGGGCGCGGGCATGTCTCCCTCCCACTGCTCCCCGCCCCGGATCTTCGTTGGCAATCGAACCGAACTTCGGTCGCGTATAATGTGTGCTCTACAGAATACGCTGCCGCCGAATTGTCGCTGAACTTACGCCCAACCGAAGTTCGGCTGTACGCTATAACGCAACGTAATTTCGGCATTACAAAAAGATAGAGTCGCCTTTTGTTCGAGACATAGGTAGATAATCTCAGACAAAATCAAAGATTAAATACCATTCAGATACTTGAATCAACCCTCGTTCACACAGAGCTTTAAGTGTACCATTGAGACCCCTTATGTTTTCATTGTATGTGGGGAGTGCTAGGCGACGAGTGTAGCATTCAAGTATCCATATTGTGTTTAATCTGTCACTTTAGGAATATTGGAGACAGTAGTCTTAAAAGGCTCATATTTGTCGTCTAGCCTACCGGTTAAACGCTTGTTTTCCATGTAGGATGGTCTAAGACTTATTGTATTCATATGCCGATCAGAATTTGATTAAAACTTGCGTTAACCATGAAGGAAAACATCGCGAGGAAACCTACATAACTAAAAGGACTTACGCGCCAACACACACCAGGCCAGCGTGTTGGGCCACTCATTCTGAGTTCTCATTGTCTAAAAATTCAAAATTTGATAGTTTTTATTCCCACGTAAAATAATTTTAATTTTTGCAAAATATACTTATCCTTGCTTTAGTTACGAATTCAGGAAATGAAGCGTCTAATTTGTGACCCCAAATTTGACCTAAAATGTAAACACTGCTGTTAACAGCTGAAGATATATTTCTGGGGCCTAATTCTCCTAAAATTAATCTTGATAAATCACAACCGAACCAAGGCCGAACCGTTCATTCAGACAGTTCTCAATTTCAAAAGCTATCAAATTGTTCGACACAAAAAACAAAATCAATAATTTTGAAAGTTTTCGAAAACAAAAACTGACTGACGGTTGTGGTTCGATTGCGTTTGGCAACAATTTATTTTAGGAGAATTGGGCCCCTGTTAAACTATTGACTTTGTGGAAAGTTGTAGAACAAAAGTTATTCATTATTATGGGTACTTTAACACCCTTTCAGATTGGTACTCCCTTTCTGACTAACCTTGTATAAAGAGAACTTTCATGTGTTGTATAGAGTGGACCTTTTCTACTTATCTGCGACGTGACGTAACTGCGAAGTGGCCCAGCCATTTCATCAAAAAACCCTTTTTCTATTACGTTTATTGTTTATTTTGTTTGTTCTAACAATACATTGATAGAATTATTATTTGAAAACTGTTCTGTTGAACTAATTTAGTATGTTCAAGGACTTTATTTATATACATAATATTACTTTTATGAATATGCTGTGTAACATGACAACATCATAATTAGGTTAGACTTTTATGAATATGCTATGTTATGTAACATGACAACATCATATACAAGGTTAGTCGGATAGGGGGTACTAATCCGAAAGGGTGTTTTAGTACCCATAATAGTGAATAACTTTTGTTCTACAACTTTCCCCAAAAGTCAATAGTTTAAGAGAAATTGCTATTCAAAGATTTCATAAAACATACGCTGAAATTTATCTATCCTCAGCTATGACTAGATGTGTTTACATTTTAGGTCATATTTGGGGTCACGGATTAGAAAGCACCGTTTTCTGAATTCGTAACTAAAATAGAGATGAGGAATTTTTGAACAAACTATTATAATAATCAATTTGTACGAAAATTTAAATTTTAACACTTGCTTTAGAACAGTCATCAGTGATACGTATAAGAGGGGGTGCCCGTGTTTTTGCCGAAGTATTTCATATCGCATTTCATTACGCCGACATCGATTCGCCGACGAATGTAATCTTTGCCGAAGCAATTTTTTCTCTAAGTTGATTTCACCGAATTATTATTAGCCACAATAATTATTTGGCCAAAAACTCATTCAGAAATGTTGTTGTAGTCGAATACTTATTTGCTATTGTTTAATTTGCCAAATAAGTATTCGCGTAATGGAATGTAATGTTATTCCGACTCAGCGCACCCCGACTACACGTGGTCAGACTCTGTCCTATCCCTAGAGTGTTATTTAAAAGCGTGGAGCCAGAAGCTCGCGAAGGACATCCTGAGTGGAACGTGTGCACGAGGCCGAAGCGCAGCGACTGGGGGGAGGTGGCGAGCGAAGCGAGTCGGCGACCTCCTGAGCGTAGCGCTGGTCGAGTGTGCGAGCGAAGCGAAGAGGTGACAAAGCGAGTGTTCTAGCGGAGCAAACTCAGAAACACTTGCACGCTTGCTTGCTTTCTTGCTTGCATGATAGGAAAATGAGCCATCTAACAAGTTTAAGGTGGCCAATAATACAGTCGACTAATGAAACAGTGACCAGCAGACTAGTCGGTGTAACAAAAAGTTACAAAATATAATTAGGGACTTTAATCATTCGGCGTTTTAATTATTCGGCGAAATGAAAATTGGCGAAAGGTTTTCGGCCAGATAAGAAGCGGATAATCATATTTCGATATTCCAACAGAGAACCATAAAGCCCTCTACATATTGGATACGAATTTGTTTCTCACGTAAATATCGTTCGAATTGAATGCTATACTAATTACGGTTTTCTCCGCCAAGATGGCAGACGGAAGTCGGCGTTTTCCAAGAAGTTCGGTTTGATTTCGGATGATCATGACTGCACCCAGTGTGCGCACTCTCATAGTAGTTAATGGATCGGGATCTTTCGGCCGTTTCCGTGCGTATTGGCACATTACAAATTCGTACGAAAACGCGTCCAAAGTACGACGGGACTAAGACTTGAATAGTTGTCGAAAGCCTGAAGCAAACTATCGGACGTGCCTTACGGACGTGGTTGACGGTCGTGACCGATGGTGTATCTGCCCCCTGATGCAGAACTTTACGATAAGTCAGTTGTCGAATGATTCGATTTGCTATTTAGTTTACGAAAATGTGTATTATTTCGTTTTTTCTCGTTACGAGAATATTAAAACGAGATAACCGAATCGGTTGACAACTGACTTATCAAAACGTTCTTGATCTGGGGGCTGGTCGGTTTATTTTATCTTAGCGTGCAAACTACTAGTAATAAGTCGCGGACGGGAGTGGAAACGCTTAGACGTCCGACGCAAATCAGACTAAACGAATACGACCGTGTATACAGCGAAGTCGCGACCGTAAGTCGCGACCGATGCCGCGATGGCTTGTTCCGGGCTTACTTCTGACTTATGATCTATACATAAGAAAAAAACTACCTGTAGTACCTATTAGGAACGATACTGATGAAGAAACTGAAGTTTTTAGAATTTTTGTCTGTTTGTATGTTTGAACTTTACGCCAATAGTACTCAACAGATTTAGTTGAAATTTAGCAAAAATGACCGTTAGAGAGCGGGTCAGGTAATAGGGTAAAAATTATCACGTTATTGAGTGTGCGTGATGAGCAGTTACCTTATTGGAAATAAATGTGATTGGATTTAAAAATGGAGTTCATATACATTGTTTATTTGTTACGACACAACAACAACAATATTCTATTTCGACTTCCACGCGGAAGAAGTCGCGGGGACAGCTAGAGCATTATAAGAGCTCTATCTCATTAGGGCACCACGGTGGCGGCCACCGGTAGCGCCACCAACAAAATATATTAATGGTTGCACCACCAGCGGGTGATTTGGTTGCCGGCAACAAATTTTTTGCGCAAACAGGTGAGGTACCCTTTATACAACTACATACATTTTGTTGGTGGCGCGGCGCCACCAATGGCCGCCACCGTGGTGTCTTAGTGAGATAGGGCACTAACACTATACAAATTCTCCTCAAAATCTGTCAAAGTCGGAACAAAATACATATAAAATCTTTTTACAAGTCAACAACCCTTGTCTGCACGTCTACATGTCGTGTCGTATTCCGTAAATCGAAAGTAAATGGGAATCTCATCAATCATTTACGATCAAATGAATTCCCATCAATAGGACATCACTGTTAGTTAATATTTTAACTTTTGTTGTGTTTCCAGCCCTTTTTTGTCGTTAGGGGTTGGCTGAACAAATACTGTAAAAGTGGAGCATGTCACTTTGAAGTATGCTCATTAAAAACTTTTTTAATGAATGAATGGAACGGAACTGTCACAGTTACATTATTAACTAGCGACCCGCCCCGGCTTCGCACGTGTACGTTTTATAACTTAAAACCTTCCTCTTGAATCACTCTATCTACTAAAAAAAACCGCATCAAAATCCGTTGCGTAGTTTTAAAGATCTAAGCATACATAGGGAGTAGGGACAGACAGCGGGAAGCGACTTTGTTTTATACTATGTAGTGACTAGCTGTACTCGCGGCTTATAAGGTTACTGCTCATCACCCACACTTGATAGCGTGATAATTTGGACCCTATAACCTGACTCGCTCTTTATGGGATGTGGCTGCCAAAAGGAGGACCGGCAAAAATGTATGGAAGCTGGTCTAGGAACCAATAACAACCACACATGTCACTAGATAGGTATTTTAACACATTCGAGACCACCACACTTTTCATAGAGCTCATATTTTTAGTTTTATTTAATAAGATACCTGATGTCGGTAGTTAGCATAAGGCATGATGGGGTTGGCGTATCCACATGGATAAATACCCCAATTTAAATAAAAAAGATAAAAAAAAAGAGCTCATATGCCATGCCGCCATACATACTGCTAGTGGACCTTCCAGGAGGGTCCTCGGCATTACGTTTGCACTAAGAGTGAACCCTCGAGGAGGGTTCCTGGCATTACGTAAAAAACCGTAAAAATACGCTACTACGTCGTAAAATAGGTGTTTGCTTCTTTCATGACGGTGCATTTTCCAAGAAATACCTACATTAAAATGAGCCCTCCACGAGGGCATCCAGCATGGCGAATGCGACTACAGGGTGCCTTCCTGGACCCGGCACTGAACGTGTTAATATACTGCAATAATTAATATGCTGGCTTATTTAAAAACACTGTGTAAAAAAAGTTATAGCGATGTTTCGTAGGTTAGGTTAGGTTATTTTATTCCTTTATTAATATTGTTATGTAATAAATAAATAGTAAGGTTAAAACAACTATATCCCGACTACGTAAAAAAAAGGGCTCTAAAAAGGACGAAACAAGAAAATAATTCAAATAGAAATACAGAAATGCGTAGGTACAAAAATGGTCGAGGTAGAGCCGTGGTCGCACCCACTGTATACTATAATAATAATAATAATAATATAATAATATAACTTTATTGTACAAAAGAAACACAGTATTAGTCATACACTAAACATGATTGTACAAGTGGTACAAGTGGTACTATACTAACATACCATGTCTGTTTAAGGGAGGTGTTCCTGGCACCCACATTATCTTAGTAGGTATACAGTAAGTGCGACCACGGCTCTACCTAGATCATTTTTGTACCTATGCATTTCTGGATTTCTATTTGAATTATTTTCTTGTTTCGTCCTTTTTAGACTCCTTTTTAGACCCCTTTTTTTACGTAGTCGGGTTATGTCGGTAAGTCGGCTTTTTTTAACTTTATTTTTTATTTAATACTTTTCCGTTTCCCGATCGGGTTGGGCATATATACAAGGTTAGTCAGAAAGATGGTACTAATCTGAAAGGATTAGTACCTTCTATCTGACTAAAGTACACATAATAAATGTGATGATGAGTAACTTTTGTTCTATAACTTTTCCCAAAAGTCAATAGTTAAAAGCTGTTCAAAAATTACACAAAAAATATGCTAAAATCTATCTATCCTAAGCTATGATCAGCTGTATTTACATAATAAGGTCATATTTGGGGTCACGTTTTAGAAGTTCTATTTTCTGAATTCACAGTTAAAACATAGCAGAGACATAAAAAAACTAAAATAAAAATAATCGGTTTTTGAAATTTTAACACTTGTTTTAAAACTGTCATCAGTGATAGTTTAAATGGCCCGCGTATTAGTACCCCCTTTCCGACTAACATTGTATAATTATACTGAAAAAAAAAACTCCTTACGAATATTATACTCTTAAAGAAAAAGTATCAATAATAACAGTCGCCCTACACGACAGTCATATTTGACAACCGAAAGTTTTCCAGATCGGGATTTCAAGCTTTTCCTATACAAAATTCGTCATCCCTAGTCGTCTACTACTTCATACTAGGAAGATTGAAGGACGGCCTACATTGAAGCGTGTATCAAACGGATACACGGTGAATTTTGCGGAAGAGGAAGCACGTCGACTTCCGCGCATCCATCACTTTACAGGAACAACGTAACTGCACTCTCTTAGTCAAAAATGTTGAACATCCTTATAAAACGTGTAACATAATATACGCCCACCCTTTAAGTAGTTTGTTAAGAATCGGCTGCCTATTGAAAAGAAATCTATACATATAAAAGGAGAAGCTGACTGACTGACTGACTGATCTATCAACGCACAGCCTAAACCGCTGGGGTTAGAAAGTTGAAATTTTGACAGTAGGTTCCTTTTGTAACGTAGTCATCCACTAAGAAGGGATTTTTCGAAATTCAACCCCTAAGGGAGTTAAATAGGGGATGAAAGTTTGTATGGAAAATCGTCACGTCTTAACGGGTTCAAAATTTCACGCAAGCGAAGCTGCGGGCGAAAGCTAGTCAGAAATATAAAAAAAACCGTTCTTTTTAAAAATCAGTGTGCTAATATTCTGATTAAGATAATTGAGCCTTACGTCAAGGGCTTTGAACTGAATTTTAAATGCAACTAACAATGAAAAAGTAATACTAAAAACAGGCCAAGTGCGAGTCGGATTCGCGCACAAAGGGTTCCGTACCATTATCAATAAAAACGGCAAAAAAAACACGTTTTTTGTATGGGAGCCCCCTTAAATATTTATTTTATTGTATTTTTTGTTGTAGCGGCAACAGAAATACATCATCTGTGAAAACTTCAACTGTCTAACTATCACGGTTCATGAGACACAGCCTGGTGACAGACGGACGGACAAACAGCGGCGAAAAAATCACGTTTGTTGAGTGGAAGCCCCCTTAAATATTTTTTTTTTGTTTTTTTTAGTATTTGTTGTTATAGCGGCTACAGAAATACATCATAAATATTTATGATTAGTTACGGTTTACTCACGTGCATTTTTCGGGTATGCCCGACTAGTTTCGGACCCAAACGGAGTCCTTAATCATGAGCTGATCACGCGGCGAGGTCGCGAGTCGAACCCTTGATGAAATCGACTCGCGACCATTTCATGAAATGGTCGGCCACATCATGAAGTGATCAATTCTATGATCTGGCCACGTCAGAGACATTATAAGGTGGAAATTCAATTCGGAAAGTACTTGTTCGCGGTAAGTTAGTAGAATGAAATATTTGTGGATTGAATCATAGGCGGTAGCGGGTGCGAGTTTTGTAAACAATGACAAGTTGATATGAGATTTGATTAATAAGACTTCTAGAAACAAGAGGTAAGCTTTTTGCAAGACTAAAATGATTGATTGAAGCTAATTAAATGTATTTTTAACTAGGTAATTGTCTATCAAAATAACGCTTGATTTTTTATAAACAGACCACGAATTACAATCAAATTAGTTGCAGAAAACCAAAAAAAAACTGAATTGAGTAATTAATCTTTGTACTTTTATTGAAGGATTTTTTTTTCATTTATAACAAGATCAGCGTAACAATATATTCTATAAATAAAGTTACCATCAAAATCTCATTAGGTAGGTACTGAACGTAATTCTGTGCATTAATGGGATCTAATATTAAAATGCGATTTTCTCTGCTTATAATTTTACATCATCTGCTACGCTCGTTAACTACTAAATTAAGTTGTTATTCAAAGTATATATTAAATTAATCATGTGTCTGAACAACTTTAGCAGGTCAGCTCCAAGAACTTATTACAGAATTTGAAGTCATGATCAGCAGGGCAATTGCGTATCGTAACCAACATCAATCATGACAGTTGATGTGTCAAAAACAATATTCATTGCGTAGTACATCGTTGTGGAGAAGTCGAATTGTTAATACAAACGTTGCTATGGAAATTGTTGACCTGTCAAAAATCATAGACATAGCGATTACGAGTGTGTTGCGCAATTAGAATACAGTTCTGAGTTGATCCATTTAGGCTGGTAATCACCAACATTGCTGTTCAGGTTAAACAGATAGATTTTTTTTTTTTATTATATCTTCACCTCGTAGAAGGTGGCGTGATGAACTGGACGCTTTTGATAAACAATGGCAACAAGTGGCCAGCAGTAGAGAAGGGTTGAAGACTGAGAAGGTGGCCTTTGCTCAACAGTGGGACGATAACGGCTGAATACAAGAATAATGAATCTTCACGTCTTCTCACCTAATGGTAAGTGAAGATGCAGTCGGCGATAATGCAGGCTTGCCGAAAAGTCTACTCACTCAGTCCAACTCAGTTGCCTACTCACTCGAGATTTGAAAACACCAAGGTTTATAGCTATCGGGAAACACAGACTTTAGCAGGGAGTTCCACTCATTAGCTGTACGTACAATGAACATATTGTCAAAACGTTTCAATCAATCAATCCAAGTACCTACGTTTTTCGAGAGTAAACGGTTGTTCCACCAGAGAATTAATGTTGTTGAACACCAGCTTTAGTCTAGTCGCCTGCAGCTGATAAAATGAGCTTGTATCAAAAACTTAAGTCATACTTATAATCGCTGTGCTGTGCGAGAACATAACATAGATGACTGCATAGCTAGTTCTCTGCCACCGGTAAAATTGCTGTCTGTTTGGTGACAAGACTCGGAGGACTAACTACTGACAATAAGCTTAGGGCAATCTGTGGGGTCCCTTCGAGTGTCATTAGCTTGTTAGTGTAAAGCCAGCGTCCCAACCAACGATTCCAGGTTTTTTTTTTACAAAGTGTCTTATATAACAACTATTCTAGTACTCAATTACACTATACACTAGGGTCCAATTCACTGCCATTTTTTTGTGGAGATATTCCGTACGTGTGTACAAAAAAAGTCATATCTCTCAAAGTTTTGGTCCTACTGAGATAAAAGTAGGCTTATTCAGAGGGCAACAATATTGTCTATCGTTCACATTTTCATAACTTTAAGATAGATAATATCTCAACAAAAAAGTAAAATGGCTGTCAAATGGCAGGGAAGTGGTTTGGACTCTAGTGTGTAGTGTAACCTAGAATATCGCTAGTCCATAACCGGACACATTGTATACAAAAACCTAACTTTTGGAAAAGATTTATCTGTCACACTCTCTTGTTTAATCATCTAGTTAGAATATACAGGCGTCGTAGTAATCGGCTAGGTTGGCTATGAAATGATCGCATTGCATTCAATCACACGAATGTGCGATCAAACATTAATCCTTATTGAAAGCCCTAATTGAATTTTCGGCCGCAGGACAGTGTCCAAATACAATTTTTGGTCGTGCCGCTAGCAAATTAGAACGACGCATACAAGAGGACACTAAATGGCATATGTAGCTGAAAACAGTGTATGTTTCAGTACCAAACTAGTGAAGATAGTGATAATATAAAATTCGAGATAACAATAGGTACTATTGCACTTTAGCTGACATTTTCCCAACTATCGATGCTTTGTGTTCAAAATACAACTCGCCAGCACTTATAAATTACACCACACGTCTGTCGTAGGTGCTCATAAAGAATATTATATGACCAAAGTGTTAGAATACGAGCAGTTTGGGAATTATAACTCTTACTGGACGCCAGAATATATATCATTTGCTATTTGGAGGAGCCGAGGGTGGAATTGTAAGTTTTACCGGCTAAAGGTGTAGACAGAACCATTTCACACTGTGTATGAAATTGATTTACGATTTATAACTGAACTGTGGGTAAATTTTTGAATAATACTCTGAAAAAATAACTGGGCTGCCGAGGTCTGATGTCAGTCGCTTTGTGTAAAATACTAATATTCAGTCGCTTCTGGCTAGACTGGAAGCTCATTCCAAAATAAATGATTTTAAACTTTCGCGATTTGTACACATTATACGGGGTCATTGGAAAAACGTTAACAACCCCTTAAGGGGGTCACTGTACTCATCATTATGAAAAACTTTTACTATAGGACCAAAACGGAAATCACAAAAAAAAATAAATCAGCTGTTCCCTACATTTAAGTTCGCAAAACGCGTCAAAAAAAAACTAAAGATAAAATAGGAAAGTAAAACTAGGGTTTTAGCCGGGTACAACTAGATGCAGCTGGCTACATGCGGTTAAACTTAGATGTATCCTACTTATCTTAGGTTAGAACTAGGTTTAGTATTCATGGCCTCGATCGTGCAGGCCTGGGTGACAGCACCGGTCAGGCCTGTCGATATCGACGAGGAGGCAGAGTGGCTCCGGGAGGCGATGTCGCAAATATGTGACGTGGCGATGCCTCGGGTCCAGGCCTTGCCTGCCAAGCGTCAGGTGTACTGGTGGTCGCGGGACATTGATGTCCTGCGCAGCGCGTGCGTGGAAGCGCGACGCCAGTACACAAGACTTCGCAGGAGGCGTCGCCGCACTCCAGATGCGGCAGCCGCGGAGGCGGAGCTGTACGAGGGGTACAGAGAGGCAAAGATCGCCCTCCAGAATGCGATCGCGCGGGCCAAAGTCACGGCCCACGAAGAGCTGCTGGAGACTCTGGACCGCGACCCGTGGGGACGCCCATACCTTATGGTACGGGGCAAACTTCGCCC
This sequence comes from Amphipyra tragopoginis, assembly GCA_905220435.1. Taxonomy (NCBI): domain Eukaryota; kingdom Metazoa; phylum Arthropoda; class Insecta; order Lepidoptera; family Noctuidae; genus Amphipyra; species Amphipyra tragopoginis. Next base: position 6,703,129 of record HG992016.1, read on the forward strand.
GTGGGCCCCCCCACTGACCCAGAGTCTCCGGCCTCAGCTTCTGGAGGGAGTGGTGAGCGCTCTGTTCCCTTCGAGGGCGGAGCACACGCCACCGCCGATGGTTCCGCCTCACGTGGCGCCCAACGCGGACGACGACGACGACGTGCCCGAAGTGACCCGGGTAGAGCTGAGAGCGGCGGTGCGAAGGCTTCAAGCCAAGAACACCGCCCCGGGACCCGACGGCATACCTGGCCGTGCGTGGGTCCTGGCTCTCAGGGCTCTCGGGCCCCGACTGGGGGGGCTCTTGAGCGCATGTTGCGAGCGGGGCCAGTTTCCTCTCCGGTGGAAAACCGGTAAGCTGGTCCTGCTCAGGAAGGAGGGGCGCCCCGCAGACTCACCGTCTGCGTACCGCCCCATCGTGTTGCTGGACGAGGTGGGCAAGCTCTTCGAGAGAGTAATTGCAGACCGCCTCGTCACGCACATGACTGGGGTGGGGCCGGATCTGGCGGATAACCAGTTTGGTTTCCGCCGGGGGCGCTCCACCGTGGACGCAATCATGCGCGTGAGGGCTCAAGCGGAGGAAGCAGTCGCCCGGGGTGAGGTCGTCTTGGCGGTGTCTCTCGACATCGCCAACGCCTTCAACACCTTGCCCTGGAGTTGCATCAGGGCGGCACTCGAATACCATCGGGTGCCGACCTACCTCCGCCGCATTGTCGGGGCCTATCTCACGGAGAGGGCCGTCATCTACCCGGGTCGGGAAGGATGGAGTCGGCGAGAGATGTCGTGCGGTGTTCCGCAGGGATCGGTTTTGGGGCCGCTCCTGTGGAACATCGGTTACGACTGGGTTCTGCGCGGTGCGTTTCTCCACGGCGTCGGCGTTACTTGCTACGCCGACGACACGCTGGTGACGGCGCGGGGGAAGACGCACCGGCAGGCGGCCATCCTGGTCACAGCTGGGGTTGCGCAAGTTGTCGAGAGGATCCGGCGACTGGGTCTCGAGGTGGCTCTGCAAAAGTCCGGGGCCCTGTGTTTCCATGGGCCCCGGAAGGGACCACCTTCGGGATTCCATATCGTGGTGGGAGGGGTTCGCATCGGTGTCGAGTCGACGATGAAGTACCTGGGACTCGTCCTCGACAGCCGGTGGGACTTTGGGCCTCACTTTCGGCAGCTAACGCCGAAACTGATGGGCGCCGCGGCTGCTCTGTCGCGGCTGCTGCCCAATCTGGGGGGGCCCAATACCTCCTGCCGGAGGCTCTATGGGGGGATCGTGCGGTCCATGGCCCTTTACGGGTCACCCGTGTGGGCGGACACCTTGACGGCCCGCAACGTCGCTATCCTGCGGAGACCGCAGCGGGCGATGGCCGTCAGGGTGATAAGGGGGTACCGTACGATCTCTTTCGAGGCGGCGAGCCTCCTTGCCGGATCGATGCCCTGGGATCTGGAGGCGACAGCCCTCGCGCTGAGATATCAGCAGCGCGAGGAGGCGCCTGGGCGGAGTGAGCTCCGCCAGATCCTAGTGGCAGAGTGGAGAGAACGACTTGCGCAACCCAGCGCAGGGCACGCCGCAATAGCGGCGGTAAGGCCCGTGATGGAACAGTGGCTGGAGAGGCGTCATGGCGCCCTCAGCTTCCGGCTGACGCAGGTACTCTCAGGACATGGGTGTTTCGGGAAGTACCTGTGTCGCATAGGCCGGGAGCAAACGCCCGGTTGTCACCACTGCGTCGACTGCCCCGAGGACACGGCCCTGCACACTTTGCAGGCATGTCCTGCGTGGGCGACGCAGCGCCGCGAGCTAATCACGGCGGTCGGTGGTGGTGACCTCTCGCTTCCGGCCGTGGTTCTGTCCATGGTCGGGAGCGAGACTGCGTGGGAAGCCGTCGCCTCCTTCTGCGAGGAGGTGATGGCGACCAAGGAGGGAGCGGAGAGAGAGAGAGAGGCAGCTGCCACTCTCCCCTCCCGCGCCAGACGCACCGGGCGGCGGAGGCCGCGCGACGACCTCCAGCCACCCTAGTGTGTGGCCTGCGGGCGCTGGGTTAGGGGACCCACCGCCCGATCAGTAACAGGCCCGAGTAGGCGGCGCGACGTGTTCCACGCGCGCCTCTCAGCAGGACGTGGGGCTAGGCCCCACAAAGGAGAGGTCCGCCAGGGGCTGGCGGACCGAGGCCTGCCGGGGTCGCGGTGCATGCAGCTGCGAATCCCGCGACCCCGGCCCACGGTCAAGTGATGGAACATCGTGGTGGTTTTAGCCGGTAAGAGTCCGGCACACCCCCCCGTCTTCCCCAGACGGGGGATAGTCCATGAGGATTTCCCCACGCAAAAAAAAAAAAAAAAAAAAAAAAAAAAAGGTTTAGTATTCATCATAGCGGCTAGAACTAGGTGCAACCCCGTCACGGATAGGTTAGGTTCGTAGGGAACAAAGCCCCCGTCATACCCTTCGTGTTAGGTTACTTTAAACCCTGCAGACAGAAATATGAGCCCAGCTTAAGCTCCGTCGGCTCTGCTTTGGAAACCCAAACATCCTTACAAACATCCCCTTAAGGTTTTCATTTGTTTTTACAGCTACACCTAGTTCTAACCAACTGCCACTGGTACCCAGCTAAACCTAGGTGTAACCGCCATTCGACTTTTAGCCGTAACATCTACACCAAATGCACCTAGGATCACAGTTCTAGAAAACTTCGAAAGAAATGCAAAATCTTGTCTGATCTTGTCGATTCCAATACAGTATGTTACAGCCTTATTCCTAACCCTTTTTCAATAGTTCCCAAGGTTTCGCTTTTGACGGTAATTTTTTGTACAGATATTTTTTTCTAAAGAAAATTTCCATCGTTATGGAAGATGGCGTTCTTACGCCTTCCGGGAGTTACATAATCGGTAATCTTTGCTTATCTCGGGATAAGGATAGACCAGATTGCATGGAAGGGCAGATAGGTAACAGCTGTCTAAAGTTTTTTTGACTCCCAGATTTTATAATTTTGAATACACTAATAACAACTGTCGTACGGATACCTATGACAGTCATTACGGGTAGTCCGAAAGTCTGACAACGAGTATAACCTTAAAATATCAGCATTACTCAGTATCTGTAATCATGTAACATGTAACCAAACCAATACGACTCGTGTTTCGCTCCTCGGGGTATCTATCCTCAGGAGATGTTGACTCGTCAACCGCTTGGACGCGAATGACTACTTTGATTTCTCTTTGCCTCTTAAGTATAAAGCTTATGTAACTCTACATTTTTTACTTTTCTATTAAACATGTTAGAAGTGATTTCGTCTAAGATCTCGGTCTGATAAAATCGCATTTGTAACCAGACTGTCAAGCTGCCAACAAACTCTTCTACTTATGTTGACAGTAGTCAAGTTGTGGCTTTTTGAACGGCGCCGCAGTAGTATTCTGAGCCAATGCCAAATACTTGACGACTCTCAACAAACTACTTGAGTTTTTTTGTATGCCTTCAAGAAATTAAGTTAGCCGAGGACCTCTTACTGCGATCACCATTTGTTTACAAGACAAAGCAACTCTTAAAAGATTTGTTTTTACTACAGGTCGGTTGCGGTCTCGCGCGAATGGATGTCGTTTATCGCGTTTTCCGTATTCTTCGGGATAAAAGTAGCCTATGTCCTTCTCCAGGTTCCAGACTATCTCTGTACCAAGTTTCATCAAAATCGGTTCAGCGGTTTAGGCACGAAAGCGTCCCTGACAGACAGACAGAGTTCCTTTCGCATTTATAATATTAGTAGGGATTATTAATTTGTCTTGGTCGTGTTTGACCCTAGTCACATCTAATGGTAAGCACACACAGGGTTTTAGATGGAGCATACGAACCCAAATAACAGAGATATAGAGGGATTCTCCTATACTTCTCTGGCTCTCGCATGAACACGACGGAACACAGTAAACTGCTTGGCGCCGGCCTTTAATGTGAGGGTGGTAGCAAGCCAGGCGGACCGTATAGATCCTAACACCAAGGGTGCTGTGTTTTGTTGAATCTTAAAACACGTGTCTATTCCCAGCATGCGGTGAGGAAGTTTTATATTCTAACACGAGACAAAATGAGAGATGTATTTTGCTATATTAGAGATTTTATCACCTAAATTCTTTGTAGAGATTGAAGGAATCGCAATATATATGCAGCCAATATCGATCAGGAACCTACTACATAAGCGCAAATACCTTCCTCGACACTTTGACAAGCGAGATACTAGGAAAAACGACAAGCGTGATCTTCGACAAATAGCTGTTTTGTTTTGTGCAGGGTAGTTTACTGAGGGGTAGTCCATATTTTTTTTTGTATTACGACAAGTGTCAGTTCTAATACCCTATTCATCGTAGAGTCCTGGGGTTTTTCTACAAAACGTTAGCAACCATACAAAGAATCTATCTACATAAATAAAAAGAAAAGTCCTGACTGACTAACTGACTCATCAATGCCCAGCCCAAACATTTGCTTTCCTTTTTTGATGACACGTTTGGTGCAGTGGCTAAGCGATTGGCTTCTGCGCTACGGGTCGTGGGTTCGATTCCCACACGGAACAAAAATTTGTATGGCCTACAGATGGTTGCTTCGGGTCTGGGCGTTTGTGTATGTGAGATTTGTGTCTGTAAACGCACCCACGATACAAGAGAAATCTTAGTGTGGGGAAAGATTTTTTTAAAAAAAAAACCTTGTGCCTAGAGAGCTGAAATTTTGCACAGAGGTTCCCTTTACAATGTAGACAAGGAATTAGGAAGGATTTTTCTAAACTCAACCCCTAAGGGAGTTAAATATGGGATGAAAGTTTGTATGGACAATCCTCACTTAACGGGTTCAAAATTTCACGCAAGCGAAGCTGCGGGCAAAATCTAGTATCAAATATTTTTAAAAACATTGATGATATAACTTTTACAGTTTTTTATGATGTCGTATACGGCTTTTCGACATCACTCTTTGACGGCTACAATTTACGAAATTACCGCTATGTCAGGATTCATCTTTCGTTGACCAGAGTATAGTGACTCGTATTGGATAAATGTTATATTTTATCGCTCAATGGAAGCTCTTTAGTTCCTAATTGATTGACAACAAACATTGATCACGAGAAACCAGCGGCAGATTACAGGTTTACCAATAAAAATGAAAACCGTTCAAGTGTGACAAACACACCTATGAGATTCTTTAGTAGAAACACATCGCTGCGACAGCGCTGCGTTCGTGGACGAGCCCGCGCCGCAGCACTACGTGCGTAGACGAGTACGCGCCGCAGCGCTACGTTCGTAGTCGAGTTCGCGCCACAGCGCTACGTTCGTAGACGAGACCGCGCCGCAGTGCTACGTTCGTAGACGAGACCGCGCCGCAGCGTTGCAGCGACGTGTTCCTACTAGACAATCACACTGCATAGGGCAATTCTACTAACAGAGATGTTGTTCAATCGCAATCAAACCAAAGCCAAACTGTCATTTTTTTTTTGAGAAAATACAGAACCTAACATTTTGACAGTTTTCGGCTGATCGACACAGAAAGCGAGATCAGTCGAATGACAACAGCTTTTATACCGTCGGGTGCGTTAATTCATAACGTCAACTACCCTTCTTTATGTTCAAAACGTTGCCTAGTATTACCAGCTGCTGACAGGCTTATGTCTAATGGCTAGTTTACACATAGCGAGCTAACGTGCGAATTAGAAGGGTCAGCACTGCAGTGTAGCTCGTAAATCATCTTGCAAGTTACTGTCATATGCGAATAACGGGTGAGATGACGGTGATAGATCGTAGGTTCTTTGAATCATGACCTGCAGGCCAATACTACGAACAACAAATAGAGGTTATTCAATTATCTGATTAACTTGTCCTTATTATTTGTCTGTTCTTCATATCCATCACGCCTGTATTCCCCGAAGGGTTAGCAGAGGTGTATAGTAGACCCACATTCAAGTGCAATGTAATAGCTTAAAGCCATCGACCGGGCACAAATCCAGACTCCGGGCTGCTACTGAGAAATACAAAGAAAAACCCAATTACACTTTGTCCGACCTGGGGATCGAACCCAAGACCTCACGCTCAGCAGTCGTGTTTGCGACCACTAGACCAACGAGGAAATCAAGTAGCGGAAGGAGGAAGTACAGTTTTCTATTCTTGTTTAAATTAATATGTTGTGACCTAGCTCATGTTACTTTAGGTGCTGTTCCACCGGCGACTGCAAACTGCAGACTGCTACCACAGACCGCAAGTCGCCATCGGAATAGCGCCTTTAAGGTTTGCACTTTAAAGGTGCTATTCCGACAGCGAGCGTGCCGTGGCAGCGGCCGGCGAACGCTACATCCAACAGTGAAGATCTGTCGCAGTAAGGTGTATCGCAATTTTGTATTAGCATATTTATCGATATTTTGTGCGTCGAAATTCCGTATTACACTCACTGAGAGTACTTGTATTTGGGTTAATGGTTAAGATACAAGTCCGAGACGGGCTGCACACCGCAAATTGCAAAAGTAGTATCGCTTGCGGTGCGATCTGCGGCTGCGGTTGCAGTTTTGCAGTCGCTGTCGGAATAGCATCTTTAAAGTGCACACCTTAAAGGCGCAATTCCGATGGCGACTTGCGGTCTGCAGTTTGCAGCCCGTCTCGGACTTGTACCTTAAGTAGTTTGGAAGCTACGAGGGAACAGATAAACACACATAAATACCAGTCAAAATCATGACCCTCCTTTTTGCTTCGCCGTAGTCGGCTAAAAATAGACTAGGATTAACTTAGTTCTTTGTGAACGTCAATATTATAAAACACAGACAGCAAAAAAATCATCTATATTTACACCGTAAAAAAGATAAAAATAACCCAATTTTCCTTCACACGGTACCCTAAAACCCTAACATACCGAGCAAACAAACGCCCCCTAGTTACAGAGGGTTTTTGAGGAAAATCTGACGGGTTAACGCACACGTCCTTTATCCGGATCTCGGGAACCGGAGACGGGATCCACTCAGCAGGTTATTTGACGTACCTGAAATAGAAAAAGATGCGTTAGGTAAAAGTAAATATGGCACAGAATTGAGAATGTTATAGTGACGGAAATCAGCTATCGCTAGAATATATTCTATTCTAGACTTGTTTTATGTCTAGAATAGATAAATACTTATTTGATTAGAATGTAGGTTTAAAGTCTGGCGTCGACTACAGCCGAAACGCGTCGAATCGAGTCGAGTCGCATTTGTTCCGTGTGAGGCGAAACGGTCAGTAATCGCAAGTCGTTAAAACTAAAATTCGCGTGACAAGCAATGCGCGCGAGTTATGCGACTCGGCGCGTCTCGGCTCGTCGCTGATCGACGCAGTTTTATAGTAAATGTATAGGAGGCGAATTATTGCGGTTCTATTCGACTCGACTCGGCGAGCCTAATGGACCGCCAGCTTTTACAGATAAGATGTCATCAAATTGTTGGTGAATCCATGTACATTCTACTTCGTTACTACTACTACTTCGTTTATTAATTTTACAACATCTACATTTTTAAATATTTCTATGAAACAAAAACATTTAAAAATATAAAATTGTAGCCCACCGGGCATCGAGAACAGGGTCCAAGCCGCCGGCGGTCAGGACTCCAGAGAGAGGAACTTCTTAACAATACGCGCCGTGTCCAGAAGTACCGCTTTCGGAATCAAACCCTTGATCCAGCTGCCTAACGAGAGCCTCATCAGATGTTGGTCGAGGCTCTGGGCTATTAAGCCATTGCCTGTAACTACTATCGGCACAATTACTGCTAAGTCAACATCCCACATGTCGACAACCTCGTGTGCGAAATCAAGATATTCGATTTTCTATATTCTATAGCTTTGGAATCACGGCTCATCTTCCGTGCGGTAGACGTCTGGTCCTTTGAAAGGCATACACGGGGACACAGGTCCAACGCGCAGAGGCCCCTTTGAGAACTTTAATGTAAAACGGGGTGGGGCACCAACCGAGGACTATCCACGGCTGCGCTAGTGGAGTACAGTCATGGACCGACCCAGGTGGGTGCACGACTATTGTAAAATATGGTGAAAAATATCTGGTCTATGGGAAGGGGTGTTAGGTGGACTGGATAACTTCTATTGCCGGAAGAAAACGGCGTTGAAAAGTGTTGGCTGTGTGACTCGCCAGCTCACTAGCTGGGCCCCTTGAAAAGCCGCCAGTACATAGGCGTACGGGGCAACAAACGTGTGATAGGCTATATTCTATACTAACTTTCGCCCGCAGCTTCGCTTGCGTGAAATTTTGAACCCGTTAAGTGACGATTTTCCATACAAACTTTCATCCCCTATTTAACTCCTTTAGGGGTTGAATTTCGAAAAATCCCTTCTTAGTGGAGCCTACGTTACAAAAGGAACCTACTGTCAAAATTTCAACTTTCTGACCCCAGCGGTTTAGGCTGTGCGTTGATAGGTCAGTCAGTCAGTCAGCTTCTCCTTTTATATGTATAGATTTTTACTGTATTTTAATATGAGTACAAGCTAAGTCTTAAATAAAAACACAGTCTGCTAGTGCTAAATCATATAACTTTAAATTATTCCAAGAATGCGAGGTAGGTAATTATAAAGTCTTTTAATAGACTAGACTTTACTAGACTTTTCCAGACTTTAGAACTTTGTCCCTAAGGTTGGCAGCGTATAAGCAATCTTCGTAGTGTTGTAGGTGTAATGTTGACAGACAGTAGGCCTAGTACGAATGTTTTGAGGTATAGTAACGTAAACGTAACGTTAAGTTCAGTGAATTTTGAATCGAAAATACAACTATTCTATAGCATTTTAGTTTAAATTTATGCTACAACCACAATTTGTATCATACATAGGTATGAATAAAGTTTTCAATTCAATTAAATATTATGTGCGAAACGAGTATTTCCAATTCGAAATTCACTCGCGTTAACGTTACGTTTACGTTACCATACGTCACAACATTCGTGCTAGCCCTACAGGTCTGTATTGCTGGGGAGTTTGTTGCGCCGTTTCTTCTTCACAGCATAAACACTAGGAAGCGGTGAAGAGCGGGCGCTTTTGGGGGCTTTCTTCCTTTCTTCTTTCCATTGTAACATTGACGTTCAAAAAGAACTGAGTAATCCTAGTCTATTTTGAACTAGCTTTTGCCCGCAGCTTCGCTTGCGTGAAATTTTGAACCCGTTCAGTGACGATTTTCCATACAAACTTTCATCCCCTATTTAACTCCCTTAGGGGTTGAATTTCGAAAAATCCTGCCTTATACCTTGTTTGCATTATAAAAGGAACCTCTGTGCTAAATTTCAGCTTTCTAGGTCCAAGGGTCTGGGCTGGGCGTTGATGAGTCAGTCAATCAGTTAGTCAGTCAGGACTTTTCTTTTTATTTATATAGATAAATGAGTTTTGAAGTTTATAAAGGCGGCGGTAACGACGTTTCATCCAGTGGGCTGTCGCATCGGCTTGTTGGTCAATCTAACATAATTTATTATTTGTTTCAAAATCAAAAGCTTTTATTTCACATAAACCATTAAGCCGGGTCCGCTGCGCCGTGTTTTCGTGTTTGCAAACAGGATAACATCGTTTGGTAACCGAATAGGGGCGTGGCCTAACAGTTTTGTTAGCAAAATTGGCGCTGCAGACCCAGCTTAACATTGTTTGCTAACCGAATAGGGGCGTGGCCTAACAGTTTTGTTAGCAAAATTGGCGCTGCGGACCCAGCTTCACATTGTTTGCTAACTGAATAGGGGCGTAGCCTAACAGTTTTGTTCGCAAAAACACAATAACATGTTAGAAAATTGGCGCTGCGGACCAGGCTTTACAGACGCTCATGAAAAGTCGAATTTAGGTGCACGGTTCCAATTAGTCGTTTCCTATGGAGAAGAGTCGGCAAGAAACTCCATGGTTACTCTTTTAAAATCCATATCTTTAACAATTTACTGTGTTGGGCGGTTATCGTCCCAGTGTTAGAGCCCAAATACACGTCCGATACTTGCCTCCGATAGTCGGTTCCGATAGTCTGATCAGACTATCTGAAGGCCTCCACGTCATACATTTGTTTGAACATGAATTACACGTACGATCAGACTATCGGATCGGATGTCAGAATCGTAAGCATCGTCCGGGCGTCGTCGTAGTCCAGAAAAAATCGGACACGAGAATCGTACGTGTATTTCATGAATCCGATCAGATAGTCGGATCTGGCTCCCGGAAGCAACTATCGGACGTGTATTTTGACCCTTAAGCAAATGCCCTCAGTCCCAAAGTCCTCCTTCGTCTTTCACCCTACTCTATTGTACCTATAACGCAAGAAAGTCGCTATTACGTAGCAAAAATAAGTAGCTTCCTAGGAAATTACCTACTTAAGTAAAACCTCATTGTTTTTTATATTTCAAGAAAAAATAAACATTATTGTAAAACCTTTGACCACCACCCGGCTAGTCATTAACGACACAACAACATAAACATTATTACTTTAAAATGGCTTCTGTATGGTCATTTTACCCATATTCATATGGCTCAGTACCAGCTGACAAGGAAGTGTCAAGCCTCAAAGTATGCCTCCGAGCAAAATTGTATTCTCAGAAAAATAAAAAACAAAAAGCTTGATGTGACTGACTGTACAATTATTGGGCGAGGATTGACGTAGTGGTGAGCGATTTTGATTTTCGACTTCAAGCTTTAAAAAATACGGTTTAAATTACAAGTGCAGCATTTGCAGTCTGCAAAAGGTGTCTATAGATGGATACAGAGGTGTTGCACATTCCGCTTTTTTTTATTAATTTGTTTTTATTAAGTAGTAATTTTTCAATATTAATTCTGGCTGTAGCAGGGTTATATGCGTTGATGACGTAGAGGGCGACGTAAAGGAGTGAAGATCAATTACCCAATAGGTTTTTTTTCTGTACACCTATATTGCCAAATAAATAATTGATAAAAAGGATTCGTGATTACAGTTTGTTGTTATTTGTACAAAAGGGGCTGCTGCTGCTCCTAGAGTACTAGTCCATTGCGTTTGATCCGAATACGACATTTACGGGGGCCTACTCCTTAAGTCCGTCAACGAAGAAAGTGGCCCGTCCGAAAGTGGCCCGAAACGTAGGAGTGAAGAAAACAAGTGTCAAGTTCAACTTTTCGGACGGGCAAAAATACATCGGTAGTAGGGACAACTGTCAAATCGTGTTGCCAATCATTCTTAGTTCGGGCCCCAAAATAATCGTACGTCCGTTGGTGATAAGGAGTAGGAAACGCTCGTAACTAAGGCCAAAACCACGGACTTCGTGCTTAGGGAGTAGACCTCTTACGATCCGAGATCCTATGCAGTGCACAATCATTCATACAAATAGTATTAGAGAGAAAGAGAGACGCAAACTTAAAAATAAACAAAAAAATCTTAGAACTAAAGTGCAAGCATATCGTATATAATTACATAGTAACCCAATTATAAAACTAATAGCTGCGCTCCGCGGTGTTAGCCGCTTTTTTCGGGATAAAAGTAGCCTATATGTTAATCCAGGATGTCAGCTACCTCCATACCAAATTTTATCAAAATTCGTCCATCCGTTTGAGCGTGAAGAAGCAACAAACATACAAACACACACACTCACAAACTTTCGCCTTTATAATATTAGTGTTATACTAAAACTATGGTCCATAAGCTGAGTTATAATATTTATGTTCTGTGGTCTGACTCGTGAACTACTATGAACTTCTCTATGGACTATGGATCATCTACCAAACAACAACAAGGTTAGCTAACTATCATCATCATCATCATTCAGCCGAACGACGTCCATTTCTGGATATAGCCCCTCCCTTCCCTCTTCATCCACCAAGCATCGCCACATCGACCGGTCCTGTGCTTCTCGCTATCGATATGACATTAAACTGAGTGTCAGAGCTGTTTGAATCGTATTTCATCGGATTCGGATTGAACGTAATGCACTACCGCACGTATTGGAATATTCCGATCTGTCCCCTTCGGGGGGCCAATCAGGAATAAAAAAATCGATCTGTTCCCCTGTCACCAAGACGAACGGACAGATCGAACGAATTATTTCTGGTCTGTACCCTGCTGTTCTTTAGAGGGACACATAGAAATAAAAAGTTTCGATTTGTTCCCCTGTTACCGATGAGTGGACATATCGGAATATCGGTAACTCAAACCTTGAGTGTAAATGTGGTGCCGTTCCGCAAACTATGGCGCACTTAACATCATGCCCCGCCTGCCCTGTTACCTGTACACCACAAGAACTAATGGACGCTACGGATAGTGCTAAACTCATTGCTGAGTTCTGGGCCGACACGATGTAGATTGTCATCGACACGCTAAGAAGAAGAAGAAGAAGATCGGAATATTCCCACGTATTCGCCTTTTACAAAACCCACAGAAAGAGATGTGGTGTTTAAATATTTTTAAGACACATGCAATAATAATATCTCTGTTACGAACAGAGAAACCGAATTCCTTGATCTTACACCTGACAACACACGTAAACTTGATAATTTGCCCAAACAGAACATCAAACTCGTAACAAAATTACATCAAAACATCTGGTAAACGCGCTGAATATATTTAAACACAATTTCCTAAGTCACAGTCGTGACGTCACGGGAAATTTAATTAATCACGCGATTTCCGGACGCCGGCAGTTTAGGAATTCGAATGTTGAATTGATGAGCTCCGAAAGTTGTAGGAATTAAAGGCTGATATTGTTTTAATCAAGTGTGGGGGTGTTTAATTTGTACCCAGATTTATTCCAGTCTCATCCCAGAAGGGAATTACCGAAAAATTACCGTATTTTACGTTAAGACGTCATACCTATTTTAACCGAAAATTTAGGTATCGGAAAATTTTGAAATCGAAATTAAGTCACACTAAATTATAATGAGTATTCGAAATGTATTGGCTAAATAAATAGACACTTAACCGAAAAAAGCCTATTACGGTAGATATAGTAAGTTTTTTAAGGGCGGTAATCAGACTTGTCGACAGGTGACACTGCCCCGCACATCCCATGCTGCCTCAGTGTGCGTCCTGAGTGACGGCGCACCGCGCAGACGGAATGAACGGCGCATTAAATAAATGTTCGAAACGTTTGAATTTTGATATCGACATTATTAAAACTAAAGTAAAATAAACGAAACACTAAACACGTGCGTACGCGTCAACTTTCCCGCGTGCACTAAGGACAGGTATAGACGGTAAAGCCACGGTAAAACCGCTCCGCAATCCGCAATACGCCCGTGCGCCGTCACTCAGGACGCACACTCAGCGCGACTAATTCAAAGCATGTCAAATAACAGTATATACGAAAAGGGTTGAGAAAATGGTATCGTTAATTTGAGCTGATTAAATACGGACATTTAACAACAGTTTTGAGTCCCTGCATTCCAGTTTCCACGACTCTTTGACGTTTAACAGCTTGAAGATGCTCTGTGCGCAACGTGTTCCTGACACGCGCCCGCTAAGCGCACGCCAAGCGCGTCAACACCCGCGTCTAACTTGTTTTGAAATTTGTTGTATATAATTTGATTCTTATGACACATCAATAGATCTCAAATTGCATTTGCCATCCTAGCCGGGAACGTGGAGGCGGCGCGGGCTCTGCGCGATTGCGACGCGTGTACTACGCAATAGCTATTCGGGCGCTGAGCGTCCGCGTGTACTTTACATCGATAAAAAATGTACGTTTAGACAAGGGACTAATTATTAAATTCCAAAGTTTCTGAGGAGGCAACTCGTAAGAGAAGAGCGCGCCGAAAAAAATCGCGCATGTGCGAATGCAGCCTAGCTTGTCATAAAGTGTCAAAACACACTATGCCGAAGACACGCGACCGAAGTTCGCCATGATTACGCCTGCAATGCTTTTTAAATAGCTCATCAACAAATTGCTGATGCGCGGCACCAATTATTCCGTCAGCTACATTAATTAGCTTGTTTTTAAGTACGTTACTTCCTGTGTCTAAAATACATCCATCAACAATTAAATAGCAATTCACAAAGATCGCACATTTTAAAATTTCTTACTGTTAGTTTTAAATTGTAGAAATTAAGAAACCTCAATATCGAATTGGATTTAGTCTGTATTGATATTGTTGGGAATAAATAAATAAAAATAAATTACCCGCGACACACCAGGCTGAAATTACGTCGCGTTTTATCTATATTAAAAACATAGACGCCGAACTTCGGTCGCGTATCTTCGGCTTATACACAAATAATTTTTGATGTCAGAGTCGAAATCAGAACGACACTTTTTTCAGCTTTTCTCAGTTTCCTAGATGTATTTACAGACACAAATCTCAAATGCTCAAAATCCCAGACCCGGAACAATGATCTGTAAGTCGTACAAATATTTGTTACGGTGCGGGAATCGACCCATAACCTCATCAACAAATTGCTGATGCGCGGCTCCAATTATTCCTTCAGCTACATTAATTAGCTTGTTTTTAAGTACGTCACTTCCTGTGTCTAAAATACACCCATGAACAATTAAATTGCAAATTGATCAAACAACTCCCTAAAGGTGAGTATACACTCGAGCATTTTCTCTAGCATTTTCTCGAGCATTGCCATGTAATGTAACGTTCTTACATGTAATGTACAGTGACAGAAAAGTTGAAAGGGAACCGTTTGTCTTGGTATGGGCATGTGAAGAGGAGGGATAAAACGCACGTGACCAAAAGAGTTATGAATATAAATGTGGATGGATGGAGAGGAAGAGGGAGGCCAAAGAAAAGATGGATGGATTGTGTGAAGAATGATATGAAAGAGAAAGGAGTCAGTGATATCATGACGGGTGACAGGACGGAATGGAAGAAGAAAACGTGTTGCGCCGACCCCAAGTAACATGGGATAAGGGCAGGAAGAAAAAGAAGTAACGTTATTACGAATGGTACAATACAAGCAAAAGCTCAATTTAAAAAAAAAACATTTCCATGTAATGTAACGTTCCTGCGAATGCTCGACACGGTGTTTGAAGTAATGCTCACGGCGAGTGAGCATTTACCTGTAACCTTCCTTTCTATTTTGCGTTTACTCTTCACTGAAATATCGGATCTGCAAGTCGCGTGTGCTGCGTTCGCGCTCGTGTCTTTGTCCGACGAAATTTTACACAGATTCGCTCGGTTGTTTGCAAAAATAAGTTGTAACAAAGCGTCGAGTGTCGTGATTATTGTTCGATTCGTGAAAGGGTGACACATAAGAGCAGCTCGAAGTTTTGTTACAAGTAAATGCTCTAGTCTATACTCACCTTAACGCCAACAGTACGAGGAATCGCTGCGACGTATATTATACGTCAGTTCGTATGAAGCACCCGTACTAGTATGACAAATTGAATTAATTACCAGTTTCAGAGCATGTCAGCCATTTCCTTCAGTTAATTAGTATAATTGTTATATAAATTCGGATTGGCAGAACATTCTAGAACGGCAATTATGTATTGATTAGGTTTAACGCTAAATTTAACAGATTTGAATTAGGTGTTGGAGATATTAGTCTGTCTTTATTTAGGGTCATGTATTAATATTCTGCCTACTATTTGAATCAGAGGGGAACTTTTCAATGGACAACAGCAAATTACCCGGGATTACTGTTATTGCATGTTTGTGTATTGTTTCTGCCAATTAAAATAGAAAAATAAAATAAAACTAAAAAGAGTAAAATAATTACCATATTATAAAACTAACAGTTTCAGAAGTCGGTGCCTTCAATTTGGTTCAGATTAAAATTGCACCGACTTCTGAAACTGTTATTTTATTATTAATTTACCTATGTTCTTTACACAACATGAAAAAAAAAATGGAATGTCCTTATAGTTCCTTAGTACCGGAACCAGTGTCGCCAAGCTGACATACAATTAAGCCTCGTCCCCACTAGGAACATTTGTCGAGCGACATGTGTCCCCGGTGACATCGGGCGATGTCGGGCGACGTCGGACGACATCGCCGCGACATTGTTGAAACTGTTCCTTGTCGCACAGTCGATGAAGAGTAGTGATAGAAGCCTAGTCCCCACTAGGAACATTTGTCGAGCGACATGTGTCCCCGGTGACATCGGGCGATGTCGGGCGACGTCGGACGACATCGCCGCGACATTGTTGAAACTGTTCCTTGTCGCACAGTCGATGAAGAGTAGTGATAGAAGCCTAGTCCCCACTAGGAACATTTGCCGAGCGACGTGTGTCCTCGGTGACATCGGGCGACGTGGGGACATCGCCCGATGTCACCGGGGACACATGTCGCTCGACAAATGTTCCTAGTGGGGACGAGGCTTTATATTGAAAGATATCAAAGTTTTATACTTTTTTCGTCCTGCTTTCATTTTTACTCATTAAAATTGGACAATATGGCATGATTCTAATATTTTACGCATGAGTTCGTCAAATCACAGAAAGTAGGTAATCGCGTGAGCCAGTGTTGCAGATCTCCGCATAATTGTCACACGCGCGATAGCTGCGGGGGCACTTCCACTCGATTTTTCTTTTCTGTGGTTTTATTAATGATACCTGGTAACCCTGGCAAGTTTCGCCAGTTAATTTGAAGTAAAATACAAACGTAAAGGCCGACAAAGTAATACACGGTCTCCATAGAAATAAGTTTCAAAACTCGTTAGAAGTCTCGACTATTCAGAAACTAATGTATATTATTGGTCTACACGAAACTTTTGAATTTGACTTCGTCAGACATTGCTAACTTGAGCGACATGATGAAAAGCTGACATATAAATGTTTTCTGTAGTTCTTTAGTTTATAACTGGCGTCTTCGTTCTTTAGAGGTTACAGTGACCAAGTCTTGAAGAGAGTTTTAAGGACAATACAAGTACAAGGTGACAATTGGGGCAGTAAGGGCAGCTACTATAAGGAAAAGAACGACGCCAAAAATCTATGTTTGAATCCTTTTGTCTCCATATTTATGAGAATGAAAATTCAAAAAATAAAAATATGATGTTACTTTATTCTTTGTCTCGGAAAAAAATAGATTAGTTTTTATTTAGATCAGTAAATGCTACTGTGCAAAATATATTTATTGCAAGCGGTCAGCCTTAAGACAAGTTTATACGAAGACAATTTTGTGTCGCCAGAATTTTGCTGCCAGTGACTGGCGTTGCAGCACGCCGCAGGACGGTGGTTTAAACGGTACTCATTTCAGCGTCAGTCTTCTGCGCAGTTGTAAGTTTTTTCTGGTGATGACCTTGATGGGACGCGGGTGGAGGTCACTGGCGCCAAAAAATAGACGCGTGCTCTATTCCGTGCTAACGCTCGAATGCCGCGAAAACCTGGCGCGAAAAGTAAAAAACCTGGCGCGAAAAATACGGTGCTATATTTCTTGCTAGAGCTGGCAGCGAAATTCTGGCACCAAAATATTGTCTTCGTACAAACTTGCCTTTATGCAAAAGTGAGAATGAAAAAAGGCGTAGACACAGATCAAATATAACAGAGGCGACACCGCTTGTCAAGTACCTAATTACAGTGGGAATTAAAAAGGTGGAGATGATTGCATACCCAAAATCGCCGATCGGTAAATAAGTGGTAGTCAGTGTGGCCAATCAGACACGCAGACAGACAGGATGATTTCGAGATTGCGGGTTTTGTACAGTCAGCAAAAATGGTTTTAAATCATGAATATGCATGATATCCATGAATATCCATGTTATCATTTGATGTTAAAGGTATGTAACTGAACATACAATATTAGTTATTTTCCAGTTTACATAGTTACCATGTTAATCACCAAAATGAATTACTTTTTTATGTTCAAAAATACTGTAAAATAGGTATTAATTTTTTTTTAACTTTCGCGGTTTGTTCACATTATTAAAATACTGAGGTAGAATATTTTAAAACGCACAAAATACCTTTTTTATACGGTCAATTCGGTCGAAACTTCGGGATTAAAAAGCTATTTTTTGCCTTTCATAATATTCTGCGCGATTCCGATTTAGTATTTTTGTAAGGTATTAAATGCGAATCATAATGTATCGAGGTGCATAAAAGCTAAAAAAATATTATAAAACAAAAAAAAAGTTTTTACATAAAATGATTTTTTTTTTATTATGAAAAAATGTCGAGTGTTATCTCCACGTTCAAAGCTTCGCTTTATATGAATGAGATTTAAAAAATAAATCCAAAAAATCAACTCTCCTATAAATAACGTAATATTAAAAGAATCCAACCGTACACATAACAAAAACACCAAGTGATAATTCGGGGAAGCCAAAAACAATGTGTGGAAAGTAGCCGCCGGGCCGGTCACTAATCACTGTAATCAAACAAATAAGAGGTCTGGGAGAGACCTCTGAATGTGTGGACTTCGTAGTACAAGATTTTTGTGTTTCATTCTTAAGGTTTTGAAGCAATAGAACGTTATAATGTACTAGCTTTTGCCAAACTCTTAACACACCACTAAAGATTCTATACTTAAAATGTAATACAATCATGATTCGAAAGACACGTGGCGCCATCTATGAACGTTATTGTTGTTTTCCTCGAGAACAGTACTTTTTTTCGGGACGAAAGGTATCCTATGTCCGTTTCTGTACACCTGACAACGTATATGCACAATTTCAGGATGATCGGTTCAGTGGTTTAGGCGTGAAAAAGTTACAAATAAACTTACTTTCGCATTTATAATAATTAGTTAGGAAATTGTCATGATTGAATTATATTATTAAAATATAATTCAATCATGATTCGTAAGACACGTGGCGCCATCTATTATCGTTATTTTCCTCGGGAACAGTACTTTTTTTCGGGATGAAAGGTACCCTATGTCCGTTTCTGAACAACTGACAACGTATATGAAAAATTTATAGCTTATAGCACTCAGGGATAGCGTAGCTTCCTATTGGTGAAAGAATTTTTGAAATCGGATGAGTAGTTTCGGAGATTACCTCCTACTTATAAACAAACAAACAAATTCTACCTCTTTATAATATTAGTACAGATTAGTATAGATAAGCCAATTTTTGATACCTTGGGTTACATTATTGTAATTTATTTAAGGATCCCTATTTTTGTTTACTAAAATATAAACTATAGCACTTAGGGATAACGTAGCTTCCTATTGGTGAAAGAATTTTTGAAATTGGATGAGTAGTTTCGGAGATTACCTCTTACATACAAACGAACAAACAAATTCTACCTCTGTATAATATTAGTATAGATTGGTATAGATTTCATCAGCCAAGCTTCCTAATTACACTAATTTTATAAATGTGAGTTTCTGAGTTAGTATGTTTGTTACTCAATCACGCATAAACGGCTGAACGGATTTGGGTGAAATTAAGGACACAAATAGATCATATCCTGGATTATCGCATAGAACACATATTACCCGGATACATGAAGTAGTTCCCCGGATGCGAGTGAAACAAAGGGCAACAGCTAGTTCGCAATACGAATGTGCGTTTGCTTACAGTTTTGGTGGGATATTGACTTAAGACGTTAGAAAAAAAAATGCAATCTAGTGTTCTCAGTACCAATATCAAAATTCATTTATTAAACTGGACTGAAAATGAGTACCTACTTTTTAAACGTAAAAATACACAGCCTCCAATTCCTCCAAGATCTCTACCCACGCCTGGCTTCAAAATCAAATCAAAAATGTTTATTTGTTAGAATATTGTGCAGTAGATGTTACAATATTGGTTCCAGCTTATCCTTCCATAACATGGCGCACAAATCTTTCTACATAAAAACAACCAAAGCTTATATTAATAACCTATTAATAACTATGAGAATAAAATATTAATTTATAATAGTTAATTAATAAGGATTGAAATTGTATTATATATATTACTATAATAATCATGAATTATGTAGTTGTTGCATGTGATAGAATAAAGGCTATTTTTATTATATTACTAACGACTCTAAATATTCTTGAACATTGTAATATTAGTCTTATCCATGTAGATTAAGTTTTGCTACCTGTAAAGCAATTTAACCATAAGAACTTGATCAGATGACGGACTTTTTGTCGGGCGGATTGCCGCGGACAAGAATGAACGTGGGTTTGTTGCCAATAAAAACACTAGATTTCTAACGATAACTACGGAAAAAATGACCGTCGTGTGAGTTGAGTCCTTGCCGAGTTTCGATACGGGCAACAACAACGACTTTTTCGCGGCAGTCCACCGACAAAAAGTCTGTCGTCTCCTCAGGGCATTAAGGTTCATATTTCAGTATTAAAATAAACTGTAACGCTTGAGCAAAGGTGATGTTTTCTCGCATTAAATATGCAAAAGTCAAATACGAAAAATCTCTCGGCAATTTAAAAGGCAAACAAAATTCGAAGCTAATAAAACGGTTTTATTATATTTTATAATGCAAACATACCTGGCAAATACGTTTTATTAAAACATAAACGGAAAATGAAAAGCAAGCGAGTATCGCTTCTTTTTATTTTTACATCAATTACGTCTTACTCACGACGTCACGGGATTTTAAAAATGTTACGTTCCATGTTTGAACGTAATTTATATAAATAAGGACAATGAATGTCAAACGTAAATACGGAGAGCCAACATTCATAATTCAAATTTCGAATTCATGCAAGCAAGTCGTTGTAATTAGATTTCGTAGTTTTAAAGCATTCGCCACACCAAACGCGAGTCGCGAACGGAGCGTGTCGTCAGCGGGCCCGCACTCGTATTTGGTTTGATGTGATATGCTACATAGCATAGCAATAGAGTACCTTTTATCCCGAAAAAAAGTACTGTTCCCGAGGAAAACAACAATAACGTTCATAGATGGCGCCACGTGTCTTTCGAATCAGAATTGAATTATATTATTATGGAAACTTAAGTAGTGTGTTAAGAGTTGATTGACAAATTCTAAATTATTGCGGGCGAAGCCGCGGGCAAAAGCTAGTATTTCATAAAAGTATAGTTTGTACTCATAAGTACTTTTGACCGATTAGTAGTTGAGACATTCGGTCAAAATTCTTAAAATCTTTACGACGTACGTTTTTAGACAAAACTACCAACTTTGGACTGTTTTTTGCAGACAAAACTGCAGTTTACTGCAGACGGCCATAATACTTCAGCTGTCAAAATTTGTAAAAATATCACAAAAGTGACGTAGATGTAGGCCAGAATAGAATATCTGGAGGAGTAATATTATTATACGATCTGCTAAATTTAGAGCGCTTGTCTAGTCTGTAGGGGTTGGGGGACGAGCTTTCTGCACTGTAGAGTTTTGAGCACTAAAACATTAGGTAAACTCTTTTACATTCTTTCATTCATCTTTATTTAAAGGCTACGCTTCATTCGCTCTGTAAATATTTTTATACAAGGTTGGTCAGAAAAGGGGTACTAATCCAAAAGGGTATTAAAGTACCCATAATAATGAGTAACATTTGTTCTACCACTTTCCGCAAAAGTCAATAGTTTAAGAGAAATAGCTGTTCAAAAATTACAAAAAAATATGCTATAACCTATCTATCCTCAGCTGTGATCAGCTGTGTTTACATTTTATGTCATATTTGAGGTCACAAATTAGAAGCTCCATTTTCTGAATTCGTAACTAAAGTAGGGACGAAGAATTTTTGAAAAAACTAAAATAAAAATTATTTTACATGGAAATGAAAAATATCGAATTTTGTAATTTTAACATTTGCTTTGAAACAGTCATCAGTGATACTTTAAGTGGTCTGCGGATTAGTACCCCCTTTCCGACTAACCTTGTATTTATACTAGCTTTTGCCCGCGGCTTCGCTCTCATCAATTTAGAATTTGACAATCAACTCTTAACACGCTACAAAAGTTTCCGTAATAATGTAATTCAATCATGATTCGAAAGACACGTAGCGCCATCTATTATCGTTATTGTTGTTTTCCTCGGGAACAGCACCTTTTTTCGAGATGAAAGGTACGCTACGTCCGTTTTTGTACACTTGACAACGTATATGCAAAATTTCAGGATGATCGGTTCAGTGGTTTAGGCGTGAAAAGGTAACAAACAAACAAACTTAGAGCTCTTACACACGAGCGGCATGTTCCCAACGGCAGAGGTAACCGTCGACGCGCGTCGGCGGCAACCGTCGACGCGTCGACGGCAGCAGTCGACCTATAGCGACACTTGCAGTTGTTGCCGCTGCCGCTGATCTTCGAAGTTGAAATGTCGACGGCTGCCGTCGACGCGTCAACGGAAGCCGTCGACGCGTCGACGGTTGCCGCCGACGCGCGTCGACGGCTGCAGTTACCTCTGCCGTTGGGAACATGCCGCTCGGGTGTAATCGCTCTTACTTTCGCATTTATAATATTAGTAAGGATTAAAGCAAAAGTTTCGATATTTTGGTATGTCTACACCAATACGCTTTCACATTCATCTTGCGCTTTCAACTTTCAATTCATCTTGCGTCAAGCGCATGCAATATTGATTGGACTAAGACTCGAACTAGTATTAAGGCCTGCGCTTTTGCATGCGCTATGGCGCTTCAGGCATGCGTTAGACGAAAGCGCAAGATGAACATGAAACCGCACTGGTGTAGACATACCATAATGGTATATCTACACCAGTGCGATTTCATGTTCATCTCTAGCGTGCGCTAGGGGCACGAGCTTTTGTCGAACTAGTATTAAGGCATGCGCTAACCATGGCGAGTGCAGGCAGGCCAAGGAGGCGCTTCCCGCCATTGACGGTCGACTCACTAAAAAAGCCCTCCGGCTGTCAAAGCTACAACTGCGTACAGTCACAGCAGCCATCACTGGCCATGGTTCATTTAACAAACACCTCTTTGTCATTGGAGTTACACACAGCCCACTGTGCAGAGCATGCATGGAGGAGGACGAGACGGCAGCCCACGTGCTACTAAACTGCCCTGAGGTCGCCACATACAGGGCCAAGTACTTCGGTAACCCAGGTACTCTCCGAAAGATCACCAGTAACATCAAGGGTGTGCTGGCCTTCTTCGAGGAGTTAGGGTGGATCGAGTAACTATACTTACCACCCATCACGCAAAATACGCGCTTAGACGTGGAGTTGCGGATACCAGCCCGTTATACCTTATACCTTAAGGCATGCGCTAGACGAAGACGCAAGATGAACATGAGAGCGAACTGGTGTAGATATAGCTTATGAATAGAAGTTGAAGGGCTGAACGGATTTTAAAAAACCCCGGTAAAGATTTGTAGAATGTTTCGAGAATAAACACGTAACTGGGGGTCTACTCCCTAAGCACGAAGTCCGTGGATTCGGCCTTAGTTACGGGCGTTTCCTACTTACTCCCTATTACTTACGGACATACGATTATTTCGGGGCCCGAACTAAGAATGAATGCCAACACGATTTGACAGTTGTCCCTACTACCGATGTGTTGATGCCCGTCTGAAAAGTTGAACTTGCCACTTGTTTTGTTCACTTCTACGTTTCGGGATACTTTCGGACGGGCGACTAATTTCGTTGACGGACTTAGGGAGTAGGCCTCCTGGTTTCCCTTGCCAAAACACAACATCCGAATTGAGTATCACATTCGTAATTTCAACAGCTTTCATTTTGACAATAGAACAATATTCATTGCGTGGTACCGTCCGCGAGGCCTAAGCTGAGCTTTGCATTCGTGTGAGAATGAATGCAGACGCGTCCTTTGCTTGGTTTAAACCGGTTTATACTGCTTTTTGGCAATCGATTCCATGTGCACTCACACAAATGCAAAGCTCAGCTTACGTCTCGCCAGTTGTACATAATTGTGGAGAAGTCAGCATCCTAATTGCGCAAAACACTCGTAATCGCCATGGCTTTGATTTTGACAGTACAACAATATGAAATTCATTGCGTGGTACATAGTTGAGGAGAAGCCGGATTGTTAATACATACGTTGTTACGGGAAATGGTTGACTTGTCAAAATCAAAGCCGATTCGATTAAGAGTTTGTTGCGCAGTTAGAATGCTGATTGTAATTACTTTGCTATGGAAATTGTTGACCTGTCATAATCAAAGCCATGACGATGACGAGTGAGTTGCGCAATTAGAATGCTGATTGTACATACGTTACCTACTATAGAAATTGTTGACCTGTCACAATTAAAGCCACAGCGATTACGAATATTTTGCGCAATTAGAAAGCAGGATTACCAATCATAATTTCCGTTTACATAATTTTTTTTTTTATTTTTTAATTAGTTTACATAGTTTAATAATTTGTAAAAAAATGACATCCGGAAGCAAAATACTTAAAGGAACTCTTCTTAAATCCTTAAATGTCAAAAGGGTCCATTAATCACCAACAAATTTAATAAATACTGAGTCGTTAAGAACAATGTTGTGATTAATAGCTCAAGACTCAACCGTCTTTCAATTTCGAATTCGAAGTTCAAGTATCAAGGTTGATTAATCGCTTTACAATGATATCAAGACTTAAAGTAATGTTTAAATTATGTTAAACTGAAAGAGAGATGTAAAGGGATTTAGTGAGGTGCAGCCCTACATTTTTTAGTTCGTTTGAACTAAAAAAAGTTACTCAGTCTAAACGCGCGATTTCATTAGGCAAGTTTTACTTGTATGCAAGTTGCAAATTGCATACAACTTAACCAAATCTGCATACAAGCTAGAACTTGTATGAGGTAGTTTGAACTTGTGCATTTTTTTATTCAAGTGACGTGCAAATTGAACGCGCAAACAAAAGCAACAGCAAAAGCGAATTGTGAACGAGTGATTGACACCCATGATATCCAACTCAATTGTTGAACATCTCCACTTGTATGCAAGTAAAACCTGCATGCAATTTGCACACTCTCGAAAAGATGTTTCCAATGAAAGCAACTTGTACGCAAATGTGACGTCATACTTGCATGCAAGACTTGCCTAAGGGGCTCTACACACCAAAGTCTTTACTTGGCGAGTTAGGCCACCGGGCTTGTTTTGGGCCATGTTCGCTCGCTTAGTTCGCGTTTACCGCGTCCGCCGGGCAGCGGCTTTGGTGTGTAGAGGCCTTTATAGAATCGCACCTTTAGCTATTGCACTAAAATTATAATGTTAAGTACTTATACGTAAAGCGATCATGATATAATATGATAGGTACCTATTAATTGTAACAAATGAGTTGGATTCTAAATATTAATAGCAAAGTAGAGTCAACATAAAAAGTACCTACATGTTTTTTTTTCTATTTATTTAAGGAATTTTTATACAAGGTTAGTCGGAAAGGGGTTAGTAATCCGAAAGAATGCTAAAGTACCCTTTATAATGAGTAACTTTTCTTCTACAACTTTCCTCAAAAGTCAATAAATTAAGAGTAATATTATAGATGCTCAAAGATTTAAAAAAAAAATACGCTTAAGTCTATCTATCCTCACTTATGATGAACTGTGTTTACATTTTAGGTCATATTTGGGGTCACGGATTAGAAGCTACATTTTCTGAATTCGTAACTAAACAGGGATGAAGAATTTTTTAAAAAACAAAAATAATAATCGTTTTTTATTGAAATAAAAATATCGAATTTCTAAATTTTAACATTTGCTTTAAAACCAGCACCAGTGATACCTTAAGTGGCTTGCGGATTAGTACCCCCTTTCCGACTAACCTTGTATATTAGGTACATGTCAATTCCATCGTCACCTAAGGTAACAATAACAAAATAAATAAAAACTACTTTATTCTACTTACTACTTAATGATGGCGACTAAAAACCATGAACAAGTTTTTAGATGCTTCAGATGAAGGTTTTGATAATAAATCATGAGACATACTTAGTCTGTTCAGGTTAAGAGTCCTTATCAGAGACTCTCGGTGCGTCTGATAACGGACACATTTCATCAACAAGTGATGCACATCTTCCACTACACCGCACAAATCAAAATTTGGGGAGTTACAGTAAGTGATTAAGAAAGAAGTCTAGTTTTTTTAGAAAATAGTAAATTACTTTTTGGAAACAAATGCTGCAGAGACAATTATTTTGGAAATTAGAAAATATTCATCGACTTCTGCTGTTGACAGTGAAATCCTGTAGTGTAGCGAACTGGCTCTAAATTGGCCCCGACACATACAATTGGCATTTAAATAACATGATATAAAAAAACGTAAAACGCCTCCGACAAATGGCTTCGATTCTGACGAACACTGACGAAAATGAACTGAAAAAAATACAACTGAATTGAGAACCTCCTCCTTTTTGAAGTCGGTTAAAAATATTGTTATCTTTTACTTGCAGTTAACCAGTAGAAGAAAGTTAGAGCTGTGGCTATCAAAGTAGGTAGAACTAAAGTTTCTTAACAGTTGTAGACGGCACCACAAAATAAGCGGCTTACTAACATGTAAACTATCTTGACTCCTCTGATTTTTCCCAACTCAAACTCAAAACTCATTTATTCAAAATAGACTAGAATTACTTAGTTCTTTTTGAACGTCAGATTAACAATAGACAGCCCACAAAAAAGCCCTCCCTTCACCGCTTCCTAGTGTTTATGCTGTGAAGAAGAAACGACGCAACAAACTCCCCAGCAACAGATCTGTCTGTCAGGTGAATAAATTAATTGACTCAATACAAAGCGAATCATAATATTTTTACAATAATAAAATTATGCAAATAAAAGAAAAATAATAATTAAAATTTAAAAAAAAAGTATAAGTAACATAAATCTTTTTCTTATTTTACTTATTAATAAGATACAGCAGTACTTATTTTTAGTTAAGTTTAGTCGTAGTACACTAAATTGCATAGTATAAACGGCGCTATAAGTTTTAAGTCCAAAGTTTTAGTGCTCGTTTGCCCAATTACTTAAGAATCAAGCTAGCGAGCGAATCATAGTGCCAAAGCAAATAAGAGCAAGTTGAATGCAAGTTACGTTTCTTAGAAATGGTTTATTATAGTTTTGCTTAACCTCTTGTTAGTTACGATGAAGATGACGGCATGTGATGAGGCAGAAGAATAATAACCGTGGTTTTAAGGTTCCGTACCCAAAGGGTAAAACGGGACCCTATTAGTAAGACTCCGCTGTCCGTCTGTCACCGGGCTGTATCTCACGAACCGTGATAGTTAGACAGTTGATATTTTCACAGATGATGTATTTCTGTTGCCGCTATAACAACAAATACAAAAAAAAAACAGAATAAAATAAATATTTAAAGGGGGCTTCCACACAACAGACATGATTTTTTTGCAGTTTTTATAGATAATGGTACGGAACCCTTCGTGCGCAAGTCCGACTCGCACTTGGCCGGTTTTTATTTCTTTTCTTTTTGTAGTGTTCCTTGCAATCTCACGTGTAATTTCTATCAAAGCTTGCAATTATTAAAACCTATTTTATGCCTCCAACAATTTTTAATTCGTCGTTATTTTTAATGTAAGGGAAACTTTTGAGAAACAAAAAAGGAAAGACTTTAAAAAAAAAAAACATTTGGGCCTTGTACTTTTTCTCGCTGACTGTACCTACATTTGTTTCAAGAAGCAAACGTATTGCTTTTTTCTATATATTTTCTTGCTAAAATGGGTCTCATTTGTCTATTGTAACGATAATACAGTATAGTCCTAACCAATACTATAAATGCGACAGTACCTAAGTTTGTTTGTTTGTTACTTTTTCACGCCTAAACCACTGAACCGATCGTCCTGAAATTTTGCATATACGTTGTCAGGTGTACAGAAACGAACCTAGGGTACCTTTCATCCCGAAAAAAAGCACTGTTCCCGAGGAAAACAACAATAACGTTCATAGATGGCGCCCCGTGTCTTTCGAATCATGATTGAATTATAGTGTCGGGAACTTCATGGAGTGAGCGCCATCTGTTGTCCGCCACCTAACTAACCGTGACGTCAACATCGGACCACCACTGCCCGTTGGAGGGAGGAGACCGGCTCGCTCGGTGCGCCCGGGGGAATCCGGGGGATTGCTTCTTGGACCGTACGACGGAACACTCGTCTAGAGTATTCTGTGTAGATCAGCTGAAGAAGTCTGACCTTTTATATCTGACTAGCTTGTCCTTATTTTATGATCTTGTAATAATTATCTAAAGTATTATATTGTGATCTAGTTCATGTTACTAACACTAACCCAAATACAAGTACTCTCAGTGGTGGAGAGTCTATGTTGGTTTTATTTACTACATTTACCTTGCTCACAATCCTGACATACCAATATTAGCGATAACTGTAATGATAGAATCACTCCTTAACGATTAAATTGTAGTGTCGCTAACAATAGAAACTTTATTAGTGTGTTAAGAGTTTTTATGAGCTTAATTAACGCGAGCGAAGCCGCGGGCAAAACCTAGTTTGCCATAAGCCTCTGCATATACTAGGTTATAGTATTTCTAAAGTTTATTATCATATTCATGAAAGTGTACTTAGATATTTAATCATTAGAAGAGAAATCGCATTTAATATTTAGCACACAGCTCTCACGAATGGAACAATTATGTATTTTAATTTACATAACATAAATTCACGCCTGTATTCCCCGAAGGACTAGGCAGAGGTGTACAGTACACTCTCATTTTGCAATGTTTAAGTCCCATGTAATCGAGGGCGAGCCTATTGCCAGCAACTGGGCATAAATCTAGATTCCGGGCTGCTGCTGAGAAACCCAATAACACTTTTCTTTATAATAATTTACTTGGTGGTAGGATCTTTACGGTACGCCTGGCTAGCTACCACCTTCACATTAAAAGTACGGCGCCAAGCAGTTTACTGTGTTCCATCGTGTGCATGTGAGAGCCAGAGGGGTACAGGGGAGTCCCTCTATATCTCTGATGCTTGGATTCGTGTGCTACATCTTAGACCCTGTCTTCGCTTACCATCAGGTGCGACGAGAGTAAAGCGCGACCAAGTCAAGTAATAAAAAAAAACATTTTGTCCGACCTGGGAATCGAACCCATGACCTCGCGCTCAGCAGTCCCGCTTGCGACCACTAGGCCCACGAAGCAATAATTTTAGTTTACTAAGTTTAAAAGGATATGTTGGATTTTGGGCCACCACTATGTACAGTATACAAGGTTAGTCGGAAAGGGGGTACTAATCCGAAGCCCACTTATAGCATCGCTGATGACTGTTTGAAAGCAAGTGTTAAAATTTCAAAATTCGATAAAAAAAAAATCCAAATAAAATGATTATTATTTAAGTTTTTTCAAAAATTCTTCATCCCTGCTTTAGTTACAAATTCAGAAAATGGTGCTTCTAATT
Organism: Amphipyra tragopoginis; assembly: GCA_905220435.1. Lineage (NCBI taxonomy): Eukaryota > Metazoa > Arthropoda > Insecta > Lepidoptera > Noctuidae > Amphipyra > Amphipyra tragopoginis. Next base: position 6,732,175 of record HG992016.1, read on the forward strand.
CATGACCTCAAATATGACCTAAAATGTAAACACAGCTGATCATAACTGGGGATAGATAGATTTTAGAGTTTTTTTTTTGAGATTTTTGAACAACTGTTTCTCTTAAACTATTGAGTTTTGGGAAAAGTTGTAGAACAAAAGTTATTCATTATCATGGGTACTTTAACACCCTTTCGGATTAGTACCCCCTTTCTGACTAACCTTGTATATAGAAAAATAGGAAAAAAATAGGGTATTTCCATAAAAATACTAATAAATTTATTTGAAGAACTCTCTTGTACTGGAATTATTATTTGGGAACGTTTTTTAATATGTTAACCCTTTTTTTCTGGTTGCCATGACAGTTGTGTTTGACATTGACATGAGTTTGACAACTTTGAGAGTCCTAGGTTTCATTTTTCGTTTCACTTCACACCTGTAGTTCTATTTTATTATAATTATAACGAAATCCAAGTATTTTCGTCTATAAATAACTTAGATAGGTTATGTAAGTACACAAGAAATAAACACCATGGGGTCATTGACATGTCAACAGTTGTCAAAATGACATTTCACATAATTTCGATCCACCATATTTGTATGTGTTGTGTTGCTCTCCTTGACCAAGATAACTTGAGTGTACAATTAAACGAAGTAAAGTAATAATAATAATCTTTATTGATCAAAAAATACAATAGTTGTTGCACATCGAACCCTTGTCTCCACACTAGGATTCCCTGTGTCGTGGAGGTCAGTCTCTTTCATCTTAGTTATTCAGACAGTGTTGTGCACAAAATACAAATGATAGAAAATTAACATTAAAAAACGGTTTCTTTATTGTCTAGCTATATGTAGGTGTAGTGTACATGGTGCTAGCTCAGGCTCCATACATTTCTGAAACATCTCCTTTATTTTGTTTAAGGCTGATTTTTCAATCGTCTTATAAGAATACAATACTCTTTATTGTATACAAAACAAACAAGAAACATTACTATAAAATAGAGATGTACAATGGGCGGTCTTATCGCACTTGGCGATTTCTTCCAGAAAACCTTTGGATGGACACGATTTGCAAGAAAAAAAAACAAGTGAGAGCCAGTTTTATCTGAGAAATAATTTTGACGTTTTGACAGATAAACTTTCTTGATAAAAGTTATCTAATGACTGAAAAATCGGCCCTAAGTTGTAGAAACATTTACAATATATTAAATTCCCGAAGAATACTTTTGCACAATACATTACGCGACATGTGTATGTACCTATGTTACAATAATCCTAATCCTAACTTCCCAACTAATATTACAAATGCGAAACTAAGTTTGTTAGTTTGTAACCTTTTCACGCCTAAACCACAACCGATTATCCTGAAATTTTACATATACGTTTTCAGGTGTACAGAAACGGACATAGGGTACCTATCATCTCGAAAAAAAGTACGGTTTCCGAGGAAAACAACAATAACGTTTATAGATGGCGCCACATGTCTTTCGAATCATGATTGAATTACATTTTTATCATAGAAACTTTAGTAGTATGTTAAGAGTTTTTTTAAGCTTAATTAACGCGAGAGAAAAACTAGTTATTAATAACTCAGTTACAAGGTCAAGTCTTCCACCAATAAGGGTTCCCTTGACGATCAAAAATGCTTGACAAGCACTTAACGCGCTTCACAAGAGCGCTTAACGCCGCTTGAATCGACATCAAAATTACTAGAGAAGCATAGGATATTACTGATTATTTTCAGACAAAAAAAACTGTTTGATAAAAAAAAAAAACTTTTTCGTCCCCGGTTAATTCATCTGATCGTAAAGTAATTTAACATAAATGCATCGTATTAATGTATTGCACAAATGGTGCTGCTACTGATTTCCAAACTAAGCTTGAGCTTGTATTTTGAGAAACAGTGTTGAGCCGCAGGAAGTATCACTTTATAAAATACGAAGACATTGGTTCGAATGTCGCTGCAGTAGACTTATAATATTCTTAGGAAAACTTTCGGTAATTCTTATTTTATAGTTTAATATTTAATTTAAGTTTCACAGATGTGTGTGATCTGTGTGTGTGTGTGTGTGTGTGTGTGTGTGTGTGTGTGTGTCTGTGTGTGTGTGTGTGTGTGTGTCTGTGTGTGTGTGTGTGTGTATGGTGTATTTTCTGAAACAGAGGTTTCTACATTTGTAACTAAGGAAAAACTTGTAACATTTTGTATTAAATCCTTAACATAAACTACAACAGTTTACGAAGAAATGAGAGTAAAAACATTGTTTGTATCATCTAGTTAGCTTGCTCGCAACTTTGTAGAAGTAAATTGAGGGTACTGAGTAGAGTTACCACGTCATATAATGGAGACAGGACACAGAAATAATTAATGATTTTACGTGAGAAGCAGTTAGAGCCTAGCGGTTAAACGGTTGACTTCCATGCAGGAGAGTTCGAGTTCGAATCCGGCCCGCACATCTGCATTTTTAAAATCTAAATAATAATCCGAATATTGTGGATATATGTTGTCGATTCGAAACCCATAATTAATACTGTCTTTAATTTGAGGGGACCCGAGTTTACCGTACCGACGGGACGAACATCTATTTGACAGCTAGGAACAGTTTGTATGGAAAATAAAATTGTTGTTTTTACTATTTTTCTCGCAACTTTTCCATATTTTCTCACCATTTCAACTTTCACTGGACTTCCACAAATATTTCAAAACCAAAATTTGCCAAATCGGTCCAGCCGTTCTCGAGTTTTAGCGAGACTAACAAACAGCAATTCATTTTTACCTACAAGCTTAGTTTTAGTATATACTAAACCTGAAACTAGTTTGTTCAGTATCACTAGAAGAATCGATTGACATATTTCTTACAACACTTTTCTTTTTTCTTAGATTTCAACTTTGTTTCAGTTGTTGACGGGAATAGACACCTTAAGGCTTGAGATGGTTCTCTCGGTCAGTTTCCGTGTATTAGACAACCCCTGCATAGCACATCTCAGGCATTTCACACTTTTTTAGGGAACTTAACGCGACATAAACTAAGGTGTAACTTGGAGATTTACTAAAAAAAACACTTATTCAGGCAGTTCTGATGAAAATCTTGTTGGGGTGTCTCGGTTTTCGTATAAAGTAAAAATAAGGTTGTATATAAAATTTAATTTCCTTTTTTTTCACCTTTCGAGATATCTAATAAAATAAGTCTGTTTCAATACTCTCTTGAACATTATCAATGTATTATTTTTCTGATAGTGTGTAGGTGCCTCTTGAAGCACCCACCATAATTTATTTTAGCCTAGAAATACACGGATTATCTGGAAGAATTAATAAATTAATCCTAGGAAAACATTCAAGGATGGCAAGCCTCCCACAGGTAACTTAATGATCGTAGGCGACGAGTTAGACGTCTTGTTTTATTTTTAGTAATAAGCTGTCGCCCTTGCCTGCTCTGGAAGTCTAGCGATAAAAACATATAGGGTGTAAACGAAGTCTTGTTGATTCCTTAAAACCAGATGATTTGTTACTGGTATAAAGTTCATTTCAAAATCCCTGCGACTGAATTGAAATGCGCTAAACGTCAAATTTAAAAAAATGTTTCTAAAATTTACAAGTTTCACATTTGCGCCTGTCAATTTTGTCTCAGGGATTTTGAAACGAACTATCTATATATATAAAAATGAATCCCTATTTCCCTTGGTCACGGCATCACGCGTGAGCGGCTGGACCGATTTCGCTAAATCTATATTATAAAAATGAATCCCTATTTCCCTTGCTCAAGGCATCACGCGTGAGCGGCGGGACCGATTTCGCTAAATCTATATATATAAAAATGAATCCCTATTTCCCTTGGTCACGGCATCACGCGTGAGCGGCTGGACCGATTTCGCAAAATTTTTTTTTGTTGTGTTTGTAATTGTCAGGAGAAGGTTTTTATGAAAGAAAATTTTGATATTAAAAAAAAAATATCCCAGTATATCCATAATCTTCATCTGTTTACCGCATGCATGAAAATAGTTTTAACTTTTTGTTACTATTTTGATTTTGTTTCTGAAGGTAGGTAGTATAATATAGGTAGGTAGTAAGTAGGAAAAATTGCATTGCAACGCATGCCGGGTACAGCTAGTAGATTAATAAAGCACAGGATTTAGCTAGTACAAAAATTAATAAAAAAAATTTTTTTACTTTCGATCGTGCTTTGTTTTCCTAATTCAAAGGAAGTAAGGATAAAAAAAACATACAATAATTGCAACCAAATAATATTTTTTTATATGATAGAACATTTCGATGCCATTCTCAAATAAATGGAAGCACGGCGACACAGCTGGCGGGTACGACTGGCGCAATATCGCTCTGCGCATGCAATAGGGTATTTCACTATGTACTACTAAAAATGTACAATAATTTTGTATTATTTTAAAGAAAGTATAGATAGACACGGTAAGCGAAAAAAAAATTAAAAAAATCTTTCGAAGTTTGTGGAGGGGGCATTTTCTGTCCCTGTCACGCGAACGTAATATTGTATCGAGTGACGTCAAGTCACTATGAAGTTTTTAAGGTGTGACGTCAGTTTTAAGTAGTGCTGTCTCTGTCTCGTGAACAATATAAAATTGTTTATAACTTGGGTATTTTATTAAATATTTCATTGGTTTTTTCACTGTTGCTTAATATTTTATAATACTTTCGATTTGTAATAAAAATTAACCGTCAAATATCCTATTAACTCGGGCCGCTAAAATTACTTAGGTAAAGAACGCCATTTTTTTTGTTGTTGTTTCTTTATAAATCCCATGCATAGTCAATCTTTGTCACCAGTAGATCACGACATACAGATTAATAATAAAAAGGAATAATTGAAATTATCTGATTGCAAAGAGCGATTTAACGCTAGTTGTACCCACCAGCTGTGTCGCCGTGCTTTCGTTCATTTATGGGTGACATCGAAATATACTATCACATAAATTATTATTACTGTGCAATAATATTTCTTGCTCATTTAATATTGAATTCTTATTATGTGGTTTAGATACAATCACTTTTTATTTTTTTATTTTTAATCATGCTAAATCCAGTGCGTGGCCAATCCACACCAGTAGATCACGAGGTTTGATGGAATTGCAGGAATTCGTTTACATCAGGTTGTAAATAAATTGGTGTATTCGTGTTTTTTTTTTTAAATTTTCTCTTCTTCACGTAAATGAACGAAAGCACGGCGCCGCAGCTAGCGGGCATGACTAACGCGATATCGCTCTTTGCAGTCATCTAACTCGGGGCTCTAAAATGAATCAGATTCTGATCTGAGTCATTTTAGAGCCCCAAGTTTTTTTTTGAAATATTTTTTTATTTCACTTTCAAAAAATATCATTTAGCGCTAATCTGTGTTTAGTAGATCATGTGGTTTTAAGGAATTGCACGAATTCGATACATCCTTTATATACATTCCACTTAGTTTCTATTCTGTTTGTCACACATTGGTCGGTTAGTAACATATATATAGTCCAAGATTATAATTAAATAATCCAGAAAATTCTTCCAAGGTGCTTGTCCTAGCAGCTAAGTTAATTAATATAGTCGGCTGGTTTGGTCCTGTGTTATTTTTATTGGCTAGCTGTCGCCTAGTTTCTCTTGTTATTTATACTTTACGTAATAAGAAATACTACCTATATTTTACTTTTGTCGCGGCAGAAGAGGCATGGAAGTAGAATAAATGCTGTGGAAATGCGTTCCTTGCGAAGTATGTGCGGTGTAACTTTGAATGATAGATTGGATTGATGTGATAAGACAAAATTGACGACACGTTTGGTGCAGTGGCTGAGCGATTAGCTTATGCGCTACGGGTCATGTGTTCGATTCCCGCACGGAACAAAAATTTGTATGGCCTACAGATAATTATTTCGGGTCTGGGCGTTTTTGTAGTGAGATTTGTGTATGTAAACGCTCTCAGTATACTACAGGAGAAATCCTAGAGTGGGGCAACGTTTTTAAAAAAAGATTTTTTTTTGAGAAAGTTGCGTTTTAAAAGATGATGTAGTAACAAAAATTGCAAGGAGTATGCTTACCTAGATGGTTTGATCATGTTGAGAGAATGAGTGAACGGCGATTAACAAAAGGAATTTATGAGGCGGACGTCACTGGAAACGCCAGTAAAGGACGCTCTAGAAGGACGTACATCGATGTTATTGGTGATGGTACTCTCAACCGGCGTGCGAGTATGACAAGATGTATGAACGTAAACGAAGCTAAAGAAGTATGTAAGTACTCTTTCAAAGTGGAGGCGGGCGCGTGTAAATCAAAATGTATGTAGACGCCAGTTGCATTCACAGTGGTAAATCAGACTGCACTAGCGGGTGCGGGGGCGGGCGCGGGCGCTTGGGTCTTGTCGTCTGCGTGTTCACAGTACTGCCGAACGAGCTATCGTACGCACTACACGCGCAGTCACCTAACAGACGCTATATCATTGTGAACGATACAGGCGGACTGAGCCATTAGAAACACCCGCGCCAGCCGCGCCCGCGCCTGCCTCATGGTACTCTTTCAGAGTGGAGGCGGGCGCGGGTGCTAGCGCGGGCGTGTGTAAATCAAAATGTATGTAGACGCTAGTTGCATTCACAGTGCTCCCGCGAGCTGCGCGTCTGCAAGAGGCGGGCGCGGTGGCGCGGGTGTTTCTAATGGCTCAGTCCGCCCATATCGTTCACAGTGATATAGCGTCTGTTGGTGACTGCGCGTGTGGTTCTAAACCATTTTGATTCACCCGCCGAAGCGTCGTACGATAGCTCGTTCGGCACTACTGTGAACACGCAGACGCCAAGACTCTAGCGCCCGCATCCGCCCCCGCACCCGCTAGTGCAGTCTGATTGAATACATACAGACGCACGGCTTGCGGGAGCACTGTGAATGCAACTAGCGTCTACATACATTTTGATTTACACGCGCCCGCGCCCGCCTCCTCTCTGAAAGAGTACTAAGGCCTAAACCTTTCTCAGTTTGGGAAGAGGCTGATGCCCAACAGTGGGCTGATTATGGTTAAAGTAGTTTGGTATTTGGTATCTTCCGAAGATTCTAAACACCTACAATTCTGCTCACCCATCTTCCACATTAAAAGGCGCTTCTATTGCGTTTTAATGCAACGTCTAGACTCCAATTAAGTGCTGAATAAAATTTAATTAACTTTCTTTGATCTAACGCTAGATCGTAATTAATATTGCACTTCCAATTAAGATTGTAAATTAACGTGTGAAGTTACGATACATTTTATTTTATTTGATCAGGGTAACGTTCGAGCACAGTTTAATTTAAATTGCTACAAGTCTAATACAGATAGATCTGCATTCTACTTGCGCAAAACACTCGTAATCGCTATGGCTTTGATTTTGACAGGTCAACAATTTCCATAGTAACGGTATAATACTATTTTTCAACAGGTATTTTCTTCCCGTGATACTACATCACATGATTGGCAAAAGACATTTTTTTTTTATTCTTCGGAAATCCTCATGGTTACCCTTCGCCCGGGGAAGGCGAAAGGTTATGCCGGACTATTACCGGCTAAAAACCCACGGTGTTCCTTCTCCTGACTTATGGCCGGAGTCACGGGATTCGCAGCTGCATGCACCGCAACCCCGGCAGACCTGTCCTTCTGTGGGGGCTCGTCCCACGTCCTCCTGAGCGCGCCGCCTTTTCGGGTCTTTTACCGGTCGGGCGACGGGTCCCCTAACCCGCTGCCCGCAAGCCACACACTAGGGTGGCTGGAGATCGTCGCGCGGCTTCCGGCGGGGCCCGGCGTGTCTTGCGCAGGAAGGGAGAGTGGCAGTCGCCTCTCTCTCCCTCTCCGTTCCCTCCTTGGTCACCATCACCTCCTCGCAAAAGGAGGCGACGACTTCCCACGCACTCTCGCTCCCGACCATGGACAGAACCATGGCCGGAAGCGAGATGATTGGCCCAAACCTACGTCATCGGCTGGGAGTGCTGCCACTATGTATAAATAAATTACCCGAGCAAAATGCATTTTTTCACTTACTTGCTTCTATAAACAAGCAAGGTTCAACGAGTCATTTTATACAGTTTACTTTTAATTAAATAGATGAATAATATAGCAAATAATTAGGCTAGGTAGCAATTTATTTTATATTCCGTTAGACCGGTTGTCAGGCTTCTGACACTGACCTGTAACGACTGTCATAGGTATTCGTATGACACTTGGGACCAACGGCTTAACGTGCTCTCCGAGACACGGAGGGGTCTAGATGTGTACGAATGGTCACCCATCCATGGACTGACCGCGACAAGTGCAGCATAACCTTGCAAATCCTCAAATCAATCATCATCATCATCATTCAGCCGAAAGACGTCCACTGCTGGACATAGGCCTCCCCCAAAAAGGAGCGTGCCGTAATCACCACGCTTGGCAGGCGGGTTGGCGATCGCAGTAAGGTTGTTAAAGTACTCAGAGAACGCTGCTGCCCATCCTCTAGTGAATCCCTTAGTCGCCTTTTACGACACCCACGGAAAGAGATGGGGTAGTGCTATTCCTTAAGTCTAGTCGTACTACACAAGACTATGTCAATATTATTAAGACCCAATTCTCAACCAACTTTATAGTCATTTAAATAAATTTATCTTTCCGGTTTACACGATAAAACCAAGTTAAAATGTTAAACAGACACGCTTAACTATAAAATTGAATAATTTATATCATTGCTTTATGAGGTTCTAACATTTTGTAATTAGGAGTCGGTAGGTATTCGAATAAAACCTTATACAAGCTTAGTTTTAGTATATACTAAACCTGAAACTAGTTTGTTCAGAATCACTAGGAGAATCGACTGACATATTTTTTACACCACATTTTTTTTTCATTTTTTTTTTTTGTTTCAGTAGGTAGGTAGGCTACCCATAAGAGTTGACGGGAATATACACCCAGGCTTGAGATGGTCCGCTCGGTCAGTTTCCGTGTAATAGATAACCCCTGCATAGCACATCTCAGGCATTTCACACTTTACTAGGGAACTTAACGTGACATAAACTACGGTGTAACTTGGAGATTTATTAAAAAAAACACATATTCAGGCAGTTCTGATGAAAATCTTGTTGGGGTGTCTCGGTTTTCGTATATACTAAAAATAACGTTGTATTTAAAACAAATGTTTGGATATTAAAAATATAAAGTTATGGAAGAAATAAATGAAACTGCACAAGACTCGTTTAGGTATGTACATGTCTTAAATTTGATGTCTTCGATGTCTCCAGAGTTTCTGTTTTAGGCTACGACAGTTAGATAACTTGAACCACTCAAATACATACCTCCTTATTACAAAAGATGGTCTAACAAAAACCTAGGTTTTAAAATAGCCCCGTCTCTTTTTGTTATATGACATAAGAAAGTGATGGGTATATTTTAAACCTGGGTTTACCTTAGTCTTGGTTTAAACCATCTTTTATAATAAGGGAGATAATGTTTCTTAAGGCGAATGCGACCAGTCCGTCCGCGAAATTTTTTTTTTTTAGAGAACGGTTTTTATTATAATAGAAATGTTAAAACAAAATTGCGTGTGGGATAAGCAATAAAATTAATTTCGATAATTTTTGGAATTATTGTCTGTTTATCTTTTTGTCGGTTGGTTAGTGTACGCATCACATAAAAAGTTCTAATTCAATACGGTTGATTTTATAGACAAATATTGTGCGGATTTTGTAGTAACATTTAGTTTTTGTTTCATCGTAATTGGTTCGCTCAATCAAAAGATATTAGGATTTATTGTTTTCAAGAAGAAAGTTAAGTTATTGCGATAAAGTTTCCGACTTCTACGCGGACGGAGTGGCAAGCACAGCTAGTTTTATGAGTATCACTTTTCCAATGATTTGGACTACCTACAGTAGCAAGAAACACATAAATATTATGTGTACACGGAACTCTCTCACTTTCTACATTTTCCAGCTATAACAAGTTATTATTATTAGTTATTAAACTAAATGTTTAACGATAATTCCAACATTATTACACGCAATAAACCAGTGTAACATAATGTAGTTATTGCGTACTCGTAACATATAAAACTCATCGAAGCTATTAATTTGAAGGAATATTTAATGATCTTTACTAGAAAATTAAGTATAGAAGGCTTACTCAGTTCAATACGTGATTATTGTTTCTCGTTTATTCATTTAGCATAAACATTCACTACACTTAAAAAAAACCATTAGAAAAAAACAAAAAATGTTTTAAAATGTAGTAGATGCTCACCAGTATCGGGAACAGGGTCCAAGCGACCGGTGATCAGAGCCTCAGGGAGAGGAATTCCTAACATTCCGCACCGTGTCGAAAAGTACCGCTTTCTGTATCAGGCCCTTCATCCAGCCACCGAAGAAGCGCCTCTTTAGATGTTGGTCGAAGCTCTTGGCTATTAAACCATTGGCCGTAACGACTATCGGCACAATGACTGCTGAATCAACATCCCACATGTCGACAACCTCGTGTGCCAAGTCTTGATATTTAATTTCTTTATCTTTCTCGGCTTTCACAAGGTTCTCGTCACAGAATAGTGATATCAACAATCATTGTGAGACGCTCTGATCGATCTATCACCACTATGTCAGGCTTACTGGCAACAACAGTCCCGTCGGTAATAATAGATCAATCCCAGTACAATGTAACATGACCATTCTCGAGAACTGGGTCAGGTACATAATTGTAGCACAGTCTACCTATATCTTACTCCTTACAGTCGGTCAACGTAGAACATTGTCGCAGAGCAATCGTGCGGGGGGTTGCGGGGTGAAGGAGCGGAGGTTATGTCCCGAGTAGCCATACTGTATACTTTCGGACATAACCTCCGCCCTTACACAATTTTGACATTTCATAGGACCTGTCAAATGTATGGGCGTTGACCCACTGTATGTAAGTAGATACACTGTGCTTGTAGCATGGTACTTCTGCGCCCACAAGGTTGTATTTCAGAACAAGTTGCTGGTGGATAATCCTAGCTACGAGGTTGTGCCTGTGCAAATACTCACCGTTAGCAAGACGAGAACAACCAGAGATAATATGTCGGATAGATTCACTGGGACGGTGTCATGCCCTACAGATGTTAACCGTGCCGTCCTTCACAATATATTTTCTATAACTATTCATCATCATAACATCGTTCATAATTGCACAAGCAAAACTTTCGGTATCCCCAAATAGGTCACCGAAACGAAGCCAGGCCACGAATGCTAGAAATTCTACATAGGGTCCTTGTAGGGCCCGGTAGAAGCGTCCGTGAAGCTCCCCATCTATTCCCTTCGTTCTCGTTGCAGTGTTTTCGTATCTTGCTCCGCAGGAAATATACTCCAGGCAAAATTAAAATTAAAAATAATATCAATCTAAAATATCGGCCGCTGGCTTACGGCTGCCTACAACGCCCCGTTCAAATCACGCCAGCAATTGATAATCAAACTCAAAAGTTTATTTCATAAGTAATAAAATCGATAATCTAATAAATACAGGGTGGATAACTGTATAGATACATTCATTTATAAGTCCAAAATGCTTTAATATCATAGCAACCGATACTCATTAGTGGTCATCCATAAACAGCTCATTTATCAAAATCGTTCCCATAGTTTGTACGTAATGAGGACATCGCTCTATTCATGGACACGTCATCATTATTGTACTAGAACGACCAGTATTGAACAAGGTCTCGTAACTACAGAATATTGGGTAAATACTGCCATAATTAGGTTGAGCACCCACCAGACCTGTGCGACCACCTGCTGTCTTGTATGGATCAGAATGTTGGGCCACAAAAGGGATGAATGAATGGCAATTGCATGCAGCAGAGATGAGAATGCTAAGAGTAATGTGTGGTGTTACACGAATGGATAAAATAAGAAATGAGTACATAAGAGGAAGTTTGAAAGTGGCATCGATAACTGAAAAGTAGTGTGGAAATCGGTTGTCATGGTATGGGCACGTGTTACGGAGAAGTGAGGAAAATGTAGTGAGGAGAGTTTTGAGTATGAATGTCGATGGCTATAAGAGTAGGGGAAGACCAAAGAAACGATGGATGGAATGTGTGAATAATTATATGGTTAGAAAGGGGGTGACTACCGAGATGACGACTAATAGAGAAGTATGGAAGAAAAAGACATGTTGCGCCGACCCCAAATAAATTGGGATAAGGGCAGGAGAATGATGATCCACCAGAGCTGTGCGAGGAAAATGTGCGGTGCGAAAATGTGTATCGAGGATGTGAAACGGTGTGACACTATCCACCAGAGCTGTGCAAGGAATGTGTAATGTGTTAATGTGTACAAATGAGCGGTGCGAGGATAGGTAGCGGACTCTATCGAATACGAGGGAGAATAATACACATTCTGAAACAAAGACTGCCTCGTTGGTCTAACGGTCACAAGCGCGACTGCTAAGCGTGAGGTCCTGGGTTCGATCCCCAGATCGGGCAAAGTGTTATTAGGTTTTTCCGTGTGGAATTTCTCAGTAGCAGCCCGGAGTCTGGATTTGTGCCCGGTCGATGGCAATAGGCTCGACCCCTATTACATGGGACGTAAAACATAACGGCGAAATGTGGGTGTACTATTTTACACCTCTGCCAACCCTTCAGGGAATACAGGTGTGAGTTAATACATATTCCTAGCAACACATTAATCGTAACATATTCCTAGCAACATATTTTTCGCAACACATCCCTCGCTTGCATTTCTTGCCTGTTTTGTATTAACAAAAATCTCGCACCGCTAAGCCCATATCAACCAGAGCTGCGTAGAACGAAGCTAGGTAAATAAAGTGATTCTATTGGTGCTTTAAAAACACATTCCTCGCTACGCACTTTAGCACAGCACTAGTGGATGCTCTGCCTTAAGTACCACGCTTGAAAAGCGGACATATAGAAAACTTGAATGAGTATTAATCTTTAAAAGCGTTCACGGTTGATCAGCCGATTGACATTATCTGAATGAATGATAGAACGAATGATAATTTGTTGGCAGAATACGGGTACATCCAGTACCGTACATACAACGTGTAACAAAAATACCCCTAAAACCGAAAGGGGATTAAAAGGTCCCTTGTAAAGAGTCTATTGGCAATATTTTAAAATAAAAGTAGGAGTCAAAAAAACACTTTAGTACTTTCTTGTAAACAATACCTTAGGTTGAACTGGCAACATTTATAAATTATCGTGTGAGTGGATAAGAAACTTCTCAGTTCACAACCCTCCCCGACAAATAAGACATACGGCGAGGGGTATGGGTATGACAAAAGTCGCAACGCCGCGTTCATAGGACTTGTTACCGTGGATATTTTTCGATTTGTGAATTTCCGTAAATAATGAATATTTCATCCTATCCTAGCTTTTCTTCTTCAATTAGGCATCGGAATCGAAGGTTAAAATCTTTCGAGTACCTCAGGCCCATGGTGTATTGTTATTAGCGCACAGGTACATACTATTTACTATCTATTCCCTTCACATAAAATTGAGGTAAAATGTTCTCCTAAATATGGAAACTTGTAATTCAATAGCTTAGTTCCAATTTGTTCGTCCATTTCAGGCTTCTTCTATTTATTTGATATTTGATACTTTTGTTACTCGGATATCAAAGGGTTTTCATCCCAATTACCATTGAATTTGTTCTGGATATTATTTTCATAAACAGTACGCATAAACATGGTAACCTTATGGTGGTTTTTGATCAGGGCTGTCGAACGTTCATCATATCAGCCTATTGCCGTCCACTGCTGAACGTAGGCCTCCCCCAAAGATCGCCAACCATCCCGGTCTTGGGCAGCCCGCATCCATCCGCTGCCAGCCACCTTTTTCAAATCGTCGGTCCATCGTGCCGCAGGGCGTCCCACACTACGTTTGCCCAAACGCGGTCTCCACTCTAACACGTGTCTGCTCCATCTACCATCTGTTCGTCTGCAGACATGGCCGGCCCACTTCCACTTCAGCGTGCTCATTCTACGCGCAATGTCGGTGACTTTAGTTCTCTGACGAATGACTTCATTGCGAATTCTATCCACCAGAGAAACCCCGAGCATCGCTCTCTCCATAGCACGCTGAGCAACCTTAAATTTGTGGACCAGGCCCACGGTGAGTGTCCACGTTTCGGCTCCGTAAGTCATTACGGGTAGGACGCACTGGTTAAAGACCCTGGTCTTAAGGGATTGTGGGATCGACGATTTAAAGATATTACGTAGCTTCCCGAATGCCGCCCAGCCCAAGCGTATTCTTCTGCTCGCCTCTTTCTCGAAGTTGTGCCGCCCCAGTTGTATAGTTTGGCCAAGGTATATGTACTCTTGCACAACCTCGAGAATAGCGCCATTTACGACTACGGGTCTCGGGAAGACATGACCATTGTACATGACTTTGGTCTTATCCATGTTCATCCCGAGGCCCACCTGTCTTGAAGAATCGCCTAGGCCGTTTAGCATCACCTCCAGATCCTGCAGAGACTCTGCCATGATGACAATGTCATCCGCAAATCGTAGGTGCGAGATGTACTGACCGTTGATGTTTATACCCCGTCCTTTCCAGTTGAGCGTCTTGAAAATGTCCTCCAACGCGCTTGTAAACAGTTTCGGAGAGATAACGTCTCCCTGTCTTACTCCTCGAACCTTTGTCGAACGTTCGGCTTGCAACAATTTATTTGAAAGAAAATATTGATGAAAAGGATATGTTTTGCGATTGGCATAAACATCGAAAGTAATTATCAGTGATCGGAAAAAGGTGAGCTAATTTACCTAAACTTCAAAGAACAGAGACAAAAAGTGGAGACTTCAAGAAGGCAACAGAAACAAAACAAAGGTAAGAGTTTCGGCTAAGGAGATTGCGGCGGTGTTGAGAGGCATGAAGCGCGGGAAATCACCTGGGCACGATTCTCTGAGCATCGAGCATTTACAAAATGCGGGTGTTCATATGCCCAGAGTGTTGGCTTTGTTTTTTAATTGCTGCTTCTCACACACGTACCTGCCGCAAGATCTAATGAAAACTTTGGTGGTGCCCGTCATAAAAAATCGCACCGGAGACGCTTCTGACATAAATAACTATAGGCCCATATCGTTGGCTACGATAATTGCGAAAGTATTGGACAGTGTGCTGGACAAACAGTTAAATAAACATCTGTCGCTTCACGACGCACAGTTTGGCTTCAGAACCGGCCTGTCAACTGAACATGCTATTCTTTGTCTCAAGCACACTGTTCGATATTATACGGACAGGAAAACCCCTGTATTTGCATGTTTTCTTGACTTATCAAAAGCCTTCGATTTGGTGTCCTATTGTGTTTTATGGCAGAAGTTGTATGACGAGACTGCGCTTCCAGGTGAGTTAATTGAGTTGTTCAAGTTTTGGTACGGCCATCAAACCAATATGGTGAAGTGGTCAGGCTCGCTATCCGATCCGTACAGGCTGGAGTGTGGGGTCAGGCAGGGAGGTCTGACTTCACCGAAACTCTTCTGTCTGTATGTGGATCGGCTGATTCGTGAGCTCAGCAGCACAATGGTAGGTTGTTCAATTGACGGAACACTTGTCAATAACATAAGTTATGCCGACGACATGGTGCTGCTGGCCCCATCAATCAGCGCCCTCAGGACGTTGTTGTCGGTTTGTGAGCGATATGCGGAGGCCCAGGGTCTCAGATATAATGCAAAGAAGAGCGAATGTCTGCTGTTCAAGGCAGGCACGAAGAGCTACGTTGCACCACCTATCACACTCGTGGGGACCGCTCTAGAGTGGGTCACTTCTTTCAAGTATCTGGGGCACTGGGTCACTGCTACGCAGACCGATAACAGTGATTTGGAGAGGGAACGTAGGGCGCTGTCAGTCAGGAGCAATATGTTGATCCGTAGGTTCGCAAAGTGTTCAAATAACGTAAAAGCTACACTGTTTAGGGCATACTGCCAATCATTTTATACCTGCGGCCTATGGGTCGACTACACGCAGAGGGCTTACAGCGCCTTACGTGTCCAATACAATAACGCATATAGGGCACTGTTGAGGCTGCCGCGTCACTGCAGCGCATCAGGAATGTTCGCTGAGGCACGTATAGATGACTTCTATGCTATCATACGAAAGCGTGTCGCATCCCTGATGTGGCGGGTGAGGGGCAGCACCAACAGTCTCTTGATGACTGTAGCGGATAGGACGGATGGCCTCATTTGGAAACACTGGACGAGGACGCAAGTGTTGCCGACAAACCGTGCCCAGAAGTAGTATCTACATTGTCATTGTGTGTGTGTGGCTATTATGAATCTTGTTGTTATTATTATTATAGACCTTGACATGTTTATTGAATATTTATTGAATTTATTGAATGTGTTATTATTTCTGTATGTGTATCTACTAACACTAGTTTGTAAGTTTTATGTTTCTACTAACAATAATGGATTGTATTGATCTGGAATTAAATAATTTATTATTATAAATATCCAATATATAAAATATTCCTAGAAGTTTATAATTAGTACCTATAAAATTTTCTATTAACTAAATTGCTTGCAGTGAGTGGCGACAAAATTAGCTTTAACCCATTTTAACATAAAACTAGTTAAGGTTAATCTATTTTAAGGGAACTTGCAACTTTCAAGACCATTATGAAATTGATTGACTTGATTCGTAGTGATACCTACCTATAAAAACAGAATTTGTGGCCCAGTACCATGAGAAACGTTGGTTGAAAGGGGGTCCTGCTGTTTGTCTTCCTAGCTTAGTTCTATCTATATGTATCTTTTGCAGTCTCGAAGTAAGAGACTGCATATTGTAACTGTCGCCAATTTCAACAAATAATGTATTTGATTTATCTTTAATGTCCAAAATAAGGCTAGACTATGCCTAATTTGAGACCAACGGTATCTTTAAACTCTAATTTTAATGGTTTTCACTTACTTCACTGTACTCTAAACGCTTAATAAAATATATACAAGGTTAGTCGGAAAGGGGGTACTAATCCGAAGCCTACTTATAGTATCACAAATGACTGTTTGAAAGCAAGTGTTAAAATTGCAAAATTCGATAATTTTTTTTTCCAAATGAAATTATTTTTATTTTAGTTTTTTCAAAAATTCTTCATCCCTGCTTTAGTTACAAATTCAGAAAATGGTGCTTCTAATTCATGACCCCAAATATGACCTAAAATGTAAACACAGCTGATCATTACTGGGGATAGATAGACTTTAGAGATTTTTTTTTGAGATTTTTGAGCAACTGTTTCTCATAAACTATTGACTTTTGGGAAAAGTTGTAGAACAAAAGTTATTCATTATTATGTGTACTTTAACACCCTTTCGGATTAGTACCCCCTTTCTGACTAACCTTGTATAATTTGACATTTTTGTTTCGTGTGGTGCCAGACGTAAAGAATAGCACTACTCCATCTTTTCCCTAGGGTGTAGTAAAAGGCGAGTAAGATATTCACTAGAGGATGGGCAGCAGCGTTCTCTGAGTATTTTAACAACTATACTGCGATCGCCAACTCGCTTGCCAAGCATGGCGATTATGGCAAACACCCCCCTATTGGGGGAGGCTTATGTCGTCGTGGACGTCTTTCGACTGAATCATCATCATCAATTTGACAAGTTACGCAATGACACAAAAAAACCGTTTAACCGAAAAAGATTCTACATTTCCGATGCCATTGTTAAATGTTTGTCACCCCTGACTTACACAGTACGTCTTTAGTTTCCTCGGAGCATCTAGTTAGTAGTTCCGATGTACCTTTGTGATTTCATACACACTGCAGTTAGTACTACCCAATCAGTGAAATGTATGGTTTGTGTCGGCAATTTTGTAGAACACAGGAAACATTACCTTAGAATTAGTCGAGGCCATCTTGGAATTTAAATATGAGGCTTAGGACTGGTTTAAGTTGTTGCTGGGAGAAATATTTCTTCGGTTAAACTTTTTTTTTCTTATCGATCTTTTATTTTTTGTATTAGGTTTGATTGAACCTTAATTGAATAATTGTGTGTTTATATTATGTTGAATAATTGTGTGTTTACACTCGCATTATGTTGAATTATCTATATTTAGATACTTTTACTTTTGTTTTCAATTCATCCAGATTTCTTCTAGGTAAATATTTTGTTTATTATCATCAACCTGCATAATTAATATTTTACTTTTTTTGTGTACAGACACATTTATTTATTCACTTGACAGACTGAACTGTGTTGCTGGGGAGTTTGTTGCGCCGTTTCATCTTCACAGCATAAATACTAGGAAAGGGTGAAGGGTGAGCGCTTTGGGGGCAGTCTTATGTAAACATGACGTTCGAAAAGAACTAAGTAATACTAGTCTATTTTGAATAAACGAGTTTTGAGTTTGAACAAGCCGTCGCCGGCTCACTTGATGGTACTTTTCCATCTAAAGAACTGCTTGTAGATGGTTCTCTCAGGCTGTTTCTACATAATCGGGCAGTTATTGGCAAGTCCTGAAGGGTCTCCAGCCAATGGGGAGGAAGAAAAATAGTTGACCTAAGCTAACTACTTATACTACACTAACATCATGACTACTAGCAATAACAGCACTAAGGGCGACCCCTAGTGAGACTCGGATCTCGGCTTAAGGCGTTGCTGGTGGGAGGTTCAAATCAAATCAAATCAAAAAAAATATTTCACATAAACCAATACAGGCGCTTATGAAAAGTCGAATTTAGGTGCACGGTTCCAATTAGTCGTTTCCTATGGAGAAGAACCGGCAAGAAACTCCATGGTTACTCTTTTAAAAAAAAGGATATCTTTAACAACTTCAGTAAATACAGGTTGGGAGGGAGACAGCTTGATGAGGGCTGAATTTTCGGTGTGAACTTGATGGTAAGTGGTTATCGCTGCCTAAATAATACCTACAACGCCAAGAGGATTGCTGATACGTTGCAAATATTAGTGACAAATTTGTGAAATCTCACGTGACTGTAATTTCACCCGCACTCACACTCTTCAAACCGGGACACAGCAATGCTGCTTGGTGGCAGAAATGGGTATGGTGACAGTATTTCCCTGGACGAACTCTTTCATAAGGAGCTCTATGCTTTACGCTTCTCTACGATTTACGCTGAAATGAAATGAAATTAATGAAATTGTTTATTGTGCAAATTGGATATTTAAAAATCACTTATACATGTCGGTTTTTTTTTAAAGCTAGATGTCGTCGGCGTTTCCTATCTGACTACCTCTGAGAAGAAAGGCCGGAACAAACTCAGGGGTCAAAGTCTCTTTTAAAGTCCAGACATTGTAGTATCAAAAACTATGCGAGTGTAACAATGTAGGGCAACGTCTGGAATGGCCTTTTGAGGAAAGTTCCAGAGCAGTTTGAGAGGACCTGTCCCAACCGATGGCACGCATGTATCAGCCATCGTGAGATCGCGGATCGTGAACCCTGATGCGGTTATAAATGTTATTGACTGTCATCAGCGAAGTAACATTAGTCGACTACATGACTCGATGACGCAGTGGCTAAGTAGCCATTCATGGGTCAGTAACTCGATTCTCCCGTGTGGGTACAGGCTAGAATACAAAACATCCTCACTGCACCCTGCGATTAGACGCGTTTTGTAAGATTCAACTTAACCCAGCACGCTTGGTGGTAGGATCTATACGGTCCGCCTGGCTACGGCGTCAAGCAGTTTACTGTGTTCCGTCGTGTGTATGTGAGAGCCAGAGGGGTTTAGGGGAATCCCGCTATATCTGTATTACTTGGATTCGTGAGGTCCATCTTAGACCCTGGCTGCGTTTACCATCAGGTGCAATTTGGGTCAAAAGTGAGGAAGTTCCCTTCACCTAGTCCAGAAGAAATCTTAGTGAGAGGAAAGGCTTTTACGAAATAAACTTCAAAGTCAAAACTCATTCATTCAAAATTAAAATTAAATTAAGACCTCACAGAACTGTACTCCAAGTGTGAGTTTTTTACGTTACTACTGTAGTTGCGTCACGCCAAAAATGTCAAACAAATTTTTAGTTACGCTATTCGCCGCTAGAGGCTCTGCCTAAATTTTCATACATTTTTGGCGTGACGCAACTACATTAGTAACGTAAAAAAAATCACACTTGGGGTACTGATTACAGTAAAAGAAACATTATGTATGAAGGAGCACAATTATATAATTATCTACCAAAGAATATCAAGGACTGTCAATCAATTCCTGTGTTTAAAACTCGATTGAAAAAACATATTTATGACACCACTTTTTAGAACCGTTCGATCTCTGTAATAAGTATAAACATTGTAATAGCTATATAAGTTTTTAAACTGACATGGTCACTAACACAATCATTAGAACTTAGAACGGGATATTTACCATGTTTATTATTTGTAGTGAGTTTCCGATATTTCGGCACCGTTACAAGCGCCATGATCACGGATGAACTGAAGTAATTGCGGGTGGATGTTTATGAGCAGACAAAACGGTCTACCCTCTTTCTTGTTCGTTTTTTGCGTTCGACGCCACTACCATTGTCACTTATGTCACTCACAACACGATTCTGTTCCCGACACACAAAACTCACTGTATCGTGCGGGTGCCGAAACATCGGAAACTCACAACGAATAATAAACATGGTAAATATCCCGTTCTAAGTTCTAATGATTGTAATAGCTATTAATTATTAGTTATAAATTAGTAATCTAAGCTCATTGTAAGTGAACTGTGTTCTTTATGAGTAATAAATTCATTGAACCTAAAATAGACAGGAATTACTTGTTGTTTTCGAACGTTAATTTTACAATAGACAGCCTCCATAAAAGTCCGCCCTTCACTGCTTCCTAGTGTTTATGCTGTGAAGAAGAAACGGCGCAACTAATTCCCCAGCAACATAGTTTACTGACATAATAGGATACATTCTACATTTCCCCACATCTCGAGCACTTAGCTGCACTCATGGTCACAGGTGTACTAAGATGTCATTATAATAAAACACCCACGTTGTAAACAAACAACTACAAACTAACATGCAAACATAATTAGCCTTAATTCATTCCCAAAACTGTGGCTAAACAACACATAAAACAACAAAATCAACACAATATTACTATCCCACATAAATCTAAAAGCCAAAACTATATTTGCAACTGAAATCAGTTATTTATAACCCGGAAAATGTCACTTTAATCTATAGTTTAGGGACCAACACACAGGACTCTAAAATTGTTGTTTAACAACACACATTCGTTATGATGTATGTTTTGAGGTTAAGTCATACTTTAGGGTAATGTGACCACATTTGTCAAATGCCTTTACAGGCCGAGGACTGAGAATTGAGGCCACGTTGGAAAAATGAGTCGAATGGGAGTTTGGGGACTGTGTCATAATGGTACGTTTATCCCTTAATAGGGCATAAGTTTTTAAGAAAAGTAAATAACAAATAATTTGTCATCGTAACTAACAATAAAAAAGCGAAAGTAAGTTTGTTTGTTTGTTACTTTTTCACGCCTAAACCATGGAACCGATCATGCTGAAATTTTTCATATACGTTGTCAGTTGTACACAAACGGACATAACCCTTTCATCCCGAAAAAAAGTACTGTTCCCGAGGAAAACAACAATAACGATAATGGATGGCGCCACGTGTCTTTCGAATCATGATTGAATTATAATTATTAAAGAATCTTTAGTAGTGTGTTAAGAGTTTTTTTTATTATGATAAATTAACGCGAGCGAAGCCACGGGCAAAAGCTATTTTTTTATAATAACAAAAAAACGTTTTTTATTAGTATTTTTTTTCTATTAGGTACTAAATTAAAATAATAAAAAATAAAGATTTAATAGTAAAAATTATACAAGGAACCTTTCGCGAAATATTCCAGAAAACTTGATGGGTAATACTAACACCGCGTAACTCAAAAAATAAGTTTTGAGTTAGGCACGAGATTCGACAGAGAACTAGGAAACGCATCGTTTGACTAATTAAAATCAGCGGCTACACCCAATAGCAACGCGTTATTTCGAAAACAATAACACAGCGTATGCAAACCCGTAAATATATTGTTTTGAGTTACGCGGTGTTAGAACTTACGTGACGATAAAGGTACATATTTCCTTGGCCTTTTAAAGGGAGGCGATATACTTGAAGTAAGAATAACAGGCGTGCCATTTTTTTATAGGTATACCAATTATCTACCGTCAAGTTTCTAATCTGTAAATGATTAAATCTCTATTGTTTTGTTACAGTCGCCGTCGACCACGTCTCCGGCGACCAGTCGATAGTGCGTAATGACTCTTAGTGTGCTTAATTGCCATTTTTAAACTATTTTGGGCATTCGTCCACGCTACCAACCTTATTACATATACCTACTATTTTTTTTCCTTTTTGTTCAATTTTTGTTTTCAAGACTTGGTACTACATTACTCCAAGGTCAAGACTACATCGATCTCTCTCATAGTACCTACTGTATTCACTGAAATTGTAAAAGATATCCTTTTTTTAAAAAGAGTAACCATGGCGTTTCTTGCCGGCTCTTCTCCATAGGAAACGACTAATTGGAACCGTGCACCTAAATTCGAGTTTTCAAAAGCGCCTAATTGGTTTATGTGGAATAAAAATTGTTGAATTTGATTTTGATTGACTGTCTATCTTTCCACGACGTCATGAGCCGTTCTCGAATAACTCGTGGGAGAAATGATACGAGAAACTGAGGAGACAATTTTCGGCATCATTGAAAATGTAACAAGAACATAACTAATAACAACTTTATGAGGCCTCTTCTAGGCCACGGCCTGGCCTTTGATAGTTTGGTCCAAAGCCTGTCCTTTGGCTCGGTTTTACTTCAACATATTTGGACAAACTACCTAGTAACTTTCTCAATATTCATTTATTATTTAGGTCTTGAAACTATTACTAATGTATTTATTCCTCGACCTATTTTATTTTATCAGACAGATAGTTGGCAAGGTGAAGGTTAAACCAACCTGTTGGATATATCTATGAGTTTCAGTGTCTTTCAATAATATAATGCGATCTTTTAAAGAGACCATTCGATACTACTTTTTCTCGCCATAAATCAAAATCGAATCAAATCGTTTATTTGCGTCAAAGTTACACTGTTGGTCTTATATGACAGTACTTATTGTACATACAACTTCATGGCCGATTCTTATGATTTACCGAGCGTTATTGGTTAAAATTAAAACTCTTGTATTATCCGGTTCAAATGCTGTTAGGATACAACCTTTTGGAGTTGCGTTATGCGACAGTGATGACTTGTAGGGTCAGAAAAACAATCAGATGAATAATAAGTATCAATAAGTAATTTTTTTTTTACAAGTATTAAGGCGACTAAAAAATTAATTAAAGATAGTAACTAAGTCACATAATGAGAATAAAAATAAAGCTAATCTTCTAAGTCGTCTGCTCCACTCATAGCCTCTCCTTCACTCTGAGCTGTTTTCGTTTGAAATTTCAGAATCAGTATCATCACCTATATTAATAAAAAAACTAATACGAAATCACTGTTTCTGACATGTCGGTACTGTCTTTTAACAAAGAGTTCAATGTTTTTACGCTGCTCTTTTTCTCTTTCAAAATAATCGTTCAAACTCATAAGCATTTCTCGAGCACGACTGTTTAGCACATCTCTTCTTTTAGCGCTCATTTTTGTCACAAAAGTACCAATAAATATAATTTAAAAAGAAATAATTCCCATGAAATTGTATTCGTGCCTTGCTAACGGTACTGACAGGCGTCAGTTGACGTCATATGCCGCTCCATTCCAAAAGGTCTTACCCTAACAGCATTTGAACCGGATAATATATTTACCAATAACGGAGTAAAAACCTGTACCTTACTTTTACCTTAACTTTGCATAGCACACCCTACCATTACTTAAGTAGCTATCACAGGTAATATTTGCTTACGAGTCTATTTATATGCCAGGTTTGGCAATAAAAATGCTACTATTGGTAAGCAAAACGATTTGTTTTTGGCTACTAGGAACTAGGCATTAGTCATTGTAAGAGATAATGAAATAGACCACTAACGAAGAAGCTTTAGTCTTACCGGCGTTTTCGATACCATAAGGAGCTTATTTCAAATTTCTATATCTACGAGTAGTACGGGAAATCGTCGATAGATATGTTATTGAAAATGGCCGTTAGCTGAGGCGTTTTGGTGAGCGGATAATCTCTTAGGTACCTTTGGCGACACCCCGGAAAACATTGTCGATAGCGTAGATCAACTTCTGGAAGAAAATCTACATCCAGCAGGAGTCTATTGGTCTACCGAATGATATTATTACAACTAAACAATCTTTTCTATTCTCCGTCGATTTGAGGGAAGAGGCCAACCTCTTCCCTCAAATCAACAACTTTCCTTCCCTCCTCCTTTGAAGCCACTGCGATCTGCAATGGTCTATTGTAACGCCTCTGGCAATATTATAGCGTCACCCCAGGCCGCAAGCCAATCATATAGCAAGCCAGCAAGGATTTCGAGACAATATACTCTCATTCATCCATCAAGCGTCTAGTTTAAAGTCAGAATGCCTTTCTGTGGCGAGTGAGTGGCGTCAACATGAAATGTAAGGTGTTGAAGTTTGATATTCGAATCTAGAATGCTATCGGTGAGACGAGCGCTTTGTTTGCAATTTTTTAAGGATTATTCTGATTGAGTGCAATCTTTTGTTTTATTTTTTAGGTTCAGTACACAAAGGGTAAAACGGGACCCTATTACTAAGACTCCGCTGTCCGTCCGTCCGTCTGTCACCAGGCTGTATCTCATGAACCGTGATAGTTAGACAGTTGAAATTTTCACATATGATGTATTTCTGTTGCTGCTATAACAACAAATACTAAAAAAACAGAATAAAATAAATATTTAAGGGAGCTCCCATGCAACAAACGTGATTTTTTTGCTGCAGTCCGTCCGCGCGTCCGTCCGTCTGTCACCAGGCTGTATCTCATGAACCGTGATAGTTAGGCAGTTGAAATTTTCACAAATGATGTATTTCTGTTGCCGCTATAACAACAAATATCTACTAAAAAACAGAATAAAATAAATATTTAAGGGGGCTCCCATACAACAAACGTGATTTTTTTGCCGTTTTTACAGATAATGGTACGGAACCCTTCGTGCGCGAGTCCCACTCGCACTTGGCCGGTTTTTTTCTTTTTTTGTTGATGCTTATTGTATTTTTAAGTGTTTTTATTATCTGTATCCACGCATTTTGCTGTACAATTTTTTTAAGCGAGCATCCCTTTTTTGGCGTAA
The DNA here is from genome assembly GCA_905220435.1 of Amphipyra tragopoginis. NCBI lineage: Eukaryota > Metazoa > Arthropoda > Insecta > Lepidoptera > Noctuidae > Amphipyra > Amphipyra tragopoginis. The sequence goes on from HG992016.1 coordinate 6,757,323, forward strand.
TGCAACTATTGAAAAACACATACTTTGTCATTATATGTTGTTGGTTTTCCAAATGTAATTAAATGAATCTGCGTACCGGAAGACGCAGCGTGGGTAGGCCTCCCACAAGGTGGACCGATGATCTGGTGAAGGTCGCGGGAATCCGCTGGATGTGAGAAACACAAGACCCATCGATGTGGCGAAGCTTGGGTGAGGCCTATGTCCAGCAGTGGACGACTTTCGGCTGAATGATGATGATTATGATGAAATAAATAAAATTGACTATGGGGTGAGATTGTATTCGTTACACATTGAGACCTCTCCGTGCCTTGGAGAGCACGTTAAACCGTCGGTCCCGGGTGTCATACGAATACCAATGACAGTCGTTACAGGTAGTCAGAAGCCTGAAAGTCTGACAACTGGTCTAACCTTAGGATATCGGCATTACAGCGGTTACGCACTGCATCCGATCAGGATCCGTGAAAATACGGATATAAAAAACTCAGATCTAATTCGGATATTGCTTTTCGCACTGCATCCGATTTGAATTCGTGAAAATAAGGATCTAGAGTCTAAAAATCTCGGACCGAATTCGGATATTGCTTACGCACTAATCCGATCTCTGATCGAAATCCAAGCAATTCAGGGGCCATCTTTGGCATTTGGCCGATTTCAATCCGAGGTAATACGAAAGCGTTCATACAAACAGTACTACGGCTACTTCGGTCCGTCAATATTTCTTCCGGATTGGAGACTCACGGATAACGGAGAGAAATCGGATGACGGAAGTCGGATCTAGTGCGTAAACTACCATACAAATTGTTCTATGACTACTTCGGACCGTATTTTCACGGATTCGCATCGGATGCAGTGCGTAACCACTCTTACTCAGTAAATGGGTTGCGAAAGTCTGATGGCATTCGCTACGTGTAACATAGGTCTTGGTATTAAGCCTCGTCTGGATAGACTGAAAGCTCACCCCAACATAAGAAAAGGCTAAGCTGATCTATTGACGACAGTTTAAAGTACAAAATCACTCTTTTATTTACTTCTCAGATACCAAACTCCTTGTAAATACACCTTAGAAACTCAAATTGGATCGAGTAGAGCACAAAGCACGAGCGAGACAGTAATAGCCAGTTTCCAAGATGATTCTATGAGAATTTATTACCCAGATCTTCACGTAACAGGAATATTATTACGCCAATTACGACCCGGAGCTTCGTGCCTTGTAGGCCGTTAAGATATAATGTAAAGGGGTGAATATAGAAGGTCCACTTTATACAAAATGGCTTTGATAGCCAAAGCGGTAGAGCGAGGTTCACTTTCAAGAAAAATGGCCTGACGACTGTTCTCATAAGCTTAGAAAATTACTTCCGACTTAAATACATGCATAAACTCTCGTCCTTTTACATAAGAGTAGGCAGAAACTGAAGAACGCCACATACTACGATCCTTACATACTCCTTTAGCTTCGTCCACATTCATACATCTCGGTGCGTGGTAGCGCGCACCGGCTGTGCTTGGTATCATCCGTAAAATCACGCTCCGTGGTAAGCTACATTATGAGGGTGCGTGATTCGAAGCTATTTTTTCTAAAATACCAAATCAAAGAGAACACGTACCGCTCGGCGGATACGGCGCACCGCTCCGCACGCGTTCGCTTTACCACAGACGAGTCTCTTCCCATGGTGCGTCGGTGCGAGCTCGTGCGTCGCGGTGCGCGATATGACGCACCATGGGAAACAAGCATTATACATGCACGCCCGTTGAGAGTGCTACGCACCTGTCCTTTTTGAAGAACATCACCAATTACATAGATGTGTCCTTCTAACCTCGAGTTCAACCCCGACACGCACCTCTGATTTTTCGAATTCATGTGCAGATCAGAATTTGATTATCACTTGCATTAACGGTGAAGGAAAACATTGTAAGGAAATCTGCACAACCGAGAGGGGTCCGAAAAGCTCTCGATAGTGTGTGTAGTACGCAATCCGGATCAGGCCAGCGTGGTAAACATGGCCTAAACCCTTCTTAGTTAGAGAGATTCGTGCCCAGCATAGAGCCATTAATGGGCTGAGTGATGGACTATGCTATTCTTATCTCATCTCATAAGCCTGTAGTATTCTACTGCAGGATAATCAGCTTCCCTTCCTTCTTTCCATTTTTCCCGATCTTTTGCAATCTGGGGCCAATCCTTAGGGCCTGTCCACATCTCCTCGTCACGACGTCGTCAACGTGAAACGGTGCGGTAACGCGGCACGGTGCGTTGATATAACGTGAAAATTTGGAGAGCGCGGGCGGAGCGCATATACGTGTGCGCTTGCGGCCGGCGTGAGGCGGAACGTGTTACGATACGGTAACGTAAATTTGCACGTTATGTCAATGCACCGTGCCGCGTTACCGCACCATTCCACGTAGACGACGTGGTGACGTGGAGATGTAGACAGACCCTTAAGGTAGAAGTTTAGCATCCCGAAATCTCCTTGTGGGTCTACCGCGTTTTCGTATCCTGCTGTTCCAGAATGCTCATCATCATCATATCAGCCTATTGCCGTCCACTGCTGAACGTAGGCCTCCCCCAGAGACCGCCAACCGTCCCGGTCTTAGGAAGCCCGCATCCATCCGCTGCCGGCCACCTAACATTCCAGAATGCTAATATGCTACAATTTAATTCATATTTGTGTGTTTTTTGGTCGGTAATCTTCTTTGGCAAGTGGACCGCCCAACCAAAACAGTCTGGTTTAAAGCGCTTTCCGAGGCATGGGAGGATTTTCTTATCGTGCATTGTATGGTGTATGTCGCCTATTGGACTTCTGTTGCTTTCCTACGGTATGGTTAAGCCGTAGAGGTGGCTCAGCTTATTAAGGCATGCCGGAACCCTATTACGGAGCTGCAAAAATGTGGATTATGCTGTGATATTAAACGGTTGAATTATTTTAGTTTGTTGTTGTTATGTTAGTTTACAGGAGATTTAGGAGAGGTATTTCACGTTCCGCTTGTTGAACAGGTCTGCACTTCGTACGTGAGTTTAAATACTAAGGGAGGTAAAAGGATTTTCTTTCTTTAGAAGGATTTTTAATCGTAACCGTAGCACGTACGTCACTTGAAATTGCGCTGTTGTTTTTCTCTTTTATACAGATTGGTAATTTGAGATGCATGAAGGGCAGCTACCTTAATCATTGTAGCTACAGGAAAACGTTCTAAGAAGACCACACCTAGCTTTTGGAATAATTCCTATCTGCATTCACAGATTTTGAAAAAAATGTACAGCCAGTTAGAAAAAGGTAAGTTTTCACAAAACATTTTTATGATGCCAATCGATCCTATTTCCCATATGGATCAAAAGACTCTTCCGGATCAACTGAAGTTGGAGTACTTACTAGAAACTTCAGAAATCGTAAAAAACACACTTGTGATGGGTTAGTTATGAGGGCAGCTACCTTAATCGTTGTCGCTACAGGAAAATGTTGATAGGAGACTGGCCATAATTTTTGTCATTATTTCGAACTGTATAAAAAGATATTGAAAAAAAAATATGGTAGGTACAGTCAGCAAAAAATGGTCAGTTCTCACAAAACTTTATATCGTTGTAGCTACAGAAAAAATGTTCTTACAAGACAGTTCATAATTTTGAAAATATTTTGTACCGCATTAAAAGATTTTGAACGTTAAAACGTCGGTCCCGGGTGTGATACGAATACCTATGACAGTCGTTACGGGTAGTCAGAAGCCTGAAAGTCTGACAACCGATTTAAGCTTAGGATATCGAAATATGGTTGCTGTAGTCTGATGGCAGTCGCTCCGTGTAAAATACTGGTACGCAGCCGCATCTGAGGGCATACTCCCTAAGTCCGTCAACGAAGTTAGTCGCCCGTTCGAAAGTAGCCCGAAACGTAGGAGTGAACAAAACAAGTGTCAAGTTCAACTTTTCGGACGGGCAAAAACACATCGGTAGTAGGGACAACTGTCAAATCGTGTTGTCATTCATTCTTAGTTCGGGCCACGAAATAATCGTATGTCCGTAGGGGATAGGGACCCGTCGCCCGACCAGTAACAGGCCCGAGAAGGCGGCGCGTGCGACGTGGGGCAAGGCCCCACAGAAGAAGAGGTCTGCCAGGGGCTGGCGGACCGAGGCCTGCTGGGGTTGCAGTGCATGCAGCTGCGAATCTTGTGACCCCGGCCAAGGGTCAGGAGTAGGGACACCGTGGGTTTTTAGCCGGTAAGAGTCCGGCATAACCCTTCGCCTTCCCCGGGCGAAGGGTATCCATGAGGATTTTCCCAAGATAAAAAGGGGGATAGGGAGTAGAAAACGCTCGTAACTAAGGCCGAAACCACGGACTTCGTGCTTAGACTGGAAGCCGACCCAACATAGTAGGATAAAGGCTTGACAGATAGATTCTTTTTTCTTTCTTCATTTGCTATACAAAAGTTTCAATATAAAAAGTCAATATCGATAAAACTGATCGTTACGGTTACGGCTTTCAGTTAGCCATCCACGACTAACCGAAAAAAGATCAAAATACCGTTATTATAACTCCAGTTTTAAACGTAGGCATAAAAGAAACCATTATCAATGATGAGGTGGAAATAAAGAAGAAAGCAGTGGATTAGGTGCTTTCGACCGCGAAATTAGATGCCACAGTAATTATCTTTTGAAGGTCAAGGCTGTTTTCCAAATAATATTGTGAGTCACATGTACGTGCACATAATTATGAAATTTGATGTAACTAGCAGTAAAAAAAGCGGAAAGAAAACAAAAAAAAACTGATTTTAGTATGGAGAAAAAAAAAACACAAAAAAGAATTGTTTTTTTAAAATTATCTTCATTAAAACAAAAAAAAGTTTTTTCCTAATTTTTAAGTGACGGGCATTTATTTTGGGGTACATTGTATTTCATAACCATTGCCTGTTAATTACAATCATTACTGTTTTTCTTTGACACACGAACGTTTTAACAAGATGACGTAATTTTTTTTTTTTTGTTCCATGTTTATACGTTGTATGGATGGGGACTTTTTATATTTAATTTGTTATGATGTATTTAAGGTCTGTACCAATTTTCAGCTCTATGTGAATTATTCCGAAATTTAAGGATTCATTTTTGACTATTTATGGAGGAGTCACGCTGTATAATATCGATTTTGATACCGACCTGGGAATTGTTGATAGTTGTTGACTTTGTTGACTGGCTGTATGTTGATTGAGAAGGCGAAGCTGATGATTATGGCTAGAATACTGACCTGCAAAAGAAAGAGAAAGTTTATTTAACTTGGTGATAGGATCAATACGGTCCGCTTGGCTAGCTATCCTCACATTTAAGTCCGCCAACCCTTAATTTGACGGCGCGGTTGGTACAATGGCTGAGCGATTGGCTTCTAGGGGGCCAAAGACTATAAAACCACTTGACGGCGCATACAGTGCCCCGACGCTCGAAAACTATTAGTATTTTGTCGCCTATATTAGGCTACCTGTACTAGTGACCATTTTAGTTGTGTCCAAGAGTTAGATCTGTGTACACGCTAAATTAACATAAATTGTTAAAACTTTTATGCAATTATAACGCATCAAAATGCCTTCATGTGCGGTGAAGTGGTGTGGAAAACATTCCAAGACATCTAGTTACAAAAAGGATGGCATAACTTTTCATCGGAAAGTAAGCAGTACGATTTTTTTTTTGATTTAATCGTATTATGAGCGACCTGCATGGGTCAAGATAAAATGGTGGTTGGGTAACGGATGCACAATGCGGAAACGCGCGTTGATGTCTTTTGGAAAAGTCTCGTTCTTTCATTAGACAATTCTAATGCGTGTATCCCTTTCTTTCCCTTCGTAGGTTTATCGTAAAAATTAGTGCTGTTACCTTTAATTAGCTGAAGTCAATATCGAAAATAATAAAATAAAATGTAATTAAAATGTTATTGAATTTAAATATTGTAATAAAATACCTATATATTTTTCATCTCCGTGTTTGATGAACCTAATGTACCTACATGTTTTTATTTTAGATTTCCGAAGATTCCGGAACTAAAAGAAAAGTGGATAAATAAGATTAATAGGGAAAATTGGTTTCCAACGAAATACAGCGCTGTCTGTTCAAGGCACTTCACCACCGATTGTTTTGAATATTTAAAACAACGCCGCCGTTTATTTAGTTCAGCGATACCAACGATGTTTTTGCCAATTTTGGTATGATTATTAGTATGATATGATAATTAAAATTATATAAATAATATTTATTATTTGTATAATTTTACTTAATTGAGCATTATTCATAATTTCATAGTCCATTTTATCGATATCGACTATTTTCCTTTAATCACGTAGAGCAACCCTAAATATTGGCATACACGCAAGTTGATCTTGAGGTGACCAATGGCAGCCGCGCGTACTTACCCGTCCCCCGGCCCGCTGTAGTGAGTCGTATACTTAGAAGAAATCAGCCTATAAGCTCTCTAGTGGTTTTATTCTCTTTGTAGGGGGCCTACTCCCTAAGTCCGTCAACGAAGTTAGTAGCCCGTCCGAAAGTAGCCCGAAACGTAGGAGTGAACAAAACAAGTGTCAAGTTCAACTTTTCGGAAGGGCAAAAACACATTGGTAGTAGGGACAACTGTCAAATCGTGTTATCATTCATTCTTAGTTCGGGCCCTGCAATAATCGTATGTCCATAGGTGATAGGGAGTAGGATACGTTCGTGACTAAGGCCGAAACCACGGACTTCGTGCTTAGGGAGTAGACCCCCTGCACTACGGGTCGCGGGCTCGACTCCCGCATTAAATAAATATTTCTATGGCCTACAGATACTAGCTTTGGATTTGGTCCTTTGTGTATGTCGACGCTGAGCAAGGTTTTATAAAAAAAATTGTTTTTTACTAAAACAATACAACGTTATTTTTAGTATATACAAAAACCGAGACAACCCAACAAGATTTTCATCAGAACTGCCTGAATATGTGTTTTTTTAAAATAAATCTCTTAGTTACACCGTAGTTTATGTCGCGTTAAGTTCCCTAGTAAAGTATGAAATGCCTGTGATGTGCTGTGCAGGGGTTGTCTAATACACGGAAACTGACCGAGCGGACCATCTCAAGCCTCAAGGTGTCTATTCCCGTCAACTGATATGGGTAGAAACCTACTGAAACAAAATTGAAATATATGAAAAAAAAAAAATGTGGTGTAAAAAATATTGTCATTCGATTCTCCTAGTGATTCTGAACAAACTAGTTTCAGGTTTAGTATATACTAAAACTAAGCTTGTATAAGGTGTATTTCAGTCCAGATAAAGTTGAGTTTACGACGGACTCATCCACGGACTTTAGTAGCAGAATTTAGTAAGCTTTCGGCCTTAAAGTCTGTCTAAAAGTCTACAAAGGCGCTATTGTGGTCTTCAGCAAGATTTTGCTGTCTATCTTTTATGCCTGAAAAAGGTTCTGACTGATAACTTGAAGCTTTAAGTTATAACGTAAGTACAAAGTAATCTTTTATTTTGTTATACATTTCAAATTTTAAATTTAATATTCATAATCGTTTAGTTGAAGATAATAATGTATTCTATTAAGTAGTGTAAAAATATAAAAGTAAAACTATATCAATTATTCTAGTTATAATTAATACGACTGCCTTTATGGTCTAGCGGTTGGAAGCGCGACTGCTCAGCGTGAGGTCCTGGGTTAGTCCCCAGGTCGGGCTCAGTATTAGCCCAGATTCACGCGGGATGACACGGTTTGAAAGAATCACACGAATTAGTTTACACTAGTGATGTTCCGACTAGTCGATAAAGCCGATTTCCGGCCACTTTCGTAGTCGGCGACTATTCGGCACAGAGCGCCGACTATCCGGCTTCTTACTTTGTATGTATTTTTCTCAATAAAATGTATATAGGAGGAATTACATTACATAAAAAAGAAACAATGCGAAGTAAACAAAATATGTACCGACACGCTCGCAGGCGGCGGTTGCGACTTGCGCGCGAAGAAGCTGTAAACAAAGCGTCACAGAAATTGTCGAATACCCCCGAAACCGTGATCGGCTTGGCCTATTAGTCTCGGCCTATTTACAACCGACTAATCGGCTAGTCGGCCAAAGTCATAGTCGGAACATCTCTAGTTTACACCCTATATACAAGCTTAGTATATACTAAACCTGAAACTAGTTTGTTCAGAATCACTAGGAGAATCGATTGACATATTTTTTACACCACATTTTTTTTTCATGAGTTTCAGTTTTGCTTCAGTAGGTTTCTACCCATAACAGTTGACGGGAATAGACACCTTGAGGCTTGAGATGGTCCGTTCGGTCAGTTTCCGTGTATTAGACAACTCCTGCATAGCACATCTCAGGCATTTCACACTTTACTAGGGAACTTAATGCGACATAAACTAAGGTGTAACTTGGAGATTTATTAAAAAAAAACACACAGTACTGATGAAAATCTTGTTGGGGTGTCTCGGTTTTTGTATAAACTAAAAAATAAGTTGTATACCTTAAGCTGTGTTAAAAATTTCATACATTTCTTGTCATAAAAAATATTCTTCGTAAATGAAAAAACACAATATATCGCCTTATAATCCGGGCAAGTTGTAAATGTCAAGCTAGGCCAAAATATTGCCATGGGGTTCAAGCAATGGGTGCCATTACTTATGACAGTCGAGCCCATTAGGGGGTGCGTCTTACGCACTTTTATAAATGAAAGTCATCCTTATGGCGGTATTGTTTATGTTCAAGGGTTTTGTGGTTATGGGGTCAGCTGAAGTGGGGGTTAAGATTATAAGTTAGTGTTAAAACTGATTCTCCACGTATGGGAGAAATATAAGGGATTATAAGTAGGATTTAATAAAATTGTGACCAGTTTTGACATTATTTGAGGACTGATCGTCTGTGTTGTTGGACGTAAAGAATAGCACTACCCTATCTCTTTCCGTGGGTATCGTAAAAGACGACTAAGGGATTCACTAGAGGATGGGCAGCAGCGTTCTCTGAGTACTTTAACAACCATACTGCGATCGCCAACCCGCCTGCCAAGCGTGGCGAATATTGCAAACCCCCCAACATGGATAGCACAAAGAAAAAACGGCCCCTAGTCCCCGGCGGCTCTGCTAGCCCTGGTCAAGGACCGGTCGATGCTTGGGTGAGGCCTATGTCCAGCAGTGGACGTCATTCGGCTGAATGATGATGATGAGGACGGATTGATCACTTCGATCTATCTGCCTAGCCTTTTCCCAAATAAGTTGGGGTCAGCTTCCAGTCTAACCAGAAGCGGCTGAATACCAGTATTTTCCACGGAGCGCCTTGCCATCATACCTCTGGAACCCAGTTAGGTACTGGGCATCGCCGATATGATGGGGTGTATGAAAAGAGCCTCCACGAGTGACGATGCTTAAGTTCCTACATCCGCCGCACCCTGGGCAGTCAGCCCCGCTACCAACCTTGCTGACTGGCTAATATTTTCACCACGGCATGAACTATTCTTGTATAGCTCGTGGCGACACGATAGAAGAAGATCGCCGATATCCTAAGGTTGGATCGGTTGTCAGAATTTCGGGCTTCTGACAACCCGTAACGCTGTCACAGGTATTCGTATGATACCAGGACCGACGCGGCGACGCGACGGCTTTATGTGTTCTCCAAGGCACGTAGGGGTCTCTTACCTTGCAAATCGTATAATCCGAGGGGTTATTAAACCGCTCGGATCATACGATACGAAAAAGAGCTCGTGGCTAATTAATGTTAGTCACGAGCGTATCTGATATTTCACTTTGTTAATTTAATTTAATATACTCTTTATTGTACATAATAATACACCGGTAAACAAAAATAAATACAAACATTTACACAATAGGTACACCGTGGGCCCGAGGTAACCGAAAGATTTAACCCTTCGATTCCGATGCCTAATTGGAGAAGAAAAGCTAGGACATAGAATGAAGCTTAATTTTCGAAATATTATTTACGGAAATTCACAAATCGAAAAACATCTATAGTAACAAGTCCTATGAACGCGGCGTTGCGACTTTTATCATACCATACCCCTCTCGCCGTATGTCTTATTTGTCGGGGAGGGTTGTGAAGTGAGAAGTTTCTTATCCACTCACACGATAATTTATAAATGTTGCCAGTTCAACCTAAGGTATTGTTTACAAGGAAGTAGTAAAGTTAAATGATTTATTACGAACAGAAAAAAAACTGAATTGGACTTTTGATGATATAACATTTGACTCATAATACCATCAGAAAGGCGTGGTTAAAGTCTTTCGGGTACCTACCTAACTCGGGCCCACTATTCTATTCTAGAGGGTGTTAACGAATTCGTGTAATTCCTTAAAACCATATGATCTACTACTGGTGTAGACTGGCCCCGCACGGGGTTTAGCTTGATTAAAAATAAAAAAATTAAATTCTTTTTTTTTTCATGCGGCTTTGTTACCGATCATATCTAAACCACCTAATAAGGATTCAGTAAAAAAATAAGTAAATTTTTTTTTGCAAATATTTTTTTTTTGTCTGAACATTTCGGTGCCACGCATAAATTAATAAAAGTATGGTGACACGGCTGGCAGGGACGACTGACGCGATATCGCTCTTTGCAGTCAGATAACTCAAGGCTCTAAAAAAAAATCTGAAATAGAAAACCAAAAATTTTTTTTATGCATTTTTTTTTAAATTTATTTTCGAAAATTCCCATTTAGTGTTAATCGGTGTCACCAGTAGATCACGCGGTTTGAAGGAATTACACGATTTCGTTAACACCCTGTATAACTTGGGCGCGTTTGCGACATCCACAGAGCGTTTACTTTCCAGCATACCACACTAATAAATAAAGAAAATATCTTCAAATTCCTTCCTTTAATCAGATACGCATAATTACCGCTAACACCACGTATCTACATTGTATAGCCCCCATAATATTTTTATGGGATGTCATAATTGAGCCTCCTGTATAAGTAATAAACTCGAGATCCTTTTATGAGGTCTCATTAAGGTTACCACAAAAAAGCGGTTGTATATAGCAGTTACGGTTTTCTTCGTTATTTTTTATTGTTGGATTGTTTATAATACCTATGGTTTGGGAGTGAAGGAAGTGTGTGGAATGTGTCGGCTTGTTGTCGGACCAGACATTGTACATATTGACTGATGGGGTGGCAAACTTAGAGACAAAGTTGAAAATCAAAAATTCAAAAAAAAAATTTTAACTATACAGGATGTAAATAAGTTTGTGTAATTCCTTCAAACGGCATGATCTACTTGGTGACACCGATTAACCCTAAATGGTTTTTTTAAACAAATTAAAAAAAAAGCTTGTTGTTCTGTTTCTGAGTAATTTTAGAGATCCGAGTTAACTGACTACAAAGGGCGATATCGCGCTAGTCGTACCCACCAGCTGTGTCGCCGTGCTTTCGTTCATTTATGCGTGGCATCGAAATGTTCCATGTCGACGCTTGAAAGGCAAAAATTACCAGGAGACATTTTGGCAACTTTACACTAGAGCATTTTAAAGTTTTTTTAAGTTCATAATCTTTAAATGCCAGTTTATTAATCCTTTAAACTGCATTTAAAATTCGTTGGAATCAAGTAGTTTGACAAACAGGCGATTTTTTTAGATATTTTTCATTTATTCATTCATTCATTTCTAGCCTGCGTCATCCCACTGCTGGGCAAAGGCCTCTCCCCATGACTTCCAAGTTTTTCGATCCAGAGCCAAAGTGGACCACTGGTCATTGGTTTTGTCTAGCTCGTCCCGCCATCTTCTTCGAGGTCTGCCGCGACGCCTTCTGGCTGTGTCAGGGCTCCATAAAGTAGTTATTTTGGCCCACAGCTCACTGGGCATGCGGCACACGTGGCCGGCCCAGGCCCACTTCAGCTTAGCGGCTTTTTGAGCAACGTCAGCAATTTGTGTTTTGGAGCGCAGTGTGGTGTTGCGTATATGGTCCGTTAGCTTGACGCCTAGAATGCTGCGCTCCATAGCACGTTGGCAGACCTTGAGTTTGGACTTTTGAATGTTTGTCAAAGACCAAGTCTGGGATCCATAGGTCAAAATGGGGAGAATGCACATGTCCATGATTTTGCGCTTAAGCGACAAAGGAAGATTTCCTTTCATGAGCTCCTTCATGGACCAGTAGCTCTTCCAGGCGTTTTCGGTTCGTCTTGTGACTTGCTTGTCTTGTCTGGACTGGAAAGAGACTAACTGACCCAGGTAGATGTATTTATGGACATATTGCAATTCTTCACCATTCACTTTGATCCTATGCTTAGTGGTGTTTGTCATCAGTTTGGTCTTCGACATGTTCATCGCCAGTCCAACCTCAAGGCTTGCATTACTGAGTTGATTTAACATATTTTTACAAAAATAAAAAAAAAACTTTAAAATGCTCCAGTGTAAAATTGACAACAAGTCGCTTGGTAAATATTGCCTTTCAAGCGTCGATATGCATTTTTTTTTATTCCTTTCTTGATGATTTAGATACTGTTACTTACCCCTACCGCAAGAAAAGAAATAATTTGATTTTGTTATTTTTAATCAATCTAAATCTCATGCGCGCTCAATCTACAGTAGTAATAGATCATGTGGTTTTAAGGAATTACACGAATTCGTTTACACCCTGTATATTATTTGCTTATCCTGTGCGATATCTTTGATCAGTGAGAAGCATATACATATAAGGTCTTACTTTAACAGTCCACGATATTTTGTATAGCGCCTTAATAAATGCTAAATATAATGTGAGTACTCGTATCACTAAAAATTAAATCAGTTTGTATATTATTTTTGTCATATTTTTTGCTAAATCAATCATTTCATTACTTACTGGTTCTCTAAGTTATAGTAACATCAATGCATCTAGCAAGAAAATGATAGCGTGCACGGATGTTATTACACCCAAAGAACCAGTTAATTAATCGATTGATTGGTAACATTATTTTAACAAAAAGATTAACAACTAATTCTTTGGCCAGAGAATAAGCCAGTCCTCTGGCCACGCGAAATATCGACTAGTCTTTATTTTATTTCCTTGAATAGGAGACATGACCCCATGACCCGACCGTTTCTCTATTACTACTAAAAAACGTTGGTCAAGATAAATAAAAGCTCTGGTCATCCTTACTAAACTGGCATTACCAGTTCTCCAAAGTACACCCTGGCAATCGTCCAAGAAATCCGTAAAATGAAGAAATAATTTTGCAGCACAATAGCGAATGAACTGGAGAACAAAAAATTTTTCGTAATCGCCCTCAGTTTGTTCACCTTACTTCAGAAGTACTCGTATATTTAATGGGAGTTCATTATGAGTTTCAACCTATAGGTACAAGGAGGTAAGTAGGAAGTATGCTATATTTTTATTGAGCTCATTAAGTAATATAATATGCCTTTTGGATCATAATTGGCCACCTCGAAACATTAAGCTGTGTGTACTATAATAGGGAATATGCATGTCATTCAAAACTCTTTCATTATTTAAACATATATTGTACAGGAGTCAAGAAACAATTTGCATTGTTTTTTACATTTTTTAACGCAGTACTTATTTTACAATTCATTATTTTATGTTACGTTTTTTTTTGTGGAACGGAACGCAATCTCGAAACGCGTCGTCTTCGAAAATGCTGGAAGTGACATCAAAATCCATGTGAATAAATCTTTAAATAATCTTTTCTTAGCAATCTGTTTGATTTCTCACTGAGGTAAGTTAGTAAGTGCGATTTCTGCTCGAATAAAGCACAAAAAATAATTTAATTTACAAGATTTGTGGCTAAACAAAACATGTAAACAAAGCAGTATCGTGGACTATGACATCATAATTATTATGGCCGCGACAATAATGGCTGTTTGAACTGTAGAAAAAAATTGTTGAAGTTAAATAATTGTTTTGAGCAACAAACAATAGTAAAATTTGACTTTTAATGCTTTTCTTGGGTTTATATTACTGTGGATTATGAGAAAAAAAATATTACATGCATATTCCCTATTATTGGGACTTTTACTATGAATAACTTTTACTATGGGACCAAATCTGAAATCGCGAAAAAAAATCAGTTGTTCCACACATTTTGAGGAGTTATGGGAACATAAATGTAGGGAACAGCTGATTTTTTTTCGCGATTTAATGTTTGGGCCCTAGTAAAACTTGTTCATAATAATGAGTACAATGACCGCTTAAGAGGTTTTTAGTGTTTTACCAATAACCCTTTATATCAATCATCACCGAAATTCAGATATTCGTATGTTCATGTTTTACGCACAATCACGAGGTACACAAGGCGGACTTAATGCCATGTGGTATTTATTCATACCAGCCATTCTTTAGATTATAGAAAGAGGACGATAACACAGACACGACAAGTGACGAAGACGCACGAGCAATGCCGACACGGAGCGCGCCCCTCTCGTCGCGGGCGCAACGCTACGCGGCGCGGTGTAGCGCTAGTTTGACTCGCGACCTCGCCGCGTGATCAGCTCATGATTAAGGGCTCCGTTTGGGTCCGAAACTAGTCGGGCAATCCCGAAAAATGCACGTGAGTAAAGCGTAATTAATCATAAATATAGAAAACGGCATTTTTTTAAACAATTATTGAATTTTTAAAGCTAACGCTGCACTCAAATAAAAACCGGCCAAGTGTGAGTCGGACTCGCGCACGAAGGGTTCCGTACCATTATCTATTCTGTTTTTTAGTAGGTATTTGTTGTTATAGCAGCAACAAAATTTTCACAGATGATTTATAAGTCATCTGTGAAAATTTCAACTGTCTAACTATCACGGTTCATGAGGTACAGCCTGGTGACAGACGGACAGACTCCCCAGTCTTAGTAATAGGGTCCCGTTTTACCCTTTGGGTACGGAACCCTAAAAAATAGCCTCGATAAAAAAAAAACCAGAAAGAAAAAACATTATTACCAAATGTATTTTCTTCTCAAACGACATTCTTAAACTAACTCCCAAAGTTTTCGAATAAAATCAACGAAACAATTTCAAAACAAACCGTTTCCAATTCGACATGGCACCACTTCCGGCAATAGTTTCACCTTTCCGGGGTAAGTGAACATCGTATTACTTTAAAAGTCCCTAACAATTAACTTAGGTGCTTAATGACTGTAATTTGGGGTTGATCGGAGTGTTATCGGGGTGTTTTCGAGTACATCCCCCTTTATCGTGTTGCTTTTGACTTAATCTATTTTTGTTAAGTTGTTGTGTTGAATGTGATATTGGAGTTAACGAAGTTTTCGGGGAGTCCAGCTAAAATCGATTGATAGAGGGTTTGTTCTTTATGGCGGCTTGTTAAGGTCGCTATTTGCTTGCAGGAGTATTTTCTCATACTACTTTTTATTATAATTCACAGGACAGCTAAGGATCAATGTACCTACAAAAACATACGTTTAGATGAGTATAGATCAGTTCGGATAGTAACAGAGGGGTGTAGAGGAATTCCTTTATATTTATCCCGTTTGGGGACGGGCTAGAATAAAAAAACTTCCTCACCGCACGCTTGGAATAAACGCGTGTTGTTTCAACAAAATCCATCACGCTTGGTGATAGGATCTATACGGTCCGCCTGGCTAGCTACCACCCTCACATTAAAGTCCGGCGCCAAGCAGTTTACTGTGTTCCGTCGTGTGTAGGTGATGGTCAGAGGGGTGTACACACGGTTCAAACATGGTTTTTCGGCGTAAAAACCTACTGTTGATTAACCGTGTCTAGGCATGGTCATCAGTATTGTATGTGCCACTACGGAAGTTTGGCAAGTTTGTTGACGGACGCGGCGGAACAACAGCACGGCTACGCCGCCGTATGCACCGTGGCTACCCTCGGCGCGCCGCGTTTGCGCACGTCTTGATTTTCTTCAGTGTTGTATGTCAGTCTTTGAGATTTTTTTAATGGCACTGGACGTTTTCGCGGCGGGCGTTTATTGCATGACAGCTTACCAACACAATTTGGATATAAATCAGTCTCGACCGGAGGTTTGCCGTGACGTGTAGGTAGGTACACACGATTTTTCTACGGAACGGCTAATATCGTTAAGAAACCGTGCCGTGAAGGAGAGGCCTTAGGCTATGTAGATTGCGCCGGATATAAATCAGGAAATCACATGCATATGTACGTATGATACCTGTTTCCTCCACTCAGTAGAGGAAAGCATACATTACCATGCCATTTCCAAGTGAGGGTAAGGATTTAAAATCTTGGATTGTTGGACTCCATTTAATGATGTAACTGTCTTGTTCTAGAGAAATGTCTTGTTAATATAAAATTAACTCGTAACAATACACGTTTGAAGTTACAAGTTAACTCAAGTGATAACGACGTTCTGATCCGCACAAGAATTCGAAAAGTCAGATTGTCACCCTCCGCGCTAACTGTCGTATCTAGCAATTGATAATTTTTCAGTAGTTGCGTTAGCTGTGGCTTTATTAATGAATTAATAATAACTTTTTTATATTGATCTTGGCTTACTCTTTAATTTAGTAGGTAGTTGCCCTAAAGCCATAATATATCTAGTTATTTATTTCTATTCATTTGAAATAGATACGTCACTCTGTGAGAATTTCTCTGAAAAATTTGCAATTGCTAGATACGACATGGCGACAATTAGCGCGGAGGGCGACGAGATGTGAGGGCCGGATTCGAACTCGAACACTCCTGCCTGGAAGGGAACCGTTCAACAGCTACGCTATCACTGCTTTTCACAAAAAACCATTAATTATTTATCTTTGTGTCCTGGCTTCATTATATGACGTGGTAAATCTGCTCAGCACCCTCAATTGACTTCTACAAAGTTGCGAGTAAGCTAATTAGATGATACAATGTTTTTACTCTCATTCCTTCGTAAACTGCTGTAATTTATGTTAAGAATTTAATATAAAATGTTTAACAAGTCTTATCTTGGTTACAAATGTAAAGACCGTTCTGCTTAGCCTTTTTCCAACTATGTTCAGGTCAGCTTCCAGTCTAACCAGATGCGGCTGAATACCAGTGCTTTCCACAGAGCGACTGCCATCAGATCTCCGCAACACAGTTACTGGCTAAGAGTGGGGGCACACGATGCGTTGCGGCGCCGCAACGCAAAGATTTCACCATATCAGCGGGCACACGAGCGGTACGGCGCCGCAACGTTGTTATGTCGCAGCGGCGCAATCTCGCAAATCGAAACGAGTGAGCGTGTGTCTTTCCTTTTGATGCATAAACAACTGAGCGGTGCCGCTCCGAGGTCGCAACGCATTCACCCCTCCTCGCCTTGTCTCGGTGGTTGCAAGTCCGGTGCGGCGCCGGAGCGCATCGTGTGATATGCCATTGATATTTCTATGTAAGACGACGCAGCGACACCTCTCCGGCGCCGCACCGCCGTCGCAACGCATCTTGTGCCCCCGCTCTAAGGGAGAAGCCACACGATGCGGTGCGGCTCCGGCGCGGCGCCTGAGCGGTGCCGCTGCGGCGTAATACATACAAATTTCCATGGTATACCACATGGTGCGGTGGTCCTCGACGGACCAAGACGAGCGGGGAGGGTGTATGCGCCGGCGGCGTCGCAGACCGCAGATGTGCTGACGGAGAGCCGTTCCACACTATGCAGTGTGGCGCCGCACCGGACCGCGTGGCTCTTACGACGCCGCGTACTACGCGTGCACGCTGATGCGGCAAAATGGTCGCCGTGCGGCGGTCTACCGCACCGCACTGCACCGTGTGGCTTCTCCCTAATGCCGATATTGTAAACTAGCTGTTGCCCGCAGCTTCGCTTGCGTGAAATTCCATGCTTCTTACTTCAAAAGTACCAGATTTATCATACAAACTTACAACACTTATTTCACCCCTTTAGGGGTTGAATTTCCAAAAACCCTGAAACACGTGTACGTTTATTTCTGACCAGTAACCTAAATATTGAATTTCATGCTTCTTACTTCAAAAGTACCAGATTTCTCATACAAACTTACAACACTTATTTCACCCCCTTAGGGGGTGAATTTCCAAAAACGCTCAAACACTTGTACATTTACTCCTAACCAGAAACCTTAATACTTAATTTCATGCTTCTTACTTCAAAAATGACGGACTTGCATACAAACGTTGATCACCCTTTTCACCGCCTTAGGGGTTGAATTTCGAGAAATCCCTTCTTAGTGGATGTTTTCGTCACGTAAGGAACCTACTGTCCAAATTTCATATTTCCAGCTTTAGTGGTTTAGGCTCTGCGTTGATGAATCAAATGTCAGTCAGTACCAGTCTCTTTATTTAAATAAGAAAGATTTAGACTGGTTGACAGACTTTCGGTCTTCGCAGTCGTAGTCTTTCGTAAAGACTGCCATAGGTAATCGTAATACACCTGGAACCGACGGCTTAACGTGCTCTTCAAGACACGGAAAGGTCTCGATGTGTAACGAATGGTCGCACATCCACGGACTGACCGCGGCAAGCGCAGCTTAACCTTGCAAATTGTATGATCCGCGCAGTTATTTTAAATCGAAGAGTAAAAAAAACCATTTCAAAAACATACCAATTAAAAATTGATCATTCACTTGAAAATGCTCTTGGAAAGTCCTTTTACACGAAACGTGGCGCCTTTCTTACACGGTCGCCGCTCTCAGATTGTTCGAATTCCACTTCCCGAGAAATTCTATCTAATTCACTTGCTACAGAACTTTAATTAAAAATTAAACCCATTAATTTAATGGAAAGAACAGTTCGCTGCTCTTCAAAAATATCCATTTGAGATCGCATTTGTCCCTAAATATCCTCCTTATAAATTATAAAAAGTCGACTTAACAATTCTTAAAATTAGTCCCGTGATGAATTCAATTAATTCACTTCACTAGGGTCAATTAATTTGGATACAACGTCACCTTTTCCGGATCTCCACGTCAGCATTTTTTTTTAGATATTCTTGAAGATTTAACAAGTGGAAGAAGTAATTAAAACTTAAGTGCTCGACGTCAAATAAATTGAAAAAGTTTCATCAATAGCATGTAATTTTATCCCGTGTGATAGGGAGGGGACGACGCGGGAACGCAACAGGATGCGAGAAAAGTTTCGGACCTGCCGCTTTGTTTCCCCGGGAACGTGTAAACATTGAAGTAATTACTTTATTAAAATTAAATTGAATTCAAAAAAGGCTTTTTTAAACAACGCGGTAATTAAATAAAAACACGTGGAGGTATGAAGGCCTATGGAACGAAATTCGTTACTTCGTATTTTCGCTACTGCAGTGCGAGCACGGTTCTTCTTATCGAGTCGAGTCGAGAAATTTATCAATTATAAACGTCAAACTTGACATAAGATATGGATAAAACGACAGCTCTTGTCGTTATATCTATATCTTATGTCAAATTTGACGTTTAGAATTGATAAATTTCTCGAATCGACTCGATAAGATCTCGAGTCGATAAAAATTTAAACATACCGAATCTTATCGAGGGTCGGTAGCACGGAACTTGCTTCGGGAACTTTATAGAGCCTTGTCGACGGCTATGTTTTCTCGACAGCTTATCAACTTTACAAATAGCAACACCAGAAATATGCAGATACACAAATACTATCACTAAAATATTTACAATACTATTAAATAATCTAATCAATTAGAAAATAACCACAGAATAATAAAAAAATACTCCGCTGTGGATCCTTTCCACGTCCCGACGCGTTCTGCTTTCAACATTAACAAGATGATTTCTCCAAAATCCATTTTTTTGCTTCAAAAAGTCTTTATCGACCAACTTTTTAAAGACGACAACAATTCGAGATAATTCGAGAAATTTACCAATAAGAACTGTCAAAAGTCGATATACTCCATAAATCTTATCGAGTATGTCGACTTCATATCGAGGCGTCGGTAAATTACATTGATGAAAGAAAAATAAGAGGATATCAGATGTGGTCACACGATCTGAAGCCAAGTTTTCCTCTTATGGCGTCGACTCCGCCCTCAGCAATGAATTACATCTTCTGATGCAACACTTTGTCATATTAGGTTTTGTTCACTTATCCTTTGTAATACAACAAAAAATACCTAAACACCTAAGGTTCACTGTAAATAAACTTCGAACAAAGCATGAACGACAGACGAAAGGCATAAGTAATTTTCTAAAATGGCGTCATGTCAAAAATGTCCTGCAAGGCGGAGCTTGGTGACGTTGAAAAACGATATTAGAAAATTAAAATTTATGAATAATAGTGTACACACTTTTTACATTTGTAAATTATTACGTGTAAGAACGAGACAGATTATATTTTTTACTGCGATACATATTGGCATAGTATTTAAAATAACATCAATTTAGGGCTTATCCTCTTATGTTTCTTAAATCAATGGTAAATTACGATCCGTGCTACCTTTGTCGTTTTATCAATATCTTATGTCAAATTTGAAGTTTAGAGTGGATAACTTAACGTCTCGATAAAATTCGATAAAAAGAACAGTGCTCGCACTGCTGCTTTTTCAGGGTTATTTTGGAACGAAAAATAAACTTGGTGAAACAATAAGTTAGTTACTTTTTTGTCCTGTTACTAGGCTCGTATAACAGTAGAAGTTATGTTTACAATATATCATAGTACTGATGACGGAACGTTCTAGGGTCATGTACCATTTTCATGGAAGAAATTGGAATATACAAGGTGTAACACAAACAAGTCTACAACCTCTTGAGGCGTTACTGTACTCATCATTATGAACAACTTTTACTACGAGTATGGGACCAAACATGAAATCGCGAAAAAAAATCAACTGTTCCCTACATTTTGACGAGTTTTGCGAACATAAATTAGGCGGTTTGGATATGGTCAATTATTTATTTTATTTAGATATGGAGGAGATCGTGGCTAAATAATTACAGCCGCATAGACCGATCTTTCGAGTTAAGCCACGCTTGCCGAGGTTGGTCTGTGGATGGGTGACCATTTACCATAGCGAGTTTCCTCCGTGCCTCGGAAAGCAACGTAAAGCCGTTGGTCCCGGCTGTCATTTGTAGATCTTTGACAGTCGTTACTGTTGGTCAGAAGCCAGAAAGTCTGACAACCAGTCTTACCAAGAGTATCGTAGGTATTACCCAGTTACTGGGTTGTGGAGGTCTGATAGGCAGTTGCTCCATGTAAAATACTGATATTCAGCTGCATCCGGTTCGACTGGAAGCCGACCTCAACATAGTTGGGTAAAGGCTAGGCAGATGATGATGATGAGATATGGTCAATTACAGCGACCGAAAGAAAAAAAAATTACAATCTAAATCTCGTGCGGGGCCAATCTACACCAGTAGTACATCATGTGGTTTTAAGGAATTACACGAATTCGTTTACACCCTGTATAGCATTCCATTATGGCAACTATTAAAAAAAAACTAAACCCAAAGGGCAAATAAGAAACCTCGAAAGAAAATCTTTTTTTCAACATGTGATGGTACGGAACCCGCTCATATCCTGTTTTTTAAACAACCATCCATCTAACCAATGCCAAATATTCCTCCATCCACACCCGCACGTTCCGAAACCCACAAAACGGTTCCCCAAACATGTTGTAACATTTCACTGATTACCCCGATTATCCTGAAACAGGCCTAAGCAAACATGTCTTTAAACTTCGTCCCTTTGCAAAGGAAACCACTTTTATTAAGCATTTGTTTACTGTTTGCTGATGTGGTTTTTAATGATGGATCAAGGATGTAATGAAAGCCTCGTGCCTCCTGAATAGGAGCTTACACGTGGAATGAACCAGTAAATATTAGAACTGTTGGCACGTGTGATGACACGTTAAAATAGACGACTCTTCTGTTGAAAAGTGGAAAAGGCTATTTAGGGGGTATTTATTTATTTATTTGGGGTGCATGAAAAGAGCCTTCACGAGTGACGATACTTAAGTATGTCCGGTGCACCCTGGGCAGTCAGCCCCGCTACCAACTTTGCTGACTGGCTAATCTTTTCACCACAGCATGAGCTGTTTTCGTATAGCTCTTGCTGACACGAAAGAAGAGAAGAAGGGGGTATTTCAGCAAACCATCAATAATGTAGTCTGTAACTATTCACCAGATAAGCTAAATGTGACCTGTAAATATGACATCTATGTGTTCAATAATCTTGTCATTATCACTATTGACGTGTGGTGAAATGAAAATGTTAGCTATTGTAAAGTTTGGAGGCCGAATTATTTTAAAGAACAGTTTTTCTGTCATAAATCCCCTAAGAATTTATGACAGTAATACTACTACTAGAAACTGCTAGCTACATTTTATTTACAAAAAGCACTCAGTCCTGACGTGCACGCTTTGTAGTGTCAGATGAAATTACTAGGAACTTTAATTTCTCAATTCGATATTATATTATGTAGTTATCTCTTGTTTACCTTTTGCGTCCACCCATGGGAATAAACAGGAGAAACCTATTTTTAGCGGGACATCACACGGATTCAATGACTTACACGGAAATAGTCCTTGCAATCGTCGTGCGTTTTGCGGTTTGAGAATTCTTAGTGCAATATAATATCAATTTCTGTGGCTAATATTTACAATTCTAAAATTCATATCGGTTTAATATAACATTATCTGCTTTTTCAATGTTTATTGATCAAAGTCCGAGCAAGCGCTGTTCGCTCCACACCCAAAAAGATAGCCATCTCACCGAGCAGCAACTTAGCGCATTTGAATGGAGCTAGAAGGAAATCAAATTTTCTCAGTGAGCTGTTTATTTTAATAGGATTGTACCGATTGCTTATCCAATCAATTTTACGGGAATTAGTTGGTGGTATATTTCCGATCAGAGCCAAAGGATCAAGAGAATAGCAGGCACCCCAAACTGGAATGGAGCGGTATTTTATTTATTTGTTGTTTTCCCTTCACGATCCAATGAGCACTCCCGTCGTAGAGCCTGTCGTCTCTTCAGAATCTGCAGTCACACCGATAATTCAGCCTTCATCAAGCTGCCTCCCCGCCAACCCCTCACCAGCAACGCCCTCAGCCGAGATCCCAGTCCCACTAGGGGTCGCCAATAGTGCTGTTGTTGCTAGTAGTCATGATGTTAGTGTAGTATAAGTGGTTAGCTTAGTTTAAGTATTTCACTTTCCCACTATTGGCTAGGGACCTTTCAGGTCTCGCCAATAACTGTCCTGTTACGTAGAAACGTTCCGCAACGACCATGAAAAGAAGAGCAGACGTTTTTTTTTTCTTCCAAATTTTTTCGATTCTTTATTTCAATTTTTGTGACTATGGTCACATCATAGGTACCTCCTAATACGTCACGGTCAGGGAATCGCTATACAATTCCACCGGCACGGACTCGTTTGTCGTCCGAAACTTTAGGAAAGCCAGTTTTTTCAGTACATAGAACCAAAAAGACATTTTGAGCTATTTCAAGTCAGAAACAAGATTTAAAGACTAACAGACTTCCGAATTTCCTCCTTAAATACCCTAGCATCCTAAGACCTTTGGAGCCGAGACTTTTACGTAATTGAATTTACTCTTAAAGAAGCTATTATAGAATGAGTTTGGATACCCAAATTGATGCCATGTTTTAAGGCAGATGGAAAATTTGATAGAATATCATGCGTGGATAAGTTTTCAACTTTTTCTTTCACTTCTGCTGCAACCGCTTTGAAACTAACTTAAGAACCATTACCATTTTCCATGCTATGGCAAAAATCAGGTTTCCACGGCGTGACTGCTATCTGTCTTCCAAAAACTTTTGGAAGCCAGACTTTAACAGTATCATTATGTTTAACTAGCTATTCCCTCGCGGCTGTGCCCGCATCCACAGTTTTTTTTCTTTGAATACCGACTTTCCCGGAGGGTAGTTTAAATTGAATTTTTATTTCGATGTTTTTGTTCAACGACTTACAAGCGATATTATGGTGCGAAAGGCCCACTCTTAAACTATTACCAGACAAAATTAATACAGTAGTAGTGTTAGCGACACTAAAATTTAATCGTTAAGGAGTGATTCTATCATTACAGTTATCGCTAATATTGGTATGTCAGGATTGTGAGCAAGGTAAATGTAGTAAATAAAACCAACATAGACTCTCCACCACTGAGAGTACTTGTATTTGGGTTAGTTTTAGTAACATGAACTAGATCACAATATAATACTTTAGATAATTATTATAAGTTATTACAAGATCATAAAATAAGGACAAGCTAGTCAGATATAAAAGGTCAGACTTCTTCAGCTGATCTACACAGAATACTCTAGACGAGTGTTCCGTCGTACGGTCCAAGAAGCAATCCCCCGGGCGCACCGAGCGAGCCGGTCTCCTCTTTCCAACGGGCAGTGGTGGTCCGATGTTGACGTCACGGTTACTTAGGCAGCGCACAACAGATGGCGCTCACTCCACGAAGTTCCCGACAGTAGAGCTAATAATTTAGCAAAAAAATACGAGTTCACTCACAAAAAACTAACTTTTGAATCACTGAATATCGCGGAACATGACGTTAAATCGATATGTATTGAGGTCCCCCATCGCCTTGATTCCGGTGATCCACCCCTCGTTTCACATTCTGTATAGATTTTTGAAGACAAACAAAAGATGCTGACCTATTTTAAGGAAGAAACAAGATTTAAGGCTTGTGCCGAATTACGAGTATCAACCGCACGAGTCACCGGCACGGTCAGTCCGTGGACGAGTTACCGTTAATTACACATCAAGATGTCTCCATGCCTCGGAGAGCATGATAGATGACTACTCTTTTCTACTTTATTGACTCTCCCACTTCCTCTACTTATGTAACTTCTCACTTCCAGTATTAATGCTCCAATCGAGAACTAAATCTTTGCTCCTCACACAACCGTCTCTTACAATGTCCCTCTCACCGTTCTGACTTCAAGCACTCTTCTTTCTTCGTCCAGTCTATTCTTCTGTGGAATGCGCTCCCCTCGGAAATCAGGATGGCCACTAGTCGGTACTCTTTTAAAGTTAAAATACGTGAGCACCTTCGCAATAAATTGGCAGAATCATCTCAACGCTGAATTGTCCTATTATTTATTGTTATTTATTTATGTATTGTTATATAATTATGTATGTATTTATAAATTTTATATTGTATGAATATATTTATAATTATGTATTCCTTATTATTTATTTGAAATTTGTGTATTTTAATGTAGTATTTTTAAAAGTTTTATAGATACCCTTATGCTTATTTGATATCATATTATCGTATCATAAAAATGTGTGCACCTACCATGTTTTCTCTGCATCACCCTAAGGTCGACTGGTAAAAAATGCCTAATGCATTAAGTCCGCCTCTGTACTATTTTTGTGCATAAAGAATAAATAAATAAAAAATAAATCGTCGGTCCCAGGTGCCATATGAAAGCCTACGGAAGGTAGAAGCCCGAAAGTCTGACAACCGGTCTAACTGGGTCACAGAGGTCTGATGGCAGTAGCTCTGTGTATTCAGCCGCATCTGATCCTAATGGGAAAAGGCTACGCAGAATAACAGAACAAATAAGATATAAGGACTAACAGGCTTCGAAATTACTTCCTTAAATACCTTAGCATCCCGAAGACCTTCAGAGCCAAAACTTTTACGTAATTGAATTTATTCTTAGAGAGGAGTTGCGAAACAACAGCCTTGTAATAATGCAAGGCTCGTACCGACAGTTCATTTACTTAAGTATGCTGAATATTTTGTACAAACTTCCCCCAAGTTGGGAAGAAAAATACTTATTGATTTCTTAAGGAGTCCTTCGTTACACAATTAATCTTTTTCTGTCTCTTCTGGACGAAGTTAATTTACTTTAACGGCTTTTTGTATGGATGGAGCTTCGGCGAGTTGGTTCATTTATTTTCTGGGCTTTTAATTATTTCTTTTTTTGCTGATATAGCGTTTGACAATTGCTTTAACATAGAATAACCATCTTATTTCAGTATGCTTATTTCCACTTTGGAAACATCACATTCAGTTTGTATGTGATGTGTTTCTTTACTGAAATTAAAAGTCACTCTTCACAAAACAATACCCTAAGACAGAGAGTAAAATCTTTGCAGCTTGATCGTTTCCCCGTGTGGGGACGGGCTAGAATAAAAAACTTCCTCATCGCACGCTGTGAATAGACGCGTGTTGTAAGATTTAACAAAACCCAGCACTCTTGGTGGTAGGATCTACACGGTCCACCTGGATAGCTACCACCATTAAAGTCCGGCGCCAAGTAGTTTGCTGTGTTCCGTCGTGTGTCTGTGAGAGCCAGATGGGTATAGGGGAATCCCTCTATATCTCTGTTACTTAGATACGTGAGCTCTATCTTGGACCCTGTCTGCGGTTACCATCAGGTGCGGCGAGGGTCAAACGCGATTAAGTCAAATAATAAAAAAATTACCATTTTGTATAATTTACAAAATCTATCAACAATTTACCTACTTGTCGAAACCAAATTTCTTCGGGATTTTTTTCCTCATTCCACGATTTTGAAAACCATTGCAGCGTTTAAATTCTATGCCAAACCAAAAACAAACAACAAAAACACAACTACAACTTGCCAAATTGACTCAAAAGTTTCTCAAATAGCGCAAAGTAAGCCAGTTTCGAATCCTGGCTTTTGGGCTGGCTTTCCACTGGAGCTGTGCTGGGAAGGGGAGCGGTGCGAGAGGAAAATACACCAATAGGATCGCTTAATTTTCCTAGCCTCGTACAGCGCAGCAATTCTATTGGTGGATTTTTTGCTCGCTCGCTTTCCTCCGCTTCCTAGCATAGCTACGGCAGAAAGCCAGCATTCAAGCCGGGTTTCGAAACGGGATTACATTGCATTTTTTGAGAAATTTTTGAGGCAATTTGGCAAGTTACTGATGCGTTTTTCACTTAAAAGAGCCACTGAGTCTTGTTGTTTTGCATCATTCATTTTCATGTCCCTACTAACAGCACAGTAATGTACTTGTATTTTAGTTACAGTTGTATTTATTAATTATGTATTAATTAATGAATTATGATGTTGCAACTATCACCTTATAACGTGTGTTTGTACAAAAGGTGACCTTTTTGTCATTGTAACTATCTGTCATTATCAACTTAGGTTTTTTTATAACACATAACTACATATATTTAAATGTTTTTTATGGGCATCATAGTCGAAACAAAACGTCGTGTTTCAATGTTAAAATGTGTTTAGGATCATTTCCGTGTAGTCATTTCCATGTATTATTTTCGGTGACATTTTTTTAAAATCATTTTTATTCAATGCTGTTTTTGGATTTTTTCCCCGCTCCGCTTTCACAGTTCTGGTGGAAAGCCAATCTTACTCCCGGGTGAGCGTCAAAACAGTTTTCCAACTACAAGATGTTTTAATAAACAAATAAACGAAAGTGCAATTACCGACTTCTCTTACTCAGTTATTAAAGTTAACACTACGAAACAATGGGAGTCCTTGCTTTCAAGTGCGAACATTTTAATTTGCTTCACAACAACAACAATTCTCGACTTTATCCTCAAGTGCACAAGGTTCAGAATAAGTGTGGTATAGAGATTTCATCGTGTATTAATTAGTAGAAATGTACGGTAGCCCTAATTGTTTTTATTGAGTGTCGGCTGTTATTAGAGTTTATTGAAACGCCAACACTTTCTTTAAAGAGGTTGGCTTGTAGTTGTGTAATTAATTTTATGGGTTTTGAACTTAATTACTCAGTTTATCGTCTAGCTGTATTGGAAATCATGAGTTCATAAAGTTGTGTGGACTTTAATGATTAGGTATATTCGCACAGTTTTCTTTGAGGAATATAGAATTGATTCATGTTTAGAAAAAATACTTTACAGGGTGTGAATTTGTGTAATTCCCTATGGATTATAACACTGCACAGGATTTTGCATGATAATTTTTGTTTTTCTTTCATAATTGTTGTGTTCGTACTAAACCATCTGATAAGATATAAATAACTAAAAACCGGCCAAGTGCGAGTCGGACTCAAGCACGAAGGGTTCCGTACCATTATCTATAAAAACGGCAAAACAATCATGTCTGTTTTATTTTAATTTAATTAAATGTGAATATACAATAACTAAATATACTGTGAATATTTCAAGGGTCTACCTGTTGCCGTTATCAATATCGAGCAAAAACGAGAAAAGAAATCACGTTTGTTGTATCAGACCCCCCTTAAATATTTATTTTATTTTGTTTTTTAGTATTTGTTATTATAGCGGCAACAGAAATACATCATCTGTGAAAATTTCAACTGTCTAATTATCACGAGAGTTCTCACGAGTTCATGAGATACAGCCTGGTGACAGACGGACAGCGGAGCCTTAGTAATATGGTCCCGTTTTACCCTTTGGGTACGGAACCCTAATAAAAAAAAGCAAAATTTTTTTTGCAATTTTTTTTTTATTTTGGTCATTTCGATGTTACGCATAATTAAATTGATGCACGGCGACACAGCCGACGGGCGTTAATAGCGCGATATCGCTCCGCGCAGTCAGTTAACTCGGGGCGCTAAAATTACTAGGAAATAGGAAACTACGTTTAGTTTTTTTATCTTAATTAATCCCGTGCATGGTTCACATGGTTTTAAAAAATTACACGAATTCATTTACACCCTGTAGGTATACATGTTCGTGTAAAAGGTATTACCGCTCCTTCACATAAGCATACGAAGGCTTTATTATTCACATTTCCCGATACAATTTCCAATACCCAAAAATGCGGTACCAATAAACATATCCATTTGCAAACCATCTTATCCCCGGCTACGGATAGCCGCGTTATCTCCAGTAATTCATTGGAGATAAACCCTGAAGCTTTTATTACCTTTTATGTAGACCTCTTTTATTGAAACTGGCTAATAAATCGCAGGCCACATTAACTTAGACTGTATGAATCGGCTTCTGGAGCTAGGTACTTGTATAACTCAGTTATTCTGTAGTGTAGTGTCTTTGAGTGTAGTCTATAGGTTTTTGAGTGAATTCACACATAAACAAAGCTGTTTTATAAATAGACGCGTCTATGGTATTTTGTTGTTATTTGATAAGAAAACGACACAACAACATAATCGTTCAAGGGTGATTCTATCATTACAGTTATAGCTAATATCGGTATGTCAGGATTGCGAGCAAGGTAAATGTAATAAATAAAACCAACATAGACTCTCCACCACTGAGAGTACTTGTATTCGGGTTAGAGTTAGTAACATGAACTAGATCACAATATAAAACTTTACACTTTTTTTTTTGAAATTGAGCTGCTCGCTCTCATCACAGAAAAATCATTGTAATTTTTTTGTAACTCTTATTTGACATTTTGCATGATTGATTATTATTATTGTTGAATATTTTTTTTACTTTGACATTTTGATGAATAATTATTCAATTATTAATAAGTATGTTGATATTATTTTTATTTTATTTTTTATTGTGAATGCGAGTACCGTGTAGGCTAGTAATGCTAGTATCCTACTCGAATTTCATAAGTGTTTGGCGGTTTTGAGTGTTTTTTGTGAGCTACGCAAATGTCTTGCTGATTGGTGGCGTCGTGCGTCGGGTCGTTGAGCTCCCTAAAATAAGGTTGAGCTACACGATGGCTGATGCATGCGTACCGTCAGTTTAGACAGGTCGACTCAAAGCTGTTATGGCTCTTTCCTCAAAAGGCCATTCCAGACGTTGCCCTACATTGTTACACTCGCATAGTTTTTGATACTACAATGTCTGGACTTTAAAAGAGACCTTGACCTCTGAGTTTGTTTCGGCTTTTCTTCTCAGAGCTAGTCAGATAGGAAATGCCGGCGCCATCTAGTCTTAAAAAAACATGTAAAATTGACTTGTAAAAGTGTCTGTAACAGATTTATTTACAGAAATAAATATCATTTACACAATTATTGCAATATCATAAAATAAGGACAAGCCAATCAGATATAAAAGGAAAGACTTTTTCAGTTGTTCAGCACCGAATGCTTCGTCGAATGACCACCGCCTTTATAACATCGGGTGCGTTGATCCATATCGACGACTATCTTCCTTTGTCAACATTGCCCAGTGCTACTCGCTACCGATAACAGTTATTAGCCTATACTGTCCCACAGCTGGGCAAAGACCTACCTCCGTTCCTTTAATTAACTTCATCGAGTTCGAAACACTATATTGCACTCCAAAACTTGTAGACGTGGTTGAAAAGGGAGGCCTTTGCACTGCAGTGGTAAGAACAAGGCAGAAAAAAAAATGGTGAGCCTATTTTAATTTTTTGGGCACAATTATGGGTCCTTTTTTTTCTATTGGACTGCTGTAGATGGTCCCTGGGGACTCCTTCTACGTAACAGGGCAGTTATTGGCGAGACCTCAGGGGTCTCCAGCCAATGGGGGGGGGGGGGGGGGGGAAGTAAAATACTTAACCTAAGATAACTACTTGTACTACACTAACATCATGACTACCTGTAACAACAGCACTAAGGGCGACTCCTAGTGGGACTCGAACCTCGGCTTAGGGCGTTGCTGGCGGGGGCTTGGGGGGGGGGGGGGGGGGGGGGGAGCAATAGTGGGTCCTTTTTTTTCTATTGTACTGCTGTAGGTGGTCCTAGGTAGGGTTACCATTTAGAAATTTGAAATGTCCTGACAAAGAGCCTGACATTTCAATAAAAGTCCGGACATTTTAGTCACAAAATGCAAACATACGAAGATTTATTGCTTGATCTCATTAAGTTGATTGTTAAAAAAAAAATATTTTAGATGAATGAGAAGTTAATAAAGATTAAAAAGTTATTTGATACCTGGGCGGTTCAATAAGTACCCGTGTTTGAAGACAGTTTACGTTGATAAGGCAAGTTGGTGTTACCATCGTATGCTGTCATTTATAAAAAGCCGCCAAAATAATGTTGATGCTGATTCATAGATGAGTTTTGATTTTACAGCAATTTCAGTAAGACATGTAACGTAGTTTTCGGCAAGATGGAAAAAGTGCTGTATCGTTTAGTGATTCGCTTTCTAGTTTTGGATAGAAAAACATGTGAAGAGATAAAACGGAAGTTGGATGCTGTTTATGGGGACCCTTCGCCATCTATGACTACAGTCAAATATTGGTTTAATGAATTTAAACGTGGTCTTACATTCGTTTTTGATGAGGAGCGCCTAGGATGCCCGACAGATGTGGTTACTAAGGAAATCATTGAAAAAGTCCACGACATGATTCTCACTGATAGACGAACGAAAGGCTGCGCAGCAGCGAAGATTGTAGGAGTTTCGACGGGAACCTTAATTAATATTTTACCTGATAAGTTGGCGAAGAAAAAGTTATCACCCCGATGCGTGCCGCGATTGCTCACGGCGGACAACAAGCGGGCGCGACTCTCAACTTCGAAACTGTGTTTGGACCAATTTAAGCGAGATCCGAAGTACTTTTTTGCGGAGTATTGTCACCTGATGAGACCTGAATTCACCATTATATACCGGACACCAAGCAAGAATCAAAACAATGGGTTACTCCCCAAGAATTTGCTCCAAAGAAAGCGAAGACGGTTCCATCGGCCGAAAAAGTTATGGCGACGATTCTTTGGGATGCGAAGGGCGTCATACTCCATGGACTTCGAAGAAACAGGAAAAACGATCACTAGACAATACTTCAGTAAGTTATTAGACCGCTTTGACATGAAATTAAAGGAGACACAACCCTATGGCGAAGAAGAAAGAGTTGTTTCACCACGACAACGCAACAAGCACATTCATCTGAAGTTGTCGCCGCCAAACTGAATAAATTGCGTTATGAATTGCTACCGCATCCCGCGTATTCGCCTTACCTGGTTCCGTGCTATTTCTACTTGTTCGCAAACCTAAAGAAATGGCTCACGGGGAAAAGAAATAGCTGAAATGAGGAGGTCATCGTCGAGACAGGCATATTTTTGAGCGTTTAACAAATCCTATTTTTTTTTGGGTTAAAAATATGGCAGGATCATTTGGAGAAGTTTATATCTCTAAAAGGAGACTACGAAGAGATAGAAAAAAAAAGATTTTGAAAAAAATTAGATCTTCATTCCTAACACAGGTACTTTTTGAACCGCCCTCGTATTACATAAGTTGCATTACTCGTATTCCATCTAAGCCAAAAAATCCGGACAAATTAAAGAGCCGGACAAAGTCCGGACAAAAGTCTAGAAGTCCGGATGTCCGGACAAGTCCGGACGGATGGTAACCATAGTCCTAGGGGACCCTTACCCTTAGGCGAGACCTGAAGGGTCTCCAGCCAATGGGGGGCATTATTATGGGTCCTTTTTTTTTTTTTTTTCTATTGGACTGCAGTAGGTCGTCCTAGGGGACGGTTTCTACGTAACCGGACAGTTATTGGCGAGACCTGAAGGGTCTCCAGCCAATGGGGGGAAGTAAAATACTTAACCTAAGCTAACTACTTGTACTACACTAACATCATGACTACCTGCAACAACAGCACTAAGGGCGACCCCTAGTGGGACTCGGACCTCGGCTTAGGGCGTTGCTGGCGTGGACATAGGGGGGGGGGGAGACAGCTTGATGGGGGCTGAATTATCGGGGTGACTGCGGAGTCTGAAGAGACGACCGGCTCTACGACGGGAGAGCTCGGTGGATCGTGACATTATTATGGGTCCAGGTTCGTCGCCTCTTATATACGACTCGCTTACCCGGCGACGAAGGGGAATTGTATTCTTCATCCTACCACAGAAAAGTTTTAAAACAAGCAACCTATTTTCAAACGGAGTCCTCAAAAGTCTAAATTAAATCACAATCAAATAATAGGTCTATAAATAAATGCATAGTTAATTTAACTGACGTTATTTCCAGTTAAACCTCACAAAGGGTTCAAAATAACCTTTGTTGTGAGTTTGTGAGATCTTAACAAATCCCTTTTCAATAGCGTTTGACTCTTTGTGTAAGTTTAATTTGTTTAATTAAGCGACAATAGCTCAATGGAAGGGCATTGACTTATATCGCGGGTTTGAATCTGACCCCCTTTAAGTATTGTGATTAACACCTTTGCGAGATTATTTAGCATAGCCGACTAATGATTGATTCATATAATTTATCGAACGTTATAGTAGAAACCGGAATTTCGACGCACAAAATACCGATGCACGTTACTGCGAAAGTTTACTATTTCGTATATTGAATCATTTGGATTAGGTTAGGTTAGAATAGTGACCAAGAAGCCGAGCGAGCGAAGCGAGCGTGCCGCGGTAGCGGCCGCCGAGCGCCAGATCCCCTTAATTGTTGGTGAATCAAGCTATTAAACTTTCGCGGTAACGTGCATCGATATTTTGTGCGTCGAAATTTCGTAGTCTACTCGTTTTTAATCTGTGACCCCAAATACGACCTTAAATGTAAACAGCTGATCATAG
Organism: Amphipyra tragopoginis; assembly: GCA_905220435.1. Classification (NCBI taxonomy): domain Eukaryota; kingdom Metazoa; phylum Arthropoda; class Insecta; order Lepidoptera; family Noctuidae; genus Amphipyra; species Amphipyra tragopoginis. The sequence goes on from HG992016.1 coordinate 6,790,536, forward strand.
CTGAGGAAAGATAGATTAAGCAAAACGAAATATTTGAACAGCTATTTCTCTTAAACCATTGATTTTTGGGGAAAGTTGTAGAACAAAAGTTGTTCATTATTATGGGTACTTTAACACCCTTTCGGATTAGTACCCACTTTCCGACTAACGTTGTAGAAGAAATCGATCAAAATATTAACTCTAGTAAGCAATCCTTCAATGAACTCCAAACTCTAACCCACAGCGGTCGCTGTATACAGAACCAAAAAAAATCAACATTGAAACAGTTTCTTTCATTCCCTCTTTCTTTCAGTCAGCAGAAAGAGGTTCAATTGGAAGTTTCTTTTAGTTTCACGTTACTTCAACGCCGAACTTTTACTTTTAAAAGAAAACCTCAAGTGTAAGACGGTGGTAATTTTCCAGTGAATTTACAAGTCACAAAATGAGAGAAAAGTTTGACGTTATAAATAGAAGTGTAGCAATAGCGGCTGTCGCTGAAAACCAGCGAATTATTCTGCTCTGCGTGAAAAAAAACCTGTTATAGTCGTAGCCACATGCTAACGTGACATGTGGGTGCTAACTTAAGTAATTACACATTATCAGAAATTTCTGAGGCGCGACTCTGCTCATTCTGTACTAGACCCCGTACACTGTCAGAATTTGTCGGATCCGGCTCTGATACAAAACATATACAGGGTGAAATTGTAAGGGCACGCCGCAATAGCGGCGGTAAGACCCGTTATGGAGGAGTGGCTGGAGAGGCGGCATGGCGCCCTCAGCTTCCGGCTGACGCAGGTGCTCTCGGGACATGGATGTTTCGGGAAGTACCTGTGTCGTATAGGCCGTGAGCAGATGCCCGGATGTCACCACTGCGTCGACTGCCCTGAGGACACGGCGCTGCACACGCTGCAGGCGTGCCCTGCGTGGGCGACGCAGTGCCGTGAACTAGTCGCGGCAGTCGGTGGTGACCTCTCGCTTCCGGCCGTGGTTCTGTCCATGGTCGGGAGCGACAGTGCGTGGGAAGCCGTCACCTCCTTTTGCGAGGTGGTGACGGCAACCAAGGAGGGAGAGAGAGGCGACGGCCACTCTCCCTTCCCGCGCCAGACGCACCGGGCGCCACCGGAGGGCGCGCGACGTTCTCCGGCCACCCTAGTGTGTGGCCTGCGGGCGACGGGTTAGGGGACCTGTCGCCCGACCAGCAACAGGCCCGAGAAGGTGGCGCGCAATGTTCCGTGCGCGCCTCTCAGGAGGACGTGGGGCAAGGCCCTACAGAAGAAGAGGTCCACCAGGGGCTGGCGGATCGAGGCCTGCCGGGGTCGCGGTGTATGCAGCTGCGAATCCCGCGACCCCAGCCAAGGGTCAGGATAAGGAACACCGTGGGTTTTTAGTCGGTAAGAGTCCGGCGTAACCCTTCGCCATCCCTGGGCGAAGCGTATCCATGAGGATTTTCCCACGACAAAAAAAAAACAGGGTGAAATTGTAAACAGTCGACAAACCGAAATGGGAGATAGTACTCATCACTATGAACAACTTTTACTATGAGACCAACCCTGAAATCACGAAAAAAAAACAGCTGTTCCCACAGAACTTATAATAAGAGGCATTGTTCCTGACGTCACATCGGGCCGTGCCAGTGGGTCGCTTCGGAGCATTCTACGAGCTTCCAGGGCCTTCTACGCCGGCCCCCACCTTGGGCTCAGCCGCCGACCGGCGGCAGCTCGCCACTCACTCCGCCGTTACCTTAGCGTGCGCACACGCATCGGCTATCTTTTTTGTAAATCAGTTACCTATCGAAATATAGTCATAAATATTGAAGTCTAAGTAGTTTTAATTATTAGTCAAGACCCCCAGCAGCACACCTGGAGCTTGGCATTCAAACAGTGGTCCTTCGACTTAAGAAGATCGCCGTCTTTTTGGTGCGCACACCGCCCGTGGACTTTGGACTGTTCGCTCCGCGCGGCCAACTACGCCGTGAAGGAGACTTAGAGGACGGTCTACCCGGAGGGAGGGACATTAATCTGAGTGAGTCCGTTCCATATCCTTTATTTCCTGCCTTTTTACTTTCATCTTTCCAGGAATTTAAAATAGTGCTATACGGATCAGGCATAAATTGATCTCTTCGTATGTTATTATAGCCTATTCATATTAACTATAGATTAATTTATTTCAATTTTGCATAATCATTGTCATGTTGTAAAGAATTGCATAACACTAATTAAGTAGGTACCTTAAGTGCACTTCTTTTGTTCGCTTGTCGCATTGACCTTGAATTTATTGCGTCATAATATCTAACGCATAAATATCACACCTCATTAGTGTTTCTTTGTTTTTTTTGCATTGAGTGAACCGGTTCGCGCCGGGCTCATTAGCTTCATATCAGCTGATTTACCGTTAGCTTTGCCGGCTATTTACGCATTTGTACTTTGTTTCTGCATTCTTATTTTTTGTTTCTTTCGCCTTGTTAGCATTTTTGACTCTTGCTTTGCCTTAACTGCTCATCATGTCTGATGCGAAAACGAAAGAACTTGTAAAGAGGCGTGGTGGCTTCAAAGCTAAGCTAACGCATTTTAGCAACTTTATTCGCTTATTACCAAGCACCGATTTAGACAGTTTTCAAGCGGCTGAATTACAGTGCCGTCTTAGTTTAATGGAAACGCTATATAAAGAATTTGACGTGTTGCAGACGGAGTTGGAGATGTTGTCGGAGAATACGGACGACATGTATGCTGAGAGAGAACAGTTCGAGTCGCAGTACTACGCGCAGTTGGCCCGCGCGAGGGCAATACTTGCCCCCGCGCGTGCCTCCTCGCCTGCGCTCGTCTCCGCCGCCACGTCCATTGACGACAACGCATGCCACGGCTCTGGCTGCAAGCACGACTTCGTCCGGCTGCCTAAGATAGACTTGCCTCACTTCAACGGGGACTATCAGCACTGGCTTGAATTCCGAGATACGTATATTTCTCTTATTCATCACAATAGTAGTATACAGGAAATCAATAAGTTTCACTACCTTCGCGCGGCCTTAACTGGCAGCGCATCTTTAGTAATTAAAAGCATTGATTTCAAAGCAGACAACTATCGTATAGCTTGGCAGTTATTATCCGAAAGATATGACAATGAAAGGCTACTTATAAATAACCATGTACAGGCATTATTTAACTTTGAACACATTCAACAAGAGTCTAGTAGCGCATTACGTAACATGGTAGATGTCACAAATAAAAATTTAAGGGCTCTTGACACACTTGGACAGCCCACTCAACACTGGGATACCTTGGTCATATACATGATGTCCAAAAAATTGGATGCCATGACCAACCGTGAGTGGGAAGAGTTCAAAAGTAATTTAGAAAGTTTTCCACATTTAAAAGATTACCTTAAATTCTTATCTAACAGAGCCGACTTACTTGAATCCATAAATGATAATAAAAACATAAAATCTACAAACTGTACAACTACTAAACAAACTTACGAAACTAACATATCTAAAAACTACCTTACAACTACTAAACCTAAACCTACTTACAATTCTAATAATGTAACATGTCCTATGTGTTCTCAAAATCACAATTTATTCAGTTGTCAGTCTTTTCGAAATCTTGACACTGAATCACGCATTAAAAAAGCTTCAGAAAGCAACGTTTGTATGAACTGCTTACGAGCTGGGCATACAGTGAAGCGTTGCAAACTATCACATTGCAAATATTGCAAATGCAAACATAATACCCTCTTACATAGGGAATCAGTTGCAGAAAATCAGACAGGGGACAACATAACATTGTCAACTGATATTATATCACCCTGTTCAGAAATTAATCAGACTCTTGTGCTACTGTCCACAGCTTTGGCGAAGGTGGCAGACGTCAATGGTGAGCTTCATGTTGCCAGACTCCTGCTGGATAACGGCAGCACCGCCAACTTTGTCACCCAAGGACTCTGTGGGAAGCTTGGCCTGGTAAAACGCAGCACTAGCTCCACTGTCTCAGGTATTAACGGTCAAGTTTCTAGTACCTCAGAAAGCTGTATTCTTAATTTGCAGTCTTGTTACGGTGGTTACAGGGCGAACGTAAACTGTTTTGTATTACCGAAACTCACACAATCGCTGCCTGGCTCTTACGTGGATAAAAAACAGATTACCATGCCGCCAGGTCTTCAGCTCGCAGATCCTACATTTAATATACCTTCAGCTATAGATATTCTCGTAGGCGCTGAGGTATTTTGGGACGTCCTAGGTTCCGATACAATTGATTTAGGTAAAAATCAACCTAGATTACAATCCTCTAAATTAGGTTGGCTTATTTCAGGCTGCGTATATCAGTCTCGTCTTCGTACACAACCTACTGTTTGTAATTTTCTTTCACATGAGGAGTCTGACCAGCTAACTCGCTTCTGGGAACTTGATTCTGTGTCGTCTACTAACTCTTTCTCTTCAGAAGAACAGGCTTGTGAAAAGCTCTTTCAAGAGACTACACGTCGTAATGATGTTGGTCAATTCATTGTCACCATTCCATTGAAGGATTCGCCTGAGTGCTTAGGTGACTCTTACATGATGGCCAAGCGTCGATTTCTCTCCCTAGAGCGTAGATTTGAGCGGGACTCCACTTTTAAAAACAGATATTTACAATTTATGCAAGAATACATTAACCTTAATCACATGACAGAAAAAACAAAAACACATAATTCAGAATTTAATTATTTTTTGCCTCATCATGGCGTTGTACGCGAGTCAAGTTCTACCACAAAGCTCCGCGTAGTTTACGATGCTTCAGCCTCCAGCACTTCAGGCAAGTCCTTCAATGATATGCAGATGGTAGGTCCAACTGTACAGGAAGATCTACTATCCATACTCTTAAGATATAGACAGCATAAGTTTGTTGTGACAGGCGACATCGAAAAAATGTATAGAGTCATTTTGGTAGAGCCATCTCAGCGCTCGTTACAACAAATTGTTTTTAGATTTAATTCCTCAGACCCTTTAAAAACATATGCACTGAATACAGTGACTTACGGTACTGCTTCAGCCCCGTATCTAGCCACAAAATGTTTAGTGTCTCTAGCAGATCAGTGTTCAGACCCGATTGTTAGTCAGTCTATCAGACGTGACTTCTACGTAGACGACTATTTGAGTGGTGGTGATTCGATAGAGTCAGTCGTTAATTTGTGTCAAGGCGTAGTTAATACTCTCGAATCCGCAAAATTTCACCTTCGAAAGTGGCAATCAAATAGTCCAAAAATATTAGAGTCAGTCACTAACATTAATGCAGAAAATTCAGGCAAAACATTAAACTTAAATGACACATCTCCTAGTAAAACACTTGGGCTGTACTGGGACTGTAGTTCAGATAATTTATACTTTTCAATGGAATTAAGTCCAACATCAAAAATTACAAAGCGTAATATTTTATCTTTGGTCAGTCAGGTGTTTGATCCTCTTGGCCTCGTTGGACCATGCATAGTCCAGGCCAAACTTATGTTACAGCAGCTGTGGATACTTAAATGCAACTGGGATGAAGAAGTACCAACAGAAATAAAATCGCAGTTTCTTGAGTTCATACACTCACTTTCAGCTCTCAACTCTGTTCGAATTCCTCGTTGGGTATCTTGTAGCAATCCCTCTTTAATCGAACTTCACACTTTCACAGACGCGTCTGAACGCGCATATGGCGCGTGTGTTTATGTGAGGACGGTGGCAGTCGACGGAACAGTTTGCGTTTGCCTTTTAGCTTCTAAAAACAAGGTTGCCCCTTTAAAACCCACAACCATACCACGCTTGGAGTTGTGTGGTGCTTTACTGGGTACACGACTTTTTCTGAAGGTATGCAAATCACTTACCCTACAGTTCCATCACTGTTTCTTTTGGTGTGACTCTACGATCGTGCTAGGTTGGCTCTCGACATTGCCAAGTCGGCTCGATCAATTTGTCCGCAATAGGGTGAGTGAAATCCAAGAAGCTACGACCGGCCAGACGTGGAGCTATGTGCCTTCTAAGAGCAACCCCGCTGATCTCGCTTCTCGGGGGGTGAAGGCTGATTGCATCAGCGTGTCCACTCTTTGGTGGTCGGGTCCTGATTTTCTTAATCAGACAGAAATACAATTTCCTATCTCACCTAATACACAACTTCATTCAATACCAGAAATATATTCACATACAGCTATTTACAACATTACACAAAATAATAACAATTTAATATCAAATTTAATACATAAAAAATCTTCATTTACACAATTAATCAGAATCATAGCCTATATACAAAGATTTACCCATAATTGCAAAAAACAGAACAACAAAAAATCATCTTATTTAACATACACAGAATTACAGTCATCTCAGATCTTAATATTACAGATTTCTCAGCAGGAAATGTTCCCTGAGGAATATACATGTCTTAAAAATAGTCAGAACTTACATAAAAAGAATCGATTAATAAGTCTTTCTCCTTTTATCGATTCACATAACTTAATACGCGTAGGTGGTCGTCTTAATAACTCCAACTATAGCTATGATGTTAAGCATCCAATTCTATTATGTAGCAAACATAATCTGACAAAAATCATCTTCGAAAAAGAACACAAAACACTCTTACATGCAGGGCCTCAACTACTACTAGCACACATTAGGCTCACCTACTGGACTCTAGCAGGCACAAACCTCGCGAAACAAATAGTGCGTAACTGTGTTCGCTGCACTCGCTTTAAAGCTCAGCCTGTTCAGGTCATCATGGGAAACCTACCTAGTGACAGGACGCATCTCGAGTTCCCTTTTTTGAACACAGGTCTTGATTACGCTGGGCCAGTGCTGATAGCCGACCGTAAAGGTAGAGGTTGTAGGCTAGTTAAATCTTATATTTGTGTTTTTATATGCTTTGCAGTCAGAGCCGTTCATCTGGAGTTGGTCTCTGACCTCACCAAGGAGGCGTTTCTTGCGGCTTTCAGCCGATTCATTAGCCGTCGGGGCAAACCTCAGCGCGTGTACTCCGACAACGGCACCACATTCGTTGGAGCTTTCAATGAGCTATCACGCTTCTTAAAAGTCTCATCCAACAGCATAGAGTCAGAAATAGCTAACAAAGGCATAGACTTTAAATTTATACCTGCCTATACCCCACATTTTGGTGGCATTTGGGAGGCAGCAGTAAAATCTACTAAACATTTGTTACGTAGAGTCATGAGCCTAACTCATTTAACATACGAAGAGCTCTCAACGTGTTTGATTCAGATAGAGGCTATTTTAAATTCCAGACCTTTAACGCCTCTATCCACTGATCCTTCTGATCTATCGTATCTTTCCCCATCACATTTCCTCATCGGACGACCTCTCACATCAGTCCCTCATCCTCAGATCACCGACGTCAACATTCAGCGGCTACATCGCTTCGATCGCATCGAGAAATTGCGGCAACATTTTTGGCAGCGCTTCACTAACGAATACGTGTCTCTCCTGCAGCAGAAAACAAAATGGCAGACAGCTGGGCAGGACCTTAAGACAGGTGCCATGGTCTTAGTGAGAGACGCCAATCTTCCTCCTCTTCTGTGGCTACTGGGCAGAGTGATCGCCGTCAAGCCTGGTTCAGATGGGCATAGCAGAGTCGCCGATATCCTGACGAAGAAGGGCACTATCACACGTGCTTATAATAATATATGCCCTCTTCCTGTCTCTTCAGCATCATCTTGAAGCCTTCCAGACTTCAACCCGGGGAATATGTTCCTGACGTCACATCGGGCCGTGCCAGTGGGTCGCTTCGGAGCATTCTACGAGCTTCCAGGGCCTTCTACGCCGGCCCCCACCTTGGGCTCAGCCGCCGACCGGCGGCAGCTCGCCACTCACTCCGCCGTTACCTTAGCGTGCGCACACGCATCGGCTATCTTTTTTGTAAATCAGTTACCTATCGAAATATAGTCATAAATATTGAAGTCTAAGTAGTTTTAATTATTAGTCAAGACCCCCAGCAGCACACCTGGAGCTTGGCATTCAAACAGGCATATTATAAGTTCTGTGGCTGTTCCCTACATTTATGTTCGCATAACTCGTCAAAATGTAGGGAACATTTTTGTAAACTGCTTGGTACCAGACTTTAATGTGTTGGTGGTAGGTAGCCAGACGGACCGTATAGATCCTACCACCAAGCTTGCTGTGTTTTATTGAATCTTACAACACGCGTCTATTCCCAGCGTGCAGTGACGCAGTTTTATATTCTAGCCCGTCTGAATACGGGATAAAATACAGTGCACGTGTTCTCCCGTGTCTCTTATAAGACTCATCATCATCGGCCTAGCCTTTTCCCAACTATGTTGGGGTCGGCTTCCAGTCAAACCGGATGCAGCTGAATATCAGTATTTTACATGGAGCGACTGCCTATAAGACCTCCACAACCCAGTAACTGGGTAATACGATACTCTTGGTAAGACTGGTTGTCTGACTTTCTGGCTTCTGACCAACAGTAACGACTGTCAAAGATCTACAAATGACAGCCGGGACCAACGGCTTTACGTGCTTTCCGAGGCACGGAGGAAACTCGCCATGGTAAATGGTCACCCATCCACAGACCAACCTCGGCAAGCATGGCTTAACCCGGAAAATCGGTCTATGCGGCTGTAATTATTTAGCCACGAGCTTCTCTTATAAGACTCTTAAGTCTCTTATAAGACTATAAAATTATAATAAGTAGCTCGGTAACAGCAAGACTGTTGTCTTTCCAAGAATGAATGATCATTCTATCCATTAATATTTACTAACCATTACTATTACCTGCCCTCAGAGATAGGGAAAGCAAACATGATAGCGTTCTGAAACCCTATTCTAATTTCTAGGATCAAATAATTGGGTCCTATTCTTAGAATCGCTCCGTTAAGATTCTTCGAACTGTGGGTACCTTAGGTATATTATGTTTTAGTGGTAAACCTAATACAGTTAATACAAAGGTAAATAGACCTACATAGAAAATGTAATAGATACATATAATATGCCTGGAGACTTGGAGAGTCTGAACGTTGGAAATATTTCAAAACTAGCTTTTGCCTGCGGCTTCGCTCGCGTTAATTAAGCTCTAAAAAACTCTGAACACACTACTAAAGTTTCTATAATAATATAATTAAATCGTGATTCGAAAGACACGTGGCGCCATCTATGAACGTTAAATTGTTGTTTTCCTCGGGAATAGTATTTTTTTCGGGATGAAAAATACCCTATGTTCGTTTCTGTACAACTGACAACGTTTATGCAAAATTTCAGGATGATCGGTTTAGTGGTTTAGACGTGAAAAGGTAACAAAACAAAACAAACTTACTTTCGCATTTATAATATTAGTTAGGATAATTTCTAGATTGCAGTGGTAATATTAGCAAAACCTTATGTAACCGGAATACTGTGAAATTCGACAGTCAAAATAACCTAATGGAGATTCATATCGGGTGTAAAAAGACCCTTAACGATAACGAAAACCACATATTCTACCCATCATTGGGATCATTTTTTTTCTACCAGACCATACGTGGGAAACCATTGGTTTTGGAGATATTGAAGGTCAAAGTTAACATTTTTTCTTTTAGTTTTTTCCAAAAACGTATTTTGAGTGATAATACTAAACTTTCTTCCAAACAACCTTATCAAAAATTTCAATTTTTCTTCACAAATTACGCATTTGAAGTTACAAAAACGCAACGAACATCGAACGCACACGACCGCCTTGGCTCTGTGGTCGCTGCACGCATGCAAACGCGCGGCATCGCCACAACCACACATAGCGCGCTACAAAAAAAAGCATTTTTTTAAGTCAAAAAATAAAAGTCGTTTCCCAGCAATTATTTTTGGTCAATGTAGTTTAGTTTGATTTACAGAGTGCGTAGATTTCGGCTATGTGATGGGACTTTTTACACCCTGTATTTTGAGTGTCGTATTTCACAGTACTCCGGTAACATGAAATTTTACTAATATTACCACTGCAATCCAGAGGTTATAAGGGATAAACGAAGACGTATTTCATTACTATATGCCAAAATTTGTGGTGCACCTATATGATTAATAAATTAGTGGGCCCAAAAAAAAAATGTCTCCTTTGTTTAGTTATTGCTACACAGTATTGGATTCCACCTGCTACGCGGACGGAGTCGCAGGCATCGCTAGTCTAAAATATTAATACGAAAATGTACATACATTTTCCATAAAATTATTCAAAAGTCTAATGCAAATCGTAATATGATACAGCGCAATGAGAGCTCATAAAAACTCGCCACGTTTATACCATAATGGAAAACCAGCAATTTTTTACGCGTGCTAAGCATAAGAATCATGCAGAAATTCTAATATTGAGATAATGTATTGCAGAAGAAATGGAGGTACTTAGATATTAAATTCGGTTTTGAATAAAATGTGTCTGAAATGAATGTTTCCTCGGTTTGGGAGTCAACGTCCCAGAGTTTTCCGAAGAAGCTTCGTGACTAAATGGAAATTTTGATCACAAATTATAAACCGAACCGACTGCTATTGGACTCTAACTCTCTCGCTTATTAGCACTGACACATAACATTATTACACTGACACATAACTTTTGCATAATAGTAGTAACACATTACATCATTGGCCAATATGTAATAATAATTCCGTTTAGCAGCATTTTTATATTTTATTTTTTGGTACATTGTGGGTGCACGTTAAAATATAAAAGAGAAGAGAACGCTTCGAAATGTTGCCACTGCATAAACCGTAAAATGTATAATGAGGAAGATATTCTCATGGCATGTACGGATGTCTGTTTCCTTTTCTTCTTTTTATATTCCTGTTTAGTATTCTATCACTTATAAATTAAATCATAATATTTATCTATTTTTAATAATAATTGTTTGCTGCACCGAACGACGTCATTACGTCGGCGCCGGCTGTCGCTGTACTCTGCCTTGCATAGGGTCGCAGCATAATGCTGAGCGATAGCCGTTTCGCGTGGATATGACGCATGTTTCCCTCAACCTTCTTATTTTTTTGGTTTTTGTGTTTATTTTCTTTTTGCGTCATGTTTACGGCAAATAAACGTATTTTCTTTATTTTCTTACTTTCTTCTTTCTTCTAACTAAAGTTAGTTTCAAGATAGAGGTAGACTAGCCTACAACATTAAAGATGATTGGTACTATAGACCATTTTCTTAGGAATGTTGTAGACGTAAAATATCACGGCGAAATGTGGGTGTACTATACTCCTCTGCCAACCCTTCGGGGAATACAGGCGTGAGTTTATGTTTATACTGTGGAGTTCCGTAACCAAAACTATCGGATATCCAAAATAAAAATAAAAACTGTTTGTACGCTCGTAGTAACCTTCACTTTTAGTTTCGAAATAGTTTTTTGAGTAAGTGAATTTATGTGATTATTTATGAGAGAGAAAATAAAGTTCTTCAACAAAAAAATAAAAAAGAATTGCCCATAGCCGTAATCGTATCTATATATATAATAAATACAAAGAAAAGTCTTGACTGACTGACTGCTTGACTGACTCATCAACGCCCAGCCCAAACCCTTGGACCTAGAAAGCTAAAATTTTGCACAGAGGATCCCTTTATAATGTAAACAAGGAATAAGGAAGGATTTTTCGAAATTCAACCCCTAAGGGAGTTAAATAGGGGATGAAAGTTTGTATGGAAAATCGTCACTTAACGGGTTCAAAATTTCACGCAAGCGAAGCTGCGGGCAAAAGCTAGTCTGATATAAATGTTTCGAATAATTTCAGATAAGAGAGAATTTAAATACTCGCTTTGACATGTAGCCCTTTAGTAGGTGCTGTAGTATCGTAATAAGAATGTTATAAATTACTAGCCTTAGCCCGCGACTTCGTCCGCGTGAATGTCGGTTATTGATCACTACTTTACTGATTATAAAATATAGCCTATAGCACTCAGGGATAACGTAGCTTCGTATTGGTGAAAGAATTTTTGAAATCGGATGAGTAGTTTCGGAGATTACCGTACCGATTACATACAAACAAACAAACAAATTCTATCTCTTTATAATATTAGTATAGATATAGAAGTATAGATTATTTGCTTATATTGTTAACATTTTTATTTTATTTTGCTTCCAAATTCTATTCCTTAAATTAAAAAAGTACAATAGTAGTCAATCTGAAACTATCAGAAATTATCGGAACTTTGAAAATGATTTTATATCCATAACTGAAACCGATAAGACTCGTAATATAATACATATTTATATCGTCAGTGAAGTTCTAACAGTGCGTAAGTCATTTTGTGACAAAAACAGACAACACCGCGAAAGCCACAATATTACTTGAAATGAAAAAGATTATTAGGATTTGCAAAGGTTCAAATCATCGAAGAGTTAATTTATAATGATAATTAAAAACAATATTACGTTCAGCATAGGTTACGCTCGTTATAAATAGTTTTTTCACTCTCTTGTAAAGTAGCCATTTTTGACTTCCGCACTGTTAGAACTTCACTGACGATATCTGAATCTCATATCCAACCATTTCCTATCTGTTTTTTTTTTATGTTTCCCACTATCTTAACCTGCACAAATCTCACGTCATGCGCAAACACTAGACCCAGACGACCCGGTACAACTATTAATGTGTCACTATCAACCATCTGATACCATTTTTATTGGACGATTATGTAAATGTTGATCCGACAAACATAAACCGACATTAGAAAACTCCGGGCTCCCAGCTACGAGTACCAGCGGCTATGTATAACGCAACTAAATTAGTTTAAAAATAGCAATGTTACTCAACTAATCTAAGATTGCAAATCAATCCGTATCCCGTTCCTACTAACCCGTCCACTACACGCAATGTATTTTAAGAAGATTGCCACTCTATTTTAATTTATTCGTATAGCATGATTTAATATAATTGATTCCTTACATGATCATAATCATTTGCCTAGCCTCGGGCTCTTGGGCTTTTCAACTCCACCCAGCCGCAATGTGGACAATATTGTGGAAGGAAAGACCCTCTACCTGACTTTTTACCACCGTATGACTACATGCCTTGATCTTCCATGGTCGATCTGGAAATCTTTTAACTGACGCTCTCAAATTGGTCTCTCTGTAAATTGGGAATGCGAGACTCCTTCCAAACTAACTGCAATTGCGGGATCCCATTCAATCCATTTCCCATCTTTTCATTTGCAGATTTACAAGTTATGAGTTACACAAAGCCACATATTTTAGGGTTCCGTACTAAAGAGCTTTGTTTTACGCATTACTACTATTTATTCTGTGGTATTACATACGTTGTTTTACATTTTATATAGTACGGAACCCTAAAAAATCTAATGGGTATGATTTTTCAAATCAATAATTTCTAACTATAAATAAAGTCTTAAATAATTCGTGATTTTTTAATCCCGGGATTAAAACGTCCTTACAATTATTCCGGGATTTTAGAGGAGGTATTATCCACTCTGTTACTTCCTTCCTCGAAGTTTAGGTAAATATACTCTACCTATTCCGATCTCTGAATGATAGCTTATTCAAATAAAAAGTATTTTATAGACTATTTAATACTACTCAAATAAAATTTGTAAAACTTCTTAAATAGGCGTCGTAAAATTATTTTTATTTGAAAAAGCTAGCATTCTTAGTTTCTGAAATATTAAGGTTTCTTGGTGACCTCCGGATCACTCATTGCTCCTGTGTATAATTATCGATAATCAAGCTGGAGGTCTAGTTTGCATTAGGAAATGTGATGCGAATGATAGAACTTCACGTATCAGTGCAGTGATTGCGGAAATTGAGCCTGGTATCAGATCGAACATCTGATTAGTCGGAAAGCCAGATGGAAATGCAATGCGTAGGATTAGCTGAGCCTGTGGCTGTGTGCGTTATAGTTTAGACCAGGGGTGACCAAACATTTTTCAAGGGCCAGAAAAACGAAAGACATTTGGAAGTGGCCTAAATAAAAAAAAAGTATTTTGTATTTTATTTACTGTATATTATGTAAATATACTCATTATAAAATGAACAAATTTAATTGCTGTTCGAAGTCCCAGCCGGGTGTATGGAACATATAAACTGCTTTTGATTGGCCATGAATGTCGTCATTTACAGGTTCGAAATGAGATAAAAATAAGATAAAGATAAAAGATATTTTATTTTGCAAGTACATGGTCACATAAAGAAAAAAATGGTTCGGCCATATTTTACCAGTAGGCATGCAAAATTACACTAAAAGATTCTAAACGAGACGAAGAGACTTTCAACACTGAAAACAGCATTCTAATTGCGCAACACACTCGTCATCGCTATAGTTAGATTTTCACAGGTCAACAATTTCTATAGCAACGTATGGATTAAAAATCCGATTTCTCTACAACTATATAGGTACCGTCCGCGAGGCTTAAGCTGAACGTTGCATTTGTGTGAGAATGAATGCAGACGCGTCCTTTGCTTGGTTTAAACCGGTTTATACTGCTTTTTGGCAATCGATTCTATGTGCACTCACACAAATGCGAAGCTCAGCTCACGCCTCGCTAGTTGTACCACGCAATGAATATTGTTTTTGACACATCAACTGTTATGATTGATGTTGGTTAAATTACGCAATTGCCCCGCAGGTGTCGATGAGGCAACAAAAATATATTTCCGAGGGCCATACACTCTTCTTCTAAAAGTATTAGCGGGCCAGATTAATATCCTTCGCGGGCCGGAGTTGGCCCACGAACCATAGTTTGCCGACCCCTGGTTTAGACGTACATCACATATCTTTGTATTAAGTTAAGTAAATTGTTAATATTCTAATGCTGACCCGCACAACACTAGGTCGCAACTAAGATTATAAATTACAATGTTTTATGTTACAACTTTAGTTAACAGCATAGCTAAAAGTAGTTGTTGATTAATTATTGCCCTTCGGTTATCTCGCTACTAGCTTAGGTATTATTACAAGTGTAAATTACTGAGACAAGCTGCTAACAGATTTCCTTTATGGATCCTTGGAAATTACCATATCTATATTCAACTCTTGAATTAATTATCGTAATGCATTTCGTTGAAGAATGCTTATTCTATTAATGTTTGCCTGTTACCAAACATATGAGTACTAGGGAGAACTTCTTTGGAGGAATCTTTAGAAGAACAAAATAATAAATAAATAAGTATTAAGGTCACAGCTCATTAGAGCCACCCGGTACCCGACCCGCATCGCCTCGTCGCTCGGCGTCTACTCGTTGTTAGGTGGTTCACGGGTGGACGCCGCGTTATCACCAGTAAACGCCGCGTGGTCAACCAGAGGAGTCGTCGGAGGAGTCCACTCGATGGCAGCGCGCGGTTCACTCGGGACTTGTGCGTTGGCAATGCGCAGCAACGCAAGGCAAGCATGCGAGCAGCGAGTTTTCACCGACTGATCAACTCGTCGTCCGCACGTGGATGGCATACGCCCCCGAGGCGATCCGGTGACACTACGGAGTTGATGTAGTGAGCGCACATCCATACAAGTTCATATAAATAATACTAACCGCACGAGGCGAGGCGATGCGGGTCGGATGCCGGGTGGCTCTAATGAGCTGTGACATTTAGCCTGTAACTGTCCCACTGCTGGCCAAAACCCTCTTTGTCATACAGAGAAGCAACGAGCATTGATCACCACGCTTGCTCACTGCGTGTTGGCGATTTCAGACCATTACAGTCCAGGTTTCCTCACGACGTTTTCCTTCACCGTATGTCAGTGGCGTCTTAAGCCCGGTTACCATCAAAGCGGAGAGGAGACGAGAGAAGATGTGTTTTGAATAACCAATCAGATTTCATTATTTCCACATCTCCTTTCCTCTAAGCTTCGGTGGGAATGGATCAAGCGGAGAGAAGAGATGTCTCATTTTTCTATAGAATTTTGTGCCGCGAGCGAGCAAGCGGCGCGGCAGAGAGGAGATGTGTGTAGTCGGGCGGCCGGACTCTACCAGATGCCTTCTCCCCGCGCCTCGCACACCCGAACTGACTGATTTCGAGCTTTCACAGCTCACATCTCCTCTCCGCTTTGGTAGAAATAACCTGCCAGCTTCGCAACATATCTCCTCTCGTCTCCTCTCCTCTCCGCTTTGATGGATACCGGGCCTTAGATTCACATTGCACATGGCTAGGTTCGAACACTTCGAACCTGCAACCCGGTGCTTAATAAGCGGGTCTGTAACAATGTGAATGTAAATTAAATCTAATATCTTTGGGCATCAGTAGAAATAATACCCTGCAATTCGATCCATATCAATAAATGGATGGCCGACTTATATCTGGCATCAAATGAAATTGATTTCCTCATTTGCCCTCGAGCATTTTTTATCAAACGCTATGACTAAAATGTTTGCTGGTAGTAAATTCAATTTTGAGTTAAAATTTCATGGGTTCGTTTTTAGACATGAGAATAAGAATGATTTTATTTTCAATATATGTATATTGATTAAAATTGTCGAATTATATTTTTTATATTATAATCAGTGATCGAAAAAAGGTGAGCTGATTTACCTAAACTTGAAAGAACAGAGACAAAAACTGGAGACTTCCTTACGACAACGTTTTTTTTGTGAAAATTATTCCGGGTTTCGGGACATCACTAAAGTATCTTAATATTAATGTTAATAGTACAGAAAACAATTAAATTCGTTTCCTATTTTTGTTTCCCAAAATTGTTACAAAACCAGATGACACGTTTTTCATTGTTTTTAAAAAAGAGATTGTTTATTGTTTTCAAAAAAGGAGATTATTGAAAACAAATGAAAGACAATCTCCGAGAAAATTCTCCCGAAAAAAAATGTTGTCGTAAGGAAGTCTCCAGTTTTTGTCTCTGTTCTTTGAAGTTTAGGTAAATTAGCTCACCCTTTTCCGATCACTGATTATTATATTGTCGACACCCACCAAGTTTTGTCCTCACGATCTCCTGAGCAAAGCAACTGTTAGGGTGAATTTCCACCAGAGATGTGCTATGCAGCTATGCTGCTGCTGCTGTTTCTACTGATGCTAAGCTACGTAGCTGTGCGAGGAAGATGCGCAGCTCGAGCTATGCGACGTATCGACAGTAGGGAAAGTACGGGGAGCGGCGGCGCGGTGCTCTGCACATAGTTACACCACTCGCGACCATCCATAGCACGCATCCATAGCTCGCATCCATAGCACGCATCCACAGCACGCATGCTTCCATATCAAAAACGTAGCTTAGTTGAATCAGTTTCCACCAGTGCTATGCTATGTACACCGATGAATATGATCGGTGAATATCAAACGCATCCATAGCAACGTTGCATAGCACATCTTTGGTGGAAAGGGACGCTTAAACTGGAAGCTGACCTCAATACTTAGGAAAGGATAGACAGAAGATCAGCATGACCAAAAATAGGAAATTATAGGGCAATTATTTAATACCTGTTTAAAATCTAACACAGTAAAATATGTATAGCCGCGGACTCGAAATGTTTATCAGATTTCAAATTCGATTCCTTCTCACACTGTACGCAATAAGGTTCAAAATGTCATATCGACTTACCTAAATATTCGTTTTTTAAATAGTGGAATGTCGATTCTAGCAAAAAGGCTATCAACCACTTTTTGATCTTATGAACTCCTGTTTAGGTATGTGTGTCTACTCAAAAGTGGTATAGAGCGAACTTGATTGATTTTACTAACTAGGTTGATTTCTTTTGCTATGCTATCTATTAAATAGCCTCTTGAAATTAACCATTTCATGCCGAATAAGAAAAAAAAATTGCCCTGTCAATTCTTTGCGAGCGATCAAGCGACCTTATGAAAAAGTAATGTTCAAGCAATTGACAACATTTCATATTTTTAACCTGCAAGTATTATTACGTTATATAAAAGTAAATCCAAATCCAGGGCACCCGTATTTTTCCGTTTTTCGAAATTATGTACTTTTCATTCATAATTTCAACTTTGAAATTCGGCACATTCTAAAAAGACGTATGCGCCAAATGACGTCATACATACGGTGGAATGGCGATCTAACCTTTGCTTTACTGTGAGCCGTCAAAAAAACTGTTCGTTAGATGTCACTGTCATTTAACACTTGTCTTGTATATCTTCGTAGGTGACATTGACATGTCTTGTTTGACATTAAATGTTTTCATCCAAAACATTGGAATGCATAGGCAAAGGTAACTCCTCATTCCACCGTATAAGTGACGTCATCACATGTTTTTTGATTTTTATTGTTTTTCTCGGAAATGAAGAAATAAAAAAATATTAAAAAAAAATATTTGAACTCAGGATACGAAAACAAAGAAACGGTATTTTTGTTTTAAGGTCGTGTCAGTTTTGAAATGTTGTCAATTATAGACCTTAGGGTGGTAAACATTTCAAGTCCACGACTGTAAGTCAGACATTATTGATTTTACACAGACAAATTCCAATTTAAAAGTACCTACCTATTTAATTTTAATCTATGACTTCCTAACAACATTAAGTATTCAATGGAACGTTTTTTTTATGTTTTCATTGGAATTAGTAAATATTTAATGTATTCATTGATTAGACGGTACCTCTGTAGCGCACGCGAGTTACAAGATTCCTGGGTCATGTTAGAGTGAAGCAGTAAATTAAATCTAACTTATACATGTAAACGTAAACATGTTTATTTTAGAGTGAGACAAGATTTATGATTGTTATTTCTAGGTTTAGACTTATAACTTTATTATAATTTATCCAGTTAAGCGATAACACTATGTTACTGTGTATTTATTTAATCTAATGGAAATCTTGCCGTAGGAAACAATAAATCTACTAAGCCGCAAGTCGAAAATCAAGTACCAAAGTGACGTTTCAATGTCATTATGTACTTTTGAAGTTAATCTAACAAACCACTGAAAGAAACAGAAGAAAAAAAGAAATACAATTTATTTGGAAACAGTACAAAGAGACACAACATAACATACATTAGAAACATACGGGGAAAAAAAACTAAAAAGATAGAAAGACATAACATAAGCATAATCATAATTTTTTGGGAGTGCCTCCGCTGCCGGCGCCGGCACCCAAAAACAACGCCATTGGGAACCGGCGGTACATTACTGCCGGCAGCCGAGATTAAAAACCCAAACAACCTTACAAACATCCCCTTAAGTTTTTCATTTGTTTTTATTGTGAAAATGAAAGTGGGTGACGAATAATCGTCTTATAAAGAGTTTGAAGAAGCCTTGGAGGTGTATAAAAACAGTGGATGAAGACGGCGCGGCGCCGGCAGCCAGTTTAGTAACCGGCGCCGGCACTCGTAATGACAACCGGCGCCGGCAGCGGAGGCACTCCCTAATTTTTTTGTTTGTGTCCCCGGCTGGACCAAACAAGTATCCAGATCAGCTTAATACCAAGCACAAGCGCTGGTTTTCACCTGGAACCTTAGTACTACACGGATGTCAGTCAGTGAGTGGCGATAAATAATTTGTGTGTGTGATAGTAATACTAATTACTTATATCATCATCGTCATACAGCCGAAAAACGTCCACTGCTGGACATGGGCCTCCCCTAACCCAAGCATCAAGTTGGAGGGAGGGGGCTGCCATAATCACCAAGCTTGGCAGGCGGGTTGGCGATCGCAGTATGATTGTTTAAAGTACCCAGAGAACGCTGCTGCTCATCCTCTAGTGAATCCCTTAGTAGTCTCGTAAAATTACTTACACAACACAATTGAATAGTGAATATAGACAACAAGTTAAAAGGACTATTAATAAACAAATAATTGTCTAAAATCACCAACACGCAATGACCCAGCGTGGTAATAATGAATTCCTTCTCTGTGAGGTCTGCAGTAAAACAGTTAAGGGCTTTACGATTAATATAACTATAAAATAAATTCAATTAACTGCCTCGTTGGCGTGGTGATCGCAAGCGCGACTGCTGAACGTGAGTTCGCCCCAGGTTGGGTAGTGTTATTGGGTTTTTCCGTGTGGAATTTCTCAGCCCGGCAGCCCGGGGTCTGTATTTGTGCCGGGTTGATGGCAATCGACTCGCCTCGCACTGAACCCTGATATACTTATTCACTTCTGCTCAACCCTTCGTAGAATACAGGTGTGATGTTATGTAATAAAGATATTTATGTCGGGAACTTCGTGGAGTGAGCGCCATCTGTTGTCCGCCACCTAACTAACCGAGACGTCAACATCGGACCACCACTGCCCGTTGGAGGATTGCTTCTTGGACCGTACGATGGAACACTCGTCTAGAGTATTCTGTGCAGATCAGCAGAAGAAGTCTGACCTTTTATATCTGACTAGCTTGTCCTTATTTTATGATCTTGTAATAATTGTGTAAAGTATTATATTGTGATCTAGTTCATGTTACTAACACTAACCCAAATACAAGTACTCTCAGTGGTGGAGAGTCTATGTTGGTTTTATTTACTACATTTATCTTGCTCACAATCCTCATATCATCCTGATATCCAATATTAGCGATAACTGTAATGATAAAATCACTCCTTAACGATTAAATTGTAGTGTCGATAACATTTATTGCTAAAACTACGTACCCCGATCAATGATACACTCTTTAGGAGATTTTTTGTATCTGTAGGCACTCCTATGTAGTTGTTTGGGAATACTACAATCTTATAACATTCAGAATAAACAGTCAACAATATTTTGTTTGATCCCGGAAAACAGGAAATTATATCATATTGTTTTTCTTAATTGAATATCTCAAGACAAAGCAATATCAGCAACTATGTACAACAATTCTTATTTATTAGCTTATTGTTTTAAAGACGTTACTTCCATAAGCAATGAATTCCTGAAATATAACTGAAATATCCTTGCCAAATGCCGCTCCGTCTCTTGAGGAAATAACTACATCATTTCGGTAAGTAATAGGTACATTGCTCTTTGTACAAACCGGGGAAAGGGAAAAAGAAAATATGTTTTGTTTTTTATTTATTTTTTCGTCCAATATCGTTACAAGTTTAATCAAGCTGAAGTCTTATTATTGTACGTTTCATTAATAATTGTATTGATGTCATGTTATAGTTTTATTTCTGAATTAGATAATGGTCTCGATTTTGTTGAGTACCGACTAAAACAGGGGTGGGCAAATTACAGCCCACGGGCCAATTCTGGTCAGCCAACCTCCCTTTAAGAGCAAGAGGGCCACAATTACTCGTATTAATTATTCTTTGAGCCAAAAATGATAGTTTTGGCAGAACACACCGCTATTTTTTGGAATTCTCGCTTTTTCAAAATATCTTGCGTTTCTCTGCACCCTGACAAAAAAGTTTTGCCCACCCCTGGACTAAACTTAACTAAAAATATTGCTACCCTTTCCTTGTAGATAAAACCAGAAAGAGATGGAAAAATACAAAACCTATTAAAATGGTTAGTTACGGTTACGGTTTACTCCCGTGCATTTTTCGGGCTTGCCCGACTAGTTTCGAACCCAAACGGAGCCCTTAATCATGAGCTGATCACGCAGCAAGGTCGCGAGTAGAACTGAGATCATAAATATGAATGTGTCTTACGAAATTTATAATACAAAAATACAGGACCTGTCAAATTAGTTTGAAGTGTTTCCAATAAGATTTAGACAACACCTTGGCATATGCCGCCTAAAAACTAGGAAATGTTTAAGAAGTAAACGAGACTGACAGCTCTAAAAAAGTTCCGTCTCTTTCTTCTTTTGCCTGTTAGTAAGAGATAGCAATATTTTTAGTCATGTTTAGTTGTCACACAACAAAAATGGCACCGTTATCTTACTGTAAATTAGAACGTATAGGAGGAAAAGCGGCTAAAGAATCGAAAATCTTTATTTCAACATCGAATAAACCAAATATTGTCTATATGTATTCTTCTGAAATTAATTAAGATGAAACTTATTGTGGAAGTCTGCGGTTACAAATTCCTAGCCACTAAAAGCAACAATGTTAGAACAATATGAAATTGTCTGAAAGTTGTTCATAATACTCATAATAAAATCTTGAATCTTAGGCGACTAACACTTACTATTTGTTTAACAGTTGGTTGTAATTAAATATTACGTTTTTTTCTTGATAAACGTCTTTTACGTTACTATTATACCCTTTTCAACGTAAGGTTTTTCCACTATACCTTAAAATACAAACGATATCTAATATTTCTAAAAAACAAAACATGTACTATATAGCTGTTGTAAAAGACACAACAACATAATCGTTATGAGATGATTCTATCATTACAGTTGTAGCTAATATCGGTATTTCAGAATTACGAGCAAGGTAAATGTAGTAAATAAAACCAACATGGACTTTCCACCACTGAGAGTACCTACTTGTATTTGGGTTAGTGTTAGTAACATGAACTAGATCACAATATAATACTTTACACAATTATTACAAGATCATAAAATAAGGACAAGCTAGACAGATATAAAAAATCAGACTTCTTCAGCTGTTCAGCACCGAATGCTCCCGCTTTGTCGAATGACCACTGCCTTTATAAGATCGGATGCGTTGATCCATATCGACGACTACATTCCTTTGTCAACATTTCCCAATGCTACCCGCTACCGATAACACTATGCTACGGTTTTTGATGATGTCGTTTACATTTTTTCGATAACAATCTCCTTACGGTTACAATTTACAAAATGACCGCATATTTCGTTGAACAGGGTATAGTATGTAGTTGATATATAGACAATACGACACTTAATATGTCAATCCGATTTTGTTTGTACGTAACACAAGGGGGATCAAACATTTTTATAAAAAATCATGATACCGTCACACATGTTGCATAACACCGTCCACCTAGTATTCGTAGTAAGCTTTCAAATGAGCAGTGTACACGCAAAAGCAACATTCGATAAAACAAAATACTACTTTACTTATACAACGGACGTTGTGTATTTAATTTATTTTAGTAAAAGCATAATGGAATATAAATTATCGGGTGCATTTCATCTTCTGTATGGTGGACGGCGTTAAGCGCAGTTTAGACAACGCTATAATATACAACGTTAGTCGGACAGGTAGTACTAATCCGCAGGTCACTTAAAGTATCACTGATGACGGTTTTAAAGGAAGTGTTAAAATTTCAAAATTCAATAATTTTTATTTCCATGTAAAATAATTTTATTTTAGTTTTTTCAAAAGTTCTTCGTTCCTACTCTATTTACGAATGCAGAAAATGGAGCTTCTAATTCGGGACCCCAATTAAGACCTAAAATGTAAACACAGCAGGGGTCTAATTCTCCTAAAATAAATTGTTGCCAAACGCTATCGAACCACAACCGGCAGTCAGTTTTTGTTTTCGAAAACTTTCAAAATGATTGATTTGATAGCTTTTGAAATTAAGAACTGTCTGAATGAACGGTTCGGCCTTGGTTCGGTTGTGATTTATCAAGATTTATTTTAGGAGAATCGGGCCTCTGATCATTAGTTGAGTACCGATAGATATATTCTAACATGCTTTTTATGTATTTTTTGAACAGCTATTTCTCTTAAACTAATGACTTCTGGGAAAAGTGGTAGAACAAAAGTTACTCATTATTATGGGTACTTTAACACCCTTTTGGATTAGTACCCCCTTTCTGACTAACCTTGTATAGTATTGTATAGCACAACTATATCGCTCAGCATACATTTATATGGACACGTTCACACAACGCTATGCTATAAAGTATTGCCTTACTGTACACGATAAACTTGAGTGATTTTCAGAGCTATATCGCATGATTTTCCGGTCCCCGCCCCACCTCACTTCTTTTCCGTCCGTCGCCCAACGGATCGCCGTCAATTTTATTATTTATTTATTGAAAATTGAGATAACTTGCTATACATTACTAGACCGGCTTGCGATAAATCGTATAGTGTGAACGTCATGCTATATAGTTATAGCTTATGACGCAATATGCTTTGTAGCGAAGTAGTATAGCGTAGTCTGAACTGGGGCTCAATTCTCCTAAAATAAATCTTGATAAATCACAACCGAACCAAGGCCGAACCGTTCATTCAGACAGTTCTCAATTTCAAAAACTATCAAATTGTTTGACACAAAAAACAAAAACAATATTTTTGAAAGTTTTCGAAAACAAAAACTGACTGACGGTTGTGGTTCGATTGCGTTTGGCAACAATTTATTTTAGGAGAATGGGGATGAAGCAAAATTCTTGACCACAAGTTTTTATTTTAGATTTTGAAAATATAGAGTAATCTAAGAAACCATTTTAAATATTTTTGATATTTTCATTGTAATTATTTTTTTATTAATTATTTAAAATTCAATATCATTTCTGATCTATGACGTCATCAGTGGCATAAAATCTTTGGGCCTTTGCCTCAATCCATATTCTAAAAACTGTAACAGTGATGTCAAATGTCAATAGTGTCAAGTGTCGAATCAATCAAATAATAACCTCATAATCACGGACTAGAAAAAAAAGAAGGACTCCGCGCCACGTGTATCGAAAGTGAAGCACTATAAGTATGCCGGACCGTTTGTACAAACATGCCTCACGCACACATTTACATCATAAGGTGCCGACTGGCCGCCATTACGCGGTACCGCACCGTCATTGTAGGTACTGTTTACGTCAAGTAATAAAATAAAATAATGCCTTCTTGTGTTGTGAAATGGTTTAAAAATAATTCTACATCCCAGAAAAAGTGTCAAGGAATAACATTCACAAGTAAGACACTTATTTAACCTGTTGATTTATTGTATTTTTGACATTTTAAAATCATTCCTATTGGGACACAAAACCTCAAAAAACATAGGAGTGCTGTCGGAAAATAAATGGGTAATTTTCCCGAGAGATTGGGTAATCCATTTTTTTGTGTTCTTTGTGAGTTTTTTGCAAGTATTGAATATGATTATTTTTATAGATTTCCTACAGCAAATCAACCATGGAATAATGATTGGATTAAAATAATAAGAGCCTGCAGAGATGAAGAACATTGAATTCCGTCGAAAACGTTTTTCTTGTCACTCATACAAAATAAATACTTAATTTTAAGTTTTAACTAAGTATATGTTTGTAATTTCAATTAAATAATGTAAACGGACTTCATAAATGGCTTCATTTAAAGATATGAAACTTTCAAAATATAAAAAAAAAATGGGGAAATTTTCATTCATCTGGTATCCCTCAAATTACGCACACATAGATCGGTACGGTGCTTCACTTTTGATATGCGTGGCGCGGAGTCCTTCTTTTTTTTCTAGTCCGTGCTCATAATAATATGTTCCTTGCCTTTAATTTATAACAAACAAAATACCACGTTACGCCGCTATTGCAATTAATCTCGATCGTACGCCCTTCATATTATTTACCGACCAACCAATCGCCATGAGTGATACTTTTATCAAAGCTGACTCGCGGAACCTTCCGAAAGTTGAGTTCCCGAACATGAACAAAAATTTTGTTTGGGCTATTTTTAGTGTCGTTCTTGCAGGAACAAAGCACTTCCTATATTCCATCGTTATTGCTTGACCGTCTCAATAACACTATACTTAATAGTAAAAGTTGAATTTCTGTTGAGGATTGAGGTTATGTTTATTGTTTATTATTTATGACATTCGCATCAGGTGACCACGTCTATAACTTTTTTTTTACAATCGTAGGCAAAGGCATTACTGCCATACTGCCAGCAATGATGTCATTTGGAGGATAAATTAAGGTCATTCACATATAACCCGAAATACTAATAATCCATGATTATTTTCCATTTCTAAATAGTGAGAGGTGATCAGTAACCTTATTCCTCGAAATGGTTTTCATATCTTAACAGATTTAAAAAAAATGCTCAATGCCCATTGGGCCGCTGCGCTTGATGTGAAATATAACGTAAGATTGCAATTCCTTTCCGTCGCCGGGTAAGCGAGTCGTGAAACGCGACGAACCTGTCACCATAATTTGTGGCCAAAATATGACAATATATCCGCTACTAATTACATGGCACTTAATACAAGAGGCGAAACGTGTGTGTACAGACTCTTGATATGGAAGAATACCTCTGCTTACTCTGCAAAATTATTTTGACAAAATATCACTACCCAAACGCATTTTAGCAACATGCTTATATCTTTTTTAAATCGAAACAGTTAGGTTAGAACTGTGACCACACAACGAAACCGGAAACATATTTTTTTTATTTTGCGTAAAATATGTTATACTTACCAACTGAAATATTTGACTACATTAAAATTGGTAAAAGTACTAGTTGGTAAGCAAGTTATTGTTTAAACGTTCACTTGCCAAACATAAGGTTTGCGTTACAATTATTTGTGAAGAGTTTATTTGCTACTAGCGACCCGCCCCGGCGTCGCTCGAGTACGTTTTATAGCTTAAAACCTTCCTCTTGAATCACTCTATCTATTAAAGAAAACCGCATCAAAATCCGTTGCGTAGTTTTAAAGATCTAAGCATACATAGGGTCAAACAGCGAGAAGCGACTTTGTTTTATACTATGGAGTGATTTGTCAATTTTTTTTTCGATGAAACAAGTGTAACCCCTGCTTACCACTTCAGGGATTACAAACGTGAGTATATATGTAGGTATGTATACAAACTCGGCACTGTATCGATCCTCTTCCGATCTGTAAAGCGTAGTAATTATGTTGTTAAAGTCCATAAATACCTTTTGATAAGCGGAGCTTACGTTGAAAAACGAGAGCCTTGAAACTAGGATACCTACCGTTGTTTAGATGCAGCTTAGCGTAGGAGTAAGCAAATAAAACAAATATAATATTACTAGCTTTTGCCCGCGGCTTCGTTCGCGTTAATTTAGATTAAAAAAAAACGCTTAACACACTACTAAAGTATCTATAATAATATAATTCAATCATGATTCGAAAGACACTTGGCGCAATCTATGAACGTTATTGTTGTTTTCCTCGGGAACAGTACTTTTTTTCGGGATGAATGGTACCCTATGTCCGTTTCTGTACACCTGACAACGTATATGCAAAATTTCAGGATGATCGGTTTAGTGGTTTAGGCGTGAAAAGGTAACAAACAAACAAACTTACTTTCGCATTTATGATATTAGTCCTAACAGCTGGGTGGATTTTAATGCAAGAGAGTAGCTATATATAGGGGATTCTGGCTCACCCATAAACCAGTATAAGTAGACCCCTGTTGGTATGTAGTTTGTTAGAAGCGGTGGACTATGTTATACTGGTTTTCGTGTAAATATGGTTGTAACAGGAAGTGAGCGTAGATAAGGATGAATGCTAAAGTTGGCGTGTGTATATTTTTCATTATTTTAGTATGAAGATGGGGTTTCTGGCTCAGTTGTCTTGTGAGTCGATATTGCTAAGATGTTTATGGTTGAGACAGGAAGTGTGCATAGATAAGAATGTATGCAAAAGTTGTCGTGTGATATATTTTGATGTATTTTAGTATGGAGATGGGGGTTCTGGACCGGTTGTGTGTTGGTGGTGGGGGGTAAGTGTATGTTCTAGTGGAGTGGATCTTTTCTGCTGAAGATTGTTGTGGTATCTTAGACGTGGATGGCTGTCGAGATGCGGGGTGCGGGGGTGGGGGTGTTGGTGGGTCATCGTTGAGCTGGTTCTGGTCGTCCGCTGTGTATGTTCTAGTTAAAATGTGTGAGGGCGAGAGCGGTGGCTGTGCGGGGGCGGGGGCGTTGTCTGGGCCGTAGCGGGGGCTGGGCGGGGGCGGGGGCTTTGTCTGGGCCGTAGCGGGAGCTTTGTCTGGGCCGTAGCGGGGGCTGTGTGTGTGCGGGGGCGGCGGCGGGTTGGTGTTGAGAATTGGTCGCTGTATGTATGTTCTAGATTGAGAATTGTGTTAATTGCAATATTTCCCACGCTCTGTGGCTATGGGGTGGTGGTGGTGGTGATAAGGATGTAGGGGTCATCGTTGAGTTGGTTCTGGTCGGCCGCTGTAATGATGTTAAAATGTATGACGACAATCAGTGGTGATAAGGATGTAGGGGTTAAAGTTGAAATTGTTTCTGGTCGGCCGCTGTAATTATGTTAAAAGTGACGACAATGTAATGTTTCCCAAATCCCGCTGTGGTGGTGATAAGGACTTAGGGATCAGCGTTGAGTTGGTTCTGGTTTGTTCAAGTATGTTGCTCTCATAACGACGGATGGCTGCAGTTTTTTTGATAAGCAAAAGAGCCACGTGTAGGAAATCAGTGTTGTACATTCAATGTATGATTTGTTCGATAAGTAATAGAACAAAGGATGGATAGGAAACGTGTCATATTCTGATGTGGGATGCTGGAGGTGGGTGTAGGGATATAAAAGGGATATTTTCAATAATCCTATACAGTCTACTAAGTGTTCGGGTGTTAGTTATCTGGGTGATGTTAATGTTGAAGTTGAAGAGTGGCTTGCTTTGTTGAGTGAGCTACCAGCCGAGTGTTTTGGAGTGCAGAGTGTTTTCAGTGATAAACTAGGAAACTTGTTCATTAACACCTTAATTTGTGTAATAAGCGACTGTGTGCAAAACATTTATTGACCTAAAATGTCAACTGCAATGGACTTAACTAAAGTAAGGTATGTTATAGATATAGACGGGTTTCCCGTAAAAAGCGATGTTTATTTTAAGGAGGTAGGTGTCTTTGATATTTGGAAACAGGTTCTTTATTTGTTTCATGTAAAACTTCCTACGTGGTTGCTACTAGCACAAAAAACGCGAGAAATTACATTTTGTGAAAAAAACATACACGGATTACAATTCAAAAACCATCCGACGGATTGCACATTTGATTATATTATGGAACAATTAAATAACCTGGATTCAAAAAAGGAATATATTTGGAGTTATAAGGGTGGGACGGTGGAGCGAAAATTATTAAATACATTAGGATTTAATCATGTAAACTTGGAAAGCTTAGGATGTCCAAAATTTGAAAAAGTGTTGCAGGAACTAGAAACACTACATCATATTAATAACATTATGTATAATAATTGTCCGAAACATATCATGTTCCGAAGCAAGACTCGTACCTGTCACTGTAGTGGTGTCGAGGTACGGGTGTTTGCTGAATGGTTCAAAATTCATTATTCAATATCATAATAATTATATTTCAGTTTTGAAGTTATAAATTTAGAAATGAAGCTTTATTTTGTTAGTGTATCTACAGACAATTAGACACCTACCCAATATGTTTAGATAATAAATAATATCTAAGTGATTGTATTGTACGATTGAGTGCACGTCAGTGGTGATAGACTATTCTCGTTATGGTCTGTTATTCTATTGAAACTCCTTACTACGCTAAGTTAGCTCAAGATCAAAGTGTCACCACCAACGTGCAGTCATCCATAATTTAAGTGGTTCTATTGAAAACATTGTGTAAAGTATGTTATAGATAAATAAATATGGTTTAGAAATAGAAATATAAAACAACGTAGGTATAGGTACTTATACTCATTCATTTTATTTTCTGTACTTATCCATAGATGTAGTAGATGGTTTTAAGAAATAAAAAACAGTGTATTTACTCATTAATTTTATTTTCTATATTTAGATATAAATGGTTTTAAGAAATAAAAACAGTGTATCTACTCAGTAATTTTGTTTTCTTTATTTATCCAACTTGTGGAATCCATACCAAACCATTTTACTAGAACTTTAGCACCTTTTCTTTTCAACACCTTCTCCACCAGGTACACATCAGGATATTTAACTTTTTGCAGTTCCTGTTCATAAAATCCACCTAAGATTGGTTGTTTCCTTTCATCTTGCAACTGATAGGTCACCGGATTGGTGTTATTCACTTGCACCACTTTAAATATCTCCGAACTCCAGTTTCCGGTGTATCCCTTGGAAAAAGTGGATTTATATTTACTGATACGAACATAGTCACCGCACACATACTTTGATTTAGCTCGTACTTTGATATGGTTGTAAACAGTAGATAAAAGGTCATTAGCGTTAGTATGATTCACGGTCACTGGGGCAACCCCGATGGTACGATGTATTTTATTATTATACTTATTTATTACATCAGAGAGCTCTTTTCCGCTCCATTTGTAAGAGCCGTTGTATGCGAATCGTTGCCAAAGCCAGTTTTTGATAGTTCTAATAAATCTCTCTACAATAGAAGCCTTCATTACACTGTATGTTGAGTAATGGTTTATATTAAACTTTCTCATCAGAGCTTGGAACTTTTCATTGAAAAACTCTCGTCCATCATCAGATTGAATGTTTTTTGGTTTTCGTCTTAGGTTGTTGTTTAGCAGGTTGAGCATGCCTCGTGTCACATTATCACCTGATTTGCTCTTTAATGGTTGAAGCCATGCATACTTCGAAAATGTATCGATGCAAGCTAAAATATACTTAAATCCCCCGTTATACTTGGAATACTTTTGCATATCAATCAAATCTATTTGCCAGGTGTCATCAAGTCCTTTTTGTATGAAACGTCTTCGAGGGAAGTTTTTACGGGCATTCTTGTGAAGTTCCTGAACGACTGTCCATTTGCTCATGTCAGTTTTACAAACTTTTTCTTTTCGTCAGGGTTTTGGTACTATAACCGCTGCTCGTGGTGTAGCGGTGGCTGACGTGCTGGTGCTAGTTGAATGTTTTCCTGAGATCTCTTCTAGACTTTGAGAGATTTTTTTTATTTTATGTAAACATTGAATCAGAACCTCATCCAGTTGTGCTTTTATAACCACATCATTTTTCAGAATACCTTTGTTAGCGTTTCTTAATAAGCGATTTCCACAGTCCACCTGATGTTTCAGCACCTTGAGTGAGTGTGGTGTTTGTTGTCGGTTGCTCTGTAGGTAACGTCCAAACTTATCGACAGTCATAATTACAATGAAAGTGTGTTTACTTGAGAACATGTTTTAGTATGTCGGACAGTCGATGAGGTGATTCAATTATGTTAGCTTCTATTAATTCTTCCAATATTGCAATAATTTCGTTATCATGATCGTTGTTACCGGCATTTCGCGAAGCGATAAGCAGTCGTAATCGGTCAATTAGTTCATTAGGGTTATCCCAATACATAATATCCGTATTAGGGTAGTATTTTTTCATTAATAGAGTTGTGTCTGTATTTGAATGATTATTATTAGTGGATGATGTCAAGCCTCTACCGGTTACTAACAGATCTCTTGCATTTAACA
The DNA here is from genome assembly GCA_905220435.1 of Amphipyra tragopoginis. Taxonomy (NCBI): domain Eukaryota; kingdom Metazoa; phylum Arthropoda; class Insecta; order Lepidoptera; family Noctuidae; genus Amphipyra; species Amphipyra tragopoginis. The sequence goes on from HG992016.1 coordinate 6,821,526, forward strand.
GACCCGTTACGTCTGATCTGTTACCTGTTACATCTAACAGACCTGATCTGTTAGCTGTTCCACCTGATTTGTTAGCTGTTCCACCTGATCTGTTAGCTGTTCCACCTGATCTGTTATCTGTTCCACCTGATCTGTTATCTGTTCCACCTGATCTGTTTAAACATCCGCCAGTTGTTGTTTTCATTTCAGATTTTTTAATAGGAGTAGAATGTGGATGGTTTGACTCCTTTATATATTGAGTATATTTGAGGCTCCTGTCACCCTGTATTTGACCTTCTGCAGAAAAATTACGTCTATGCGCATTTGTCATCGTTATTATTTTATAGTAGACGTCACCATCCGCAGGTTGGATCAAAGAAGTATTAGGTTCCCGTTTGAATAACAGTTCCATCAGACCTGGTGTATATCTAAACTTCTGGTTTTTAATTATTAAATGTTTTTTATCGAATTCAACAGCGCTGTCGCCTATATTATACCCCTCTGACGTATGGTAAACACCATAAGGTACTTTTTGAATGTTATTAATTATAATGTTATCCAAATAGCTGCGAGCTAAGGGATGTGACACAAAATCCTCTTCCGTTTCCGATTGGATTGTTGTATCTAGAGAATCATCAGCATCTTCATACTCTTCCTTGTCAACGTCACTGTACTCTTCTTGTTTGTTGCGCATTACTTTATCAGCAGCATTTTTAATTTCTCGTTTAATTGTATTTTGGAATGGCTTCTTATCAGTTTCATGTTTCACAATTAACCCTTTATTATCGTTTGAATTGATCTGATGTAATAAAGTGTTTAGGGGCTGTGTGATTGGTTGAAATGTTTCTTGTAAGGTTGACGTCAATTCAGCTTGACCCTCATTTAAAGCTTTGATTTTCTTTTTTACTGAACTCACAGACTGAACAAGTTTACGTTTAAGCTCCTTATCTCCAAAGATCTGTACTGCTGAAGAGTCCATGGTGAAATGTAAACAGCTTCATTGTAACATGTATTCTTATACTGCTATAATGTGATAAAGTCATCAAAACCCCTCCGATATCGACCCTTATTCATGTCAACATCTTTATTAATCACTAAAAACCCATGCTTGTTCTCCCAACAAGCTCTGCATATTTCTAGAAAAGTATCCCACGACATGTCTGTATTCACATGATCATCATACGCGTGTTTTAGATTCATTTCATCCTGCTTAAAGAGTATCACAAAGTTTGCATTATCTCGCACCAGCTGTTTAGGTATTTTGCTGTATGTTTGACATAGATAAAAACAATCTAGTCCCTTGTGTCTGCCCATCGAGAAGTGTAAACGGATAGGTTCTTGATCTTCCATCGACACATCATCAAAAATTATAATACTATTGCTCTGCGTCTCTTCCGGTGAGGCTACCTCACTTTTATCCGAGAAAGTGTAGAAATTCACTTCCTGCACCTGACTAAACACTTTGCTTAAAAACACGTATTTTGGTTGATTTAACGATTTGGAGTATAAGTAGACATTTTCAAATATCAAACCTTTTGGCTCTAGTAGTAAGGTGAGTAATATATTAGTTTTACCACAACCAGATGGTCCACATATAAGACATCTAATACTGTTAGGTAGGAGTACACTATGTCTGTAAGATATATTATGACTATTGTATTTCGAATTTATATCCCATCCTTTAACTGATAAACACGTGGGTTGCTTCTGAAACTTCATTTTGATAAACGATTTAATCGTTTGCTCATGCTTTATATATATTAATGTAGTAGTGACAGCGGTGAGAGTAACAGGTAGTGTTCTCTTAATTAAAATGATTGTACAACAGAGAAATAAGGTCAGTCTTCATGAACCTTCCGTAAAAGTCGGAAGTGGTTTAGTCAACACACTTATCAATAACCTACCTTTCGAGTTACACGTGCCCGGCTACAATTATTGCGGACCCGGAACAAAATTGAAAAAACGTTTAGAGAGAGGTGATGTAGGTATTAATCCTTTGGATGAAGCCTGTAAATTACACGACATTGCATACGCTCAAAACTCATCCTTAGACCACCGACACAGAGCTGATTTGGAATTAGCATTGGCAGCGAAGAAACGTCAACTTGAATCAAATAGTTTATCTGAACGATTGGTGGCGTTTGGTGTGAATAAAATAATGAAACTGAAAGTGAAAAGAGGTTTAGGAATGATGCCCCTCACAAAGGTTATAACAGCCGCACGTAAAGCTATGAAAAACCACCAACGACATCGTGGTGGTGTCAAGGTGAGCGGTAAACGTGGAAAGGTAAAAAAAATATCCACCAGTAAATTGATAAGCACAGCTATCAAAGCTGCTAAAAGAAGCATCAAGGATAACAAGAGGAGTGTGAAAAAGCCGAGGGTTATTCCTCTACCGAAAAGTGGTGGCTTCCTTCCGTTGATACCAATACTGGGGGCGTTGGCGGCTGCTGGATCTTTGGCTGGTGGTGTCACAACCGCTGCTAAAAATATTTATGAAATGGTTAGAAAGAAAGATGAATCGAGAAATGGAGTACCAGTAGCTGTAGGAAGAGGCATGTATATGGCACCTTACAAAAAAGGTATGGGCCTTTATCTGGCGCCGTATCAAAAAAACTAGACATTGCCCTACCGAATCGTGCCCTCCTCAACTATGAGCTTGTAAAATATGTTAAGCAGCTAAACATTCCTCATTTCCGGGGTGTAGTCATGCGAGATGCTCTACAGAAGCGAAAATCACAACCGTGGAGGGATGAAACGGGGATCGTTAATTTAGACGATTCACATGGGGCCAGGAACACATTGGGTAGCATATGTGAAGAAAGATCAAAATTGCGAATACTTTGACAGTTATGGAAATTTAAGACCACCACAGGAGTTTCTCAAATACATGTCAAGTGGTGATGACGTCATCAATATCAGTTATAACTATAACAATGTACAGAAAGATAAGACATATAATTGTGGTCATTTATGTTTACGTTTTCTGTTAAATGTTTGTAATGATATGTTTAGAATGAAATAAATATATATATAAAATATCAAAACTGTATGTTTCATTTCACATCCTTCTGTTAGATTGTGATAATGTCTCTTACTTTATCACTTAATGGTACGGATTCCTTATTGAGTGTGGATTTTTTACCACCTATAGAACTGGAAGGTGAATACGAGTGCGCTTTGATTTATTTTAAATCATTTAATTCTATTCCTAATGTGGATAGGAGCAACAACCTTTTTCATTATGGAGATAATGTTATCACAATTCCTGAAGGCTCTTATGAGCTGGATAACATTATTCATCACCTGGAACAAGAGATCGGCAGTACAGCTGGTGACGACCCTTATAAAACGATTGATATACTAGCTAATACGAATACCATGAAATGCACATTTTATTCTCCGTATTATGATATACATTTTGAGAAAGAGAACAGCATCGGAAGCATTTTTGGTTTCTCTCGGAAAATACTTCCCAAAAATCAAGTGCATCACTCTGATCAACCGATAAACATTCTAATAACAAACACTATAAGAGTAGAATGCAATATTGTTCGAGGCTCATTCATAAATAATAAATCAACCCATGTGCTACACGAGTTTTCACCGTCTGTACCGCCTGGATTCCAAATTATAGAGTCTCCTACAAATCTCATCTACTTACCGTTGAAGACGAATACGATTCAAAATCTACAAGTGTGTATTGTCAACGAACAAGGGAATCTTGTGAACTTCAGAAACGAGAATATTTCACTTCGCCTGCATATAAGGAAAATAGCCTCATGATTATCTATAAAACGAATGGTGAGGCAATACAATGCCACAGTCTTCCCAACCCTCAACTGGAGAGAACATCTCACCAAAAGCAGCAGCAGCCAAAAGTACAAGCAAGAACAAAGATAACAAAAGATAACGTATTGTTTCTACAATCACTCGGATTACAAGTAAACTCCTAACTATAATGACGTCATCATCGATTCTAGATATAGGAGATAGCGTGTTATTTGATGATGCTATAGAGGGAATTGAATATCATACATATTTGCCCTACAGTGAGTCGTATAAAAACAATGATGAGATCCGAATCCGTATCAACGATCAAGATACAATAGTACTGCCTTGTGAAAGTCAGTTGGTAATTGAGGGTACTACTACAAAATCTTCTGCTTTCATCAACAATGCTCCTGCTCACTTGTTTCAAGACATCCGCTATGAACTGAATGGTGTAGAGATTGATAGAACAAAAAACTGTGGTATTACTACCACAATTAAGGGAGCTGTATCCTATGGAGAAGAAGAGTGCAACAGTTTGGAAAATAGCGGTTGGAATATGAATGGTTTTAAAGAGATTGACGGTGACTTCTGTTTCACTATTCCACTTCGACACTTGTTGGGGTTCGCTGAGGATTACAATAAAGTGATAGTTAATGCGAAACATGAACTGATATTGAACCGAAGCTCTTCTAATCTCAACTGTGTAGTTCTCAAAGATCCAACAAAAAAGGTTGAGATTGACATAACCCGTATAGCATGGCGTATGCCCATTATCAAGGTATCTGATAAAGAAAAACTACGTTTGTTGAAGTATGTGGAGAACAACACTCCCATTCCCATTGCATTCCGCTCGTGGGATCTTTACGAGTATCCAGTGTTACCAACATCCCAGAAACATATTTGGACCGTGAAAACAACTACACAGTTGGAGAAACCTCGTTACGTCATAATCGGATTCCAACATTCACGTAATAACGAAGCAGCTAAAGATAAGAGCATCTTTGATCATACCAACTTTTATAATACACGTTTATATCTCAATTCCCAATACTATCCATATGACTCATTCTCTAACGACTTTGAAAAGGGAGTATTTTCACTTTTGTATGAAGCATTCATCAACTTTAAAAGATCCTATTATGGATTGAAGAGCTCCAACGTGCAAATAAACCCACCTCATTTCAAAACGAAAACCCCTCTGATTGTTATTGATTGTTCCAGACAAACTGACACACTTCGTTCAGGCACCGGTGGCACCATAGATATCAAACTGGAGCTAGAGTTTAAAAAGCCTGTACCGAGTGATACCACCGCTTATTGTTTAATTATAAATGACTCTCTCTTCGAATATAGTATTCTTACAAAAACTGTTCGAAAAATAACTTCATAAACTCTATCAGAGTAGTTGACAGGACAGTTAATCAGCAACGCTTGTAGCGACAACATGTATCAGATATCATATTATACTCCATCGATTCCACCCATGCATTTCGAACTTTGCAAGTATATGTATCAAGTTTCCAGCCCCACGATTCCATTTATTAAAACATATTTGAAGCCATCGGATCAAATCAATGGATTACTGGAAGTATGCATTGATATCGCTAATCGGATAACATTGACTAAAGACGAGTGGGACATGATATTTATGGAAAACACCTCTGAAATATCAGAATTCTTCACATCTGGTTCAATTCCTTTACCAAAGCAGCAGCACCAACAACAACAACAACAGCAAAAACAGTTGATCAATTATATAAACCTGTCTGAACATGAAGAAGGAAGAAAACAATTCATCATAATTGACCTTGGATCGAAATCGATGACCATCTGTTGTCAAGAGTGGTGGTGTCTGAATCATTTGCTGAATTGTCTCGATTCGCGTTTACGTCACTTGACAAGGGTAAAAGGTTACTATGAGAACCGTATGAATTTCTTCAGAAAGCGATTCAAGCTCGCCCAAGTGAAAACATTATCTGAAGCCTATGCAATTGTGGAAAATGTTTACGATGAAATGTCGATTGTAGATCAAGAAATCAAATGTTTTGTAATAGATTATTTATTCTTCTCAAGCCTTTTGTAAAATAATAAAATGTATTACTGAGTTGATAACATACTTTGTTTCTCTTATCACAATACCAACCGCCACACCCAACCACAAAAGTAAAATAGTTTAATTTAAATTCATTATTCAAATCAGTCAGTTCGTAGTCGTCCGCAGTTAACATACGTCATCACCACTTGTTTTGTGATTATAGTGCAACATGTACGAGTGTCCTTTTTGTAATACAAAAGTTGAGAATAATCAATTAATTGCTCATTCGAGAACGAAACGTCACAAGTTACTATGTAAACAAGATGCAGGAGATTATTTCATATATGTTGTGAATTCAGCATTCAAGTGTAGAATCGTGAGTTACCGTATCAATGAATCATCAACCGCATTAAACCCGGAAGTTTACCTAGCCGGAGCTGCATATAAAGTTCAAAAACTGCTTAGAATGGAAGTGGAATCAAACAAACACATTAAGGTGAACATTGAACTTTTCTGCACGTATATTATTGCAAAAGGAGAGAATGAAGTGATTAGAGACTTGAAATCATTCAACACTAAAAACATACACTTACAACAATCTTCAGATTTATCTACTTACTATAATGAGGCCTGCGCTAAAATTCTAAAGAAATGTGAAGAGTTTCAAGAAAGAGATAGCGGATGGACATTGGAGAAGATTGAATTTTTAGAGATTAACATCAACAAGTACATTCCGTTAAAGGCTAGCTCTTACATACCGCTTCCAGATTGGATACAACGTAAACATGCATGTGTGAATGTAAAGAACACCGACAATGCCTGCTTTTTCTGGGCTGTAGCAAGCGCCCTTTATCCAGTTGACTCCAACTCGGATCGTCCAACATCATACCCGCACTACGAGACAGTCTTCAAAACAGCAGGAATTAATTTACCAGTATCGATTCAAGGAATCAAACGTTTCGAAGAATTGAATCATATCAATATAAATGTGTACGGAATTGAAAAAAAAAACAAAAATATTGTACCCTTGTATATAACTAAGGCTAAAACTAACGATCGTCATGTCAATCTCTTATTTTATGAAGATGCTAAACATAACGGTAAATCTCATTATTGTTGGATAAAAAACATATCTCGTCTGATACGCTCTCAAATTACACGTAATAAAAATAAATTATTTTTCTGTGATGGATGCTTACAATATTTCACCAATAAGTCTAAACTTGAACGTCATAAGATGTTAGGATGTGAAAAGACTTTAATAGAACTACCTACTCTCGAAGATAAGTACTTGAGTTTCAAAAATGTTAGTCATCAACTTTCTGTACCATTTGTTATATATGCTGATTTTGAATCAATTTTAAGCCCCCTCAAAATGGAGGAAATGAAAAACACTTATTACACTCATGAGCACATTCCTTGTGCTTTTGCATACTATATACATTGTAATTATGATAATTCATTAAGTAAATTCATTACATATCGCGGTGAGGACTGCGTTAAAAAGTTTGTAGATAACATTTATTTGGATGCTCGTTATGTTGCTGATAATTATTCAAATAAAATATCATATGATAAAAATGAAAGCTTTATAATAGATAACACATCCGCTCACTGTCATATTTGTGAGCAACCATTGTTATCGTCAGATCAAAAGGTTATCGATCATTGTCATCTCACAGGGAAAATTAGAGGTGTGGCGCATCAGCAATGTAATTTAAAATACTCTCTACCCAATTACATCCCTATATTTTTTCATAATTTAAGCGGATACGATAGTCACTTATTCATTAAGGAGCTAGCTGCAAGAGATGGTATCCACATTGAGTGCATACCACAGAATAAGGAAAAGTACATTTCATTTAGTCAAAAGTTGCAATTTAAAGATAACGATGATGACAGCACTGAAAAAGAAATAACTATACGTTTCGTTGATTCGTTTAAATTTATGTCCACTAGTTTAGATAAATTGGCGAAAAATCTCTCTCCAGATCAATTTCACATATTATCTGAATATTTTTCAGATCCCGAACAAATAAGTCTTTTAACACGAAAGGGTGTGTTTCCATACGAGTACCTTGACTGTTGGAAAAAACTTGAAGATAAATCATTACCCGATAAGCAATCATTTTACAGCGAACTAACACAAACACATATTTCCGATAATGAATACATGCACGCTCAAACTGTATGGAATAAATTTAACTTAGAAAGTTTGGGTGAATACTGTGACTTGTATCTCAAAACAGATGTCCTATTGCTTGCTGAAGTGTTTGAAAATTTCCGTAGTATTTGTTTGAGTGCATATAAACTAGATCCTTGTAGATACCTCACAGCACCCAGTCTTTCGTGGGATGCTATGTTGAGACAGACGGGAATAAATCTAGAACTTCTCACCGATTATGAAATGATTCAGTTCTTACAGTCTGGGATTCGAGGTGGCATTAGTCAAGTTTCCAAAAGACATGCCCAGGCTAACAATAACTTTATGGATCCAACCGCATACAATTCCACATGTGAAAACAGTTTCATTGTGTACTTGGATGTTAATAATTTGTATGGTTATGCTATGAGTCAATATCTGCCTTATGCAAACTTTGTTTGGTTAACGAGTGATGAAATTATCTCATTCGATATATTAGCACAGCAACCTGATTCAGATATCGGCTACATTTTGGAAGTGGATCTGGACTATCCACAGTCTCTTCATGATTTGCACAATGACTACCCATTTTGCGCTGAAACAAAAACACCACCTAATGGTAAAACGAAAAAGCTTTTACTTACTCTCAACAATAAACACAATTACGTTATTCACTATATTAACTTGAAGCAATGTATAGAATACGGGTTAGTTTGTAAAAAAATCCATAGGATCTTATCGTTTCAGCAATCCCCATGGCTTAAGCCTTATATAGATTTAAACACACAAAAAAGAACATTGGCAAAAAACTCGTTTGAAAAAGACTTCTACAAGCTCATGAACAACTCGATTTTCGGTAAAACCATAGAGAATGTAAGGAAACGAGTCGATGTGAAACTTTGTAACAAGTGGAGTGATGAGAAAGGAAATACAAAATGTAAATACGGTGCTGAAAGATATATAGCGCGTCCTAATTTTCATAGTTGTAAGATATTCTCCGAAGATTTTGTAGCAGTGCAAATGAATAAAACAAAAATATTATATAATAAACCTATTTATGCCGGTTTCACTGTACTAGAACTTTCCAAACATGTTATGTATGATTTTCACTACTCATATATGCTGTCTAAATATAAACATAACGTACAATTGCTCTACACAGATACCGATTCTTTCATATATCAAATCACTACTGAAAATTTTTACGAAGATATTAGATGTGACCTAGAGGCTAGATTTGACACCTCTGATCTTCCCATGAAAAACGTTTATAATCTACCATTAGTCAACAAGAAGGTGGTTGGTCTCATGAAAGATGAAACCAATGGTTGTATCATCAAAGAGTTTGTTGGTTTACGTTCTAAAATGTACAGTTATGTTTTACAAAATGATTTGACTGTAAAGAAAAACAAAGGCACAACCGCCGCTATTGTAAGAAAGTTACATTTCGAAAATTATAAAAAAGCACTTGATTGTGACTATGTAAAATATGACAACATGTATACATTTACTAGCGATAAGCACCATGTTTACACGCAAGTTAAGAGAAAAAAAATACTTTCTGGTGATGATGATAAAAGAAGTATTACCGGGGATGGAATAAACACATTGGCTTGGGGTCATTATAATATAATCAAATAAAATACATTGTTTGTTGTATACAGTTTTTTTTATTTCTTTTTAACCCTCCCTTTTAATCTGCATAAAACACTGTGCAATTTTAGACTTTACATAAGCACACCGACTAAACCACTGAACATGTTGCTGCCAAGGATCATCATCATCTTCCCAATCTTTTAAACCTCCACCACAATGAAAACACATGGTCTTGTCTCCGTAACCAGTATAAAAGAAACCAGCATCAGCAAGATCCTCCGGCTTCTGACGCATACGTAGAGGCCAACTTATGAAAGTAAGCAATCGATTTGTTTTTGAACTGAAGCGTGGGTACTGTGGTATGTGACCGCGTTTATTTTCACTCATCAATGAGGTTATTGTTCTGCTGTTCTGAGATAAACCAATACCACACTCATCCCTTCCCTCAGGATCACAATCATCACTTCCTTCCATTATTTTAAAATTTTCACCATCATTCTGCACGTCGTTAACTCGAACAAATTTATGTGTAACCTCATCATCACTCTCCAATAGAAGGTAATGTATGTTTTCAATATTAGATATCACCGAATCTTCCATTCCACTCGCATCATTGTCCTGATGTTTTGATGAATCCGAGTTCGATATTTTCTGAGCAGTCTGTATACTTTTAGTAAATATTATCTCACCACTAACATTCTTGAAAATAATTTCACGAATGCCTTCCACATCAGATTTAACTGAATCCAACATTGTAGGTAATCAATGTATTTACTTGTGTAGCGTAAAGAGATAACAGTAAAATCGAACCGTCACCCAGCAATGGTGAGATACAAATGTAAATTAATACGAGTGTCATATAATGTAAACGCAATGTGTTTATCACAAATCGAACAAATCACGCATTGAATATACTACACGTGACTCTTTTGCTTATCAAAAAAACTGCAACCATCCGTCGTTATGAGAGCAACATACTTGTACAAACCAGAACCAACTCAACGCTGACCCCTACATCCTTATCACCACTGATTGTCGTCATACATTTTAACATCATTACAGCGGCCGACCAGAACCAACTCAACGATGACCCCTACATCCTTATCACCACCACCACCACCCCATAGCCACAGAGCGTGGGAAATATTGCAATTAACACAATTCTCAATCTAGAACATACATACAGCGACCAATTCTCAACACCAACCCGCCGCCGCCCCCGCACACACACAGCCCCCGCTACGGCCCAGACAAAGCTCCCGCTACGGCCCAGACAAAGCCCCCGCCCCCGCCCAGCCCCCGCTACGGCCCAGACAACGCCCCCGCCCCCGCACAGCCACCGCTCTCGCCCTCACACATTTTAACTAGAACATACACAGCGGACGACCAGAACCAGCTCAACGATGACCCACCAACACCCCCACCCCCGCACCCCGCATCTCGACAGCCATCCACGTCTAAGATACCACAACAATCTTCAGCAGAAAAGATCCACTCCACTAGAACATACACTTACCCCCCACCACCAACACACAACCGGTCCAGAACCCCCATCTCCATACTAAAATACATCAAAATATATCACACGACAACTTTTGCATACATTCTTATCTATGCACACTTCCTGTCTCAACCATAAACATCTTAGCAATATCGACTCACAAGACAACTGAGCCAGAAACCCCATCTTCATACTAAAATAATGAAAAATATACACACGCCAACTTTAGCATTCATCCTTATCTACGCTCACTTCCTGTTACAACCATATTTACACGAAAACCAGTATAACATAGTCCACCGCTTCTAACAAACTACATACCAACAGGGGTCTACTTATACTGGTTTATGGGTGAGCCAGAATCCCCTATATATAGCTACTGATACCTAGTCACACTACTCATTACCTCGTGACCTATTTAAAAACTAGTAAGTAAGTCACTTTAACCATTTCAAAACCTTGTCAGTTCCAGAGACTTGCTAGATTTTTAAATGGTCGATGCACCTTAATAGGTTTTTGAAATCAAGACGAATGAAGAGAGTTGAATGCCGGGCGGGGTGACAGCAAGTCACAACACGTAGTATAGCCGCTAGGTGTGCAGGTGATAATCAAATTCTGATTCGCACATGACTTTGAAAAATCAGAGGTGCAGGCCGTTTTCGAATTCGGACCCTCCTTGCATAGAAGGCTGTCAACTGTCATCACTTTTTTTTTATCAAGTGACAAAATATTTTGATAGGAATTCACAAAAAATAAATACTAGTCGCGCGCAGAAGGTTTGCCGATGACTGCCCCTCCCACTTCACCGACCGCTATCCGCGCTCGTCTAGCCTACCAACTAATCGTACCGACCATCGACGCGTGACGTCATGAGGCTATCGGCAAACCTTCTCCGCGCGACTTATACTTTATTCCTCGTTGGAGGTGGCAAGTTCTTTTACTGTAGCAGTATTTCATCATCATCATGCAGCCGAATGACGTCCACTGCTGGACATAGGCCTCACCCAAACAATGTTGGGAGAATTTGCCATAATCGCCACGCTTTGCAGGCGGGTTGGCGATCGCAGTATGGTTGGTAAAGTACTCAGAGAACGCTGCTGCCCATCCTCTAGTGAATCCCTTAGTCGCCTTCTACGACACCCACGGAAAGAGATGGGGTAGTGCTATTCTTTACGTCCGGCATCACACGGACGTAGCAGTATTTAATTTAGCAATTAACGTTTACGAACTGATATGTACAGTCAACCAAATAGATAAGTATACAGGTAACTAATAACATTCTTATTTTTAACAGAGATATGCGTGTGTTGAGCGGTCAAGTTTTTGCCATCACTTGTCTTAGCGAGTCGTACGTATAAAAAGTTATTACACAATTACCATGAAAATTGCCTGCGTAGTTATCTCTTTTGGTGACTGTACAACTAAGTACGTAAATACAAATGAGTCGTACACATACGTCAGAACTCCATAACCCTATTACACCAGCCACCTCAAGTGGGCACACACCAATTAGATTGTGTTAATAACTCGCTAACGCATAAGAGCAATGGTGAGGCACAAATCGTTTGTGTCAACACCGGTCAGGAACTTGCTCCGCAAATATTCTACCTTTGGACCTGTCTTGGAGTAGTGTGGCTATGGTTTTAAGGTGCGGAGGACCTGTCCTAAATAATTGCTTGTGTATTGTATGTTGATGTTATCAAGACGGTAGTAGTGGTAGGATCTATATGGTCCGCCTATCTACCACCCTCACATTAAAGTCTGGCGCCAAGCAGTTTACTGTGTTCCGTCGTGTGTATGTGAGAGCCAGAGGGGTATAGGGAAATCGTTCTAATATTTCTATTACTTGGATATTTCCCTCTATATTGGATTGATATGCTCCATCTCAGACCCTGTCTGCGCTTATCAGCAAGTGCGATTAGGGTGAAATGCAACCAAGCCTAATAAATAAATAAACTTTCTAATTTTGTGGTTATAAAAGCTTGTTCTTTCAAAGAAAGTGAATGGGTTTTAAAGGCTATGATTTTTCTAAGCCCAGGACAGGCCACTTAAAGTCTAATTATACATGCATATATG